>CM057000.1:119222337-121622337 GCA_029891345.1 Dryococelus australis | reverse complement strand
AAGCTACAGGGCTTTATTATAAGACGTACTCTCGCACAGCTGCATACTTATTTAGTTCTGCCAAGTTATCCCAGCCCTGCCTTAGGGCGATGGGCCTCGATAAAACAGCAGCGCGCTGGAGCCCTTTCTTACGACCGTCCACGCATCTCCATGATGGCGTCAGAACTCGTCTTTGGTACGGGGTTCACACCCCCACACCTGTCTTTTCAGAAAAAGGCGTAAACGTCACGTCGGCTGACGTCATGCCTAGAGATCTGCTACACCGATCCTCTTGGGATAGATATTATCCAACCAAATCGATAACAGTTCATAGAGGACACATATTCACTTTATCAGATCACAATCGATGCATGACTTTGAGCTCATATTACCCTAACGTCCAAAAAATAATAATATCAGAAATTATGCAAAAATTACAATTGTAAACAAGTAATTAAATTTTTGAGAGGTGATCAAAATTATGTTAAAGTTACTACTTATTCATCTCGCGGCTGATATTATCGTGAGTCAAAAAATATAAATAAACAACTGGTAGTGCATTTAAACCACAGATGTAAACAAAAATAAAAGTTAGGGTAAATGAACTTCATAATCTATCCCATTATAATTACTTGCAGACTTTTCTGAATATTATAAACCATATACATTTCAAACCCAACACATATAGAAGAATTTGCTGTAGTTTAATGGTTTCAGCAATGAAGTAAAATTCAAGCAGTTATATTCGATTGGACGGATTAAAAACAAGTTAGAAAATGAAACAGTAGAACCCTACTAATTAATTATAGTTATTCTAGTAAAAAGGGAAACATAAATATCGTTAGTTTGTTAGGATTATGGCCTATTTGAAGCGCGCTCAGCACTATTATGTCTTATATTGATTAAAGATTAATTTGTGAAACTTTAGATACTCAGTAAATAATAAACGGATTCGAATCAAACGAGCACCACAAACGGACTCGGCAGCCCTGCTGAAGATTATACCTACACAACAGTAATGCGAAATAATGTACAGATTGGAGAATATTCTGTTTGTTACGAAGAAATCGGAATGCTGAAGATTATATTCGGTCAAGAAAGTCTCGTGAAAAAGAAATATCATAGTGAAAGTTTAGTATAAATTTGTGCTAATGGTACTGGAAATAATGAAATTGGAATAGTTTGAGAAGTAATATCTGAAATCTGCACTGCGTCTCTTCGCCTGAAACTAAATATTTTAAAAACAAAATACCTGATTTATACTACAAGCATCAAAGGAGCCGATATCTTCTGTGAATACTCATCTGAGGTCAGGTATCATGTACCTGAAATAGTACATTCTTGCGTGAAGAAATACAAAAAGCTGTAATCCTAGGTGATCAATATTTAATTTTCCTACTGCAAAGAGCTGTAAAAGGCTACTGGATACCCGCATTTTATTTTTATGTTTCACAGTTTGTTGCCAAAATACTTCGCTTTTTCTAATTTCCTGCAGAAAATGAAATTTATTTTTTCTTCTAAAGCACAAAAAAATGTGCACCTTATTTTAATATCTAAATTATAGTATACTAAGGTATCCTTATAACGCAGCTTGTGTATGGAAGTTTTTCTTGTGAGATATGAATATTTTTGAACTCAACCCACAGGCTATATAGAATAATAGAATGACGTAAGATGGATTAAATCATGTAGCTGGGTGTTACACGTACAAATATATTTTTAAAAAGAATAACATAGTAAAATAATTGTACCTAAATTAATTTTTTTTTTTTAATGTTTTGGTTCTAACTAAAAAAAGTGAATAAGTATAAATGCAACAAAAAGGAAACAGTGTTTTATAATTTGACCTGTATGGAAACACAAACATGCCAAGCATAACTGGTAAAATATTATTTAGTCTATTCGCGGTTTCGTCACATTTTTAAAAAAGAAACATTTGCAACATCTCCCCATGTATGACGTGTTTAGTTATTTCCTAAATACGCCCTCTATCACAAGCGTTTTATATTTGTGTTCATAAAAGTTGTTTAGATATTTCCTAAATACGCCCTCTATTACAAGCGTTTTATACTTGTGTTCATAAAAGTTGTTTAGTTATTTCCTAAATACGCCCTCTATCACAAGCGTTTTATACTTGTGTTCATAAAAGTTGTTTAGTTATTTCCTGAATACGCCCTCTATCACAAGCGTTTTATACTTGTGTTCATAAAAGTTGTTTAGTTATTTCCTGAATACGCCCTCTATCACAAGCGTTTTATACTTGTGTTCATAAAAGTTGTTTAGTTATTTCCTAAATACGCCCTCTATCACAAGCGTTTTATACTTGTGTTCATAAAAGTTGTTTAGTTATTTCCTAAATACGCCCTCTATCACAAGCGTTTTATACTTGTGTTCATAAAAGTTGTTTTGTTATATCCTAAATACGCCCTCTATCACAAGCGTTTTATACTTGTGTTCATAAAAGTTGTTTAGTTATTTCCTAAATACGCCCTCTATCACAAGCGTTTTATACTTGTGTTCATAAAAGTTGTTTAGTTATTTCCTAAATACGCCCTCTATCACAAGTGTTTTATACTTGTGTTCATAAAAGTTGTTTTGTTATATCCTAAATACGCCCTCTATCACAAGCGTTTTATACTTGTGTTCATAAAAGTTGTTTAGTTATTTCCTAAATACGCCCTCTATCACAAGCGTTTTATACTTGTGTTCATAAAAGTTGTTTAGTTATTTCCTAAATACGCCCTCTATCACAAGCGTTTTATACTCGTGTTCATAAAAGTTACTTTTGTTCCCTGTTAAATTGAAATGTTATTAACATCTCGTCTATAAATTATAATGCTTCATTGATAAATGATTTGAATAAAAACAGGGAGAAAGCAGGTATGTTGGTAACGTTTAGTGAGAATCAGTTCTTATATCATTACAACTGAGTGCTCACGAATGTGGTACGATGTCCCTCTGGTGTAATTCTCCAGATTTGTTAAGCTTTGTTAGCCCGAGGCGGAGTAAAATCCCGGAAGTATAGAATTTTAGCAGGGCTTCAAAAAGTTGGAAGTAACAGTGAATAGACTATATCAGAAATTACTTCGGGAGGTTAGGGCACCGCTAACGAGAGGCGACCGACCTGTATCGTCATTGATAGCTTTACTCTAAGAAGACCCTATGGCTGACGTGAGTGCTCAGATCATGGCCAACAGAGTTCGTAGTTCAATACTAGATGTTATTTCCTGGACTGGATAAGGGAAAGTGTCACACTCAACGCATCGACTGGTATTGGAAACACGACCTTCCAAATGCGACTCGACCATAACACATTATTTTATCGCGTCGCAGAATGAAAATTTTCTATTTCGCCTCACGCTATTATATATATTGTTTAGTAGCTACCTTCTCAATAATTTTTTTATCTGTGCTTTACTGAATTACTTAGTCAAAAATTTATTTTTGATGATGTGCTGCCAGCACCATGTTTTTAAACTTTGAATTTGTGCAAGAATAAGTGTAGTCTTACATTTTATCTATCGTTAGCCTAATGAAAAATCCTCGCAACTCCGATTTTGGCTATTGGCGAGTTTTACACCTCTGAACACATACATCGGGCCGCCTGTTTTTCTCGAAAAGATTCACACGAAGGCTAGACTGCAATGTCCTATAACAACCCTGAGTATTTTCTTTGGTTATTGGCAGTGGATCTTTGCTGGGAGACATTTCCTTATCTGGCTGGACCAATTAGGATTTGGTAACACCGACTCTGAATGTCCGTGATTATCGGGCAGACACCTGCATTGCGTGACGGTTGAAATCATCCAATCAAGAAAGTGGATCTGAGCTCTAGTGTTTTGAAGTACAAGTAGTTCTGAAATCATTTCGCGAACAACAGGTTGCTAGACGCAGATATCAACTGACGGGCTACTAAAAGCTCATGCCTCCAGGAATGTTAAAAATGATCTACTGAGAAACGAAAAACTCAGCTTCACTATGAAGTTTCAAACAGCTGAAAACTCGTACATCCACTTCTTATTTTAAATGAAAATGTATTTTTAAATTTGGGTTTAAAAGCATACGTATGTAACGTATTAATACAAATTTTGTTTCGAACAGAGAAAAATTACTTTCGAAATCCAGATAATTATGTTTTTATATCTCCTCTAATATACAAGTTAGAAGTTAAGAGTTTTTCTCATGAGGACAGCGCTATACTGTAATTAGGTGGATGCTATTACCTAGGCGGTATTCAGAAACTCCTCCTTGGAGATTTCCAGCAGTCTTAAGTACCTCTAGAACAAGCGTTTCCAAGAACGTGGCTCACAAAGAAGTTATTAATTACTCTCGTTTCAGAACTGTGCGGTGACAAAAGGGTCTAAATTGCGACTGGCGTCGCAGCAGTAACACTGGCTGGCAAATCCGTAATGGGAAGCAAGACCAATAAACCTGTCTTGCTGAAACTCCCCCATTTGTCTTCTAGGCAAGGCAAATGCTTGACGAGTGTTTCCTGGCGGAAACTCGATGCCCGAACTCCCGGAATGAACGGTGCGTAGACTTGCAAGCGAACATCCTTCACTGAGTAGTCAGCATCCTCAAGCTATCAAAGTCGTTGATTGACTGGAATATTATTTTACTGAAAGCTGTACCGAAGTGTTACAATTCACCCAAGAGATACATACTACATGCCTGTACAGCGTAAAATATTTTTACTATTTCAGGGACACTTGAACTCTATTGAAAAATAATGTATTGTTGAAGGTAACCACTGACCACAGTTTTACATAACCGTTGACTTTTAAGTAATCATTGAAATCACCCTTAAGAAGAAGAGACAGTAATAATTACATTTTTTACGTATGGTAATGCGTTTCTTTAAACTAACTTTCAAAGTTTTATTTCCTTGATTTACGATTTGTATCAATTGTATAACTGAACGTTAGTTTATTATCTTGAAACTCAACGTGTCAATTCCAGTTCAAATTGGTAAAATATATATATACAAGAGTACCAGCAAAGATTTTCAAATGACCACGATTTTTAAAATAAGCACCCAACATAGTCGAAAGTTAAAAAAAAGGGTAGTAAAATAATTTTGCTTGTTCGGTGATATGGATAGACGATTTTGAGATTTGGCATTGTCCACCACCTCGGAATTTGGGTATCTTGACTTCATATTGTAGCCTTGAACTCCTGTTAACCCTTAGAAGAATTTAAATCTGAATACTGGAGACAATTTAATTAGGCCTATTTACTGGTGGCTAAAGAAAAATTTAGAATAAATTCTTACCATTTGATAATTGACTTGCCATTGTATTAAAATTCATTATTATATATTATTTTTTTAATTGATATTAATACGATTTCTAACACAGCTCACGTAAAAAAAAAAATGGGTTTATATAGGAAGTTCTGGGTTAGGAAATTGGTCATATGCACCAAACGTTCCATTTCCCCACGCTTGCAAAACAACATTTTATGACATATTTTCAGTAACATGATCAGTGCGCTGTAGCATAGCCGCAGTACGACTATATTATAATCCTCACGCATGGGAGCCAAATTTTACAACACGTGTGTTGTTGTTTAGTATGACTAACCAAAATCAAGAATATATAAATATGCCTCGACTAACTCCCAATTAATAAATGAGCACGAGAACAAAGTAGTTTGTATCAATCAATAGTATTGCGAAAATGAAAATATATTCAGCTAAGCTCTAGTACTCAGCTGAAATGTAATATTACATAAAAACATCCACAACTACTTTCTCTCAGTAATTAGCATAAAGTTATAATTGGACAAGAATATAAGCAATAGTGATAACAACTTTTTCAATTATGAAAACAAATTTTATATTGTCTTACAGTACTACTCCACTACTAATAAGAGACTGGTCTTGTTAATGAAATATCCACAAAGAAAGAGATATTATTATTTCCTAAATAGTCCAACGATCCAAATATGTATCATTCTATGATCATTAGCCTTATTTAATGATATAAGAAACTATTTAATGTTAGACAACTTCTATGGTCATTAATTATGTTAAAAGGCTAAAGAAGCAACTCAAGGTTGGACAATTTGAATGTCATTTGCGACATCAATAATCTAAAGAAACGATACCATTCACAAAACATAATTTCATTCAATTTCAGATTAAATTATTTCTCTTAAAATATTAATTCCATTAAGAGAAATCCTTTTACTTACTTCCTGATCAAAATGTACCTAGCTGAAATTGACCCCAAATCACCGTGTCTATGGTGTACATGGGATCCCTCGGTAGTCGAAATGATCTCCAAATGAACATATAGCTGGATGATGGCCTCAAAACTCCCGCAGTTGCTGGACCACTAGTGAGCTTCTGTCATCAGTAGACGTCGGTGGGTCTCTTGCAGAGGTGTAGAGTTATATCTCCTCGAATCTCGACTGTTTAAATAAGTTAACACTTCTCTCTTGTTGCAAGATAATTTAATTAAGCACTTAGTTCTTTCGGGCTCCTCAGAAAGATAATATATTGGAGTAATTAGCGATTCCAGCATAGCTCACTTTTGACTCTTCTATAGCCCTACAACGTTCTTAGTTTCGTCTCACATTCCTAACAGTTAAACAAACATACGCAAAACAGACAAAATTTGCTTTGAGTAGTGTCGTTCCTTTTACAACTAAACAAACACTTTCTTTTTCAACATAAAAATGCACCCGATAATAGCATATTTCTTTAAATAATAGTTGTTAGTATGAAAGGTAAGGCAGTTTAAGCTGGCAAATAAAAATGGACAATAGTAACATATTCATATAATTAAAGCCTTTCTCAAAAATTCAAATCTGCTGGTAACATATGCATGACAATATAATTTTGAATACAAAAAGAACCAAAACAATTAATGAATTACCATACCTTAAGTTATTAACATCAGCAAACAAAACATACACAAATTCTCAGATGTTACAGCGCAATGCATGTACAAGGTCAATTGATTCATTTAATGTAGTTCGCCTGTTGGTTTTTCAGATAGTTGCCTCGACGCTGCGGCATTTAAAACGGTGATTGGTGATATATTTCTTTATAAAACTCTGCTTTGTAGAAGCAACTGCCCAAATCTGTTTTCAGATTGGCTAGGGCACATCCTTCACGCAAAATGTGCTTCAATATTTTTGTAACATCGCCTGCTCTTTTCCCCTTGACCTGCTGGGCCTAGGCGAATTTTCTGTGTATTTACTCACAGAAATACGTTTGAATACATTAAAGTCACTTGTCTAAGCTTTCTCCTGGTATCATTTCAAGGAAGTCTCCTGGAAAAAGGTTATTGATATAAAGTGGTACGACTCTGTGCCAAAAGCAGTGACATCTCGCAGATGTGTATGTGTTTCTTGGGTCATTCTCATAATATGAAGTTTCTTTCAGTGCTTCGGTAAGCATAGCTATCTCGTTGTTGTGCGAAAAATTTCCAAACATTTGCAAAGTCGGCAGAAGTCTCATCCTATTTATCAGGTCGTTTGGGCTGTCCTTCTATAAGTAGTCTATTTTCTTTTCGTCTTCCATCTTCTTCAGATGTTCATCGCAATTTACTACCGGTTTGCTACAGGGGTCTGGGAGAACGGTGACTTAATCGCAATCTTCATTTTTACAAGCAACACTTAACAAAGCTTGAGCAGGAGCGACTTACCTGATGTAATTGCAGGTAGGTTTCAGTATATCCTTTTACATCCTTGTGAAACAACAATTCGTATAGACAGAAAGTGACTTATATAGTGTAATAATGACTTTTGTAAATTCAGAAGAGAGAAAACATATTAATTTAGTACCAGGATACCATAAACATATTATTTTATCTTTACACTTTGCAGGCCGTGTAATTATTCTAAGATGTGTGAGATCTCTGGCACTTCCGAGCCATGACGCTGGGTTCGAGTGTTTTTATGTTCTTTATCTTTTGCGCAACTTCGAAGTCAGTATATCATTTTGATATGTGAATGTGTTTTCACAGTTTTTTTGTCATTTCGTTTGTTTACTGGTAGAGCATGTCATTGGTATCACTATTTGTTAGGTGTCGCTGGTATCAACAGTTTAATCGTATATAACCTCGTATTTCCCGTCATGTCCTAGAATACACTTAAGTGTACCCTTTTCGCCAACTTAGTTTATTAAATTTTTTTAATCAATATTTTTATTTAGACATCAGTATCGTTGGAATAATTTTTTTCTTATTTGGCACTGCAAAACGAATACAATTTAACCCTTTTGTTCATTATTCGTATCTGATTATTTAAGTAGATATAATTTTTATAAATTAATGTAACTGAAAAGCGAAAATTCCTTTCTTTTAATAATGCCGAAATCGTTCGTATAAAACAACGGAGACCACAACAGAATTTCGCTTTTTAAAATATTATAATTTTATCAATTAATTTTTTAATATATGTAATATAAAGCAAACATCTTTCGATTAAAATGTATATATATCTTTATATATGTACCGAAATTAAATATAGAACATTGCGGAACCCTGCACAGATCTCTTGTTTTTTTGTTACTATATGCATATAAATTTACTATTAATCTGTATTAATTTTTTTTATACATTAGAGTTAACATTACTATATGTGACGTACTATGGGTGCTTCTTTTCGAGGCCAATTCATACATGTCACTACATGCTAATTATTCTATTCATCATCTTCGATATACTTGCTCGATGTCAAAATTGGAGTTTTCGCTGAATGCATACTAAAATTTAAAGGATTTTTTACGAATTAAGTTGACGGAGTACTGAATTTTATGTCTTCTCTTTTCCAGTACGATACCAAAACCTGTAAATTAATAACTATAGTGCTTTCTTTTCACTTTCTTGACTGTCATATAGGCATGAGGTAGGCTACAAACTAATTACGGTATGCATATGTGACCAAACTGAGCCCTTAATACGAGTAGCGACAATCAAGTAATGTTATAAGCATATTATGGCATGGCATCTATCAACACATATACAAGCATAGGTGACTACCATTCCCAAACAATTAGGTTTAAGCCTTTGAAATTCAGTAAAGTTCACATCCCTGAAAATGTGGGCATGGCATGTTCGGCCATAAAACATTTTATAACCAGAGTTGTTTATGATTTACAAATCATTAGGATCAGGCCCTTGAAATTTGGAATGTACAAGGCCAGCACAGGCCTATTCAGCCCCGACATATCACCTGTCTTCTAGGCATTATATAATTACAGTGGACCACCATTTTTGAACAATTAGCGATAAAAGATATCCCAACTCAGATCGCAGGTAACACTTTCGACAGTGATATATCGCACTAGGCGGGAATTGCTTGAATAAGAATAGCTAGCTTAACACTCTGATAATACATCAACTATTACATATTACCTACCCAAGCTTACAACTGCCAGTAATGTTTTGTGAGAATACTTGAACACCTTTGTTCATCAGTGCAGACACCATTACTGATAGCACAATGTTTTCAAACACACAAATTACATCAACACACAACAATACAGATAAGCTATAAACCGACCGACCACACCAACCATCCATATTAATTGGCCTCAACAAACAATACGAAACGAACAAGCAACTAACCAAAAGAACAGAGAGCACTGGCCGCGACGACTAACAACACAATCAACAAGACTGATCAAAAAGTGCGACTAGATCAGTCATACGACCAGGCCGATCAACAGGTCTACAAATAAAACTGACCGACTAAGCCACCCATCTATACTAGCCTACCAGAAAAACCTACCAACAAACAGACAGACCAGAAGACCAACCAACTAAAAAGATCATACCAGACCAACCGACTAAAAGACCATACCAGGTCAACCGACTGACAAGACCATACCAGACCAACTGACTGACAAGACGACACCAAATCAACCGACTGCCAAGACTATACCAAACCAACCAACTGATAAGACCATATCAGAACCAACCGACTGACAAGACGATACCAGACCAACTGACTGACAATGCCATATCAGACCAATCGACTGAAAATGCCATACCAGACCAACCGATTAACAAGACCATACCAGACTAACCCACAGTCAACACCAAAGCAGACCAATCTACTGATAAGACTACACCAGACCAATGGACTGTAAAGACTATACAAGACTAAGCGACCGACAAGACCATAACAGACCAACCAACTGTCAAGACCATACCAGACAAACAGACTGACAAGACCATAGCAGACAAACCGACTGAGAAGACCATACCAGTCCAACCGAGTGACAAAACCATACCAGACCAGCCGACTGACAAGACCATACAAGACCAAACGACTGACAATACCATAGCAGACCAATCGATTGACCAGAACATATCAGACCAACCGAGTGACAAGACCATAGCAGACCAATCGACTGACAAGACCATGCCAGACCAATCGACTGACAAGAATATACCAGACAAAATAATGGACAACTATGGCAGACCAACCGACTGAAAAGACCACACCAGACCAACGAAATGACAAGAGCATACCAACACAACTTACTGAGAAGAACATAGCAGACCTATCGACTGACAAGATCATAACAGACCAATCGACTGAAAAGACCATATCAGACAAACAGACTGACAAGACCATAGCAGACAACCCGACTGAGAAGACCATACCAGTCCAACCGAGTGACAAAACCATACCAGACCAGCCGACTGACAAGACCATACAAGACCAAACGACTGACAATACCATAGCAGACCAATCGATTGACCAGAACATATCAGACCAACCGAGTGACAAGACCATAGCAGACCAATCGACTGACAAGACCATACCAGACCAATCGACTGACAAGAATATACCAGACAAAATAATGGACAACTATGGCAGACCAACCGACTGAAAAGACCACACCAGACCAACGAAATGACAAGAGCATACCATCAAAACTTACTGAGAAGAACATAGCAGACCTATCGACTGACAAGACCATAACAGACCAATCGACTGAAAAGACCATATCAGAACAAACGACGGACAAGACCATACCAGACCATCCGACTGACAAGTACATACTAGACCAAGCGACTGACAAGCCGATATGAGACCAACTGACTGACAAGACCAAACCAGACTAACCGACTGCTAACACCATATCAGACAAACTGACTCAGAAGACCATACCAGACCAACCGACTGACATGACCATACCAGACCAACTGACTTTCGAAATCATACCAGACCAACCGATGGACAAGACAATAGCAGACCAACCGATGGACGAGACCATACCAGACCAATCTACTGAAAAGACCATACCAGACCAACCGACTGACCAGATCATATGAGACCAATCGACTGACAAGACCATACTAGACCAACCGACTAACAAGACCATAGCAGACCAACCGTCCGACAAGACCATACCAGACCAACTGACTCAAAAGACCATACTAGACCAACAGAGTGACAAGATAATACCAGACCAACCAACTGACAGGACCGTACCATACCAACCATTGGACAAGACCATACCAGACCAACCGACTGACCAGATAATATGAGACCAATCGACTGATAATATCATACTAGACCAACTAACAAGACCATAACCGACCATCCGACTGATAATAGCATACCAGATCAACCGGCCGAGAAGAACATGCCATACCAATTGATTGACAAAACCATACCAGACCAATCGACTGAGAAGACCTTGGCAGACCAATCGACTGATAAGCCCATACCAAACCAAGAAACTGAAAAAATCCATACCAAACCAACCGACTGTCAAGACCATTCCAGACCAACCGACTGCCAAGATCATACCAGACCAACACACTGACAATGCCATAGCAGACCTATTGACTGTCAAGTTCATATCAGACCAACTGACTGACAAGACCATAC
Source organism: Dryococelus australis (assembly GCA_029891345.1). NCBI lineage: Eukaryota > Metazoa > Arthropoda > Insecta > Phasmatodea > Phasmatidae > Dryococelus > Dryococelus australis. The sequence goes on along the minus strand of CM057000.1, from coordinate 121,610,496 downwards.
CAGACGAACTGAGTTACAAGACCATACCAGACCAACTGACTGATAAGTCCATACCAGACCAACCTACGGACAAGACCATAGCGGACCAATCGACTGACAAGACCATAGCAGACCAATTGACTGACTCAGACCATATCAGACTAACAGACCAACTAGAACGTCTAGACCAACCAACAAGAATAACCAGACCAATATATAAACCTGATCGACCAGATCAACCGACAAATAAGACTTACAAACTAAGCCAAATCGACCAAACAAACCGACATACCAATATAGCCAATGCGAAATTTTTGAGGTTATCATGTTCTGTATAGTTTTCAAACAAAGTTTTGTTGCTTGTTTTTCGATTAATAAAATGAAGAATTTACATCAATACATATACAAAAGTATTTGTTTTACATTAAAAAAATTCATTGTGGAAATCTTCATGTTACAACTTTTTTTAAACGAATTCACGTTTTTAATTAAACATGTCTATAAATATTCCCTTTTACAAACATTTTTTCATCTTTTACCTATATAAATTTTACTATTGTATAAGTTCTAAATAATACCAGTATTATTTTGTTAATCTTAGAAGACAAGTAATTTGGAATATTTACTGATTTTGTGACTCATATTTGTATTTTTTTTGGAAAAAGTTAGCAATTTTTAATTGTTATCAATGGATTGCATCAATTATTGCTGCATATGATAATTACCAGTATTCACATATCCTGTCAATAAATCCAACTGCATCAAACTATATTAAGTAATTGAAAATCTGTTCTTGATTTAATGTTTTGGGAATTCGAGCATCGAAAGACTTTTCATTAGCCCATAATTAAATTAACCAAACAGCAAGGAAAGCTCCGGAAATACACGCAAAATGTTTTGAATGAAGCAATAGATCTAGCAGTGCAGAGCATGTTTGTATATGCTGCCATTTTTATATTGTCCAGTTTCTGTATTGAAACCTGTTTACTCTCCTAGTTTTGTCTTTGCTATATGGGTTTCTTTGCTTGGTACAAAGTGAAAATAACGTTAGGTATGAGTCAATATGTAAATACACAATGTGCGAGGACAGTAGCTTAAAAAGACAAACAGTGGAAGATACGTTATGAAAAGTACGGGATGGGAACAACTGTAAATATCATCTGGCACTAAAAAGATTTTACATACGAAATACATAAATAAAACGGGAAACCAGCAGCTTAATTTTTAAGGTGCACGGTAGTTGGGTGTTAACATATTATGAGTTTGGAAAAAAGTTAGGGGGTAACCATTTGACACACAATCATGCAATTTATTATAAATAGAGTGCCAAAAGTGCAAGGCGAAAAAAACGCAGTCGATAATGCATGGAGCTTCTGTTTCAGTGTTAGGAACACAAAATTGTAGGTGTACCTAACCTTTGAAAAATCTCCCCATGTATGACGTGTTTAGTTATTTCCTAAATACGCCCTGTGTCACGAGCGTTTTATACTTGTGTTCATAAAAGTTACTTTTTTTTTCCTGTTAAATTGAAATGTTATTATTATCTTATCTATAAATTATAATGATTCATTGATAAATAATTCGAATTAAAAACAGGGAGACAGTAGAAATGTTGGTAACTTTTAGTGAGAAGCAGTTCTCATTCAAAATATCATTACAACTGAGTGCGCACGAATGTGGTGCGTTGTCCCTCTGGTGTAATTCTCCAGACTTGTTAAGCTTAGTTTGCACCAGGCGGAGGAATATCCTGGAAGTAGAACATTATCAGGGCTTCATAAAAGGCCGAAGTAACCGTGAATCGATTATACATTAATATATTGTTCATTAGCTTAATTTAATTAACATCCTATCGGGTAAATTATATGAAAAGAGTACAATTAAATCATCTTTGGAATATATACCGAATGTATAAAGTCCAATAATCTGTCTTTTTAAGGATATTAAAGTATCTGTAGCAAAATCGATATGAATTTTAAATGATAATACGCTGGAAATCGTTAATTGAGGTAAGTAGTGTATAAAAGGGCGACCAGCCACAACGTATTTTAAATGGGGGCTGTGCAGATGTGCAGCTGATGAGGTACTCGGCTCGACTTGGAATGCTTAGTAGTCTTTGGTGTACTGGAGAGTATCAATCTACTTCGACTCGAGACTGCCAAAGATACCCGAAGGTGCCCAGTAGTTATGATCACTAACCCTATATGCACATCCATCAGCGTATGGGAGCTGGTGGCCATGTTACTTTTATAGCATTGCTGCGAAGCATTTTCGTTCCTTAATGTAATTCCCACAATATGTGACATACTCGCCAGATTTTCTATCACTTCGCAGCGGAATGTACTGGTAACGCGTGTTACCATCGTTGTCCACTAGAATGCGTTGAAAGGGGAAATATCTCATGATCATATTACTTACTCATGATAGGATGTTGGTCACGCGTCATTGAGACCTGTACACGTCAATTATGGGGTCAGAGTCGCACCACATAACGGTTTTTCATCTGTTGCGACAGACAATAGAACTTCTCTCTCCTGATATCGTAACTATCTTTATGGTAAGTTATATTATTTCTGACTCTTACATCGCAGTCTACATGTTATTATCGGTCGTGCTCATGATTACACGTATATTTTTTCCCAACAAAGAAAAATCTGCTCAAATCTGAAGTACCTACTAGAACCAGCCAATTATTATTATGTATAAATCAAGATTAAGCATTCGTTTAATGATGTTTTCTGCGACGACCATGCATCCCGACTTCGTCTTTGGTGGTTGCAATGCTGACTCCAGCAAGAATGCATATGTTCTCTGCGATACTGTTCGCAAACTGTTAGCGTTGAGTTGAGAGATTTGAGCGGCTCTTAACAACGAGGTCTTGAGAGCCTATCAGGGTTAAATGAGGTGATATGGAGCAGCGCCGGAATGCAAGGGCGGGGGAAAACGGGAGATCCCAGAGAAAACCCGCCGACGAGCGGTGTCGTCCGGCACGACTCCCACTTGCAAAAATCCAGGAGTCGCCCGGTGGCCGGGGATTGAACCCTGTTCGCCTTGGTGTGGGGGACGAGCAGGCTAACCGCCCAGCCACCGCAGCCCCGTATTCAAAAGATAATTGCGAGTTAGGGGTGCGCTCAGCAAAAGCACAATATTGCGTTATGTTGAGACATTTCGTAGGGAAGTTCCTCTGACGCCGAGGAAGAACATGCGGACACCAATAGCGAGGGCGGTGGAGACTATCGCAGTAAATGCTGCAGCAATTCAAAGAAGTCCGGACATATCCGATCTGCGGTTGGCAAGTTTAACTATGGCGAGTCATGATTCGGTGCATAGAATAATGGAAAAAGGTTGTATATTTGTTTCCTTATAAAATACATACTGTGCAATAGATGAAACGACAAGAAACCCCTCAGAGGCTTCAATTCCCGAATATCTTTCTCACCACCTGTGAAAATAATGCGACTACTAATTTGCCCATGAATGACGAAGTACACTTTCATTTTTATGTGGTCCTGATAAACAAGATAACTGTAGGCTTTGGTATAATGTAAGCTCTGAGAAAGTGCACGAGAAACCTCTGCAATCTCAGAAAATTACCGTATGGTGTGCAAGCTCATCCTGACAGGTTGTCGGATCTTACTTCTTCGAATAGGAAGATCAACCGTCACTGTGACATCACTAAGTTATCTAAGCATGTTGCAGGATTTATTCGTTCCAGAAATACGGCGGAGAGGAGTCAGTTTGGACCATGTTTGGTTTCAGCAAGACTGTGCAACAATTCAAGTGGTCACACATTCATCGCTTTCCTCAGAGAACAATTCGCTTACAGACGCATATCGTGTTGGGGTGATGTTTAATGGCCACCACTTTCCGCGTTCTTCTAACTCTGCAGCACCTGACTATTTCTTGCCAGGATTTCTCAGAATCAAGGCGCACAGCGCTAAATCAGTAACATTAGATGAACTGAAAACTAACACTCGGCAATGAATTTCAGATATATCACTGGACACACTATCATTTGTAACATGAGACGTTCTGTACAAACACATAGATTGACGTTAACTTCATAGAAACTGAGTAAATTGGCAAGTAATCCAGGTTCACTTTGGTCGAGCATGTTGATTGCAAGTGCACAGATAATGTTCGAAATGTATACTAACACTAAATATTAGTTTTTAAATACTTAGCTGTGTTCATATTTCCTTAATGCAAAACTTTGGCATGGTTGGAACTTAATCCCTTGATATTACATCTGCTTTGAAGCTTGGTATTTCTCTTTAGTACTTAACATAATGTGAAAAATGCCTGCACTGTTGAATTTTGTGCACATATCATTGTTAAGGGTGATGTAGTTCATACATCCTATTGTGTATCTTCTCTAGGCGTAAGGTACAAAACTAATGTGTATTCGTGCAACCGTGGAACTTTAAGAAATGCTCCCTTTATTTGCCATGGTGTGACGTCATTTTTCCACCATCTTTTTTTCGTTTTTCCCTCAAAATTCACCCTTTTCCCTCAAAATCGACCAAATTTCCCTACGGTTAACACTTTCCCCTTAAAATTTACCCTTTACTCCGTTAAAATTAATCTAAAATTTCCCTTTTTTCCCAATCGCAAAAAAAAAAAAAAAAAAAAAAACAGAAATTTCCCATTTTCCTCGGAGCAGGTGAATCGGATTAGCGCCTCCAGGTGACAGGGATCAGCAACCCCGGGGCCAGGAGAGCAGGACACATGACCTTTAGCCATTAACTTTACCCTCAAGAAATCTACATTCTTCCAAAAGAAATCCAACAAATTCCAATAAAATTCCAAAAATCCCAAAAAACTTATTATTAAAAATTATTAAAATATTATTTAAAATTATTATTGAAAAATTATTGTTAATAATATTTAATTTCCAGAGGTTGCCCCTCACTCATACCCATTCCACGATCCTGGTAAGTGCAACCGACGACCATGTTGGTAGGCGACCACCATCTTATACTCGACCGCCATCTTGATAGGTGATTACTTACTTGGTAAGTGACCACCATCTTGGTAGACGTCACCCATCCACCATATTGGATGCAGGTGACCTCGACCTTGACCTCATGACCTTCAGTGAACTTGAAAACTAAATTTAAAAAAAAATGCATAAACGTCAACAAGAATATTACATTACAGACAATACCACCTTAATGAGTGCAGGTAACTTTGATCTTGACCATATGACTTTGAAGCTTCATTGAAAACAAAAAATTGAGAAAAAATATATAAAAGTCAGCAAGTACCTTACAGAGTTCTAACACCGTACTGAATCCAGGTAACCTCATAGCAGTTTGCTATAGCTAATTGAATATTTTTAGTTTATGAATATTATTTGTCATAATGATTTAGGATACTATTACATTTCGTTTATTTACATTTTAAGGATTAGTAATTTTAGCCCCTAAAATGAATTTTTCAGTAAAATTTAAGTCACTTAATATCTATTTTGTAAACCATCCGTCCATTTTATTTTATTATGTTGTGTGATATGTTTAACTAGGATTATGTGACATATATTTTAACCTAAAAATCTTAGATACCAAGTTTATATACATTTTCCGTTTTTCAGTGTTAATTTCTCAATTTTTAAAGCGTGATTAAGAATTTTTAATTTTTATTTTAACTGTATTAAATATTTTTGTTATTTTCTTACTTATTTCACAGGAATTAAGTCCTCCATTTTGGATAGCTTTACAAATAGTTGCTGGAAGTCATTGACTTCTGGCAGGGAACTTCAAACAGAGGGTCTACTTAATTTCGCTGGGATTTTATCTGGAAACTCCCCAGCGCCACCATAACTTTAGGCTTTCATATTGGTTCCAGAATTTGCAGTATAGGTGTTTGGACAAGATCACGAAAGAGAAGGACTGAGGGTTCCAGCTAATAGATTATAATTTGGAGTTGTTCCAGCCTACGGAGGACGCGGTGTAAATTAGCGCCAGGCGCTATGATGTAGGTGTGAACCCGGCTCTACTATCAGGTGACGCCAACTTTTTATTCAAGCCTCAGGAGCCCATCCTGGTTAACAATGGTGCTAATCTGTTGCTCCGAAGTCTGAAATCTACTATTAATGAGTGTTAAGAGAGTTTGCAAATATGAACTTAATGTTAGGAATGGCAAACCAGTGCTCCGCAGCTCGTAATGTTGAGCTAGGGCCGGAGCAAATACATTAAGAACCAGGAGAATTTAAAGTATTGTGCATTCATGTAGAAATAAATAGTGAGGAGATACCATATTAAATAACTTGAAATTTTATTAATTTTTAAAAGTGTGTAGCCTTGAATTACCTTCTGGTTTAACGGAACTCTAGAAAAGTTTCGTAATCTCAGTTATTTGAGACGAGCTATCCTTAAACAACATTAGCATAATTGTTTGCACAATTTAAGGAGAACTAATCAGCATTAATTGATTTTGTTTTAGTAAATTTATTAATATTTGTTGTAAGGTTGGTGGTTACTCTAAGCAATCAAATTGCTGCTTGAAGTAAACTTTAAGTTGGTTTTTCCTACACGCTAATTTCAACTATACATATTTAAACCAGCACACTCTATTTATTTATACCAGAGACAAATTAAATATGGAAAACACAGATTATCTTTAGTCAAAATAAACTTTTTTTGCAATAGCTATTTCTTTTATTTCATTGGCATTTTTAGTGTAAATGCCTATGATTTTTTTAAAGCTGAATTCGCCAAGGTTGCTGAGATACAACTTCACAAGTGGTAAGAGGGAATATTGTTAGCTCCATGTTCAACGAGAAGGAACTAATTAAAACTCATTTAATTCTTTGTAACTATCACCGATGCAAATAAGTTCCTCGCATAAATATTAAAGACGTATTAAATATCTCTCACTATATGCTAGAAATTTTGGCACCTAATGTGGGGGCCATAATCAGTACGAATTATTATAATACACCACACATTTTTTGTAGCCCTTATCACTGGGGCGGAAAGACGAACGCCGTTCTAATCGATTTTTCAGGTTACTAAATTGGATTACTTTTACATTACCACATCTAACCCAGTGCACTCACAATAAGAGATGAACCAATTGAACAAATGCATATCATACAGAAAACGTAAGCAATGGACACTCGCCAAGAACAACAAATGCAAACTTCGGACACTCGCCTAGTACAGCAAATGCAAACTTTGGACACTATACTAGAACAGCAAATGCAAGCGATAGACGCTCGCTTTGAACACCAAACGCAGCAAATTTCGCAACAAATGAGTGATTTGAAACGAACGGTGGATGAAACATGCACTCGCCCGTTACCCAGTAAAGGAGTAGTAAATACTCGTTTAAATTGCGCAGATGCTAGCTTGCGATAACCAAGCGACGAAGGAAACCCCGCAGTTGAACTTGAAACTCTTTCTGAAGAAAAATCTGGCACTATTACTTGCATGGAAGATCATTGTGGCACATGAGCGTCTCAAATGCCAGAAACCGTCACAAAAAACCGGTTTATACGTCCCACGGCGAGGGCGTGCACGAGGACCTACCACCTAACCCGAACGAGGTGAAGAATGGCACGACACTCACGCATGTGAATGTTATACCTGCAGTCTAAGAATGTGACCTGGCGCCCAAGGGAAGTCGCATAACACACACAACGTGGTCACTGCGACAACTCTACTTGAAAACACCTGCAATGTGAGTATGGGAGACAGTTCACAACTCAAACTGGCAGGTGTATTCCTGAGTGGCAGATCCTGTTTGCAAAATCGGAGGGCTCAGAAACGAGAACCGCGAAAACAAAAGTCACCAGAACGTTCATTTGTCAACAGAGGACAAAAGAAGGAAAGAGAAGAGGCCGCCTGGAGTGGGGCGAAATAAAAAAAAAAAAACAACAGAGAAGATGAAGAGGCGGAGAGACCGCCTGGAGGGGCGAAGAACAAGGGACAAAATTAATTTTCACCTTACACAATCCGAGTGCAGCCATGCCGTCAGGCAGTGTCGAAGTACAAAGCACGTATTTGACCCAGGAGGTGTAACTAGCCCGGTGATGTTGAACATTCCCACACGCCGACAAGAGGGAAAATTTTTTTCCGCAAGTCTAGTTCTTCTAAGTTGAGTTTAAGAATTTAGGTCGGAGACTTTAGCTAGCGAACTTTGACCAAAACTGATCACAAGGACTACAGAAGTTGAAAGGAACATACCGCCCATATCACAAGAAGTATAAGAATTGGTCAAGAGGCGACCATATTATTCCACAGAGTGACACAGGAGGCAACAAAAATTGCCCAAGATTAATAAGTTTAAGGAAGGAGTTTTGGTATTAAAGCGAACAAGTCATCTTAAGTTATGTTGTGGAAAATGTTACCCAAAAATATAAGAATTGGTCAAGAGGTGACCATATTATTCCACAGAGTGACACAGGAGGCAACAAAAATTGCCCAAGATTAATAAGTTTAAGGAAGGAGTTTTGGTATTAAAGCGAACAAGTCATCTTAAGTTATGTTGTGGAAAATGTTACCCAAAAATTATTTTAATTGTTTGATGAGCCCTACAATGTATTCGAAGTAATTAAGATAAACTGCTATGGTTTAGCCACGATTGAAGGTCAGCTGATTGGTCGTTTCAATACTACTCAACTGAAACTGTATAAGACCCCGGAAAAATAAGATTGGTTCTGTGGGGATTTTATACAATTTATTGGTCTAATGTGTGAAGTTCATCTGTCAGCAAAATTTAAAATGGCTCTAATTTTTTAAGGAGGTCCTAACGGAGTTATAAGGTGAAGTGGATTGTTGATTGTCCACAGCCTAGGTGCACTTTGCTGTGTAAAATTTGTGATGTCGTAGTTGAATGTTTAAGTATGTGTATATTTCTGAAAAAGTATACTGCCAGAAAAGATATTTTTTTTTTGTGTGAGAAGGATTGTTAACCCTACATGCTTTTACATCACGCCGCAAGGTACTGTCCTACTATGTGGGTTAATAGGCCTAGCATCATTAGAAAGCAGTTATCTCCGAAAAAAATTTTTATGCCAACTCGAAGATAACAGGGATCATCACACGAGATAAATTGTCGAACAGACTGTTCGAAAATTTCGGAAGTTTTGAGAATCAATTTCTGTGAATATTTTTTAACTGGGATATTTGGCTATATGCACATGCTATCTCCTGACATGAACACAGTTCTTTCATTGTCACCTACCTTAGGAAGGGATAATCCATTTTTTTATTTTACTCTATTGTGAAAAAAAAAATATTTCCAGGCGTGTGTCGCACTTATTTAATCACTTGTTTAACTTTTAATTGCTTTTATCCCTTAGGGATTAACACTTATTTCACAAGTGTTTTCACTTGGTACATTTGCATTGTGAATAGCGTAGCTGTATATTTTCATGTAAATATATGTGATTGTTGACTTGTAAAATGTTGTTTCAAGTATAAATCTTTAAGATCTTCCTGATAGTTTTTCGGGATTTTCCTTGCCGTTTAGAGATTTAAGAACTATCCAAAAATTCTCCTTAATTTCCATTAGATGATGTTAAGCCGATGACGGAAGAAATGAAGCAAGAAACCTACATACGCTGTCGAAACAACATAATTTTTTTTCTCGACAGTTTCTATGCACAAAGATTAATAACTGAGCAACATATAATTTTCAGTTATGATTTTTAATTTTAAAATTACTAGAGAAGGAGATGAAAATAATTTAGGACGTAGTAAAGTACCAGCATTCATTTTTTCTTTAATTTTAAATTTTTATTATGAAATAAATTTATTAATAATTTTTTATTAAAATAATTGTTTTATTAACCTGCTGATTTTAATAAGAAAAAAGTGAATTATGAACTCTATTTATATGCACTACAACACAAAAATATAATTTATCGTGTTAGATAAGACTAAATCAATGGTTATCAACACTAGACTTTGATTAACAGTTATCTAGTGTTGATATAGTCACTTTAAATGGCGAACGAGTATTTGGGTTTTCTCAGAGTAATCCCATACAGTGAAGATGAATTGCGAATACGAAGGCCTGCCTTTGACCTCGACGGCCATTGAGCCGCGGCCTGCATAATCGCTAACTGTTTGTGGCCAGTGCCGATTCTGCGATAGGGTTTTCACATATGTTCAAAATGCTCGTTAAAGTTTACTGCAATCATTATGGTGGTTTAGTATGTATGTAATAAGCCTATGTTTGTAGTCTTTTATACGTTTCTTCAAGTTTTTGTTTTCAAGGTCAGTCAATGTCGTGGGGTCAAGGTATTGGGGTCAAGGTCTTGGGATCAAGGTCGTGGGGTTAAGGTCGAGGTCACCTCCATCCAATACGGTGATAGTCTTTAAAATAATTTGCTTGTTGACTTTATGTATTTTTCTCCAGTTTTTACTTTTCAAGGTCATTCAAGGTCATGTGGTCAAGGTTATGGTCATATTCATTTCATATGGTGGTAGTAGTATGTAATGTAATGTGCTTGTTGACTTTTATGAATTTTTTCTAGAGTTTTTTTTTCAAGACCATCAAGGTCATCGGGTGAATGTCAATGTCATCTGCATCCAATATTGCGGATGGGTGACGTCTACAAAGATAGTGTTCGCTTACCAAGATGGCGGTTGCCAACCAAGATGGTGGTCGCCTACCAAGATGATCTTCGGTTGCACCAACCAAGATGGTGGGATTGATACGTGTGAGGGGTGGCCTCCGGAAATTTAATTATTTTAAATAACTTTTAATAACATTTTAATAGTAAAATTTTTAATTTTTTTTAGTAAGATTTTTTTTTTTGGAATTTTTTGAAACTTTTTAGAATTATTTTTGGAATTTTCTGATTTTTGTTTGTCTAAGGACAAAGACCATGGCTAAATGTCATGGGTCCTATTCTCCTGACCCCAGGGTCGCTGATCCCTATCACCTGAGTTGCTAAACTGGGTTACCTGCTCTGGTAAATTTGGAAATTTCTAAAAGTTCTTTTTTTGGAAATGATAAATGACATTATTAAGTAAAATTTTAAGGAAATAAGAACATTTTAAGGGAAATTTAGTTTGTTTTGAGGGGAAAAGGGAAGTTTTGAGGTAAAAATGGAACAAATATGGCGGCCGGATGATGTCACAACATGGCAGCCCCCAGGCTCCTGTGCCCCGAAGCCAGACGCCTATGTGCCCAACTTATCTAAATCCTACTACTGCCGAGTGTGGCTGTGCGTAACTTCGGAAACCTCTTGAAATATAGAGCAATCCGAAGGTTGTCCAATATCTAAGGGAGGCCAGCCAACTCCACCTAACGCTAGCCTTTTCTCATTTCGTTCAAGTATTTTTTTTGTACAACTTGAGGATGTTTTCCAGTTGTATTGCAAATATTTATACGGAGATTTTGTTGGAGGATCCTGTTATTTGCACTTTTAGAGCCGTAGGATACCTTTCCCCTGAATGAAGACTGCCCGAAATAGTATCTTTAAAAATGAAATGCTAAGTGAAAACCTCTTTTCTCTATACGTTGAAAACAATTGCAATTACTGAAATATCACTATGGTGATAAGCTACTCTCTAAATCCGAATCAGTGATATCAAACAGTGAAATAAGGTTCACTGAAAGTCAGTTGATAAGTTACTACTGCCCGGCGAATCAAGCAAATTAACTGGGAACAAGTTATTTATAGCAGTGGAATTCGTGACATTTAGTGGGAAATCACGAATAAATCAGTAAAATCCAGCCACTATATTAAATGGTTATCAGTAACTGATTATCAGTTGCTCATTTCTCACTGTTTTCACTGATTTGGATAAATTCTCGCTGTTTCAATTTTAGATTGTAGCTAATAGCATGTTTACTGTTGTTATGATCACCGAATTCAATTATTTTAAAAGCCATGTCACGATAAAAATATTTTTAAAAAATGATCTTGCAGTAATACTAATGTCATAAAACCGAAACGTTATTGCACAAACTGAGTTACAAAAACAATGCATGATTTAGAAGCTGTTTTTTTTTCTATTATCAGAATGTATGAAAAATCTGCATATGATGGTAATATGTTTTTTCTTGCTCATTGAATAATGATCGAGGGAGTGCCAAGGTAGCATGTTTAGTCATGTGTTGGCATATTTAACACGCATTTTAGAGGTCGTATGTTCAGTGACAACCAGGCGCTTTGAAAATGCCTTCCTCAAGTGGTTGTCCAGATACATTATATGTGAATGCCTTCTAAAACCTTCCTCAAGTGGTTGTCCAGATACATTATATGTGAATGCCTTCTAAAACCTTCCTCAAGTGGTTGTCCAGATACATTCTATGTGAATGCCTTCTAAAACCTTTCTCAAGTGGTTGTCCAGATACATTCAATGTGGATGCCTTCTAAAACCTTCCTAAATCACTATAAAAGTAGTGCTAGAAGGAAGATGGCTTAAATTGATCACAGAAATGAAATCCATTAAGCGGGATGAGGTGCATGCCAAACATGACGCTCGTAAATTAAATAGACTGGAAATTGTAAATGTGTACATAATTATAGCGGAGAAGGGGAGGATATAGCGCCTCACTGAAATGGATATCATCAAGGAGAGTACGTATACGCCACATATGAATACCATAGCTTAAAGCTTCAGGAGTAGCAAAGGAGAATGTAAAAAGAGGGGATGGGGACAAAGTCATCGTATAAATGGAAGCAGCTAGGTACCTTCGGGTACAAACCAAGTATAAATACATTACTTTAAATTTCGTGAACAATAATAAGAATGTAATGGAGGATGTTGGGGATGGCCAAAATTGAGTTATCGTGGATATGAAGATGTTCAAGTATGGCGGGGTGCATGGCAAGTATTAAGACAACTGCTTTAACAGTTCAGGAGTGGCAACAGGGGATGGACAAGGTTGAAAAGGCTAAGGTGGTAGTTTGTGCAGGAAAAGGAAAGTTATGACAAGTAAAAAAATTACCACTAAGGGTACATGGATCATGTGAAAAATATGTAGCCTGTAGTCGATGCATTTTAGGAATAAGAAATTATTAATTTAATTGCGGTTAGGAGTGGCGGGTAAAGAGGGAAGGAAGGTGTAAAAATAGGTAATTAAATTAAAACTGTTCAAACTTAGAAATAGCAGTGCTTAAGATGAAGATGGAAATGGGTGGAGTGCCAAATATAAAGCACACAATTAATTACAAGATGTTCGGAAACTACCTGCCAAAATTCAACCCACCGCATCTGTGGGGTGCACAGAAACCGGAAACTCTGGTCACAAAATGTCCGGAAAGGTCATTTAGTATGTTTAAACTGAAGTTGAATTTCAGCAAACGACGCCGGGTGCCCGCACCCGTATGTACATGTATGTACGACAAGTTGCGTAACACGAAGGCGAACTGATCGACGGTAGTGCTGCACGCGGCACTCGGCCCCGCTGCATTTCGGTCGGATGGGTCGCCACAATTTGCAAAATATTTACTAAAACGGAAAAATTAAATGAAAGAGAGAGAGATAGCAAAGAAAAGGTGGGAGTGAGTTTGAAAATAAAGGTGACAGAATAGCATAATATGTAAAACATCGATAAGAAGTGTTCAACTTGTGGAATTCATATGCCGATTATGGAGCTTATTGTTTTATATACACGAAGGAAAAAAAAAATGTTATACCATTTTGTAAAAAAAATAATTTGTGATTGTAATAAGAGGAGTTCGTGTACCAAATGTCAAATGTGTACTATAAATGGTTCGGGAATCATGTCACGAAAAATATACTCCCCGCATATATCTATATTATACTAGGAAATGGAAAGTGACGCAAGACGAAGGCAAATAAAATGCACCAGTCTGTGTTTGGAGTTAACAAACTTCAGCCCTTTTTACGGCAGTTTGGAAACATTGTTTTTTAAACTTGTATTCATTCGCTTATAATTAGAAGGAAGCGTTTCTTATTAGTTAGTGCAAAAATGAGACAAAATATAATTGTTATTATTATCAGTAGGGTACGAAACTGCGGTCTGGTTGGAAAAACATAAATGTGTTTTCTTGGTTGTCAACCTTCCCACGTTTATATTAAGTGCTAATTATCTCCTTCCACTTATCCCTCGCTGCTCCTCATGCAAACGCTTAAAAAATCAAAGTTTCTCACTGCAAAATATTAAGAAAGAAGCTGCAAGTTTCAAGCGGTAAAAACACCTCGCACTATGCTTCGTAATTTTGTAGAATACCCGGCTTCCTCGAGAACAACAACGCACGTTCGTGATTAATACAGAATCAATTTCGTAATTCGTATTCACAAACACGTTTGCGTCAGGACAAACGATACGGACGTTTATTCCTTTAAAAGGAGGATTAACGAGAATGACAGATGATTGGTGACGAGTAGCGCCGTTTGCACTACCTGCTTGCCACAAGCGTCGTTTCCTATTGGCTCTTCACGGTTAAATGCGGAATTCCCTAAATCAACCTTTGAAAAATGCCACTCTCCTTTCCTGCATGCAATTTATCAGGCACACTGACAGCACTGTACAAAAAGAATTGAGGTAAAAACCCCTTACATGTAAGGGAAGCTAATTATCACCACATGTAAGGGTCTAGGGTAGAATTACCTCATAAATGTAGATTAGATTTTCATGACTGGTTTGGTACTATTCCCTAATAGTACGGGAAAACTATGTGACGTGACGAAAGTGCGGGAATATCCCATAGAAGTAAGGGGAAAATCCCATACTATATTGTTTAATAAAATTACATTTAGAGGTTTCCCGAAGAATTAGTACTGTTATTATTTTTAACACCTAATATCCAGTGACGAATAGCAAACGAAACCTCAACTCTAAAATCCTCGACACTTGCTGGTGGGTGGGCCGACCTACGCTCCTTCATCGCGATAGGCCGATGCGCTATGCATTACATCACGACGGCGTAGCGATACTAGTAAATATTTGCTTGTTAAATTATTGTTTCTTCTGCCCGTCCTCCCACTTATCTGTCGACACAGCGCTGAAGAGATGCACGCATCATAAGGTAATTTTCCCATCCATTTATGGGATTTTCCACTACCATGTACGTGACTTTTACTGCAGAGTGCGGTAATTATACGTTACATATAACGAGCCATGCTGAACAGCTTGTATGACTTAACAATAAATATTAATTTTAAGGTAAAAAATATATAAAATACAATTATCAAATAGTTACAAGTGGACGAGGAGATCAACACGTCGTAAGGTAATTTTTCCATCTGTTTATGAGATTTTCCACTACCATGTAAGTAAATTTTACTCCAGAGTGCGGTCATTTTACCTTACCCGTAAGGAAAACTATGTTTCTCACACAAGTTTGCAAATATCTCCTTACACTGGTCAGGTAATTTTCCTATTATTTCTGCAGTGTGGGCACGTGCGCAATAAAGTTGTTAATGGCGGAGGGAAATTAGTTCCATGTCTTGGCGTCGAATTAAAAGCGACACGTAAACACCTGTGAACAGTAGGAGCAGATTGTGAACTATTTACTTTTCTAGTATTATCACAGTTTCAAAATGACTCAAGCAGAAATAAAGCTATGAGTCCGGTGGCAATGTTAAGTTTATACACTCCGGAAGAATACAGAATGTGCGCACACTGAGATAAACGCTAACAAAATATTTGTTTGTGTAGGGCCAAA
Source organism: Dryococelus australis (assembly GCA_029891345.1). Lineage (NCBI taxonomy): Eukaryota > Metazoa > Arthropoda > Insecta > Phasmatodea > Phasmatidae > Dryococelus > Dryococelus australis. The sequence continues at coordinate 121,594,919 of CM057000.1, read as the reverse complement.
AATAAATTTAGTTGCCCCAACTAAATATTTCGTCGAGTAAACAAAACTTTCAAAACAACAAAATAAATTTTATTGATCTAACAAAATGCAAGTTTGAATAGGCAAAATCACGGAAGTAAATTAGACTGTCAACAGTTTTGCCATTCATATGATGGCCTTCGTTCGAAAATATTTTTTCAACAATTAGGACAGTAACAAGTATTTGTTAGTGCATTTTTTTGATGCTTAATAATGGTATAAACTTCCTAATAAAACAAGTTCAACAAGAAACTTAAAAGTAAAACTGTAAAACTTGAAGATTTTTTTTTTTGCGCACGCTGTCGATTATTTGAAATGTATTTAGGCGTTCAAAAACATTCGGACTTCGTCAGTAGTCAGTTTAGCTGAGTTTTTGTACGGCATAGCGCCCAGCCGCAGATGATATAGATTTTAATCTTATTGCGAAATCCTATTTTTTGTATCAACCGAAACTCTTTAATGTACGTAGATCCAAACAAATCTTTGTTTGCACCAGCCAAATTCTTTGTTTCGGGCAACTAAATGAGAACAACGGCATTTATTTTTTCTGTCAATTCCATGTTTTCATAAATGGTTAGTAAATAGAACTATTTATTTATTACAAAACAGGATTATAATCTAAGATGTACAGACAACTAGGTATACAAAACCTCTGGTAGTAATTAAGGCTGTTCACGGTAAACTTCTGAAAGCCCTGCGTAAGGTCTAAATGTGCACGCATTGTGTATTCTTCCACCGCATGTAAAATTATCATTGCCCTAAGCCTGATCACTTTCTTCATGCGCCGGCCAAGTTAAACTGTAAAATTATCAAGAAAGTAAATGTTTTACAAACGTGCTCATTTTTACACGTATTGTGCATTAAAAACCTTGAAAGTAAAATAAGTCGTGTCAGTATTCACAAACATTTAACTTAACACTTATAATTCAGCGGTAAGACGTGGAACTACTTTCCTATCAGTCGTTACCAACTTTACTGTGCATGTGCTGTGTAGCGTGGTTATAGAAACATATGCAGGTATGTGGCAGTGACATTTTCCCAAGGTTGATTTCGAAAGTGCTTATTTTACCGTGAATATCCTATACAGCTAGGATGTAAGTAAAACGAACTAATTTAACCGAAAAATTCGGTATTTAAAAGTATATATATTATAATTTTTTAGTAAATTACATGCGATCAAACACAAATCGCTTCAGGGGCCACGATGGCTGATGAGCGGTTAGCCTGCTCGCCTCCCGCCGAGGCGAACCCCCCGGTTTCGTCACTCCCGGATTTTCGCAAGTGGGAATCGTGCCGGACGATGCCGCCGGTCGGCGGGGTTTTTTTTTTTTTTTTCGGGGATCTCGCACTCTTTCATTCCGGCGCTGCTCCACACTGACCTCAATCGCCCTCATCTCCTCTCAAGACCTCAATGTTAAGAGCCGCCCAAATCTCTTCGCTCACTCACAAATCGTTTGAACCAAAGGAATATTCAATAACGTGACTCGAAATATAGTTAAGTGGGAAAATATGACATCTATATTTGTTAGAAACAATAAATCGGTTATACTTACAGAATGATGCTAAAATAATGTTTATAAGAACGTCTGAAATCTTCATAACCATGCCGTGGAGAATCTTATGTCGTTGTTGTGGCGAGAAGATTTTCTCAGACACTTTCTAGACTTCGGAGGAGGACGAGGATATATAATTGCGAAAAAAATTAACAGTTCAGGGTTTTCGTGAAGTCCATAAAATTGGTGAAATCTGCAACGAAGTAAAAGTATTCCAGTTTCACAGTTTCATGTATGCTGTTTACGTACTTGCAGGCATGTTACCAGTTCAATTTCCTCTCATTATGTTTCCTGAGTCTTGGAAGAATTTTCAACCACTGGAATCTTTTCCTACGTGTTTCACAGCATCATTAGCAATCCGTGTCAGCACGATGTCCGACTGGAAGCACACATTAGCTACATCGCCCACGTGGGCGACAGTAGAAATGCGGTGACACGTATCACTGTAGTACAACTTAGTCACGTGCCTTCCGAGAGACATGGTCAAAAAAGCCCAGGTTTGTCACAAGTTGGAGCCCGACAGTGATGAAGCGATTTTACGACTATGATGATATCGTATAAGACAACGAAACCCATACGGCATACCTCACTCGATGCAAGCAATAGTAGAAAATCTTCACTCTAAACTTGAAACAGTGGCAATTGAGCCAAATAAGTGAAAAGAGTACGAATTTGAACCTAACATCACTGGCTGATATCACTGATTCGGATTTAGAGTGTAGTCAGTGTCGGGCGGGGCAGATGTTGATTCCCTAGCAAAAGTCTCGCTGAGAACTTACCGGATGGCTGCTAATCATCGTTAAATCGGCTGACAGTTTTATACATTCTCCAGTCACTTCAGACGAACGACCCTGGCGCATTAGTTACCGTAAGGAAAGGTCGAGAGGTGGTTGTCAACACCCAGGCCGACACAAAACATCCTTCACTCCTGCAAGAACCTGGTGAGGCGAGACATCACAAACCAGGCCCAGGAGAGCACCTGATGTTTGGTACTACCTCTCGCGGCTGAGTCATCGCGAACGACGCCGAGGTAGTTTCTCAAGGCAAGGTCGAGCAGCTGGACTGGTCAGCCGGTCGACGGAAAGAATCGTGAGAAACGACCGTGTCGCACGACGTCGGTGGGCGAAGTGACGACGGACGAACGAGGCCCGGAGAAGGCGGTGGTCGGCGTGGAAGGCGAAGACGCAGCCTCCGGCGCGCGCGCGCGCGCGCGGAGATAGTACGTGGTTTCGCACGCGGTGTCTCCCGCCAGACTGTGCGGCGCCGGGGCGCCCGCGGTACAGGCGCCACACACCACTCCCCCCACCCCTCGTCGACCCCCCTTCCCATCACTCACCGCCGGAGTCCGTCTCGCGTCTCTCTCCCGAGACCAGCTGCAGGGTGTCCTCTGCACTATCTGACCATACCACAGACTGAGGCCGTGGTTACACCGCTGCTGTTAAAAACACACTCAGCTCTGTAGGCATGTCTGAATAAGTTCAGAAACAGAACGTGTTTTCGCGGTCACACAACCAAAGCAGAATGAAATCAATGGAAATCCTAACCCCAACCAACATGGAACTTAAAATGTATGATATTTTAGAGACCTCCGAAATTCGGGTTATTATTAGGGGACAAGTTAACCTTTAAACCAGCCTACCTTTGCAATACGTTTTTCATTGGACCATACTGTATCTGACACGCGGTGGGTAACTCTGCGTCAATCATTGAACACTACATAATTGTGTGCCCCAATTACGTGCAGTTCATTTAGAAATTGCGTGGCTTGACATATATGCAGCTACCAATGGTACATACAGTACTGTGAAGTTCAGCCTGATGCCAAATAATAACGCGAATTTTGCATGTCTCTAATGATATTTAAGTATAATAGCATCCAAAATGTATCACTTTTGATATCTTTAATCCTTATAAAACCTACACAATTACTGCAATGGCTTAATGGGTGGGTATTAGTAGACTCAACCTTAAACGTAACGTTAATTCAACAAGTGCAGGAATTTCCTTCCAATTTCAGCAATATTTATTACACGGCTTGTTTACTTCGAAGTAGCCAATAGGAGTGCAGCAGAGAAGAGAAGTCGTTCGAAACGACTTATGAAAACTGTTCACTTTGAACGAGAAACAACTGCGGTCGGAGCTCGTTCGAAGGTAATATAACCTCTTTAATATATTAACTTATTATAGTGATGTAGTTCTGCAGCCCGTGTAACCGTGGCATTAGAGAAGAGGTATAGTTTATTAGCGGTTTCTTCACACCTTTTGAATCAAACATTTGAAAAATCACTTCATGTATGACGTGTTCTGTTGCTTCCTACGCATATCATGTATGGCAAGCGTTTCATATTTGTGTTAACATAAAATAACATAAATTACCTTAATGTTAATGACAATGATATTTTATTTACATTTTATTTATGAATTATAATATTTACTTTATATTTAATGTGAATAAAAACATAAAGAAAAAAGGTGGGTTTGTAATACCTAGTAAGAAATAGTTTTTATACACATTATTTTGCGACTGAGTGCGCACGAATGCGGTGGGTTGCCCCTTCGGTGTAATTATTCTAGAATCGGTTAAGCTTTGTTTGCATGAGGCGGAGGAATATCCGGGAAGTACAGGGTTATTACACATGATTCGTCGGGTAATTCATAAACTATTTATGTTAAGGGTTCGCCTCTAAACACCAAACAAAAAAAAAGCTCACAAAGTTTTTTATACCAATCTAAACTTCCTTTTTATCACACCAGGTGACAGCACTAGCTCAGTTCACAAAATTGCGACAAATCAATAGAAAGTGTTTCGTGTTTTGGAATATGCAAGATGATTATCGGTTGTTACCGTGCAGAGTGTGTTCCGAGGGCATTACCACACAGAACCAGCAGGTGACCAGAGCATTCTGCGGAGGTATCGTCAGTTCCAGGACACAGGATGCTTGTGTGAAGGCAAGAACACAGGGCGGCAGGCGAGGTGTTTCTAACGAAACAGAGGAGAGAGTGAGGGGAAGTCATGTGCGTAGCCCACGACAATCAACTAACCGAGCAAGTCGGGAGATTGGGGATTCCTTAGCCGACTGTGTGGAAGATTTTGCGACGACGGTCACAACTTAAACCGTACCGCTTGCAGTTGCTGCAGCACTTGCATCCAGAAGATCAGAGTTGAATTTTATGAGCACATGCAGGAAGCTATTCAAGAAGATGAATTTGCTACACGTCTGGTGTTCAGTGACGAAGCGACGTTTCACTTGAGTGGAAAGGTGAACCGGCACAATGTTTTCGGATATGGGGCATTGAAAATCCCCAAGACACGTACGGGATTCACCAAAACTTAATGTGTTCAGCGCAATCTCACAGATGAAGGTGTGCGGGCCCTTTGTTCTCCCTTGGAAACACTGTGACGGGTCTGCCCTATCTCGAGATGCTGGAGTTGTGGTTATTTCCACAAATGAGAGATGATTCCGCCAACTTCGTGATCCAGCAGGATGGGGCCCCACCTCATTGGCACACAGAAGTGCGCCGCCACCTCAACATTGAACTGCCACGCCGCTGGATTGGACGCTGTGGTCGGGATGACTCGACGCTGTTCAGATGGCCGCCCCGGTCTCCCGACCTCGCACCGTGTGATTTATTTCTTTGGGGGTACGTGGAAGACACTGTTTACGTGTCACCATTGCCAACGACACTGCATGAACTGCGAAACCGCATCACCACAGCTGTCATGGCCATCGACAAGGACATGCTGCAACGCGTAAGGGGTGAACTCCACTACCAATAGGATGTGTGTCGTGTCACGAAAGGAGCTCACATTAAACATCTGTAGAAATTAGTGGGGAAAGAAAAAAAACTTGGAGAGTTTCTGGTTGTTTTCATGTATTGCTCATAATTTTCTGACACGTGCTTTGTGAATTACAGATTTTTTAAACCCGATGAATAATTTGTAATAATCCTATATAACTTCAGCAGGGCTTCAAAACAATTGGAAGTAACCGTGAATGGAATAAATATTGATTTCTATTCTTATGCACGTGTACCCAACATTGACCTACCTGGCACCAATACTACTGTTAAATCCGCATGGTCAACAGTCTTGAACATGTTTCTTTATAACTTAATTCTCAAAAGAAGAAACCTTTTATATGAATAAAACACTTTTACCAATTTCAATATAATAAAACCGCATTAAACTTGGTTAGAGGGAATGTGTAAACATGTTAAAGCCCATGTTGAAATAAACAGTGTTGTAACTTCATATCCTATTCATATTTATGATAATCGAATTGGCAAAAAAAAAAATCTGTTTATTGTTGGAACGCGAGGACTGGTTTTGATCTGCTAGCATGATCGCTCAACCCCATATTCACTAGGGGTGTCCAAGAGATAAAAATTACTTTCTGCATGTTTATCGTACTACATTCTTTCTCCTTGCGATATGAACTAATAACTGTAATCCGAAGAAATAATTAAAATAGAGGAAAACGACACTTTAAAAAATAAATCCAGTAAGCTATACAATTTTCTAATTTATATTTTCATCGTAAAACCCCAAACCGAAAAAAATAAATAAATACGTTGAGACACATTAAAAAATAATTGTACATTTTATTGGAATGACGTGGAATATATTTCTTAGGTTTTTTTCACGGTTCGTCCTTATTTAAATCTTAATACAAGATCAATCTTTAAGGGCTATATTCAGAACCGATTAAAACATGGTCTAGAATATAGTAATGGTTTATACATATATATATATATATATATATATATATATATATATATATATATATATATATATATATATATATATATATATATATATATATACACATATATATGGTTTTTACTTTTTCGCATTTAGAAGGCAATATATGAGGTAACTATTTATGCCAGGGTTTAGGTAGACATGATTTACTTTAAACTAGGTAGGGGTGTATTTTTAACGTCAGACTAGATGGTGACAGACTTTAAATTGTAAATATTTAAATTTATGAGTAAATCATACTTCCGACTACGTTACTGACAATGCCTGTGTTTTAGTTAACGGAATATCAGCTGGAATGTTAGTTCATGCGTACACCGAAGTAAGGAACATATAATTTAATGAACATATTATTTGTATGTACGACTTTCTTGCAGATATCAGTGTTATTTTGGAAGCATGGGCACGAATACAAATGTTTGTATGTTATTACTTACTAGAACGCTTCCAAGATAAATACTGGGCCACAAAAATACATCCTGCCGATGTTTTAACTATTCTCTAATAGCTCACCGTGGTAAATGTTTTTAATTACATGTATTTGAAGTATTTTTATTGTTCACCAATGCAGCAATATATTGTACAATGCCCTATCTACCGTCGCACTTTCAAACTATCTAAAATTTTCAAATAAGTTGTTAATTTTAAGATATTATTTTCGTGCAGAATTAGTACAATATGTTTCAAGATCACATTATTTCTTGAAATTGAGCCTTGAAATTATCCGATATGGCTCACGTGTGTATTACGTCCCCAATACGCAAATCAATTTTGTGTTGCCGAGACTCGTTTTTAAACTCAATCAGAAGGATTTGGTTTTTCGTTTCCCGTCCTCCGATCTCGTTACTCTGGTCACGCTGTGGTCCAATTATTTCAACAAACCGTACTAAAGACAACCCCAAACAAAGACACGTACGCATGTGATACACAAACCGAACAGGAATGCAAAAACAATGACTGACAGCCACGGAAACCGGCAGTTTTGCAATATTGCCAAACCTTTCCCGAAGCTTGAACTGTGACTAGTTAATCACGGGCCAAATATGGTCTAAAGACGTTGGAAATTATTTCCGGACAAGAACTGTTAGTCAGCGATGGCCACGAGCTTAGACCTGGACTAGTCAAACCGCGAATAATGTGTCTTTAGACATGGTTTAACGAATTCCTTCTGAATACAGCCGTAAGTCAAAACAGCCAAAAGTGAACCAAGTGTTGGATTCCAGATAATTTGCAACATGCTACTCCTGTGACATAAATAATCACTTTAGATGAAACAAAGTTCTATGTTAAAAACTAATGTTTGTAATTTATAAGAATAAAGTTTTTGTCTATATCATTTCACAAAACAATGAAAAATAAAATCCTTAAATTCACGAAAAATGTTTAACTCTTGAACATCCTTCTGGGCGGAGTCACATGGCTCGCAGATCACGCCCAACAGAGGCAGAACAAATATCACCAGCAACCAATCAGCTTCTCGCTGCTCTGACGTGATCCACGTTGGCTGCGCAGGTAGAGTTGAACATCTCTTTATTCCCCCGCAAACCACGTCGACATTACACATAATTCGGTGCGTGGTTTCCAAGGCGACGGGGGGCCACGGTGGTGCAGTGGTTAGACTACTCCCCTCCCGCCAAGGCGAACCGAGCTCGATTCCCGGCGGGGTAGCCCCCGAGACTCTCGCACGTGGGAACCGTGCCGGACGATGCCGTTGGTGGGCGGGTCTTCTCGGGGATCTCCCGTTTCCCCCCACCCTTGCATTTTGGTGCCGCTCCGCACTCACCTCGCTCCACCCTCATCGGCTCAAGACCTCGATGCTAAGAGCCGACCTAATCTCTTCATTCACCCACTCCACGACTTAAGAGTGGGATGGACCCGAGCGTCCAAGGTCATAAAGTGGGGGAACGATACGGGCGACAGTAACACGCTCGTCTAGTGTCTCATCGCTCCTACGCGCAACGCATGCAGTGTTTCCGTTGTGACGCTGTACTGTGAAAATGATATCTGTAACATTGGGACATTATCACACGCAAAGGAAGCCCACAGATTAAACTACAGCCGTATGTTTGTACTTTTATCTTGCCGCTTAAGGAAACTGCACAGAGAAGCCTTAAGGGGGCGTGGGACATAAATTAACACCGAATACGTAAATTGAACTTTACTGGTTTTTGAAAGCCAACATAGAAAAAAGTAAAAATGGCAATCCTAGATAATAGGTTTTGCCAATTTAAATACCAAGTATTTTACGGTATTACTTTATCAATTTACATATCATCTTGCGCCACGAAAATACACAAAAATTTACGGCGTCAGAAATATCTCGGCAGAATAACGTCACTCAGGTAAAATATTTTCTCTCGTTGTTAGTAAAAACTATTCTCTATGGTTACCCTTTCTTGGCTTTCTCTATCGGCTTCCATAAAATTAGTAAAATATGATAAACCTCAATAGCATTAATTTTGTGTCCCGCGCCCTTTTAAAAATGCGTTATTTTACCATTTCCGCGATTTTTTCTCTCCAAGAATACACTTAATATTACAGAAGTAAAAAACTAAGTACATAGATAATTGCTTTTTTTATATATATTTTCTGACAAAAAGTTGTATTTGCAGAACATTTATTTACCGAGATACACGTATACATGCAAACTACTATTTCACAGAAAACGTGCGGGTCCATATAACTCTCAAGGTTTCGCTTAGCTATAGGCTGTCTACGGTAAAATGAGCACTTTAGAAAGCCCTGCTTATGATTTACTTGTATGCATGTTGTGTATTTCTCTGCCTTATGGAAAATGAACATTGCCATGGGCCTCAAAACTTTATTCATGCGCCATTCAAGTGAAACTGTGAAATTATTATGAAAGTAAATACTTTACAAATCTGCTTAATCTTGCACTTCGATGCGTAAAAAAAAAAAAAAAAATCCAGAAAACGACAGGAATAATTTTAAGTTATCTCAAATGGTTACCTGACGCTTGTTATTCGACGTTAAAATATGGAACTGCTATCCAGCCATCGTTACCAATTTTACTGGGCCAGTGCCACTTAGTGCGCCTGTTAAAATATCGTATATGCATGCAGGGGCAGTGACTTTTTTTTTATGGTTCGTTTCTAAAGTGCTCTCTTTTTCGTGAACAGCCTCTAGCGCTCTTTACCGCGTTTCAAGGCAAAAAAAGCCGGCGCTATAGGGGCGATACTGCTACGCGCATTAAGCGTGCCATCGCCGCTAAGCGCATGGCGCGCAGTTTCCCTTCTCACTGAGTGTACCTATGGGACTTCCAGCGGTCACGCTATCATATTATTGGTGTAAAATCTGTAGGAATGTTCAATGCGGGACTTCTGAGAAAGTTTTGTATGCATCTATCGCGTATATTTTGAGTGCTCTGAAATGGTGTTTCCAATGTCTTGACAAAACTGATCAGTCCTCGTCCGATGGGCGTGTTCTTTTCGTAGATCAGCACATTAGACGCACGTTCAATAGTATCGTAGAAAAACGAGTATTTAAAACTCTATGCAAACGTATTCCAGGCGCAAGGTAGCTTTAGCTCGTTTCCGTAGAAGATTATGTTTTGTGGGGCAAGGCTTATAAATCGTGCGAAGAAATCAGCTTTGTGGCATGCAACGGGAAAAAATATACATAAATAAAATTAAAGAAAAATTGGGAAATCTCAACGTACTTCTAGGAAAGATAATTAAAAAAAAAAAAAAAGGACGCCAACTCCTTTACTTGGCGTTGGTGATAATATAAAGCTTGGAATAACGGGTTAATTTCGCTTTCTTTACTTCGTGTAAATATTTCGTCAGAAACTTAACTACATCGTGAAATAGAATATCTAATTTGGACTCTTACAGTTTCTTCCCAACAAAAATATTTAACTGAAACTTGCAGAATAAAATTTTGTTCTCTACACTGATTTGTTGGGACTGTGTCATTTCGTGGTATTACTGAGGCTGCTACAGTTTAGTCATTGGTGAATTATACTTATTTCATGACCATTTAAATCTTGAGCCTAAGAAGAATACTGTAGGGTTGTATAGGCTGTCCACGGTGAGGTACGCACTTTTGAAAGCTCTGCTTAATATCTACTTGTACACCGAGTAAAATAGTTTGATGAACAGCTGTCTTTAATTAACCCATTCAGACCCAGTGTACACAGTTGCGTACATTACGCACGTGTAGGTACATTTTTGTCTCTAGTGCACCCTGCGCGGCTCAATGAGCAATATCCATACCCGCGGCTCAATGAGCAATATCCTTACCCGTGGGTAAATGAGCAATATCCTTACCCGTGGGTAAATGAGCAATATCCTTACCCATGGGTAAATGAGCAATATCCTTACTCGTGGGTAAATGAGCAATATCCTTACCCGTGGGTAAATTAGCAATATCCTTACCCATGGGTAAATTAGCAATATCCTTACCCGTGGGTAAATGAGCAATATCCTTACCCGTGGGTAAATGAGCAATATCCTTACCCGTGGGTAAATGAGCAATATCCTTACCCGTGGGTAAATTAGCAATATCCTTACCCGTGGGTAAATGAGCAATATCCTTACCCGTGGGTAAATGAGCAATATCCTTACCCGTGGGTAAATGAGCAATATCCTTACCCGTGGGTAAATTAGCAATATCCTTACCCGTGGGTAAATGAGCAATATCCTTACCCATGGGTAAATGAGCAATATCCTTACCCGTGGGTAAATTAGCAATATCCTTACCCGCGGGTAAATGATTCGGAAACAGTTTTACTGGTCTATGTTATAATTGGTTCATATTACTGTAGCCGAATAAACGTGTGTAAACGATAAAGTGTTTACAACTGTACACAACAGTGTACAGGGCTCCGAGATGAGCAATTTGATGTAGGACTCCTGTGGTCCATAGGGTGGAGGAATTACCCTATAAGCGCTTGTCAAATGTTTACTAAGTCACGTGCAGTGCACCGCTGTGGGCCCGGCCTTAATCGACCCGCTGGTCAGCTGAAGCTAGCTTGTACAGAGGTCAAATCGGGCAGGAAACGTTTAGTAATTGCTTTTGTTTGATACACATGTTGCATTGTCACAATACTACAGACAAGTTACGGAAATCAGGAAAGAAAGTATGAACTTGCAAATGAAACACCTGTGTCATAAACCTAAGTGTGTATACGATTGTTAAGCATCAATAGATGCGCTAACAAACACGGTTGCTATCCTAATTGTCACAAAAAATACAAACAAACTCTCGAGCTCTATTTTCGAACGAAGGCAATCAAATGAGTGGCCAGACAAATATACACATTTGATTCAACAAAATATTTAGTTGACAGTGTAATTTTTTTCGGCCCAACAGAGATTTTGTTTATTCGAGCATATATTTTGTTAGACGAACAAAAGTAATTTTGTTGCTTTTCGAATTTTGTGTGCTCAAGAATATGTATTGTTGGGGAAATTAAATATATATTAGGCCCTATACAAACAAATATTTTGTTCGATTTACTCTCAGTGTGGCAACTTCAAACTTTTTGAAACAAACCTTTGGAAATCACCTCATGTATGAAGTTTGTTGGTTGTTTCGAAAATATGTCATGTAACACAAGCGGTTTACACTTCTGTTACAATAAAAGTATCTTAACTTTGTTTAAAATCAATCTTTACTTAACTATTTATTTATCGATAATAATATTTAATTTATAATTAATATAAGTAGAACAGCAAAATTGGTGTTTTGGTAATGCCTGGTAGGAAATAGTTCTTATTAAGAATTTCATTAAAGTGAATGCGCAAGAATTCAGTGCGTTACTCTTTTGGTTTAATTTACTGACCTTGTTAAGTTTTGTTTGCATGAGGCGGAGGAATGCCCTGGAAATAGAACTTAAACAGGGCTTCTGTAAGGTTGGTAGCAGCCATGAATGGACAATATATAATGTAGCACGATGTAAATAATTTTGTGGTAAACTTCCTCAACTGTAATGGAAGATTTTAACCTACATACTGTATGGAAATAATACCTCACATCAAGCTGCACATACAAGAATGTTTAGCGTCGCTACTGCATAAAGTTGGGAACTTCCCTATGCATTTAACTGTTTCCTGAGCAAATGCAGGAACGCTAAAATGAATGTTTAAGCCAATATTACACGATACCTACAACCGTACTTGGTTCTTGTTAAAGCTTCTACAAGCTATGATGCACGAGCCGGTATACAAGCCGCTATATGAGCCGCCATCGAAGATTCATATTACACGGCAGCAGTTCGCGTACTAGCATTTGGCACCCTCGGTGGGTGCTTAGTGCGTGGTTTGTAGTAAATAAAAACCCCATTCGTAGAACTGCTACCTGTAAGTAACTTGCGTAGACATCTAAAAATACCAGCTAGAAAATATTAATATTGCTATATCATTGTTCGCCTTTTACATAAATTGATTGCTTACTAGTATAGTTTGACTCGTTTTCTTGGAAATGTCATGAAGTTACTAAGAGTAGAAGCGTGTTATTTGTAATGTCGACGAAAATTACTGACCGTTTGGAAAATACAGTTTTTTCCTTTACGTACTGGGATATTATCAGTATGTAAAATTTAATGATAAAAAAAAGTTTGGTTCCGGCGGGATTTCGAACTCACGCCCAAAAGCTACATATTAATTGCGGACCCCACGTCTTTACTAGCAGATTTAACGGTTAATGTAGCGTAAATATTTAAATTAATTTTTTCATATAGTAGATAGTATTTTAAGTATTTATGACAGTTTTAAGCAGTAATTGAAATTCATACAAAGAACTTTGGTGCTCCACCTACATGTTTTCTCATTGCCATTTCTGCTTTCTCACTGAGCGTATAAACTGGTATCTTAAATTTCCGAATAATTTGTTAAGAGTGCACGCAGAACTCTCAGATGAAGTGTCACGCGAGCTTCACACGTACGACGAGGTGTACAGAGGGGACACACACACACACGTGTATGTCTTTACGTTCACACACACACAGACTTCCTGCGTTACGATGTAGTTAATTTTGTGGAAGAACAGCTTCCTATCACAGAGGCCCGTCTGTGACTTACTATAATGCTACAAAAGAAACTGCAGTGCGAACAAAATGAACTCAGTAAGTATTTCAATTATACTTTGGTGAATTAAGTGTTCTGGAAATTTTCCGTTTAGTGAATTCGACACACTGACGATTTTGTTACAGAGTTTCTAAATACATATAGATACTAGTGACCGGCCCCAGCCTCTCTTTAGTGTGATTTACAAATATGGCGTTGTTTAGGTTTACGGCAAGTATATACACTAAATGCTTAATGTAACTAACATAGGATTAACACTGTGTTGTTAACAAAGTATTCGTAAGTGAACCCCTATTTAAAAAAATACGCAAATAGTTACTGTGGGCCATACTTAAAAGAAAAAACGTATTCAGTCGCGGACTTTTTTGTAGACCTCTTTGAGATCTACAATTCTGCAATACATCGATTTGGCGTCTCTCTTATGGTTTAGTCAGTGTAAACCATGTAAACGCCTGAAAAGAGGTTTTTTCCCGAAATTATTAAAAAATGTCGGCATTTCTATACTATACTTACATTAAATACTAATGTATTACACACATCAACCTTCTTGAAGAAATTCTGTAAATGATGCTGAAAACCGCATCAAAATCCATCAAGTAGTTCAGAAGCCTTATTCGAATACACCGTAACATGCGGCCGGGCGACGTTTTTTTTTTTTACTACGTATAGATTATTATAGGCTGTTCACGGTAAAGTGAGCACTTTTGAAGCCATAGCTACTTTTCCCTTTCTGCCATTTCTTATCCTTTAACCACCTTTCTAAATAGATTTTGTCCTGCAAGTAATAAACACAGTGTGTATATTCCACCTCACTCGAGAGTTAACTTCTAAGGCTACAGTAAAATATATTTTCGGGCTATTATTCCATATTAGAGGGCTTTCAAAAGTGCTCACTTTACCGTGAATAACCTTTACTTGCTATATATCAGGATAATTCAAGAAGTGCTTTTATACTATAAATTTGTGCAGAAATATTATATAACGATTTTGAAAAGGACATTCAACTCATTAATAAAAATCATTTGGTTCTAATACTATATTATTATAATTACCGTAACATTGTATACATGAAATATGCGTCTATCGTTTCTCTCTAGAAGGGTGGTCTTTCCTTGTTCTGAGATTTCAGCTTTAAACGTTATTACGTTTACCTCGATCGGGAAAGGAGGACGCGTTCTGATTTGATTAAATTTATAATGCTGCTTATTAACAGGAATAATTACATACAATGGCAGTAATAATAACACAATACAGTATAGGTCACGTTTACGCAACACACCAGCCAAAATAACAAGTCATTTCTGTTGTACATGATATAAATTGGCAAAGCCAACGACAGGAAATGAGCAACTTGGATAAGTGACTGTAATTTAAAAAAACGTAGTAAAAACTGAGGAGATTAACCAAAACCGCATTCTGATTGGCTTTGGGGTTGACTGCGCTGTCTGTTCAGCGATGCTGTGTACGAGAGAGTTCGGCTTAAGATGGCCGCCTGGGTGGGCCGCCGAACGAAGTAGAGAACTGCAGCAGAAAACGTTTTATTAAAAAACCGACCAACGTCTCTGAGTGAGGTCTGCTTACATCTGTATACGTTTTTCTCTCTAAAGCATGTTTCTGCGATAGTGAAAATGGCTCAAAATGGTGTTTTCACTGTCATTTTTAGGTATGAACATTCCGGTAAAGGCTGTTCACGATGGTATGAGCACTTTTGAAATGAATCCTAGAAAATTGTCACTGCTCCTGCCTGCATATGTTTTAACGGGCGCACTGAGTGACATGCGCCCAGGATAGTTGGTAACCATGAGTAGTTCTATATCTTAACGTCGAATATAAAGGGTTAAATAACCATTTGTGATAACTTAAATTATTTCGTTCGCTTTCTTTTTTTGTAATGCGCCAAAGTGTAAAAATAAGTTAAGTTTCAAAATATTAACTTTCCCGATAATTATTCAGTTTCACTTGATCGACGTATGGTTAAAGTGACGAGGCCGATGGCAGTGTTAATTTTACATAAGGCGAATGAATACACAAAGCGCATACAACTAGATTTTCAGCAGGGATTACAAAAGTGCTCATTTTACCGTGAACAGACTATACAAATCATTAATAAAGGAATAGGGACGTACATAGAACCTATAATGTAATTTTAGCGTCATAAAATTGTAGTGTCTTCGCTGAAAGTCTCATAGAGGCGTTTCATCGACGGCAAGACAGCACGCCAGGTCAGTGCTTTGCGCGTAGAGGCGATGAGAGAGTTGACGCTCATGTCTCGATCGCCCCTAGCGCGCCCACGCTTTTAGGCCTCAGACGCGCAAAATTTCCTTCAACCAGGTGGCCACCTTAAGGCCCCGTTCCTGCATTTCTACAGCTTTAGAGAAAATTTATTTTTTGTACCCAAACGGGGGCCGATATTGTGAAATCCTCTTACAATTTTGTTACAAATTGTTTTTGTTATGTAGTCTAATTTTTCCAACACAAAAAAGACTATACTTTTATCCAGTTAATTAAATAATGAACATTTTGTCTATTTAATAATTAGTTAAAATCATAGTCTTTTGTATTTAAAAAAATTAGACTACATAGTAAAAGCAATTTGTAAGAATATTGAAAGAGTTTTACAATATATGCTCCCTTTTGGGTACAAAAAATGAATTCTCATAAAAGCTGTAGAAATGAAGGATCGTGACTTTAATCCCGGAATAGGGGGAAAAAGAAAAAAAAAAAGCAGATTTACTCGTCTGCTAAGTGTGGTAGGGGGTGCGACGGGGTGAGTGGCTCCACTTGAAGAGTTTGGCTACGAAGCGGTTTTTTACTTTCTCCTTTTTTCCTCTCCTATCTTTCTTTTCTTGTGGTGTGTCGAGGCCCCAGCAGGCCTCACAAAAGACAGGAGGAGCATGAAGAGGCTGTTCCGGCCGTGGTCGATATCGGCTGCCACAGACACACGGACCTCGTCAACAGAGAAGCCGCCATTGGCTGCGGTGTCACGTGGCCCAGCACGTGCTCCCACCCCCTCCCGACCCCGAGGTAGCGCTCCGCCACCCCGCAGACACAAGTGATCAGCTGACCAGTTCCCTTTAGGAAGTCATCCTTACGAAGAAACGGGAATACAAGCGTTCGTTTACACCTACCTTGGGGCGTGTAAAGACTATTTTTACTTCCAACTTTTCTTAAGCCTGGGAAAATTATGGTATCGCGCTCTTCCAATTCCTCATGTAAACGAAGCTTAGAGGGTGTCGGAAATCCCCCAAAAAATTATATTATTTTGTACCACACATTGTCAAATTTGTACGCATTGTATTGATGCCGGTTTTTTTAATGTCAAATTCAAGTATTGCTTTATTACAGCCAGAAAAACAAATACTAAGTTGTACAAATAAAAAAAACCATACCACGCAAACTAATGCCATGAGCTGCCACGTGACATAAGTAATCGCTAAATAACAAACCATAAATATATCCAAATATTAAACAATTGTTGCATATTTTAAATTTTATTTTAATGCATGGACTGTTATTCGGTGAATACGTATATGTCAAGCGGTAGTCCATATAATTAGTTTAAGAATTTAGCACTTATTTTTATGCCTGCAGTAAAACTGAACAAAATTGGATTCGATGTCAAATTACACCAAAATTACACGAAAGGGACTACACACCACACTTGTGCGCTCTCAATGAAAAAATATTTTGCTCGGGAAACTATTTCTTACTAGACATTAACAACACACCTATTTTTCCCCTGTTATTATCAATATTAATAATACAATATTAAAATTTATAGATAAAAGAAAAGTAAATGTTCAGTTTAACCACAAATAAAAAACTTGCATGTTAACAGATGTAAAAACGCTTCTAATACCTTACATATTCAGGAAACAACCAGACATGTCACTAATCGGGTGATTTTGCATAGATTAGGAAAAAAAACTGTGAAGGTAGTGTTAACAAACTATACAAATATTTATATATTCTGTTCACTTTTAAAAGTCTTGAATAAGATCTTGTTGTACACTCGTTGTGTTTTCTTTTTTAATACTACATTTCGACAGAATATTAATGAAACACCGCGAATCTAAGCTGAAATGAGTTCTATCAAAGCTGGAATATGTGAAATTTAAGGATATTTTGGAAACGACCCTATTTTAAGCAAATTTCAAGGAAAAGAGTGGCTATTTTTGATTCGTTTAATATATAAGAAGGGAAGAAATTAATTTTCCTCAGTGTTATGTCAACTGCTACCAAGGTCACATTGTGTGCATGCGTGTGCATTGTGATAAACATATACATTACGACAAGCTATGTCAGACATTTACCGCATTGAGAACAATGCCAGCCGTCCACAGCATCGAGCATTACACCAAGTGTCCACACCACAGAGATCTACACCAAACGTCCACAGCATCGAGAGTTATTCCGAAAATATCTACAGAGATTACTTCTCTCTGCGACACCATCATCTGGTAACAGGTATAATGCATGAAGGGCACTGTTGCGATAACTGTGATCAGGAGTGCATCGAAGCATTCAATGTGATTCTAGCTTACAGATGGGCGAAATCATTGTTGAGTATAGACTGTTCTCAATTGTGAGTGTTATGTAAAGAGATTATTATCACCTTTGCATTCCACGAAATAAAATTAGTCTAGCTATTCCTTCCTGAACATTTAAGAGCAGAAAAGGATATTGTGTCATATCATCCATGTGAAGACAGCCCATACGACATGCCTGCTTTCGTTAACAATGTCAATCAACAACATATGCGGAAGGATTACATGTCGGGAAGGTTGGAACAGATAATAGAAGCTAGGATCATCCCCGATGTAGTGATGTCAGACTCCGGAGTTGAAGAAGTGGATTCCGAGGAGACCACCGAGATCTTGTAAAAAGGTTTAGAGATATTCTGTACATACTATATAACTTGAAATTTATAGTGTAAACTTTGTAAAAGAAATAATGTAATACTGATGTGCTATGTGCAAGGATTTGGAAATCATCAAGACAAGTATTTTGTCATTAAAGGTCTTGCCATTTCATATGCGAATTATAATAATAGTAAAGTATAAATATTCAAATCTCCTGTACCTTGGTATGATTTAAATCCGGAAGTGAAAATGATCTTTTGGCATTAGACATATGAAGAGCATAATTTAAAATTGGATACTGGTGATATAGCTTATGAAGACAGATTCCAGTACGTGAATGATGCGCTCCTCGAAGACTATCCCATATATGTACTTGGAAAAATGCAGAAGGAAATTTTAAAAGTTTCACTAATGCAGAAGTCATAAACATTAGAAGATATCACGACTGTTCAAGAATTAATTCAATAGTAAAATGCTATAACACTAATCGCTGTGGGAATCTAATGTTTTGTTCACAATGCAAAAGTGAAGCTTTAAGAGAGTATATGTAACAGCATCCTACCTATATGTAAGATAATAATAATTACAAATGGCTTATTACAGGTTCATACCTCCAGAAGACATTGAAATGGAGACATTCAACCCAGAGCAGGTGTACGAGAGTTTGGTGTAAAGTTACAAGAGAGTTTGGTTCAGGTCTAAAGACAACACATTTTTCCAATTACAGATGTGTAACAGAGATGAGCACTGGAACTTTTCACAAAGTCTCACAGCAAATATCTATATAAAACGAGTATTGTTTGATGAACAAGATGGCTGCTCGGTTTTTAAATGCAACCCGACAGCAAACTGCCCTGTTCTTCTGGGGATCTATGTTTTAAAACTCGAAGTGAAGAAATAACCAAGGAACCAAGATTTAAATAAATAAAATATAAATTAAGTAGAGAGTTTAACGACAGTCCTACAGTTTGGAAAGAAACTTGTAATAACAAACAACATATCATGCAAATGAAAGTAAGTAGCCAAATTTAAATGTCACCTTGTTGTATGTGGGATTGTGAGGTGTGGCAGAGCAATGCTTTTGGCTGTAAATTCGACATAAACAAGATGTTGTTAAACAACTAGTATGTTCCCATAGCACAAGAAAATCTAATTTAAATAACTACATAAAGAAAGAACCGTACACTGGAATGTTAGTTACGATGGGGAGGTTCTACCCATCACTTCATTATGCAAGTATTACTCCAGGTTACAGTAGACTGTGGTTTAGAGTTGAAGAAAAAGATATTCCACTACAGATTCAGATGTGTAACAGAGAAGAACAATGGTATTTCTCGTTAATCAGTCCTGAATATACTTTAAAAGTTTTCGATGTTTGTTTTGGGCGAAGATTTTGTCCTTTGTAATATATGCATCCTGAAAGTAAGTTACCTGGAAGTGAGAACGAACTAGCATTCGAAGCTCAAGCTGGACACATCACGAAATGTATGACATGAAAGAAAATCGAATTCATAATGCAGAAGGAATGTCGTTGTTCTATTCCTACAGTATGGAGCGAACAATGTAACAACAAGGGACATTTTATGTACATTGGAAAAAAATAATTAACTACTTGTTGTTGTCGTGAGACTGGGAAGTTTTTCAAAACAAGAATATTTAAACGAGAACCTCCAAACAGTGATGTCACAACATCTATATAAAGGAGTGTGTTTAGTAATAAATTGTCAGTCATGGTTAGTGTCTTCGAGCCTGCAGATGTATACGAGGTCCTGCAAATAGGATACAAACAATTTTTCTATAAACCTTACAGCTGTATTTTACAAGTTCAAATATGCAATGATATAGAACATTGGTGCTACACTTTCGATAACAGTCTTGGTACTTGATTTGGTGAAGGCATAGCATGCAAGAATTGTGCTTTGAGGTGTCTCCACCCCGGCAGTGAACTGCAATCTACACTAGAATACATTATGATAGCCAGTCTTACCAAAGAGGTAATGGAGTAATTGCCTACCAACTCTCCAGACCTCACCAAATAATCGCTGTCTGCTGGAAGGAAATCTGCGATGGAGACATCCACAACTTTATTTTTGAACAACGAATTTTAGTTTTCCCATCAATGTGCAACATATATGCATGTGAAGTAGCTAATTCTTAATGATATATAATCCAAATGCAGAGTATTCATTTATTGAAAAGGGTTTGTATTTTGTAACTTATGGCTTGCCATATACACATGTTACTTTTAAGGAATTGTGTGAGTCAGACATTCGTTTTAAGTGTGCCATTTAGATTTTAATTTAATTTAACTAACTGCAATAGTTTGGAATGTCTTGTAAATCATTGCAGACTGTAGAGGGTAGAGTAAAATTGTGAGCTTAAGACTGAGCGGATTGTAACAACATTTTGTGAGGAAGAACAGAGTTTGAAACATGTTTTTATAATGTAAATAATTCAATGTCATTTGAGTATTTTGAAGAATGTGAAAAGGATATTCATATGTTTGTACACTATAATAATGAGTTTTGTTATACCTTGCACACTGAGTGTGTTTCATGAATTTATGTACATCGAGCAAACTAGCAAAAATAAAGTTTTGTCTGCAATCACTGTTTAATTTTAAACAGTAGAGGATGATTTGTTATTTCATATTTTTTTCTGTCGAGTATTGGATTGCAGATGAGTAACATATATTTTCATCTGGGAAACCATTATGTTAGTGTCAAACCAGGCAATCTAATATATTATGCATTATGGTGTAACTGTCTACTCCATGAGTTCACAGAAACTTGCTATAGTGTGTTCCATTTTAAAGTGATATATTTTCTGCAAGTTCACGAAAAAAAGCCATGAATTTATTCAATGCTATGGTAATAGTAAATATCCTGTGTTCTACATGACTGCAACAAAACCTCTTCCATCTGGTATTGAAGATGTCCACTTATGCTATGCTGTAATATACCCAGACTTAGCTGAAAGTGTCATTTTACATTCCCCTGAATGTAAATATGTTTGTGTTCAAACCAATAGGATGAAACCAGGGCATAAGAAATTCCCCCTCCTTGAAAGTAGAATTCAAGAATAGGACTTAGATCCAATATTATGAAAGTGCTTAAAAACACTGTTTACAGAGGTTGTAAATAGCTTATAAATTGGGGTAAAATATTTGCGAAACCTCCTATACTTGTTAAATGTTATGAGTTTTGAAACATCCTGTAGTAAAAATTATTTTCTTCTTGAAAAAAAATGTTTCATATATTTTGAAACAACCTGTAGTAAAACAGTATTTTTTATCTATGTAAATCCTATAGTAACTGGTGCCATGATTTGATATCTATTTTTGTTTCTTAAAAAAATGTGTATATATTTTTAATCATCCTATGTTAAAAAAGGGTTTTCTGACTGTGGCACAACCTGTACTTACTTGTTAAATGCTGTTTATATATTTTTTAAACACTTTGCCAGTAAAATATGTTTTAAAATTAAATTATTTGTACATTTATTTACCACTTCCCTTTAAACTGTGAAATAAAATTTGTTCTCCATAGAAAGGAATAATAATGAAAAATAAAATAAACATCACTAATGGTATTGCAAAAACAAACGAGTGTTGTAATGAAAAGATTTATGACAGAGAAAAAAAAATCTTTTTGCTTGTCAAAATACTGATTAAAAACAACTTGAGACTCTTGAAACTGTATCTAGGAAAATGTGTCTGAATAAAACATCCAATTATTTTACAATGATGTTTTCCAACACACCACATTTAGACAAATATAGTTTATTCATATCGCCGACCTCTGTTAAGTAGATGGATTATGATATAGTTTGGAGGTTAAGGTATGGGCGATTGTAATCTAGTTTTGTAGGTTCTAGGTTCGAATTCCAGGTAAAGTATGTATGCTTATAACCTAGTTTGTAAGTCAGTAACCTTATAAACTATAAAACTTATTAGATGTCATTTAAAATTCCACCAAGGAATAATATATTAATCATGTAATGTTTGATAAGTCATTAAAATATATACAATTAAATGATCTTCGAAACAGAAATTCTTTCATGTAAGTAAAAATATAAAAAAATGTTTCCAATCGTAATGGATTCTGAGTTAAAACGCACATGTTGGAATTATGATCTTTTGTGTACAATATCAGTAAATAAAAATGTAATTCAAATTAAATCTTATTGCTTAAAACAAAATAAATATGCATATTCCACATTACATTTCAAAGTGTGCATGCTAAAGGTTAAATATGTGTCCGACTGTGAAAGAATCCTTTTAATTTTGTAAATTTATGTTAAATTGTACTTAAAATGTTAAAAATATATTATTTCTCCAATTAAAACAGATTTGAGTCGAATACAAACATATAAATTATACGACAAGGAAGGGTACCTGGCCTATATAGAGGCTCCTGCCTGGACCTCATCATTTGCTCATCAACCACCATGCAGTGAGGATCTCCGCTCTTGTGTGCATTCGCGATCTGGTCTCACCTCCACCTCCGGAGCTTCTGCCAGGCTGTTAGGGGTTAACTCGCTCGCTCTCGGTGACCTGTCGGCTGCCCACCACTTGCTGGGATCTGGCGGGCATGTCACACGACACTGTGAGGTTACCCAACCAGCGGTATTTGGACCCGCCCAGCCCTGCTGTAAACTTAGCCAGCCAGCCAGCAGCAGTGTTAATTTGGGATTCCGCTCGGGCCCTCAGGTATCCTGTCTGGGTTCAGACCTCGCTCAGCGACTACCATCTTTGGTAGTAGACTTTATGTAAGTAAATAAGCTATTTTTATTACTGTTCAATTGCGATAATATTATTACAAAATTTTATACTTGTCGAGAGTTTTGCTTCATAATTTGACTTTCTTATCCAATCACTTCAGTTATTCTTCGGTATTTGTTAAAACATTTTGTATTTACTATGTTTATACCAGGATTTTCTTAAATTAATTTGCTTTGTTCATTAAAATTCTTTTTCGGTTTTTATTAAAAATTTTGGGTTTGATTGTGTTAAAAAATTTTTTTTTGTTTATAATCAATCGAGGAGGAAATTTTAACTATAAATTTAGTTTGTAAGTAGTTTTAAGATATTCTGGGTGGGTTTTTGATGCATGCTTGTGAGTGTTTGATAGAACAAAAATAATTTGAGAATAATGCTGAATATACCTAGCATTTTTGGAGGTGTAACAAACCTGCTCCTCAGTTTGTTATGAATGTTTTGTATGGATAGGGATGAATAAATGGACATGAGTGAATAAAATGATTCTAGTTTTGATGTCTGAAGGGGTGGGTAGTTGTAATTAGTTTTTAAGATATTCTGGACGGGTTTGGTTTTGAATGTTTGTGTGATTTACGGAACAACTAAAAATTGGAGAACTAAGCCGAATGTCCCTAGCATATTCGGACATGTAAAACACCTGCTCCTCAGTTTGTTCTGAATGTTTTGTATGGAGAGGAACAAAAGAATGATGAATGAATAATATGAGTGAATCTAATGAATCTAGTTTTGAACGACTGAGGGGGTGGGTAGTTATTATTAGTTTGTATGGTATTTACTTAGTTTGTATGTTATTTGCCATAGCATAAAAATTTATTTTCTAAAATCTAAAATTAAATTGAATTTAATTTCTTTTTTAGTTAGTACTTGAGTGTATTAAATGTTTAGTTATAAGAGTGAAAAATAGTATTCCCCTCGCAACAACTTTCTAGAAAAATAATTATTAAAAGTGTTTTTGGAAATATACTTAAACTTCATTTGTGTCTAATAAGTTAACAATGCCAAGCAATTTAACTTTTAATGTTGACAAGTAACGTATACCACTTTAGAAATGCTCTCTTTGTAAAATGGGAAAAAAATAAATTCATATTTAAAGTTTTCTTTTAAACAAATTATTTTGTCTTAAAGAAATAATTTTAGTATTAAAAAACTTGTTTAAATTCAATATAATGGTGAGATCTTTAATGTATTAACTATTTTCTAAATACTGTTTGCGTGTTACAATATGTGTAGTTCATGCACTGGAAAAGACATATCGTGTGTCTCACAGCGCAATATGTACTGGTAGTGGTCGGCGCCATTCCTCGCCTTCCTTGGTGTGGTCTGGTGTTAATGTATGGCCAGGGGAGGGAAAGTGGTGGCCATCTCTGCTGTCTATGCTGTGCAGGCGACCATGGCACATGCGTGGTGGAGCACGGCAGGGATGGCCACTGGAGGAGCATGGCAGGGCAATAGCTACAGATAAATTCTGTAAGGTGCCACCCACTGTACTCAGGGATTGTTTCCCAAACCATGTTACTCTCCATCATGTTTCACACAGCTCTGTTCGCCTAGATACCTGTCACACACAATGAGGTTTTCTGTAAAACACGTGACAGACATTGTGTGCTGTGTAAAATAATCTCTCTCTTGTGCTTATTTTCAAAGAAACAAATTAGCTCTCTCATAAAAATTCATATTTTAAAATATAATTTTACAACTAAAACAAAGTCTTTTAAATGAAAAAAATTTCCTCTCTGTTTAGGATGTTACTAACAAATATTCTATTTCAGGTGTCTCGATACATCATGGTAAAAGTTTATGGTTTTTTTCTTTTCAAAACGATGCAGCACTTTCTACTTATTGTGGTGCAGAGACTAAATTTTTGAGAAACAAAAATCTTTTGTAAGAAGTAACAATGAGTAAATGCAAGCGACAAAGTATCAATAGTTTGTTGGAAGATCTTTTCGTAAGCGATACAGACAGTGAGTCTGAATAGCAGATAAAAAGACTGGCTGTCGAGATGTCGCTTCGCCTAAGAGGAAGCAATTCGACTTGTTATTGGACAACATTTATTTGAGTTATGGAATCACTAAGGAAAGGGCATCGGCTATAGCAGATTGTATCAACTCCACATTCCCCAAACACAAAAAGTCGATCTCTTGTTAGATGATCTCCGCCTGCCTGACACA
The DNA here is from genome assembly GCA_029891345.1 of Dryococelus australis. Classification (NCBI taxonomy): domain Eukaryota; kingdom Metazoa; phylum Arthropoda; class Insecta; order Phasmatodea; family Phasmatidae; genus Dryococelus; species Dryococelus australis. The sequence continues at coordinate 121,569,730 of CM057000.1, read as the reverse complement.
GAAAATTCGTGTGATTCGGAAATAATTCATCCATCTCACAAGGAAGTTCCGAGTAAGTTAGAGAGACTTTGTCTAGGGAAACAGAAAATAATTTGTGTTCTGCTTCCCCAGTTTCAGTGGAGTCTTTGCAAGACCTCGCATACAAGCTTTTGTTATGGTGTTCACCGCTAGACTAACTGATATGCAGATAGTTAGTGACAGGGTTAACACAGACTTGGAATTTTGAAATATTTTTCTCGAGGTGTAAGGCCTTTTTCATAAATTTAACATTGGAATCACCCCAGCCTATCAGAATAAGTGTTACTGTAGCATGCAAGTACTTGAAATCCCTCATGGCAGAGGAATGTGTTACAGAAACTTTATTTTATGAGCAAATATCTCCCTGTCCTGCATTCATCTGATGTTGTCGTAGTTTATGATGAGACAATTAAGCCTTACCTAACTAACAGGCTTGAGGAGTTTAGTGGATGTGGTTTAGGCTGTAGTTTGCAAATTATATTGTACATGGATATCCATGTCTCACAATACAGGGCTTTCACTGTAGGTGCAGCACACACTAAATTACTCAAGTTTATTGCTGAAAGGAAGGTTTGTATCTATGTACACTGCCTGGAGGGAATGTGTTTCTACTATGCTACCTTAGCATCTTTGTTTCCTACCATATGCCATGCCCAGAGATTCACACCATATTCAAAACGTCGAGAGGTTTTGAATACTGAAGGTTCATCGGCACCTGTAGTCATACAGGATATTCGTAAGTTCGAGGAGAACAATTCTATTTCTATTAATGTCTACTGTTTGGTGGACAAAGATAGCAATATAATCGACGAAACTTGGAAAAAAGATGCGGATATTGCACCAATGTGTATTTCTCCTGTATGTTATGCTCGCCATGAGAATATTCCAGCGAATCACACTAGTGGTAATGGTGTGCATTTGCATTTGGTTTGCATTAGAAATTTGTCAGTATTGGTTGGTAGTCAGCTGGGAAATAAGAAAAACAAAAAAGATATTTGCAATAATTGCCTCCAGTACTTTGTTAGTGAGGATAACCTCGCACATCACACTATCATTTGCCAGCAACAAAAGATTGTTTGCAGTACTTAAAATTTAAGGATTACACAAATAGCAGATATTAGGGTTCATTGCCTATTGCGACATTGAAAGTTGCTTGGAACTCTTGTCCACTTGTTTGCCTAATGATGAAACACATAATACCACTACCATCAACCAACATGTCCTATATGCTTGTAGCATTTTGTTGGTTTGTTCATACAATCCGAGTTTATCTAACTATTTTGAGTTTGTGGGTGCTGATTGTATGTACTAATTAGTAGATCAATTAGTTGAACTAACAAAGTGAGTTGCAGGAATTTACAACATTATTGTTCCAATGAAGCCAAAAACCCCTGCTGATGAAGGTAGTTTGGCGGCTCAGAAATGTTGTCACATTTGTACGGAAAAGCTCGGTACAAATGATTTTGTGGTCGTCGTAACCATATGAATGGCGAAATCAGAGGTTGCATACATAATAAATGCAACTTGAACTTCAGACTTCCCAAGAGATAAATTGTTATCGTCTTTCATAACTTGCAGAATTATTATGCTCACTTTCTCATAAAGCTTTTGGCTGAAGATCACGTAACACAACCTGATGGAACCATCGCATTTGAAAACCTGGGTAAAATCTAGGCGATTGGAATGACCCTAGAGAAATATAAATGCATCACCAAACAAATTCTCAATGGGAATGATTTCAATGGAAAGCTCAATATTTCAAATTACATTTTATTAATTCATTCCAATTTATGAGATCCTCTCTGGAAAATTCCGCAGGTAATTTACAACCTGCGCAATTGAGTATCATTCCCACGAGGTTTCCAGACAACACCCAATTTGAATTGGCAAACCAGAAGGCAATTTTTCCTTATGACTTTGTAAAGTCGCCAGCCAGTCTGATGTGCACATCTTTCCCACCAAAAGAAGAATTTCATAATGTGATGAAAGGCGAAGGCATAAGCGATAAGGATTATGCTCATGCTCAAACTGCATGGGATATGTTCAACTGCGTAAACTTGTTTGTGGCACATTTTTCTGAGAATTTCAGGACCAAATGTTTAGCTCATTATGGTCTTGACCCCACCATGAATGTCACAGCTCCGTCTCTTTCATGGGATGCTTTATTGTCAATGACATATGCACAGTTAGAGTTGTTGGCTGACCCAGACATGTATCTTTTTGTAGAATGCGGGGTTAGGGATGGCATTACCCATATTTCCAGGTGTGCAGAAGCCAATAATATTTACATGTGTGAAGATTACGATCCCAGTGTTGCATGGAAATATATGTGTTATTTAGATGTAAATGGACCATACAGTCATATGATGCGATCCAAGCTTCTGATTGGTAATTTTGAGTGAGTTGAGGCTGACATGTTTTCATCATGGGATTTCGTGAACACACTGAATGTTGGTGATACATGCTTTTTCGTGGAAGTGGATTTGTATTTTCCACATAAATACAATGATGCTTTGTCTTATCTGCCTTTGACCCCAGTAACTGGCGTACCTACGAACGGGTTGCATGAAAAACTTATTTTGACACTCGCACTGTGGAAGAAATATGTTATAACGGGGAAACACTGAAGTACTTTTTGATGTACAGGGCCAAATTTGACTCTGCTAATCACATTCTGCACTTTGAGCAGAAGGCCTGGATGGAGCCGTACATCTAATTTAACATTGAGAAGCATGCTTAGGCTGCGAACGAATTCGAGAAATTGTTTTTTTTTTTTTTTTAAGTTGGTTAATACTTCAGTATATGGACAGACTTTGCAGAATATCCACCGGGAAAGGGACATAAGATTCGTTTCGAGGTATGACACGATCTATGGGTCTGCAGAGCTGATAGTCATCCTACATTCCAGGCAAGGCAAATAATCGATGAAAATGTGCTCCTGATTCAAATGTCAAAGAGTTCTGTTATGTTTAACAATCCTTTGTACACTGGTGTTGCCATTCTTGACCTTTCAAAATAAACCCTATATGAATTTCATTATCAGTACAGATGTACAAAATTTCCTCTGCCATTCTTGTACCTCCTGTATTGTGATACAGATTCACTGATATAATCTGTTGCTTGCGATGACATATATAAAGTAATTACCCCAGTTTTAAAAGTGTGGTTTGATACATGTAACTGTGCACTTGATAACCTGCAAGGAGTCTCCCACAAGAACAAAGGTCATACGGGGGTGATGAAATATGAATGTGCTGGCCGTATACTCACACATTTCATAGGTTTACGACCTAAGCTTTACACATAGATTGTTGCGAATGAGCAGTGTATACGTAAGGCGAAGGGCCTAAAATCGAATGTCTTGCAGAAGCTCCGATACGGGGATTATCGAGATTGCCTCGAAAATTTCACCAGGATTTTGGAGACCCAATATAGCATTCGTTTGTGTAGTCACGAAGTCTACACCGAAGGTGTGACCAAAGTAGTGTTCTAAGGTTTGGACTATAAGCGTTACATTCAAGTAGATGGAGTATCGACCTTACCCTGGGGACAGTACAAAATCACTAACTAATTTTTTCCCCCGCAACATTAGTTTCAGCACCACAATAAAAAAAGCCTTGCCACCTACACAACAACTGTCTGCACCACACCGCCAATAATGACCACCTGCCTACACCACATGTAGCACCACAACCTGCATCACAGACTCCGCATCCTATGACAGCACCACAGTTGTCTGCAACCTCTACAACAGCTGTCTGCAACATCTGCTGCATAACCATCAAATCGACGTCCCCCTCTCCACTCGAGAGGACATTCCTACCTGTTGAACATGCTTGATGTGTTTTTAAACCTACCATTTGTCTAACTTCAGACCATGTTAAGAAATGAATATCTTCAGAAATACATCGAACGTGTCTTCGATCCAACATCCCTTGTCACTATTCAAGCAAGAAAAATGTCTTTTAATGGTAATTTTAACAGAATAAAAGTAAATGGACAACTATCTGAGAAAATACCAATCAGAAGAGGAGTCCGTCAAGGTAATTCCTTAGGTCCACTGTTATTTAATTTAATACTTAATGAAATTATAAAATACATTATAACTAAATATGGATACAGAATGGGAGATAAAGATCTTATTATTGTATGTTTCGCTGATGATGCTGTTTTGATGGCGGATTCCGAATATTTTTTGCAAAGATTATTATATAAATTCTATCTTGGTTGCCAAAAGTACAATATGAAATTATCTTTAGCAATAACCAAGCCAATGACTATAAGTAAATTCCCCTTAAGATGTAAGTTAGAACTAGAGAGAAAAATGGTTGAACAGGTGATGGCAATAAAATACTTAGGTGTTGAGATAAGTTGGGGATCACTGCAGAATGAAGTTGCACATCAGGCCAATAAAGCAGCGAGAATAGCGGGCTGCATGAACGACATCATATGGAATAAGAAGAACCTAAATAGGGACACTAAGACAAGAATCTATAAAGCAGTAATACGCCCAATATCGACTTAAGCTGCCGAGACAAGGACAAACTAAACGAATCTTAGAGACAAATTATATTAACGTTTTGAGGAAAATTGTACATAAATCCAGGAGAGACAAGATCAGAAGTGAAGAGATTAGAAGACAGTTGAATATCCAAGCAATAGGAGATTTGGTAGAAAGACGAAGGATGGAATGGAATTAACACGTGTCCCGCATGGCCTCGGACGAAATTGTGCGCGTGGCAAGAGATAATCTACCAGTGGATGGAAAGAGATCGTCTGGGAGACCGAAAAAGAGATGGAAGGACATAATTTCTTGATGGAACAGGCTGTAAGCCTACTATGAAGAGAAGAATAACAAGATGATATATATAAATGTACGTAGGGCTTATATATGGATACTTTCGTGGAGATAGAAATGAAGCTTGCAAACTGAATTTCACGAGCCTATGGCCCTAAGAAATCACTAATTATAATCGCATATGCCTATAAAATTTCGCTTGCTTACAACCTGACTTGCGAAAATGTGAGCATATTATGATTTAATATACAGACCCAACTGAAAAAAAAAAAATTTGCTGTATGATACAGCGCTTATCTTTAAATGTACTTAAAATGCAAACAATCATAAATTTACTATGAATTTTTAGAAAAAAAAGTCTTATTCGAAATAGTTCTGGAAGTTATCGTCATTAAGGGTATGCACTAAACCAGTAATAAAACGGTTATAATAAAATGAAAATATATACATAATGGTATGCATAACACACAAATACGAAATTAAATAATAGTATGAGGAAATGTGCTATGATCGATTTTTATGACTGGGTGGCAGTGTGCGTTGGGTTATGACATTTCAAGATCCACGATTTTTATAATTTTGTGGGCCAAGGGGTGGTGATGTTTGTTGAAGCGGGTGAAGGGTGGTGAGGCAGGTTTTGAGGAGATAGTGTGGTTTGGTTTGTTGGGGGAGGAGAGGGTGTAAGATGGGTTGGGCGAGTGTTGAATCTGTATGGAGAGGAGATGGGTGTTTGTGTATTGTGTAGGAATGAGTGATAGTTTCAGGTTTTTGTGATGGCGGATCGGGGATCAATACGTCCCGCTATGCACTCGGTATCGAAGTGGCAGGCCGATATATTACATTTTCATTTAAAAATGTTTGTAGGCAATGTTACTGGGGTGCATTGATTTAAACTTCCTTGAAAAAAATAGAAAAAATGGAATTATGATATTAAACCGATATAAATGTTAAAAAATACAAGGTGGTGGTCCGATAATTTTTAATCTGTAACAATTTTTTATTGGAATAAATGTTCACAAATTATATTTATTAAACTAATTTCTAGCGATGTAAGGGAGACGAACATAGAACATGGCTTCGAGCTCTAACTGTAACGCCTATCAAGATGGCGGACGGTCACGACCAATATGGCCGTTGGCTGCGCTTACCAAGATGGCGGTTAGATCCTGATGTATGTCAAAAAACCGGAACATGTACACCACTTCGGTTATTTATTCTGACTATTCCTATATGAGTAGAGACCTGCAGAGCTAGTATTACTATTTGGGAACAGGCTAGGTAGGACCCACAGTTTCACACATACTTTAGAACAAGTCGTGGGATCATTGGCAGAACGATAGCAATATGTGTGTATGTGTGTGACCTTGTTACAGGTGATTGGTCATTCCATTATTGAACTAATGGTATTGGTTGAAGAGCTCATCGGAGCGCACCAGACAAAATGTTAGTAAAATGTATATATGCAATTTTTGGAGTTTAGCCTGCTGCCAGAAAATAACGCGACATTCGTGTGATCCTTCTACTCTAAAATCGAAACAGTGGTAGCTGCTCCAAATCACTGAAATTTCACCAGAGGACAACACACCGCTTTACTGCGCACTCAGCTGTAATATTACTTAGCATGAGAACTATTTATCACTAGGTGCTACCAACACAAATTTTTTCTCGCAGCTTTTATTTGTGTTTATTATAAAATAAATATTATAATGTATAACGAAAATTTAGGTAAAAATATAGTTTAACCAAAATAAGGTACGTCTGTGTTTACAGAGTTTAAAACGCTTGATACATGCTATATTTAGGAAATAACTGAATACGTAATACATGGGGTGATTTTTGAAAGGTTTGTGTTAAAACTATGGAATAAACCGTGAATGGACTATACTAACCATTTTGACTGGTCAAACAGTGATTCATACTGATTCTTAGTGAATTGCGATGGCCTGGCATTAAAAACTCAATGCATTCACTAATTCTCCAGTAGATAACAGCTCATCAACTGAATATTCAGTAAAATAATTCTGCTGATTTAAAAAGTCGTGGCGGTGTAGCGGCTAGACATTTTTTTATTTATTTCATTAACACTACTTAGCAGTACAACCATCCAGGGTGTTCAATTCTATAATGGCTACTACAATTTAACAAACAGTATATAAGTCATATAAATTCACCTTTCTTTTTGTGGGAGGGCGGTTGTTCGTCTGGGTGCCCGTAATTTAAGCTACAAATTCTATTTCTATTCAAAAGCATCATTCACACTTCCTAGGAAGGTGGTGAGCTATTATGCCTCGACCGAGACAGCTCCCCGACGGGTATCCTTTCGGCCGCCCCCCGCTCCGCCGCCCCCGCCGGAACAGACCATGGACCAGGATTCCCACGAATCCGCCCGCTCGACCAGACGCTGTCGGGTCCGCACACAGCTAACTAGCCTTTCGGCCGGTCTGTCATAGCACCCAACGGCCGAATGGCCCCGCCCAAGAACCCGATGGCCCCCAGCCCCCTCCGTATCAGTACTATTCTATTTTGTTCTTTTTTTTCCCCTCTCGCACACCGTTCTGCTCCAACCTAAACATCATCCAGGACATCGAAGTACCCCTTCTGGACACCCAGGCCTTCGTTTCCCGGCGAACGAAGGAAGTGAGCTCCGCTCCTATGGGCGCCCCCTCTTTTTTTTTTACACAGACACATACACAGTCATCAACCAACATATTATCACAAATCACATCTTTCCCTCATTTAGATTTTCTCTTCCGCAGTTCCATTCGTTCGTCTTTCATTTTCTGTTTCTTGGTGCCTCTCCTCTTTTTATCTCTTCTGTTGTTCTTCTACTTTCCTTCTCTGTTTTCCTCCCCGTTTTCTTTCCTCTTGTTCTTTCTATTCTTTTTCTTCTCGTCCTCCTCCTTGTTCTTATAGTTTTCTCCATATTTCCTTCAATTCTTCTTGCATTCATTTCGGATCTTGAATTTTTTCTTTATAACTTTATCGTGTTTTGAGCTTTTAAAATTTTAATATATAAAGCGGTTCGATTGTTCGCCTCCCACCTAAACCAACCGGGCTCATTTCACGGTAGGGTCACTCCCGGATCTTCGCACGTGGGAATCGTGCCGGACGATGCCACTGGTCAGTGGATTTTCTCGGGGATCTCCTGTCCCCCCCTGCCAGTCAATTCTGGCGATGCTTCATAGTCACCTCGCTTCACCCTCATCGGCTCTCAAGATCTAGTTGTTAAAAGGCGCCCGAATCTCTTCACCCACTCTTCACTCTAAGGATTGAAATAGCTTATTTGTATCTAGAGTGATGTCTATATTGGTAAAACCCTGAGTATTTCGCGGATTGAGTTGGCAGGAAGCTAGACTGGACAGCCCTCTATGTACTCCAGATATTACAGCGATGGCGCAGTGGATAGCGCATTCGCCTCCCACCACGGTGATCCGGGCTCGATCCCCGGCTGGTTCGCTCCTGGATTTTCGCATGTGGGAATCGTGCTGGACGATGCCGCTTACCGGCGGGATTTCTCGGGGTACTCCCGTTTCCCTCGCCCTTGCATTCAAGCGCCGCTCCATCCTAGGGTCTCATGTCATGTTCGGGGACGACGAGCATCTACGGGTCCCAGCTGGAAAGCCCGTCACTCGGAGGACGTTGCCTCGTCCTGTGTCCACCCCCCCCCCCCTTTCGCCTTAGAAAAATCGTTTGCTTATTGGTTGTTGTGAACAAGTGAGGCCTCTGTACCGGACTGTTCGACACTTAGTAGGGGAAAATAACAAGTGTTTGGAGTCAAACTCGCCTGCGCATGAAATCGCGAAATAATCGTGGCTCTATATATTGGTAATTGTCGAATGTATTCAGCGCTCGGGGGAGTGAATTTTTTCCCCCCCTCTGCTTCCCTCCGTTTATTGGCTTCACTTCCTCTTCCTCCCGTATTCGCGGCAACGATCCAGACTGGCGACGAGGGATGAGGGAATTCGTCCCCTTTTCCGGAAGAAATAGTAGCGAGCGCAAGACGTCTGCGGCACAAGACTAATAGTTCCCTGCAGCGTGCACCACGCTAGACTCCGCTCTCTGTGACAAGGTACACCACCCTCCTCCTCCGCCAACCCCCTCGTACAGCAGCCGTCCTCTCGTAAATCCAGCGCTGCGCATCTCTGCAAAGGCGACGAAAATCGCGGTGGCGTTCCATTTTCGTAACGTTTCAATGCACACGCAGCAGAAACATTTCCTGCAGGGGCGTTGCAGATGCACACTGTTAAAAATTTCCGTATATTTACGGAATGTTTTACGGAAATGAACAGTGGTTATACGGAAACGCAATCCGCAATGACAAAAAACGGAGTTAAGTCCGTAAATACAAAATGCAGAAAGTCTCCGTATTCCCTTTGGCTTCGAGTTACAGGGACGAACAATGCCGATTTTACACGAAGCTTTCTTCCACTGAACAAGAAAATGATCGTTTCTGCGGCAGTTTAGGTTATCCACGCGACTATGACCTATTCTTTCAAACATTAAACAATACCATCAGGCGTCTGTGACATTTGGCAACACTAAAAATACACTAATTTTAATAGAAACGAAAATTTTGCTTTTGTTTTGGAATACAAATATAAAAGTTATATCCACAGTTTACACGTGAGAATAATGTTCCCATCGTTTTGTACCCCATGTAAGAATTATGTAGATATTTTATTGAGTAGTTTGTTATTGTTTCTATTATGTGTTTGAATATGTACTGTAAAATAGGTTAATGACCTCTGCTCTGTACATTGTTTGTGACGGTAAATTTATTTATAAAAAAATGTTTAGGGTCGTCGACTGGTAATTCTTTGACTCGGGTTCAAACCTCGTTTAAGTAGAAAATATTTTAACTTTTTTAATATATAATTTTTTTATACACGGCAGAACACCCACATAACGAAAATTATGGACATTTTCATGATCTATTTTTATTTAAACGGAAAGTACTTGGAAATTAACGGAGAGGTTCCGTGAGATTTATGGAATTCCGGACACTTCTGGATGCATTTTTACCAGCAGGAATTTTTTTTTTTTTTAACAGTGTACGTATAGGCTATTCACGGTAAGATGAGCATTTTAAAATGCCCTGCTTATGTGAGTGAGCGTCCGCCTCGCGTCGTCGACGAACCAGGAAGACGCAATTTCCACACTTCTCCCCCCTAACTCCTGGTAATGTGTTGTAACTCCTCCCCTATGCGCCGATAGCTTAGCGTGGGCGGAGTTGAAGTAGCCGGCCGATGCCCCTTACTTCGGTGTCAGCCAGACCTAATTACAATGATCCAGAAACTTGCAAGGTTTGTGACGATCGAACCCGCTTCCGCAGGGCAGCTCCTGTTGATCCAGACCCTGAGTTGGCTGCCGGTGTCCGCCCTCCGCCTGGGCGCACCGCGTGGCTCGTGTCGCGATCATAACACCACTTATCGATACTGAAGACCAGCGACAAGAATAAAGCGGTGAGCCGGTAAACTATCGACAAAACAGAACAGTTTCCTGTCTTTCAAAGTAAGATTTGTGCTACTCAGGTCAGAAACGAAACGAGATTTACTATGGGAGAATTTATCGTAGAGAAATATGCGCCTCTAGGTGAGTTGGTGCTCTGAAAACGTCACACTTAAGCTGGTGGTAAAATGAGAAATTATATTTTATTTCTGTGTAAAGGTTGTTCACGATAAAGTGATCACTTTTGAAATCAACCATAGAAAAGAGTCACTGCTCCTGCCTGCATATATTTAACGAACGCGCTGCGTGACATGCACCCAGTAAAGTTGGTAACGATGGAGGGAAAAGTAGTTCCATATCTTAACGTCGAATAAAAAGTGTTTGGCATCTATTTGCGATAACTTAAATTATTTATATAGCTTTCCGTTTTTTTTAATGCGCCGAAGTGTAAAAATGAGCAGGTATGTAAAGTATTTACTTTCTTAATAATTTCACAGTTTCATTTGACCGACGGATGAATAAAGTGATGAGGCCCATAGCAATGTTAATTTTATATATGGCGGAGGAATGCACAACGTAGTATACAAGTATATCTTAAGCAGGGCGTCCAAAATTGCTCAATTTATCGTGAACAGCATATATCTCTGAACCAATAAATTTTAACGGATTCACTGAGTGACATTCGCCCAGTAAAGTTGGTAAGGATGAATGGAAAATAGTTTCATATCTAAACGTCAAATAAAGAGTGTTAGATAACCATTTGCGAAAGTTTAAACTATTTCTTTCGCTTTCTGTTTTTTTAATGCATCGATGTGTGAAAATAAGCAGATTTGTATGTTATTTACTTTCCTAAACATTTCACAGTTTTAATTGACCGACGCATGAATAAAGTGATGAGGCGCATGTAAATGTTAAGTTTACTTAAGGCGGAAGAATAGAAAAGGTGCATACAAATAGATCTTAAGCAGGGCTTTCAAGAGTGCTCATTTTACCGTGAACAGTCTATAATAGTTTTTGTTTTGCTTGAGTTGTGATATGTAATTAGGCCCACCAAAATCTTAAGTACTAACCTTTTTTTTGTAACTATTTTTATCGTCCTCCAACGGTTTTTATAAGAGTATACAATTCAAATACGATTGTGTTTGGCATTGAGAATCGACAAGAAAGCTTATTTAAATGGGAAAACGTTACGAATTTAAGAGTGGGAAGAACCGCCGCGTTTTGTGTGAAATATTTGTTTGCGCGAATACGCGTATTTCGATAAATAAATTTTCTGCAAATAGGACTTTTTGTCGGAAATGATTGAAAACAATTATCTATGCCTCTATTGTTTTACTTTTGTCATATCAAGTGTACTCTTGGAGAAAAAAATTCTTGAAAATGGTCAAATATCGCAGCTTTAAAGCTTGCTTATGCAGTTTCCTTAGGCGGCAACAGAAAATTACAAATATACTGGCATAGCTTAATTTGTGGGCTTTCATCGCGTGTAATAAAACCCCACTGTTACAGATCTAATTTGCGCAGTACAGCGTTACGACGGAAACACTGCACGCCTTGCGCGTAGGAGCTATGAGGCGCTTAGAAGTGCGTGTTAGTGTCGCCCGTATCGCTCCCTCGCTTCTTGACCTTGAACGCGGGGTTCCATCCCACTATTAAGTGTAAACCAAATATCGCTGTCATCAAAAGAAACTCTGTACTTTTCTCCTTTCTTTTAAGGAAACTGAACAAGAAAGTCCTAAAAATTACATTTTTGACAATATCACGAATATTTTTTTTTTCGTTTTAGATATTTTATATTAATAAAGTAATTGTGTAAGCAAACCTTTTGCTAAACCAGCTGTACGTCAGAATATTAAATAACATGCAGACATATTTCGTTATAGTACAACCCTAGTGTAAAGAATAACGCTTATTATTTAGGGAGGTTATTACATAATACAAATAGAAAAATTCTACATATCAATATATTTATTTTATAAAATTTTTAATTATTCCATTTATTACATGCAAAATGGAAAATCCGGTACACATGCAACAAAAGTGCACCTTGGAGGCAAAAATTTGTATAATCCATTCACGGTGACTTCACACATTTCAGAAGTCCTGCTGAAGTTCTACTTTCGTGATATTTCTCCGCGGCGTGTGTAAACTAGGCTTAACTAAGTCTAGAAAATTACACCAAAGGACAATTACAACTATTTCTTACGAGGCGCTAACAATAACATATGTTTTCTCACTGTTTCTATTCATATTTATTATAAATGACATATTATAATTTTTAAATAAAATATAGGCGAAACTTTAAATTAATAAAACATGAAATACTTTACTGTTAACAGAAGTATAAAATGATTGTGATAAATAACACACTTAGGAATTAACTAAACACGTCTTACATGGCGTGATTTTTCAAAGGTTTGTTTCAAAAAGTATGAACAAACCGTAAGTAGACTATAGTTGCCAAAATAAAAGAATTGAGCTTCCCAACCTAAGTAGCATAAACCTTATCCGAAAGTATGTCTGAAAATTTGACATTTTGAGGTACTCAGAAACATTTCACTTTAAGATTAACTCCTGCCATGTTGTTTATTCGCGGTGATTGGCAACGTGTTAAACATGACGATAAATTATGTACAGTTCAGCTAACATAATTTAATAATTTAGCTTTAGAGATGATAACGTCTTGGCCTAGGAGGCATCGTGTGCTCATACAAACCTTTCCGTAAGTTTGTTCGTGGTTTCGTAACAGGCCAGATGTAACATGACGTTATCTTCCAACAGTACGGTAAGTTTTCCAGTGGTGCAGTGGGTACACATTACATGTTTATGTATAGAAACACTCATCCACGTTTGGCTGCGTTGTTAAAAGACTACTTGGAAACCGAGGATAATGGTCGTTTGGTTTGGCCGGCCAGGTCCCCAGATCTCGACAATAAATAGTATGCTTGTGACCCACCTGGGCGTGTTATTTTGGGATGTTCAATAAATTAATTTACCTTACATTAAGTTTAATTGCTTTGGTGTAAGAAAAGAACACCAACCCCAAGAATAACTCGTAAATCTTGTTCTCAGTTTGGCAACCCGTACTTATTTATCGCATGTGCTGCTTGTCCAGGGAGAGCACACGTCGTATTAACGGTTGTCCACAATATAGTGAGTACTTTTGAAATCAACTTTAGAAAAAAAATCACTATTCCTGTCTGCATATATTTTAACAGGCGCACTGAGTGACATGCGCCCAGTAAAGTTGGTAACAATGGGTGGAAAATAGTTCCATATCTTAACGTCGATCATAAAGTAGTGTGTAATTATTTCTGATAACTTAAATTATTTCTTTCGCTTTCTGTTTTTTTTTTTTTTTTAATGCACCGAAGTGTAAAATTAACCATATTTGTAAAATATTTACTTTTCTAATGATTTAACTGTTTCATCTGACCGATGCTCAAATAAAGTGATGAGGCCCATGGCAATGTTAATTTTTCATAAGGCGGAAGAATACACAACGTGCAACTAAGTAGATCTTAAGCTGGGCTTTCTAAAGTGATAATTTTACCGTGAACAGCCTATATTTGTATACTACATAACCTAACTTGGGTGATGTGGTTTGTGTTGTGTCACATGTCATTCAGATTCTTGAGGTCATGGTGGTCAGAAATATTTTCCTGATCTGATGTTTAACAAAACTGATAGGGCTTGTCACGCATCATGATGATGTAAATGCACTAACTTCCACTAACCTGAATTTTTGCACACCAGTGTAAGTTAGGGCCTCTGAAAAGGAAGTGCTGCATGCTCCGAAGTTTCTGCGGGTGCAGGTAACACGCATCAGGATTCAAGATTCGCCAGCAAACTCGCTTGACGAGGCGATCGCAGCCAGCGGCTTGGAACGGTCATGTTAAAAACAAAATTACCTGTTTCACCCCAAAAATCATTTCCGTAATTAATTATTTTACCGAAAAATCGCTTATTCCACACAATATATATATATATATATAATAATGAACGAAAAAATTGGGAAAGCGGATTCGGAGCTTCTCGATGCAAGAGTCAAAAACTCATCAGACGAACAAGCAAGGGGGATTAGAGGCTCATAGCGGGACGAGTCACAACCAATAGAGCAGCTGAGGAGGATTCGAGACATGGCTCCGTCCCCCAACCATCATCCTGCCACCTACTACGTCCGCACCACGTTTCTTCCTCCCCCTCCCCCCCCCCATATTCACCAAAACCCTATTCACCAACACCTCCCCCTATTCCCGCCGACAATTAGCAATTATTATAAAAATCGCAAAAAAAAAAAAAAAAAATCAAGGATCATTTAATGTTACCCTGCCCCACCTGTCGCTCATCCCACCGCTATCGCCTTCCCCTTCCCCAACAAACACTCTACCCATATTAAAAATCGAGATAATTGCAAAAAATCGGAAAATTGTTTCTAAAAATCGAAGAACTTTTATTATTACCCTTCTCTCCCACCACTCGATCCAATCACCCTAACGACGGAACCCTACCCCTACCTACCCACACATCCCAATTATAAAAAATTGAGAAAAAGCCGCAAAAAATTGAAATATTAATACTAAAAATCGAGGAAAAAATTACATTGATGTCTCCGACATCCATTAATGGATGCTGGTGGCTTATAACATGGCCCAAATGACCTTCAACATTAAAAATTTAAAATGGTAACAAATATAAAATTAAAAAATTGGAGAACTCCTCACTTTACAGACTCCGACCCCCGTGTTGGATGGCCGTGATAGTAACTTTGGAAAATTACATCACTGACTCTGACACCCATGATGAATGCCAGTGGCCTTGACCTTAACCCCAATGACCTTGAACTCGAAAAATAGAATAAATTAAAAAAAAATCAATGAACTATTATGTTACTGACTCCGATCCCATATTGGATGTTGGTGACCTTCACCTTGAGCAAAATGACCTCGGAAAAAATGGTAAAAATCGCAGAACATATTGCGTTATTGACTCCGACACCCATGTTGAATGTTGGCGATCTTAACCTTGGCTCAATTAACTTGATCTCAAAAAATGGTAAAGGGGGGAGGGGGGGAATCGAACATACATAAAAATAATTTAAGAAAATATTACATACCAAAAGGAAAAAATTGATGTGTGTGTGTGTGTGACACGGTACGTTACGAGGCCTCTGCTTCATCTCCGACGAAGCTGAAAATGGGGATTTTGCCACCACCTTCAGCCTTGAGGCCTCAGGTTTTTGTGGTATAAAAATTCTTCATTCATCGGGCAAGATCGTACGCATACATCTTCAGCTTAGTCTTATTTTTTTGTGTGGCGGAGTAGTAATTCTGCCATCGACAGACTGTCCCTCGTCATGCGAAGCTTCTGACGAGGGACTTCTGAGTTATATAGATATATATATATATATATATATATATATATAACTGTAGGGGTCATTCGGCAGGAGTCAGTCGGCAGGAGTCAGTCTGCACGAGTCAGTCTACAGGAGTCACTGGGCAGGAATAAAGTGTATGAATTGAAGACATTGCAAATCACCGACGATGTGAAATCGAGTATGTCATGTACGACTGCTCAAAAAATTACATGGAAAGCAATAGTGTTACTGTGCCGAGACTTTCTGTGAAAGTTGCAATGCGCGGCGGCATGCTTTGACGAACCATTCTCATGCGATTATTAGCTGCCGTAAATTTTCCAGACAGTTCATTCGGTGTGATAAATTAAATAAACGCACCAAGGCCGACAAATTCAGCGTTCTTTCGCCCACTGAGAAACAGCAATCGTCATTTCCTGTTAATGCACCACGTAATATGTTCGCAGACGGCAAGGGAACTCGCACGATGAATTATTACGACGATGGCCACATGCAGTTCGTGCAAGGTGGTACGTCGAAGGAACGCATCGATATCTGCAAGGGTTCGTCCACTGTGAACCAGCAAGTGATGTGGGCCGACCTGCCGTGGCGCAGTCGGTTGGTGTGCCGGTGGTCCGTGGCGCGGGAGTTTTTGGGTTAGAATCCTGGTTAAAGTTAGGTTACAAGATAGCTTGTAAGCCGTCTCCTGATAGGCCTCCAGGCATGACACAGGGGAGCGTTCATAAGCTCTTTCTAATCAATCCAATCAAAAGCAAGTGATACCGTCAATGGCTCTTGTTGCATCGGTCGCTACTGATTCCACAGACGGTTATGACGGGACAGTTAATGCTAATGATGGAATAAGAGACCTACGACGCAAGATAAAGTCGGTGGGTGAAGAATGTACCCTTGCGAGATTTTCGCGTTATGTCGACGAACTTCAAATGAAACGACCACTATCTCCAATTTCTGATGACCATACAAATCCTGCTACAAGGAAAAGTAAATTTAATGTAGAATACAAAACAGAGGTTGAAGGTGACCACGCAGACAGCATTGATGAAAATGAACAGTGATGGTGCTGAAGATGATGGCGATTTTCTTGATGCTCTGACACACATCTCCGCCAGATTTACCGCAACGAACGAAATGGAGAAGGCAGAAGATGCTGAGAATACTTACTACATATTTCCCGAAGACCCGAATGAACTTGATGCTAGACTCAGACATGTGATAGCCGTGCAACAAGATGGAGATTTCTCGCACAATAACGAGGTATCTTCTACCATTAGTGAATTGAAGGATTGGTCTTATATCAGATGAGACTGTTGGCTACTCTCCAAGATCTGCAAACATCTGAGAAATGTAAGTATCTAATGTATTAAGTAATTAAAAATATTTAATGTATATAATAAGTAAATAGAATAAATTTATGTATTCATAATAATGTGAGTTTGATCTCTGATACAGTCCGTTCCGCTTCTCTAAAAGACTTACTAATTCAGTGGTGTATACAGTTAATTGCGAGAGTCTGCTTAAGATCAAATTTATGCGAGTGTGTCCAGGAGGAGGGCTATGGTAGTATCTGAAGTATTATGCCTTACTCGGGTCGATTAAAATCGGCTGAGTTCTATAAGGCGATTGAATGAACTGGGGAATATTTTTGAAGAATGTTTCGCAACTGGTTGTCTGGCCTGGTCATTTGGCATATATTGTAATTTCGAATCAGTTGAAAACCACTGATTTTTTTTTTCAATGAAAAAATTTCACTGATTGAATTGGTGACCTGAAACGAATTCAGTAACTGAGTACGTGACTGCCAAATGCACCGGCGAATGAAATATTAGTTTTATTGAATTCGGCCAAACAATTATGAGAAATAAACATATTTACAATAGTTTACTTTTTATATTACGCAATTAAGCGTAATTTAAAAAGTAAAAAAAAAAAAAATGCGGTAGTAGTCGGTATTGAACTCACTCACCCTTACGACCTCACTTTCAAGCCTTTACCTGGTCCTCTCTTCTTTAAAGTTTCCTTTATTGACTGTATTGACCGGTGGTACAGAGCGAGCGTGTCGTGGGTAATGCCGGAATAACATAGCCCCGACGTGCACGACGCAACGGCCAACAGCCAATGAAATACAAGATAGATCGTCGTAAGCATGACCCATTTTGTCGTACGAGCAGCAATTTTGGTTTAGAAATTATTTCTATTCTTCGTCGTGTCGTACGACACGACGCACAGAATGTACAACCTTGCAAAATGAAATTGCATTACAAGATTTCCTTACAATGGTAAATACAGAGCTTAAAAAATAAAAATAAATAGAAAATTTATGTATCTAAGTCTTAATAATAATTTTACTTTTCCATGCATTAGTGATACTAATTCGTCGCCATTATGTATTCCAAATTCCCCTCTTGTTCACCGCCTTTGAATCTAACGTAGCCTATCAGCGCCTTCTAAATAGTTAGGTCAAATGCCGAGATCGTAGTGTCTGTCGTGCTGTTAAATTCAAGTAGTCACATTGAAATGTGTTGTGATTGCGTTTTTGGTCGTGTCGTGCTGTGTTGGCTGGGGCTATGCGATTCCGGCATAAGTGTTGTATATGGGTGAGTCGAAGTGACTTTGACGAGCTCGAGTCAGACCGAGCTGAAGACAAAGAGAGTCCACATACACGCGACATGCGAACTATGCCGCGGAGGAACCGGGGCTCGAACTCCAATCGCTCCGACTACAAGTCGGCACTCCGCCCCTGAGCTTTTGGGGCAGCGCCATCTGCACTACCAATTCAAGTTGATAAAAAAGAGTAAAATATAGTTCTTTACCGAAATCATGTAGTTTTAAATTGTACGCCCTTACCTTAGTTTTTGGTTTAATTGGTACAGTTAGAATTGTTAAAACTAATAGTACGTATGAGTGAACTCTCTTCACACCACATTATATACAGTTTAAACATTCAAACAGAGCTCTGTGACGATTACATGAAAACGGAATGAAATACGTAAAAACGGAATGAACGACTGAATGTTCATGTTACCTCGTTAATTGTGTTTTGAACGACAAAACATGTTCTATGAAGTATTTTGTATCGGTTTTATTAGTTTATTCGTTGTTATTTCACTTGATATACGTTGTTTAACGGCCATTTCTAAAAGTTTTTTGGCTGCCATTTTTGTATGTTGTTTTACTGATC
This sequence comes from Dryococelus australis, assembly GCA_029891345.1. Lineage (NCBI taxonomy): Eukaryota > Metazoa > Arthropoda > Insecta > Phasmatodea > Phasmatidae > Dryococelus > Dryococelus australis. The sequence continues at coordinate 121,550,914 of CM057000.1, read as the reverse complement.
CATCAGTCAAATAACAAACCACTGAAAAGTAGTGAAAAAATGGCTGATGAATCCGTGAGAAATGTCACTAAATCAATAAGTGAAGAAAAACTGGTATTTTCACTGATTCACAAATTAAATACACTGAAGTGACTGTTGAATCAGTCAGATACTGTTAACTGATTGAAACAGTGAAATACTCACTGATTCAAGTTTAGAGTGTAGCCCTTTGGTATCGTCAGCTGCGGTTGAAAAGTTTTGTGAGGAATTGCAATGTTTTACAAAGAGCTTGCAAAGTTTTATGACGACTTTCAGCACAACGTGTGTGGACCTATCATTGGCTCCACTTATGGTCATCAATTTCTCTGTGGTATAACAGTAGTAGGGACGGGCCGGTCATACCCCACATTTGATTAATCGGATTATCAATTTGATATCAAATTGATTAATCGGATTAAGTCTAAATACGATCTTAATCCGATGAGAAAGGTTAAATCCAATCTTAACCTGATAAAATAATTTTGATTTATTTATCTAATTAATTTTATTCAATAAATTAATAAAAAAATTATTTATCATTGTATTTTTGGGCGAATTTATGTGTATAGTTTGGTGTAAGAGTGTGATAAGTTACTTTATTATTTTTTATATATTTTTTTGGAGAGCAGCATGGTATGTCCTAGCTCTCTGAGGTTTGGCATTGTACTGAGGTGTGATGTGTTGGGGATGGGGTATATATGTGTTGGGGGTCTTAATTTTTTTAGAGCGCCATGTTATGTCCTCGCTCTCGGACGTCTGTCGTGAATACGATTTCCTGCATGTTAGTAATATAACTTACACGAAGAACTCATCGAATCGCAAATTCCATATGAATTAGTGACTCCAGCTACAGTAAGAAATCAAGTAACGAGTTATAGGTACAATTTAAGACATAATAAATTAAACTACTTGACGAACCCACCTTTCAGTTCTGCACACACCTTAAATGATTTTAATACACGTGCATTCAATCAGGAAATTGCTGAAGAAATGATGCCAGTGTAGAATTTCCAGCGACTATGTGTTGGGAGGGATGTTGATCGTAGATCATATAGTTCTATGTAGTTCTATATAAGCGAAGATTTTGGCGAATTAAAATGGTTAGGAAATAGCAATTAAACAAAAAAGGAACAACGACTGAAACCAATGACGTTACAAACCAGATAAATTAATGAAATAAAAAATATGAATACATGGCACATGTCCAATCTATAACAACTGTAGCAGAAAATAAATATTACCTAAACATATTTCAAACAGCAGAATAACCCTACACAACTTCCTGGCATTAACTGACTAAACGAATTATAGATCCCAGCTATCGTGGAAGAAATCAAGTAACGAATTCAAAACACGCAGGAATAAATAATTGAAAACCATACAAGCACCTCTCCCAAAACACGTTCGCTCAGCTGTGAGGTTGTTGAAGCAATGACTATAGTGTATGACATGTGCCGACTTATAATCTGTTAGAGATGACAGTTTCGAGTGCCGGTTGGCAGGCGACTGAGATTAAATTATACAAAAATCTGTAAATGACTGAAAAGAGAGGTTAATACATAAATACATGACAAATGGATAAAAATTATGTCTACGACTCACGTACTTGATGAAACAAATATTTCCCTACAAAATAAATTTCCCCATCAAAATGAAAACTGGCTTAGGGCCCGCAGCAATCCTGATAACTTAATCTCCAAGATGGAAGCACATTTACGCAAACTTACTAATGAAGTAATACAAAGGTAATTAGGCATATTCCATGTAATGATAGCATGGACAAATAAAGTTTTCACACACAAACAAGTACTGAAAAATAAAACTTACTCCATTTCAAATAATTTTAACACTACTTTAATTTCCCTGGGAAAATTGAATTTCACTATTGTAAGAATAATGTTAAAATATTTCACTTTTAACGCAACTTTCAATGAATAAAAAAGATCTCCGCAAATTTCCTCGAAGAAATCAATATTAAGTTACTTAACACAATTACAGTATATCGATCCGAAAAAAACTTAACACGCGAAAATTTTCCCGATAAATTAAGGCCTATAAAAAGAAAATTATATATGATTATATGTAACGAGATCTGAACCCTGGAGCAGATGTTATTCAATGAAAATGTGTAACAAGAACAGAATCCTGCTGGCCCACACTGCTGGACAGGTCCGCAATTGGCATACCCCTCGATCACGGCACTGGAGTCCGCAGACATCGCTCTGGGCAGTGAAGAAAGACAGAGCGTTGAGCAAAGAGCATGTATCTATATTTGCAGAGCTAGGGTTGACGACAAACTAATATGACGCTTCTGAGCTGCTGGCCAGTGAGGTGCTTGGAAGTTCCTGTTACACCATTTTGCACCCCTCCCTCCCGCGCCTGCCTCTAGTCCCGAAGCGTGTCTTTGTCCAGCTCGAGGGCTGCCTGCCTCCCCTCAGGCCACGAATTTGAACTTGCCCAGAACTCTACCCTGCCTAACTGCATACCTCCCTCCCCTCTATCACCATGCTTGGACTTTCCCAGTGTGTAGACCCTTCCAGAAGACGGTTTGTCGTACTCTCCGACCCAGATGCTGGCTTGTTTAAACATTGTAGTGCTAGCGAAAAAAAGTTTTTTCACAAGTCCCACTGATAAACTTATTTCTTCAGCGCTAATAATGATGTTCAACATGCCTTGTACACTAAATTCAATTAAAATATAAGCCGTTTTAAGGGGGGAAATGAAATGAGTTTAATCTGAGAACTTAGAAGAAATATTGATAAAAAAAATGTATCCCGTTTTCGAGCAAACTTCAAATAAAATTTAAAATCCCAAAGCATTCTAATTCTAGGAGATTAATCCAGGAAACTACAACTAATTGTAAGAAATATTTTCACTTAATAAATTTTTTACGTTTTCAAAACACATATCATTCGATTTACTAGAATTTACACGATACACAATTCAGGGGTTTTAAGTATGGAAAACATACATATTGAAATATTTTGGCCAAGCAGAGAAAAAATGTATTTTTCATGTACAATTTACAAAAAATTTTTAGGTACTCTGTCTATCATAAAATGTGAATATTTGAACACATATAAACTTATTTTTATCAAAGAATACTACTCTCCTGTTATACATTTAAATAAAATATCAACTGAATAGCGTCAGAGTTGAATGTATAAACATGTTTCTTTCTGACACACAAGGAAGCAGGCTGAATGCTACCTCTAAGCAAGAAACTTCCATTTCTCCTGAATGGTAGCAGACACCCGCTGTCTGAGGATAATGCCTTTGAAAGACGAGTCAGTTCACTGTTGGACAAGAATACCACTGAGAAAACTTTCACACTTCCCATCGTTTTTCGAAGTTCTCTTCAGGAATGTTAAATTTTAGTTTAAAAAGAATATCATAAACAAATTTTAAACATAGAAATTTTCTTTTCTATTGTAAATATTACTTCAACTTTCACACTCATTCAAAAGTTTATAATTGTTAACATATTACCCAATAAATGATTTGAGGAAATCTAAACTATTAAATAAAATGATATACAATTATTTTAACATTACAAATTTTTTTCACATAATCTTGCAATATGAAAAATCATTACAAATGTCACATCATATTATAACTCGAAAAAATCAGTACAAACTTTTCACCACATTATCCCTAAAAATAATTTAATATTTAAACATCATTACAAACATCACGTCATTTTACGACATGAGAAAAAAATTACAAACTTTTCACCATGTTATGCCTGAAGTCATTTAATGTTTTAAAAAACATTACAAACATCATATCATGTTATGTCAAAGATCCTTGAAACTTACCAAATTTTTCCGTCTGAAAATCATTACAAAGCATTACAAAGTTATTAACTTCCCATCATTTTATGCTTGAAGTCTTTAAAACTGTAAAAACTTTCCAACATTTTACATCAGAAACAAATGAAATCATTAAAATCATTAAAACTTTCCACCATTTTAAGCCTGAAATCATGAAAATCATTACAAACTGTCCAACTTTTTATGTTAAAACTTTAAAATCATGAGACAACTTTAGACAACTTTACTCTTGAAAATCATTACAAATTTTCCAACATGTTGCATTAAAACTTAAAATCATAAGACAACTTTATGCCTGAAAATCATTACAAATTTTTCACCATTTTACATCAGAAATCATTAAAACTGTAAAAAACTTTCCAACATTTTACTTTATAAATCATGAAAATCATTTTAATTTGTTCACAATGTTACACCTGAAATCATTTGATGTCTGAAAATCTTTAAAAACTTTCCACCATTTCAGTCTGAAAATCATTAAAAACTTCCCATCATTTTGCATCTGAAATTCATTAAAAACTTTTCCCCATTTTATATTTGAAGTTATTAAAACTTTCCCCCTTTTAACAACTGAATTAATTTTATGCCTGTAAATCATTAAAAACTTTCCACCATTTTACATCACAAATCATTAAAAATTTTAAAAACTTTTAATTAGGTTACATTAGAAATCAAACCACACTATATCTGAAAGAAAAAAAAACACTTTAAAATTGCAATGGGGAAACACCATCATCACTACAATTTCCACTTAGATTTAAGAGTTCAACTAAATTTATGCCTCTTTAGAGAAGCAACAGGTGGTGGTGGGGCTGGTGATATCGGTGTCAAGATAGGACTGTATTTTTTTTTGTTAGGTGATTTTGTAAAGGAAGGAGGAGGTGGGTAAATCAAATTTCGTTGTGATGATTCTGGCGATATCATATCGGGAGCAGGTAAATCTCGAGCAAGTAAAGGACAAAAATTGAATTCTAAAAATTCTTCCAACTCATAAAATATATCATTTGCATTATCCTCTAATGCACATCATTTTCATTAACCTCGAAACACACATGATTTAAGAGGACAGTCGTGAGGTTTAAGGGTTTGCAAAAGCATTCTTTTCGCTTTTGTAGATGTTGCTCACCTGATTTTGGGAGAGTTAAATCTATCGCCTGTTTTGAAAAGGATGAAGTTGAAGTAGGAAGCGGTAAAGCTGGAGGCTGCGTTGAAGCTGGAGGCAGCGGTGAAGTTGGTGCAGGCATCGAAACTGGAGGCGGCGTCGAAATTGGTGACGACATCGAAGTTGGTGACGGCGGTGAAGTTGGAAGCAGCGTCCAAGTTTAAGATGACATAGAAGCTGGAGACAATGGCGAAGTTGAATGCTGTGTCCAAGTTGCAGCTGACATAGAAGATGGAGGTGGTATTAGCCCCAAGGAGGGCATTGACAATAGCATTGGTTGTAATGTAGGAATCCTCTCCTTCTCCTCCAAAGAATCCAATAAATATGTTATCAAAGGATCTGGGGCATCCAAGTTTTCATTAAAATTGCACTAGTTAAAATTAATGACTTCATTTTCCAGAGCTTGACTAGATAAGCCAAGGAAATAATCTTCGTAGAAACACGAAATCGCAATGCATACTGCACAGACGAACTACTGGAAACAGTGGAAGGGGGTGTATAGGCTAAACCCTTATTTATAAAAATTTCAAATTCCCAGGTAAACATTCAGGAAGCGACACTCATCCCCACCAACCAGATAGCCAGAAAGTCAAGCACCCCTTTCCCTCTCAGTGCCCATGCATTTCAAACAACTTAAACCCCTCGTCCCATTCTCTGAGACAAAGCTCTCTACTACCTTCATCCTGGAAGAAATGAAAACCATTAATTTAAGCATAGAATAAATGTGTTTAAGATATCAGTGTAGTTAATAAAGTGATGTGTCATTTGTATGATGCAGATCTAGAGGGAAATAAAATACTCATATAATTAGTAAAAGATTCAATACCCTCAGCTAGCTTGCAGTGGTCCTAAATTTACAGACCGCTGCCTGGATAAGAATTCAATTTGGCCATTACAGCCATATATTTCATGTAGTTCTCAAACACTTAGCATGTGAACTGTGATACCCTCATATCAGTTAATGTGTGTTGAGAGATTATCTCTTGAACTATGTACTTCGTACTCTGCAACATTGCAACTCTTGTAAGAGAATATATACAGACATGTTCTCACAACCACTGGCCAGTGTTGTGTCTGACTTGAAGGATATCAGATTGCAGTGTGTAATATAATAGGTGGTTCCAATTTCCTCAAGTTACATATGGATTCTGAGTTATTATTTTTCTACAGGTTTCAATACTTACAGCTAGAGAGGATCGCAGCAAGCAGAACGAGCTGTGACCGAGTGCCACTCTGCTGCAAATCAAGGTATAGTTAGTCCCAGCGTAGCCATGTGGCACATGCAAAAATACTTCTTGTTTACTATATTGATTCATTCAAAAATACTAAGTGTATACTTACTGTGACCATTGACAGTGAACAGTTATCCCCTTCAGGGGAGTTTTAGGGACAATACACCCTTGTTATGTGATTGTAATTTAGTATGTTCTTGTTTTCCAGACATTACAAGTATTCTGGTATTTTTGGTCAAGATGTACGTTAACAGGTTTCGTAGAGGTGGAAGTTCTTATTTTCCAGGGAAGGTGTTTCGTAATATACATTCTATTGTGAAGGACATTAACAAAGATAATACTGAGTGGACTCTACAAGTTGTGGACATAGAAGAAAGATAAATTTTATTATTATTGTTAATCAGATTTGGACTACAAGGCATTATTGCAAAATCTTCCTCTGGATTTTTAGAGTTTTGTTACTTTAGACGAGTAAATAATGCTACGGACCCAGAACCAAAAGACATTGGTGAAATAGATTCTCGATATATAATTATTTGTTGAAAAACATTCCAAGTTAATGAAGTTGTTATAAATAGTACTGCTGTTATAATTTAATTAGGAAATCCTGTTATGTATTCACAAAAGAAAATTAAGTTTAATGTTGGTGATAAAATTTATATGTATAAAAAGTAAACAGGTACTTTTGGTAATATGAGATTTTTTAGGTTATGGAGAATTGGTTAATCCTTTATATGTATTCAATATGTTATTATATATGTATGTGAGCATATGAGATTTAATGTATAATAAATGGTTGTACCATATACAGGTAGTTTCATTAAAGATTCGATAGCATAGTTCACATTAGTACACTATGTTACATAATACTGTTTAAATAAATGTTATAAAAATGTACTTATTCCGATAATTGTAAATACGAAAAAAATGTAATCAAAGAGAAGCATGGAATTCTTTAACCTCCAAATATATACGCTGTACAATAAGCGGGCCTTCTTCATGTGGAAAAACTTGTGTTGTTATGTCACTCTTTGAACATCAAATAGGTCAAAAATTTTAAAATGTGTATGTGTTTTCTAAAACAATACAACAAGAGAAATATCAATGATTAGCATATATTTAGTCATTAATTAATGCTATGCGATATTTCCCTTTTATTTATAAAGAAGATATCGTGCCACTGTTTGAAGAATTACCCAATTCCATATTTATATTTGACGATGTTTGGTGCGAGCCACAGGGAGAAATGCAGCAGTGTTTTAGTTTTGGTAGAGATTCAAGCTTTGATTGTTTTTATCCATCACAAAGTTATGCACGTATTCCAAAACATAATTTGCATGATAATGCAAATATGATAATTGTGTTTAAAATTGACAATATGAATCTGCAACATATTTACAATGTTCATGTTTTCAGCGACATGACATTTACAAAGTTTAAAGATATGTTTTTCTACTGTTGGAAGTACAAATACAGTTTTATGATGATTAAACCAATGCTTCCCCTATATAAAGGTAGATATAGGTCTGGATTTGACAGTTTTTTACTTCCAGAGCAAGAATAATTAGTATTTCAAAATTTTGGACTTAGCAGTATAAAACACAATCATTACAATACCTGTTTAACCAAAAATCGCGATGGGAATTGTGATTTGAACAGTCATATATATTACGTAATGTGGGTATGGCTGTGAGAGATACTGATGCAGCAAATAAACATTATATGGAAGATTTAAAAACCATTATGCTAAACGTATTTAAATCACAATCGACCAATATGCAAGGGCAATTAATGAAGTCAGTTGATTTGACTGATAATGTTTATAAAAACACAAGTGTAATTGCAAACATTTTAACCAATGTTCGGAATGATTTACAGAGTAATGAATCTAGAATAGAAGAATGTTTAAATGGGTTTATTAAAGACTTAAATGATATGGCAAATATAATATTTACAACACAACTTGCAGAATTATAAGATAATAGAAGAGTTGTAATTAATGAAGGGGTAACCACTACTACTACAAAATAACTTGAAACACGAATGGAAGAAATTACCCAACATATAAGTGATGAATTGATTAATAAAAGTTTTGGTTTAGTTACACAAACAGATCTAAGAAAAAGAAACTATTTTGAAACACAAAACAATTATTTCATTAATGATATGAAAATTAGAACTGTAACTGACTTAGACTCTGTTTTAAGTAATGCGCAGTGAGATTGAAAAAACACAAATATTCGATCCAGTATAGCAGGTAGTCGACCTACTGCAGCAGTTAGAAAATGAACCACATAATTTATATATAAATAGTGGAAAATTAATGTAATATAATCAGTTCATGTCTGACTCTGCTTCGAAATTGCATAACGTTATATCTGCTGTAAAAGTGAAATATTTATAAGCCAAATGAGCCTATATGGAATGGGAGGTTCTAACGAAGTAATATTTAAAACTGCTATGAGTAGAATAGATACATTACATTCTGTGTTGAATATGTCTAATGAAACACCTTTGGAAGTTAATTCGGAAGAACATTTGACAAAGAAATGAAGAAAAATCCTTTCCCATTTAACACATCATTTAGCTTTAAAACATTCTTCACCTATGCTAGATACAACATTTCGAGTATATCGAAATGGAAACACATGGTTTCTGGAGATTCAGTAATTAAATTTTTACCTGCGAATAGAATTAAAACAGGTGATTACATAACAAATGTGAGTCAAGGATTGTTTGAATTATTGTTCAAAAACTTTCCAAACGGATATTCCCACTCTGATGTGCAGAAATAAAAAGAACTTGTTCATCGTATGAATGTGAATATTCGTTAAGGAGATGGAAACCACCCAAAAATACATTCATTAAGTGATACTGTTGAAAGTTGAATATATAAAGATGAAGTTGGTGAACAATTTTCTCTTGTATAAAGGAACAATCCTAATGAATTGGTCGATAAATTAAAACTTCTCATTGCTTCGAGAGAATCTGGGAATAATTCACATACAGACAAAATTGTTTCTAGTATTGAAGAGCTGATAGAAGACAATTATATTACTAATGAAGTTCTGTGAGATCGCTTAAGATCTCCATGCCCCTTCCAGGATAAGGTATGCTAGAAAACTAGCTATTACTTAAGACATAAATGATCTTTTTCAAATTGATTTGTGTGAAATGACATTGCTTTCGAAATATAATAAGTGATATAAATATATTTTAACCACAATAGTTTTTATTCCAAATATGGTCAGTGATGCAATGAAGATAGTTTTGCAAGAAAGAACCCCCAATTTGCTCCAAACTAACAGAGGATCCGAATTTTTTCCTGAACCATTCAGGAAACTAGTGACCGATTATGGTGTCAAATACTACACAATAATCCACACCTTGAAGCCAGTATGGTGGAACGATGCAACAAATCGATTAAGCAGCTAATATATATGCATTTCACATCGATGGGGACTTACAACTGGGTGAATGTTTTTCCTGAAATACTTAAATTTTATAATTCCAGATATCGTAGAACTGTTAAGATGGCTCCTGAAAAGGTTATGGACAATAGATTGTTGACAACTGTATGCAATAATGGAAAACTATTTCATGAGAGAAAACAAAGTTTAAAATTGGCGAATTTACACCAATCTCAAGACAGTAAGCTCTCTTCAAGAAAAAATACACTGTTAATTGGTCTAATGAGAAATTTAAAATTATCCCAGAGTGTATTACCTAGAAACCTACGATGGACAGCCTATGAAAGGCGGAATTCACGAGCATGAATACCAAAAATTTACTTCTCCAAAAAATATTTGGTTGATAAAATAATTAAAAGGAAAAAAGATAGGTCTTCGGTTCACTGGAGAGGTTTCTTAAAAGCACACGACTCGTGGGTTAAGAGTAAGGATCTTAAAAGATTGAAATACAATGTTGGTAAATTTATTGTATAAAGTAAAAATATATTAAACATAATTTTGATGTATTTTTTCATTGAATAAACCTATCGATATCGGTGGGATGGGATGTGCAATTTATTGTGTAAAAAGTCTACTTACTGATTGGATTATTGTTTAATTGGATTAGCATTTGAGCAGTAATCTAATCAATCCACTTGTTGATTGGATAATCATTTCATTGGATTAATGTTTGAGTGGCAATCCATTGTTTTTATTTCCTTTTAATATTACAAATGTTGGAAACTTGTTTCTGGAAAAAAACATGTAGAATTTGATTATTCGTGTTTAGGGGATAAATCTATATTTTTCCAAGATGATTGATTTCTTAAGTTATATTTTTACCAGAAAGAATACTGTTGGGTAAGGCTGCAAAGTTTTTCCAAATGGTCTACATGACAAATTATGGGTGTTATTCCTCCTTTGGTAGCTTTTGGCTTGAGGGTCGTAGAGAGAGAGAGAGAGAGAGAGAGAGAGAGAGAGAGAGAGAGAGGAATGGAGAACAAGTGAGACAGGATGAGAGCAACCTGGCTGTGTGCTCCCCAACGGTATTTCCGGCCAGTTCTTTTTGACCACCCAGGAGGTTGGGTGTCATACACGGGTGGAGGACAGGGTTCCGGTGATGGAGTCTAGTTGTACTTTCATATCATTCGTAACATAAAATATGATAGGAGTTGGAAAATTTTTATAAGCATCAATCATCCTTTCAAGTAAGATTCTGAAGTTTCTCTACTAGTGTTTACTGCGGGATTCGCTAAACTTTTATTGCAATAGGTTATAGTGCGCAAATAGTTTCCTTTATTTGGAAGTTTGTGCGTGTCTTTTATTATTTTTTAAAATAATCCATGTGAATTTTCATTCAATTAGGATATTTAAATGCGAATTTCCTAAACTAGTCCACATGTGTTCGCTATGATAATTTCTAAACTTTCACTGCGATACGTTTTCGACGGAGTTTGTGTTAAAATTATTTTATTCTTAGAAATGGGTTTTTTTTCAGTGCTTGTTTGTGAGGGAATTCTTTATTCGTCCATGCTATTGTTCCATATTGTATTAGTTAACTAGTTGTCTGTGCATTTCGGTGTTAACAGCTGTTTAAATTGCTAGGGAGAAAGGATACCTTTCTGGTTTGGTTAATTACTTCATTAGTAAGTTTGTGTAAATGTGCTTCCATTTTGGACATTAAATTATCAGAATTGCTGAGGGTGGTGCGGGTGCCAGTTTTCATTTTGATGTGGAAATTTATTTTGTAGGGAAATATTTGTTTAATCTATTATGTGCATTGTAAACATAATTTTTATCCAATTGTCATGTAGTTCTATATTCACTTCTCTTTGTGATTATTTCCGAGTTTTTCGCATAATGTAAACTCAGTCACCTGCCAATCGGTGCTTGAAACAAACATCTCTAACAGCTTATTAAGTCAGCACACACCATACACTATAGCAATTGCTTAACCAACCTCATTGCTGAGCGGACATGATTAGGGAGAGGTGCTTGTACAGTTTCATTTATTTATTCCTACGTGTTTTGAATTTGTTACTTGATTTCTTCCATGATAGCTGGGGTCTGAAATTCGTTTAGTGAGTTAACACCAGGAAGTAATTTTCGTTTATTGTGCTGTTTGAAATGTATTTCGGTAATACTCATTTTCTGCAACATTAATTATAGTTTTGTCGTGTGTCACATATTTCAATTTTTCATTTTATTAAATTCTCTGGTGTGTAACGTCATCAGTTTCAGTCGTTGTGTCTTTTTGTTTAATTGATACTTTCTAACCATTTTATTTCACCAAAATTTTCGTGTATCTAGAACTCAGTTGCCTGACAGACAGCCTACGATCAACATTCCTCCTGACACACCGCTTATAAGTTGCTGAAAATCCTATACTGATGTTATTCATACAGCAGGCTCCCGATCGAATGGACATATATTAAAAAATCATTTATGGTACACGTAGAACTTAGTGTAATTTATAATATCTTAAATTGTACCTATAATTCGTTACTTGATTTCTTACATGAAAGCAGGTGTCCTTAATTGGTTTGAAATTTGCAATTCGATGAGTCCTTTGTGTAAATTATATTACTAGCATACAGGAAAACATATTCATGTCTTTTGTTGTTTCACTCATTGCGTATTTATTAATAATTTCATAAAATTCGCCATATACTCTGTCGCCTGCCAGACGACTGTCCAAGCAAACATGTCTTAGCCCTCAGTCGACTTACAGACGGGAAGGAACTCAATACATATATACACCCCTTACTCAAAGCCTCAGTACAATGACAGACGTCTGAGAGTGAGGACGTAACATGGTGCTCTGTAAAAAATTAAGACCCTCTACACATATATATCCCTTCACCAACACATCACACCTCAGTACAATGCCAGACCTCAGAGAGCGAGGACCTGAGCACACTCTCACACCAAACTATACACTTATCAATTCATACGAAATTTAAAAAGAAAACATTTTTTTATTAAGTCATTAAATTAAATTAATTGGATCAATCAATCAAAAATATTTTATTGGATTAATATTTGATCAAACGTTTTGCATCAGATTAAGGCTTAATCCGATCAATCAAATTGATAATCCGATTTATCGAAAGTGGTGTAGGACCAGCCCGCCCCTACTACTACGTGTAATAATGAGTGGTAAATGTTGCGTAAACTCTCTAATGTCTAGAACCAAAATGTACCAAAATCTATACCAACAGATTCAAAGAAATTAAACTTATTAAAACTAATTTGGGACATTTAGTGTGGAATGGCTAGTAACTGCAGGTAAAACAAGACATAATGGATATGAAATAAACGGGAGCCAATAGGCATACCAGACTGCTAGGCGCCAGTGAGAACAGATGAAGTAGGGGGATCAGATGCCGTCACACTAGTGACAGAATTCCTCGTCGGAGTATGCAGTGTGTGAAAGGCATTTGTTACCAAATTTTAGATCAAAAAATATTGGTAGAAATTAACATATTAATTTCCTGTATCCAAGTCATTAATAAGATCATTGCCTCTGAAATATAGTAGCTTTAAAACATGCACAAATTGACACACAATACAGTTTATTTCACTAATAACATGAAATTGGCATGAGAAAACACTTGGACATACAAATACACAACACTAGAAATCATTTTAATTAACACAACACTCCTTCAACGATTCCTACAAGAATAACTAGCGGAATAACATTTCAATTACTTGATTTTATTAAATCAATGTGTTTCACTTGAACCAAATAAAGTGTACATTCTCTAATAATGATTGCCTCATTAATTAAAGGTTTAAGCAAATTGATATTTTAGGAATGCTGATCCCATCAAATAAACTAAGCAGAAATATACTAAGAGATATAATTTGCCTGTAATACACTTTAACCACGTCTCGAAACTGCAAATACACAAACAACCAAATTATTGAGCATTCGTATTTAATGACTTTCAATTTTAATTCCCTTATCTCCACAACTGGTTTTTAATTTTCGGTAGGCACTCTGAAACTCCTTCAAATAGCCTCTGGTTTGTACTTAGGTTCCCAGCATGTTATGTTAATTACTACACTCGCACGAGGAAACGTGTGGTAAGAATGTTGACTGTCAGTTTTGAAAATAGTTCTCAAATTATTACAGTTTATGTTAAAATGACAAAAATTACTCAATGTTAAATCCAAGAGGAAATAATATTATCTTCAAAATGAAAATTTGCTATCTCAAATATGGTCATGTATAAAGGAAAAGAAATTAAGAAAAAGCGTTATGGTAATGCGTTAACAGTTAACGTCTTTAGTATTTGATGTTGAAAATATTTACTCATATGTAGTATTTTTCTGAAAATATAAAATGTAGCATAAATAAATTGATTGATTTCAATATAATTTTTATAATTTTCAGAAGTTCTTTAAGATTTTGTGCAATTGAATTGCATAAACAGATACCCTTGCCAGAATTAAGGATCAAGTTGAAAGTTTTTAAAAAGGGAGAGTTATTCCCAATTGAAATAACATACACTGTGAATAACAAAGAGGATTTTGAGACTTTTATAGTAGGTTTGTTTTACAAGCCTTCAAAATGTTTAGGTTTTGTGTTTGCAGGCATTTTATTCTTGTTTATAGCCTGTTATAACATTGTCAAATTTTGGGAAGTTTACATATATCTTATGTACAGGATAATGGTTGGGGAGGGGCCCAGGTCCGCTGATCTCGAATCCTCTTCCCTGTTCTAAATATTAAGTGACTCATTCCGCTAAGAGCGTCTCATTATCTTGCTCATCGGAGGACTTTTCATCTCTTGCTTCGAGGAGCTTCGAATAAGCATTCCTTACTTATATATATTTTAAATTTTGTGGTTGAAAAGGTGATGTTTTGGTAAATTAATCAATTTCTGAATTGATTTTTGGGGTGAAACAGGCAATCTTTTCGATAACATTGCCGTCCCAGGCGGGCGAATACCTGCACCAGAAGGAACTTTTTATATCTACTATCGGTCATCTGCAGTGATAAGTAATGGCAAGATGACAGTCCTTAGCAATACATTTAACCCCAGTTGCAATCGCAAGTCGTAGAGAAAGCCCATAGTGCCTGAATACTAATAGCGGGATCACGATTTCGAGTCCTAAATAGATGGTGGTTGTTAGACAGCGTTTTATTTTAAATAGAGTGATTAAGTTTGTAAGCCGGAGAAGCCTTGATTATTTATGCTATTATTAAAGTGAGTTAACAGAGACTTGCAAAAGGTTGCGCGTTGCAAATAGCGGAATCTATATGTATGTATGTATTTAGGTATATATATATATATATAATTAAATGTCGTAAAATATAAATGTTTGGCCAATCGCCGCTTCCTTCTCAGGTGGTTAGCAAACGCGATACGACATTGGCCGCACTTTTTAAAAAATACTTTTCGGCAAGGGCGGAGATAAATAATTCATTACGAAATATCTCATGCTGATACCTTAGTTACTCAAAAACTGTTCACTGAAAGAATGAGCGACCAGGGATGCGACGGGGAGGATAGACAAAGAACACATTTTATTGGCTCAGACAGACGAAGAACACATTTTATTGGCTCCACGTGTCCTGGAAGGGTTGACGAACGCAATCCTGCAGAAGACTATATATAACCCCCCCCCCCCCCCCAATTGGTTGGATGGAAGGGGGCAATATATATCCTACAGAAGCCAGCCAGTGAGGCTGGGAAAGCCACTAGAGTTCAGCAATAACCAGCCGTCCAATTGCCTTTCCTCCCTGCCACCCCCTCGCTAAATTCCACTGCAACCCCCTCTTGTGTCCTCCCTTCCCCTTCGCCACAAGCGAAACAGAAATGCCAAGTTTTCGTTTACTAGAGCAAAAATGCAACCTATCCTCGAAGTAGAGCTTAGACTCAGCCACAAAAGTAAACAGAATATACAGAAACATATAAAATGTACAGTTTATTTTCCAATATTTTTAAAGCACAAGTTTATGAAAATAAATGTAGCTTTTCTGCTAGGAAAAATACCCGAGACATTAATTTTAGTTTATGATAATTTAATAGTAAATGAGAAAATATCTAAAAAGATTCCCAAGCATAGCTCATTCACAGTTACTTCCAACTATTCTGAAGCTTTTCTTAGATTCTACTTTCAGGACATTCCTCCGCCTCATTGCAAACAAAGATTAACTGAGACTATAAGATTACACCAAAGGGATAACGGACAGAATGCGTGCACACTCAGATTAATAATATTTTACATAAGAACTACTCCTTACTAGGCATTAACAACACACGCATCTTCGCACTGTTCTTATTGATATTAACTATCATTTAAGCATTGAAATTTATATATAAATATTAAATATTAACATTTATAAAAATAAACCTACCTTAATGTAAACTCAAGTATTAAACGCTTGTGACCTGTGATATATTTAGGAAACAACAAGACAACGTCACACATGTGATTTTCAAAGGTTTGATTCGAGAAGTGTAAAGAAACCGCGAATACATAATAGGTAGGTAGATGTGCTTGGAAAACAAACGACGGGACGTAGGCATGTGTTCAAGCTCCATCTTTGTTGTAATAACTGTACATTCTTAAAAAAACGTAACATTGGTCTGAGAAAGTATCAGAGATGTTGACCTGAGCGGAGACTGTTACTAAACGTTTCTGTTACTAAACTGTTTCCTATTACCGAGTGTCATACCTGTGGTTCATAACAACCTGAAGGCTGTCGAGGAGAGGCGATATGGTGGTGGAGTACCGCCAAAACTAGAGTAGGGCTTATATCATGCGATCGTTATTAAAACTGGTTCTGAGGTTAACTATAACATATGATGACACGCATGCCTGCTTGCAGGCAATAAATAAAGAGAATAAATACTTTTTCATAAACATAATTATACTTAGATAGGGAATGGTTGGGCTTTACAAGACTAACAGTTTAATGCATTTCATAAATTTAATAAATATGTAAAAAAAAAAATCTAAATTTCGATTGTATTAAATGATTACCCACTTAAGGGGGGGGGGGGACGTAATGATTTATGCAAAGGAAACAGTAGCTCTGCTATAATTCGAATCCACATACCTTTACTAACTTGTCACTGAGCCATCAATTACCCACAGTTTCCACATCTCGTTAAACACTTCGTGGCGCGGTGTGCAGACTGAAATTTTAATGCTTTTTCTTTTTTATTTCCCCCCTCTTATTACACCCAACTGTGGGAATTAAACATTACATTAATCTTGACGCACTTTATATATATATACATATATATGTTTATGTTGCCGTTGTTTATTCGCAAACAACACTGAACACGAAACAGTTACCGCCACTTGAATAACGTAATGTCGCAAACGTAAGGTACGTAAAGGGAACGTCACTCGTCAACATTGCTGAAGGTATATTTCAGTTCGGTTTTTTAATTTTGAAAAAGAAAAAAAAAAAAAAAAAAATCAATATTGAAACTTATTGTTTGTGATATTAATTTAATTAGTAGATAGTTTCAAGTTTTGAATGGTGACTGAAGTTGTCAATGCCCACCTCCGCTGTTTAAGGTTACCTAACCAAACTTAACGTAACTTAACCTAACTTAACATAAGGTAACCTAACCTAACCTAACTCGGCATGTTGTAATGGTCACACGTGGGGGCCATTCAAAGTATGTGAGGAAACGTGCTCAGAATGGATAAAGTGAGATAATCTACTATGTCATGTAATGAAAACGGATAAATATACAACGTTTAACATTATACAGTACAACACTTTACATAATGTTAACTGCCTTGAGTTGCGTCGGGGGAGCTCAATGTGTTAGTTATAGTTACTATTTAGCTGCAAGTATATTAAATAATAAATTATTGCCACGTGCTTGTAAATAAGTGCCCCTCTTCTAACTACCGGAACGAATTTACCTTCATGATGCTAAAGGCTGATCACTATGGCGGCTTGCGGCAGACGAAACCCCATTCTTCGATCCATCTTACTCCGTCGTCGGCTGGATGTAGTATGACCCGAGCTCGACTCCTCGGCGTGCTTAAATATAGAGGCAGTTTACAAACTACTGTGTTTATTTGCAAAATGCCCGACGGCTTGTCATGATTGCCGCGGCAGTGCCTCGCTTCCGTGCACTCTAAATAGGAATCAGTTATTTTTTACTGATTGTCAGTTGAAACTGCTCCATCTGGAATCAGTAGAAAAAGGAAACTACTAATATCTTCACTTAAATGAAATCCACTTATACGAACAGTAGAAAATCAGTTATTTATAGTCGATTAATAAAAAGCACAAGGATTGAAAACCGTGCATAACGGTTTGAAATAAATTAGGTACACAATTATTTTGTCGCTAAACAGAATTATTACATATACAAGGAAACTTTGGAAGTGGTTGGTATCGAACCGCCACCCCAAAACGCAACACATTCTGTTCTTTATTTTGGCTGACGTTCTACCAACTCCGCTACTTTGCCACTGAGATAAACTGTCTCGCATTTGCGTAGTAACAGAAACTTACAATGGCAAACTGCTGTAAGTTTCGTAATGTTGTCGAAATATACACATATTATGCACACGTAGGTACATGTCTTTGTAAGGCTCGGAAGTCATTCTAATTTAAGTTTAGTTCAAATTGTGTGCTTTAAAAGAGAAATATAGTGATTTTAAAGGTGTTGTCGGTGTTTTCTATGTATCTGCCATTTTACAATGCAACGAGATTTTACAGACTGAAACTATTATTTTGAAGAGACAGATTAACTAGTAATAACGGTGTTTGTAGTTTCCTCATTATTTGATCTGTTAACTTGCAAACCATAAAACTTTTGTTGGTGTAAATTCCCCTTTCTTATTGAATCACCGCACTATCGAGTCAGTAAAATTATCACTGATCTATCTGTCATTAAAAATAACAGTTTAAATCTGTGGTGTATCGTTGCATTGTAAATGGCGGTTGTTAGTTAACTTCGATAACGTGGTACATTGAAACCACTACATTTATCTTTTAAAGCACAGAATCCAAACTAAACTAAAGATAGATTGACTTTCGAAGTTTGCAGACATGTACTCGCATTAACCAATTATAAATAACTAGTTTTCTACTGCTTGAATTAGTAGAATTCTTTTAACAGACGAATTAGTGATATTTTTTCTACAGACTCAGGATGGAGCAGTTTCAACTGACACTCAGTAAAAAATAACTGATTCCGATTTGGTGTATGATCTCGCTCTCTTTAGAGGCGTGCTGGTGTGTTCAAGCATGCACCACTGCAAGGGATTGTCCACACCGTAACAACGTGGTTTGAATTCTAACAGAGACAAACAGACTTCATGACTTCGACGCACTTCAGAAGGGAACGAGGCAGGCACAAAAGATACTTGGCTGGAGAGCTCGAACACGGGAAGGGGAAAGAGTCAAGATGGAACATATCGGAAGTACGGTGGTTGCCAAAAGTCATTATTGTACAACTTCATGGGTCGATCGTCAGGTGGGCAGCTTTCGATGCGATGGGCACTGTATTCGAATTCCCGGCAGTGTATGCATTTTAAGCCATTTTCAGCTGCCAATTTTGTCAGTGCAATTCTCCGATTAGCCCACCTGCATAATACACTCGCTAGCGGAAAAAAATTCGTATCCGGTAAAAATCATTCGGTAACAGTGAGCGATGGAAGATAGGCACATAAGTAGATGATGTTCAAAAAATTAATGTCTGTTGCAATGGCCCAACTCATATATCCTAAGAGGGCACTGTCGTAGCCTTTTCGTGTAGAGGAAAAAGTCCTCAGACCAGTGAACGACATGTCGCACGCAAAAATCGTGCCAGACGCGATAAATGAGCGATATGAATACCAAGAAGTACGGGACAGCCGCGCAAAAAACTGATAGTTTCAGAGGCTGGGTAATATGATTGCTACAGACAAATGGTTGGCACGACGAATTTCCACGACATTTGTGCGTTCCGAAACTCAGTCACTTGTATTGCCCGTACAGTTATACTTAAATTATTACGATCATTATTGAACAGCGACATTCTGGCATAGTACGGCCTGTTGTGCTACCTAGCCTCCAATGCGAGGAACGATTTTCCAGCTGGGAATAGGTTACTCTTGGTAAATTTATCACGTTTGAAACCTCTTTCATTTGGAATAAACTACATTCAATATTTTTATTTTAGCCTGAGACATTAACTTACGAGTGCGGGGGAATATACACATTGTGTTAATTGCTTGCATGGCAATATTTATTTTAAAAAGTGATTAAATTATACAAAATAACTGAAAGGAAAAGGCAACAAGGGCCTCAAAAGTGATCACTTTAATGCGAAAAGCCTATAACGCTTGAACGCACACAGTTCTGGATTCTCAAAAGTGTTTACCTAATATTGTGTGACCAGTCCACGTACCTAGTTATACGCCTACAGAATATTCGTGACCCCACAGGGGTCGTGTCAGGGTTCTCCATGTCTAAGTGATTAATATCAAGAGCGTAATTTGCGACAACTGTCGTGAAACCTTCCGTCGTGTAACACACTGTTGAAAAATATTTCCTTGAAGTTACGTGAAAGTACCGGTAAAAAGTTGTCATGAGTTATTAGTGATTTTACGGACTTTCGGTTTTTTTTTAGTAAGGGATTTCTCGAAAATTCCACATAATATTCCGTGAATCTACGGAAATCCTGTACTATTATTTTATCACAACTAACGACGAATGCTTACCTGGGGTCTGAAGCTTATCTGGCTCCACAGGACAATACTGTATTCGCAGCAACGTAACAGAAACCACATGTATCTTACCACAGATTATTCCTCAGAGACACTTGTAGCAGCCAGTCTTTGTAGACAATAAACAACATTCAGGAGATACTAGGAAGAAAATAAAATTTAAAATTAGCTACTGACCAATAAATACTCACAGACACTTGAGAAAACTAGATTGGTTTTAATTTGAAAGAAATTTTTTTGATTTGTACACCATGAAATTAAATACTATTGTCTGCAAATACTGTGCGGATATTCATTAACTAATTTCAACATTAGTTTTACCTTGTGTGGCCGTAACTATGGGTGTAGTCTTCTCATACGTATCTCTTATTAAAAATTCTCAGTTAAATTCGTCCTTTAAAGTTCTTCAATTTCTTGAAAAATTGTAAATGAAATAAATTAATAGTTTTTTCTCAAACCAACTAGTTCGTGAGAACAAATGATATTTTGTCAGGGCTTCGTAGGCAAATGACAAGAGCAACTTTATCATACTGAAAATACAAGATGGCGTAAACGTAAGCCAAAACTGTTCTCAAATATTGTTAACTTATTTTACTTACGATGTCTCTGCGATGAAATTCAAAATATTTAGCTGCAAAATTTTGATCGCAGTAACATCTCGTAGAATCTTCTTAGACAGGTTCCACTGGTAAGTGAAGAGATTTGGGCGGCTCTTAACAGCGAGGTCTTGAGAACCCGATGAGGGTGATTGAAGTGAGTATGGAGCGGCGCCGGAATGAAAGGGCGGGGGAAACGGGAGATCCCCAACAGAAAACCCGCCGAACAGCGGCATCATCCGGTAAGATTCCCACGTGCCAAAGTTCGCGAGCGTCTCCCGCCGAGAATCGAACCCGGTTCGCCTAGGGTGGAAGCGAGTAGCCTGATAATCACACCACCACGGCCCCTAAACAAGTTTGAACTGAGAAACAGTTATTGCCTGCTATCTGGAGTTAACTGGCTACAGCAGGATGCTTGTCGATAAATTATATGATGAAGGATGAGGAATGTATGATTTTGAAGTAATCAATAACGTTTCTTGCGAATGCACTGAAAATAATTATTTTCAACACTTCGCATGCACTTGGTAAATCTGTGGGTGATTATTTTCGGCCAATCTAATCAATCATTGTGAAGAATTAGCCGACCGTACACTCGTGTGAGATATGATCATGTGCTCCTATGTGGCCGTTATTGCTGCAAATGTGCTTATGAATTTGCGGGCTACATATTTATAGGCTGTTCACGTTAAAGTGAGCACTTTTGAGGCCCTAGTTATCACTTTATCATGAATAGCCTACAAATAAAAGCTTAGAGAACATGTTAGTAATGTCAGAACTTTCAAAAGTCCCTGATTATCAGCATAAGTTAGTCACAAACAGTATACATTGTTAGCTCATTCATGAATACTGTAGAAACTTTAGTTTTTCCTTCACGAATTTGCAATTCCAACCTAATAGGTTCTATTACAGTAACTTGGGATAAGAGGTGAACATGTGGTCATATACAATATGTATCTAAATTCGACCGACAAACTTTGGTTGCAGCTTAATCACTAAGAAATAGGTTGAATATGGTCTAAAGTGATTACTAAGGGTGGCACACATCTTTGAATTTGGACCTGAAACACTTGTTTATTACAAATATTGGAACTTAATATTTATGATGAAACACTGATTTTCTGGATAATGGTAAACTGAAGAAATATCTGTCACTGTCATCGAAATATTTCATGTAAATAATGACAGTTACTACCCCTATTTCGCACTAACCTTTGTGTCACCGTAGTGTATTTGGGATTTAAAAGTTGTATTTTAATCCCCATGTCACAATTGTTTATATATACTGCTGTTTTCGAGTGATTCGTGTTTTTCCAAA
Source organism: Dryococelus australis (assembly GCA_029891345.1). NCBI lineage: Eukaryota > Metazoa > Arthropoda > Insecta > Phasmatodea > Phasmatidae > Dryococelus > Dryococelus australis. Next base: position 121,528,600 of record CM057000.1, on the reverse strand, counting down.
ATAATATTTACGAATACATGGCAAGTGGGGCACGCACAATATCCAAAAACACACTGTTGCAGCCATTAAAGGGAGGGAGTGACTCCAGAAAGAGGTAAATAACAGCGGTAGTGTAATAAAATATTTCTTCACTTACAACCTCATAAATGTGTAACTCCCTTAGAATTAATTTTAAACCATAGGTTGCATATATGTTCTCAACTTTTTTTATTGTAATTAACCTGCAGCCAAAGTTTGTCGGTTCAATTTAGATACACTCTGTAGTTGAAACTCGTGTAAACTAATATTAGATAGCAATTTTTTATTCATTTTAATTTAACTCAAACATGTCAACATCTTGCTCTGTTCCAGTGCGTCATTGAGCGCGACTGCCGTCTGGCGAGTGGGCGCGCTTCAATTGGCAACGTATCTGTTGATTACGTAATGAGGAGTTGCGAAGCGGAAGCATGAAAGCTGCGGACCTATCGGGCAACCTGAGGGAAAATTAATGGATTCTCCCAGGAAGCCCGGCGGTCTGGCCATAAACTCACTGCGTCGTCATTAATCATTCCCAGTGCTTGCGAAAATGGCCGACTGGTGATGGATCCGTGTAAATATCGCCCACGCCTCGGACGGGAGATAAACAAGGTGCATGGAAATTCCCATCAACTAACCTTCAGCCTTTTGCACCATAAACTGGGAAATTTGTAACACCTTAGATATCTATCGTGGGGGCTGAAACTACTTTATACTGTGCAACAAATTAAGCCTTCTTGGTAAAAAAAACACTTTATACCGTGTAAAAGTTATAACTTCTGGGTGAAATCGCCTAAGCGCTAATCTGCCGAAATTATGTTTCTAGAAGTCTGGAGACAATGTTTACACAGGACATGTAAAAGAAATAAGTTTTATAAATCTAAATCTGTACTTAGAAAGTTCATAAAGCATGTTTGTAATTATCTTGTAATGAATTAATGTTCTCCAGTATCAAACAAGAATTTGCGTAAAAGGGACAGTATAACGTCCCTGAAGCCACATTTGACCAAAATTGATTTTTTTCTTAGCATGTGGTGATAAAATTTTTATTTCGCAGCAGATAGCTTGTTATTTATTGTAATTTTTGGGAATAGGCTATTATAATCTTCGCTAGTAAATTAGGCAAAGAAACAATAACTATAGAATGGAAGTTCTTGTACGTTATACCCTGATTCTGACATTTCCTCAAAACAGCTCCAAAGCTAAGTTGAGAGGTTTTGGCCGAGAAGCGAGGCAGCGATACGGGCGACAGTTACACGCACTCCGAGCGCCTCGTCGTTCCTACGCGCAAGGCGTGCAGTGTTTCTCTCGTGAGGCTGTGCTGTGCAGATTATATTGTAAATGTTAAAATATTACACGCAATGAAAGGCCACAAATTGCACTACTCCAGCATGGTTGTACTTTTCTCTTACCGCTTAAGGAAACTGGATAGACAAGCTTAAAAAAATGTGTTGCTCAACCATTTCCAAATCATTTTCCTCCATAAATACAATTCTTATTACCATAAAAGTAAAAAATGATGATTGCTTTTCACTTTTTCTGGCAAAAAGTCGTGTTTCCGTAACATTTACTTACTGAGATACGCGAATACGCGCAAACAACTATTTCACAGAAAATGTTTCCAGTAGCCTACATTCTCCTCTTAACAGACACGTGTTGAACTCCGGTGATGGCGAAATGAGGTGGATATAGAGCAGAGGCGGAATTGCTTAATACGATTTAAACTGAGGGAAATTGTGCTGTGAGAAATTCCTACTGTCAATTTCCTGATTTGAATTTCGTTATACATGTGACATAAATTCCTAAGTGGGACCCCAATCTCCTGGTTTTATTCGGCCGCAGAAAATCCTTCCATCAGGTTATCTCGAAAACAGAGCTCTTTGCTGAAATCATTTGAATATTATCGTGTAATCCTTGCAAAATTCTATGACTCAAGGGTTAAATAAGAATCTATTATAATATTCCTATGCTTGCATGCTCGATTACTTACACTGATACCGATTGTGTGTGCTGCGTGGGTGAAAAACAAAGTTCAGCATTTTTTCAACGACAAATGCAAAAGTGTAATGGATACCCACCGTGGTGCTAGGCACATTTAGTGTAAACTGCAAATATAGTCATTACAAAAGTTTCTTTTCGGTACAGTTAACCCAGGAAGCGATGAAATATACCGAGAGACCTGGCTATATATTTTTCTAAAGCTAGATTATTAAATAAAGTGTCCACCCTACAGGTTTATGGGTAAGACTACATAATTTGAATTTAAAAAAAAGGGGAATTAATTTCAACATGCAACAAAAACTCTTACCACAATCAGCACCGCATTTAGCACCACAATTAGTACCACACTTAGCACCACAATTAGCACTGCGTGCACCGTAGTTACCACCGCACGAACTGCAGTCATCACCTCAAGAACCACAATCAGCACCGCACTTAGCATCATAATCAGCACTGTACATAGCACCGCACTTAGCACCGCACATGCCACAATAGAGGGCCATTTAGAGTCAGTCTACAGGAGACAGCCTGTAAAAGTCTGTCTGTAGGAGTCAGACTGCATGAGTCAGTCGGCAGGAGCCAGACGGCAGGAATCAGTCGGTATGAGTCAGTCGGCATGAGACAGTCTTCAGGAGTCAGTATGTAAGAGTCAGTCTGCAAGAGTCAGTCGGCAGGAGTAAAGTGTCTGACTTCATGTTAGTTTGAAGTCGATGCAAGCGTCTGAGGATGTGAAATCGAGTATGTCTTGTACTACTACATGCATACATTAAACGAGTGTCCAAAATTTCATGGAAAATATATGTTTTTACTGTGCCAAGTCCTTCAGTAAAAGTTGCAATGCGAGGCGACATAAGAAGAGTGACTGTTCAAAGAACTCATCTCATGCGTTTCTCAGCTGCTATAAATGTGATAGACAGTTCAGTATATGTGATAAGTGAACACCTCACGGCTCATAAATGTAGTATTTTTCGCCCACTAAGAAAAAGCGTGTGATGACTTCGGTGCCTCCTGTTAATACACTACATAAAATGTTTGCAGACGGCGAGGGAACTCGCATTATGAAGCATTGCGACAATGGTCACACGCAGTTCATGCAAGGTGATACAATGAAGGAACGCATCAAGATATGTAAATGTTCGTCTGCTGGGAGCCAGTAGATGATGTCGCCAATCTCGCCTGCTACATGAATGGGCACTGTTTCCGCAGATGACTATGACGAGAAAGTTAATGCAAATGATGGAATGAGAGACCTGCTAGGCATGATAGTGTCGGTATGTCTGGAGTGTACACATGCAAGGCGTACGCGTTTAGAAGACGAACTCCAAAATAAATGGATGTCAGCTGAACTTCAAAATGAACGGAATCAGTTCTAAATACTGATGATGACCACGTGACTCACACAAAGAATAGTAAACTTCATATTGAGGATGAAACAGAAGGTGAAGACGATCATGAATACAGCATTGATGATAATGACTATGGTGGAAGAGTTGTTGAAGTGTCGGATGAGGAAGATGATGATTCTCTCGACGTTCGCACACATTTCACCAACGCGTTTCCTTCGACAATTGGCGCGAAGAAGGCAGAAGTCGTAAAAACGCTCGTTACATATTTCCCCAAGACCCGAATGAACTTGTTATTAGACTCTGATATTTGACTGACCTTCATTAAGCGGAGATCTCTCACGCATTGTTGAGGTATCTTATACCATAAATAAATTGAAGAATCGGGATTACATCTGATGACACTATTGGCCACTATCCATGATCTGCAAACATCTGAGAAATGTAAACATCAATAGTATAAATAATTAGAAATATAGAACTTATATAATAAGAAAATAATTAAATGTATATATATATACAATAATGTGTGATTAATTTCTTAAAGAGTTTCTTCTGCTCCTCTGAAAGAATTATTAAATCAGTGGTGTAAACAATCGATTGCGAGAGTCTGTTTTAGATCAAATTTATGAGAGCATGTGCAGAAGGAGGGCTATGGTTTGATATTAAATATATCTTACTCGGGTCGTTTAACTCGGTTCAGTTCTACTTGGGGAACAAATGAAATATGGAGGATATTTTTGAGAAATATTTCGCAACTAGTTGGTTGGCCTGGTCATTTGGTTTGGTAAGTTGGTATGGCCCTTTTATATGGTAAGCTGTGGTAGAAATGTTTTTGCGCATATTTTGCGAATATTTTGTGTGAAGAGTTTAGCTACGAAAATTTTATTGGAGATTTTTTTCGAGATAGTCCATCATTGTTTGTATAGGTGGGGTGTTATGTGAGGTTGGTCTTGTCGGTTGTTTTAGTCAGTTTTGCAGGAACTGGTCTCGTCAGGAGCTAGTATTATGCTCAGTCAATCTCGCCAAGAATCAGTCTTGGATGGAGGTAGTCTTAGGTGGAGTCAGTCGTTGGCTAGTATGGTTAGTCGGTATGGATCCTTGTTGTGTCTTGCTAGTAATAGTCATTTGTATGGACTGTGATTTTTCTCGATTTTTTGAGATTTATGTAATTGGGGCCAATGTCACCGACAACCAACATGGAGGGCGCCGACAGCGCAACCTATACTTTTAAAACATGAAATTTAGCTCCCGCCTGGTGGCTAAATCGATAGCTTGCCTGATGGTGAAATTTAAAATTAATGCACTACTGCTAACTAGGTGATAAAAAAGAAAACAAATGACAAACCAAAAAAAAAAAAAACATGGCTTGTGGAGTGTTTTCGACAGAATGAGTATGGGTGAGGGGAGTGGAGGCCTGCTGACTAATTAACCAATTATTAAAATATGTACGATAGGGGAAGGATATGACAATGTGATTGATTGGATAAGGGTCAGTTGTCTGCTGTGCATAGTGCAGGAAAACGCCGGAAATGTAAGTTTTAATATTTTTAAAAATAATGTTGTAAAAAATTATCTGAATAAATTTCTTATTAATTTCTAGAATGAATTCTTAGGAAACTTTATGGATTTTTGACGAATTTTTAGGTTCAAGGGCAAAGGTCAGCAGGTTAAGGTCAAAGGTCAAGGCCACATGGATCCAATATGGTGGTAGTAGTCAGTAATTTAGTATGCTCGCTGACTTTATGAATTTATTTAAAACATTTTGAAAATAAAATTTTATATTTTTGGGCTTAGAGGTGACAAAGGACTGGAACCAACGAGACACCATGTAATGACATTGTTGGGTGACGTCATAACATTGTGTCTCGTTGGTTCCAGTCATTCGACACCTATAAGAATAAACATTAAAAATTTGAATTTCATAATTTAAAAAAAATATTTTTGAAATTTTTTTAATATTTGAGGTTTTTTGGATTCTTTTGGATTTTTGGGAGTTTTTGGGGATTTTTTGGGTTCAATGTCATTCAAGGTCATCGGGTCAAGAATAAAGGTAAAGAACACCGACACACAACATGGCGGATAAGATGGCTGATTGTTAGGTCTGACTCCGAACCCTGGATCCTGTGTATCCATTTCGCATACCCTATGCCTATGAAACCAATATGGCCACCTCTGCCCTGCCCTCGAGAAGCGTGCATCCCAAAACTTTCCAACGCATCGAAAAATGCCTTTTTGCGGCTGGTTTTTGCAAGTGGGAAACACTGTTATTTTATGAGGGAAAACCAGGAATTTTTTAGGGGAAAAAAGGGAAATTTCGATAGAAATTTAGTTGATTTTTAGGGGAAAAGAGAAAGTTTTAGGGGAAAATGGCCGCCGGAGGACCGGAATGACAGAGCATGAATAACTCCAAGCTCCGACATCAGAAGGCGATGGCACCAACTCCCCTTTTTCCTTCTTCTGTGATAAATTACTTTCTGAGCCTTGAAATATGTCTGCCAATCTTATCATAAAAAATTTATAAATTTTCAATAAATGCCTAAATATAAAAACATAATTAATATAAGTAAAATTATTTTTTTCAACAACACAAAATATATAAACGTTATTATATTGGCAATAAAAGTAAAAGTGAGGAATTGATGAAGTACAATAATATTTAAAAATAAACGTTAAGAGTAATCATTACAAAGTGAAGACAAGCAAATTTTTAGAAATATGTGAAACTTTGAAACAAATAAATAGGATATGTAAATATTCATAATAAAATTTAAAACCTCGATAGTTTTAAAGTTAGGCTTACTTTTTTTTAATCTAATAAATTGTAAACATGGTGTTATTGATATTTAATAAGAGCATCAGTAAAATCATTATGTTATGAATAGATTTTTAGAATTTAAAAAGATGATTTATAAGTGCATTTATACCTTTTCTTATAATAAACACAAATATGGTGAATAAAAGAATAGCCCCCGAGAAATAATACATTATCTAAATGATAAAAAATAGACGAAAATAGTGATGTAAACAAATCACAAAATAGACTATATAAAAAGCAAATTAATTATATAACTATCAAATAATAGCCTGAGAGACTAGAATATGATATTCATACATAAAAGAGAATGGGATCATTGAATGAAGTAATTAATGATCACTATTCACACTGTAGTACAGTTGAACATGACTTAATATTACTTATTTTGTGATAAGTGCCATTAGAAAGATAAATTAAAAGAAGTTTGATAGAAAACTTTTCGAGAGTAAAATTAGTAGTAATAGTAAAATTGAGAGAAATAAATTACGACGTAAATCAAATTAGCATTTATAAAAAAAATAATATATAATTATAACAAATTTTAAGAAGCAATAAACAATTTATTCTACTTAACATAAAATATGAGAAATAAAATAGTTACGTAAGTTTGTTTGAAGTAACGTTTAAAAATAAGGAAGTTATTTAATTAAGAAATAAGCAATCATCTACAGTAAAAGTGCTTATAATTACTTGTGCAAATAAATGTTTAAAAATACAAATTACCATTGCGTGATGTAAGCATCTAATTTAGAAACTGATAATGTTACTGATGCACTATTTTGGAAAATTGTGCGAATTGAAATATAAAGATTTTAAATTATATATCGGGAACTAGTCAACAGATTTGAACAAAATAATCATTCAAATTAGAAAACATAATTAATCCGCCGTTTTGCAAAATAGTGCAAGTTGAAAAAATAAGCTTTACCTTTTTATCTCGCTGAGAATTTAACTGATTTAAACCAAATTTGTTACACTGACAGTGCATGATGTAATTGAGTTTGGAAACCTGATATGGTTATTATTCCGCCATTGATAAAGGCACAGATACCATACACTGTGCTTAATTGAAATATTTTTAAATATAATTGTGATGATGCAAATGATACGAAAGAACATTTTAGCAAACATCTCAAGATTTTTATAATTTTTTCTTCATGCTGATGAAAATGGAAAAGGTTCCTGAAGTTTCATATTTGTTTGACCCTGATATTGAATATCAGATAAATAATGTTTGACGAATTTGATTTTCTTTGTGAAAATAGAAAAACTATTGTAGAAGAAAGTGATAATCGGTATGTTCGTATCGTGGATTGATATTCGATCACTGTGAAGTTAGAAGCATCCTATAAAGTCTAAGAACTGCAGATAAAAGATACGTCCTAAAGAAAGCTCTAACTTACATTTTGGTAAACGATTTCATCATACAGTATTTTTAGGCATTATAACTATAGAAAATTATTTATTAAATTAAATACGATATGTAATATTGATTTGTGTTAAAATCATGCAGAATTTCGAGAAGGTAAAGTAGTTTATAATTCATTACTTGAACGAAGGTCAGAAAATATAAAGAAAGGTCATCTAGGAAATTAATTATAGTAACATATATGATTTAATATAATGATTCGCATTGATTTAAATTGCTGATGAAGCTAAACCTATGTCTGATGTTTAATTGCCCGCAAAATAACACTTAATAATTTAGAATTATTCGAAAGAAATCACATGTTTTATTATAATTTAGATTAAATATACTAAACAGATTGTAGTGAATTGACGATCTTAGTTAGACAAATTGCCAGTTTTGCTGGAAAGTTATTTATTGGATTTTTTTCTCCTTACAATTTTATATTTCCACGTCCAGTGATGTGGGATGTGGGTTAATGAGGCGGTCAGTAAGTAAAGATTTCCGTTATATATAACTTATTCCGCAACGATATTTATTATTCTTATAGCAAATAATTTGGAAACAGCACACCTTAAGTTTATTTAGTTTGTTAAATCTTAATACAAATCTAAGGATGTGGAATAATCTTACTTGAAGTCAGTTTTATTAATTCTTTCATGGAATATGGATATGAGGAATATGGAGATGACAAAATTAATGTGAGCGTTACAGACCATTCTATTTTTGTTTTCGTTCTATTGCATTAATTAATGTGAGCGTTACAGACCATTCTATTTTTGTTTTCGTTCTATTGCATTAATTAATGTGAGCGTTACAGACCATTCTATTTTTGTTTTCGTTCTATTGCATTAATTAATTTGACTTTCGTTTAGCACAACTATCCGTTCGTAAAATGTTACGTACGTGAACACATATTGATTGTGTTTCCACACCCGCTGTTTGCTTTTCTATAGTGGCGTTGTGATATAAACCAACACACTTCCTTAATGTTAGTTTCTTATGTTGAAATACATAAAATTATTAATACAGAGACAAGAAATGTTTCAGCCAACCGCATATGAGTAATGCCATTTACATTATAAATTGAAATCTTGTTAATAAACTGCAAGCGCCTAGGCTTACATCTTTAGTAATCATATTGTTGTATAACACGTCAGACAACAGACGTACATGAAGGGGGTTGGCCTTCTTAGATGGAAAATCACCTCAAAATGTATCATTTTGTAATGAATTATGTGCACATTTTTAGGTTAAGATTGGTATGTACCATATTACAACTGTCATGACTAATTTTGAAAAATGTGTAAAAAATTACGGAGTAGAATTTTATTATTTTACATTCATATGTGAATATGAACACTATTGGATGGCGTGTAAACCAAAAGTAAATATTTTGGATTGTTGCAGAACAAATTGTCCGTTGACGCTTAGAGATATGTTATAAAGTGTAATATGATTTTTCGCAAAGTAGCGGGACTTGCCTTGGTTTTGAACTGTACTAACGTTCAAAATTTATTGAAAAAATATTTCATAGGCATATATATATTTAACTGACACGTTTCTCTTGTAAACCTTTTTTGCGTAGTCTGCACTGTCTAGGGATTTATGACCTTCAGCTTGGGATAACATTTCTTGTCGGTGGTGCTAGCCCGTGTTTTAGGGTTGATTCACTGCAAAAGAGTTAATGCAATCCCACCAGAAGTCGCGCAGCCACGTCTAGTGAGTTAAATCATGTGTTCTTTGAAGAATTTCCTCCGCTCCTTCACCCTTTCCTTTTCGTATCCAGCTGCCAAGACGTGAAGTGAATAAAATATGACTCAACTCATCACCATACGTCTCCGTTGGCCTACATTTTGTAGAGGAGTGAAATGAAATTCCAGATTTAATTTTCGTTAAGCCCGTTTCTTGTCACGAAAAAAAAAATCAGCTTTTACTTTTACAGAAAAAATAACTAATACTCAAATAGGAATGGCTTTATAGTACGAGTGCTTTTTTAGATGATTTTCAGAATATTCTTTTAAGTTTCCAAAGGCTCTAAAACTGAATAATTGCCTTTCCTCTTTCCTCAAATTAACATTCAATTATATCACTCCAATTAAAATATATCCATTTGTGTTTTTTTTTAAAACCTGACTAAAAAGAAAGCCAATGATTTTAAGTAAGGCACTTTACATAAATAAATAAGTCTCCATGCTTTACGGATCCCTTAGCTCGGGATATTTCGCTTATTCGAGACAAAGCGGATAAGTCCACTCCAGCAATTCTCGAGAAAATGGCAAAAAGAACTTCTACCGCCTCGCATTAAGCGTGTTGCTTTCGAATTTTGTCCGGATAAAATCAACTTAAAAAACAGTGATCATATTTGGCAAGTTTTATAGTTATAGATTAATTACGGAAACTCGTTTTTTTATTTTTAAAAGTAGACTTATTTTATTCTGCATCTACGAAGTGGATTTTATTCGATTTGAATTGATACATTATGGATTATCACTGTTTTGAAACATTGTATTATGAACAAAGAAATTACAAAAGGAAATATTATTGTCATATGGGACTTTGTTTGAAGGTGATCCTGGGTAGACATTCAAACACACCAGGAGCATCCCTTATTATTCTGCAAATGTCATTTACCACTCTGTTCTTCTTTGTCCTCCATCTGACGACTCTCACAAGATATCTACGACGGGTTGAAATTCCAATCGTAGCCGAAGTGCAATTCAAAAAACTTCTTCAAATACTGACACTGTGTTTTTATTTACTGGAGAAGTGTTCTTTTTCACGCAATTTTGAAGTTTCCCAGTTTATGACAGTTCCCGTTGATGAGGACTACGATGGAGTAGAGTGGAGAAATTCGGGCGGCTCTTAACATCGAAGTCTCGAGAGCCGATGAGGGTGCATGAGGTGATTATGAAACAGTGCCGGAATAAAGGGGAGTTGGAAACGGGAGATCCCCGAGAAAACCCGCCGACCAGTGGCATCGCCCGGCACGATTCCCACATGCGATATGAAAATGTGTATACAGAATTTATTAGTTATTTTAGAGTTTTTTATTTTGCCTGGTGTGTAAATGAGTGTTCATATGTAAGAACGGAAACTTTCATACAGGTTTCTCAACTTATTTTGGTGAAGCAATTTTCATAAAAAATTACGTGCTGAGAAATACTGAATAGCAAAATTGTCAATATGAACTGCACACATAAAACTGTTGTATTAAAATAAATTTAAATTACATTTGAAATTCCTTACTTTAGGTAAGTACTGAAATATTTACCTTGTCTTGGGAGCGTCTGGGAAAATAGGATGTGGCAAAAGTAGTGCTGTGATCCCACTTTAGCTAACAGGTCATGCATTCATTTATAAGGGGGTTGGCGTAATCTGGTAAAGCAAATACCTTTATTCCAAAATACTACATTGTATTGAAGCCATCAGTGACGCAAATAAGCAATAGTTAAGTTGTTATGTTACTGTTTTTGACTCAATGCAAGTGACTCAATATAACTCAGATTACCTGGAAGTCAGGCCCATTAATAGAATACATAGATTGCTATAACACAGTTTTAGTTATCGCCTCACGATACTTTAAATTGCCCTAACGGGAAGGATAATTACCCACTATTGAAGAGTCGGATTCGCTCAGGCTCGTCTCGACGGCTGCTCTCTCTCGGTGTCGAACCCTGGTCCGCTGGACTGGCGGACCTCACGACGGGGATGACGCAGGCGGCCCTCTGGCGTCGGCAGGAACCAATATGGCTGCGAGCCTCCAGAGCTCGCGCCATTCATACTTGGCCGCCCGGCCTTGTTTAGATATCTTATCCCCGGCTGTTGCCATAACTAACTTCGCTATGGCCCACTTCCTTCATGCCCCTTACATGGCCTGGGGCCTGATGGTGCTCACATCACTGACCCCTCTCACTGAAGCTCGTACATCCTGCGCGAGCTAATGTGGGACAACACAATATGGATGGTATCGCATACGGCCAGGCGTGGAACACCGCCGTTTGCCGCTCCCCTGGGGCTGCCAGAGACAGCTTCTCTTCCACGCGTTTGCCGAGTGATTACAAATTTAAAAGGGTGAATGTGGGGATTTTTTGAGGTTGTTTTACAATGATCCGTACTGGTGTTGATGTGTCTGATAGTTATTGAGTGTGATCTGTGTTGTCCTCTATATTAACACAGTCGTGTTCTGTAGAATCAATGTTAGTATTTGGAATGGAAATTAAAAATGGTTCTGTTGCCTGGAGGGTTTTAAAAGGGTGTGGTCTAAGGTATCTACTTGTGCTCGTTTTGTACGTATTGTGGTCGTGTGCGTCGGTAAAAGAGTAATCAAGTGTGGTGTTTTGTTGAGTAGGTGAAGCATGTAGGGTTTCTTCAAAGTATGTAGTCAAACTGGTTAACTGGGTCTGTTGTTGTTTATGTTTATCTAATGCTTGCTTAACATCGCTCAAATCAAGTGTGATGGTTTTGACCAATTTTATTATTGATTTTGTGGCAGGTACTTATGAACTAACTTGCACGGACTCTACAAAGCATTTAACTTTATTCTCCACCTGGCGCACCTGGCACACACCGTAGTGGGGCGTGTAGTGTTTGCAACAAGCATATGGAACCAAAGAGCAGTTCCGTTATACTGTATGCTATAATATTTTACAAACAAGGTCACACACACACACTACTTCTACCATACATTAGGTGTCTGTGTCCGGTCGTGTTTTGCTTGAGTGGCAAGGTAGCTCACAAGCTTGATCAGTGACTGCAATGTATTGACCCTAAGTAGTACAATGCAAGGCTTCCCGTTATTTTGAATGGTGAGTTGACACATCAGTGTTAAGCATGTTTACTGCTATATTGTATTGCTATTTGTACTGTGAATTTCCATTTAATTCTGCGAATTAATTAAAACATTACTTTAACTTTCCAAGCTTGACTTCGTGAAATGTTGGAAATGTGAGCCCCTTCCACCAGTTGCTGTGACCCCGCTTTAGATAACAGGTTACACATTCATCTATAAGGGGGTTGGTGTAATATAGTAAATCGAATACTTTTATTCCAAAACACTACATTTTATTGAAACAATCAGTGATACAAATAAGCAATAGTTGAGTCGTTACATACCTGTTTTTGATTCATTGCAAGATATTCAATATAACTCAGATTATATTGACGCCAAGCCCATTAATAGAATATATAAATTGCTATAATAAAGTTCTTAGTTACCCCCACACTCGTCTTTGCCTCACGATACTTTAAAGATGCCCTAATGGGAAGGATAATTACCCACTATTGATAAGTCGGATTCGCTCAAGCTCGTGTCGATGGCTGCACTCTCTCTGTGTCGAAACCTGGTCTGCTGGACTGACAGACCTCACAATGGGGATGATGCAGGTGGCCCTCTGGCATCAGCAGGAACAAATATGTCACGAGCCTCCAGTACTCGCATAAGTTATACTTCACCACCCGGTCTTGTTTAGGATACCTTATCCCCGGCTGTTTCCATAACTGACATCGCCATGGCCGACTCCCTCTACACTCCTCGTATGGTCTGGCAACCCTTGGCCTGGTGGTGCTCACAGCAATAGCAATAGACAACCAGACATAAGTGATTTAAAATTGTACCAGAAATCAATATCTACATGCAGAACACATATATATATCTGGTGTAGACATAAGAAATGTATTACCACTTTAAGAATAAAATAAATTTAAGACACATTGAATCACAACTCTGGGCACATCGAAAATCAAATTCCATCATCAATTGATACTTTCTCTAAGAAGAGTTATGAATGAAATTCATTGATGCTAATTTACTCAGATATATATGTATATAAGTAGATGTATATTGCAGATCCTAGTGCAACTAAATAAACTGACTAAAATTAAAGCAAATTCCTTACTTTCAAGCAACTTTTCTCAATTTCTTCTGAAAACATGATTCATCTTTTCAATTTCACCCCCCAAATCCAGCTAATTTTATCCAAATTTGCATTCTCAATCAGACACACTTAAAAAAATATATGCTTCATTCACTCTTTGATAAGTGTCCTTCTCGGGAGTGAATGAGGCCAAATTTAAGTAAAAAAAATCAAAATCTACTCTAAATTTGCAAGTCAAGTCAAATTAGTATAAAAAAATTACAAGAATGTGATGAAAATTCTTGGAATTTCATTAAAAATAAGATAATTTAGTTTCCAAATAGGCCTTTAAAGAAGCCCCACACAAAAAGTGAACACAAGTTGAAAATAGAGTTTGATTTTGGCCTTAAATATGATTGATTTAGAGTTGTGCTATGAAAATTTTTATGAAGAATGAGAAATTTGCTTGAATTTAGCTAGAAATTGCTTGAATTTTAGTCTAATTATTGAGTTGTGCTAGGATCTACAATAGAAATCTACCTCTTTTTATAAAAAATGTTTACATAGAACACAATTTAAAAAAATGGCAAAATTCCAGTGGAGAAATCCCCATTTCCTCACCGTTAGATATTTACAACCTACCTATTTATAATGAGGAGATGATGATTTTTTTGTACTCTGCTCCTATTGCATACCATCTACACAACAGGAGCAGAGTGAGTTTTTTGCCTCAAATTTTGGATCGTTTGGTAATAAATTTAATATTGCGAATATGCTGGCCACACACATCCACAATATTAAATCATCTGCTCAGGCCAGGGAACGAAACCTCAACCTTTGCATTACGAACTAAACACCCTGTACCTTGAGCCACGAGACAGGGCGAGGAAGAAGCTGAATATAACTCCCTAAAAGCTGCAAGCTGCAGTGTGTTCGCAGAAAGTAGAGATAGTGGTGTTGTTGTGTGATAAGCTGCTCCCTGTTGTGACTAGAGCTGGCTGTGGTCGAGAGCGCTCGACTGTACAGATAAACTTTGTCCTATTAGAATGAGAATGTGCTGCATTCACCGAAGTGGATAAGGAAAACGCACGCTTCAAAAGATGCGAAGCTTTGTAGATGAAACAGTTAAAATGAATATACAAGAATCGGAGTTATTGAAAACTGTTTTTAAAAAGATAATATTTTAAGTGTGTGTAAAACACCTACAATAGGCAAATTTTTATATAGTAAAATGCGGGATCTGGTTTCTGTACTTACAACTGTCCATTTTTCTACTCAAATCTAATGTTAAAAAACCGTAATCCCCCCCCCCAACACTTTGCACAGTTCTCTTTAAATTTATCATAAGATATATCGCTACCAACAAAATCACAATAGATATGTTTCAGGTTCATATCATACTGTCTAAATATAGACAGAAATGTTGTATTCTCTTGTACCAATTGTTTAGGCACTTTGGAATATGTTTGTGCAAGATAAAAAAACATCAATATTTTTATGCTGATCTCTAGTAAAGTACTCGCAGACGACATTTTGTCCATCTAAAATTACACTATCTCAAATATCTAAAGAATTATTTTCACATTGGTCTAGTGGAATCATTTCCTCAGTTTATTTTTTTTAATAGTTCATCTTTTAATTAAATTTGCTGGATACCACATCGAAGTCGTATTGTAATGGAATATATTTGAGTTGATTCAGATGTTTTGAACAAACATAAATTAATTAAAATTTAACCAACATGTCTTATAAATAAAATTGATCCTTAAATTCATCTTGCTGCAAATATAACTCTAATATCATTAGAAAAAAGTTCGCCATTCTTTTTTTATTAG
Source organism: Dryococelus australis (assembly GCA_029891345.1). NCBI lineage: Eukaryota > Metazoa > Arthropoda > Insecta > Phasmatodea > Phasmatidae > Dryococelus > Dryococelus australis. The sequence goes on along the minus strand of CM057000.1, from coordinate 121,513,325 downwards.
CATATCCTTTGGAAATTAAAACATCAACACCCCAATCGACTTTCTTCATTTAATAACATAATTTTTGTAATAAATGGATAATAAAATATTAAAGTTGACAGATAATAGTTATATTCTTAAGAAGAAGCTTCACTATGATATAATTCATACGGATAAATCTATAGCATTGATTAGTTTTCAAGCGAAAATTTTTAGCACCAAATATAGACAGCAGTACTGCAACAACAATCATAAAATGAGTGTTGTGGTTGATGAAAATGAAGTTATAATGATTCCCAAAGGACAATACGATATCGAGTCTTTAAAATAAACTATAAATTCAATCGATCTTTTTTAACACATAGAGTTTAACTTACAACAGACGATTTGAAAAATAGAATAACGATTAAATCTCAGTTTGATATCAATTTTGATGTTCACTTATCTGATATTCTTGGTTCTGAAAGAAATATTACTACTGAAAAGCACAAAGTTGTCATGGGCACTCAATTGCCTAATTTTGATCCAATTAAAACAATAAATATTAATTGTAATTTAGTCTATGGAAAGTTTATAAATTATGACGAATCTAATCACTTAGAAACATACATAATTGCTAGTTTTCCACCAAAAACTATGTTTGGCTTTAGAGAATACATTAGCTATGAGCCTACATAAACAATTTTTTATAAATTAAATAATGATTGTTTTAATCGCATTGTTCCAGAAATTATGAACATAAATGGTAAATTAATTGATTTTTATGGTTCTGAAATAGACATTGTTTTGTAGATTACAGAAGCTTAAAATATTATACTATTTTATTAGAAAATATAGGGGGACTGCTGGTCCCCCTTTCAGAGATACATAAAATATAAAACTTTTTTTCAGAAATAGTTGGTATACAAAACATATACCAACTCTCATTAATAAATTATAATACTTTTCTTTAAAAATTTAAAGGGTGTCTGCCAGACACGCTTAAGAAGTACATAAAGTATAAAACTTTTCTTTCAGAAATAGTTGTGATGAAATATTCATGACAACTCTCATTAATAAAATTATAAATTTCGATATAGATATAACAGTGTATCTATGATATTTTATAGTATAATTCTCTTGTAATCACAATGATTAATGCAATTTTATTAACTTCGATTGTATATAATTTGTGTTTCTCACTTCTAATTTAATTCATTGTTCTATATTGAATTTTTTCATTAAACACACACACTTCTTATAGTCTTCAAATGTAATTATATTATTTACTACAAATTTTCTCACACCTTTTGCTCTTTTGTTTTCTATATCCTCAACTCTATATGCATTCATCTTTGCTCTTATCCAACACATTCTTTAAATATTTTACTATCACATTCATATTTCATTTTGCCTAAAAAAATTTCATTAATTTGTTATATATATATATATATATAACTTATATCAAATTTATCGAACACCGTCTTCATATCTTTATAAAAAATCCTCTGTTTTAAAGTTATAAAAATAAGAGTTTGTGTCCAGAAAGCACAAATCAATTTTATCTCCATATCTGGCATTCATCACTTTATAATGAAAATCTTACATCAATATTTTCGATATATCTAAAATGGACACACCCACGTATAGGCATATAGGCTTATTAAATTTTACAATTGTTTTATTCATGTGAATAGCAGCAAGATTCTCGTTAATTGTAGTACTTCTTTTGAAATAGGGTTTAGCAACTAATTTTTCGCAAATTTTTTTACTTGAAACCAGCTTTATTCTACACTGGTTCTTATATTTCCCATTGTTTTCCAAACAGAATAATTCATCAGTTTATAAATTTCCTTTTCAAATTCATTTTTGGTATTAGTTCTCATCAATTTATTCAAATCTATACACTTCTTCAACCAATCAGACTGATTAAATTTCAATATTCTATGTATTTTTGTAAGTCTCAATCCATTATTTAAGCACTGTTTTAAACTGTGATAGTGGAGTGCATACGTTTCATTGTTGTGTATTGTTGTTAATAGTTTAATTTTATTTGTTCCTGGAACTGCCTTATTTTCTGGCCAAAATGGAAGATCTTTCTGTAATTTATGCAGTTCTTGTGGATATTCTAAATCAACTTATAATATGTAGCCATGTTGTTAATCATCCTTCGAATTGAATATATATTTTCAATAAAATGTAAATTAACTTCTGAGTAATCAATCTATTAGAAACCTCTATATGGTAAATGTTACGACATTGCCCAGCCATATAAATTATTTGTATAGCGATAAGCTAAATAATTAGACTCTTGATTTGAGTTAAAATCTTCTAAATATTTGTTATTAGTTTTACATATCGCTTACAACATTGTGAAATTAGAACTCTAATTCCTTTTTCAATCATTAAAATCATATCATAATCATATAATAATTCTGATGGTTGTTTAGTCATTTTCAACTCTTGCATCCCAAGATAAACCTGGTGCTGTAAAATTCCACACATGGTCTAGACCATATGCATTTATACATGTATCTCTAAAATTTTCGAATATATCTGTCAACTGCAGTACTTCACTTTTTAAAATAAATCATGATATTCCCAAAGATTTTTATATTAAATTGATTCCATACACGTTTTGCATAGTAATAATCATCGTCACATATATCACTATCATTTAATTTATTGTAAAGTTCACTCTTTGGGGGAAGATGAATTTCGTTAAATTATTTCAAACTGTCGATATAATCAAATGTACTTTACCTTGTGGAAAATATTTTTGGGTATGCTTTATTTGTTCTTTTGTTAAATTAGACGATAAATTATCTAAACTACTTGCCATAAATTTAAATGTGTCTATAAACCTCATTTTTTAATTTTCTGTTTTTTTTTTTCTTAAATTAATAAATTTTTCTTTGTTATTCGCAAGTAAATCTAATTTTAATTGTATATTACAATTGTTGCATGTTGGTTTAGTAAATTTTGCAGATATGTGTTCGTGGTGGCACTTTCTTAGTGTCCTTAGAATATCCACAATAATTTACAGTGCATTTTATAGATTTATTGTATCTTGTTTTTCTTCTTTTGGAAGTGGATGCATTGCTTCGATTTGCGAATAAATTTGCACGATCTCATCCACTTATTTTTTCATTGTTTCTATAAATGCTGATGTGCATTCACCATTCATCTTTAAATCTGTATTATTTCTTTTTTCATCAGTAAGTTTGCATCTTTCTTTGAGTACCACCTTATAAAATCCATTATCGAAATCATCTTCTGTTAAAACTGGATATTTTTGGATCAATTTTTTTTTTTTTTTTAATTTCCCTTGGGTTTGGCTTAACTGTTGACATTTTCTTTAGAATTGATTCGAAATCTGCACATATTGTGAAAGGAACTTTCGTGTAGTGTTTAATATTTTTAAATTTTATTTGGTCGCCCTTTGAAGTTAAGAGTATCTTCACTGGTTCATTTTTAGAACAGTTTTCTGTAGGTTTATTTAATTTCTTTTGGGAGTAATAAAATTGTAGACTCATATCACATATATAAATTATATTTTTGTGTTTATTTGTTTGTACTGAAAGCAGTTTACATAAATCTTTTAACCAACTATATTAGGAATTTTTATCATCATTAAAAAAAAATAAATTTATATGTTATGTGTAGGGGCATGTATGTTCTGGTCAACCTAGCACAAAAGTGTCCTAAGTCACATTTAGTGCAAGAGTGGGATAAGTACCTGACCATGATATGAAGATTAGATTAATTAATTGTTTGATTAACTGAATAATTATTATATTAATTGGTTGATTAATAATATTGATAACCAATTAATGAAATAATTTTTTGATTTTAAATTTTTTATTAATTCAATGGAATTTATGATATTAAAGAATGTCTAAAAATTAATTCACTTCATAAGGGTCATATTGGCAGACCAGCAACGATCTGTTCAGTGTGAGTTCCTGGGCCTGACTGACCAGAGAATCGGGTTGCAATTATTTATATAGGAGTAAATGTTGGTGCAAGAGTGATGTAAGGGACATTTTTTATAGTTTTCTTGTTTGTGAGTGAAACACATGCATGCTGGTATGTTTAAGCCCGCTTGTAGAATGACATGAGGATGGAGCAAACCCACTAGTGTCACTTCTGGGACACTAGACGAGTGAGGTGTGGATGGAGCAGGAGCATGCTGGTATGTCCTGGGCCACTACGATTTATATTCAATTAGGATACTGAACGAATTACTTTAAATGCGATTAAATTTAATCATGCAATTAATATTAATATCGTAACGAAATATATTATATTTCAAACATAACTGAGATTTACTTTAATCACGTAATCGACAGAAGAAATAACATGTTCATTAACCTAAAAACTTTAATCATGTGATTTATATTAATATCCACAAATACTAACTAAATTCATTAAACAAACGAAATGCCCAGCTACCACAATAAAACGAATTACAACTCACCATTACTCCAGATCCCCTCTCCCCTAACAAAAATTCCATCCCAACTAAAGTACTTTACCCTCATTGGATCTCTAAATATGTATCAAACAAGGAACGTCTTAAACAAAAATATTAATTTGTAACACCAAATCGCTAACCAACCTTAATGAATAAACTAAATTTAGAAGCGTTCAATGTATTACAATACCCAACGAGACAGTTCAATGTCGTGTATTCCCGATATACCAGAGGGAAGCGTGGCTAACTATTACCATCGCTTCAGCACAGAGATCCGCACCCTCGCCTTTCCCCGTAGAACTCTACTGCGCGCTTCTTCGCCATCCCCTTACTCCGCTTACTCTTTCCGAGTACGGAGCCTTCCGCCCGCGCTAACCACTACCTCTAGAGTTATGCTTTCCCCCGCTCCATGCCATGCCAAGTCAAGCCATGCGTGCTACAATACGTTCGGCATCACCTGCTTAACAAACGTCACCCTCCCCAACCCGCGCTGGCCGCCACGACTGGTAACGTCTGGTGAGCATTGAACAACACTGCTTTCGTTCACCGACTCCCCCAAAGCGCCTCTCGATAATAACAAAAGAATCCACCCCATTTCTCGTGCCGAGACAGGTGAGTCTGGTGCACCTATGTGTCCAGCACTTACCTACCCCATGGGAAACCAGTCCTCCCAACCCGCAAAATTCATCTACTAAAACAAGCCTTGGCCCAGTGAAGAAAATTTCACATCCCCAGCACACCACATTTACTCCTTCAAAAGTTCAGGAAACGTTTACCAAAAGAAACCGATTTGAGATAATTCTAAGTAACGACGAAACCATTATGTTCTTCAATTAACAAACCTAAATATGTGAAAAATCCATTTTCCAGTCTTTAAAAAAAACTTTATCAGATAACATTCTTAAATTTATGTGTGTATACATTCTCTAAAAGTATTTTAACCAATCTTTGTACACGCAAAAATTAAATATGATATTACAAATGCTCTCAACTAAGATTTTCGGTTATTACTCTGATTAATAAACAGAGAGAAAGAATAAGTCATCGTTCTTGTGAAGTTTAGTCACTATTAAAATCATATATACTATGAGAATAATTAGTGATCTGATAGTTGTTAATTAGAAAAAACCAAATTGTGTCTTAAGAGTAAAAAAATATAGTGTATTGCAATTTCAAGAAAATATACTAAGGCAAATTCATATCTGAACGACTAATGGTCTTAAAAATCTCATACTTTCGTTATTAAGAAGGCCGAAACACTGTATACCAATTCTACAGACAAATATGAAATGGGGTTTAACATAAGGCCATAACAAGACAAATTAAAACAATTTTTACTACTTTACATTTAAGGCTTGAGATTGAACCCTCTTGTTAAAAACAGAGCTTACAGAGCACGTTGCTGGCTGTCAAGTAATCTTAAAAGAATTCCTCTCTCTCTCTCTCTCTCTCTCTCTCTCTCTCACTCACTCTCTCTCTCTCTCTCTCAACTCCACGTCTGCCCCTGTTCCACCCTCCAGAATCCTGTTAGAGGTATCTTTCTTCCCCACCCCCATCACAACCAGGTCAGCCTGCTAGACCTCTCCGCAGCACATTAGCAAAACGCGGAGAATGAGTAATTCATACTTTCCCAGCCAGAGGCCGCAAGAGGCGTGCACCCCACTACCCCCCAGCCCTCCCCGCACGCCGAGGAAACCAAGAGGCACCCTCCTCCCTTCTCCATGCCAACCACACCTCACTAATGATAAATATATTTTTAAAAATATTATGTCTCCAATATTGCATTACCCAACAGAAAAGTAAGAAATACTCTCTACAATGTTTGACAGACTAGACGATATTACAAAAATAACTGTAGGCGAGCACTCTAACCACTTGTGAAATAGTGTATACACTTCAAAAAACGTTTAACGTGTAAACAGAATGCGACCAAGCTGGGAATATAAGAATTTTATGCATAGCAAATAAACTTCCAGTTACCCGACACGCAGAGAACACCATTTTAAGCCGATACTTGGGAAGTAAGAACTTTTTTGTGATGCTGAAACCACGGCACTGTTCTCCCGCTCCCCAACAAGGTCCCACTGTGCAGATAGTAGCATGAAATACCTTCTCAGGGATACCGATGGCAGTCACGTATTACAAGTCCCATCCTAACTCCGTTACAAACAGTTCTACCATGCATGTAATATTTTTTTAGTAAATAATTCTCCAACACAAATACACAAAAATAGTTGTGTTACTTCACCAACCCCCGTGGCGAAGTCAGATTACGCTACATTGTATGGTTCCTGGGTCGAATCCTGGATAAGGCATGGCTCTTAAAAGATACATTCTGAGCTCGAATCCCGGGCAAGACATGGCTTCGATTCCTGGTTAATATACTTCATAATCCTTTCACAATAGTGGATAGGGCACTAACATACGTAATGCTGTATAACTAATTTTATAATTACAATTACAATTAATAGTTATTTAAAAAACCACACATGCTAAATTACAAAGACAAAAAGTGACTCTGGAATCTTATCACATAGTAAAATTTGTACGAAATCGGTAAATAAATGTAGTAGCTGCTAATTTCTGATACAACCAAATCTGATCACCTTGAAGACGAAAACAGTACAAAAAAGATAAAATATAACTCTCTTCTATATCGAGGATCTGAACTGTCCAAGACCTATCATCTTTATTGACATCCTTAGTAAAAGACACAATATTACCATAAACCTTCCTCGGTTTATAACCAGAAGAACAAATTCACCTCCGATTCATGTCAGGATGAAATCTGCAAAAACACATCATCTATACTATTGATAATCCCAAAAATTAATATAATATGCAAAATAATTTAACTATATATTTAACTAAATATAACACAGATACATACCTCAAAACAAGGCAAGAACATAAAAAAAAAAAAAACAGAAATGTCCAGGATCAGCCCGCACCTACTACTTTAACTACTCGCTCTGCATTTAACATGCAAATGGCGAAACTCCGCTGCAGTGCACCGTAACTCTATTCGCTGCCGCTATGTGCTGGGACCTTATCACGGGATGTACTTCCGGGACCCACCAAGCCACAACTTCAGGGCAGTAAACAACGGAAGACAATTCTATTGCAAATATGTTATGTTACGAAAGGAGAGTATAGCCAGCTAATCAATTATACGAATCACCAAAACAGGTTAATATATTGTCGGTTAATGTATGTCGTCTAAATGTCAATATTGTAGAGGGATCATATTTGAATGGAAAACCGACAAATACAATACATGAATTCACTTGTGTGGTGGCTCCAGGATACAAAATAATTGAAAAACGGAATGCATTGATACATCTTTCAGTAATAGTTAATCGAGTGGATGAATTAGTTGTTACAATTGTCGATCAAGATGATAAATTGATTAATTTAGAAAGGAAGAAATTACCATTCGATCACATGAAAAAAAAAGTTATATAAACACAATCATTCCGTATTTATTTCAATCAAAATGGATATTGTGTTTAATAGTCAATACGATCGTAAAATAGGTGCCTCAGTTAAAACTATTTACTCTAAATTTGCATGCCAAATCAATTAGTCAAAAAAAGTATCACAAGAATGTGATGAATATTCTTGGAATACCATAAAAAATATGCTGATTTATCTTGCAAATAAGGCTTTAAAGAATCCCCGCACAAAGAGTGAACACAAGTTTATAATTAATTTTGATTTCGGCCTGAAATTTGATTGATTTTACAGGAAATTAGACATTTACTTGAGTTTAGCTTGAAATTGCTTGAATTTTAGTGTTATTATTGAGTTGCGCTTGGATCTGCAATAGACATCTACTTATATATATATATATATATATATATATATATATAAAAGGACGTCCTTTTCTTTCTTGAAGACGCCAAAATTGAAATAAGCTAGCGCTCTTAGGCTGCTGCTAAAGCCTGCGCACATTAAAATAACATGCCATGGCTCTTCTCTGTGGCCCTACCCTTATAATAGGCTGTCCAAATCAAATTTAATTTTAAGGACAGACAGAATTTAACAGTCTGGCCACTGTCATATCTGAAGAGAGAGATTCTGAGCTTGCTTAAGGAAATCCTCCTTCTTCCTTAACGAGATCAAAGAGTAAATGATTTCCTTATAAGTGAACGTTATCTATAAACTGTTACATTGCTAACCTAGGACTACATATCAACATTACGCAAGGCACTAGTTTGACAAGGAGAAAACGCCTAAAAAAATACTTTTATTACTCTACCTGTGACATTAAACAGCTCAATTAATTGAAATTTCAGAAAATTGGTACCTGGTCTTCAAAAAAAAATTGTGTTAAAATTTCTACCATAATTTCCAATATAAACAAATAAGGAATACTATACTGTCAGTTGTAAACATTGCCAAGAAATCATAGACCCGATATTTACCAGCATACAAATTTTAATGTAAAGGTACAAGTAAAGTTTTTTTTCTATTACATCATCACAGCGAGAATCCGGGAGCGAGTCCTCCAGGACTCGAACCCGATTCGCCCAGGTGGGAGGTGAGTCGTCAAGCCTCTACACCGCCGCTGTCCCTAAGGGATCGCGATCTTCGAATTTTGTGATCGCTTGATGAAAGTAGTGCGTATAAGGCGCGAATTAAAAATATCAATGATGTGTGTTGGATTCATGTTGTTTATTGCTTCACGTTTCCAGTCATGGAGATCGACGTCAGTCCCCGGTGGGCGAATGGTTTAAAATCCTTGGAACGACCTCTTACAGGGAAAATCGGCTGTACCTCGTCTACGTTCCTTGGCAATTGCAGAAGACAACACTGAAGCGCTGCTACAATTTTAATAGTTTTATTTCAGCCGGAACATCCGTCAGCAGAAAACTTTATTTTCCTAATATCTGCGAAGTACAAGTTCTACAACCAGGGCGAGTCATGGCACCTCAAGTCCAGCCCGTTTGGGTACATCCACTCAGTCCACACATAGCTGAAGTGGCTAGCTCGTGACATTTGGGTACATCCACTCAGTCCACACGTAGCTGAAGTGGCTAGCTCGTGACATTTGGGTACATCCACTCAGTCCACGCGTAGCTGAAGTGGCTAGCTCGTGACATTTGGGTACATCCACTCAGTCCACACATAGCTGAAGTGGCTAGCTCGTGACATTTGGGTACATCCACTCAGTCCACACGTAGCTGAAGTGGCTAGCTCGTGACATTTGGGTACATCCACTCAGTCCACACGTAGCTGAAGTGGCTAGCTCGTGACATTTGGGTACATCCACTCAGTCCACGCGTAGCTGAAGTGGCTAGCTCGTGACATTTGGGTACATCCACTCAGTCCACACGTAGCTGAAGTGGCTAGCTCGTGACATTTGGGTACATCCACTCAGTCCACACGTAGCTGAAGTGGCTAGCTCGTGAAATTTGGCTCTTTGAATTTACAACAACAACGAAGAAATTGAAAAGTCAAGTTGACGCCGGGAGTAAGTGTAATGTGTATTCGTATCGTACACACGAGCGAGAACTGGCTGTAACTATGCATAGTGTGGAAGGGAGAGCACATACCTACCTACATTGATGAGAATAATATTTTCATCTTGGACAAAATTAACTATCACCACTAACAATGAATTCTGATCTGGTGATTGAATTTGCCCGGCTCCGTAGGACAGCGCTGATTTTGCAGCAACGTAAAACCATTTAGATATGTCTTACCAAGGATGGGACACTCAGGAACATCAGTTGCAACCAATATCTGGAAGCTAGAAACAACATGAATAGCACTGGGTAGAACAGAATCTAAATATACCACTTGATACAGAAAATCAAATGCACACAAAAACTTGAGAAAATATTTGAAATTTAATTTGAAAGAAACAGTTTTGATCCTGACACCATAAAATTAAATGTAATCTGTGTATTATGTTGACATTTATTACAAATTTTAAAATTGATTTGCTCAGTGTGGCCGTGTTTATGACTGTAGCTGTACTCGTATATATATATATATATATATATATATATATATATATATATATATATATATATATAAAATTCAATTCAAAATAATTAGTCTTTCAACGATTGCATAATTTCTTGCAAAAAGTAAATTAAATTAAATGTCTTTATAAAACTAACTCAATCGGGACAACAAATGAGATCTTGACACGGCTCCGTAGGCAAATTAGACAGAATAACTTCAATATTCAGTGGTCCAACATGGCGTAACGTAGGCCAAATGTATTTATAACAATTATTAGCATTGTTCCTGATGGGGGAAAAAAACGCCTTAAAATAGTAAGTTGCTCATCATCTTGTAGAATCTTCGTTGGTTGTAATCGCTAGTCATGCACCTTAATGTCTTCTCTCTCAAGGTTCTCAGGCCTGGGGTATGGGGTATGCCAATACAGTTCATATCGTACCACACGCAACATCGCTGTGGCTCAAACTTGAATTTAATTACAAAACCGTGCAGGTAGTGCGTGCAGAATGTATTCTTGCAGTTATATGCAGTGCGTCTTCGCCCAGTCGGGCAGTATGCATGAATGGCACGTACTCGGGCAAATATATGGTAAATTAAAATTTCTTACTAGGTTGATGACCCAACCTTCCTAGCGAAAAAAAAAAATAGCCAGACACCTCCTAAACTATAATATAGTTTAGGAGGTGTCTGGCTATTTTTTATACTTGTTAACGCCTTCAAACGTCACGACAATCACAAGAGCGCTACATCATTAAACACGCATTACGCAGCGTGTTACTATGGCAAGCGAATAATAAATCATCTATGTAATTTAACACACACGCAAAACTTCGTGGTATAAATTCTGAAAGACTTAACAAACATGATTAAACGTAAATACATCTCCTTAGGTTATAAAATCTTGCATTAAACAATAAAAATATTAGTTGAGAAGTAAATAAACTGTGTCGCCAAAAATAAACAACAAATAAATAATTAAATGTACGTTATTACTTACGGTACAAAAATAAACTGAAATTACTGTGACAGATAAATCTAGCGTTTTTTTATGCATCCCATAAGCTTTCTGATCAGGAATATTGGAAGTTGGCAAATTGTTTTGACAATCGAACTGCAGGATAAGCACATCACACTCGTTTCCTCTCAGTAATGGGAAAATAGGCTTGTGAACGTTTCTTGCGAATCCCCATTTTCGGCTTCTAGTAAAGAGTACTTCCGGAGATCGGTTTCTCAATTTATTCTCTCTCAAAGCTGGAGACATGTCGAGTACACGTCGAGCCTAGGTAAGCTGAATTCTAGGTCAACGTTTCAGTTGAGGGTATGACGAAAAGAGGAGTTGTTTACTTTTCCACTCTCATATGCTTGGGCGTTGTAAGCGTTGAGACAGTTTTTTCAATATTCAAGTCGGAGTTATGGTAACTTCTGCGAGTGTTACTACAATAAATGGGATTCCAAACACTTTTGTGAAATAACGTATGCATTTACTGCTCGTTTCTTATTGGCGAACTTTGCATAAGTGTGATCGCAGCCTCTTTTCTCACGGAAATCTCCTGTTGTTGAGTTCCGCGCGTTGAATATTCTGTACCAACTCCTAGAATTCGGCGGGAAGTCTGTCCACAACGAGTTCCGCAAACTTGCAGTTCCCCCGCTGTGGCAAAATTTCTCACAAAAAAACTTTCCGGTGAATTGTTTTTGTTGGCTGTCGCACTTTGTCCTTCTATGGCGGCCACGGCGAGGAACCAGCACACAAGCTTCGTGATGAAACTGTCATGTTCGTTGTCCTTGTTTGTAACAAAGAAAGAGTCTCGACATTTGGTGATATCTCCATAAGTCAGCTTTTCACATTTCAAGATCTTCTTATGCATACATATGGCATCGCGAATTCTCCTTTCACAGAGTACCTGGAAGTAAATGTTGTTCACGATAAAGCGAGCAATATTGAAATCAACCTAAGAAAAAACTCACTGCCCCTGCCAGCATATATTTTAACGGGCGTACTGAGTGAAATGCGTCTAGTAAAGCTGGTAACACGGGATGGAAAGTAGTTCCATATCTTAGCATCGAATAAAAAGTGTTAGATAACCATTTACGCCAAATTAAATTATATATTTCGGTTACTGTTGTTTTTAAAAGCAACAACCAGTTAAAAAGAGCTGATTGGTAAAATATTTTCTTTTATAATAATTTCACAGTTTCACTTAACCGACGCATGAATAAAGTGATGAGGTCCATAGCTATGTTAAGTTTATATAAGGCGGATGAATATACAATGTGCATATAGTTATATCTAAATCAGGGCTTTCAAAAGTGCTTATTTTACCGTGAATAGTCGATAGTAAAAACAATTTCTCTGGAATATCGGTGAAATATAGTCACTGAAAACTTACAGGTTTTTCGCTGTTTTCCAGTAGACACGCATATTTTACTGATTTAAATGTTTTGAAACCATTCTTGCCGAATCGGTTCTAAAGTGTGCGACTCAGTAGATTTTCTAAGCATTTCGTTCTCAAATTTTAAACATAGGTAATGTCCTGTTCGAATATTACGTAAAAGTGAAATGTAACATCCACAGTTGTCCCCGCATATGTGGAGGGGGAGGCGGTTATAAGATGGTGATTTAAGGCTGGTGCGACCATAGACTAAAGATGAGGTAGACCTATCACGCTGGCTGCGCACAACCAATCTCCGTGTCACAACATTGAACTGCTCACCTGCCAATATGACTTGCAAATAAGGCGTGGATTGGATTTGAGGTTAGAACACTGTTTAGTAAACGAGTGCTTTGTAATGTTTGTATACTTGTTCTGGCCAATTCGTAAAGCAGTTTGGATACGTTTCAACTGGTAAAAGTATTTTCTTAATATAATAGTTGTTGTCACTTAGAAATTAAGATATAAACAAACTCTTTCATCACTGTTGACAGTTGTGTTCCTTTGGGGTAGGTCAATGTTGAGACATGCGCAGAAGACGAATAAGCGGTTTACCTTATCTTAAGTCTATGGGTGTGACGAGGGGTCAGATGTCCTACCTGAGGGGCAGGCCTGTCACACGGCCGACTCGAAGCGTTCATGAGAGGAATGAGACGGGGGTGTTGAGTCGGAATGCAAGGTCTGGGGAAACAGGAGTACCCCGAGAAAGGCCCGCCAGCCATCATCAACATCCAACCCATTTCTCATGTGTGAAAAATCCGCACGTACCCGCCGGGGATCGAGCCTGGATCGACGCGGTGGAAGGCAAGTCCGCATATTGAACAAAATTAACTGTTCGGCAGCGAGAGCGCATGATGTCGGTGAACGTACAGTGGCAAACTCTTTTGAAATCAACTTTAGAAAAAAGTCACTGCCTCAACCTATATATATTTTAACGGGCGCACTGAGTGACATGCGCCCAGTAAAGTTGGTAACGATGGAGGGAAAGTAGTTCCATATCTTCACGTTGAATAAAAAATGTTAGGTAACAATGTGTGATAACTTAAATTATTTGTTTCGCTTTCAGGTTTTTTTTTAAAGCGTCTAAGTGTAGAAACGATCAGCTTTGTAAAACAGTTTTTTTTTTTTTTTGTAATTAACAGCCTCACGTGACTGACGCATGAATAAAGTGATGAGGCCCATGACAATGTTAATTGTACATTAGCAAGGCTTTCAAAAGTGCTCATTTTTCCGTGAACAGTCTTCACGACAAAAGCAATACCAGTGTCACCTAGAAAGAAAATGGACTTAGCAGGAACCGAGCTACAGATTTGACACCTTTAACAGAGCATGTCTTCGGAGAACTGGGTTATAATTTCCGATAAGTGGGAAACTCCGACAAAATAATGACGAATATACTTCAGAAAGTACGTTATACGGTTTTAACAAGTAACCTGGGAAAATAATTTAAAAGTATAGTTTATTTTTGTTATAAGAAATGGAATGACGGGCATAAGTTTATAAATGAAAGGAGTTGCATTGAAACTGCGCAAAGAGAGAGAGAGAGAGAGAGAGAGAGAGAGAGAGAGAGAGAGAGAGAGAGAGAGAGAGGAGGAGGAATTTGTGCTGTCATTTTAAGCTACAACAACGAAGATAATTAACTTTCTCTATGCTACAACGTTTGTGATTACTGAAATTACTTTATTTTGCTTTCTGTTTTTCTAATGATTATGCACAAATTTAAGAATTAGTAGATTTGTAATATATTTACTTTTCCAGTCATTTCACAGTTTCACTTCATCGCCGTATGAATGAACTGACGAGGCGCAATGCAATGATAAATTTACTCAAGGTGTAAGTAAGAATAGCCTACGCAATGTGCATACAAGCAGATCTTCAGCAGGACTTTCAAATGTACTCAGTTGAACGTGAACATAATTGTGATGTACACTACTGCAATTCAGATTTCCTGTCGCGCATATTATGACGGGACGGACGCTTTGTATGTGTGGCAAGAGGGCTTGGCAATGCTCGCCGAGGGATGACACACAGCTGTCAAGACGTTATGTTCAAGGATTTCATATAGGCTACAATTTATAGTATACATTTCTGTGATATATGCTTGTATGTGTATATGCATGCATGTATACTGTTTATATACACAGTGCTAATCAAATTCTGTAAAAGACAATACTGCCATTATAATTTCCTCTAGTTTTATTTCGAGAATGTGAATAAGCATTGGTAATTTGGAAAAAAACGTAACTTTGTTATAGACATAATTCAAATACTTATTAAAATCTGTGCCTGGACTACAATTATGAGGCCTTGCCGAAAGTTTAATTCGGTGAAACCAGCATATCAATAACACCATTAATTTCCGAAATATTTGCGGTGCATATTTTAAGTGATTTATCCTGTGTACGAATGTGTGTGTATATATATATATATATATATATATATATATATATATATATACACATATATATAATACACACGCATGCAGGGTTTTTAACGGCTTGTCGATGCATGAGCATTGGAGGACGTTCTCAAAAACGCTCTTATATTCATGTAACTATTACTTAATATAAAACAAAAAAAAAAGTTAACAGTAGATTGTCGATGACATCACCAACCGACAAGCTGAAGCGTGGAAATTTCTAGATATGCTTAACAGCAAAGTGCTCATACAAAAGAACGCATTTCCTGCTGGCGAGTCCGCCTACTTCCGGACTGTTTCAAGCTTGTGAACACTGGGGACACTTCCCTAGATGCCTTCACCGATAAGGCTGAAGCACTAGGGATATTTGCATGTTTATGGCAAAGACGCGGCACTGCTGGCTCCAGCGGCGCTGCTTTACTCTTTATTATCATTGCTGTCGCAGCGCTATCTGCTATCTCCTCACAGTTTGGCCTATATAAAGCTATCGCTGCCGTAAAACCTTTCTGATTTACGACGCGGCCATAAACCGCGCGTCCATTTAATCAACTTTGGTTGGAAAGGAGGGGGGGCATTAAAGGTAGGTCATTTCCGTCCCGTCCAGGATTCTAGGCCCACTTCCCAGAATCCTTCATCCCTAGAGAGAACTGGAACAAGCAGTAACCACGAGCTATTCTTTTTTCTTTCTGTATTTGGTCAATTTGGGATGGGTTGGCGAAGAGTGGTAGATTGGCAAATCTCCAGCGTTGAACTCAGAGACAGTGTTTTATCTAAACGTATACCACTGAAGATAACATTGTAACATGTCAAAGATAAAAAAAAAACGAAACATTTCCTGCGCGTTTATTCCTCGCTGGTTCGAATAAAAAAATTAAGACTGCTCCGTTCTTTATTTGTGGCATTTGCATGGCGTTTTTTTAAAAACACCGCCACTTTGGAAGCAGCCGTGGATAAAACCTATTCTGTCAAATGAGAACTTCTATTTTATTACATCACCCAGGACCTGCTGTGCTATGGTGCGATATGAACAACCCCGGATCTTTTGTGAAATAGTAGTTTGGGCGTATATGTGTATCTCGGTGAATAAATGTTCTGCATATACGACTTTTTGTGAGAAAGATTAAAAAAAAAAAAACAATTATCCATCCCCCTTATTTTTACTTTTGTCATATTTAATGTACTCTTGGAGATAAAATTCGTGAAAATGGTCAAAAACATCGCATTTTTAAAGCTTGCCTAAGCAGGTTCCTTAAGTGGCGAGAGGAAAGTACAAATATATGGGCGTAGTTTAATCTGAGGTCTTACATCGCGTGTAATAAAACCCCGCTGTTACAGATCTGAATTGCACAGAACAGCGTCACGACGGAAACACTGCACGCCTTGCGCGTAGGAGCGATGAGGCACTAGGCTTTGCGTGTTACTGTCGCCCGTATCGCTCCCTCGCTTCTTGACCTTGGGCGCGTAGGTCCATCCCACTCTTAATATAGTCACGTTAGAGATCGGAAGAGAGCGAACACCGAGATTGGTCCTGCCTCATCGCCACATCGACGAGGCACGCAGAAAATGTTTGCTTGTGCTCGGCGGCATACTGCGAATAGTTTGGCATCCCCCAGCGTAACTCACAATAGAGCACTGAAATACTACAGTAGCTATCGGCTTTTACACTCCCCAACTACTTCTCCGGCTTGCATCATGTTACTCCCGCATTATGTATCCATTTTCATCGCGCCTTTCTATCTCGTGCAGTTCCCTCGTAATAGCAGGTTTTATCCACAATTTAAGCGAAGGCAATGGTTGATTAAACAGAAAATATTTTAATTACGTCTGTAACAACTATGCTCCTAATGAACCAAACTAAAAAAAATATAGCATTATAATTTTACTAAAACGAATTGCGCATTGTGTCCGAAAATCAACTTTTCCTGTTTGCTATGAAAATTAACAAAAAAAATAAATATTGAATAGTTTATTTTATTATAACCAATAATTGAAATGTTTTTATTGATTTAAGGCATAACGATTTGGGGGAGTTCGCGCCATTTGCGTCTGTCGTGGAGCGTCGGAACTGTTCATGCTGTCATTCCGGTCGGCCGGCGGCCATCTTGTCTGCTATGTTGTACGTGGGTGACCTTGACCTTTGACCTTTATCCGGTGATCTTTTGACCTTTAAAACCAAAAAATGCCAAATAATCCAAAAAATTTATATATAAATATTAAAAATTATTTCGAAATTATTTAAAACTAGCAGTACCCTCACCTTCTTCACTGGGAATCTATTTATTATTCTATATATATATATATCTATATATATATATATATATAATTAATAATACCATTTATAGGTTTTATTATTACTTTTATTGCAAAATTTCTAATGTAAATTTTAAATGTAATTAAAAAATTGTCTTCGTAACTGCATCTTAAAGTAATAATTAATTTTATCTTGATATTTTAAATAGCAACCGTCTGCCACTTAGTTAGTTATTTTTTCATAGGTTTTGTTAAATTTACATTAACAGTACAGTACATCAAATTAACTTGGTTTATTCGTAAATTGGAAACACGAACCTCTTATTCCAAAGTACTTTTTTTCTTTCATAGTTTTTATTAAATTTACACTAACTAGTTAGAGTTTCTCTGTATACTATGTTTATTGTTTTATTAATTTATGGTAGCAAAATGTATTGGTTTTCTGGAGTTCCGACTCTAGATTACCCGACATATAATTGGCCATGAGACAAACATCCCTTGCTCAAATCTATCCCCACAAATTTGAAAGTTTGTCCCTGGGACTTGTTTATTGTGAGAGCAAATGATACCTTCAACGGAAACTGCAACCGCCTGAAAGGAATATGCAGATCCGTTGGGATCATAGGGATACATGGAATATGCTCTAACTGTCCGGCGCGTCAGGCCTAGTTAATATTATTGCTACGATGATGTTGTTCCGCAAATCTTTTATCAATAGTCTCGCCTCACTTAGGTTTTATGGAGTTATTGAAATACATACCTATGTATGTGACTACCAGTGACTTTCTGCGACTAACCGTGACTACTTGCGACTACCTGCCACGACCTGCGTCTAATTGTGACTACCTGTGATAATTTGCGACTACCAGTGACAACTTGCGACAACCTGCGACTACTTGCGAATACATACGACAACTTGCGACATTTTCCTGTAAAATTGTTTCCATTTATCTTTAATGATTTTGGTAGAACATGCTTAGAAAGTAGCCAAGTAGCTCATTTTACTCTGACTTGGTGAACAAATTTTTAAATTACTAAAGGATAAAAAATAAAAATAAAACATAGCCCATGTCCATCTGGAAGAATTTAGCTTTCTAACAGCGAAAGAATTATAAGAATCTGTCCGGTAGTTTTGTTAGCGCATGCTTAGAAAGCAGCCAAGTAGCTCATTTTTCTCCGACTTGGTTCACAAATTTTGAAATTTCTTAATGATTTTTTTTATAAATTAAAACATAGGCTTTCCATCTGGAAATATGTAGCTTCGTAACAGAGAAATAATTATAAGACTCGGCCTTGCAGCTCCCGAGATTAGCCGTTACACATAAACAAACAAACTCACATTACCTCTTTATTATATTAGTATTGGGGTGCTGCTAGTGCTCAGACAAACAATAAAATATATTATGTTTATTATTTTGAAAATATTTTTTCATTACAAACATTCAACTTTACATCTCAAACTTAGTGTAAAAAATTAACAATTCTTGCTAAACCAATACAGGCCATGGGCAAAATATAATTTAGTAACCAATTTAATTTTTTATAAAAAAATGTTATGTACATATAATTATTTAGCCGTAATTGTAAGTTAAAGTAAGAAAAATAATTTTAACATTATTTTTAATGAATTGATTTAAACATATTTCTCGTAAACATATCGTTTCGAGTATGAATGCACATACAAAAAAAATAAATTTAATGGTTTTATGTTTAATTAAATTGTGTATTTAAAATTCCCCTGGTGTCATAGCGTCATGATATATAGTCTATGTTCATCCAGAAGGTCCAGGCTACTTACCAGTGAAAGAATTTTTCAAATCGGATAAGAAGTTCCAGAGATCACCTCTAACAAACTCACAAAATTTACCTCTTTATTATATTAGTGTAGATATGTTGAAAACATTGCTATTAAAATTTATTTTTTTTTAAATTTAAATTTCCAGAGGTCTCCAGCCTAACGCCCAGCAGTCGGAAGCCCCCACCATCAATAGCTATTGTCTGTTTAGTCGGCAGGTCTCCATCCCCAGTACCCCTCACATATACTCATTCAATCATATGCAGCCACATTGGTTTTTTAATTTGTCATTTGTTTACACATTTCTGAAGGACGCCATCTTGGATTTCATACGTTTACTTTTTTACATCACCTTGGTGGCTCTACTGTATTAATAAACAATTTAGCCACCAGGCGGCAGCCATATTTGTTTATGTTTTCAAAGTATAGTTTGCACTGTCGCTGCCCTCCATGTTGGCGGTTGTCAACCTTGACTTTGACCCCAATTACATAGAATTCGAGAAATATAGAAAAATTACAGTCCATATAGAGACCATTACTAGTTACAACAAGGATCTATTCCGAATAACCATACTAGAGAACGACTGAATACACTTAAGACTAACTCCACCCAAGACTGGTTCCTGGCGAGATTGACTGAGCATAATACTAGCTCCTGACGAGACCAGGTCCTGCAAAACTGACAAGATCAACCTGCCGTACCACCCAATGGTGGACAATCTCGAAAAAATCTCTAAAAATAGTCTCGTAGCCAACCTCTTCGTACAAAATCTTCGCTAAATTTGCGCAAAAACATATTTACCACAGCTGGCCATACCGAACGGGCATACTAATTTACCAAACCATCTGACAAGGCCAACCAACTAGTTGGAAAATATTCCTAAAAAATGTTCCTCTCAAATCATTCGTTCGCCATATAAAACTCGTCCATTTTAAACGACCCGAGTAAAACATAATACTTCAAATCAAACCATAGATCTCCTCATGCGCACGCTCGCACGAATTCGATCTAAAACAGACTTTCGCATTCGATTGTTTACACCACTGATTTAATAACTCTTTCAGAGAAGCAGAAGAGACAGTTTAAGAAATTAAGGACACATTACTATGTATATATAACTTTAATTTATTTACTTATTATATACATTCTATGTTTGTCATTATTTTGTACATTCGATCTTTACATTTCTCAGAAGTTTGCAGATCATAGATAGTAGCCAGCAGTCTTATCTGATGTAACCCCGATCTTTCAGTCCATCGATGATTGAAGATATCTAAACAATACGCGAGAAATCTTCGCGTTTTTGCAGGACGATAAAATATCTGAGTCTATGAATAAGATCATTCTGGTCTTCGGAAAATATGTAACGAGTGTTTTTGAAGCCTTCCGCCCTGTTCGCTCCACTTGTCGAAGGAAACTCGTTGGTGAAATGTGTGAGAACATCGAGAGAATCATCAAACTTCTCATCAGATACTTAATCAACAATGCCACCATAAGTCATTATCGTCAATATCACGTTTACTTTCCTTTGTAGGAGTCTCATGGTCATCATCAGTATTTAGAGCTGACGTAAGTTTATTTTGAAGTTCGTCTACTTCACGCGTACGCCTTGCACATACCAACACGATCATGCCTCGTAGGTCTATCATTCCATCATTAGCGTTAGATGTCTCGTCGTGATCGTCTGCGGAAACAATACCCATCGATGTAGCAGGAGGTATTGGCGACATCACTTGCTGGTTCCCAGTAGGCGAAACTTTGCAGATCTTGTTGTGTTCCTTCATTGTATCACCTTGTATAAACTGCGTGTGGCCATTGTTGCAATGCTTCATAATGCTGGTTCCCTCGTCGTCTGCAAACATTTTATGTAGTGTATTAACAGGAGGCACCGAAGTCATCACACGCTGTTTCTCAGTGAGCCAAAAAAAAAAAACACTACATTTATCAGCCTTGATGTGTTTATTTAAGTTATCACGTCGACTGCTCTGCCTGGAACATTTATATCAGCTAAGAAAAGAATGAGATGAGTTCTTCAAACAGTAACTCCTCTCATGTATCGCACATTGCAACTTTTACTGAAGGACTTGGCACATTAACAGCATGGCTTTCCGTGTAATTTTTGGGCTGTCGTTGAAAGTATTCATGTAGTCGTACATGACGTACTCGATTTCATATCGTCAGTGGCTTGCATGTTCTTCAAGCATACATGAATTCATACTCTTTACTCCTGCCGACTGACTCTTGCAGACTGGTCAGTTGGTTTTGTAAGTTAGTGTTGCCCATTGGTATGGTCAGATGTAGTAGAAATGTTTTGCACAAATTTTGCGAAGATTTTTGTGCGAAGAGTTTAGCTACGAGCCTCTTATTAGAGACTTCTCCCCCCCCCCCCCCGAAATTCTCCTTCATCATTTTTAAAGGTGGGTGGTATGGCAGAGAATCACGCCAGGTTGCAGCATGCGACGCCGATATGAGGGCAATACTGAGTGGCGGAAGGCGTCTTTTCTGCACGTGACGTCGGCCCGAGATGGACTACCCTAGAAACTTGCTGTGCCGACCGCCGTAATCCAACCTAGTACAACACCCTCCGGATGCATCTCATGGTAGGACAAACCCAGTTAATTTAAATGACTCTCACTATGTTAGTAATGTAGTTTTCTATAGTAATAATGCTTCTCCGACCTGTAATGTAATGTCCATAGGGTAAATTATATATCCATACAGTAACAGTTTACTGTTAAAAATTTCCGTATATTTACGGAATGTTTTACGGAAATGTACACTGGATATACGAAAAGGCAATCCGTAATGACGAAAAACGGAGTTAAATACAAATTACGGAAAGTCTTCGTATTCACTTCGGCTTTGAATTAAGGGGACGAACGATGCCGATTCTACCCGAAGCTATCTTCGCCACTGTAACAAGAAAATTATCGTTTCTTCGGCAGTTGAAGTTATCCACGCGACTATGACCTATTCTTTCAAACATTAAAAAATAGCATCAGTCATCTGTAACATTTGACAACTCTAAAAAGACACTAACTTTAATAGGAACTGAATTTTCTATTTTGTCTTTGAATAAAAATATAAAAGTTATACCACACTTTATAAGTTAGAGGTGTGAGAGAATGGTTAGAGTCGTGGTGTGGTAATTTTTGACTCGGGTTCAAACATATCTTAAGTACAAAATATTTGAACTTTTTTAATATCACTTTTTATACACGGTGCAACACCCACATGACGAACATTAAAGACATTTTCATTATTTCTTTTTTATTTTAAACGGAAAGTACAGAAAAATAACTTGGAAATTAACGGAGAGGTTCCGTGAGATATACGGAAAGTCCGTTTCTGAAAATCAATGTGTCCGTAATTTTACGGACAGTTTACGGACGCTTCTGGATAAATTTTTACCAGCACGTTTTCGTAAAATGAAGGAAATTTTTTTTACAGTGTATAACTATTTATATCCATTTACCCCACAGTGCTCTGCCATCATAAGTTAACAGCTCCCATCATGAATCACATCCTATAAGTCAATAGCTTTCACGAATAAATTGATTATAATTAAATTTATGACCACATGCAGTTGATGCGCAGCACTCTGAAAGAAGAACGACGCAGAATGTATACACCGATGCGCCGGCATAAAGAAACGAAGCGAATCTATCATTGCGCAATTTCCGTATTGTGCGAGTAAAGATAAACGGGTTTGCAAAATTTCGCATCATTTAAATCTGTGGTTATCGCTTGCTGCCGATACGCGCCGTCACTTCGCATCGCTAGCCGGATGTAAGTTCACTTCGCATCGCTAGCCGGATGTAAGTTGTCAGTGATGCACTCCGTCTTGGATCCGTGATTCGGGAAGGTTGAAATATACGAACACAGACCGAGGCACCAGCCAGGGATTTGTCGTGCACAGTATTGAGCTGTTTAGAAACCTATATTTTTAATTTAATTTTCTGCCTGGTTTACCATTCTGTCAAATAAAACCAACATTGCCATTTGACTAATAGCTTTGTCGTGAGTTAATTTATTAATCGTGAAATTGTTAGAAAATTTGTTATATTACCACTCTACTAATTGTTCCTATTAGGTGTATGAAACAAACGGAAAATAAAGTCAATTAATAACAGACTTGCCTTATTAAAAACTTCGAACTCTCGCACCAAATCAACGTCAAATGGGAATGGTAACGAGAGATAGATTGCCGTAATGTGTACATTTAATTGTCAGAGGATTTGATAGAAGCGTAATCCTACACAGATATTTTCATAATAGAGGTTATTATGGTTGGTTTTAAATTCATTTTTGCAGAACTGGTAGACAACTCACGAAATGTTTTCATAGTGTTTCCTAAATAAGACTATAACGAAGTTCTACAAGTATTAAAAAAAATGGGATTGTTTATGTGTGAGTGTTTTTTTTTTTAATTCCACATACTAGGAGCACAACTCTCTCGCGGAAAGGAAACCGACGGACTGTTCTGCAAACATATTCAAGGACGAACTAACGAAACGCTAAAAGTCAAAGCCGCAGGAAATTTTGCTACATAATCAGTTCTGAAATTCTCTAACAGCTGAAATCAGCTGAAATAACGCTATGCTTGTAACGCCTTAAAATGTACGTCGTTTTGGTTATACCATTAACATATAATTTTAGTGTTTATTTTTCACACTTTCAGAAATGCGTAATATTTTATGTATGAACGCATGTAAATATTGTCACACATGTAATCTCAATTTATGTATTTATTTACTTTCTTATATATTTAATTTCTTTTTCTCTTTGCTTTCACATCTAGGAATTTTGCTTTAGTTGTATGGTGGCAATAATATATTGTTTAACTTGAGTAGGTTAGCTAGTTTACGTTTTTGAATTTTTCTTATATAAAATTTATTTTATTTTATTTCATGGTCTCGTTTTGTGAATATTTATGATTTTATTAAAATTTTTTATCCGCCTTGAGACCCTATACTCTAGGATATTTAAACAGTTAGGCCGTTTAAAGTGGTTCACCGGGGGGGTTTTGAATACTTTTAGCTTATTATTGGCCCACAAGCCTCTGGCTTGTGATTGGCTGATATGGCAGGCTCGTTAATTTAGCTCTAGTAAGTCGTGCTTAACACTCTATCTTCCAGCAGCAGCCATGCTAGACAGACGTAGGAGTGTAAGTGGGTGAAGGGTAGGGTTTTGATTACCTTTCTAGGGTGTTTCTCGACTTCCCTCGACTCCAGATTGAGATCTTGTTGATACCAGCGTAGGAAGAGAGCTGTAATTGCCCTTCCGCTAGGTTAATGAGTTAGGTAGAAGTAACAGAGGATGACGTAATGTACTATTCATATTGTAATTTTACGTATAATCGACCCTACAACGCTTCGAGAGCCGCCTACGAGTCCTCTTCTACATAATAAAGAATAATTCAGTTGCGCGAGCGACGAGATTGCCCTGTAAGTAAGTTGACCGAATTAGTATTCATTTCGTGGTGCAGAATCGACGGTCATTACGGCAAGTGTAGGCCGCCATATTGAATGCTATAAGTACTATTTGACCCAGCATCAAACGTTGCTCACGGGAAACCAGAGAGATTATTCCCAGTGCCCTACCGAGCATTTAATTAAGTACAACATATTATTTTAGTTATCTGAGAAACAGTAACACTTTATTTAATTTTTATTTTGCGCGTGAAGATTGATGTTGAGCCTGGCAGAATTTAATACGTTAACTTGGGGGGTTGGATGGGAGGGGAATCTATTCTAGGAATGGCCACTTTTCAGCTGCAATAGGAGTGAGTTGTTTTATTTAGTTCTTTGGTGACTGCCAGGATTTTAAGCCCAGTTTTAGAAAAGTTGAAAAGAATTTTAATAAATATAATTAGTAAAAGCAGCTTTGCCAGGTGTCAGTTGTTTCTCAGTAGCGATGCAATTTCCCACGTTCCTTATATCAGTGATTTCATGTTAGTTTTTAATTATTTTGAGACTTGTGCGAAGGGTTCTTGTACATAAAGGTTGTACAGCAAATTGTGTTTGTTGTACACGGTGTTTAGTAATGACAGAGTAGTCCCTACTCGGCCCAGACCAGCAGCGGGCGCACGAGTGATTACTACCTGGGTTTGTCACACACTCACACACAAACAGTCATTATTAATGTTTCCTGCACTTGGCTTACACATTTTGCCATATTATTTTACGTAAGACGGTCAGTAATGGTGTGTTCCACAGTGGATGTGAGCACCATAGGTAGTTTGGTCCAGGCTGGTGTCGAAGAAGTGAGCCAGCATAAATATCTGTTTATTTATCAGTAAGAGTGAGTCTGGCAAGAACTTGACTACAATCATATGTTTATGCACCAAAGAACCCAGCCAACTAACCTACCTGGGGTATCCGTCACAATTTACGTACACACAGCTTTCTGTTCAGCGTGTGCTATAATCAGCATAATTTATGCACGCTCTGGGCCTTCCGATCTATCCTTACTTAATTCTACATGATGTACATCAATCTAAATCACAGGGGTAATTTCCAATTAAAAAACCATTAGCTTTCACCTGAGAACGTGCGATATAAAACATTTACGCGCTGTAATCACAACATAATATTACTTCTAAGCAAGGTTAATATGTATTTCCTTGTGTTCATTTTACAGAATTTAAAAATCCGCGACTTTGTTTTTGGAGAACTCTTAATATTGTAAAATTTGCTGGAATCAGGAAATTTTGTAGGTCAGAGACTTACTTATTAACGAAATAATTCACTAAACTTGTTTACAAAAACGGGTGACCGTCCATTTTTTTCCAATGGAAACTGCCAATTTGAACCCTGCTTGAAGTTAAATATGTCACGCTTTTTCACAAAATTTCTTTCAATTAATTTATGAATAGAGAGAATTTTCTAATAATTGAGCAATAAACCAAGTGGGTGGGAACTCGCAAATACGGCATGCGGCATACAATTCTATGGCATATAAGGCGAAAGTGCCTTCAGGTGAAATTTCATTAGAGGAATAGTTTCTGAGACAAACGGCGTGAAATATGATTATACGCTTTTCACGCTAAAATAAGCAATTTTGAAAGCCCTGCTCAAGATCTACTTGTATACACGTTATGTATTCTTCCTCTTTATGTAAAATTAACATTGCCATGGGTCTCACCCCTTTATTCATGCGTCGGTCATGTTAAATTGTGAAATTATTAGGAAAATAAATATTGTACAAATCTGTTCATTTTTACACTTCGATACGTTAAAAAAAACAGAAAGCAGATAAATAATTTAAGTTATGACAAATGGTTACCTAACACTTTTTATTCACACTTTCTACTACTAGTTCCAGACATATCATTTCGGTTTCCTCAGAAACTAAGCCTCAAATGCAATTTCACCATACGGTGCTTTCGCCTTACATTTTGCAATATAATAGTATGCCGCATTCCATATTCGCGAGTTCCCATCCACCGGTAGACACGTGCAATGCTTCAGATGTATGCTTATGTCCCAAATATGCAGTGGGGAATGGAAATGGGGAATAACGTTTATAATTGTGGTTATGTTGATACATATTGCTGGTCTGCATCACTTTCCTTTACCCAGTCATGCGCGAGCGAGCGAAGTAGTGTGTCAAGGGTAGAGCGGTAAACACGAGGAGTGCGTGGACATTTACAAAGGAGTGCTGTTACCGCGAAAAGTCTATTGGAGCTCGTTCCGCCTCCTGCCATCGAGGGGATTCAATGTATGAGTTTGTCGTTGCAAGAACGTTCCGGTCATCGCCTCCGCCTCTCTCAGCACGACTTGTAACGCAGGGAACCTTCTGGGTCGGGGCATCGAGGCTATTTAAGCCACGACGGGCCTCCGAGCTGACAGTCTAAGAGTTTTGAGTGTTATACGACCTAAAGCGCCAGGTGTGTTGAAGACAGCTAAACGACGAGTTAGAGGAGCGATGAATTGTGATGAGAGTGAGCAGCGGGAGTGAAGTCTGCGGACTGCGAGCATCTGTACAGTGAAGAGTGAGACTGACGGACGGGACTATTGAACTGGATGCCTGAATGACAGACATACGGAATGATGGTAATAGAGAGATTGATTATGTGTAAATAATGAGTGTGAATTAAGTGACTAACCGATGTAGAGACAGTAATAAGGAGTTAAATTAGAACTTATATAAACATTAAATATTGCGCTGACTGAGAATAAGAAGTGTAATAGTAGAGACAGGTAGTTTAATCCTGTAAATAATGGCTATGTACATATTTATAACATAAATATGTTTAAAAATAATATTTTGTTCTTTTATATTATTAAGACCTCCATCCCTGGCGATCTTGAATACGGCTCTGGCATCTTGTGACAAAAAAAAAAACACACATTTAGGTTGTTGTATGTATAAAAACTGCGAACTCCCATTACCATAGCGATACTAATTCTCCCCCTGCATAACATTCTCTTATATCCAATGACGATCCTAAATTTATTTTCTAAATTATTTGTACTTATTTTACCTCTTTCGATCAGTACCAGTAAATAGTCTTCCATGATAGGTCTATCTGAGGTGTAAAGGTATGCCAGTTAAAATGTAAGTAACTAAAGATGAATTCTATTTTATATCAATCTTTAGAAGTATGTTGCTAAAATGTAGAGTAAAATTTGTGTGTTAATCAATTACTTATTTCTTTGAATTTAATTAAATACGTTTGAGTTCATTTTCAATATTTGAAACATTCCTTTAAACAATGTTACTGACAATCGCAATTAATAAATTTGCAAAATTTGTGAAACACTTTATTACGTTTCTAATGTTTCTCACATATTTTCAGATAATTTCCATTGTCAACAACGTTAAGGCGTTTTTCCGTATAGCTAACTCCCTGCTTCGAACCCAAGTGAGCCATATATATATTGTTTTTAAATGGATGATTACATTATTTCAACATGAAATAACCAAACCTGTATGTCTAATTATTTTGCAGGGACCTGAAACTTTTTCTAACATTTATTTCCTGTGTTATTGTTATTTATAAAATAAATAAAGAAACACGCATTTTGCTTGCTTTCAAAAGTGTCAATAAATTGCGCGGAATCCGAGGACGGCTTTTGGATGGCTGTTCTAGTTTCCCGCTCTCTCTCTCTCTCTCTCTCTCTCTCTCTCTCTCTCTCTCTCTGTTAGGCGTGAACGGCGTACATGTGAATCAGGTATAATTAATTTTGTGTGATAAGCACTCTTAAGATTTACTTGTGTACACATGGTGTATTCTCCCACCATGTGTAAAATTATCAATGGCGAGGGCGTGACCATGTCAGTATGCGTCATCAAAGGGCAAGTGTGAGATCATCAGAAAAGCAAATATTTCACTAATTTGTTCAATCCTACATTTATATTAATTTAAAAACAGAAAGCAAAATAAATGATTTCAGCAAATACAAATGTTTAATTTAACATATTTAGTTGAACGTTGGAACATGTAACTGCTTTCTCTCATCCGTTACCAACTTAACTTGGCACATGCCAGTCAGCGTGCCTGTTAAAATACACGCAGGTAGGAACAGTGATATTTTTCATATGTTTATTTCAAAAGATCCCAATTATCCTCGAACAGCCTATAATAGGATGTACTGTTCAAAGTTCGATGGAAAAAATTTCGGTGTGGCTGTGTTGGGGACACGGCCGTTTGTTTTGCGTGAATACGTCATAGGTTGACGCGCTCGGAGGCCTTGATGTCCTTTTTTTTTTTCCCGTTCCCGGTACTGCTTCACTCGATCATATGGGTTTTAATGGGTACCGCTGGATTGCTTTTTAGATGCTCTTTCTGTATTTCGACTCGGCTTTTTGACGAGTATAGGCCGACATTGTGTTAAGTTTTCTTAATTCATTACATTAAACTCATAAAATCCCACCATAACCACATCACACAAATGTTTTTAAACACGCAACCGATTGATCTTGACGAGAGTTCTCTATTGAAACTTAAACGAGCGTCGTAGCTTCTCCTATCCAAAAGTTATACTACGTGGAAGTTATGAGACGCGGCGAAAGGAACTCAAAATTCACCTCCCCCCTTCCCCGGGCCACCGCGAAACTTTGCAGTCCGCGCTCAACACAACATATTCTTAGATCCTTTGGCAATCGTGTGGTGTAATTGAATTTTGAATGTAGAAGATAGACTCGGAGCTGGAATGCCAAACTGTTTCCCCGATTTTGTTATCATCGGATTCTGTGGATTGCCTTTCACACAATAGTTTGCAAATTTAAAGACGTATTCACGTAAAAAAAAAAAGCTAGCCCCGTGCGATAACGTTCAACCTCAACACGCTACAGAAAACCTTCCACTGCGGAGACTCTGCGAAATGTAATTTCGAATCTTGACTCATTCCTTGATATTTGTATGCTGTAACTGAGCCATTATTTGCCGAGTTTAACGTCAACTTGTCGGAGAAAACTTCGTTAATCCATTAGTAACCAATATTCAACTCGGTAAATGAAAGCCCATTATATTTGATGAGGCTCGGTCCTCGGAGAGCAATTCCATTGCAGCAGATATGTGGGAATGAAGTGCAGCTAATTTTAATCGATTCATTATGGTTTCAGTACAATAAAGGTAAATTAGTTTCTCGTTTAAGTCGCACTACATTGAGAAAGAAATCATTTCGCCAGCAAGCAACTAGTTCATTGTTTTATTCTTGAGTGGACGCATTTTCCAATCCAATGCCTAGTCGCTGGCTATTCTGACCTTTTATCTTGATATTCATTGATCCGGCTTTTGAGCCATGAGAGACAAAACATTCCAACAGGCAGCTGCTTGACTTGCAGAAAATCCTACCCCTTCTACTATAGTCAATTCACGGTTACTTCAAACTTTTCTGAAGCGCTACTGAAGTTATACTTCTTTCCTCCGCCTCGTGCAAATAAGGCTGAGAAAAGCATACTAGTGTGCCAACGCACCGCATTAGTGCGCAGTCAGTGTAATAATATTTTGCAAAAGATCTATTTCTTACTACGCATTATCAACACGGCTATTTTTTCTCTGTCTTTATTACTTTTCGTTATAGATCAAATATTGTAATTAAAGGCTGTTCGCTATAAAATGAGTACTTCTGAAGTCAACTTAGAAACGAAAGTCACTTCTCCTACCTACATATATTTTAACGGGCGCACTGAGTAGTAACGTGCACCCAGTAAAGTTGGTAACGATGGAGGGAAAAGTAGTTCCATATCTTAATGTCAAATAGAAAGTGTTAGGTAACCACTTGTAAACAATTACTATAGGTTTCTGTTATTTTTTTTAATGCGCCGAAGTGTAAAAATGAGCAGATTTTAGTTTCTAATAATATTACAGTTTCACTGACTGACCCATGAAGAAAGCGATGAGGCCCATGGCAATGATAATTATGGTAAGGCTGAAGAACTCACAACGTGCATTCAAATATATCTTAAGCAGGTTTTTCAAAAGTGCTCATTTTACCGTGAACAGCCTATCATAAACAAAATATAACTAAAAGTTCAGTTCAACTAAACATAAAGAACTTTTACACTAACACACGTATGAACTGATTATGATACATGATATATTTAGGAAACAGCCAGACACGATATCCATGATGTGTTTTTTCAAGGATTTGATTCAAAAAGTGTGAAGAAACCGCGAATGCACTATTGACCAACAACACGTTCAAACACTCTCAGCGCATTGTTGCTTCATGACTACAAACATGATGGAGTAGAGTGGATAGGTTCGGGCCAACGAGGATGAAATGAAGTGAGGATTTGCAAGAAAACAATTTGTGTGATTTTACTGAACCATGTATCGGCACTCTCTTTATAAATGCAAAAGAGAATAAACAAATTCTGTATATTCTGAAGAACGAGAAAATTGTTATTCATATGTTGTGCTCCAAATGAAGACCACCAGTCACAAAACAAGCTTCCAGTCTGTCGCGTGACGATTGCTGCACACGCATCATTTCAGCAGGAGTTTACGAACCGGCATCTGTAATTCGTTGTTTCATGTATTCTGGTATAGTTCGTATGCCCTTGTATACAGTGTCTTTTAGCGCTCCCCACAGAATAAAATCTTGAATGGTCGGGTCTGGTGAACATGCAGGCCATGTCCACTTCGTACAATCCTATAATTTTGTAACATTCGCTGGATACAAGCTTTACTACGTCTTGCACTATGCGCTGGGCAACCATCACGCTGATATCTAAGGATCCTCCTAGTCTGCAGTGGAACATCTTATAAAATCTGTGGAAGTTTGTCTGTTGGGAGTTTGACGTACTTGTGGGAATCCAGTGTTCCTTCTATTAGAAAAAAGACCATGAGATGCACTAAGAGAAACGTTTGCTTCTCTTAACGAAATACATGTTTGTATACCAGCAATGAAATATTTTGTTGTTGAAACCAAATTACTTTGTTGTTCTAATTCGGTTGCCCCAAAACAAATATTGTGTTGGTGCAACTAAATATTTGTTTAGTTCCACGTACAGTAAACAGTTTCAGTTAACATAAGAAATATTGATAGCCTGCCCGAGCACTACGCCCTAGCTATATCAACTAAACTAACTACGCTGTAAAAACGTTTTCTTTTCTGCAAAACATAATTTCTAGCTGCAAAGAAACATTAGTTTAAATCTGAACCTCTGCAAAGTAGCCTTGCCACGAACATAAGATTTGTATGATCTATATAGTAATTACAATGCTAACCTTTCATTGTCGTTACAGGAAATAAGAGAGAAGGAAAAATAAATTTTAAAATAATACTCGCAAGAAAACCAGAGCCGCTTCGAGATTCGAATCAATACACCTTGCGTTATTAACATTACACTCTGCACCACACAGCCACTTTGTCTTTCCGCATTTGGACTACTGTTGGTGGGCATGCAATTTTAAGTAGTAAAATGGGCCAGAATATAATGCCGTACTTCATAATGAAGTTAGACGTCTACAGGAGGACTAGGCCGTGTTCACACGTGCGGACATGGACTGCGGCGGCGCCGCAGCTGTGTGTGCACTGATGCACATAAGCCAAGCCCTCGTGGAATGCATTTGCTGCAACTGCACACTCAGCGGACGCGCGGTACCGCAGCGGCGCCTCAACTACGTGTACATTGGCACATATAAGCCAAGTCCTCGTGGAACGCTTTTGCGGCGCCGCGCGGATTTTGTCCACACGTGTGCGCCCGGCCTTAATTTGATCGCTGCAGTTTTGTCACTCCAAAATATTCTTATTGTTTTATTTGCGTTTGCGCTGGGTCAAACAGTTACGTACTGAAAACTGCTATGTACGCCAGAAAACCTTTGAATCCTTACATTTGGTACAAAGAAATACTTGTTTGCTGTGAACAAAAGCAGCTCAAATAATGTTAATTTGCTATACAGAAAGGTAATTGTGCCATTAAACAAAAATGTATAAAGAAAACATTTATTTGCAGCAAATTTATGTTTGTGAAACCTTCCTTTGAATGAAAGTTACATTGCGTTGCTGTAAACCAAGCGGCCTCAAAGTAATGATTTTCTTTCCCGTACAGATAACTATGTATTGATTTTTTTTTAGAGTGTACCGTCGATATAAGAGGGTTTTTAAAAAATATGCATTTCAAATGATGGACTAATTGCGAAAATAAATATTTTAAATTGTTTTCATCTTTACTGTTTATTTTCCTGTTGGAATCTTTAATTAGAACCTTTGTACCATTTTCAAGGATCAATAAATACATTAACAAACTCTCATAGCATCCCAATTGTCACAAAAAATGCAGACAGACTGTCGAGAAATATTTCCTAACGAAGGCAATCAAATGAGTGGCCAAACGAATAAATACAGATGATTCAAATTAATATTTCGTTTGATAGCCTAATTAAATTTTTTCCAAAACAGATGTTTTGATAATTGAAGCATGTGTTTTCTTAGATGGACAAAATTTAATTGGTGCTTCTTAAGTTTGGTTTACTCAACCAAATATTTTGTTTGGGCAACTAAATATATTTTTTCGCCCTATACTAACAAGTATTTAATTGGTAGAAAAAAACCTTTCTCTCAGTGTGATGGTTCACTATTCCACGCCTCACTATTACAGTCCATGGACGCTGACCTTACACTTGACGAAGCCAATGGAGATTCTTTATTGACCAATGGTGCATGTTTATGAAGTTGACTTGGCTATGATTTGTAAATGTTGTTTCATCACGAAACAAAACACATGACAGAACTGGTATATCATGCCTTATTCCCTTCGTACAAAAGTTAACAGGATTATTAAAATTGTTTCCATGCAGCTCTTCATGCAGAGAGACATGATAAAGATGGAACTTATGACGTAGCAGAATGCGTAGTACACTTGCCTGAGCTATGTCACTCCTCCGTGCGATTACACGGGAGCTAAATTGCAGATTTGAGGAAATGGCAGCTAGAACATAAATTTTATCCTCTTCTCCGGCCAGTCGTTTGTTTCTGTTAAGCTTACGAGGTTTCCAGTTTCCTATAATTGGTTAAAAAGATTCGCAAATAATTGTTGAGATGGTCGACGTTCCCATTACAAGAACGAATAGCATTCTTCCTACGTTCGACATACACTATGAGTATTAATAGCTTTTTCAGCATTAGTAAATACCATCTACCAGCACGTCTTACGTCTAGGTAGTATGAACTATCACAAAGTATTGACCAAAAATATCCCAACGCAATCAGTGTAATGGAAACAGAATCGTAACAAACATACGAAGATCGTTGCCTAGTAATAAGTAGTTAAATGGAGCATACTTCTGTCGGTATTTAGAGTTCTCATACGATATAACATCAACTACTTGCACTAGAATCTTGGGGGGGGGGGGGGAAACACCATTGGGATTCTAATTTCTTCATATTTTATTTTCTTGAGGTGAATATGCATTTTTCCATTTGAAAAAATGTAACTTTGTTCAAGAAATACATTATTAAAATCTGTGTATGCGTTGTAATAATGAGCCCTTGTCTGAAATCCAGTTCTGCGAAACCAGCACATCAATATCTACGTTCATTTCCGAAATATTTGTGGTGCAAATTTTAGGTGATTCGCCCCATGTAGTAGGGCCGCAAATAACCTGCGAGTAAAATAAACTTTTTTTTTCTGTCAGAATTGCTAACAGAGGGCGTATCTGGTTGTTTCTTCGTTTATTTTCCAGCTTGTTATTACTTAGGTTGTTGAGTGGCGATGAGCCAAGAATAGCGGTAACATTATTAGGTATGAAGAATTTACTACAGAATAATAAATATAACTAAAAGAACGTTAGCACAAGTTTTTATTGTTAAGGTGGGTTTACGATTGAATTAACACAATAAGTGTGCCGTGTGCTTAAAATATGAATCGATGTGTTCAAGGGTATTGGTTTGTGACTGTCGTGTGCGTTCTTGGCGTGACTTAAGAGATCGTTATATTTTATATCTTAAGTACAAGTCAAGACGAAGTAGCCAATCAGAGACCAGTGACATTTGTTGTTGGCGGGAAACTGTATTTACATATTGGATTTAAGTAATGTCGTATTGTGAAACCGTATGCAAATAATTATATTAATTGAGAGACAGTATCCTCTTAATTTAAAGAACAGTTCATGGCCATGTTTTATTTCTTTGAAGAGGTTATTGAATTTACTTTAACTAACATTTTCGGGTGTATTGATGTAAGTGCCCAATGTTGGCATCGGCTTTCTCTTCTATAAGATATCACGAGTTTTTAAATTGGTTTACACAAGCGGTAACCACACATAATTAAATATATGGAAATAATCTTCACACTTGTTCACGTTTCCAGGTTATATAGGCTGTTTTCGTCTTCTGCGATTCTCCTTGGATAGACTTAAGAGTTGCTAATTCAGTCGTAAACTGCAAATCATATTGTTCATTTTCTGTGTGCTTATCGAGTCATTAAGTACAATGCTTAATTCTTCAGTCCTTAATCGTAAACCCACCCTTACGGGCTCACAGCTTTGTCCCGCGCTAGCTAGTAGAAGCGAAGGAGAGCGTAGTTAGATGATGTATGCACGTGCGCGCTATCAGTTACAACCGAAGAAGCAGTGGACAAAAAAATGTTTACAAAGAGTGTCTGTATTGCCTATAAGAGCGCGTGCTACTCCCGACCTTGGTTATCGGGTGTCTTTGAGACATTTGAAGAATGCTCTGGATTACTGACCTCTTGTCTCTCAGCTAAACTCGGGGTGCGGCAAACCTTCCAGGTCAAGGCCAGTGGCTATAAATAGTGCGATGGACCTCCGAGCAGGCAGTTGTTGAATGTATGAGTGACTGGAGGTTTAGCGATAGAAGAACGAAACGAGCAGCGAGATAAGTGACAAGCGGAAGAAAAATCTACGATTGCGAGCATCACAGCAGTGAAAAGTGCGGCTGGCAGGCTGGACTATTGGACTGTATGAGTGAGTGAACTATATTAGAAATGATGGTAACATGTAGACTGAAAAGGTGTTAATGATAAGTATCAGTTAATTGACGATAACAAAACAGATACATAAAGAAGGACGTTAATAAGGGTTGAAACAGACATTAAATAGTTGGTGTGAATAAATCTTTATACAAATAAATAAAATAGTAGTGTCTGTCTGAGATTTTAAAATATTCCACTTTTAATTATTTTTTCATATAGTATAATTGATTACTAAGCCATATTTAATATTATTTTTTTTCATATCTGTCTGTCCGACCGGATTAAACTCAAAAATCACTTAACGTATTGACATGAAATGTACATAGTCTATAGATAATAACACCCAGACTAACTTAGTCTTTGTTTTATCGAGATATCTCAAATGGTTCCGAAAATATGATGGTGAGCAGGGATGTACATAGGTATTGGATTAAACTTTTCTTAGAATTAATGCATAAAAAAAAGTATTGTTAAAAAAAGTTTCGTAATTTTCTTTTCTTTTTGTCTATGGGCTGTCCTCTTTTCCTTCCCAAGAGTCGCAGTGGCCCAGTGGCTAGATCTATTCCAAGTGGGGCAGTAGTGGCTTAGTGGATAGAGCTATTCAAAGAGGGGCCGCAGTGGCCCAGTGTCTAGAGCGAATCCAAATGGGGCCTAAGCAGCTCAGTGGATAGAGCGATTCCAAGTGGGATCGCAGTGGCTTAGTGGATAGAACTTTATAAAGTGTGACCTCAGTTGCCCGGTGGCTGGGTATATAGGTATCTACATCATTAAAACCATAAAATATGTGTGAATCGATGGTAGGGTGTAATTTAATAACTCCATTAAATCTGAAAGAAGCATTATTACTATTTCAAACATAGAACTTTAGTGAAACTATGGTGGGCTTTATTTTAAAACTTCATAAAACCTAAGCGAAGTGAAATTTCTATTTCAAAAATAAGAAAACAAGTCCGAAATTTCTTGTGAACGAAGTCGCATTGGTCAACTAGTTTTAAAATAAAATTTAGTACTTTTATTTTTATATAGATCTCAAACCCTCAGGAACTCAGATACACCCCTCGAGCATCTTATAACAACATGTCATAGGCTGTTCACGGCAAAGTGAGCACTTTTTAAGGCCCTTCTAAATTTTTCCTTTCATCCAATCTCCATTTTTCTGCTGCTTTTTAATATAAACATTGCCATGTGACCAATAAACACAGTGTATGCATTTCACCGCCATCAAAATGCAATGCCTGAAGCTGCAATAAGATATATTTAGTAGGGGTTAATGGCTGTTGGAAGGGCCTTAAAAAGTGCTCACATTACCATGAACAGCATATACTATTAAATAAAATGATGGAGGAGTCCTGGAAAATCTCATAGAGGGTGCTGGGCGACGGAAAGAGTGTTCGTAGTTCAGTTTCCTGCGCGTAGAGCCTGTGCTGAGGCATGTGATGTAACCGCTAGTATGCTTCCAGGCCGCATACGCGCAAATTACTTTATGGTAGGCGGCACAATTAAGAGAGGGGACTGCGTGGAGAATGGGGTTGCCGGGGAATGAATATGAAGGCCGGCGTGGGCCGAGTATGCGTGAGAACTGGCGACGAGGGATAGGGTGATGGGTGTCGGCCGACAGGCTGGAGCCACGCCTCATTGCAATTCAGCTTGCGCTCGCCCGCCGTGGAGAGGCTCTCGCAGCGCCTCTGGCGGCGACCTCGAGAGTCTCTCGCTCTCTCATCAACCCTTATGTGAGTGCCTACTCCCTTCACCCCCCACGGTCCTCATCACTTACTGGGTCGCCACAACAAAGGCGCCCGATCTTCCCCCGAGACCGCCCACAATATAAGCAACAAGAAGTTACTGAGACAACTGTATACTTAACTTACTCTCATTTACCAGAGTGTTCGTATTTCCCTTAATGTTAATGATAAAGTATTCATCTCTACTTCGTTTAAGTTTAGAATAATTTTCTTCGCGGCGTTGATGAGTTATATACAATCGCTAGTGTCTCGTCTCTAGGTGTAAACGGGATGCCCCATTTTAAAGATGACGATGGCTTGGGATAAAAGAAACTGTAGGAGACACTGCACTATTCCTTGCACACCATGCTTTTTTTATCTTTAATAGTTTATGTTTTACTTAGTTTTGTATAAACGGCTCAAAAAAAGTATTGTATCAAAGATATATTGTACCAAAAAATACCATGACATAAGGCAAACAAGTAGAATGGTATGGCTGACTTTGGCACATCGGCGTTCGGCTTTGGAGCTCGAAGCTGTTCATGCTCTGTCATTCCAGTCCCCCGGTGGCCATTTTTCCCTAAAATTGCCCTTTTCTCCCTCGAAATTTCTATTTTTCTCAGAATTTCCCTTCCCCCCCCCCCCCCTGAAAAGCACCGATCCCCCCAGCTGCAAAAACTAACTCCCGGAAGGCAATTTTCGATCCACCGGACGGATTTCGGGAGGATCGTTTTCTAGGGCAGAGCAGTGGTGGCCATATTGGTTTTATAGGCATAGGGTATGACAAATCCATACACATGGTCCAGGGTCCGGAGTCAGAACTAACTATCAGCCATCTTATACTCCATATTGGATATCGGTGACCTTGACTTTGACCTTGTCCCTATAACAATGAATGATCTTAAACCCAAAATTAAAAAAAAAATGCAAAAGTGTTCTAAAAAAAATCCCCCAATATTTATAAAAAATTATTAAGAAATTTATTTTAAAAACTATTAAATTATAATTTTTAATGTTTGGGCTTAGAGAGTACTAGGGACTGGAACCGACCAGCCACAATGTTGTGACGTCACCCGACCACCATGTTGGACACAGGTGACCTTGTCCTTGACCCATGATCTTGTCCCCATGACCGTGAGCTTGGATGACCCTGAAAACAAAAATTCTAGAAAAATGTAAAAATTGAATAAATTCATTAAAGTCAGCGAGCATATTACATTACTGACTACTGCGGCCATCTTGGATCCAGACAACCTTGACCTTCAGCCTTATCATGGTGACCTTATACCATGAACACAAAACTTGCGAGAAGTCCCAAAAATTTCCAGAAATCTATTAAAAAGTTCATAACAATTATATAGAAATCAATAAAATACTAATAGAAATTAATAAAACATTTAATTTTAAAACCATCATTAGAAATTATTTTTAAAAAATATTAAACACTTACATTTCCAGAGGTCCC
This sequence comes from Dryococelus australis, assembly GCA_029891345.1. Lineage (NCBI taxonomy): Eukaryota > Metazoa > Arthropoda > Insecta > Phasmatodea > Phasmatidae > Dryococelus > Dryococelus australis. The sequence goes on along the minus strand of CM057000.1, from coordinate 121,474,442 downwards.
CCACACCACCACGTCAAGCAGACGACTGACCCTCGCCAATTGCTATTGGCTGTTTAGTCGGCAGGCTTCCATTCCCACTAATCAATTACTTGTCTTAACATTCCTCTGTCTACCAATGTTATTCATTGGTTAATTTGTCGGCAGGCCTCCCCCCTCACCTTTACTCATACCCTCGTATGCAACCATCTTGGGTTTTTTCTTTTGTTTAGCTTATACATTACTGGAGACCGCCATCTTGGAGTTCATGCTTTCATTTTCAACCCCTAGGTTACGCTAGTGTACTAATTAGCTATTTACCAGCCAGGCAAACTGGCGATTTAGCCACCAGATGACAGCCATATTTGTTTATGTTATTTTCAAGTATAAGTGGTGCTATCGGCACCCTCCATGTAGGGTTTTATTTTCATCACCTAAGTAGTGCTGATCTTTGATTATGCTATGTGGTCTTGGTCTTTAAACGTCGAAATCTTTAATTCAGTTTGGCATTTGCTGGGAAAATAACTGTGGTGTATTTGAACAACACCACGCATGCAGAAACTTATATAGAACCTCTCTGCGCCATATAGGTACCGCACTGAAGCAGGTCTGGCCAGGACCGACTCAACCTCCATCCTCCCCCTCCAAGTCACAGGGTCCAACCGGAACCCTTGGACATATTATATTCTTCTTCACTACAAATTTTTCTTTCAAGGCATCTACAGCCCCTGGAATGTTATGTTACCATCAATGTACAATGCTACGTTCGCAGTTTTTAATGCTCTTCGACTAATGGCTTAATAGGAAGGTTGTGGCCTTTTTGTAGGTACATTTCAGCCAAACGTAGTATTTCTTGGGTCATTCTTCGATTTCTCCTGTTAATTTGCTTAGTGTGGTCAAGGTATGCATATATGTTTTTCTTACCTAGAAAGTTATTCCCAATCACATAATATTTTGAAGTTCCCTTGGTTGTTTAAGGTAGAATCCATTCGACGTGGTTTCGACAGCAGCTAGTACAGGGCGTTTCTTAGATGCAGGGTCTATACCTTCACAGTCTCTTCGGCTTATCACCTCGTTTGAACAGGCGTTTACACTTGACACATTGTTGCCTAGCACAGGGAGGTCCCTTCACACAAGTATATTTTTTTTTCATGCTTCGTTCCACCTTGGCTGTAGGGAAATATCTTGTCACAGTAATAGCAACAATCCATGACGAAGTCATTGATGACGGACTGCTGTAGGAGACTCAGCTGATGAAGTCGAAGGTTCTTCTGGCGACATGCCTGACGTAGTCGATGGAGAAAATGCTGTAGGTGACCCAACCGAAGAAGTCGATGGCAATACTGCTGAAGGTTTTGTTGCTGGACCCGCAGCCTTTGTCACTGTAACATTTTATAAGTGTTTTTGTAAGCTGAGACGATGTATCTTTCACGCCAGCTACCTCCAAAATAAGTCTTACAACTGACCTCCCATGCTTATAATATACCCTTATGCAAGCCCTGTGACGTCATGTTACATTAAACCAACTGGAATATACCAATAACACATTATACGGACATGGACCAGCCAATCACCAAGTTGTGCCTGGTCAATCACGTGTAGGCACTTAGACATCGCACGCAGGAGTCATTCCTACTCTTGCTCAGGAAACAGTCAAATGCACAAGGAAGTTACAAATTACGTATTGTAGCGGTGATAAACATTCCTGTATTTGTAGCCTGATATTCGGTAGTATTTCCATACAGTTTATAGGTGAAAAAAAAACTTCCTTTACACTTTAGGAAGTTTAGTAGAAAATTCTTTACAGTTAAGACAAACTCAACTCGACTGGACATTAGGATAAAAAACGAGAACGACGATCATTAGACATTTTCTCCTATGACTGTTCGTGGCATAAAATTAGACTAATCATTCTCGATTTTGTTGTTTTCAAAAATATAAAACTCAAAATCGATAATTATGATTAATAAATTCTTATCGACCAACCAAATAAAATAATACAATTCTAAAAATAGTGAAACTCTTCAGTGTGACAATAAGTTTTGTCTCTCTGAATCGCATCAATCTCTGTGCTTTATTTTATATTTGTATTTATTGGGAAACTAGCTGAATAAGATATTTTTGTAACACTACAAATAAATTGGCTCTTATCATAGATGTTTAATTATTGTTGAAATTCATCAAGCAAGTGTTGTCTACTTCTAGTTTATCATTAATAGGGGTATACATAAAAGTTTTTGTATGTTTAATATAGGTAGGTAGTTGGACTTAACGTCTCTATTCGACAGCCAGGTCATTAGAGACGGTGCAAGTTGCGTAGGGAAGAGGGATTGGGGAAGGAATGGGAACGAATCGGCCATGGGCTTTGTTAGGGGCCCATCCCAGCATCCACATGGAGTGATTTCGGAAAACCATGGAAAACCGACATCAGGATGGTCGGACCTGGAACCGAACCTCGCTCGATATGTTGTTTATAACAATGTGTTGTAAATATACCGACTTTCAGATGTAGAGTTGTAAGACAATACATCGCAGAAGGCGCATCTGTGATACGACTTCCATAGCGGTTCTCTATTTTCTTCATGGATACGAACACGAAGTACACGTCTTTTTTTTTTTTTTTTTTTTTTTAGAGATAATGGCTTATAGCCGGAAAAGTTTACTGTTTGCTAGGATTCAACGTAATGTACACACGAACTACAGTTTTATCTCGTTATTGGCGGCCATATATGTATGAAGCTACTTCCCGATTTCACTGGGCCAATGAGGATTCTGATACTATAAGGCAGAACAATCGTGATTGGTCTCCAAACAACTTAACCGACTCAAAACATTGTTCATCCATTCATAAAAGAACGGACTAGGAAGAGTGCTATCGAACATATATTGGTTCGAAAAAATTGACGCGATTTCCCATTATCTCTTGTCACGTTATTTAATTTGTATTGTTTTTGACGCTCAACCCGCATACTGCTCGCAATGTTAAAGAATTTCAGTACATTAACTGGCGTTTTTACGAAAATCTATATGTCATAAACGGAAACGTGATAGATAATGGAAAATTGAGCTGATCAACGTAAATACACACTGATTTGAGTGAGTGAAGGAATTTGAGCGGCTCTTAACATCGCGGTCTTGAGAGCCGATTACACACTGACAAAATGGTTTTGTTAAATCAAACAAAGTTTATTTGGTGCAAACAAATCTATTTTTTGTACAGGGGCAATTCAATATTTTGTTGTTGAAAGTTAATTATTATGTTGTTTATATCAAATTATTTCGTTGTTCTCATTTGGTTTGCCCCAAACAAATATTTGTTTGGTGCAACTAAATATTTGTTTCGTACTAATTACATTAAAGAGTTTACGTTAATATAAAAAAAAAGTTTCGAAGCACGTCATAGATTCGAACTTCGATCGCGTCCACCCGAGTGCTACATCTTAGCAACCGAAGCATGATAGTCCCTACTGATGTAATTGAAACGTTCTTAAATATATTGATTTCAAATACTGGACAACGTACTCTAATATTTCAAGTTTTCCAGCTTTACTTTTTAGTTTCCTTTTGAAATTGTTTTATCAGGATGTTTATACCATTATTAAGAATCGTTTGATGCTAATAAACCACAGACACGAACAAACAAGGTTACTCTCCTAATTGTCAAGAAAAATACTGCTAACTTATTCTCCAGCTGTATTTTCGAAAGAAATCCATAAAATGAGTGGCCAAACGAGAATGTATGCAATTCATACAAGAGAATATTTTGTTGGCAGTCTCATTTAATTTGACGAAACACAAGGGCTTTGTTTATTCAAACGTGTTGTTTGTCAGATTGACAAAACTAATTTTGTTGCCTTCAAGTTTCGTTTGCTCAACAAAATATTTTGTTGCGACAAGCAAATCTATTTTTGGCCCTACGAAATATTTTATCTGGTGGAAACAAACAACTCTGTATCCTACAGCTTCGAGTTTCGAGAAACAATGGCGGGTGTACGCGACGCTTTCTTCGCCAGTGTAACCAAAAGATTTTCTTTCTTGCGGCATTTAGATATAATTCTTCAAACATGAAAAAGTAGAACCTGGTAGCTATAACTAAACGAGAGATTTTTAAAACAACCAAACGTTATGGCAAACTGATAAAATTAATATCTCACATTTCTAGAAATACGGCTCATACCAAAAACCGTTGCAAACGAGTGGCAGGATCCACAGACTACGGCATTCCGTGTTCGCGTTCGAATGTCGCCCCAGAATAAAACGTTCGAATTTTATAAAAGGCTTCTGTCATACACAGTAAAAACCCCACGCAACAAAAATTTCGGTGTGTATATATATATAATTTTGGTAATCACTTTTTTTTACAGCAACTAAAGAAAAGGAACGAGTAACTGGGATGCTTCGTGTGTCCACGGCATATTCTGTGATAATTGCGGAAATCCTGGCACTGATAAAACAGTGTGTCCTTAATTTAACTAAGAGCCATGAAAATTTTCTTTACCATTAATTTCCCTTAAAACTAAGTTGTTTATTTATTCTAACAGTGCATGTAGGGACAGTATGTGACCCACAGGTCGCACGTTGGACAGTCCGTTGTGTGTAATATCCTAATAGCAATAATTAATTTCGCTGAAACTCACAAACGTGAATGAGTAAATTCTGGTATTAATTGTCGGGGGGGGGGGGGTTGGGGGGCTGAATCCTTGCAGCGGAGCGGGGCGTAATGGAATGTTCTGGAGTGTTGTATTCGCTGCGCCAGACGCCGAGGCGCTTGTTTGAGCGGGGAGTGCGCGAGTTTGCCGGGGAGAAGAAAAAACAACTCCGTGTGCAGCTCCGGCTGCGTAGCAACCAACCTAACAAATTTATATGCATCCTTATGTTCTTGTATCAAAGCTATTTTCTCGCACTGCGATACCAGGAAACCAATGTCCCTAGCTTGGACAGCCGCAGAGGTCGCTGTAGACGTCTCCCGTAAAGACTGTTCACGATAAAGTGAGCATTTTTGAAATGAACCTTTGAAAAATGTCACTGCCCCTGCCTGCGTATATATTATCGGAAGCAGGAAGTGACATTCGCCCAGTAACGTTGGTGATGATTGAGGGAAAGCAGGTACATATCTTAACGTGGGATAAAAAGTGTTAGGTAATCATTTGTGATAACTCAATTATTTATTTCCCTTTTTTGGATTTTTATGAATCGGAGTGTAAAGATGAGCAGATCTGTTAAATATTTACTTACCTAATCATTTCACAGTGTTACTTAACCGACGTATGAATAAAGTGATGAGGCCCACAGGAATGTTAATTTTAGGGTAAGTCGGAAGAATACAATACATGCGTACACGTAGATCGTAGGCAGGGCTTTCATTTTACCACCGCGAACAGCTTACACAAGCGTCCGGATTCGCTGACGAATATTTCTATGGAAGGGAACAAGGGCTCGTGAAACGGGAAGGGATCAAGGGCAAGTGATCAAGGGCATATTGCACCGAAATCGAACACAGACTAGAAATTGCTATTTTCCTGCATGGGGTGGGGAAGGAGTACATCGGTATAATCCTTTAACGGTTACTTCAAAAAATTTCTGTAGCACTGTTAAAGTTATGCTTCCATGATACTCCTCCGCCTCGTGCAAACTTAGCTTAACCAACTCTAGAATATTACACCAAAGTACAACGCACCGAATTCTTGGCACTCAGTTGTAATAACATTTTGCATGACAACTATTTTTACTAGGCGCTACCAACACACGTGTTTTCTCACTTTTTTTTTTCATATTTATTATAAATATAATATTATAAATTATAAGGAAAATATAGTTAGGCTACAATTTTAACGGAAAATAAGATACTTGTATGCTAACAGAGGTATAGAACGCTTGTGATAAATGAGATGTTTAAGAAATAACTAAACACGTCAGACATGGGGTAATTTTTCAAAGGTTTGATTCTAGAAGTGTGAAGAAACCGTGAACAGACTATAGTAACAGTCCAGGGGAGCCGTGTAGCCCGATGTAACTAATGCCAGGACCTTGCATTGGATTGTAGGGGCCGTGGGGGTGTAGTGGTTAGACTACTCGCCTCTCACCAAGGCCGGCGAGCCGGGTTCGGATTTCCGACGGGGTCACTTCGGATTTTCGGATGTGGGAGTCGTGCCGAACGATGCCGCTGGTCGGCGGGTTTTCTTGGGGTATCTCCCGTTTCGCCCCGCACTTGCATTCCATACTCACCTCGCTTTACCCTCATCGTCTCTCCAGACCTCGATGATAAAGAGCAGGCCAAATTTCTTAGCTCACTCGCTCTACTGGGTCTCAACCAACCTGTCCAGAAACGTTGGTCTAATGGAAATTTAGGGTTAATGTTTTTGTTTAAGAGTATAGATGACCGGGCCGTTACTGACCCCGCCAGCTGCAGCGCCTGGCCGTGGCCAGTCCTGCTGCTGTAGGCAGCTCAGGCGCCACGAAATCTGGCGCGGACAGTACGTGGCCCGCGGGCCGCATTTTGGACGTCCCTGTGGGCTACCCTATACCCTCCATGTGGGGGGGGTGGATGATGCTGCGATGGAGCCAGGACAGACGACAGGAAACGGGAGACGCCTCATCTCCGGCAGACATAAATGGCGCCACCCTTCTGTGTGCGTGTTTCCTGTCCTCCTGGCTCGCGGACTGATTTGCTTCGAAACTCCTGTTTGGTACGCTTCCAGCTAGTAACACATATACTTACAATCGTTTGCTATCCGTCATTTCAGTCACTTCTATAAAAAATAATTCACGTGATAAACCTCCGAAGGAATCATCATGCCCGCTCGTCCTACTGAAAAACATCTTCACAAAGCATGAAATATTCTGACTTCATATTTATTTATTTATGGTATGGGATACCGGAGAATAATTCTTAGATCGTATTTAAACGTGAACTGGATACGTAAGCAAGAAGAAATATTGTATACTGCATGATAAGATACAATAAAAAACTAAATATGGAGAGTACAAATGAATTCGATCAAAAAATTGGGACACCTACTACTAATCGTCCAAAAGAAATTTTCTAACGTAATTTTATGGAATAATAAATATATTATTTCGTATTATAGGCTAGTTAAAGACAATAAAATGAAATGTTGAGGATAAATACGAACTCTACTGACAAACTGGAGCTAGAGGTTTAACACAAAATAAAAATTGAAAATCGTCTAAAAATAATCTCTAACAACACTGTACGCTGTTTAATTTGAAATAGAGCCACTAGTTTATTACAATTAAAACAGACAGAACTTAATGTGGCACTCTTAGCGTCTCGATAATCTCTAAGTGTATTAAGATAGACAATTACAGTAAAATCTAGTGTAATTCTCGGACTATTTTATGGAAATAAATGACTTTGTCTGTATTATTTCGCTGTAATTTTCGTGGTGAGATACCTATTTTTCTAAAGGATCTTTAATGAAGTCGATATTAACTGCACGTGTGCCCTTGTGTTAGTGCCCTATTGGCCAACCTGTTCCCGGAATTATGTAGTTCATCGAAATAAAAACCATACATTAAAACGCCTGGTAGACAGGCAACCTGAAAAAAACACTCTGCACAACACATTTGCAACGCTCAAGGGATGGATAGTTGTTTACTATAGTCGAGAGAGAATTTGGGCGGCTCTAAGAAACGAGGTCTTGAGAGCCGGTGAGGCTGAGATGATGTGAGAATGGGGCAGAGCCGGAATACACTGGCGGGGGAAACGGGAGATATCCGAGAAAACTCGCCGACCAGCGGCATTGACCAGCGCGATTCCCACTTGCGAAAATCCGGGAGTGACCTGGCCGAGGATTGGACCCGGTTCGCATTGGTGGGAGGCGAGCAGCCTAACCGCTCAGCCACCGCGGCACTTCGACTGAACGTCTTCAGTTTATTTACATTACCGTGGCATTCAGCGTTACACGTTAAATATTTACTTTCATTGTTTCAATAAACTATCGGTTAAGTTCCAAGTATGTCGCATAAAATTCCCCGTCTTATTTTCTCACGAAAATGCATGAGTCGCACTATCACATTCGATTCCGTATTTACTTAAATAAAGCGAATTGATTTATTGGCACACGATGGGAAATATTAAATAATATACAACAGAAAACCATCCGCAAAGATAGAAATTCTTTCTGCAGCGTCGATTTACTAATATAAATTTTTGCATTTATTTTCTAGCTCTAGTGTCTTAGTCTTTACGCTGGCTGAAATTATTTTACCTAAAAAATTCACATACACAAGTTACCAAGTAGCAAATGTGTACAAGCCAACTTATTTTTACACAAGTAAAACGTTACAGTGCGTTTTAACTTTACAAATAACTTACATATTATAAATAAGCTACATATTTGTTGCTAACTTTGTGGGTCGCCTATGACAATAATTTCAAGTCAAACTTAAACGTATTTGCAGTAAATTTGTTAATTATATGTATGTAAAATATGTTTCCGCGGTTATGTACAAAATTTTCTCGGGTAATGGAGTAGGGCAAATGCGTAAACTTCGGACAAGTAATTTTCCCCCGGAAAAGCCTCGTTCGAAATTTACAAGAAAATACTTTTGGAGTGGCTAGTCAAGTGTAATAAGAAGAACTAATTATATTTGTTTACTTAATAATCCAATCACATTTAATATGCGAAGACCATATTTGCCAACAGTAGGCCTATTTCAAAATGGTGTCCCAAGCTTCGATACAGGCGTAACAACATCACAATAAGATTGTTGCATCTGTTCGAATATTCTGGCGTCGTTCTGACGATGTCACAGACAACTAGGACTCTTGCTAGGATGTCCTCTTCTTTCTCTAACATGCGTGTCGTACACAGTACATTTTACAGGACTCCATAAATAAAAAATCAATTGGGATCAAAGAATTCAAACTATCTGGCCAAAAACATGTCCATTTTTGAAGGAAATTGTGATCAAGGTACTGACGACCACTATTTGCAAAATTAGCTTTACGCCATCAAGTAAAACCTATGCAATGACGAACCTCAAGTGGAAAATGTGCCATTAATTTGGAGTGGGCATCTCAAAACACAGTGTATACTGATGCAGTTACAGTAAGTAGGTTGGATGAAGATATGGAGCTGTTTAAGTAATCGTGGACTATGCCGCCCACATGTTCACTTAAAATCTCACTCGATGGCCCCACACAACTGTAGACCAGGGATTAACATTCGCCGTCACATGATAATTATGATTATCATGCATCTCAACTATCGTGAGATGAGATTGGTGGAAAGCACTTACATAGGAAAATGAGGGTCGCCCATACATGTCTCCACTTACCATTTTCGAATCAACAAGACGCGGTGTGAGAAGTAACCAGGACTCAGATCATTAAGTTCCTGTGGATGGTAGGGTGAGTGAGTGAAGATATATGGGCGGCTCTTAACAGCGAGGTCTCGCGAGCAGACGAGGGTGCTTTAAGGTGACTATGGAGCGGCGCTGGAATGAAAGGGCGGGGGAAACGCGAGATCCCCGAGAAAGCCCCCCCCCCCCCCCTGGCCGCCGGCATCATCCGGCACGATTCTCACGTGCGAAATCCGCGAGTGACCCGGCTGGGGATTGAACCAGGTTCGCCTTTGTGGGAGGCGAGCAGGCTAATCGCTCAGCCACCGTGGCCCCTGTGGATGGTAGATTTTCAGGCGTTGTTCCCGTAGTTATTTGGAAATGGTAGTGTACATAACACCCATTTCATCTGCAGCTACTCCTCGAATGCTTATTGACAGCTCTTCGGCGGCGTTATCAAGAACTACCAATTTCTTCCGAGTCGGGAGTCAGTTCAACTTTTCTTTCTCTTCTGTACCGGAATTTGGTGGTAATAGCCTCCTTTCCGTAGTGGCTGGAATCGTTCTGGTAACATGGGGTGAGCTTGGTTCCTCTAGGTTGATACGTGGTCCGAGACAGCTATTTCCTCTTTCCTTCTGTTGCTGTGTGCTTGGCCGTGAAAAAAAAAACACACATTTGCAATTCCCGCAACCGAATACAGCTGGAGACGTACTTGGAGACACATATGCAATCTTAAAACTCGTACCTTGTGACTAACCACGTCGAAATTACTTATTAATCCACCTAGTACTTCCCCAATCTACTCTTCCCCAATCCCTTGTGATATATGCTTCAAAGTTTGTGGGGTCGCCTTCCCATTCTACATCATCCATGAAAGTTTATCTAATAATTACGGACTAATTGTACAGTTCCCAATAGAGTCAACCTACAGCATATCTAATTATTACGGCCTCTGGATAGAAATACAGATATTGTAATGTATGATATACTTCATAGAGAGGCATTTTGTCGATAAAATCATTTATTTAGCACTTTAATGCTTGATACGTGTTGTTTGGGGAAATTTTTGAATGACTAGTAAATACGTATCTCTCAAACCGAGTAAACTACTTAAAAAAATGTAAGACCCCTATTTTATAGTTACACGCTATGAATAACAGCTAGAATAATTGTTTCCAAAACATTTAAAGTTACCAAGATATAATTAATAATTCCATGTTGTATCTCAAGGTTACTTCGTTAGGATTTGTCACTGAAGTACATATTTTAATGACAAGCACAGAAAAGTATGAAAAGCAGTGTCAATGTAAACTTGTTCATAGGACTGCACTGTACTGATTTTATTTGTTAATTTGAGAGCTGCTGTGAACAACATGAGGGAGCTAGGGGAGAAATTATTGGTTTTATTATAACATAGATTCATATTGTGTGTCCTGTCGTCATTAATTTTACTTAAACTTTTCTAAAGATTATTTTATCTTCCAGTTTTAAAGTTGCGCAACAAATGAACTATAATAAATCACATAAGTTTTTTCGCAATTAATTCTGCTGTTTCATCATTCAGCCAAATCTTCAAACCTACTAAGACATCAAGTATCTCCTTTTCACAATTAGTCCATTCATTTTAACAGGCACGCAGCTATTATCTGAATACCGACCTTCTCAACAGCAACATACACGCCAATACCGCAGCTAGGCTAATGTGTTTCTAAACCACACTATGATTTCAAAAATGCAAAAATAAAACAGTGGCGTGTGGTGAACTGTCGCAAGGTATTCTGGCGTAATTTCTGTGCCGTACACTGATAAAATTTTCCGTACATTTACGAAATGTTTTACGGAAATGTACAGTGTACATACGGAAAGGCAATCCGTAATGACGAAAAACAGAATTAAGTCCGAAAATACAAAATACGGAAAGTTTCCGTATTCCATTTGGCTTCGAGTTACGGAGACGAACAATGCCGATTCCACACGAAGCTTTCTTCGTCACTGTAACAAGAAAATTATCGTTTCTGCGGCAGTTCAGGTTATCCACGCGACTGTGGCCTATTATTTTAAACATTAAAAAATAGCATCAGGCGTCTGTAACATTAGGCAACGCTAAAAATACACTAAATTTAATAGAAACTGAATTTTTGCTCTTTGTTATTTCGTACGAATATAAAAGTTATACCACGATTTTCAAGTGATCGTTGTAGGTAAATGGTTTTGAGCCGAGGACTGGTAATTTTATAACTCGGGTTCAAACCTCGCTTAGATACTAAATATTTTAAATTTTTAATACCATATTTTATACTCAGTACAACACCCATATAACGAAAACTAAAGACATCTTCATTATCTCTTTTTTATTTTAAACGGAGAGTAGAGAAAACTAACTTGGAAATTAACGACAGGTTCCGTGAAATTTACGGAAAGTTCGTTTCTGAAAACTAACGTGTCCGTAATTTTACGGAGCGTTTACGGACATTTATGGATACATTTTTGCCAGCATTTTTCTGTAAAATGAAGGAAATTTTTTTAAACAGTGCACTGTTGATTGCTTCCACCACTAAAACGTAGCTGGACAGGTAATGCCACAGGACGCATGTGATTGGTCGCTTTCCGCTCGCCTCTGAGTGGTCGGAATACATACGTCCATTTCCCCTAGGCTGCACGGTGGTTACTGGCTCCTGCTGCGTGCACCGAGAATGTACAGTAGTGAGCAAGCGCCAGCTCACCTTGCAACACTTCCCCACACGCCACTGGCTTGGCATAATACTGCTGGCCGTAGCGATGTTGTCTGTGAAAGCAATGAGCACGCATAGTGTCTCAGAAGCTGGTATAACAAATCTCGAAGTTTCTGGCATCAACTGTGTCACTACTATGTTCGAATGGTTTTCTGTACTAACTTCGATATAATCACGCTGTAAGAACTCGACGTTACCAAAGTTGATGAACTCTATAGGCTGTTCACGGTAAAATGAGCATTTTCGAAAGCCCTGCTCAAGATCTACTTGTATGCCCATTGCGTATTCCTCCACCTTATGGAAAATTAACATTGCATTAAAAAAACAGAAAGCGAAGGAAATAATTTAAGTTAATCCCAAATGGGTTACCTAAAACTTTTTGTTTGACGTTAAAATAACGAACTACTTTCCATCAATCGTTACCAACTTTACTGGGCGCATGTCACTCAGTGCGCCCGTGAAAATATATGACGTCAGTAGCAGCGCATTTTTTTCTTAGGTTGATTTCGAAAGTGCTCACTTTATCGTGAACAGTCTTTAGCTTTTGATATTCCCTTGTATTACCTCACGTAGTTGCAAATATTTCGTGAAACCGAACGCCAAGACAAAGATGGTGCTTGGCAGCCTTCTCAGTATAATAAATCTGAAAATTACGAAAAGCGAATAAGGACATTTCAGAATACAAAGTTGAATTTTTTTTTTGATTCATTATGTTTTCAAAGTTATGTCTTACGACGTGATAACAACAAAATAAAGTAACTTGAAATGACATTTAATCACGAAATTCGACTGGCGAGGAAGACGTACGAATCGTTGAATATAATTCATGCACCCACTCAAAAAGAATAAATAATTAAACTTCATTATTTATATAATGAGTTTATTAACTTATTCTCATTAGTCAACAAAAACCAATATATAGTTTGCCTCACTATAATTAAAACAACACATGAGAGTGTAAACTCCGTAACACATTGTAAACATTCTAAATAAATGTAAGCACTTCTAAAATATCAAATTTAAGTAACATGGTAACTATGAAAATGAAAAGAAAGCTACGGCATTTGTAATATTAATGAGATTTTCTGTATTAACTCTGGTAGAGTTTTCTGGGGGACGTGATTTCCGCACAGAATTTTTAAAGTCGAAGATACCCACAAAAATAAGCGCTCATGTTCTTGAAATAACATGTTAACGCCGACCTGAGAAAGAATCTAAGGTTTATTCTAGTCAATTTAGGAATCTCATTGCTAATAGACTGGCAAATAAAATATTGACCATAATTTTGAACTTATGTTTGCTTGTGTACCGGATTTTCTTCGTTTTGTATGTCAACAACTGGGATAAAAACAGTTTTCTTGAAATAAATATAGAATTGTGAAATCTTACAAAAAAAAAATTCAAAATAATACGATACTAACAACTTTTCCGAAAACGTTAGGAAGGAAGGGGAGAACTTCCGTCCCTAAATCCCACATTTGGATCCGCCCCTGACCCCGGTTTCATTACGGTGGCCGCCTGGGTAGGCAACAAGCCCTACGGTGTGAGAGCTCGAGCAGAAAATGTTTTATTAAAAAACCGTCCAACGTATCTGACTGAGGTCTGTTTACGAATGGCAGTTAAGAAACGTTACGCGTCTGCATCACAGACTAAAGATGAGGTAGACCGATATCGCTGGCTGCGTGCAACCAACCTCCGTGTCCCAACACTGAACTGCTTTTCTGCCAACACGTCTAGTGAAAACGGCGTGGTTTGGATTTTAGGTTATAAAACTGATTTGTAAACAAGTGCTTAGAGATATTTTTATACTTCCTCTAACAAGTTTGTAATGCTTTTTGAATAAATTCAAAATTTATTAATTTATTTTATGTATTTTTTCTCGAGTTTTTGTTTTGAAGGAAATTTATAATTTATATTATATTATATTGCAAATTGCATATATTAATATTATAATTAATTTAATTTATTAATATAATAGCACTTGTCATTTAAAAATAAAGATGTAAACAAACACGTTTATCACTGTTGGCCATGTGACTTTGACAGTTGTGTAGGATTGGGGTAGGTCAATGTTGGCTACATGCGCAGAAGACGAATAAGCGATCTACCTCATCTTCAGTCTATGGTCTGTACAGGTTTTCCAGTTTCTCCATTTCTCTCTAAAGCATGATTTTGTAACAGTGATAATTGCTCATACAGGTGTTTTCACAGTCATTTTTTTAGGTATGAACATTCCCATACAAACCATTAAGAAAGAATAGGGACGTGCATCAAATATTTATTTTTATTAGTGCATCCTAAAACGGCAGGATCTCCGCTGAAAGTCTCATAGAGGCGCGTTATTGACGGCAAGACCACACGCCAGTTCAGTGCTTCGCACGTAGAGGCGATGAGAAAATTGATGCGCATATTTCGGTCGCCCCTAGCACTCCCACGCTATCAGGACTCAGACGTGCAGGCGGCCACCTTAAAACATCGTCAAATGAAGTGCACCAATAATATTTAAAAAAAAACACCAGTCTGCGGGCACAAGGAATCCATATCGACGCCACCAGGCTTTGGCGTTTCTACAGGCATAAAAGCAGTTTCGCGTCGGGACTGGGAAGCATATCGGTGCGCAGCTGGCAGGCGCTCTCTACTCCTCGTGGCCCCTCGGCGAGCGAGGCAAGGCGAGGCCGGCAACCTGCGCTTCCAGCGGTGGCCGCTAGAGGCGCGCGAGCAGCGTCTGCAGGAAGGTGAGCGACAGCAGCGCGGCCAGTATGTCCGGCGCCGAGTTACAGCCCTCCTCGAAGCACTGGCACACCATCTCGCTGTGGTCGTCGTCGTCGTATCTGTAGCACGGCTGGCGGCTCTTCTCCCAGCCGCAGTCCCGTATTATCCTCGTGTTGCCGTCGTACATCACTGCGGGCAGACACAAGCACGACACAATTACGGGGAGGAGTTGGCCTGGTCCTACACAAACAGCGCCAAATACCAATACCTTAACTATTTTATATTTGTAACAAACATTGTTCAACATGAATGCATTGTATGTGATGACATATATATATATATAATTAAAAATAATTTTAAGTCAAATTCTAATATTTTCTGTTTTCTTGTAGACATAATAACGAATACCAACTTATATCTACTAATGAAGAAATTTCCTACATACACTAATGACGAGGGCTACTGTGTAACACATATGTCATCACCAAATAACAATTCATATTTTTTTTAAAAAAGGTTAGAAATTTAAAACGTAGCAAAATGAGGGAAGCGAGAGGAAAGGTTCGGCGGCTCTTAACGTCGAGGTCTTGAGAACTGATGAGGTTATAGTGAGGTGAGTATGGAGCAGCGCAGGTATTCAAGGGCTGGGGAAACGGGAGATCCCCGAGAAAAACCCGCCGACTAGCGACATCGTTTGGCACGATTCCCACATGTGAAAATCCGAGAGCGATCCCTCCGGTGATCGAACCCGTTTCGTCTTGTTAGGGGGCGAGTAGTCTTACCACTGCACCACCGCGGCCACTCAGGAACACACGTCGAGTGGGGTACCCTGCGCTAACCGTGCTGGGATGTTAGCAACGGTCAAGATATTGAAATTAATTTTTTTAAATCTATATTTTTAGCACATTAAATCATTTACCTTTTTGATACGAAATAATAGTCAGAAAAATGGGCGACATAAAATGAAAACTACTTTTTAATACACATATAACGAATTATAATCATATTCAAGTATACGACGTGTTTAGAAAACATTTGTTCAACCTCAGGCATGTGATTCGTGACCGGAAAAGAGGAAGAATAATATAGGACACCCATAGTCCATCTCAAACAATATGCGCTGCATAAGCCCTTAAAGGCGGAGGGCGGCAAGCATATTACATGGGGTATTATGAAAAGTACTTGTGTAAGGGGAACTCAAATTGGTATACGGATTAATTCAACCAAGACCTAGTGCGTCGTACAAACGCCCATTAGGTAAACAATATGGATAGGCACCCTTAGATTGCATGCAACATGTACCTACACCGTGAGGTTAAATTGATTGCGGTTACCATCCGATAAAGCAGGTCGTCGTAATTAGTATATAAGGCTTCCTAGTTGCATCTCTCTAGGACCCACAATTCCCATGCAAAAGGTAAATGAAGGGTACAGTGGTAACAAGGCCATGGCCTGGTTGATAGGCAACACGTCCTGCACCCGGTGGGAAACACATGCTGATGGCATGATGCACGATGTTACACGACACAGCCAGTTCCCCTTTACCCCCTCCTGTGCAGTGAGCCCCCCCCTCCCCCCTGCAATATTGTCCGAGCGGCCTGTTATTTGCAGCCTGTCGCCGCTTTGATTCACTGGATACTGCAGACGGGAACATGGACGAGTACACAAATTCTGAAATGACTGACATGGTCTTGCTGTATGGCGCGGCAGGTCAGCTGCGCGTGTGTACAGCCAAAGATACCCTGCACGACGTCTGCAGAACCACCAGACGTTCGCGCACCTGACACAGCGACCACGGGGGAACAGGCACGTTTCAGCGTCGATGTGGGCCTGGTCGACCGCGAACCGTCTGCACTCCACAGTTTGAAGAGGTGGTCTTAGAGAATGTAGCGGACGATACTCCGATCAGCATCCGCACGATAGCGCGAAGAATGGATGCATCGAACGGCACAGTATGGTATGTCCTCCATGAACAGCTTCTGCGACCATGCAATGTACGTAGGGTATAGGCTATTCACGGTAAAGTGAGCACTTTTGAAATCCTTATTATTTTGAATATTAGTCAATAAATAATTTTATATTAGCCTTAGATGTTAATCTTCGACTGCCGTGGAAAAAAACACACTATGTTTATTACTTAAATGGCAATATTTATTTAAGAAGATGGTTAAAGGATACAAAATGGCTGAAAGGAAAAACGTAACTAGGGTGTCAAAAGTGCTCTTTACCGTGAACAGTCTATACAAGCAATGGAGCCAGCATATTACGCCCCTCGGCTAGAATTTTGCCGGTGGTTCATGCAGCAGTGCAAAATTGATCCTGATTTCCTGGCGATTGCAATGTTTACAGACGAAGCCACGTTCACGCCTCAAAGCTTTCGCAACAGTAGAAATGTCCACATGTGGGACGACTCCAACCCACATGCAACTGTAACGAGAGGTTACCAGCACCGCTTTGCCATCAACATTTGGGGCGGCATAGTGTGGGACAATGTTATTGGCCCATTCTCGCTACCGAACTACGGGGCAGGATTTCAATATTATGATCTCCTACAGTTCCGTTTGCCACAGTTACTGGAGGATGTTCCGCTTCGCCATCAGAGAACGGACGTGGCTGCAACACGACGGTGCAGCACCCTATTTCCCCAGGATTGCGCGTGACCATCTTACCACAGCGTATCCCGCTCGCTGGAGAGGGTGGAGTGGGCTTCGTGCTTGGCCACTACGCTCACCAGACCTTACGACATTAGACTTCTGGCCGTGGGGATTTCTTAAAGGGGCGTGGGATATAAATTATCACCAAGTATGTAAATTGATGTTTACTTGTTGTTGAAAGCCAACATAGAAAAAAGTAAAAATGGCAATCCTAGATAATAGGTTTTGCCAACTTAACGACCAAGTATTTTGCAGCGTTAATGTATCAATTTAGCATAATGTCTTGCGCCACGAAAACACACAAAAATTGACGGCGTCAAGATATCTCGGCAGAATAATGTCACCCAGGTAAAATATTTTCTCTCGTAGTTAGTAAAATATATTTCTCTATTGGCTTTCCGTAAAATTGGCAAAATACAGTAAACCTCAATGGCATTAATTTATGTCCTGTATCCTCTTAGGTAGTGTGTGTACGAGACACTCGTGGCACCTGAAGAGGACCTGTTAGCGAGGGTATTGGCTTCCTGCGATCACGTGCACGACACATCAGTAGTTTTTCGATGCGTCCGCTAGTCTACTACCGCATGAACTACTGCACTGACATCGGAGGGGCACATTTCGTACATTTGTTGTGAAATTGGCTATGAGACACCACCTGCCTAATCTCGAATGATTGCCGAGTCTGCTCTGTTGTGCTGTCAGGTATTGCCTTCAGTGTCGATGACGCGTTGTTACATCACGGAATTTGCATGTGTTTACACACACTAGTACAGAGTCCCGCTACTGAGCCCATTAAGTCCTTATCGCTACTCGCAACACCATTGTACATCATACATCATCACTGGACGTGCCAAACGTGTGTTTATCACGGATACGGCGAAATTTAGCCAGTGTTTTCTTCCTTTCTGTCCTGTGCTGGAAAACCTGCCACCTACGCAGCTACATTTTCTGCGTAGCACATTTCCTAATGCTAATGTTTGTTGAGTGTTGGTTTCTGGCCACACTCATTCGGCGTGGAAATCCCCTCTCGATTCCTCCGTTTCCAGGAAGGGTTGTCTACTCACCCGGCCATGGTATCGCTACCACTGAACACGTAGTTTGCGATTCATTTGGAAACGGTGGGTCCTAGAGCATTGCAACTAAGGGGCCTGATTTGCTAATAACGCAAGTTCTGCTTCGTACAATCAATATAACTTTACGGCGTATATGTTTCATGCAATCAAAATGTGCCAACCCCTATTATTTCCATGATGGCGGTGTGTTTGCGACGTACCATACGTTCCTTTTATCTAAGAAGAACTTGGTTTAGATAATCCGTATACCGATTTGTCTTCATCTAACGCAAATACTTTCCATAATATCCCACGTAATATGCTTGTCACCTTTCCGCCTTTGAGGGCTTCTACAGATATTATTTTTGATGGACCATGGGTGTCCTATATCATTCACCTATTTTTCTGATCACGAATCACGTGCCCGAGTTTGTACACATGTTTCCTAAACACGTTGTATAGTTATGGAAAAATTTTTAAGATTCAGCAAAATTAATATGCTACGCCTCAGCTCCAAATATTTGACCATGTTCTTGGAATTCCAGGAAGAGTAATAGAGAGCCACTGAACTTGACCGCACGGGTATGCATGCGATAATTAAACTCACCTGGTACAAAACTGAAGTATAATTTATTTTAACTTTTTGGAATTATTGTCATCAGCTTCTGCGCACCACCAAATATAAGGTCAGAATGGTTGTCATTTTAGAAACAAATACAAATATATACGACAACATGGGCCAAGTAATTTGAGCGTGGTATGACAAGTTAAAGAAGGACATAACTAGGGGATAACATTGGTGGGTATGAAGAAAAATGATGTTTCATTAAACTCCACTCTATATTTGACAAAACTGAACCTTCTTCATTATCTTCTTTCTCCAGTATCAATATTACAGCTGCCATTGACATGTTGACCACCACAACCGCCAGTATGTACTTGCTTTACATTGTCCTATATTGAAGGTATTGAGTTTGTACTACAGAGTCTGCGATGTTATTGTCCCACAGTCATCGTAATAACTGTTTTTTCTATCTTAAGGGGCTCTTCAAGAGCCATTTTTTTTTAAACTGATTTTGATTGTATTTTATGGTTTCGTGACGCGATATAAATGAATACTTGATTAAAATACCAAATCATTTGAAAAATAATATTAGATTTTTTAAAACATAAATACAACAATTTTTGTCTTAAAATCTTAACTCGTGCGAATTAAAAAAAAAAAAAACGTTATTCTAACAGTAAGTGAGTAGACTGGTGGCGAGAGTGTAGAGGCAGCCACGAACTACGGCGTCCTTGAACCTACGGCGTCCTTGAACCTACGGCGTCCTTGAACTTACGGCGTCCTTGAACCTACTGCATCCTTGAACCTATACTGGTTGTATTACGTACGTATTTCACGCGGCACAGGTTGTTTACAGTCAATCGACCACTTTTGAAATAAACATTCCAAAATTTTCACTGGCCCTATCTGCGTGTATTTCAACAGGCTTACTGAGTGGAATGCGTCCAGTAAAGTTGTTTCAGTATATCCTCGATTTCTTCACACATATATGAGTCAAACTTCTGACGAATCACCCCCATGTATGACATGTTTGGTTGTTTCCTAAATATGGCATTTATCACAAGCGTTTTATAATTCCGTTAGCATACAAATGCCTTATTTTTGGTTAAAACGAACTTTAACTTATATTCTGTCTATAAATTATAATTTTTCACTTATAAACAATAAGAATAAAAACTGGGAGAAAATACGTGTGTTGGTAATGGCCCAGGAAGAAATATACCTAGTTTATACGCAAAATGCTAGACCTACTACACTGCGTTAGCCAGAATGCGGTGCGTTGTCACTGTAGTGCGATTCTCCAGATTTAGCTGAGCATTGTTTGCATGAGGCGGAGGAATATATTAGAATTATAAGTTTAGTAGGGCTTAGGAAAAGTTGGAAGTGACTTGAATGGACTATAGCTATACAATGGCGGGAAATTTATTTCCATGAATTAATTTGCAATGAAAGTGTTAGGTAAGTATTTTGCTGAAAACTGGAACGATTACTTTTGCCTTCGTTTTTTAACGCACATAAGTGTAAGAATCAGCAAATCTGGGAGATATTTACTTTTATGATAATTTTTCAATTTCGCTCGACCGAGGCATGAACAAAGGGATCATGTTCATGATAATGTTAATTTTGCATATGGCGGTAGAATGCACGGTGTGCACACTAGTAGATCTTCAGAAGGGCTTTCAAAATTGCCCAGTGTACTGCGAACAACATTCTTTTAACAGATTATAGCTGATCTTCTGGACAGATGTTCCAGGACAAGGAAATGGGGGAGTGTAACTGCGGATCGGCCGCCATATTGGATTCTGACATCTTGGATGCCGTCACAGCCTACATCTTGTATCCGCTATCTTGGTAGCCAGTACGTCGCCATATTGTTTCCTGCCACCGTCCCGTTTCCGCCCACCATCTTGTTTACGGCCGCCATATTGTTTTATCTCAATCCATATCTTGTTTCATATTACATTAAGAATCTTCTCTTATTAACAAACGAATGAGTAGCACATTTCATAAACCTACCCTGTTAAAAATGTCCATATATTCACTAAATGTCTTTAAGGAAACACGCAGTTAATATATGGAAACGCGATCTGTAATGACGAAAGATGGAGCTAAGTTGCGTAAATACAAAATACTAAATGTATTCGCATAACGTATAGCTTCGGAATTCGGGGACAAACAACGCAGATTCTACACGATGCTTTCTTCACAGTGTGACCAGAAAACGAGCTGTGGTATAATACAATCACGGTTAGTTCACACTTTTCTGAAGCCCAGCCAAAGTTCTACTTCCAGGATATTCCTCCACCTTGCGTAAACTAAGCTTATATAAGTTTATTAAATTACACCACAGGACAACGCACTGAATTCGTGCGCACTCAATTGTAACAACGTATTTTGCATGGGAACTATTTTTTACTAGGTGCTACCAACACATGTGTTTTCTCACTGTTTTATATCTACATATCTATTAAAAATGAAACACTCTAATATATGAATTAAATATTAGCCAGACTTGAATTTAATGAAAAATAAGATAATTCTATGTTAACAGAGGTATAAAACGTTAGTGAGACATGACATATTTACTAAGTAACTAAACACGTCACATACGGGGTGATTTTTCGAAGGTTTGATTGAAAAAGTGTGAAAAAAAAAAAACGTGAATACACTATAGTTAGGATGTCCACACCAGGTTAGACCTATTCTTTCAAAATCAAAAAGTATCATCAGGAACATATAAAAGTTTCCAACGTTTATGTACAAACTTTAGTAAAAATAATAAACGTTACGTGTGTCACATTTACAGAAATAACATATTTACAAACTAAATTGTTATAAGGAGACCGTAGTTGTGTTGTTAAAGCCACGGACTCCAAACTTGCTTTCACTTATCGCTCCCGAAAATATCTTGACTTTTCTTAACTACTTTTTATACACAGCGAAATGCCAGCATAATACGCATTAAATACGTTTTTCTTATTTTTTTTTTTTTTTTACCGTAAAACCAGGAAAATTAACTAGCAGATTTTCAGACAGGGTCCATGAAGTTGTGTGAAATTTACGGAATGTCCATAATTTTAAAAAGCAGCGCGTCCGTAATTTTACGGATAGTTGTAGAGAATTCTTCTTATTTCACTTGTCCCTACAATAATGTAATACTTTTAACAGTGTAGGCACTCTAGCTTCGGCAATGTGATATTGTAGATGTGGGGCCATAAAATGAATATTATTGTAAATATTACAGACTCTATTTAAGACGACGCCCCGGAGGTATGATGAATTGCGATTACTGCAGATATTACTGCTGTCGACAAATTACTTTATGTAAATAACTAATTAGCAATAAACATTGCAACGCGGAGGTATTATTGTTTTTAAACGTAAATGTTAATGAGCATGACAAAATTAAAAAAAAAAGAAGTTTGGTTTGTATTTTATTTTAAACTGCGTGTTTGTCAAGAAAAGTATACTTTAAAAATTTGGTAATCGATATTCCAGTAGAAATAAAATAATATTTCTTCTAAATGATTTTTCCGTTGGCCCTAGCTTATTTGACGCGCCATGGATGATTCAGATAAATAACATGTACAGAATATTCGGACATTCATTGCCCAAACTCCAGACATAGTTTCTTTGAACCAATAGTAATGAAAAAGCTCCATACACGTATACTCCGAAACGTATTTTTATATCAGATAATTGTGTTCAAAATTGCGGCGTACAACGCCTGAATAAGAAGGCGGTGCGATCATGCGCGTAGTACAAGTCGCTTGCCTGCTTCCTATTACACTTATCGTACACGTATTATCGCGCTGCCTTGTCTTCCAGGCGTCGTCCGCCGGAACTATACACGCATAATTGATATAAAAATACGTTTCGGAGTGCAAGTGTATATGGCTTTCGTGTTACTATTGGTCAATAGAAACTACGTCTGGAGTTAGGGCACTGAATGTCCGAATATTATGCATAAGAAATAATTACGAAACAATTACCAGTAGGGTGACCGAATCAGGTTCAAATATGCGACAAGAGGCAGTAACCAACGAACAACAGACAACGACCCGAGTATATAAATAAGTTATAATGCTGCCAGATAAGGGGAATTTTGCAGGTCTCCATAGTAATGATCGTTTCTCACTAATAAGCATTCTGAATATTTGATGAATACCTACACGTCGATTCTTTTAAAACGGCGGAATGCGGGGAAATCACACGAGTTGACCTCAGTTGTTAACTGTGCTTCGTTGAAAAGTGATATGCTATGAAAAGACAATTAAGTGTCTCTGTTACGAAAATAAAAGCGAACTACGACCCCGTATATTATCGTGGATTATTTTGTGATAGGGCCAAGCCTTCGGTTGTTCTCACAGAAATACCTGTAACGGCCAATTTCTCAGAGCTTCACATGTTCCAGAGAGAAAGCTCTCTGTGACATTTGAGATAATTTATTTTTTCAGCTACAATTTTTTATTAAGTACACTGCTCTTACGAAAAGAAAATTGCGTTATAGGTTGTAAATGTTTTCGTGGGCATGACTTGTGGCCACAGGTTGTCGCTTTTATTCAGTTACGTTCTGTATACAGAGCCGAAAGTTTGTTGCAAGCATCATTTTACGCCGTACCTGACTTAAACCTGTATGTCCTAACGTTACTTAGCAAATATGAGTGACAACACAGACTGTGGAGGGGATAACATTTGCCAAAATGGAGTTATACGCGTTTAACATTCCAAAACGACGGAGAAAGAAATTTCGAGACTAACGAAACTTATTTTATAAGTTAAACTGCAATTGTATAACTGAATAGTTATTAAAATTAAACTCGACGCTGTGCGCGTTCTATGCTAACTATAAAATACAACCGAGTGGAAAAGTGCACCACAAAGGGAGAAATTATCTGAAAACAACAGAGGAACACATAAAACACAAAAAAAATATCAGAAAAAACTCTCAAAACTCACAGGTACCAAGAACATAAATGAAAATATGAAAAATCTGGTCATCCAATATAGTACATAACTTAGAACTTAGAAGCAAAAAGGAAAACACATTATTGAAAACATATTTTTACAGGAGATACTAAAATAATCATTAAATGAAAAAAAAAATTACTTCGGACATACGCTACTACTGAGTTGTCTCCAAAAAAACACAGAAAATGGCATTGAAAATATTCACAAGAATAAGCTAAGTCTAGCGGTTTTCAACATATATCTAAAACATTAAATAAAAAAGTATAAGACATTAAAAAAACAAATCAATTTCTGATCTCCTGATGCGCCTTGCAGAATACAAGTTAATCCCACCCCCAAAAAAAATGTAATAAGATAGCAGTTAAACACAGGAACATATAACAAGAATTTGGGTTGAGCCAGCACAGCGCTATGTGATTCGCCAGTAGTGTATGGTCGAGGGACCTACTTCCACTAATGAAGAATTTGATGGAAGCGTCTCGTTGAGAAACAAGCGGTTTTTTTCCAGGTCGTGTTTTAAGGGGAAAGTATCCCTTCCATCTTGGATTATTTACATAACTTCGGTATAAAATTGCATGGCCGGACGATTTAAAAATCAAATCTTGACAGGGCACAAGGGATTATTCGACAGATTAGCCATATTTTCCCATGTGGGACAAAAATTATTATTAATGAGGGAACGTATGAGTATGGTTATAGACGTGAAACGAATCACATGAGAAAAAGAAGTTGCATTCCTAAATAACAGTTAGAATGTTCGCTGTGTCTTGACAAGCTTGGTTTTCAGACACTGATTCCGGGAATTGAGTTACAGAGAAATACATGTAAATCCAAGATGGCAGATACACCTCCCCCTTAAAGCCCCCGCCTACCTGCAGGAGCTTTTCCTGCACTTGACACCGAGAAGCGATAAGACCGGCGGCGATAAAGGCGACACTGCCACGCACACCAACTTCCTTATCATCACTAAGGACAAGGCTCTGAACTGGCGTGCAGTGTTCTCTTCGGCACTGGGTGTACCTATAAGACTTTCAGCGGCGAACCTATTGTTATATTGGTGGTAAGACTGTAGCAAGGTTTAATGCAGGGCCCTTGAGTAATTTTATATGTATCTGACACGTATATTTTGAAATACAGCAGTTTGATAAAACCGTTTTAAGCCATTTTGGAGTGCTCTTAAATGGCATTTCTAGTTTACGTGACATCTTGAAAGCACTCAACCGCCCTCATCTGAAGCGAGTGTTCTTTTAGTAGGTAAGTACATTGGACGCACGTTCATTAGTTTCGTTGTAAAAATTGGGTTTGGCTGTGTTGGGGACACGGCCGTTTGTTTTGCGTGAATACGTCTACGTTGACGCGCTCGGGCGCCTTAATGTTTCTTTTACGTCCCCGAAACCGCTTCACTCGATCATGTGCGGTTTTATGGGTATCACTGGATTGCTTTTGAGATGCTTTTTCCAACCGTACACGATTTCTGTATTTCGACTTGGCTTTTTGACGCGTATAGGCCGATATTGTGTTAAGTTTTCTTTATTTGCTACATTATACTTATAAGTTACAATTTCACCATAACCACGCCACACAATTTTTTTTAGATCACGTAATCTTTTAATCTTGACAAGAGCTGTCGATCGAAACTTAAAAGTGCGTCGTAGCTTCTCCTAGTCAAAAGTTATACTACGCGGAAGTTATGGGATGCGGTGAAACGAACTCAAACGTAACATATGTTTGATCCTTTGGCAGTCGAGTGGTGTAATTGAATTTTGAATGTAGACGACAGATTCGGAGCTGCAATGCCAAACTCTATCCCCCGATTTTCTGGATTGCTCCCCACTACGGTTGCAAATTTAAAGACGTATTCACGTCAAGGCGTGTATTTCGAACACTGCACACCACAGTGCACGAGGGCTGCTTCTCTACAAGAGCTCCCTCTCGAACCGTGCGGATGAGATGTAAACGTCACTACGGAGATGCGTGCAATACGCGAGAAATTTTAATAGTGGGTTGCCTACATCCAGGCGGTCAAAAGACGGCCTGCACAAGGCTACCACGTCCAATCAATGAGAGACTTTCGCCAAACACATCCTTAGAGGAATTTACTCCCCTAGGTGCTCTCTGCCAGATATAGGCTATTCACCGTAAAGTGAGCCCTTTTGGAAGCCCTCTCATTTGGAGTAACAGAATGTTTCGTAACTTACGTTACAGACTTTGAGAGGTGATTCCTTATAGAAAAACATTACGAAAATGCCAATTGACGTATTTCCGGAAACGACGTGTAACGGATGAAAACACCCCCGAAAGTTGGGCTTTAAAAGTGTTTTTTTACTAAATAAAAAGGCAAAAAAAGTAATACTGAGTTTCAATATTTAAATATATTAAGTTAATATTAATTTGTTTCTACTTTATTAAATAGAAATTAATTTCAAAGCCCAGCTTTTGGAAGTTTTTTCCAGGCTTAGACGTCGCTTCCGGACATGAGTCAATCTGCATTCTCGTAACGTTTTTTCGTAGGGAGTCACCTCCCAAAGCCTGTACGATAAGTTACGAAACATTCTGTACATATTGCTGTAGCCACAGACGTCAACTTTCGAGTCCGGTAAAAATTTATACTGTGTATATTTTTTTACATGGTAATATTTATTTTGAAAGAAAAAAAAAAAAAAAAAAAAAAAGTCGTGGAAAGATTTTAAAAAATGCTTATAGGAAGAAGAAAAAAAAAGTAACTTGGTCCTCCAAAGTGCTCGCGCATTTGGAAACCCGCTGCGTCGCAGTTTACGCGGCAGGTAGGCGATCGCCACAACTATGAGGGTCATCTCGGTGGCGCAGGCAGCAGCTGCCGCCAAGAAGCACAGCTGTGCCCGTAACCTCTTCCAGAAATAGAAGAGGAGGTGACCGCACCACGTGACGTATGGCTCCGTGGCACTCGGGCCAAACAGCTGTAGCGCTCCCAGCGAGCGTGTCAAAGGCTCTCCACGATCAAGTCAGCAGTTTTGAAATCAAACTTCGAAAAAAATCACCGCCCCATGCCTGCATATATTTTTATGGGCGCAATGAGTGACACGTGTCCAGTAATGTTGGTAAAGGTGCAGGGTAAAGTAGTTAAGTATATTAACGTCGAACAAAAAGTGTTAGGCAATCATTTGTGATAACTTAAATTATTTCTCTCCATTTCTGTAATTTTTAATGCATTAAAAGTATAAAAATGAGCATATTTGTAAAACTTTTAGTTTTCTAATAATTTCACAGTTTCACTTGACCGATGCGTGAATAGAGTGACGAGGCCCAGGGCAATGTTAAGTTTACATAAGGCGGAAGAACACACAATGTGAATACAAGTAGATCCTAAGCAGGGCTTTCAAAAGTGCTCAATTTACCGTGAATAGCCTATACTGTGGGTCATCCTAAATAGATAAACATATGCTGGCGTAGATTTCTTGTAGACCTTTTGAGATCTACAATTCTGCAGTACATCGGTTTGGTGCACCTCTTATGGTTTAGTCAGTGTAAGCCCTGAAACGGCCCGAAAAGCGGCTTTTTCCGACTTTATTATAAAACGTCGACATTTCTATTCCATTCTTAGATTAAATATTGATGTATTATATACAGAAACCTTCATCAAGAAATTCTCTTAGAGGACCCTGAAAATCGCATCAAAGCCCATCGAGTAGTTTAAAAGCCTTAGCCGGACACACAGACACACGTGGCTGGGCGACGTTGTTTTGTACTATGTATATATTCGCGGTTACGTCATACTTTTCTGAAGCCCTGCCAAAGTTCTACTTCCAGGATATTCCTCCGCCTTATGCTAACAAAAATCTCAACTATGCCAAGAAAATTACACCGAAGGACAACGCACCGATTCCGTGCGCACTCATTTGTAATAGTAATTTGTATGAAAACTACTTCTTACTAGGCGCTACCAACACAGATGTTTTGTCACTGGTTTTATTCACGTTTGTTTGAAATAAGATGTCATAATTTGTATGTAAAACATAGGCAGCACTTCGATTTAAAGAGAAGTAAGATATTTCAATCTTAACACAGGTGCAAAAGGCTTGTGATACATGGCGTATGTAGGAAATAACTACACATGTCACACACGGGGCGATCTTTCAAAGGTCTCATTCAAAAAGTGTCAAGGAACCGCGAACAGGATAGATCGAACAAACAGCCGGTGATTGAAAAAAAAAAAAGTGGTTGAAGGGGGGTGGGGGGGAGGGAATTAACGCATGTCCCACGCCCAACGTGCGCCTAGTTGACTGGTTGAATGAACATTTAATTCTTCCTGTTTGCTATGTGTTTTCCGCTAAACGTAAACAGGAGCGCATGGGGCAACGGTGGCTCAGAGGTTAGACTGCTCGCCTTTCAACACAGCTGACCGTGTTCAGTCCCCAGCCGGGTCACTCCCGGATTTTCTCAAGTGGGAACCGTGCCGGACGATGCCGCTGATTGGCGTGTTTTCTCGAGGGATCTCCCGTTTCCCCCCAGCCCTTGCATTCCGGAGCTGCTCCATTCTCTCCTCATTTCGCCCTCGTCGGTTGTCGATAACTCGCTGTTACGTGCCGCTGGCAAATCTCCCAACAGCTCGACAAGGCTGCAACATCTTTATAAGCTCACGGAAGGGGGGAGGACAACATAATAGCAATCCTAATTTAAAGGCCACTGTATTTTATTTATTATTTATCAATCCAGTAGTATGCATTTACTCTAGCATTATTCTGTTCATGATGATATCGATATGTTTTGAAAATATTATACCTCAGGAAATGGAACAGCGATCAATATTAAAATGCGAGCAATGTCCTTCGTATTTAAGTATTTCTGATTTGTCTAAAATGAACACGAGGTGAAGAACCACTTTGTTGCGAGCGCGGGTAACCGCGGGTAACCGCTTGCCTAAACGCGCCAGCCACGCAGAGAAGCGGCGTGACGCTGCATTCAGGGCGAGTCCACAGTCCGCGAGACATTTCCGCGGCGAGTATTTACCGCTGGCGGAGGCTCGAAGCGCGATCTTACCACACCGCCAGACGACGGAGGTGCAGGAAGGCGCGACGAAGGGTGGGCCGTAAACCTCCGTAGCCAAGACGACATGATGAGCAGCCTTCGAGCAACAACAATCATGTAATAACAGTAATTCAATAGTAATCAATATACTGAACTCCCCAGTCATTGCGTAACGTAACTTCTTTTTCAGTGTTGTGTGTAATTTGATGTAAACGTTATACGTTCAAAGCTTTGAAATATGTATTGACATAGTAGTAAAAAGAGTGTCTACTGTCTGTCTACGTTTTCCCCATTTATTTGTTATGGCCCCCATTTGGGAACATAACAAGTGGCGGAGGCTAGGGCTTTCCCCCACCTCTTCTTAGCATGTAAAGCTCTGCCAATTCCCGTCAAATAGTTTTTGCATTAATCCAAATAGTTAAAAATTTTACAAATTATTTAGAGCTCGTAAAGATTAATTTGAGTAACAATAAAGTTTGTTTGCGAGGACAGGTACTATCTTTCGTGAAATGCGAGATCGCTGTGATCGCTGTGTACTTGATTTATCATCAGTTTCTGAAGAACCCTTCCTATTAATATAACTATGTAGGTCTAACCTTGAGTGTGAACTGCGTTGCAGAGTGTTCGGATTACAAAATACTAATAAATTATTATTATAAAATAATTGTTTTTTACGTTATTTTTGTGTGTCGTGTCCTTTTATCCCCCACAACTTTCAAGTGGTGCTATGAGCACTCGCTTATAAACGTCAAGATCTGTAAATAGAATGCTTTTAAAGACTTTTGTATAAAATGCTCGGATAGTTGACTGCATACAAAACATTTAATCCAGTCGACATGAACAAATTTCGGAAACAGTAAGTAAATGGTTATTTTCTTATATGTGTAGATAGAGGCAGACGACAAATCCAT
The DNA here is from genome assembly GCA_029891345.1 of Dryococelus australis. Classification (NCBI taxonomy): domain Eukaryota; kingdom Metazoa; phylum Arthropoda; class Insecta; order Phasmatodea; family Phasmatidae; genus Dryococelus; species Dryococelus australis. The sequence goes on along the minus strand of CM057000.1, from coordinate 121,444,559 downwards.
GGGTTGGTGTAAATATTGTGAATGATTGGGTGTATTGGTGAATGATTGGTAGGATTGGTGAAATATTGGGTGTTTGGGTGGTGGATTGGTGAGGATTGGTGTATGGATTGGTGAGGATTGGTGAGGTTTGGTGGGTGGATTGATGAATTAGTGGATGGATTGGTGAGAATTGGCAGATGTATTGGTGAGGAATGGTGGGTGGATTGGTGAAGGATTGGGTGGATTGGTGTGGATTGGTGAGGATTAGTGTCTGAGAAGAGCACGAATGATTATCGTCCTAGTGGCCCTCGTACATTCCAAGTCTCCAGAGGCTGGCAGTACTGAAATTGAAATTAATGCTAATTAAGCCTATACAAATGCTGATGCACACCATGAATATAGCATACTCTGGCATGTGGTCGCTATTAGTATGATGAGCCTGTTTTAGTCACATAAACATACAATGTCAAGATCAAATTGCATTTAATATGGTGTTAGTGGCCTATAACATAATGTTAGCTGACTTTTATGTATTATTTCTGGAGCTTTCATTTTTGAGGTCATTAAAGGTCATGGGGTCAAGGTAAAGGTAGTCTGCATATAATATGGTGGTATAGGCTGTTTGCGGTAAAGTGAGCACTTTTTAAGGCCCTCCCAAAAGACATAAAACCCCTAATAAATATAATTTATTGCAGTTTCAGACATTAAATTTTGAGAGCGATGAAATGTGTACACTTTGTTTATTAGTCATATTGCAATGTTTGGATAAAAAAGTGGCGGAAAGGTAGAAATTAATTGAAAGGACAAACTTAGCAGTGCCTTAAAAAGTGCTCACTTTACCGTGAATAGCCTATAGTAGTCTGTAATGTCATATGCTTGCTGACTTTTACGTATTTTTTCTCAAGTTTTTGTTTTTAAGGTCATCGGGCCAAGTTTAAGGTGGTCTGCATCTAGTATGGTGGTAGTAGTCTGTAATGTAGTATGCTAGCCGACTTTTATGTATTTTACTCGAGTTTCTGTTTCCAAGGTCATTCAAGGTCAGGTAGTCAACGTCGAGTTTGTCTGCATTGAATATGGCGGTATTATTCAATAATGTAATATGCTTGTTGACTTTTATGTATTTTTTCTCGAGTTTTTGTTTCCAAGGTCATTCAAGGTCAGGTAGTCAACGTCGAGTTTGTCTGCATTGAATATGGCGGTATTATTCAATAATGTAATATGCTTGTTGACTTTTATGTATTTTTTCTCGAGTTTTTGTTTTGAAGGAAATTTAAGGTCATGGGGTCAAGATCATGTGCACTGGCTTACAATATACTGGATGGGTGATGTACACCAAAATGGCGGTAACCTGCCAAGATGGTGGTTGCTTACGAATATGGCGTATGTGTGAGGGGTGACCTTTAGAAAGTTAAGTTTCTTTTAAATCATTTAAATAGTAATGTAATATTTTTAATAGTTAATTTTTAATAAATTAACTATAAATTTCTAATTAAATATTTCTTAGTATTTTTGGGAATTTTTTGATTTTTTTGAATTTTCAAGGCCAAGGTCAAAGTTCAAAGATTACTTGCATCCAAACTGGTGGACAAGATGGCTGACAAAACGAAGATAACTGATGGTTAGGTTTGACACCGATCCTGGATCCCTTGTACTGATTTGTACCATATGCCCTTAAAAACAGTATGGCCGCTACTGCTCTGTCGGTCCAAAGGAACCTCTTCAAATTACTAAAAACCGGATTTGGGGGGCTTCTACAATTCTTTTAAGGAAAAGGGGTCATTTTTGGGGATTCTTCTATTAATTTTTTAAGAAGTTTTAATAATTCTTAATAATTTTAATAATACTTTTTTTCGGAACTTTTTTTTAGAATTTTTAAAATTTAATTTTTGTGGGTTTTTTGAGGATTTTTGGGATTTTTCTAGGTTTTTTGGGTCAGAGGTCACCGGGTCAAGGTCAAAGTTCAAGTGTCAGAGGTAAAAGGTCAATGACATCCAATATGGCGTTCGGGTGACATAACAACATGGCGGCTCCCCGGCTCTGGCTCCGATGCCCGATGCCCTTGCAAGGCACTGCCCTATTTCCTACTACTAGCACATTTTAAAGTCCTCTCATTTAGAAAAATTGTCAAAAGATATAATTAATTTTAGCCTTAGATGCTAAATTCCAACTGCAATGGAACATGCACGCCCTGCTTATTACTTACATGTCGATACTTAATTAAAAGAGGTGGTTAAAGGAAAAACAATGGCCGAAATATAAAAAAAATAAGGGCCTCAAAAATGTTTCCTTTACCGCCAACAGCCGTTACCAGCACTTCACGCGACTTCCAGGCAAGCAGGATCTTCTTGCAAGTCTGACTTCGCTAATGCCCACTTCACGACTGCATACCGGGTCTTTCCGGGTCATGACATATCGCCTGCGGTAAACATGACCAGAGGCAACTTCTGATGACCATACTTATGTGTTTGTTGACACCGCAACGCCAACGTAAGAAACTGTAAAAAAGCAACTACAAAACCAGCCTGAAAGACAACGTTTGCATTTCTGCCGTGTCGCACACATTTAGTGTAATTAATGAGTGAGTCAGTTAACAGATTTCGGTGTATCTTAACAGCGAGGTCTTGAGAGACGATTTTGTGTAATTAAAGGCTGTCACGATAAAATGAGCGCTTTTGAAATCAACCTTAGAAAAAAGTCACTGCCCTAACCTGCATACATTTTAACGGACGCACTGAGTGACATGCACTCAGTAAAGTTGGTCATGACGAATGGAAAGTAGTTCCATATCTTAACGTCGAATAAAAAGTGTTAGGTAACCATTTCTGATAACTTAAATTATTTCTTTCGCTTTCTATTTTTTTCTATCGAAGTGTAAAAATGAGCATATTTGTAAAATATTTACTTTACTAATCATTTTAGAGATTCACTTGACCGACGCGGACATAAAGTGATGAGGCACATGACATGTTAATCATACATGATGTGGAAGATTACACAACGTGCATACATGTCGATCTTAAACAGGGCTTTCAAAAGTGCTCAGTTTAACGTGAACAGCGTATAACACAAAAACAGTGCACAGATAAGTAAAAAGCTACTACCTGATATATCCCAAAATAAAAGGCAGTTTAGTGATCAGAAATACGCAATGATTAATTACCACGTGCCAGGTGCAAAACTCACGATGCAGTACCTGTAAAGCCGCAATGATAAAGCAGTTGTGAATGCACTGCTAAATGTTTACCAGTCATAAGAAGTTATTGTATGGTGCACGAGTGTTGTTGTGTCCATTACTTGTCCGTTATTGCTACAAAATATTTCTGGGAGTCAATTTTGATAAAATTTCTTAAATAGCTTCACGTGTAAAATTTTCTTTGTCAAGCAAACCAATAACGTGTAGTTTATACAACAGTTGTAAGGGATGTTTTATTGTATATTAGCTCACGCTCCTTCGGTCTCAAATACTTAAAAAAAAAAAAAAAAAAAACAGCTTACGCGTTAACCACACCACACACGACATCCGGGTTGAAGTGAAATAGCGCTGATTCACAGGCCAAAAAGAATAGCGGAAATCTTTTGAAAAGACGTCACAACGACAAAACTTGCAGGATCGCTTCTAAGAAGCAATAAATCAAAAGAGAGAAGAGAGGACGCGTTGAACAAAACACAATCGCACATACCACCACGACTCTGCTATTTCGGCAGTTGGCGCCAAGCCGACGGCTCCGTCACCAGTGAAGCGTCTCCAAACTAACTGCCAAGAAAGGGAATTCCCCGACAGACAATTCTAGCACTGACTTCCTCCTCAACCTGTCAATATGTGACGTCCGAGTTTCTTCAGCACTCGGTACTTTACATCCGCACGGTTCTAGAAATGTTTGAATCTTCTCGAGCGACCTATTTTCTGCGCCAAACAAAACCGGTTGTTTGATTTAGGATTCGAATCCCAGTATAGATGGACGCGCGTCGCCCTTTTTCGATTTCAACTTTGCGATAATGTAACATTCGTGCCACCTTTTCTAACAGCAGACAATTATTAATGAGCGGTAGAAATAATTTTTAGTAAAAACCTTTGAAGTGATCCGCTCCCGAGTAATGTGTGATTTGCAGCTGTAAGGTTCATTTAGTTCGTATGCTTCTCTCTTGAACCCGACGACACTTGCTGAGCTTTAGAAGGGTGAATGGGCAATCATTTTAAATATATCAGTGTGCTTTTGCCAGAACTGAAAGTTAAGGTAGGACAAAGGAAAAAATTGAATCGACTCTGACATTCAATATTTAACCATCACGTCTACAATATTACATTGAAACACACATGATTGATTTTGTGGCTTATCCCGTGTTTATAAAGTATAATTAAATTATAGGTTACCTTAAATATTAATTAGATTTCTGAACCCTGAGCTTATGCCGTTTGCAGAACATATTTTTAGAAAATAAATCGGAAATGAAGAAAACTATTGAAAGCAAGGCGGCCTACATGTGTACCTTGAGTGGCAAGAAAATGTTCAAATGACTAAATGCGAAATCAATTGCGCTAGTTGAGGGCACACACCTTTCTGCACCATTTTCCTGCAGAAAGCCTCAGAGCTGCTGTTGTCGTCCTCCTCACAGTTCTTGAGGTAGATGGTGTTGTTGACGACGTCTTCGCAGTCTTTGTCGAGAACCGAGTTGCACTGGTGGCATCTTATGGCGGAAGCTGCAAACCAAATCATAGCATGGTAAAATCAGACCTACTAAAAAACTGAAATTGCAATCCAATGTTTTCACTTTTCTATCACGTCATACGTCATTGCAAATTACGAAGTTATTTCTATAGATTAGAAATTGTATACATATATATATAACTACACACACGCACACACACATATATGTATGTGTGTCATTATATATATATATATATATATATATATATATATATATATATATATATATATATATATATATATATATATATATATATATAAGGATATTGCATGCCAATACTTCGGAGAAATTCCTCACATCTGGAGGATGAAAACATGTGTTATATGAACTTAGGTCGGCAAACTATTTGTTTCTTCTCTACATCCCGTAATAGGGCCTACATAACGTACAGTGTGTAGGTGTGGCCCGTTATGTATTACGGGCTCTAGTGAAGAAATGAAGCATTTGCAGACCTATGTTCACATATCATTTTTTCATGCTCCAGATGTGAGGAATATTTCCCCGAAGTATTGACATGGAATTTTGTAACATTCTGTATATATATACATACATATGTATGCATATATATATATATATATATATATATATATATATATACATGTATATGTATAAATATACATATACGCATATATATGTATATGTATATGTACATATACATACATGCACCGCGTGACTACATATACATACATATGTATATATTCATATGTATATATATACATATGGATGTATGTATATGTAGTCACGCGGTCCATACAGTAAATCGTCTTTTCTTTGAAAATAATGTATTGTGTAACGAAGTCAATATTTAGAGTAATAAATTAACTAAAGCTGGAGTACACTGGTCAATTATCAGTCAATAAGAAGATAAGTATCTATGAAAATTTCCTGTCAGTGGGTTTATTATATACATTTAGACACTCTGTATAACATCGTATGCATCGTATTTAACGTCGAATTGCATGTCCATATAATATAGCATGCTGTTCAATATAATAATTATGCATAATCACTACTACATCAACATTTCAGCCCGAAAGCCCGGCTGCGTATCCCAATGCAGAGTCGCGGGAAAATTAGTGGGATAATTCAACACTTCACCAAGTCATGAATCTGGGAAAGAAATTTCCCACAACTTGGAAACCTCCGACCATGCGAGTATTCAACTCTGAAATTTATCCAACTATTTAAGTGCGTTGACCAGAAGATCAAATGTTCGGAACGACACTGTCAAAAGCAGACATTATGCAAGAAAATATAACAGGCTTAGAGTACCAGGAATATAAGACAACCCCCCCCCCCCCACGCTTTTCAGGCAACATGAGTGTAACCCCCCTGACTAATTCCATTTATCATAAATACGCTTCTGAAAATGAACGTTTCAACATCAAGAAGGGCACACCTAAAAGACCTCACATTGGGTAAAGGCGTAGAGCTAGATAGAAAAATGGTGTGATTAGACTTTCAGCCAAGTGGCATATCACTTGTGCCCATTACGTTAGTGTCTCCTAGCTGTCGACCTTCGGGCAGTGGTTATGTTTACCTGTTTGACAGTGCGCATTCCTAGTAACTAATGGTTTTGCTACTGCTGATAATATTGTGGCAGGTCGCAACCTATATCGTTCAAGAAGAGACTGGCTGGTCGCACTCAGTATAGGCCTAACTGATTACCATTAATATTTTCTATTCAGTAGTTACAAGAACAAAAGCATCACCCTTTCATACAATATAAGACGAGAAGCACGAAATATTACAACAACAATTTAAGGATTGGTCGGCATACTGTTAAAACACTCAGTATCCCTATAGGGTCTATTGTGTAGAGTTTTCAACACTTGTCAATGTGTGTTTGGAATTACAATAACAATATCCAAATGTGGTCTGTGGGAACCATCTTGGCAGAAGATTTGTCACGATGGACATCCATTTATATTAGTTTATTAATTTATCCATCCTTGAATTGTACCTCAAACCCCTTCTGGAATATAAGGCAAAGGCACTAGAAATCCATGCTACCCAAGGGATTAGGTTGGACATATAATATCATGCAATGCCTACCTATTCTTTCATGTATTTTACAAGAGCATTACTTGTTATGAAGAAATTATGATTGCAAATCCACATAAACTGGTGTCTTTATGAATTTCAGATTGCAAGAAACTGCAAACGAAAATACACTACCCTTCAGTGGTCCGAGGAGTCGATGTCACAGGCTATAAGCAGCATCCTCCGTGGGGATACAACCATCAGAGCAGCCGCTAGCTTACATCAGATACTGTTTACCACACATAGGATCCAAATGTGAAACTACATCAGTTATTTGGAGTCAAGAGGAAAGAATATAAACATAGAGTATGTCATCCATCTGTACTCAATACTGAGGAAGAAGAGGAACTGTGAGAGACAGCTTAGCTTGTCGAAGAGAGGCTTTGGTTTGACTACCATTCAGGTAAGAAATTCAGAATACGTGTATGTGGAAGTAAAACATCTCGAATTTCCCTGGAATAATATCAAAAAATTATCAGGTAAAGATTGGCTTGCTGGGTTCATATGAAGACATCCCCAACTATCTTTAAGAAAACCGGAAGGTTTATCAAAAATGAGGGCAGCTGCCATGAACGAAAAATACTTTGGCAGTATATGAGCTCTATGGAAATTTAACAACTGAACTAGGACTCGGTGAGAAGCCAGGGAGAATTTTCAATTTGGACGGATCAGGGTTTCCTTTGAACAACAAACCATTGAAAATAATTTGCGAAAAAGGCCAAAGATAAATCATCAAGCTGACTAGTGTAGAACATGGCGAAAATGTGTCAGTAGTGGCTTGTTTCAATGCTAGTGGAGTATACATCCCACCGTTCATGATTTTCAAGGGTGTGCGGTATCGGGTGTCATACTGTGCGAATTTGCCATCTGGCTCTGTAGCAGCAATGTTTGAATCTGGTTACATAAATGAGGACTTGTTCCTCAAATGGTTACAGCGTTTTCAAGAACACTGACTCCCAGGGAAGTGCCTACTTATTTTGGATGGGCATGCATCGCATTGTTCACTTAAATGTCTGAATTTCTGTATAGCCAATGCAATTGAACTTCTGTGTTTCCCACCCCATACCACACACATCCTCCAGCCCTTAGATTGATCATTGTTCGAACCATTAAAGACTTTCTACTGCCAAGAAGAAATTGCATTCATTCACAACAACACAATACAATCAATTACAAGTCCGACTTTGGAAATATTTTCACAGCGGTATGGAACAAGGCTGCATCCCATGTGAATGCTACCAAAGGGTTCCAGTGCCCTGGCCTCTACCCATTAAACCCTAAAGTAATCTCAGTGGATAAATTTCTGCCATCTGCAGCTTTCCGAGGTAACTATTCTTCAATCCCAACAGGAAGTCCTCCTACTATACCCACTGATGTTTCTTGTGAGAGTTCTCCAGACCATGCTAAAAGTAAGTCATGTTACCATCATTCCACATCTAAAAACACAATTGATCGCTCCATTTCTCAAGCTTCACCTACGTTGTTTGTACCAGCTTCTACCTCAAAGTCTCCCAACAAGCAGACCAATCCTCTATTTAATGACATCATTCCAACTTCACACAAATCATCCAGAAATCCAAACACCCCGAAGCAAACAAGAAAGAAAAAGACAGCTCGACACCTGACATCGAAAGGAAACATCAAGGAAACTGCAGAACAAGTTGAAATTGCGACAGAGAAAAAGAAACAGGTGGATGGCGTAGTGAAAAGGCGTAGACTGTTTGCAGAAAAAGAAATGCGCTCAAGCAAAGAACAAACCCCCTTAATGAAAGATTCGAATGATGCACCATGCGGTTTTTGCAACAGAAGATGGAGCCAGTCTGCCAACATAGGGGATTGGATCAAGTGCCAGAAATGTGGAAGCTAGTATCACGAAATCTGTGTTGGTGCCGAAAGACGAAAGTATTTAATATGTGGTAGATGTCTGTGATCATAATTTCCCCACCATGATCGGATTTACCCCACTCATGATCGCAATTACCCCACCAAATTTTGTGTATCCCCAAATTTCATCTTTCAGTAAATTTTTTTTGTGAATGTTAAACATGTTATTGATATGCTAATTAATTTGTGGTAGCAAATATACACGTTAAATTTAATATTCGTGTATTTTTATTTACTAATTGTTATTTCCACTTATGTTATTTAAAAAAAACCATTTGAATTGATCGGAATTGCCCCACTATACCCTGAACAGTATATAAGAGGAGGTCGAGAAGCCTCTGAGAGGTAATGGAATTGTGTTACCCCACCGTTCGTGTGCACAGACGGAGTGTGTATGCCGCGTCGAAGAACACGACAACATTACGAACATGTTTCCGCCTTTAACCGCGAGCGAATCGGGGCTGTAGGAGTAGTTAGAGTATCCTAATGCGAATTTGGTTCTCGCGTTTCAAGAAATGCAATTACAGTGAAACTAACGAGCGCGAGGACAGGCATCGAGTACACATAGCGATTACGGAAGGTATGACCAAAAACACCTTCGCTCAGGAATCCAGATATGTCGAACATCCATCTGTGTCCGCATGTACGGTGAGTTGCTGTTGGAGGAAAACAGGGCATCATGTTCAGGCGCCCATTACGACAGCTGCCTGTGGTAATGGGCGCCTGCTTCTGCAATGGCATAATTCATTCAAGGTTACTTCAGACTTTTCTGAAGCCCTGCTAAAGTTCTACTTCCAGGATATTCCTCCGCCTCGTGAAAACTACGGTTCACTAAGCCTAGAAAATTACACCAGAGGACAACGCGCCGCATTCGTGCGAACTCTGTGTAACAGTAATTTGTATAAGAACTATTTCTTACTAGGCGTCACCAACACAAGTGTTTTCTCGCTGTCTTTTATTCAAATTATTTATAAATGAAGCATAATAATTTATAGATAAAACATGAATAATATTTCAATTTAACAGGAAATAAAAGTAACTATTCTGAACACGAGTATAAAACGCTTGTGATACATGGCACATGTTGGAAATAACTAAACAAGTCATACATGAGGTGGTTTTATTAAAAGGTTTGATTCAAGGAGGGTGCAGAAACCGCAAATAGGTAAATGTTGGGGATGGTGCAATAGGCATATAGGATGAATGACATGCCATCCTCTCCGACGTAAGCCTCTTCTCCTTGCAGCGCCTCCATGTTAGCGGCATTGTCTGGTGGAACCATGACGCATGCTTGGCCAAGTCCTGCATCATACCGTCCCGGCATCTGGAATTGTGGTATTGGGTGACCATCGGATTCCAGTCCCGATAGCGCCCAGCCCGCATCGCAGGTACGCTGACCAGCAACCGTTACGCCGCAGAGTTGTTGGTCCCTGTTGTTGTCATCCATATTCGGGAACAGCCTGAGGTCCTGTGCCAACAGAACCACTCGTCCCATGGTTCCCGGATGACCGCCGTATCACACTGCTCCCTTGGCCTGCGCTTTCGCCGGATCTCTCGCCCATCGAAAACGTGTGTTGCATGGTCGAACGACGATTAGCCTGCCGCAGGACACCCGTGGACACAGCGGATGAACTTCGTACTCGTATCGAAGCATCATGGGGCGGAAATACCACAGATGGACATCCAAAGTCCCTTCCTCCCAATGCCACGCCATGTAAAGGCTGTTCACGATAAAGCAAGCACTTTAGAAATGAACCTTAGAAAAAAGTCGCTGGCCTTGCATCCATGCATTTTAATGGGCGCACTGAGTGACATTCGTCCAGTAAAGTTGGTAACGATGGATGGAAAGTAGCGAATAAAAAGTATTAGGTGGCCATTTGTGATAACTTAAAATTATTTCTTTCGCTTTCTGTTTTTTTTTTAATGCACCGAAGTGTAAAAATGAGCGTTTTGTAAAGTATTAACTACCTTAGTGATTTCACAGTTTCGTTTGACCGACGAATGAATAAAGTGATGAGGCAGATGGCAATGTCAATTTTACATAGGGCGGAGGAATATAGAACGTGTATACAAGTAGATCGAAAGCAGGGCTTTCAAAAGTGCTCATGTTAACGCGTGAACAGCCTGTATCAGCGGTTATTGCTGCCCATGAGGGACAACGCAGTATTGGTTTCGCCATGGCCTTAACGTCTTACCGAGCTGCAAGAATAATAATGTCACCCGCGTATGATATGCATTCCGTCCAATAGATTTGGTTGTGATTGCTCACGTACTTCAATGTGTCGAAATTTTAATGACAATCAGTGTAGGCTATTTTTAACTAACCGTTATGTACTCCGGAATTTCGCGTAATTATTTGGCAACAAGCTCGCCTCCGCAATCTCTTGTGTATACAAGCCACAGTTACTTGTTTGTTGTCTGGTGCTAGTGTTATCCCAGATAAGGTAGAAATTCGTACGGTCCTTGATTCCTTTCAGATAAGTTATTGGCTCAGATTTGTTTAGTGTGTGGTTCACAAACTACAATCCAATTGAAAATGAAAGTCGAATGTAGGTACACGTATTTGAAGTTTATTTTGTCCTCAAATGAACCCGTGAAATATTGGGATCTCTACTAATGGTAAACTGATTGTCTTATTTAATTTTTTAATTAAGTTATATAATTTATAATATTTTAGTTGTCAAAAGCTACAATATGTAGTCACGGAGGGTATTATTTTTTTTTAGTGAGTTACAGATTTCTTTGAACAAAACTAATCAAGATAATTATAGTCGTGTGGTACATCATAATCAGGAGGAAGTTAAGGTAGTCACTGAAGCTTCAGAAAAGAGGAAGGGCATAGGCGAGTTAAATAAAAGTAGAAATTCATTTTACAATATAAATTTATTTATAAAAATATATACAAACACAGTATTTTACACATTTTTATACAACATTTTAACACTAGCCAATACAGCTTACTCCAAAACACATAAACAAGTATAGGATGACACAAATAATTAAACAAGTTATCAAATAATTTTAACATAACTAAATATAGAATTTTCCGAGAAACATAAGCAAGTACAGATTGCTCCAAAAACATACACAAGTAACTACACAACGTCCCAAAACATTATCACACATAGCATTAAACAAGTATAGGAGGTTACAAAAATCAAAGCACAAGCAGATATAGCGTGATTCGCAAACATAGATATAAAAAAAAATGTAATATTGGTTACACATTATTTCACAAAACCATTCCACAAAACATACTGTATTCATCAAATAAGCCTGTTCAATCCCCAAATAAGGCTGTTTATTCCTCAAATAAGACTGTTTATTCCACAAAACATACTTTATTTCTCAAAAAAACCTAATTGGTTTGAGGAAGACATAATATTTGAAATTGAAACATATTCCTGTCACACAATGTTTTCTTGAAATAATTACTTTTTTTTCGGTTAAGTGATTTACTATCATGCTTCTCAGGTGTTTGTAGACATTACATCATTCGATGTAACCTCGTTCCTTAAGTGTTGTTATAATCAAAACCATATCTTTTATTCCGTAATATTCACGATGTTTTTGCAGGTTAATCAAATATCTAAGTTTATTACCAAATTCATTGGAGTCTTCGGGAAATATGTAGTCATTATTCACAGCATTTGTGAATGAATGTCTTCAACAGTATCACTGACATCCTCACTACTGTCTTCTCCTGATGTTTCATCATAAATATCGACTTTACTTTGCTTAGAAAGACTAGGTGTATTGTCACCGACACTGGCCTTCGCAGCTGGTTGTGGTAGTTAATATCGAAAATCGTTATGTTCACGTGTTATTGTATACGTCATACAATCCGATTCTATGTCATTTCTTGTAGTTGCGTTATTTCCCACTCCTTCTGCTATATTATGTAGTATAGACGGTACATTTACTTTCTCAGGAGGAAGACTATCTCTTTTTTTTTTTTATAGATCTTGACATGACGACTCAGTTATCAATTCGTGCGAACTGGAAAAACAGTATTTACAGTTACGCGATGAATACTTCAATATTCGCTCCTCTCATGCCTATGAGCATTGTAGGCGAAGGTGTAAATTTTTCCGCAGTATTTGCAGTGTAGTTTATTCGGTGATGTCTCCATTCTCATCAATGTAGAATAAATGAGTAATCTTCGGTGTGAGGAGAAAGTTTGTTTCTGAATAGATGTTCACCTGACGATGTCAGAATGACAACTAACTTGTTTCTGTATGAATGTAGTGTTTTAAAAAATATCAGGTTTCATTAATGTTGATAAAATGTATTCCTTTCTAATATTTGTATGTTCATTGCGGAGGTATGGATACTAATTCACCATGTGATTCAATCTACGCATGTTAGACGGAATACTTCTTTACCTGGTATTCGATTGAAATGAATAAATAATAATTTTATTTCAGGAATGTAGATGGGCTTGGAAGAATTTTGTAGAGAACTTTTAAAGACTTTGTTTACTAAACGATTGTGTTAGTCGGAGGCTAGTCTGTTGATTAAGACATTTTGAACTGTGATTGTCTAAACGGTCTTCTGTTTTAAACGTGCATATGAAATACGAATTTATTTTTTCCCAGTAAATTTTGTCTGATAATTCGTTATGTCGATTCCCTAAATTGTATGGAATAAAAGTATTTGTTTTAGGTAACTCTTAAAGATGTGAATAATTTCTTGACAGTCGGAATGTATTATCCTAAAAGATGGGGTATACGATTACAAAATGTTCGTCGTTTTACTTCGAATTTTGCTTAAATGTATTGAAATATCGTGGAAATTGACATATTCCAGCTCCGATAGAAGTCATTTCAAGCTTCATTCGTGTAATTTCTGTAAAATCACATCGAAATTTATTTTCTAGGGAAAACCATTTGTAAATAGATTCAAATATACACATTTTATGGTAAATTGTAGAGTCGAAATTCTGGGCTGGGAATCTTTTGAATTGAAATTTTGGTTATAATTAAATGTTACTTTCGTAGAGAAGTCTACACATAAAATACATATTTTTCTCTGCTGTTCAAATAAATACTTACAAAGATTGAAAGTTCGAATATTATGAACGAGTCTTCCATCGTAATAGTTGAAACTTGTGTAAGTGGAAAGATGCGTGTTTGAGAAAAGATTGCTTTTTTTCCTATGTTTAAAATTTAGCGAGTGAAAATATCTCTTGTACGAATATACAGCTAGTTTCCTGGAAAACAGGAGAAATTTTTCTTTGAATACAGTATATAGTTTATTGGATTAAAATTAATTTCTTGAATTAAGATATAAAATTTGTTGGAATTTGATCTGGGGATTAAGATTTCGGCTAATATTTAGCTTGAAGGATATAAATCTTGACCGGCACCACTGTTGAAATTTTATTTCGCTGCAGATAAGACAATTTAAATGCATTCGAAAGAATCCAAACTTTGCTGCACGAAGGTGTGTGACCTTGGATCGAGAGCTAGGGCAGGTGCTTGGACTGGGGAGTTCTGTAGCTAGCAGAAAAACGTGCTGTGGGGTGGGGCAGAAGGGCTGACAGAGCAGCCCTCCGAAAATGAACTCTGCATTGGAGGAGAGGGGGGCAGATCACCAAAGATGTGCTCAGGGGTGTTGTTCTGCGACCTTGGAAAAGAACTGTTTTTTCTCACAAAATCATCTTCTGGACAAGGGTCGGGGGTAGGGGGTCCAGTGAGGAGCGACGTGAAGAGTTTTAGCTGTCTGCCACCATGTTAGTTTCACAAGAACATTCACCCTGATAGTTGCTCACCAGCTCTCTCGACTTCCCCAGGTGCAGCAGGCTTCGTGAGGTAGCAAGGTACCCTATTTGCAGTGTTGGCCAATGGGCTTGGGGTAGCGGTCACGATTCTTGTTTTAATACAAAATATATATTTTATCGGGAATAAAATAATTTTCGTGTGAACTCCGTTTCTGTGTTCGGTCGACGAAACTTGGAATGATTTTTTAACTATCGTTTCGCTAACTAGTGCTGTGAATTTCTCAGGCTTAATTGAAAAAATTAATACTACATCCATTATTATTTTTTTATATATAGTACGTTTCTATAAAGTGTCGCGGGATTAAGTCATCCGAGTGTCCCTACGCGTTCGACGAAAATAATTTGTAAATGAATTATTCATACAATAGTGAAACTTTCGTTGTCTGTTGTAGGACGAATATATAGTTTTTCTGGTAAATTTCATCTCAGTTGCCTGTCAGCCTCCGACCGCGCTCCACGTATAAACAGCTTATAAGCTGGCGCAAGTCATACAATTCACTCAATCACTGACTAACCTCCGAGATGGACAGATGTGTTTTGGGATATCTCCTTGTGCGATTTCATAATGGGTTATTTAATTCGTTATTAAATCAGTTAGTCTAATTTATATATTAGTATGTGCATCGTAAACATAATTTTTATCTATTTGTCACGTAAATCGTATACACATCTATTTCCGAGTAGCTATAACCTTAGTCGCTTGTCAGCCCCCGAGCGCGCTCCACGTATATATATATATATATATATATATATATATATATATATATATATACAGGCTCTAGACGTAGGCTCGCTTCATTCATTCACCAACCTCCGAGGCAGACGGATGTGTGCTGGGGGAGCTCCTTGTGCGATTTCATTACATGTTTAGTCATTTTCATGTACATGTGTTCTTTAGTGGTTTTTATTTTCACATCAGTCTATATAATCAAACGTAGGTTATATTTGCTCTCAACACAGCTTATAAGTTGATCTAAGTACTATATCCAACCGCTGCTGTAGCGACCTGCCGAGCGAATGGACGTATATTAAACATTTTCTTTTTTATGCTTGTTAATAAGAATATTACGACCATAAACCAAAAATATTTAATTTAAAGTGGAGAAACATATTTTTCTATGTCTAATATTTTATTTTCTACCATATCTAGGGATATAAATACTGAAGATTTGGGTTTTATAAAAACTACAAATATTATTCCGTTTTTATCTAGAAAATGAATAAATATTTGCAATAAACTACTTCCTTATAGTATTACAGAAATAAATATTCTTAATGCTCCTTATCTGCTGTCTACTAAAAAAAGAGAACAAGAATTAAAAGAAATTAGTATGCAAAACAGAAAATTAGAATATTTAGAGAAAACCAAGAGTATGCAAGAAGAATAAAAATATGCTAGCAAAAGAGCAAAAGATTAAAGAAACTGAACAAGAATTTGTTAATTATTTTAGTATATGCTGCAAAGATTTAGAAGTAAAAGGTTGTTAAATAACTTTTTGCATTTGTGGTAAATAATAAGGGAAAATACGCTTATGTTGGTGCACTTTGCGAAAATAATGGAGTTAAATATGTTTATTATATTGAAGGTTTATTTCGAAATATGTTAAAAGAAATTAGTAAAAACAGAGATCTATTAATAAAAAAGGGTTTTGTTTTTATAACTTAACATGGTTTAGAAATAATTTATCATCCAACAGAAGAACCGTTTATGGAAATAAAAACCAATGGAACAAAATATTTTATAGGCTACACGTATCCAAATATAGATGTATATAAAGTTATTGATGCAATAGGAGAGCTACAATGTAAAGAAAAAATAAAATAACAAATAGGAAATACATAAATGGGAGATATAATTGGATAAATAAAAGCAGTAGAATGCAGAATATTGGAAACATTAGAAAAATGAATGGATTCCGTTAAATGAAATATATTTACAGTAAATTATAGAGGTAGAGAGAGACATATATTTAAATTCGAAAATCTTGCAGATTGTTTTTGTTCTAATTATTAACTGGAAAAATAAATAAAATACAGTAAAATAGATTTAAATTTTAAAATTAAAGTTAAGTTGGATAAAATTGAAACACCAAATAAAATAAAGAAAGACTAGTATTTATTGCATAAATATTTTTTTTTATTATAAATATTTTTGGTATTATTATATTATTTTCTTTAAAATATTCTAATATAATTTTGGGATATGGTTTTTCTTTTTTTTTTCTAATTTTTCAATGTTTTAAAAAATATACTATTTACCAAACGTAAACCATGGTCGAATAAAATTCCATATACTGGTGTATATATATATATATATGTATATATATATATATATAATATTCATTATAACCTAAATAATTGTAAAGAATCAACCACCATTTCTTTCTATAATATTTTTAGTTATGTAAACTTCTACGTATTGAGTCCATGGAGCAATATTTTGAGGTACAGTTAATTTGTTCATTTTTTTATTCAATAACTTTATAAAATAAATTAAAAATTACTTCAAAAAATTCTATACCTTAAAAATGATAGAAAAGCATTAAGTGGATATCCAACTGTAAAATACGAAGACGTAATGCACAATTAAACAATTATAATATATTATCCACACAAAACATTAACATGCAAAAATTTAACACACAAAAATGGAACACAACCAAGTAGTACAAAACCAAATTTTTTAAAAAATATTTATCAGTTGTGTTTTTCGAATAGTTCACAAACTAATTAAAACCAAATAGTTAGCAATTGTGCTTCGAATACTAAACAACCAAATAAAAGAAATTGTAATTGGTTTAGAATGGTACACAACTAAATAAAAAAAATAGCAATTGTGTTTCGAATAGTACACAACCAAATTTAAAAAAAATTATTTAGCAATTTTCTTTAGAACGGTACACAACCAAATTTAAAAAAATTAGCAATTGTATTTCGAATAGTAGACAGCCAAAATTAAAAATATATACCGCCAGACATGTTTTTGGGGGCAATTATACACCGTATTCTGCGTTAAATTGCTTGCAGTATTAGGTGTTAGTTTTGTGTGTTAATTCTATGTGTGTGTATGTGTTAATGTTAAGTGTGTTAATTTTCTGCGTATTGTTTGTGTGTGTGTTAATTTTTGTGTGCTGGATTTGTAAACCATTTTTGTGTTGGAATTGTAAACCATTATTTGTGCTGGAATTGCAAACTATTTTTCGTAGTGGATTTGTAAACCATTTTTTTGTGCTGGAATTGTAAACTATTTTTCGTAGTGGATTTGTAAACCATTTCTTGTGCTGGAATTGTAAATCATTTTTGTAGTGGATTTGTAGACGATTTTTGTAGTGTATTTGTAAACCATTTTTGTAGTGGATTTGTAAACCATTTTTTTTTTTGTGCTTGAATTGTAAACTATTTTTGTAGTGGATTTGTAAACCATTTTTGTGCTGGAATTGTAAACCACATCTTGTATTGGAAATGTAAACCATTTTTTGTGCTGGAATTGTATTTCAGTTTTTGTAGTGGATTTGTAGAAAATTTTTTGTAGTGGATTTATAAACCCTTTTTTGTGTTGGAATTTAATGTAATTTTTGTGCTGGAATTGCAAACAATTTTTTGTAGTGGATTTGAACGCAAAACCGAATGTAAAATGTGGACGTTGAACGTAAAACGTGGACGTTGAACGAGCGTTGAACGAGCGTTGAATGTGCGTTGTATCGTTTAATATGATTAACGCAGAATGTAAAAACGAACGCAAAACCGAACATAAAAACCAAGCTAATTAAGCAAATAATCGAGTGAATTATTAGAAATATAGTTGAATAGATTCAAATTAATTTAATTCAAATATTTTACGATAATTTTAAATCGTGCATAGATTTTCCGTTTTTCATTTCTTTTAGACCTTTATATGTCATAAAATTTATATTCTCCTTTATTATTTCTATATCAATTTTTACAAACAAACGTACATAACGATCTGGTAGAGTAATTTTATGCTTTCCATTTAGAATAGAATTATTTTTTTTACCAAACGTTGAATCTGTAATTTGAAAATCTGTAGCCACATATTTTTTTATTTATTTCAAGATCTTATAGTTTAGCAAATGAATATGAATTGTTAAACATGGCGCGCAGTGATTCCATTTTCGTGTATTTATAAAGAAAAAAATATACATTAAGAAAATTTAAAATATTTTATAATTTTAGTATTTTAATAAATTTTTTTATATTCGTTGAACCGATATAAATAAGCATAAATTTTGGTGCTGATGTAAAACTCTTTAGGAAGGTACCAAAATATAAGATTAGAAAGTTTTTTTTTCCCACCAGATATAAATTATTATAAAAATAATGTGAAACATTTTCCTGTTACCTTTTCCTAACAATATTTTACTATTATCTTACTATTATTTAACTATTATCTTACTATTATTAACTTTTTACAAACATTATTTTTAAAAACTCAGTAAATATTTTTTTATAAAAAAAAATCTTAATTTAAAAAAATAACTAAAATACAAAAAATAAGATAACTAATTAATAACTATTTATGGACTATTTACTAACTATTTGCCACCTATCTTTCTAGACCTAAGAAAACCCGACCTAAGGCATACAGGGCTTGCCCTGAGACGCATCCTATTCTCCAATCGTCTTATCTACTAACATGCATGCCGGAGGGCTCAACGAACTGTAAAGGCGCTCAAGCTGGCGTAGCGGGATTTGGGGCTCGCCAGAAAAAAAAAAAAAAAAAAGATGGGGGTCGCTTACTTCTGCGGGGTCATCATGGGTGTTCTCGCTCGTTATCCAATTATTGTTTAGTAAATTCTTTCATCATACTTGCCTTATTTTTCACACTCTTTTTACCTTGACGTACCGTCACACTCCGTCATACTTGAGTCTGTGTATGTCATTATGCTTAACACCATAGTGTCCCATTGGCAACAGGGTTACTGCTGAAAGTCCCATAGGTACCCACAGTAAGGTGAGAACTCTGCACGCCTGTTCTGAGCCTTGCGCTTCTAACCCTCAAATGCAACAGTATCTCCAGATAGTGCACGTAGTAGAGTTGAAAGGCTTTCATGTATGCGGATATTTCGGCCTTATGGCGTCCTCACATTTGCCTCGCGTACATGAAATAATTGTGGCGTATAGTTAACGTGTAACATTATATATCATTGCGTTGTAATTTTGGAAGTACGGAATGGGGTACATACTTGCAGTTTAGAATGTCTTGTTGTCTTGGCCTTGACTGTATTGTTTAAAGTATTATGTTTGTTGGGCTCCTTTTAAGCGCTTGATCATTAGGAGGAATGTTTTTTTTAAAGAGCAATTATTAAATTTACAGCAGCATTTGGGAAGTATTTGTAATTTGCGTTTATTTGCCTTAAGACCAAGTTCTAGTTTTGGCATGTTTGGCTCCTAATTCATGTATATTTGCCCAGATGCATGTGAATTTGAACGGATAAATCAAATTCAAATCCTTCACTATTGCCTAAAATGACATCTTCGAGTGTTGAATAAGAATAAGGGTTATCGGTAACATCAAGGGAAATTTATGTATCCAAATCTCTCCCGGAGGCCAAAGAGCTGAAGGTACGTCGAGAATGTGACGGAGTTTCATAAAAGTGAGGAGGAAATTTTAACCTTTGAAGAGAAATATAAAAAAAAAATCTTGGTCTAGAATGGGGCTCTCTCAGAAAATCCTTTAATGAGAATTACCTCTGCGTTTTCACTTCGTCTAGAACTTGAAATTTCTGGGCTGTGGAATGAGGTCCCTCATAATTTATCATCGCGTGGGAATCAACGATAATAACATTTTGTTAATTATCATTTAGAGTAAAACTTCCACTATTTATGAAGAATTTGTTATTACTATTATTATAACGGTATGTGATTCTGAGAATGCGTTCTTTCTAAAAGCGAAAAAGTCGCCGAAGGAAAAACTTACATTAATGATTCTGATAAAATTCTTGCTATTAAAAATTTTGTTATCTGAAAATCTCAAATTCCCAGTGAATGTTGGTAACGCTCAATGATTTTTATTTGCTTAAAGCGTATCACGATTGCGGGATTGACGGGCAAAATATGAAAGCAATATTGTAATGTCTTGTTCGTTGGCTTGTGAAAGGTTTAGAACTCTG
Organism: Dryococelus australis; assembly: GCA_029891345.1. Classification (NCBI taxonomy): domain Eukaryota; kingdom Metazoa; phylum Arthropoda; class Insecta; order Phasmatodea; family Phasmatidae; genus Dryococelus; species Dryococelus australis. Next base: position 121,424,033 of record CM057000.1, on the reverse strand, counting down.
AATGTGTGGGCCCTTTAAGTTTTCGTATTCCATTTTAGCAACGCATTAACTGTGTGTTTTTATGCCCGCGAGGTTTCTGCCCGAGACATATTAGTGCTATTTTAGGTCAGCGTAAATATCGTCATCTATCGTGGATTCCATTAGCTTACGACTCCTTAAAGATTCATTAAATTTAACGCCGAACAAGCCAGATAAACTGAGCGGACAGTATGTGTGGCTGTTCATGTGTAGGCAGATTTTTCTGAGTTACAGTTCTGCTGTTTGTGTGAAAGCTGTTTATAACCATGCTGTTTCGTTCGATATTTTTAATACCAAGATTCGAAAACAAAGGATGGAAAAGCTAGACGCTGCTGTGTTTCTACGCTACTTTGTTAATTTCATTGTGGTACGAATTTTTATTAACTTATTTTTAAGACGCTATAATTTAGTTTTGTACTTCCAAAAATCACAAATTTTATTTCTACCTGTAAGTACATTTTCATTACACCTAGGGTTCGTCCCTTTTGCACAAATTCTTCGTTTACACGTCATAATTTTGGACTCATGCTAATTAATGACCCTGTAAGGTTATACAAAATTTAAATTTTACAAGCGGTTTAGTATTTTTGTGCGTAATTTTAATTGTGTGTTATCTGCTTGTCGCAAAATTTCGAGAACATGCTTATATTTTATTAATAAGTTCTCGCCTTTTTACAACAGCAGAGAACACGCCATTAAATTACGCAAAAATATTAAACAATTCGTAAAATGTAAATTTTATGTAATCGTACAGTGTCAGGACTTACTCTGAATCTGAAATGATGACGTGGAAACGAAGAAATTTCAACACATTTGGGTGAGGCGGAGCCTTAATACCAATGATTAATAAAATGATGGTTTTTATTGAAGGATTTTATTATAACTATATATATTGAACTGTTGTATGATATTATACCAATGCACGTTGATTACCCAAAACCCGGATGTTCGCATGAGGGAATAGTGCATGACGTCGCCGCTGGTCGGCGGGTTTTCCTCGGGGATCACCCATTTCCCCTGCCCCAGCATTCCGGCGCTGCTCTGTAACCACCTCGCTTCACCCCCATAGACTCTCAACACTTCGATGGTTAGAGCCGCCCAATTTTCTCTACTCAATTACCAAACCAATTAGTGGTATAAATTACCAGAGCCAACTGACTTCTGGTGGATGTCGGCAAAGTTTTCTCTTTTCACGAGCAAATATTTCGACGCGGTCTAAACTTCTCGTCGTGGCACATGCGGAAAACGAGGACGATTTGTGATTGGCTGTTCTTGTTTTCCACTCTGCCTGTTTGTCGTGATCGGCGTAGGTGTCCCCCGGGATTAATTGTAGTGTTGATAGAACATCTACAACGTACCTTCACATCTCGTCCACAGAACCTAACATATTTTATCACTTTACTACCATTAAATTTAAGGTTACGTCAACATGGCTGGGAATTTTTTAATGCAACCCACTACCGTGGTAATTGATGTTCTGTTGTTGCAGCAAACGATAGCTACCATGATAGATCCGGTTCACGATAAAGTGAGCTCTTTTGAAATCAACCTTATGAAAAAGTCACTGCTCCTACCTGCGTATATTAACAACGGGCGCACTGAGTGACATACACCCAGCAAAGTTGGTAACGAAGGATTGAAAGTTTTTTCATATCTAAAAGTCGAATAAAAAGTTTTAGCAAAGTTTTTGTGATAACTTATATTATTTCTTTCACTTTTTGTTTACTTTGATGTATCGAAGCGTAACATTGAGCACATGTTTAAAATAATTGCTTTTGTAATAATTTGACAGTTTCACTTGACCGAGGCATGACTAAAGTGATAAGGCTCATGACATATATATATATGGTGGAAGATTACACAAAGTGCGTACAGGTAGATCTTAAGACAGGCTTTCAGAAGTGCTCATTTTACAGTGGAAAGCCTTTAACATCTTTCGTGTACACTACCCAAGTTAGACAGTGTGGAAATTAAATTATTTCACAGATAATGGCCCTTGGTGACGTTTTCGGCAAATCAATAAGTTTTAAATGCAGAAAACAATTTATACCAGTTTGAGCCCTGGAAACACAACTTGTCAGAAAAGTGTTGGAAAATTAGCGGGTCGATACCTGTACTGTCGGAAACTGTAGCTTCAATGCCAGAAGATAGCCATCTGACAATGGTGTGACGTATTTTTTGAGACAGTCTGTTTGCCGTTAGAAAAAAGACAGCAGCCCGCTGTATCTTTTGGATAACAGATGGATATCACCTAAATTAGGTCGGCGTGATATCTCACATCCAACATGTCGCCAGTAGCAAAAATAATATTCTGGCCCGATTCCGATATAGCATCTTTATTTATTCGGAAAGCTGGCCGTCATATTATTTATTCCGGCCCGCTAACGTTTTCGAGACATGGCTATTTATCACAATAAATATACAAATATGATGTCTCTTTGCCGACAAGCGTTTGTAAAGTGTTTTTGAAGAGGCAAGATGTTAGCTAGCTCTTAATAGCATGATGTATTTTTTGAGATCATGTGTTAACAGTTAGCATGTTTTTTTTCATGAATATATATGTGTCACATGGTAGCCCATGGCATTTTTACTTCGAATTTTTTTTCATTAGTACAACCGTCCGACAGACATATTAAAAACTAACAAAAACTATTTTATTTGTAAGCCTTTGAAGAAACAAAGAAACGGTTTTTAAATAATCTGTGTTTTATGATTATTTGTTATATTGTCATGGAAATTATACATTCACTTATAATAGTTTGTGTCATGATAAATTTGAAATTACTGGAGAGTACCAGCAACTTACCCCATGGTGTATAAGTTAGGATGCTGGACTGTCAAATCAAGTGTCTTAGGCTCGAATCCTGAAATCAGTAAGCTCGTTACTATCATCATCAGCAGACAAAATTATTGGTCTGAAAAATGACACCATAGAAGATATCGTTACACATTTTCAGAGAACCGAACTTGGTCTCTTCAGATATAATGAAACAATATCAAGACACCAAACACTGTCGGACACAGACTCCTTAAGAGCAGAAGTAACAAAATCGAAGGAAGTAATCGCGAATATGACGAACACACTACTACAATCACCTCCACACTCAACAAAATTACCGACACACATCAACACAACAAAGCCGGCAGAATTTTATACCAAAGACAACATAAATATGGGAAAAACCAATTCTTCAACAACGCCCAAGAAGGGAGCAAGCAAATATATTAACAACCCAACAAACAAGGAAAGAATGGTCAAAAAGTAAATAAGTTATACTACAAAGAAAACCACCCTAACAGTAATGCAACATATACATGGAAACAATACAATAAAAAAAACTTCTACACATTTGCAGAACACTTAAACAACATCTGTAAGGTTATGGACAGGTTAAGGAAGTTTAACATAAAAATTAACAGTAAGAAACAACAATAGAACAAATGGCTCCTCCCAAAAATGTCAAGCAAATCAGAACATTCTTAGACCTCACATCATATCTAAGGTGATATATACTAAATTATGCCCAGCTAGTGGAACCCTTAACATAACTAACTAAGGAAACTGCACCATTTAGATGGTGCGATAAGGAACAAATTGCTTTTCAAAGATTGAAAACAGCGCTGAGCAACCCACCCATTATAGCTAAATTCGAAGAGAATAGACCAACCTTACTCGCGTATGATGCATCACAAACTGTTATGACCATCGTGTTACTACAAGAAAATACCACAACCAAAGAATGCAAACCAATTGCCTTTGCTTCTAAGACACTATCACTGAATGAAAAGAAATGGTCGGTTATGGAACGAGAATTATTGGCTATCAAATACTTCATTATTTATTTTAAACAGTTTATTTATGACCGAAAATTTGTTATAGAGACATATCATGCTAGCTTAAAGTACTTGAAGTCCATGGCCGAACATAACATATAAATACAGAAAATGGCCATGGCCTTAACTGAATACGACTTCCAGGCCAAAATCGTAAAAGGCAAATTAAATAACCTTGCAGATGCCCTCAGTCGTATACCTATGGTAATGACAGCTGATACAGTACCCATTACTGTCAACTCCGTAACACATCAAGTAAAATGCCAGTTCACTAACTGTACATCATTGTACACAGCATTAGCTGAAACACTATTCCAATACCCTACAAAAGACACAGAAATAAAAATTACCTTAGCAAAATACATTATTAGCAACTGGGCCGATAATAAACAATCAATTAACCAGATTTCCACACTATGAACAAAGCACGAGTTGCTATATTTTATTAATGAGGAATATTTGCCAACGCATGTGATCGCCAAAACAGTAACAACTATATACAATGTAAACATGGAGATCACTAAGGATAATAATTCACAAAAGATAATGACATAACATCTAGACTCATAATTGAATTGTTTTATACTCATAAAGCTGATAACAACAAAAAAGTATTTTATTTACCTGAATATATTCATGAGCAGGAATACATCGAAGTTGATGATGATACTCATATTTTATTATTAACGCTTCTTAACCAGCCGGCATCACCATTTTTAGCCTACTATGCAGACGACCCGCAAACCCAGCAATTAAAACTAGCTTTATCAGAACCAGACAAGGCCACTACAAAATATCGGAGCATCGCCAAATGATACGCCATTTCCTGAAATGGCGAGATTTACATGAAACAGCATACCGCAGTCAGAGAGCGCAACTTGAGTCTTGTTCCGAAATATTATGTCCCAGAAATCATTACTGCCCACCACGATGCTCTGTTAGATGGAGGGCACTTTAGACAGTTTAAGACATTATAAAAAATTAAAACAGCATATTATTGGAATATGATAAACAAAGACATAAAATAATATGTAAAGAACTGTCCCACACGTCTGCGAATTAAAGTGCCCAATCAAAAACCTATAGGCCGGGATGACTCCAATACGCCCCCCTCCCCTTTTTTTCTTCTACAGCCCTGGGGTCTTAATGCGAAAGGGCCGCTCGAGACGTCAGCACGCGGTAACATATATGTGTTAGTTATAACAGAATTTTCCACGCGATATGCCGTTGCACTGCCAGTAAAAGCGATTGGTGCCATCACTTGCACAAATTTTATAAAATACGTGATATTAGCATTTGGTTGCCCAAAATCCATCCTCACAGAGAGAGGAACCTCATTTAATAATGAGATTATAGCAGAACTGTTGCACAAATTGCAAATAAAGAAATTATAAACCACAGCTTACAATCCTGCCTGCAACGGATTAACAGAGCAAGTTAACAAGATTTTATCACGACACTTAACTTCTTGTACCAGAGACGATCCAAAACACAACTGTGGACCATAGTTCCATGTTCACTCCCTTTTTCCTTATGCAAGGGCCATCGCACGTTATTAGTCATACGTATTCCCCCCCTCCCCCAATAACTTTTGCTAAAGGCTTAAACAGATAAGGGAGCAAGCTCGCATTAATTCGATTGCTTAGCAGCAACAACGAAAACGTATTTTTGACAACACAGATCGACCTAACAATCTAAAAGTAGGACAGTTCGTTTGGGTCAAAATGCACGCCCGACAGAAAGCGGTTTCATTCAAATATCAAGGCCCCTACGAAATCATAAAAGTACTAGGCTTTTCTACAATCGCTGTATCAATGTGTAGAAGAGGGAGTAATGGAGTAATAAAATAGAAACAGTCAGAACGCAAAATGTAAAATTAGCTAATGTACGTCAGTAACACCCATCATTGTTACAGGAGGGAAGGCATAGAGGACAGGACATTGTGAATCCAGGTTGCACCAGGCGGTCTACTGCATCCTGCCACCAGTGCTCAGCCTTGCAACGACGGTGTCTGCAGAACTGCTCTACAGGACACACCGCGACGTGCACTCCAGCCAACTGACACCGCAAATTCACTATGAAGAAACTGTGCCGGTGCTGTTTACACTGTCTGCAGAAACCACGGACCACAGACAACGTTGACGAATGACGAAGGATCTTAATCTGACAGTGAACACAGTTGTAGAAATCAAAGAACAAGTTCAGTTATAAATTAATTCAATGTCAACACAAATTCAATCTTTGTCGCATGATTTTAATCCACAAGAAAATATGATCCAGAGTTCACAAGTGCTAAGTCAGATGATGGTAGGATGATTATAGTTGATTTTATCTGTGTCCATTTGCCACGAACATTTATGGCTAAAATTGACGTAAATAAAGTTCGATATAAAAATTATTTGCTACATTATTATTACAATGTTCTTACATGCTATCATAGTAAACATTATGACGATATTCAATGACGAAGATTTTCTTGCAAATTCTACTTTCTAAAGCATCCAGAATGGAAATATGCGTAAATTTTGCTGAAAACACAAACTATTTCAATTGAATTTTTTTTACACTTAAAAAAGTGTATTTTAGTAAAATATTTTATAATTTATAAAATATATAAATTCTTCTTTCATACGCAGCATAGATGGCACTTTCTGGCAATTTATATTGTGACTGTATTACTTTTTTATAAGTTCTTCACGTTGTGTAGTCGGGTCCATAGGCAGTTGCTTTACTTCGCTCTTAAGTTGCCGGAATAAAAGCTATATAGCATCTCAAAATTCCATTGCACGGCTCGCTCTTTTGCTACAGCCTACTGTTGGCTCGTTTAGAACTTGTAGTCCATACCAAGCTACAGTAGGGATCGCAGAGATCATCATCGTAAGAGTGATATTCTTAAAATCCAGAAATATCTGTGGGTATATATTAATTTTATTAGTTCACATGGCGAATAAACTGTTAGTATTTTCCGCAGTTGCCCATTAAAAGGAAAAAATTGAAATAAATAAATATAGTTTCACTTTACACGGCTAAGATTTACTCTACTCAAGCCAAGAACAAAACGAGATTCTTATGGGAGAGTTCGGCACTTTTAAGATGGCGGTAAAATGAGAAATTCTATATAATTCTGCTCGAATTATATGTGTTTACCCCAGCCAAAATTTTAAGCTTTAACTTTTTTCTGTAACTATTATTCACGCTCTACAATGGAGTTTACAAAAGCAAACAGTAAAAATACAACTGCATTTGACATAGGGCGTTCATTAGCAAGCTTATCTCAATGGCAAAAACGTTATGAATTTAAGTGCGGAAAATAATACATCTGTCATCAAAAGGAACCTTTCACTTAAGGAAACAGAGCATGAAAGCCCTAAAATTAATATTTTTAGCTATTTCACTATAATGTTTTAAACTATTTCCCTATTATGTTTTAAACTATTACACAATTATAATTTTAACTATTTCACTGTTATATTTTAAGCTATTTCTCTATTTCAGTATATTTTAAATTATTTCACTATTATAGTTTAAACTATTTCACTATTATATTTTTCGATTCAGTCGTGGTATTAAAATGAAGTTGTCATGTGGGTCTACATTTTGTTGAAGCCAATTAACGACAGAATACTTAACAATATGTGGGCATATTTTGTTACATTTCCACACTAGTGAGAATAACAAAGTTTAATTATTTGAGTAGGGCTTAACACAGTGTAATTCAGACGATTTTACACAATCATGTATATTTAATCAAAATTTGCTATTATTCCGATTACTTACATACAAAGCGGAAAAATCCGGTACACATGCGACACCAGTGCACCCTGGCAATGTAAATTTCTAGTTGCCAAACTAAAAGCATTGAGCTTCCCAACCTGGGTAGAATAGACCTTAAGACGGCCAAGCACGGAAAGACAACAAACGAAGGAACCGCAAAATGAAATGTTACATGTCGCTGGTCTGCGCTGCTGACCTTAGCGCGCCATGCATAAGCGGGCGGAAGAGAAAGACGGAGTAGTGGTGATAACAGAGCAGCACGTCAGTGGAAAGTTTTGAATGGCAGGCAAGTGAACCGCGTATCTGTTACTAAAAGCGATCCGACACGACAATTTATTTTGCACTGCCCGTTGCCGACTCTGGTTGTATTTATTCAGGCGTTTTTCTGAAGAATGCTCTGGATTAATGACCTTGTTCTCTCAGTGTGACTCGGCGTGAGTAGAATCTAACAGATGTTCAGGCCGAACGATATACTAGTGTGACAGGCCTCTGAGTGGCAAAACTGTCGACTAAACCATATACATTGCTTAAATGTATATATTAGAAGCACATAGAGAAACAGAAAATCACGTACAAAGTTCATGTCTGCAAACAGTGTTTTGAGCATTCTACGGATTATCCACGTAAATAAGGACTCTCTGGGGAACAGTGTCTTACAAAACACAAAACGAAGCGTACGATATAAATTTCCAATGTGTATATGTGTTTCCTCCTGTAATTTCAAATAAAGTTTTTAGAAGACTGACCTTAAAAAAATTTCCGAGCGATAGAAGAACGAGCTGCGAGAGAAGTGACCAGCGGAAGGGAAATCTGAGACTGCGGGTATCAATCAGTTATGAGTGCGACTGGCAGCCTGAACTTTTTAAGTGAGTGAAAGAAATTACAAATGATGACAACAGATAGACAAAACGCGTGTTAATGATGAGTACGAGTTGATTGACTGAAACCAAACAGAGAAATTAAGAAGAACGTTAAGTAGAGATGAAATAGACATTAAATGTTGCGCTAACGGTTAAATAAAGAGGTAATAATGGGGACATATAATTTAACGTTGTAAACAATATATGTGTGAATAAATTAGTAATCAAATTTATTTAATGTTAAGGGAATTTCGCCTCAGAGCGATAATTATAAAGATAGGTGTTTCAAACCAAATTCATTATTCACAAATTGTTTAGGACAAGGCCCCTATGACAGTATATTTTAAATATAGATAGGCAGTATTTCCTTTTCTGTAAAAATTTTATTTTTAAAAATTCTTAGCACACAAACGATACTTAAAAAATCTCCGTCGTGGGGTGACTTCTCATAAACAATTCGTGAAGATTATATTTTGTTTGAAACGCCTATATTTAAAATTAACATATTGAGGCAATGTTTCCGTGACACGGGATTTGATTTCCTATTTAAATTCCGCAGCTGCCAGCGGGTAGGCAGTGCCCTTAATATCTGCCCAAATTTATCCACTCCATTTTGCTTTGCATCACGGGTATGACGGTTGTGTTTCGACGTTCGCGGTGACCGAGCATTCCAGTCCAGGACCGAGGCGAAACCCCACGAACACTCGCTGGTTGGAGGTCATGCGTTAAAAGATTGGCGGTTTTTTTCTTTGCGGCGTCCATCTTCGCTAAGCAATTACAGGCGCCACCGCACGTCTCCGGTGGGCGCGGGAGGAGGGGAAACACCATTAATGAAATTAAGTGCTCCGACTGTGAGAGGTTTGTTCGAGTGAGGCATGGGATCGATGAAACTCGAAGGAAGCTGCTGGTCGCTTCGTACATTACGTAGATCCACTACTTCGTGCAAGGCAGTTGCCACGTGAAACAATGGGACTATACTTAACTAGTACAGGCTGCACACCGTTAATTGGGTACCTAGGATATACTTTTTATCTCGTTTTATATTCTTCTCCCATACGTAAAATCAACATTGCCGCTGACCATCTCACTTTATTCATGCGTTCTACAAGTAAAAAAGATGTTATTTTTTCTTAGAATAATAAACACGTTAGTAATATGCAAATTCTTGCTATTATACTGTTACGTTTTCGATATCACAACGAGTTCAAGCACGGCAGGAATGCGGCGAACGCTTGTTTTATAAACTATAACTGCCGATAGCGAGGACATAAAATTTGGGTCTGGCTGACATAGAAGAATGGGAAAATTCCATCAGCAATCGTCTCAGTAACCCCGCTTAGGCGACGTGGGAGAGCCAATGGGAACAGAGGATTTCGGCGAAGGTGGGCGTGAACGAGAAGTATGGTGGTGAGTAGTATATGGGTAGGTTGATGACAATCCGTTTTTAGGCCCAAATTTCATGTTTTAACCCCAAATATCAAATTTTTTACCCCAAATTTCAAGCTTTCTTTTCACCAATGTTCAAACTTCCCCCCCCCCCCAAGTTCATGCCTTTTACCCCCCCCCCCCCCCCTTCCAAATTTCATGTTTCTACCTCGAATTTCAGCCCCCCAAAAAATACTGCACGAATCGAGCACGCAAGATTTAGAACCAAAATTAAGCAAATTTAAGCTAAAATCAATCAAATTTCTCGATTTTCATGCAAATTTTCATGTTTTCTAGAAAACGATAATTTTACAAGCAAGCAAATTTAGGACAAAATCAATTAAAATTAAGCTAAGATCAAGTGAAATATTTAAAAAATATAATTGATAGAAGTTATATATATTTTAATAAATTTCATGCACAGACTTTCCATTTTTTCAGTTCTTTTAAGCCTTTATATGCAATAAAAATTCTTTCTCATTTATTGGTTTTAAAACATTTTTATCAAGTATTTTCACATAACGGTATGGTAAAGTAAATTTACACCTATCATCTAGAATACAATAATTTTTTTTTTTTTTTTACCAAAATTAGATTCATAAATTTCAAAATCTGTAGCAGTAAACTAGATCTTGTAGTTTAGTCAATTCATACGGGTTGTTCAACTTCTTGAGGAGAGATTGCATTTTTTGTTTTGTGTAATTTATAGAGAAAAAAGTATACAAAGAAAACATTTTTTCATTTTCTTAATAAATAAATTTTCTTAATAAATAATATGGCCACGATGCTCGAAATGGAAAATAATACCATTTCTAAGCAATGTAAAAAATGTGGGGAAGTATTAAACATTGAATGTTCTGCATCACATAAACACACAAAAGATAAGCATATTAACACCTGTAAAAATGTTCTGCTGAATATGCCAAAAATCAATATGTATTAAATAAAGAAAAAGTACTATGCGAATGTGGAATATGTGTTTCTAAACTATATCTCAAAAAGCATAGAAATAGTAAATTGTATATTACCAATAACATTCGACAAGATTATTCAACTAAGGCATGTGTAGTATGTAATGAGAATAAATCTATTGATTCATTTTATCCTCACAAAGCGACTATAGACAAACATACGACAAACAGTACAGAATGTTTTAGTGAGAAAATATTATGTGAATGTGGAAAATATGTTTGTATTATATATTTCAAAGTGCATAAAAACCTAAATCACACAATACATCAATGAATATTCTTAATGAAATTCAAAATGATAACTATCAAACAAAAACATGCACATTTTATAATAAGAATAAATATATCAAATTATTTTTTATTGATAAAAACACTAAACATCCAACAATATGCGAAAAAAATGGTGCAGTGAGAAATATTATCACAGAAGAAGATAAATATATTTGAAAACTATTATAAATAATTTAAGCACATCGTTCCAGTATTTTCATTATTTTTTACATTTCTTTATTTCTTTATCTTTTAAAACATTTATAAATTTTTATTTCTTATAAATAAACAAATATGGCTACGAATTATTCAGTAGTAGATCTGCGCGAAAGGAGAGTGATCGAGTTGAGAATTATAGCTAGAGAATTAAACATAAAAAAATAATATAAATTAAGTAAAGATGAATTTCTTACAACCATTATTACAAAAATTTGTCAAACAGGAGAAAATCTAAATGATTTGACAGTTACAGAGTTAAGAACTAAAGCTAAAAGCTTTAACATAACAATTATATCTAATTTAAGGAAATTGAAGAGCAAATAAAAATAGACTTTGTAAATTTGCCATTTACTTATATCAATATCAATGAATTATATAAGAATGATAGAAAGAAATTGAAAAAAAAATTCATTTTCTAATCAGATATTTGTACAACCAAGATATAAAACTAACAAAAATTTGCCCTTTTCAATAAAAGAAGAAAATAAAAGTTTGGGTCAGATTTTTCCTTTCAAACAAAAAATGTTTAATGAACGAGTAGAAAGAAGAGTAGCATTTAAAATTCGCGAAATTAGTCGTAATTTTAATAAAGCATTCAACATTCGTCAAATAAAATGCGGTATTCGTATAAATAATTTAGAAGGAACTCCAAAAGAAAAAAATGAATTTTGCTAAAAATGCTAGTCACGCAGCAATGAAAGCAGTAAGAAAATTAACTGGTTGTAATCAAGGTGATAAAATGAGAATATATGCAAACAATCAGAATTTTCAACACACTATTTCGGCCTCAAGAAATAACAATTTAAACGCGGAAAATTTACTTAATCAAATTTAAAGAATAATTACATCGAATGAAAATGTGTATATATATATATATATATATATATATATATATATATATATATATATACATATATACATATATGAAACTTCTTTCAAAATATATGTTTACAGAGTTCCCAGCGGTAATGGCGCAAGAGGCAAAAAAATTGTCAATTAAACTAAAGATATAAAGACAAAACAATGTATTAATAAAATTAACGATGATGATAATTTATGTGGACCTAGCGATACAATTACAGCTTTAAGATACAAAACTAACATCATTTTGGCTGGAGAATTAACGAATATACATTCTGGAACTATATAGACAAAAACTATTTATTTGTACTTACACGAAAAACACTATGATGCCATTAATGGCATGGAAGCATTTTTAGGCGATGTTTATTATTGTAGAAATTGTGACAAACCATGCAATAATAAAGATCAATACGAGGTTAATAGAAATAATAAAAATATATGCAATTTATGTAAAAGAAAACCACAACACGAAAAAGTTTTGGAAGGCGAAGATCGTGTTAGAATATATTGCCAAAAATGTAACAGATATTGCTGTGGAGAAGAATGCTTTGCCAATCACGATGATGTATGTAAGGCAGTCTATAAGTTTAAAACTTGTAACAAAATATGTTTGAGAAATAAAAAATACAACTGTGGTTATATAAAATTTTGCAATTGTAAGGAATTTGTGAAAACTGATGAACACGAATGTTATATGCAAGAGAAACAACAAAAAGACGGTTTTTGCACAACAGCTTGTACTTGTGATGGCAAAAACAACAAAAAAGATAAGGATTGTTCTTACACAGAAAAATACTACTTTTCGACTACGAAGCCACGCAGGATACTGGTTTTCATACACCAAACTTGATATCTGTTCCAGGGCCGGATATTCTTTGTAGCCGCCTGTAGGCCCATAAAAATGTGCCTCCCCTCCAGTAAAACTGTTTTATTTTTCCTGCCTCATATTAATTTGTTATTTTAAGATCCACAGAGAGCATACGAAGTGCGACATTTTAATTTGAACCAAGGTGTAAATGCATTGTTAATAAATTACAACATTAAAAAAATAATGACAACCAGAACTACACATATTGTGGAAATAATTGCAATGAAAACACTGACATGGTATCATTCAATAGCAAGGACAACATTTATGAATTAAATTTGCTTTCCATGAAAGAAAAAAACCGTTAACTTAAGCCTAAGTAATATAACTCATGTCTTATACGAAGCTCTTCTTTCTAGCCTTCCTTTAGGCAAAGGAATTTATAATTTACTCGAAGTCCAGATCCCGCAGCATCTGTCACTCGATATTCAACAATGCCACGGCCGATAACCTGTCTTCTCCCATGGTCGACCTCAGGTAGTTTTTCACACGTTGTAGAGTAGAGAAAGAGCGTTCGCCTGAACAGTTTGTTACTGGAGAACTGAGAATCATTCTGAGTGAGTGATATGTTTACATTGGGATAGACTTCAACAAACCCGTCTTGGTTTGAAAATTTACTTAATTTTGTTAGGTTGACATTTCCCTCGTCGTCAGGAGTTTGTGGCTTCACATGCACTCTAAGGTGCAATGACTCTTTTACAATGGATGCTTCTAGATCACTATTGTAGTAAGAGGCCAATTTGCGTGCAGCTGAAGAAATCTGTGCTAGTTCATACATGCTGAGATGTTCAAAAAAGCCAAACCTCTCATGAAGTATATTGAAACGTGCACTTCACACTTGCAGTTCTGATCTTAGTGTATCCATAATTACATTATATGTACCAACACGAAAATTAGCTGACCCAGTCTTAAGAGTTATTTCTCCAGCCCTAGTCTCATCAGGCCTCAGTGCGCTTCCTTTTCTTTCCCTCGTCAAGTTTGTAAATTTATATTCTACTCAACGACTTCGCAAGGCATTCATAGTGGTCAAACATTTCTGTTTCTCTTATACTTGTTACGAAGTGAGACAGCGAATTGTACATTTTCACATCTTGCCCCAAATCTATGTTTACTGACTGCAGCTTGGCACTAACAACATCCAACCTACGAAGGATTTCAGTCCTGAAGACTACCATAAATGCAGTTTCTAGTATATCTAATTTTTTCTCAATGAAGATGCCTCATTCCTTGTTTGAGGTTTTTCTGAACTATCATTTTCTAAAGTCTGCAAGTTCTCAAACAGTCTACACCAATTACTCTCTAGTGTACAGCATGCATCATTTTGAGTAGACCAACGAGTCTTCGACAGATTTTGTAGTGTCCGACCTCCTCCTTTGCAGTTTCGAGCTAGAAGAGCCCAGTGTTATGTATGAGCTGAGAAAAAATTGTACAGTTCTTGTAGCAGTCCAAAAAATGATACTGCTTCAGTGCAAGATTCTGCAGCATATGAACCCACAAGATTAAGAGAGAGTGCTGCACATGGCACATAGTCAGAAAAGGGACAAAGTTCCTTCGCCCTAGTTGTACACCTGTATATGGCCCAAACATATTCCATGTATTGTCATATGATTGGCCCAAGCAAAATCTATGTCCAACTCATATTTGCTCAAAACAGTAAATACAGCATTATTCTTTCACTTTTCTAATTTTTTGTATAGAGCACCAATGAGTCTTGCTGTTTGAGTACTCATTTTGTTCACAATTCACAGGCAGCTAAATTCGTCAGACTTTATGAACATTCCATATGCCAAATTACAATGAACATTTATTGTTTTTAATGAATTAAAGTTAGGTAACTTAATATACATACGACTATTTTGTCTTTTTCTATAATCATAATTCTTTCAAAGCCCAAAATATCGGACAATCGGTCGTCAAATTTAATATCAAACTTAGATTTAACCACAACTCTAATTTTCACATTGTCTGATGTCAGTTCAATGTTATTTGTTGAAAATGGGTCAATTGAATTTATAGTTTCGTTTAAAGATTCAATATCATATTGTCCTTTAGGAATAGTGACAACTTCATTTTTATCAATGACAGCACACATTTTTTCAATTGTTGTTATAGTATTATTATCTATATTTGGCATTAAAATTCTTTCATGAGAACTAATCAATACTATAGATTTATCTTCATGAAATATATCATAGTGAAATTTCTTCTTTAGTATAGAAATGTTGTATGTTAACTAAAATACGGTATTCTCCATTTATTACAAAAACTATTGTTATTAAATGAAAAAGTGGCAGCCGAAGCATCCTATACTGCACAAAGTTAATTGGGGTGTTGGTGTATTAATTTTCGAAGGAGATGATAGTAAAAAAAAGAATGGTGAAAACTGCCTGATGACATAAGATGTATGATTGTTGGTCCTAGTAAATGCGGAAAGACAAATTTAATGATCAATTTTATTTATAAGGCAGGATGGCTAAATTTTAATAAATTTTATGTTTGCTCAAAAAGTTTAAATCAATCAAAATATATACAGTTACAAAATAACTTTAATGAAATATCCAACAAGTTTAATAAAAAATGGCTTATATTAAAAAATAGCAATGATGAAATGATTCCCTTAGATCAATGTGAAAGTAATTCTTTAGTTGTTTTTGATGATATGATCAAAACATCTTCTGTGAATAGTAAAATATAGAGGAAGACATAAAAACATTGATGTTTTTATTTGGCACAGACTTATTCGAGGGTGCCCAAACAATGTGTGAGACAACACAAACTTTCTATGTATATTTAGATAAGAGAACACAAACCTAATATATATATATATATATATATATATATATATATATATATATATATATATATATATATATATTGCGATTTTGTTGGTGGGGACATGCCATATGAGAAATTTGTACAAAGTGGTGGGGTGAAGACTATGGTTTTTTTACATTAGATTTTAGTAGAAAAGTGGACACTGGAAAGTATCTAAATCAAATAACAGATGTTATATTTTAACTCTCTCCTGTGAATTGTATGTGAGAATCCTCTATCTTCTTCCACAACTGAACTTCAGCGTACTCTCATTGTGACATAAAAAAGCACATATGTACAGTTGTGCACTCCCAACCATAATGAGCTCTGTCCACAACAGGGAAAAGCATATCTGCACAGTTTTCCTTGTCTGTGATGACAGCTAACACTCACCACAACATGATGCACATTATCACACAACTGCATCGCTATCTCTACTTGCACTGCTGCGAACTCACCATGAGGCACATCACAAGAGGTTTTCCAGCTATTTACTGATAGCACAGAGAAAACTCTGCACTGCTATTAATAACAGGCTTCCAGCTCACTGCATGTAGCATTTTAATCGCTGTGCCACTCAGTCGACCACTGTGGCTCAGTGGTAGAGTGTTTATCTTGTAAGTTGGAGGTCCTGGGATCGAATCCCGGTCCCAAGACGATAATTTAACAGTGTGAATATGAGGTGCCCATATCTGCATTGTTAGCTTATCACCAAAACAATCTAAATATGGGCCAAAAAACATTTAATTGCTCTTGCCCATATATTCTATATGTGAGTTTTGATGCAATGAAGTGGTACCCTTAAACTCCCAGAAAAAAATCCTCAGGAGTGAGGAGTGTTCTCACATAGTGAATATTGCCTGACTATATGATAAGGGGTACCACATAAGAAATAAAAAAACAAAAACTCCATATTAAAAAAAATAATGGCGCACCTGGTGGGGAAGCTCTGATGGTGCTAAATAAGACAGAAAAGTTGAGTCACTGGCAAGGTATTAGCTGCAAGGTATTAGCTTACCCATAAACTCAACAAATAAACAGGTCCCTGGCATCGGTGTTAAGTTGCTTGTAAAACTTGTAATTTTGAAGAATGTTGATTCAAGGAAAATTTAACTCCTAAGGAGCTATATAATTCAATGAATTTGGTCTATATTCTTTAATATTATTTTTCTAGATTTCAATTCTTTATAAAGAGAATACTAATAAAAGACTTATTACAACTTGCCAATCTCACCTGTCCATAATTTGGCATATAAAAAAGTATATTCTAGACATAATTAACAACGAGCTTACTTACAATGGTAAATGAGTTTTTATGATTATTGATGAGAATAACAATCCTTGGGTTAAGCCAAAGATGTTGCTGAAACTTTAGATTACAAAGATATAGAATAAACTATAAGAAAAAATATTGATGAAGATGATACTATTTTACCAAAAAACTTAAAATGTGTCTGCTGTATTTATCAATGAAACTGGCCATTATTCTTTAATTCTGTCTTCTGAAAAAGAAGATAAACAATATAAAATATGTGTAACTAAAGAAGTTTTACTGTAAATTCATGAATATGGTGAATATACATTACATAAAGTAATTAAATTAAAAGGTATAAAATTAAATCAAAATATAGCATACAAATAAAATGAACAAAACTAAAATTATCGTTTAAAAAATATAAATAAAAGTGAAGATGATATTGAACATTTAAGAGTGTTAGTTGATCTGGCATTAGATGGAATAGTTCGCAGAAATGAAGTAATCAGAGAAATCAAAATTTTAAATCCATCTTTCATTATTTTAAGATTATTTGATGATGATTTTGAATATGATGTTATAAGAACTCAAAGAAAATATGTTTAAAGACAATTGTATAGAATAGAAGATTGATATCCAAATCACAAACAAATATTGAGATTTGATTATATTCCAAATTCTATCAATTTATATCAGAGAATGAAAGAAACATTTAATGACCACTTTGAGTGTTTTCATAGCTATTTTTATATTTGCTGGAAATAATTATACTCAACAATAATTGATTCCTGATATTAATAATCTTTATCGAATTGAGTAAGAAGCTAATTTTTTTCTCTAATTTTACTAAACATCTGTTTTATTAATCCAAGCGTTCTGAGCATTATAAAAACCCAACCATTTTACATAATTTATTTGTCTTTAGTTTTTAAAACTTTTTAAACCAAATATTCATTTGGATAGTCGGTTTTCGTAAGCTGGAATTTATAAAAACTGCCTATTATTTCTTCTCCCTTGGCATCTTTTAGTTTGTAAGTTGGCACATCATTATTTAAAACCTAGATAATGGTACATAATTCTCTTGTTCAATTAGCTGTATAACTTTGTATTTCAGTTTAGTAAACTCATTCGCAAAATCTTATTGTCTTAAAATTTTTTCATTTTTTTATTAACTTCAATTGGCTTCATACCAATGGTTCTATGTTTGGTATTATTGCATTCTTTCACTAAATCATCTAATATATTCACCCATTTGTAATTGCCATTCAAAGCTAATTTCTTCCACATTTTGTTCTTCATAGTACGATTGAATCTTACCACACAACTGGCTTTTAATTCACTGTATGTAGAATAATGATTGATGTTATATTTTTGCATAAGTTCTTTAAATAATTTTCTATAAAATTCTAAGCCATTATTGCTTTGAATATTACGGTGTTTTCTTTTAACTAATATAGATTCTAAAACAATTGCTACATTCTTAGGTGTTTTATCTTTAATTGGTATAGCAAATGCATATTTTGAAAAATATCAATATTTTGTCATAATATACTTGTATCCATTGTTTATATGTGATATCCCTTTTAAATTTCCAGTATCTATCTCACCAAGATCAATTTTGCCATAAATCATCAATTCCATACAAAATTACTTTTCTGCTTGGAAATTTTTTGTGCAGATCTATATAGTTCATTCATTATACCTTCTCTTATATTGGACAATTATTTTTTAAAGAAATATTGTTTTTTTAGAATTACGTGCGAGCATATACTTTTCTGAATTAATCGTCCATTTTCTGTATTTCCATTTTATATTATTATTGGTGACTTTCTTGCACTTCAAACACCAAGTGTTCTCCATTTAATTCTAAAAATATATATAGTTAATCTTTGTATTTTACGAATATTCATATCGTTGTCATCAATTCATCATCATATTCTGATATTTTAGTTTATTTTTTTAAAGTTAAAATATCACCTATGTTAACATAAGAAGGCTTACTGTAATATATTTTTGAGATCCCTTAATAACAGTCACAGAATCGTCAGGTAAATTGGGTTTTACAGTAATTATTTTATAAACATTACAGTCTATCAAAAAGTAAAGAAAATTTTATTATTATCTAAGTGAAAATTATTACTACTTTTATTCCATTTTGCAAGTAAGTAAAATAAATGTGATTTTTCTTCCTCACTTTTTTCAATTTCCGAGTTAACAAGTGTATCATAATAACTCAAAACTGATATGTTTAAACTTTGCAAATTATAAGCTATTTTTTTGTCGAAATATCTTTAATTGACTACATCTCCATCTACAGGATCAGCCATATTAATAATTCTACAGTTTTGAATAGGAACATAATTTGTTGTATAAACAAAAATCTTACTAATATGATCTCATAGAGCAGAAACAATAGTATTGTATTTTGATTCTACATATGTTTTTAAATCAGATACAATAGTACTGTATTTTGAATCTACATATTTTTTGTAATGCATAAGCAGAAACAATATTACTGTACTTTGATTCTGCGTCCTTTTTTAGTGCCTGCTTTGCATTATTTATAAGTTTTATGAAATCAACAATAATATTACTGAATTGTAAATCTATATCTTCTTTTGAAGCATAATCAGCTATTTGTTTATTAAAAAATCTTTTATTGTCTGTGTCTTTATAATTTCTAGAATCATCTAAACTAACAATTATAGGCCCTAAAAAAGAAACCTTAGAGTCTGTACAATCAAAGCAAGTGCTTAGTTTACTTTGTAAATCAGAAACGCCCGAATTGCATTGTGAATCTAAATATGATTTTAAAGCATAGGCACTATTATCAAAAATTTTATTTACAGATTTGGTTAATGGTTTCCCAAATATTTTCATAATTTAATAACACAGTTATAAAATGATTAAACTCAAATTCTCTCGAAAAAATGTGAAAAACAATTAAACATAGATGTCCACATATAACTGAACTAATATTCTGGATTCGATCATCATTGTATTAAACATTTATATTTTTAAAGTAATAAATTAAATTATTAGGAATATTATATCCAAATAAGTCGAAATAAAAAAACACCATTATTTTCTTTAAAATAGCAAACCCAGTGAGTTCCAGGATTTGATTAAATGTCCAAATTAATTACAACACATTATTTTTGTGCATACTTTTTGGTAGTTCATCAATCATATAAATGTTTCTGGAATTTTTTATATTTTATATTTTCTACATATTTTTCAATTTCGATACTAGATAGTGGGTATATATCTAATTTTCTTTTTGGTCATCCTATATTTTACACAACTAAACCTCTTCCTGCTTTATTTTCCATTGCCAAATTGTGTCTGTGTTGTTCTTATAATTAATTTTTATTTTTCCAGTTTGTTCAACAGAAGTGTAAATTGCACTACCTCCTCCAGCTAAGGCGCCAAGTGTACCTAAAGCAGCAAGTATAAAGAAATAATTCATCCGTGGTGTAAACCACTTCCAGATTTTTTTTGACCATCTTTTTTACTGTTGGTAGTGATAATGTTAATTTGAAACATTTACCTTCTTTTATTTTTTTATTTTTTCCTCTCAATTTGATCTTTTGTTAAAAATTTACCTATACACAAATATTTTAATTCCTCAAAGGGAATATCGAAAGTTATATTTGTTATCTTCATTTATAAGTAAGAATATATATATATATATATATTATATATATAATATATATATATATATATAATATATATATATATATATATATATATAATCAATGAAGCATTTTTTCCCCAAAATAATTTTCTTTTTGTAAACATTTTCAGGCAACAGCAGCAAAAGCATTTGTTTCACCAATTGATGTGTTTCTATCTAACGTAATTTCTTTCGCTTCTTTTGTAAAATTTTATCAGCTTCATGTCTAGATTATAAATCTTTATGGTCTCTATAAGCAATATCGTGATATTTATTTGGTTCATCTAATTAATTTATTCATGTGTCACCTCTTTCTAATCTTTCGTTCAATTTTGTAAATGTTCCACAATAATTATACCCTGGCAAATACATTTAAGGTAAATTTGAATTGTTTTATGCCCAATTTATAATGCCTTCGCCATGATGTTCATATTTCCAAAATGAATGTGGAATTACATTTAAACCTATTATAAGATATGGAATTCCCTTTGGATTATTAACAACAAAATCAATAAATTTATTGTTCAACATATTCATTATACTTACTTTTACATTGTATATGATGTTCATGGTAAAGTGAGCATTTTTGAATGCCCTCTCATTTGGAATAATAGCCAATAAATGCATTCTATTTTAAACTTAGACACAAAATTCCAAGTGCGGTCGAATATATACATTGTGTTTATTACTTACACGACAATATTTATTTTAAAAGGTGGTTCACGAATGGGAAATGGCTCGAAGAAAAAAGTAACTAGAGCTTCAAAAGTGCTCACTTTGCCCTGAACAGCCATTAATAACTATTATTTCCAGCATTTTCTTTACCATATATAACTAATAATATATTAATTAATTGTTTAAAATCATCCATCCAAACATATTCTCTTGGTAAATTATTGTATTTTTTCATACCTTCTCCAGAACTAGGAGTTCTTGGAAAAATATTTTTTCTAGTGTGTTTGGTGCTGATCTTGAGATTGGAATTTTTAAAATATATTTGTCAAAAATTGGACTAATTATATTATTATACTTCCAACCAATACTTGAACTTGGATTATTCCTTTTCTTATTAGGAATATAATTTTGAAATACAGCATTGGTTAATATAACAATTTCTGTGTAATTTTTAAGGCCATTGTCATTGCAAGTATCTTCAAGTTCTTCAAAGCGACTTTTTTTAACAATTTAGAAAGTCCTTCTGTTAATTTATATTATTTATCTTTGACAACTAGTGTATCGCCATTGAAAAATGTTGCCCCTCTCCTCATAAACCGTATTTTTCTTTAATGTTATTAATATCTCCATAAATATATTTTCCGAGTCTAATAGTTGAATCTTTCAATGGCATTATACCCAAATTTGGAGACACATCTTTAACAAATAAGTATCTTTCAAATGATGTTTATTCTGGTGTTGGTGGATAATCTAAATTTTTTGACTGCTACTGGAACTAATGTTGTTATTAAATTGTTATTTTCTTCGCTTACTTTTTCTACTTTTGTTAGTAATATTTCGTAATTCGTCGGTTAATAGTTGCTCGTTCTTCTTATGTTTTTCATATTATTTTTCATGATATATTTTATATATCTTTCAATGAGTAATTTAACTCGAGAAACCTCCTTTGATTCCGCCATTTATATACACATTTTTTACTTATAAATAAGCTATACAAGTATTGAGAGTTTCGAGAGACAACCTTTTGCCCTAACTGATCAAACCAGAGGGAATTTGAATGTTTACAATAATAGATTCGAATTTGATATTCCTTTAGGGATCGTTTTCCTTTTCGAACTGATGCTTATGTTTATGAGCAATTTAGTCTACTAAAGAGAGATAAGGTTAGAGCTGATGCAATATATGATGAAGACAATATTGACGTTTATTCTAACTTTTTTCCTTTCCAATTTTCCAGAGTAGAAATTTCAAAACATGGAAATATCATCGAAGCTGCTGATAATCCAGGTATAACATCAACAATGATGAATACTTTATTAAGATCGCCAAGTGAAAAGAATTGCTTAGAATTTACTGGTGTTGATAATCTATATCGACATAAATCTGTTCCTAGTAATATAACAAAAGAGGTTAAAACTGCTTCTAGTAATAAAACAAATGAAATAACCTATCCTCTTAGATGTCTGTTTGATTTTATTCGTGATAACAATGACGTTTATTGGAAATGTGGCTATAAAATTACTTTCTTCCATAATTCATCTGATAACAACTGTTTGTTTCTTTATGAATCTTTAGATAAACATAATAAAGTTACGAAATATCGTCCTGACCCTGGTAAAATTGTTATTGACAAATTATAAATTATGTGGCTTATTGTTGAATATGAATCGAATACGGCGATTGCAATTAAAGAAAAAACGATATAAAGAACCTAAAATACCAATTAGTTTTGATTATTGGCAATTTTTAGAAAATAAAGTTCCTAAACGAACAGCTGTTTTTAACTTTGATATTAAAGATCAGTTTAATAATTTACAATTTGATATGCCTTATTTTGTAATTGTAGGTTTTCGACATTATAGAAAAAATCGTGCTGAACAGCATAAACACTATATTTGATCATTTCAGTGTAAGAAAGATTTAAATAAAAATTGTAGAAATGAAATTTTTCCGAAAGAAAACTGGAATCTAGACATTGAAAATGGTGTTTATCTTAAACAATATCTTGCTTATAATGATTTTGGAAATTCAAAAACCAAACTAGATACCGGCTATAGAAATATTGTACTCTATTACAAGCCAACCGTAAACATTGACGGTGATATTAATTACTATTCAATTTGGGGGCGAAGACTGTTATATGTTATAAATTGTATGAATAGGAAAGCTACTGTAGTTAAAGAAAAAACACACATTGAAATTTGTGTAGATTTTAATAAAAAAGTTGAAGAAACTAACATTTGTAATGTTGTTTAACTAGCCAACAGAATTTAACTTATGATTATTAAAAAAAAAAAGCGATTGTAGGATTAATGAAGATTTATACATTTTTAATATTATTGAATGGTGGATGTAAACAATTTTACAGAAACAAGAAAATGTTTCGATATTTTAATGCAGTATTCTAGACTCATAATTAAATGGTTTCATTAAAAAGTTTTACGAATTTTTGGAAATATAGGTCAATTATTTTTATAAAATAAAAAATAATTTTCGTGATTCTAAATGAGTTTTCTCTTTCTCTTAATAAATTTATTTTCTTTATAAATAAACATGACGTCGTCTGTCTTCCCTTGCAGCCTGACGAACATTTTAACAGGTGGCAGTGGTTCAAGACCGCCTTTCTATATATTAGATAATGCATCTGAAGATCTCAAATATAAGGTTCGCAAATCTCATTCAAATTTAAAAAGCTTACAATTATCACTCTTAGAAATCATTGACGATAAATATAAACTTCGAGAAATTGGTGAAAATCTAGAACAAATAGAAGAAATTTTTTAAAAATTAGTGGAGCTTCGAATATAAATTGTAAAGAATAATAAGCTAATATTTCACTTGATTTTAGTTTAAGTTTACTTGATTTTGGCTTAAATTTGCTTGCTTGCTTACAAAATTAAAGCTTTCTAGAAAACACGGAAATTTGCTTGAAAATCGATAAATTTGATTTATTTTAGCTTAAATTTGCTTGATTTTGGTTCTTTGGTTCTTGAGTGCTCGTTTCGTGCCGGGTGTTTTTGGTGGCTGAAATTCAAACGCGAAATTTGAGGTAAAAACTATGAAATATGGAGTAAAAAACATTAAATTCGGGGAAAAAAACATGAGCTTTGGGGGCAAAAAGTTTGAACTTTGATAAAAAAAAAAAGTTAGAAATTTTGGGGCAAAAAACATGAAATTTGGGCGTGAAAATGGATTGTCCTCAATCTGGCCATGTACTACTGTGGTCGGAAAAGCATTGGGCCAGGGTGTGAGTCGGCGACAGTCCACAGAGGTCTGCGGGTTTCGAGCGGCGATCGGGGGCAAGTGCCTTTCAGCTAGGGTGAGAGACTTGCCCGGTACATAGCTCTTTATCCACGCAGCTCTGTCCTTACGCTATCCCAAATACATCTTTAATCTATCACATCACAATAATTTGTACAGTAAAAGGGGTTAGTAAAATCCATTTATATTTGTTAACTGGGAGTTATAAAAAAAAAAAACACACACAAATCCCTACCCTAATAAACCATTGCTAGACTCTTAAGTTTATATAACAATATGTATTAAATAAGTAACGGTGATTTAAGTAGGCCATAATTTAAAACTTACACACTCAACACAATTTAAATCTTAGAAATATTTTTTTATTAATTCTTTGTCAACTTAACTCGCGAGTTTGCACGCCAGAATGTACTGTAGCACGTGTGTAGTTATACGCAGCGATTTATTTATAGGTTAAATTCGGAAGTACTCTTCATAATGTGAACAGTCTGTAACAAAGTTCTCTGCAGTTACCTACAGTCTACTCGTAGTTCCTGCCCAGTTTTACCAAGCCCTGCTGAATATCTGCTTTCAATATACTTACTACGTATCGTTCTGACTCATGCAAACATAACGTAAAACATGTCAGGGAAAGAAACTGCGAGAAGAAACACCAACGCACCGTATTCGCACGGCGGAGAGATTAGGTGTTTGTGTGTGTATGTATGTGTGTGTATATACATACCGGATAGGGCTGAATTCGACCGATAAACTTTGTGAGGTGATTGATTCCTTATGCAAAATCAAGTGGCAAATATACAGGACACTGTGTACCTAAACTAAATATTAAAGGCAAAATATGTCCCCGAAAATAGAGATTTTGGAAAGTATTTTCTGCTAAATATCGGAAACTAGGTGAGATGAAAGTACAACTCGCGGAGCATTGTTTTATGCTATCGGGATCTTCAACCTAAGGGCAAATTCACAATAGTAACACTCCCAGTCAGGAAAATAATAGGGGTGGCCACCCTCTTATTGCCGGCAACTTCGTTAGGAATTATGAACGTTTGATGCTGGCTTATATAGCTAGCAGTATGATGCTGGTTTATTAAGCAGAATGACATATGAAACAAAAATGGTCCCCTTATTGCAACTGCCTTGGTTCCTCTAGATTCCGCTGCCGCGATACAGCGCCTCGTACGTAGGCCATACGCAAATCATGTCAGCTGCTGTTCCCACTGTTCAGACACTGGTGGAGCACATTTATTAAGTACTGTAAACAACCATTACCGTGCATTAAGAAGCCTACGATACGGCATCCGACAATGTATTCCAGGCAAAAGTCGGGGAGAGAATCCCTACATGAAGTATTGTTATTGCCTATGTGCCTGGAACAATATTGCTGTCACTGCTGTGTACTGTAAAGACTACTGTTTATGCGCCTGGACGTGTATCCTCGCAGCCGAAGCTTTACGTATGTACGTTTTGTACGAAAGCGGTGGTCCTGGACAGTTGTGACTAGAGGCCCTTTGTGTTACCTAGGTCATAGTGCTAAATAAACAAGCATCAAATGTGACTGAGTCTTGACTTAACGTATAAACATCTCCCGCTATTAATAAATCAGGAACCGAGCGAAGTGGGGCATGTTGGACTCGCATTCGGGAGGGGTTGGGTTCGAATCCTGGTCAGGCCAACCAGAATTCTGTTTACCATGTTTTCCAAAGTCACTCCAGGCAAACACTGGGATGGTTCCTTAATAAAAGCAGTGGCTGAATTTTTGCTCAGTTATCTCCAAGGACCCAGTTGTACGTGCATGTGTATATAACTGCTGCATACTCAATGAGGACAATACTCATTAAACTGAGATGATTTTTATTATTGTATTCATAAACAGAGAAACATTCTTAACACAAGATAGTCTAAATGAAAAACGTCAACAACACATAGATAGCTCTACAGAGAAAAAGGTTGCACTCATCGCGTCTTTCTCCTTGATCTATCGAATCCTGCACTTGTTCGGGTCGCCGCATGAATAATGGCCTCGCTTCCGACGAGACATTAAAGGCACAAACTAAACACGTACAGGTAGCCGCACTGTATCATTAGTGCGTAAATAAGTGTAACTTTCGACAAACGACATGTCGTCGACAGTCGAAAGTAACTTTCTCATAATGCAACACTGTCAGGCCATTCGTTTGCGAGCAAACATCTTACTATGTGTCAGATACAGCATGTAGTATAAAACATGTGTGTACAGGCTGTGCGAGTGGTCTACATGTCTTGCACGAATTCCACACTAGGCAGCTCTGTACGGTTTGACGTATTCAGTTTCACGCCTGGCAAGACTGTTATCGCCGCACAAAGGCGCTATAGCGAATGCGGCCCATTAAACCCCGACACGACTTGTATAAGATATCTCAGCACTCCATAACGTATCATTTACATTCCTGTTAGTTAAGGTGCATGTTGTGTCTATGAAGTGGAACGGTATACGTGGCCGGATCTGACAGATGTGCTACTCGTCTACGCTGCGGCAGAGGGGAATGGACTAAAAGTGCAAAGAATGTACAGGGATCGATTTCCGCACAGACAGCATCCACGCCACACCACATTTGCATCTGTGGAGCGACGTTTGAGGGAAAAATGGAAGTGTGGAGGTGAGATGGCCGAATGCAGGGAGCAGACGGACAGCGAGTACAGCCAGGTTTGAAGAGGATGTTTTGAGGCATGTTGAGAATAACCCACGTGCGAATATGCGTACTATTGCAAGAGTACTGAACAGAAGCCATCGCACCATTGGTCGAGTGCTTCATGAGCAATTACTGCATCCGTTCCATGTACAGCATGTGCATGCCGTGGGTCCTGCGGATTATCCTCGACGCGTGGAGTTTTCAGCATGGTTTCTCGAACAACGCAGAACACACCTTGGCTTTGACAGATACATTCTCTTCACTGACGATGCTTGCCTTCAATGTGAGGGCACACAGTATTGTCCAAATATTCACGAGCGGGAGGATGTCATTCCTCACACCCCATTCGTCCATGGGGATCAACAGCGATTCAGTGTCAATGTATGGGCGGGGTTAATACATAACATGTCGGTTGGCCCCCTACCGGTTACCACATCGTCTCACCGGCAATGTGTACGCTGCATTGCTACGGGAAGCTCAGCCAACATTACTCGAAGAGGTCCAGTTACAAACACGAGCGGCCATGTGGTTCCAGCACGACGGAGTTCCAGCCCACAGTTCGCGACGTGCGAGCGATCACCTGAATCTCGTATTCCCTGGGCGACGGATAGGCCGCGGGGGGTCCTATTCCCTGGCCTCCACGATCCCCAGATATGAATCCATTGGAATATTTCTTCTGGGGTTACATGCGTAGCCTGGTGTATAAAACCGCGGTGGAATACGAAGAGGACCTCGTCGCCCATATCGTTGCAGCTGCAGGGATTATTCGGGACAATGAGGGTGTTCTCAAACATGTTTGATAATCGTTGGTGCGGCGATGTGAACTGTGCGTCGAACACGGGGGCCGTCCCATCGAGCCTTTCCTCTAGAAGTTTTTGTGATACATATTTCTACAAAACAAAACCTATGGAATGCCACAGCTTTTGTTGTCAAATACCATGTGTTACCTGATACCACTTAAATATGACGCGTTTTAATGGCGTTACTGTACACTGCTGCACCAAATGTTTCTACATTCAAACGCCCGCACAGTGCACAGCAGCAGCGATACAGTTCAAGGTGCGTAGGAACTACCAATATATTTCCGTCCTATGTGGAATCACACACAGCCTGTCGCCTGGTTCACATTGTTTACAGTAGGTGTTAAACTTGTCCGCCACCATCGGCTGTGCTGCGGCTATGCACGCAGGATCTGCGCAGTGCCTACTGCCTACGCAGGAGGCACTGCATCGCTGCAGCGGAATATAGCGGAATTTCTGTGCGCGTTTTATACGAAAACGGTGGGCCCTAGGAAGTTGCAATAAGGGGGCCATTTCTGTTTCGTAGGTCATACTGCTCAATAAACCAGCATCAGGCGTTCGTAGTTCCCGACGGTAATGAAGTTTCCGGCAGTAAGAGGGTGGCCACCCCTGATATTTTCGTAACGGGGAGGGTTATTATTGCATATTTGCTGTCAGGTTGAATATCCCGATAAAATAAAATAATGTTCCGCGAATCGTAATTTCATAATTACCTGATTTCTGATATTTCGCACAAATACATTCCACAATCTCCATTTTCGGGTGCTAATTTCGCCCTTAAAATTTAGTTTAGGTACAAAGTGTTCTATATATTTGTCAATTAACTCTGCATAAGGATTCAAGCACCTCACAAAGTTTGTCAGTCGAATTCAGCCTCATCCTGTACATATAATATCAAGAAAGTATACTTTCGACAATATGCATTCTTTTAAACTGTAATACTACAGTAAGAAACGTTTACATTACATATAACACAAGAGAAATTTGGTTTTATAAAAATTTTGTTTGAACTTTTTCTTACTAACCACTGTCAACATATCAAATGTGAACAAATGAGCCACACTTTTTCGTAATGTAGTTACTTTCTGAGACAAAGCAATCCAAGAATACGGTTATTGGAGTATTAGAATGCTCCGAAAACCACACTAGGCGTTAGTAAATTATAGGTTGTCCACGGTAAAATGAGCACTTTTGAAAACCCTGCTTAGACTCTACTTGAATGCAAGTCGTGTATTCTTCCGCCTTGTGTAAAATTAACATTACCAAGTGCCTTATTATTTTATTCATGCGTCGGTCAAGTGAAACTGTAAAATTGTTATAAAAGTAAACATTGTATAAATATGCTCATTTGTACTCACTGATGCACTAAAAATACAGAAATCGAAAGAAATAATTTACGTTATCACAGATGATTACCTAACACTTTTTATTCGACGTTAAATTATGGAACTACTTTCTATCCACCATTGCTATCTTTAGTGGGCGCATGACGTTCAGTGCGCCCGTTAAAAATATACGCATGCAGGGGCAGTGACTTTTTTCTAAGGTTGATTCAAAAAGTGCTCACTTTGTCGTGAACAGCCTTTAACTCTGTGTCACAACATAAACGTGCACGAAAGGCCGTGTCTCAACATTTAAGCGTGCTCACTCTCGTGCTTTTTGATTCCCTCCATTAACACTCTCGTGCGTACCGGCACACTGCGGCGAGCAACTTCCGTAAGCCTTCGGTGTTGTTTCTAGGACAGGAGAGGTGAGAAATGGTGAAACATTAAAAACTATGGTCGTATCCTCAGTTTGCAAATAAATTTTCAGCGTGTTTGCGAAAAGCAGGAGTCATTATGATCCCCTCAAGAGGTACATCATCTCCGCTGTTGTTAAATACACTCTGCTGTCCGTAGAAATTGAAACACCTGGAAGGACTTGAGCTATCACAACCAGATTTATTGGACAGACTTCCCATCGTAAACAGATGTCATGATTACTTTTGCAGCTCGGTATGGTGTACAGAATATAGGCAAAACGATTCCTGTGTGGCTCCTACACGATGCAGCATTGAGAGGAAGGAACTTTTGTACGTCCGTCTGGGATATCCCCAACCACGCTGCTTCGATGTGTCCCCAAAGCGATACGATTTTGGCGGCTGGTATCCTGCGGCGGGCCATGGACGGGCGAGAAATCCCGGCGAAGGTGCAGGCCGAGGAAAGCACTGCGATATACGAGTCATCCAGGGACCGTAGTACGACGCGTGCAGCACGCGGTCGCTCACAGTCGTTTAGGCACGGGGATCCCAGGCTGGTCCTGAAGACAGGAGATGACAACAGGCTCCAACACATCTGTGATGTAACAGTTGTTGGTCACCGGACCAGCAATGCGGAGTGGGCGCGATCGGGACTGGACTCCAATGGCGCTTCGTACTAGAGATAAGCTAAACCAGTATTTGTCAGGAGCATCCCGTACCTGTTCCTATTCCCAGTCAATACCTGATGCTAACACCTGTTATTCAGAATGCCTGTTATGGGTAAGCAGTGTGATAGGCTGCGTTGTTCCACTGTCTCGCCTTGTTCTCGAATTTCTGTTATTAGCCATGCACTGGTCTGATTTTTTTCGCTACCTCTATGTAGCGCATACCCTTCTGGTATAGGCTATACACGATAAATTGAGCACACTTTTGACGCTTTTTTCTTTCAGTCATGTTTTATAATTTAACCACATATTAAAATAAATATTGCCATGTAAGTAATAAACACACTGCGTATATTCCACTGCAGTCGAAAGTTAACGTCTAAGGCTAAAATAAATTTTACTTATTGACTATTATTCAAAATTAGAAGACTTTCAAAAGTGCTCACTTTAACGTGAATAGCCTATAGCCGGATTCTTTCAATTACCTTCTGAAAATATAAAAAACTATTTTAAGTCGTCAGTATTAAAAAAAACAAGGTGAGCTGGATTCCCTGCAGAGCAAGTAAATAAGCATTATGATAATCCTACACGGAAAATATGACACACGAGGAGGTTAGGTATGAGGAGGTATACCTCCTGGCTTCTCATGTTCTCCTGGTAGGACAGTGACAATATCAATTTTCCGGCGGCTGGTTATACTGTCACAGTGTGAGGACATAAATAAAAGAACAGCTAGAGACCTACTGAGGAGGAGAAATTGGCGACTACGCGTGATTGTTCCTGCTGCAGTAACAGGCAGGGATGGCAAAAGGTGTTTCCAGAACGCAGGAACAGTTATCGACTGTTCTCATCCATAGTCTAAATACGAGGTAGACCGTTTATTCGTCTTCTGCGCATGTACCTAAAACATTGACCTACCCCAATCCTACAAAACTCCTACACAAATGTCAAAGTCACATAGTCAACTGTGATATTCGTGTTTGTTTGTATCAAAATGTTTAAATGACAAGCACTATTATATTAAATAAATAGTTTTACCATTTTTAAAATAATCACACTGCATTACAAATTGGTTAGAGGACATATACATTCATCTTAAAGAATTCGTTTACAAATCAGTTTTCTAACCTAAAATCCAAACCACACCAATTTTGCTAGACGTGTAGGCAGAAAAGCAGTTCAAGGTTGGGACACTGAGATTCGTTGTGCGCAGCCAGCGAGATCGGTCTACCCCATCTTTAGTCTATGTTCTTACCCAATACCTGTGGCTGACAACTTCATACCAGAACTCCAGGTGCTGGGCTGGTACGACAGCGCTTTATAGAGGGCTCTGCCAGGCGTACGCAACAATACCGCCAGGATCATCGTGGCGATGCAAACAGAAACGGGATTTGTCGGAGAAGACGACGGGATCCCATTCGTCCCTCCAGGGCCGACGCCGCACGCACCACTGCGGCGGCAGGCGCCAGTGGCGATCACTCGTTGTCAGACGCAGTAATGGGCTTCTGGACAATATTTCCGGAGGCTGCAGACGGCCACGTGATTGAGCTCCTGAGTGAGGGTGTTTGAAGTGGCTGTACAGCCTGTACAACCCATTCGCGGTTGCTCAACACTTTTCTGAAGCCCTGACAACATTCTGCTTTCCAGGATATCCCTCCGCGTCGTTCAAACTAGGCTTAACAAAGTCTAGAAGTTTACACCGGAGGGGCAACGCACCGAATTCGTGCGCACTCAGTTGTAATAATATTTTGCATGAGAACTATTTATTACTAGGCGCTACCAACACAGATGTTTTCTGAATGTTTTAATTCATACTTATTCCGAGTTAAATATTATAATTTATAAATATATAATACGCGAAACTTCAATCTAACGAGAAATAAGATACTTTTATGTTGACAGATGTATAAAGCGGTCGTGGTATATGGTATATGTAGGGAATATCTAAACAAGTCATACAGGGGATGATTTTTCAAAGGTTTGATTGGAAAAGTGTGAAGAAACCGGGAATACACTATAATCGCCAAGCGTACCAGATGTATGTCCTCGCATTCGCTGGTAGGACGGGGCCGTTGGCTTCGTGTATCACTCTGAGCGTGTCCCTCCTCGGCCAGTGATTCCACGCCCATTTCACCTTGGTTGCATTTCTGCGTATTTAAATAAAATATCTAGAAATTAAAAAAAATAACGTTTTAAGTTATTTTTCCACCATTGTGTACAGCTGCGAATTAGTCATGTGTCTGCTGTCTACGACTAATAAACTATATAAATCGTTTTGTATCAAATTTCGTCACTTTAATGTATACTTGTTATGCGTCTATAAGTACCAGATTAGAACATCGTCGTATAGTTTGGAACGCCATCGCAATAACAGACTCGAAACTGCTTAAATATTTACATATCAAAAATCTTAGACCGGGTCGGTTTACTACAGCCTGTCGTTTATACTTTTATTTCGACTGTAACTTAAAAGTACATGATTAATTATGCCACTGGTGGCCGCGATAATTCTGGCTTCTTTTGAAAAATGCTGTATTGATTACGTGAACTATTTTTGTAAATTACATTACCCTTTTAAATCAAACCAAATTCTGTCTCTTGAACATCTTAGTATTATACTGTGTTGAAATTTTTGTGTGACGTTTGAGTAAATCCAAATCATATCTTCGGCGTCTCTTAGTCGAAATAAAATGTTAACATTTTGCTTGAACCACCTGTCGTTTTTCTTTGAGCGACTGTGGCTGTATGACAGGTAAACCATTTATGTCAGCGCCCTTTCTCCTGCCAATCTCGAGTGTTTTAACAATGTTTTAAAAATGTTTTCATAGTATATTTTTATTTTAATATTGATAATAACATGTTTTTTTTTTTTCTGTCTGTGTCGTGGTACTGCTTTGTTATTTTCTGTTCTGTATATGTTCAGTGTTAGCCTATTTTGACATGTGTACACTGTTAAGAAATTGTTTGCTAATATACTACACCAGTGTATAGGTATACTAAGAAAGAGAGCGTGGTAAAGTCTTTTTTCAAACATGCATTTATGGTAGCATCAAATGCATAGGGAAGTAAGCAATTATGTATTGAAGCTGTGCCAGACATTTCTGTATTTGCAGCCATATATATGGTAGTATTTATATACAGTGTATAGGTTAAAAACTTCCATTACAGTTTAGTAAGTTAACTAGAAAAATTTTTACAATATGGTACGTTCAGCAGATGATTTGAATTTCTTGTATAAGTAAGTAAATAATTATACCTCACCTGAGGGAACGAGCAGTGAGATACCCGCCAGCGAAAATACGACAAGCAGCAGCAGTAGTTCCAGTCGCTGTCTGCTCCACGCCGGGGCCATGTTGAAGATATCTGATCTCTGCGCGTCGCCTGCGAACAAGAACAGGTGATTTGTGGCTATTATACGTTCACGGTTACTTCCAACTTTTTCAGAAGATCTGCTAAGGTTCTACTTGCTGTACATAACTCCGCTTCGTGCAAACAAGACTTGACTGAGTCCAGAAAATCACTCCAAGAATACAATGCACCATATTCGCGCGCACTCACTTCACTAATATTTTGCATGAGAATCATTTCTTATTTGACGTTACCAACACACATTTTTTTATCTCTGTTTTTATTCGTGTTAAACATAACAGACATTATAATTGAGGTGCTCAGTCGTAAAACATAGTAACTGACCTTTTGTACAAAAATGACATATTGATTGCACTGGAATCCGAAGAGAGTAATCAGTAATATGTGACGATCGTACGAGGGATAGTTTTTTTTTTTAATGGAAAATAGTGCGTACAAATCCATGGTATCTAGCAGCTGTTTCGGAGTAAAACATGGCATATGTCAAAGATGGCGGGCCGTCACTTTGACTGTGCAAGTGTCAATGCAGTTAAAAAGGTGTTAGTCTGTTACAAATAGTGATTCTAGAAGTAGTACTGATGAGAACACTGACGATAGTGCAGATTGTCATCCACTATATCTTTGTCAATTAGGACTAAAATACCGATGAAATAGCAAGTAACATTCACCCAGATATCTACTTCAAGCACATAAAACTTGATATCTGTTTCACTTAGCGTGTTATTCTCCCTACGTATTGTGTTAATACGTATGTAAAGCAACATTGCGAACAGTACATTTAGAGGTCACTTTCACAGTCTGCATTATTGGATGGACTATTTAATGAACCTGTAGAATGTGAAAAATCTTATTCATTACTGCATTTGTATCGTGTAGGAATTTCCGTTTTATGGGAACCAATGCTGTGGTATCTACGTAGATACCATTTTTTACATGCCATGAGTATAGGCCTCATCAAGTAAACACGTGTAGAATGTAAGTGTGATTACACAAGCCCATTGCTTTGATATGGCTTTTTTACAGTCGTTGAAATATACATGTATATTTTTTATTTATTGATTTATTTATTTATCAGAGACACATTCAAAATATTCGAAGACACACGGAAATATATTTAATCAGTTATTGTGAAGAATAGGGGTTGATGGGGAAACAAATTATCTCAAAACTTTTAGGCATATTAAATGAAGCACTTTTGGGAAATAATAAAGGAGCATTTAATGTACACGGGAAGAACCATTAGAACAAAACCATTTCCCATCAGCCCCTATTCGGCAAAATTACAGATTAATCGTTGTTTTTCGTTTTTAATACCGGTTTCTTGAAAATTGTGGAATTACGCTGCACACATGAGTAATCGTATATGTATTCCTGTGCTGAAAATGAATCCAAACGCAAACTTTTTTGTATTAACATTTGAATGCTTATAAATATGGTGATACCTTGTCTCGTATCTACTGCTGAACTTACATACAACTTGCAACACAATTAGTGTAAAACATATTATGTGGCACCTTCCCATGCTGAATTTTAATATTTCTCATTTGTAAAACATGGTATTTACACGCACGGTTCCAATTTATAACATTTTAAATATCTTTCTGGAAGTGCTAGACTCACTGGAGCAATCTCCGTACACTATTCAAACTCCGCGCAAGACAAACTATTAGAAACTAATAGTATTTTCAAGGCTAAAATTCGTTTTGAGATTCCGGACAGTTTATGTTTTGTTGGTTACCATGTTTTACGACGGAGTGCATCAATTTGTAAATAAAATATAACTAAAAGTTTAATTTAATCAAAAAAGAATATACTTTTATATTAACAAATGCATAAAACGCTTGCGATTCATTATATAATTAGGAAACAGTCAAAACACGTTATATATGGGGTGATTTTTTTAAAGGTTTTATTTAAAAAAAATGCGTAGAACCCGCGAATAAGGTATGAGGTTAGCATACACTGAAGATGAGGTAGAACGACTTTCGGATTCGGCGCGTGTCCCCAACATCGTGTGGCTCAGGAACTGTCAAAACGTGTGTGAAAATCACATGTCTCAGTTATGGCGTGACGCTTGTTTCCATTTGGCTTTAACCTCAAACGCCAGCTTTACGATAGATACAAAACTACATTAACTTATTAAGTCGTATTGCCGCAACAACTTAGTCAAACATACTGACGTAAATAACACGGTATATTACACTTAGTGGACAGCTGCGTTGGAAGAAACACATTTCAATGCTGGGGACACAGAGTTGGGTACTACGGAGCTGGCATGTGAACTCTACTCCCATATCGACTCTACGAAAGTCAGCTAAAGATGGTCTCAGCTAGTTGACCATTTCCCAAAACAACTTACTTACATACTTCTCTTCGTGTATCATTCCCACCAATCGTAAAACTATACATTTCAGTGGAGCTAAAGATATGCGTCGATGAATTGATGCTAAGAAAAGAGTACGACATAAATATAATATTTACACTATATGCCCCCATTCGGACGCATATGGTAAGTCACGTCTTATACTTTGTCGAAATGTATCCCAAACCACACGCTTAAATGCTGTTTATGATAAATTGAGCACTTTTAAAATCAACCTTAGAAAAAAGTCACTGCCTCCATCTACATATATTTTAACGGGCGCACTGAGGGACGTGCGTCCAGTACAGTTGGTACCGGAGGAGGGAAAGTAGTTCCATATCTTAACGTTGAATCAAAAGTGTTAGGTGAACATTTGCAATAAATTAAATTATTTCATTCGCTTACTGTTTTTATAATGCATCGAAGTAAAAAAAATTACCAGATTTGTGTAACATATTCACTTTATCCAATGGTTCCATAGCTTCACCTGACCCATGCATTAATAAAGTGATGGTGTACGTGGCAACGTTAATCTCACGTAAGGCGGAAGAATACACAACGTACAAACAATTGTATTGTAAGCACAGATTTCAAAAGTGCTAATTTTACAGTGAAAGCCTATATAGGCTGTTCACGGTAATATGAGCACTTTTGAAAGCCCTGCTTAAGATCTACTTCTATACATGTTGTGTGTTATTCTGCCTTATGTCAAATTAATATTGCCATGGGCCTCATCACTTTATGCGTCGGCCAAATGAAACTGTGAAATTATTAGCAAAGTAAAAACTTTACAAATCTGCTCATTTTTACATTTCGATACATTAAAAAAAAAAAACAGAGCGAAAGAAATAATTTTAAGTTATCACAAATGGTTACCTAATATTTTTTATTCCACGTTCAGATGTGGAACTACTTTCCATCCATCGTTACCATATTTACTGGGCGAATGCCACTCAGTGCGCCCATTAAAATATATGCAAGTAGGGGCAGTGATTTTTTTCTCAGGTTCATTTCCACAGTGCTCACTTTACCGTGGACAGCCTCCAGTGCTGAGTACGAGCGTCTCGGTAGATGTGGAAGGGCGTACCCGTGCGTGACTGTGAATCAGAGAAGGCAATTAGTGGGATCTGATCAACTCAGATGTGAGCTGATGATACCTACGATGAAAGGGCGTGATCCCTTTCCCTCAATGGTTCAGCGGTCAAGGCTGTGGTATGGCAGATAGGTCAAGAGCGCCTAGTAAATAGTACAAACGCATGACCACTGGGCTGTGTAAACACACGTACACATACACACTTATTCATTATATATATATATATATATATATATATATATATATATATATATATATATATATATATATATTTCTGGCAGGTTATTCCCCACGAAAATGTAGGTCGAAAATACACAATTTACACTTTTCCCTCAATGTGATTTGTAATGGAGTTATGGGCCGCTGCAAAAATCTAATATAATGGCCTTCATGTGTGTGCTTGTTGCCTACCTATTAGGGAACGTACATTCTGTTTAGCGAGTTACGCGTTGATTTGTCGGCAAATGTTCACTTGAGAATGTCCCAATAAGATTACCTTTTTTTTTGTTGTTAATTTGCACTTGCTGATTCATAAGATGTCTTTAAAAAATCGCTCAAATCTTTCATTGAAAAATAAGGTGCTGACCCCCATTTTCGCCATGAATGGGAACGATATCACGAGAATTATTTTCACATGTATAAGATCTCCTTTCTGCAAAACACAATTGACCGCATTTGTTGCGCAATCTCGAGTAGTTTCTGATACCTTGACCAAAAAGCAACTGAAGATTGGAAGCGCACACATCTCTTTATAATCGCTTTAGGGGAAAAGGGGTACATTAAACTTCGTTTTGTTGTTTCGGATGAAATAACAAAACGAAGCTTGTTGGCGTTGTTCAAAAACACCCTGTTAATAAGTCTCCAAGTTATCCCGGGAAAACGATCACAGGAAATAATATCATAGATTCATAACGGGGGTGCTTACCGAAGTAAAGCAAAAATACGATTGTTAATTGCAGTGGAAATATGTTTATTCGGTTTAACGGATTTTATAGGGGCAAGAAGAACAAAAAAACCCGTGCTTTGCTACAACCAATTTACCTAACATGTTACCTAAGATTCGCTGCTATAGACCAAGGAGCATACCTATGTTCCTCAACCCCACTCAGCGACGCTGCCTAACGCACTTAGTAAATTTTTAGTTTCATCCAAAAAGCGCTTTGTTTTTTAGCAAAAAGCCAAAATATTTAAACACATATTGCGTATTCATAGGCACTTATTGTTCTAAGTTTTCAACAATGAGTAAAACGTCAAACATAAACAGTTATGTTGCTTGGCAATTGCTGTAATACGAGGCAAAAAGTATCAATATGATTTGTCTAAAAAAAAATACGAAAATTATGCTTAAAATCTGCAGTGATAAATAAAATGATTTTGGCTTTAAAAACAATAAGTTGAAATTAGGTTACATATAAGTTTTCAATAGGCATGTCAAAAGTATCCATTCCTTGACAGTCGCAAACCGGGAATGCAAATTTATTGCTATAACACGTCACGAGAATACTAATTTACGGTTTATCAGAATATCGGTACAGTTATGAAAACATTTTTAACCGTTAGTGTTTCTGTATAACAAGCACATGTAGTTACAATATTTCGTTTTGTGCTGAAGTGCGTTTACAGTATTAGCACCGTACGCAGGGCTAGCACCTGGCGTAAGTGAAAACTATTATGGAAACTAGCAACTAGTATGAAACGAATACGAAAACTGCTATAAAATCAGTTTTCTAATTTGTAACAACTGAAGTAGACTGTGCATATCTAAAATATTTGTTTTGACATTTACAGTTCTAGGTGTTGCAGACTAGAGATTGTATGATATGTTGCCAATACATCTGTATCGTGGTCACAACCAATAAGATGTAGGACTTGTGTCCGGCTTTAGTAACATGAACTAATCATAACCTAAGACAGCGACATCCTTTATAACTCAGTTACCCAAAGGTAAGTTCAGCGTACAGAAAACAGCAGCGGGCCAAAATAATCTTAATGTGCGTTATGTACACAATTGTGTAGACTAATTCTGAAAGAGATAAACATTTATTGCTCAGAGTAAGTATATGTTTAGTTGGTACAAAGTAATGCTAATCACATGATTCGAATGCAATAATGAACTACTTCTGCAGGTCGAGAATGATAACCTTCCTGCCATGTGCAACACTAGATAACATAGGACACTCCCAAGGTCGATGCAAGCATCACACAACTGAATAATCACGCAAGACACAAACTCATTTTCTTGCAGAAGAGATACCCAGTAATTTCAGATACAATATTACGTGGATTATCTCTGGAACAAATTTACTGTTCGCGGTTTATCCCACGCTCCAAAGAAGAAAAATAAGAAATA
Organism: Dryococelus australis; assembly: GCA_029891345.1. Lineage (NCBI taxonomy): Eukaryota > Metazoa > Arthropoda > Insecta > Phasmatodea > Phasmatidae > Dryococelus > Dryococelus australis. Next base: position 121,384,203 of record CM057000.1, on the reverse strand, counting down.
TTGTCAGTCATAGGTTTCATATTTACCGGCCACTGACCCCACTAAATAATTTTTAACTTCAAAAATTTTTTGAAAAACGTTACACTTTTACGAGATATACCTCCACGATCACTTGTTTAGCCTTGTACAAACGACTGCTGTTTTTTCGTTAAGAACACACTCTTTGCCATAAAAATAGCCGCAGTATAACAGATTATCCACAAGAAGAAAAAACTGTTGTACAGTACATCACCATCACAGGTAATACTGCAACAAAGTTAACTTTCGGCTGCGATCAGCAGCGAATAACTTCCATCAGGGGATGCTAACACCACTTCAACATTAGTACCATGATCAATTGCAGGGCGAAGCTGTTTGCAGTAAAATCAACGTGTGTGCATATTCAGTGAACATCAGTTAGTGAATAAGAAGCAAAAATGCTCCTGCAATTTATTCAGCATAGTTATGATGAAATTACTGAGAGTGAGAAGGGGGGAGAGAGGCCATATTTTGACTACAGGAGGCAAGGAGGTCGTTCCGTCAAATTGCCTGAAAACTGGTCCGTTGCATGCAACCCAGCACTTTAATGGTGAGAAATGAAGAACGCCTACATGCTATAAAGGCTCTAGGTGGCACAGAACGTCCACTATAAGAGAAGAACGTTTCATCACCCGACAGCTGCGAACTCAACCAACATTTTCCTTCCCACCATCCAGAGACTTGCATTGTTCCTGTTGTAACCGAACCTGGCCTCGCCATCAACCTCTCCTGGGAGCTGACCCTAAGCAGAGTATTCCAGGAGCACTACATTCTAACTCACTTTCGTTCACTGCAAACAGAAAGCTAAAATAGGCCCAAGTTGTTGAGGTGCCAGTGGGAACATTACGAAATTTGACCCGTAATGCTAGGTCGAAATGACTCTACATTCTACAAACTATTATTGTCATCATCGTCGCGGCCGCGCCATACCTTCTTTCGCCTTCAGATTAAGCACGCTAGTATCTCCATTATCAACCAACGTAACCTGTACCGCCACTGTACGGATCCTAGACTTGGGACAAGTTGGGTATCCGAGCTCCTCTCACACATCCGAGGCCCAGCACGGATACAGGAGGAAAACATCCCTAACAGCTGTCTATCGATCGGGCAACAATTTTTTTTGGTGCTGGTGGAGAGACCGACTGCATCTGGTGTCGGGCGATGAAGAGTTTCCAGCTGAAGCACCAAGTCCTACAAGCCTGGGCTTCGTCATGATTCCAAGGCACGGCTCAATCACCCACATCCACCATTTCTCTTCATCTTGTCACTTTACACCTAACAGCTCTATTCCTTTACCTCGTGGCTGAAAGGAGAGTGTTTCCTAGGCCACAGTATCTGTGGCGGCAAGCTGGGCATGCCCACAGACACGCAGCTGCATCACGAGTGACCCATATTCCCACCCGCACTGTTGCGATGTGGCACACAAGAGAAGACTTGTATTCTCAGAATCCCTTAGGCCATCTTACCTTGACACCCTGGGAACGGTGATTTTGTTTATCGTTTTGTTATAGTGAGGTGGCATGGACGGCTGGGAAAGGGCAATGTGTCGTCTCTATTGACGAATACAGGATTTTGGTCGCACACGAAAGACAACCGTTTTCAAGTACGGATGGGGCACTGCGATGTAAACATACGCAGACTTAATTACTGATCCATACACCATCAGATATGATGGCTCCATGGCCAAGGAAGCAATTATATAATTCCTGGATTTTCCTATTAGTGATTAATGGAACTCTGACGGTGCAGCAGTACGTTCAGGAGATGTTGTGGCCTCACATGCTTGCCTCTATAGCGTGGTTACAATGAGCAGTTTTCCAACAAGTTAATGCCCACCCACATTCAACATCGTTTTCTCAGAATTGCCTTCTTGCCGTCGGGGCCCTTAACTGGCCAACCAGGTCCCCAGACTTGTGTCTATAGAACATACATGGAGCCAGCAAGGACAGCAGCTTCGGCCAACATCTGTAGCTAGAGAGGCAGTTGCCATAACTATAGGAAGGTATTACTCAGACTAACTTTAGGTGTTTCCGTAGCTTCATGTCGGGCAGTATCTCTACAGGTATTCATGCTAGCAGTGGTGTAACTTTGTAATGAAAATCTTGTTAAAATGCACCTATGAATAAACGGTTCATTTGTAACCAATTTTTTGTATGGTAGTTCCCATTGCCGATGCGAAGTTCTGTTCTAATTCATTGTGTCAATCCAGGTGCGACATAATGTATGGCGTATTAGTTACAATATTTGGCCATGCCATACTTTTCACTAAATTTTTATTACATTTTTCTTTGAAATCATTTAGTTATTATTTTAATGCCAGAACTGGAAATGGACAAGCAAAAACTAACTCTAAATGTAAATATACTGTTTACTCATGTATAATAAACATCCATCTATAAATGCATAAATACTTTTCACTTAACTATTAATATTGTCATTTTCTTTATTTAAGTTTTGAGTATTACCAAAAAAGACCACATAACTCTCAAATATCAGTTCCGATTCTGGAGCACTGATTTTCGCATGTGGGAATCGTGCTGGGCGATGCCGCTTGCCGGCGGGTTTTCTCGGGGTACTCCCGTTTCCCCCGCACTTGCATTCCAGCGCCGCTCCATCCTAGGTTCTCATTCCATGTCATGTTCAGGAATGACGGGCACCTACGGGTCCCAGCTGGAAAACCCGTCACTCAGAGGGTGTTGCCTCGCCCTGGTCGCTCCCCATCCCCCAATACGCATGTATTATTATTAGCACTGAATATGGACTAAGCATAAACAAAGTTCGTTTTTGTCCGGAAACTCTTCAAAATAATACAAATAAATCAACCATTTAATTTGTAACTATAATTCCAGAAGAAAAATAATGTATCACTTGCTTTCTTAAGTTTCAGTATTTGGGATAGTGCTACATACACGTGGAAGAAATCAATCTATTTCAACACGCGGATTTGTGTAACGACAAATAACTTCCTGCCCACTTTAATACGTCTTTAAGCATTGCTGGAACTACTTGCTGCTGAGTAACATTGTACAGTATTTCAGGGGGAAGTGGAAATTGCTTGTTACTGTACCTTTTGACCATTTCGCGTACATATGTACTGTCCTCATGCAGTTGGACTAAAGTGTACTTGTTCTTTGTGGTCTTTGCTGAAACTACTTGCTGCTGAGTAACATTGTACAGTATTTCAGGGGGAAGTGGAAACTGCTTGTTACTGTACCTTTTGACCATTTCGCGTACATATGTACTGTCTTCATGCAGTTGCACTAAAGTGTAATTGTTCTTTGTGGTCTTTGCTGAATTCAAAACTACTTGTTTGTTAAAGGCCGCATCTCTTTCTATTTGCTCATATCTACAGTAGTGAACCAACCTGGATAACAAAAATCCTGAATATTGAGTAACCTATCCCGAGTTAAAATGTTTACACGAAATTTCTTTACAGCATTAGATGCTGGTTTCCTCCGCTGTGCTGGTAAGTATAGGCTGTTCACGGTAAAATGAGCACTTTTGAGGCCCTTGATATTTTTCCTTTCAGCTAATTATTTAAGCCTTTCTTCAACTTTTCAAATAAATAATGCCATGCCAGTAATGTAAGTAATGTTACATGGACGCTTGAGGGGCGTATTTGAATTCGTGAGGGATGGAGAGCTAAATAAAATAACTAAATTTGATTTTTAGTTTATTTACACAGTTTTTACTTGCAGCATTTAATTATTAGTCTCCAGTATCGCTCTTTTTTTTACCCAGTGTGCGCAATACTTTATGTCTATTTCAAATCTATTTAACATCCTTCTTTATGCCTCTGTTTGGTTACAGTCAATTAACTCGTACTCATCATTAACACGTGTTCAGTATATCTGTGGCCATCATTTGTAGTGTCTTTCATTCACGCATTCAGTCCAAAAGTCCAGCCTGCCAGTCGCACTCTTCACTGCTTGTTACTCGCAGTCACATATTTTCCTCTCGCTGGTCACTTCTCTCACCGCGCACTTATCTTCTCTCTCGTCGTCTTTCGTTAGATGCCACATCCACTCACCTATTCAACTACTACAACTACTCTCTGTCCGGACGCCCGTCGCACAATTTACATTCTGTTGGCCTTGACCTGGAAAGTTCGACGCATGCGGACAGAATCTAGGGAAGTATATAACTAGAACATTCCTTAGATAAACGCAGAAGCTTAATACAACCAAGGTCAGCAGCGAGCGCCGCAAAAAAAAAGATTATCGTGTCGGCTCGCTGTCTGTGACAGATACGCAACCAACGGCCTATCGCTCGCCTGTCATTCAAAACAGTCAATTTAAATGCTGCCGCCGCTGTCGTATAACTGCTGTCCTTCACTTCCACTCGCTCGTGCGGGATGCGAAGCTGCGAGCGCGTTAACAGTTGTACACACAGTGTGTATGTTCCACCGCACTCGGGAGTTAACGTCTAAGGCCAAAATAAAATATATTTATTGACCATTATTCCAAATGAGGGGGCTTTCCCTTTTCTGCGAATAGGCTACACACAAGTTCACGTATTCTTTTCTCTTTTTCACACAACGAAAGTTTGACTGCATGGGAGAAAACCGTGTTCGGATTCTGGGAACAGACGTAGAGCTCCTGTCATTATTAGTGTATAAAAGTACTACACCATGAAGTAGTTATTCTTTTGTTCGCATCAACTATATCTGAACATGATAATGTCCCTAACTGTTTATCTATAATGTTTTCAAAAAATAGAAGCGAAACTGTGACATATTTAATACTTTATTCTGTCCGTTAGAGACAAATATTTAGTAGGCCAACTCTATTTCGTCAGAAATAATAGGATGAAAAATCTGATCTCATTCATTCTCCAATAACAAATTTCCACAGTTTAGAAATAAAGTGGAGCTACTATTTTTTCACTATGCCCCTCTGATTTTAGCGAGGTCATAGACTACGGTTTGCTAGTAAACGTGCGTATAACGGAGAAGCGATGCAATGCAACAGCAAGAGAGGCATAAGCACGCCGATAAAGCTCATCGCAAGTTGGCAATGTCCGCCAAGTTTCTCACATGTGGAACTGCGGTGCCGTTTTCGCCCACGGATGGATGCCAGACTGCCGCGGTGGGTGGCAGGCGATCGAAGTATACGGCGACCAAGGCAAGTGTGGCTAAGAGTATTTACTATCTGATATAAGCAGTTCTTGGTAAAGTGAACACATCTGAGGCGCCAGTTAATCTTACCTTTCAGCCGTATTGAAATCTTTAACCACATTTTAAAACAAATATTTACATGTAAGTAATAAACATTGTGTATGTCATAAACAGTGTATGTAACTCGAAAGTTAACGTCTAAAGCTAAAATAAAATTTATTTATTGGCTGTTATTACAAATTAGAAGACTTTTAAAAGTGCTCACTTTACCGCGAATAGTTTATAGGTCTATGCACACTCGCAATGACCGCAAAGTGAGAGGAAAAAAAAAAGAGAAAATTTTTGCGATGAAATTTTGTTGCTAGGTACATTTCAAAATGCTGTGCATAATTTTCAACATTTAAAAACCGAGACATCAACAAAGAAAAGTTGACACCATGTTCGTTGTACGTAACAAATAATATTTATCAGAAATTAATAAAAATACTTGTCGACATATTTAATGAAACGGAGAAAGGATATTACAATATTTGTAAGGTCATTAAAAAAGTTACTATCACCTTAGCCGAGCAGAAACGGTCTGTAGGAAGAATTCCACCGACGAATACCCAGACGATTTAAAGCGAATGCATCCTGCTGAAGCTGAGAGCACGCTAGGCTCTGCAAACAACTGCGCAAATCGATGCAGGAGCAGTCGGAGATGGATGATGGATTTGTCCGCATAGAAGAAAACAAGGCGTCTAGCCGACGTTGCGAAAGTATGGGATGGGAGATAGTCTCTGAAGTAGGGCAACGGTGACGTCAGACTTACACCATCCGTTTGAGTAACTCCTCCAGCTGATCTGCAGCCACAGTGGAAGGCAATCCAGAAATTCCGATCATAAAATCTGGGGCTACAGTTTGGCATTGCAGCTCCGAATCTATCGTCTACATTCAAACTTCAGTTACACCACTCGATTGCCAAAGGATCACGGAATATGTTACGTTGAGTTAAGGACTGCGAAGCATCGCACGCGCCGGGGGGAAAAAAGTGGGGGGGGGGGGGTGGCAATTTTGAGTTCGTTTCACCGCGTCTCATACCTTCCTCGTACTTTTGACTAGGAGAATATATGATGCTAGTTTAAGTTTCAATCGACAGCTCTAATCAAGATCAATCGATTGCGTGTATAAAAACATCTGTGTGGTGTGGTTGTGGTGAAATTGTATGAGCTAAATGTAAAAAAAAAAATTATAAAACTTTGCATTTTTCGGCCTATACTCGTCAAGAAGTCAAGTAGAAATACAGAATTCATATACGGGTGGAAAGAGCATCTCAAAAGCAATCCAGTGATAACCATAAAACCCCGTATTATCGAGTGAAGCTGTGTCGGGAACGTAAAATAAACATCAAGTCTTTCGAGCGCGTCAACGTAGACGTATTCACGCAAAACAAACGGTCGTGTCCCCAACACAGCCAAACTAATTTTTTTCCCGCGTTTAATGCCAAGAAGAGCGGGAGCGATAAGGGCGACAATGCCACGTTCATCAAGTGCACCATCGTCGCTAAGAGCAAGGTTCTGAACTGGCGTGCAATTTTTAGTCGCATTGCACTGCGTGTTTAACGTTGGGAATAATACCTGTGTGAATAAATTAAAACTCAATTTAGTTATTATATTATCATTAAGACCTCCATCCTTAACGAACTCGGATACTCTCCTCTGGTGTCACGTGGCAGTACTTTCATCGCTGATCTCGATAGCTAAGCAGCGAAAGTAACAGTTGAAGAGAAACGAAGTTTCTAATCGTTAATAGCCGAATCCTCAGAGTTTCTTATTTATAACGCGAGATAAATGGAAAATAACTCGTATTTATGAGTACTGACTAGCAGTATTCAAAATGCTATCCTTCAACTTGTGTACCTGAAGAGTGATTCTCCTTCGGCAGAAGATCTGTGAGTTTTCATGATGTTAACTTAGTGCTTAACAATCTGTGGTATCTCAAAGTTATACCACAACTGGCGAATACCTATTAGACATTATGTTATCCTTCAACTTGTGTACCTGAAGAGTGATTCTCCTTCGGCAGAAGAGCTGTGAGTTTTCATGATGTTAACTTAGTGCTTAACAATCTGTGGTATCTCAAAGTTATACCACAACTGGCGAATACCTATTAGACATTATGTTATAAATTGTTCAAGGTAAAGTGAGCACTTTTGAAAGCCTTTTCGTTTGGTATAATAGTCACTAAATGTAGGTATATTTTATTTTAGCCTTAGACGTTAACTTCCTCGTGCGGTGGAATAAACACTGTGTTTCTTACTTACATGACAATATTTATTATAAGGGTGGTAAAATCATAAAACAATTACTGAAAGGAAAAAGTAACTAGGGCTTCAAAAGTTCTCACTTGACAGTGAACAGCCTATAGAAATATTTGTCACTTTATCATAGAAGGGACAGTGGAGAAATGGCGAGCACTCGTGGGAGATGCTCGATTTCAGTTGATTTCAGTAAATGCATTAACTTACACTGGATTGCATTTATATGTGATCATTATTATATTTTACGAGTAGAAAGAATTTTCGGGAAATTAAATTAACTATAAATTACGTAACATACTAAAATTTATGTTTAAAATAAAAATTTCATTGAAATAGGTTAAATTGTTGTTTCAGCTGAATATAAATGAATGGTATAGATATATGGACAGCCATGTATATATTTTCGCAACGCAGTGGATTCTGGTGGATTTTAACTGGTGGCTTGTGGAATTTTGCAAGTGTTGGCGATACTCCCTACACATCGATGGCGAACCCACTGCCCGTTCACTTCCATATGAAACCGCCGTAACAGCGTTACATGCAGCAGCGGCATTGCAGTCGAGGAGATGCAGTATGTTGCATTTTCCCGCGTGCAGCCGCCTCGACTGCGGTCAACAGCCGAGTCTCACTTTGCAGAACGACCTTATATAGTACATTCACGGTTACTTACGACTCCTCTGAGGCCTGCTCAAGTTCTACTTTCAGGATATCCCTCCACCTCATGCTAATAAACCTATAATATGTCTAGAAAACCACACCAAAGGGTAGCGCACAGCATTCGTGTGCACACAGTTTCACAGTATTTTACGTAATAATTGTTTTTAAAGTCTGTTCACGATAAAGTGAGCACTTTTCAAATCAACCTTACAAAAGAGACACTGCCCCTGTCTGCATGCATTTTAATAGGCGCAATGAGTGGCATGGGCGCAGTTGAGTTGGTAACGATGGAGGGATAGCAGTTCCATGTCTTATCGTCGAATGAAAAGTGTTATGGAACCATTTGGGTTAACTTAAATTATTTCTTTCGCTTTTTGTTTTCTAAATGCATCTAAGTGCAGAAATTAGCAGGTTTTTATAAAGTATTTTTTATTCTAATAATTCTACAATTTCAACTGTCCGACGTACGAATAAAGTGATGAGACCCGTGATAATGTTAATCTTACATAAGGCTGAAAATACACAAAGTGTATGCAAGTAGATCTTATTCGGGGCTTTCAAAAGTGCTCATTTTACCATGAACACCCTATACTAATCATTACCAACACATCTACTTTCTCCCTGCTTTTGTCCATAAAAAATATAAAATAAATATTACAATTTATAGGTAAAATATTATTACAAGAAAGCCTGAGGGGCGTATACGAGTTCGTGAGGGATGAAGGTTTTACTAAAAATAAAATAACTCAATTCATTAAATATATTTATTCTCAGTGCTACAAACAAACATCTGTTATTTACCAATCCGAGCGTACTATTGACTCTTATTATTATTGAGCGCAGTATCTAGTTACTGTCTCAATTTCAATTAAAGTCTCTATCACAGTCTTTACTCTTGCTAATTTCCCTTAAACTGCTCCAGTTAGTTCCACACGTTTTGTTAAAACTGCATATTTCCATCTCCCAGGATGTCTTTACACTCACGCATCCAGTCCACAGTCCCGCAGATCAGTCCCACTCTTCACTGCACACAAGCTCGCCGACGTGCACTCGTAGATCGCTGCAGTCGTCCCTCGCCGCTCCGGAATCGCCCAACTGTCACTTAAGGTCGCACGAGACGACAAACTCTCGGCTCTTAATCACTCTCTCATCAGAGGCCCTCGTATGGTATTTATACTTGAGGTAGGTGCCGTCTAGAACGTTCTCGGCAATCCAAAGTGTTCTGGAAAAGGTAATGGCGGTGATGACGTCTTTCCTGCATGGTAAATGGAGAAATATGAGCTCATCAGGGTCAGCGAGGCACGAGCTACGATAAGTTTATCGGTGAATGCGGCGGTGTCCTTTATGGTAGGCCGCTCACTATCGTATAACTGCTGTATTTTAATTCCACTTCACTCGCGGGGGATGCGAAGCAGCGAGCGCGTAACAGTATAAGTAAATGTTTCATTCAACCAAAAACCAGATATTTTTATGTCAACAGAAGTAGTAAACGATTACAATATATCACATATTTAGGAAATAACTAAAAAAAAGGTGCGATTTTTTTAAAGGTTTCATTAAAAAAGTATGAAGGAATAACGAATAGACTATATACTCCGCAGCCTGCATGACGAGTGGCATTCGGTGGTCCATTTTTCACTATCATGTCCATACGTTCTAGCCCTAACAATATCGACATCGATGAATTATTTCAGTTCCAGGAAGGTTTGGAAATCGATAGGGATATGTCGCAAAATGTCTCACACTGAAGTGATACCGTTAATGTAGCTTACATTTACATTGCGAATATCGGCATCGTACATTTCGCTCGCATTAGTAACCTACACCTGAACACCGCAAACAACTGATAATTTGGTAATGTACATACTGACAACGTATATCTCGTTAATAAAAGCAAGGCACTTTGCTGATAACCAACCATCGGTGGCGACAATTGATCTACGCTACAAAATTGAAGAGAAATATAAAGAATGGGACTGAATTCGACCGCCAAATTTCGTGAGGCTATTCCTTGTACAAAATCAAGTGATATATATATATATATATATATGACACGTTGTACCTAAACTTAATATGAAGGGCGAAATAAGTCCCCGAAAATGGAGATTTTTGAATGTATTTTTGCGAAATATCGGAAACCAGTTGAGATGAAAGTACAATCCGCGGAACATTGTTTTATGTTATTGGGGTCTTCAACCCCTCAGAGCAAAGTCACAATAACAACACTCCCCGTTACAAAAATAACTGAGGTGGCCACCCTATTATTGCCGTAAGTAAATGTGCTAGTTTATTGATCAGTATGACGTTACGAAACAAAAATGGTTTCCTTGTTGCAACTGCTTTGGACCCACCGTTTTCGTTTAAAGCGCACACAAAGATTCCGCTGCCGCGATACAGTGCCTCGTACGTACGCAATACGCCGTACATGCGCGTATGGTACACAATGTTTACAGTAGGCGTTAACCTTGCCCGCCACCATTGGCTGTGCATATGATTCCCACATACGAAAGTCCGGTGACCCGGCCGGGGATTGAACCCGGATCGCCTTGTTGGAAGGCTAGTGGTCTAACCACTCAGCCACCGTGGTCCCAACTGTATAGGTATTTGGTGGATGTTATGGTTGCAAAATATGCCTTGAGTTTTTCTTGTGTTAAAGTAGATGATAGTTTTTATGTTCAGTGATATGGTGCGTGTACTTTTCTGGTTTCTGTCAGTTATGTTGGTATGATGGAAGGTATATTTGCATTACGGTGTTTAGTACGGTTGGTGTGAACTGTGTTTTTGGTTGGTATGGGTGAGGTATGCTCGAGGTATGTTGGGTGGCATGGTATTTAGTATGTCTGTCCAGTGTTTGTTTGTCAGATGGTGTGGATCGTAGATTTATCTGCATCATGCTGTTTTTATGTGGACTGTATATCTACGTGGTGGATGTTACGGTGATTAGTATGGTGGACTTTTTTGTTGGGTTATAGTGGCGGTATGGTTTGTCGGTATGTTGCGTGTTATGGTGTCTAGTATATTTATTCTGTGTCAATATGTATAGGGGGTGGTATTTGTGGCAGGTAAATAATTATTATAGCATAACAGGTGTTAGCAGTACAGTTACTTTGTGGATGTTATTGTTAATTAGAATAAACGAGTTTTTCTTGGGCTATAGTGGATCGCGTCGTTGATAATTATGGCGAGGTTTTCTCTTTTGTTTATAGTGGATGGTATGGAAATGGATTTCGCATTTTCATTCTCCTTCATTAACAGTTACTTTGTTGATGTGGAGGCTGCAGATTGAAAAAACTATGCTTCTGAGATAGAATGATCATGAAATGACATTTCGAATTTAAAAGTGGCTGAAATAATGACGTACATGATGAAAATAGGCGTTATTATAGTATTTAAAGTAGGTATGATTGTCATTTGATTTTTCTTAGCTGTGAAAAGTTAGGTAGGAATATTTTCGCGTTTGAAGACTGCTTCCTATAAATAGGCAATCCTTTATACTTAATCGGTGTCAGCTCAAAATTTGTTGGCAACAATTTCTCTTTTTCTCCAGAAACGTAACTACACCCAGTTAGCTAGCGATGTCACACTTCGTAAAAGATTGCATCTTCCGGGTGATGCAGTGTTGCTTCTTGATTTCAATGTTCGTTAGACAAACTACTACTATTTATAAGAAAATAACATTGCTTGTATACACACCCGCTGCTTTGTCCCGCACGAGCGAGTGGAAGTGAAGGACAGAGCAGTTATATGATAGCGGCGGCAAGTCAATGATATGTTTTGAATGACAAGCGAGCGATACCCAGGGACTGTGAAATCTGTTACAAAAAGATAGACCGATACACTAATCATTTTCGCAGCGCGCACTGTTCACCTTGGTTTTATTGAGTTTCTGTATTTATCTGAATAATTTTCTAGTAGTTTGCTGCCCTAGATTATCTAAGCATAACTCGGGGTGCATCGAACTTTCCAGGTCAAGGCTAGCAGAGTAAAAACTGTGCGACAGGTCTTCTGACCCGGATAGTTGTTGAATGGATGAGCGAGTTAGTTTCAGCGACAAACGACGAGACGCGAGGGAAGTGACCAGCGGAAGGTATATCTGCGACTGCTAGTATCAAGCAGTGATGAGTGCGGCTGGCAGGCTGGACTATCGAATTAGACGCGTGAGTGAAAAACACTACAAATGATGGCAACAGACAGGCTGAGTGTGTGTTAATGATGAGTATGAGGTAATTGACTAATTACAACGAAACAGAGACATTGAGAAGGACTTTAATTAGCGTAGAAATAGACATTAAATGCGCTCACTGAGAAATAAAAATATTAAGAGTGGTGATAAATAATTTAATGCTCTAAATAATAGCTATGTGAATAAATTAGAAATCAAATTTAGAAATTCTTTTTTTAAACACCTGCAACCCTCTCGTCTTGTAACAATATTGCTGAATTAAAAACTTATAGTCGCCTTCCTTAATATTCTAACGGAACAGAAGACGCGCGAAGCTTGTTTATGCTCATTTTCATCGTCGTCCAAATTCTTCCTTACGGCAGGACGTGACCTCGAAGCGTTGAAGAATTTTCACTAGGGGAGCCACATAACTGGCGATTCGATTGCGTCGCAGAGCGCTTGAAATCCATGATTGTTTTTACTAAACCACTAAACGTGCCCCCATTATACCGATATACGAGGCTGTTCACGATAAAGAGAGCACTTTTGAAAATAACCTTAGAAAAATGTCCCCCGCCAGCATACATTTTAACAGGCGCACTGACTGACATGCACCCAGTAAAGTTGGTAACGGTGGATGGGAAGTAGTTCCATATCTTAACGTCGATTAAAAAGTGTTACGTAATCATTTGCGTTAACTTATATTATTTCTTTCGCTCTATGTTTCATTAATGTATCGAAGTGTAAAAGTGAGCAGATTTGAAAAATATTTACTTTTCTAATTATTTTCCAGTTTCGTTTGGCCGACGCATGGATAAAGTGATGAGGCCCATGGCAATGTTAAGTTTGCATAAGGCGGAAGAATACACTGTGTGCATAGAAGTATATCTTAAGCAGGGCTTTAGAAGGTGTTCATTTTACGGTTAACAGTCTATACTTATAATACTTTCAATACACCACGCACATTACAAATGGTATTCCCGAGCCCTCCAACATAGCTAAAAACGGCTTTTTCACATAGTTGTATCTCATAAAATACCGATCGGAAACGTGCTCAACAATTATATGGACCTGTATTGAACTTTACTTTAGACCTTCCAGCAATAAAGTGATTGGGTCACCCCTTAAAGTCCCACTGACACACACAGCACGACGGAAACACTGCACGCCAGTTCAGCGCCTTGATCGTAGGAGCTATGGAATACTAGGCGCGTGTGTCAGTGTCGCCCTTATCACTCGCTTGCTTCTGGTAGCCGGTAGCTGCATCCTGCTATAGGCTGTTCACGGTAAAGTAAGCTTTTTGAGGCCTTAGCTACGTTTTGGTTCCAGTTATTTTGACGTGAATACGTCTTTAAATTTGCGACCACAGTGGTAGGTAATCCAGAAAATCCGATGATAACAAAATCGGGGGGATACAGTTTGGCATTGCAGCTCCGAATCAATCGCCTACATTCAAAATTCAATTAAACCACTCGATTGCCAAAGGAGTAAATAGTATGTTACGTTGAGTCGGGACTGCGAAGTATCGTGAGGGCGAAAAAGGGGGGGAGGGGGGGCGCAATTTTGAGTTTGTTTCGCCGCATCTCATAACATAACAAGCTACGACGCTCGTTTAAGTTTCGATCGACAGCTCTCGTCAAGATCAATCGATTGCGTGTATAAAAACATTTGTGTGGAATGATCTTGTCAAAATCAATCCAGTGATACCCATAAGACCCCATATGATTGAGTGAAGCGGTGCCGGGAACGTAAAATAAACATCAAGGCGTCCGAGCGCGTCAACGTAGACGTATTCACGAAAATCAAACGGCCGTGTCCCCAACACAGCCCACACCAATTTTTTATCCATTAACCGCATTTTAAAATAAATATTGACATATAAGTAATAAACACAGTGCGTTATTCCATCACATTAGGAAGTTAATGTCTGAGACTAAAATAAAATATATTTATAGACTATCATTCCAAATGAGGCGGCTTCCAATAGAGCTTTCTTTACCATGAATATCCTGTCGAGAAAGTTTATAGGAAGCGGTAGCCTCTTAGTGCCATTTTAATAACCAACATTATAGGCTGTTCACAGTAAAATGATAACTTTTGAAATCCCTGATTAAGATCTACTTGTATGCACGCTGTGTGTTCTTCCGAGTTATCTACGATTAACACTGCAATGGGCGTTGGTCAAGTGAAACTGTGAAATTATTTAAAAAGTAAACATTTACCAAATCTGTTTATTTTTACACTTCGATGCATTAAAAAAATCAGAAAACGAAAGAGATAGTTTAAGTTATCAGAAATGGTTTCCTAACACCTTTCATACGCCGTTAAGGTACGGAACCACTTTCCCATCCATCGTTACCAACTTACTGGGCTCATGTCACTGTCAGAGGGGCCCGTTTAAAATATACGCAGGTAAGTCAGTGACTTTTTTTAAAAGGCTGATTTCGAAAGTGGTCACTTTATTGTGAACAGCAATTACCTTACACGCGCGTATTTCGATTGAATGTGCGTGCCCTGATCTACGCAGCAGTGACATTGACCTGGGGAGAGTTTGCTTTCAACTGGACAGGGCGACAGCGCATAGCGCTCTTCCTCTCCATGAAAACTTTACGGACGATGTTTCAAAATCGCATACTGTGAAATGTTATGGCGGCGTTCCTTGACCTTGACCTTGACCGAGTCGGGCGACTTGTCTGCACGTAACTTCTTCCCTTGTGGGGATTCCTCGAGAGTAATGTGTGGTCGGGCGACTTGTCTGCACGTAACTTCTTCCCTTGTGGGGATTCCTCGAGAGTAATGTGTGGTCGGGCGACTTGTCTGCACGTAACTTCTTCCCTTGTGGGGATTCCTCGAGAGCAATGTGCTTGCAGCACGTGCAGCTGATGTCAACGCTCCGAAGTGCCATGACAGCCGCAACACTTACGCGAGTTGCGGACGACTGTGTATCCCGTCTAAAGGCTCGTCACGATAGAGTGAGCATTTTTGAAATCGACCTAAGAAAAATTTCACTGCTACTGTCATATTTTTTAACGGGCGCACAGAGCGACATGCGCCCATTAAAGTTAGGTAACGATGGAGCCAATGTAGTTCCATGCCTTAACGTCAAATATAAAGTGTTTGATAATCATTTATGATAAGTTATATTATTTCTTTCGCTTCCTCTTATTTTTAAAATACCTAAGAGTAGAAATGAGCAGATTTTTTAAATATTTACTTTTCTAATAATTTCGCAGTTTCACCTGACCGACACATCAATGAAGTGACGAAGCCCAACACAATGTTAATTTTACATAAGGCGGAAAAATACACAGCGAGCATACAAGTATGTAGATCTTAAGCAGGGCTTTCAAAAGTGCTCATTTTACCATGAACAGCATATACGCGCGTTTTTTTTCCGGCTTTACGGACGACGCCTTGCAGGAGTTATCTTCGAGAAATAAACTGTTGTGCTATGGTGTTGCGACCAACAGACTACTATGTGCAAATGTATTCGTTTGTCACTGTTGGTAACGCGACTTTAGTTATTAAAATGGCGTCCCAGTAACTCTAACTGCGCTGTATTATATTTGACCTCCATCATTAACTGGCCATCTTATACACATTTGGAATTGGTAGGTCTTCGCTGCCTCCATCCTATAGAGACTTCCTCTGACCAATGTGAAATGCAGTTTTAATTAAATTCACATTGGTACAGGTATTTTTATATCCACCTAATTGTGCTTATCATTTTTAAATAACGATATAAACGAACACGTTCTCATTGTTGACTATGTGACTTCGACAGCTGTGTTCCTTTGGGGTAGGTCAGTGTTGGGTACATGCGGAGAAGACGAATGAGCGGACCACCTCATATGTCGCGTATAGTTTACACTAGAGATGGGTCATTACAGCAATCTTCTGTACCTGCTCCAGACTGATACTGATACGGTATTGTACCAGATGCGGAGTGTCTGATACTTTCTGTAACAGATACACGAATTTCTGAATGGATCACTGCTATTCGCCAGTCCCTGTGGTGGCATTGTCCGTGTAAATTATTAGGAACGCAAGTTATTAAACACGTGTCTTGGGTTCTGTGTATTTTGTGGTATTTTTTTTTACAGTAAAATAAAGTAAACTATAGACAGTAACAAAAGCAAAAAAAAAAAAAAGCAAAAAAAAAAGAGATTTTAGAGTGACGACGAAGTGCAGGCGAAGTTGTGAAATGGCTTAATGAGAATGGCTTAATGAGAATGGCTTAATGAGAAAGACGCCACTTTCTATCGTCAGGGAATGGAGAACATTATTTCTAGGCTTTGATAAATGCTTAGATAAATTGGGTGGTTACGTCGAAAGATAAATGAATGGCCCCGAAATAAAAATATGTTTTGTATATTGCGCTACCTTAACCTGTTAACCTACAAAAATTAGGGAAATTTATTTTCTGGCTAACTCTTGTATAAATGTGTTTTTTCTCAGATATTTTGTCAATTGTTAACATTTACTCGTTTTTATTGTTGTTTTTATGTTATATCCTGGATTTTCTGCTATATAAATTAGTATATAGAGTACAGTGCATTCAAAAGAAAAAATATTTCATTCTATCACTTAGGAATCATTCAAATATCACCATATGTTTTTATTATTTTGTGTTCTATTACAGATGGTTACCAGCAAGTTGAACAAAATTTGAATGCCCCGCTTATTTTATTTTTCCAGCACGCCATGCGTCCTGCTGCCATGTCTGTTATCAAGCGTTGTAGGTTAACAAAGAAAATTAGACAAAAAGAAGCCACGTAGGCTAATTAGAAGGCAAGGTTCAGAAATACTCATAATTTGTTGCCAACTTTAGTATAAGTATTACGGCATGTGTATTGCAGTTACCCGAAAGGAGTTGATTTTTCGAAAGTTGGCTTCCGAAGTGTTTACAGGAACAAGTGGAGTGGAAAGATTTGGGCGGCTCTTAACGTCGATTTATTAAGAGCCGATGAGGGTAAAGCGAGGTGAGTATGGGGATCCCCGAGAAAACCCGCCGACCTATGGCATCGTCCGGCATGATTCCCACGTACGAAAATCCGGGAGCAACCCACCAGGAATCGAACCCAGTTCGCTTTGGTGGAAGGAGAGCGCTCTAGCCACCGCACTGCCGCGTCCCCTTTTGCACTAACAATACATCGTTTACAAACGACCTGCGGACTTGTTGCGCTCATCTGCGAGCTGCGCCCAGGTCGCAGTAACTCGGATAGAAAAAAACGAATTCCTACACTGAAAAAACTGTTTTGATGTGGCGAATGAAATTTTTTATGGTGCCCACAAAATTCTTTTGTCAATACAGACATCACATAGTATTTTGTAGCGCCAATAAAAGTATTTTGTCATTCCAGTACTTAGTGGCAACTACAAAACGACTTTTGTGATCACCAACAATTAAATACTAAAATAAGCATCACCAGGAGCAGGACTCGAACCTTGAGCCTCTCACATGCAAATTGAGTGTGTTACCGTTGTATGAAGCACACACAAGGCCTGCATACTTCACCTCATAGAAAGATAATTTTCTGGAAACATTTACGTGTAACGTTTACTTACTTAGAAGAAAATAATTATACAAACGATCATGAATTAGATTGTAACCTTATGCAAAGAAACGAACACGGACAAATATGGTGTCGTGGCCAGACATTGTTAGGACACAAGGCAAAAGAAAGACATTCATATTGCAGCGCACCGAACCAAGAATATTGAACAAAGCCCATTCATTTCATCAATAAAATTTATCAATAAACTGCCAACAGCACTTACATAGCCTCTTAAAGGCAACACGTTGTCTGTTTCGAAAAAAAAACTACTTAAAAAGTATCTCTTATAAAATGCATTCTACAGTGTAGAAGAATATTTTTAGTGAACATAATGTGCTATAAATTTTTTAGTAATGCAGTGTATTTCGTATATTTATTGTAATTAATAATTTATTATACTTAAATTTATATTGTAATAATTATTATATTGCAATGTTATCATTTAAATTTCTTTTGGTGAAATTTCTATGTAATTTTTGTATTTTATATATTCATGTTTATCTTTATGAAAATTCCCAGCACCTATGCTGTGTAAACGTTGAAGCTAAATAAATATACAGGATATTTCTCAATTAAACCGACAAACTTCTTAACGTAGAAAATATATAGGACACGTACTACCTTAACTGAATATTAAAGGAGTTATAAGCTCTCGAAAAGTGAGATTTTGAAATATATTTTCGCAATATATCGGAAACGAAGTGAAACGAAATTATAATTCTGCGATCATTGTTCTATATTAATGGGATCTTCAACTTAAGAGCAAACTCACATTAATACCTTTCCCCGTACAGGAAATAACAGGGGTGGCAGCCCTATTTTTCCTGGCAACTCTTTTACAGTCGGGAATGTCGAACTTCTAATAATGAATTATTGAGCAGCATGGCCTAAGTAACAAAATTTGTCCTCTTGTCGCAATTACCTATGATACACCGTTTACATGTAAAACGCACACAAAGATTCGTCTGCATAGAATCAATGTCTAGCAAATAGGCAATGCTATCTACAGCCACGTACAAAATGCCGTGAGTCCACTGCATAGACGGCTGCCTATTTGTTTCTGGCGACAGTTTGTATTGTGTATTCCTTGTATTGTATGTTTGAATGACATTTTTGCAAATCGTAAAATAAGTTAAATGAAACTACAACTATTCGAATGATGTGTTATCTAACCGGAAATGTCGACCTGAGAGCAAACACGTATTAATGCCTCCCCCCTCCCTCCCAATTATGATTATAACAGGAGTGACCACCCTCTTGTTGCATGCAACAATTGTGAACGTGTGATGCTTGGTTATTGAGCAGTAACACCTATGTAACAGAAATGGTCCCCTTGTTGCAACAACCTAGGACCCACCATTTTCAATATATCAGATGGAAAACGCTATGGAGTGTGTGATAATACCTACTAGGTACATTACGTAAGTGTTACTGCTCAATAAACAAGCATCACGCGTTCACAATTCTTGACGGTGAAAACGCTGTATGCAACAAGAGGGTGGCCACCCCTGAGATCATCATAATTTGAGAGTAAAAGGGGGAGGGGGTAAACGTTAACACGGGTTTGGGTCTTAGGTTTACGTTCCCGATCACATGACACATTATTCGAAGAATTGTAATTTCATTTCATTTACGATTTGCAAAAGTACCATTCAGACATACATTACGCGAGGAATACATACAAACTGCCGGTCGCCAGAAACAGATAGGCAGCCGTCTTTGCAGTGGACGCGCAGCGTTTTGTACGCGAATGTATATAGTATTGCCTATGTGCTAGGCACTGAATCACTGCAGCCGAATATTTGTGTACGTTTTACACGTAAATAGTGGGTCCTGGGCAGTTGCGACAACAGAACGAATTTTGTTACTTAGGCCATGCTGCTCAATAATTCATCAACAAAAGTTTGAAATTCCCAATCGTAAAAGAGTTGCCAGGAAGAATAGGGTGGCAACCTCTGTTATTTCCTGTACGGGGAAAGATATTAATGTGAGTTTGCTCTTAAGTTGAAGATTCCATTAACATAGAACAATTATAGGAGAATTGTAACTTAATTTCTCTTTGTTTCCGATATAATGCAAAAATACATTTCAAAATCTCACTTTTCAAGGGCTTATAACTCCCTTGATATTCTGTTTGGGTAGTGTGTGTCCTGTATATTTTCTACTTACTGTTACATAAGCAATCACGTCACGAAGATTGTCAGTCTAATGGAGAAATACCCGATATACAAACAACAATACACAGACCCATACACACGCAGGGGAATCACAGGTTCATAATTATCATTTGTGTCTCCACGAACAGTGAAGCCAACGCAAAAAACTGTCACCTTGTTATACTTCACGTTGAAGAACATGATATTGCTTCATCACGAAGACACAATCATCCGGTAGACGACTGCGCCATCTGCGAGAGGCGGTCGGACTACATCTGTACATCTTAGTATCCAAACTACTGTAAACAGAAACTTAGTAACGATATGACGGGCGTGTTTTCGTAATTCAAGAGTGGTAAAGAGAGAATGGCAGTGATTTTACTGTCTGCTATTTGCACACACGTGTTCGTAGGTTAGTTGCACCTGTTAATGACTGCTACGCTTGTATAGTGTGTAACATTTCATATTTTCGGGGTTATTTTTACAGTTAATCATATATATTTTCACTATATATGATTACAGCTACGTGCTTATGTTGTCACTTTATTTTGGTTATTTTAATAGTGTATTTAAAGCATAGTAACGCATATTTAATTAGTTTCTAGGCAGTATTCAGTTTAATATTTTCGTTTATTCTCTAGAGGGTAGCCAGCATTAAATGTTTACTAAACGAAACTACCAAATAAAACTATATTCGTTGTATCTCGTCTCGCCAATGCTGATTGGTAGAGATGCTCAGACGACAGCCAATCGGAGGACAGGAGACAATATAAGTAAGGCAGGTGTAAATTAGAACTTATGTTTTCTTTCAAACAATTCTCATCACCTCCAACGATGGACGTGTGTCTTAAAACAAGAAAGTTTTAATTATTTAATATTTAATACAATTAATGCAAGATGTTTTTAATTTTGAATAAAAATAGATTGTAGAAGAGGAACGACTTAAATAAAATATTTGGGATATCAAGAATTTTCTTCAAGTTATGATTGATTTGAAAAGTTACAACTAAAGAACATTTTGATGTATATCAAATGTAACACAGGTTAATTATACTCAGGTTAGCAAACAAAACGACATATCTTGTGGGAGAGTTTGGAATAGCGAAAATTACCACAGCTAGGTGCGCAGTGTTCTAAAATGTAACTTTTAAATAAAATTTTTAATTACGTGCATAATAAAAGAGAATTTTTTTTTTTAGTTACGAAGTTATTTTATTTTTCATTTATGACAATTGCAATTATCCTGTCTTTTAACGTAGAAAATAGAGAAGACCTGGTACATGGCCGACACTAACGCTTACCCGGTGGCAAAATGTCAGGTTGCCCAACTTTTTACATTGATCTTCTTAACCTGTATAGAAATAACCTTTACGGCTTGGCTACAAAAACTTGACGCAAAACGTTAAACGCTAAATGTCACCATAATAAAACTTGAATGTCTAAAATCGAAGTTAACAGGAATAAAAATAAAAAGAATGTAGGTGAATGTATACAAATGTTTTTGTTTGTGTTTATAATTGAAAAAAAAGAAGCTTTTTGTGAAAAAAAAGATGCCGCGGACTTAATAGTTACACTCAATTATTTGCAAATGCCTTTTGAGTTATTTGTATGCAGATTTCGTATAAAATTAACAGAATAAAAACGGGCGCCGATAGTGGTGCCATCTATTGCCAATCGTCTGTAACATTTGTTTTCACTTGTTTGCGATGTCTTGAATTCTGATCGTTAACTGCAAAGACTTGAATGTTGGCCAACTTCAAACGCGTTTGCGTTTGACGTTTAGCGTCGCGACAGCGCTCTTACGTCTATTGTAGCCCGTGCCATTACTCTCCGTGGATTCATGAGCTACTCTAACGCGTTATTGTAGCGCCAACGCGTTTATAGCCAAGCCTTAACTCGGGCGATACAAACGTAATGGCGGGGTTTCCACATTGAATGATTACATTATGTGGTGGGGGGAGGGAGGTAGTGGCGTGCAGTAGACTGTTGCGTGGTAAGCTAGCGTTATCTCTTAGATGCACCCTGTTGCTTGCTAGTTTACACTTCCGCCACTGAAACGTATATATCCAGGTGACGCCACAGGACGTGTGTGATAGGTCCCTTGCTGCTCGCTTGTGAGTGGTCGGAATGTATTCAGTTTCCCTAGGCCGCACGGGTGGTTACTGGCTCCTGCTGCGTGCACCGAGAATGTACAGTACTGAGCAAGCACCAACTTACCTTGCAAAAACACTTCACCACGGGCCTCTGATTTGTGGTTGAGGGGGGGGGGGAGCATGGTCCATCCTTAGAGGCGATTGGGAAATCGCGAAGCGTCATGATCCTTATGTGTTTTGATAGTGCGTTTTTTGTCTCAGCTAGGCACTCCGCAAACCAATCATAAACGTTCAGTCTTAATAGTTCGATAATTCTCATCGATCCAGAGAAATGGGAGCGTATAGGCTGTTCACGGTAAAATTAGCATTTTTGAAAGCCCTGCTTAAGATCTACTTGTATGCACGTATTGCATTCGTCCGCCTTATGTAAATTTAACGTTGCCATGGACCTCGTAAATTTATTCATTCGTCGGACAGTGAAACAGTAAAAATTTTAAGAAAGGAACATTTCACAATTATACTCATTTTTACACTTGTATGCATTAGAAGAAATAACAAAAAGTGAAAGAAATAATTTCAGTAATTACAAATGGTCATCTAACACTTTTTATTCGACGTTAAAATATGGAACTACATTCCCATAATCGTTACCAACTTTACTGGGCACGTGTAACCCAGTGCAGGCAGGGGCAGTGACATTCTTCTAAGATTGATTTCAGAAGTGCTCACTTTATCGCGAACAGCCTTTATCTTCAGTCACACGCGACAACCAGTAACGAGAGACAATTTTCTGACACGCGCACAGTATACGTCGAAACCTAGCACACAGTCGACTGACTCTTCCTGCAATGAACCATCATCTCTGCCCATCCCGTAGCACGCCTGCGGTCTTACCAGAAGAAGTCGATGGCCGGCGCAAGTTCCCCTGGTCGGCAGATGCGCTGTCCTGGCGTGTCCGGCCGCTATCGGCAACCGACTAAGCTCTCGCCTCGTCTTCTCTCTCTCTCTCTCTTTCTCTCTCTCTCTCTCCTCGTCATCATCGTGGCCGCAGCTATACCGGTTCGCACCAGGTTTCTCTGGATCGCGAAGTCGCGGGTTCGAGTCCTTGCTCCCTCCCCTCCCTCTCCGCAATCCGACTGAAGGCCGAAAATATCGAGCGCGTTCTCCCGAGCCCCCTCCTAGCACGTCACCAGGGCGTCAACTCTCTGACGATGGGCGTGATGGTGAGTTCGGGGGCACGCGAAGAGACTTGTAATTCGCAATACCCCGACTAAATCCGAGTAGCAGCCAATGAAAAGCAAAGTCACTGCGACGTCGGTCCGACAAAATCTCAGCCTCTACAACCCGACGAATGTAGATTATATTTCTACTTTCCGTCGTGCCGGACTCGTCGCGGGCGGCGCGTAAAATGTGAATACGACATTAGAGAACAAAAATTGCGTGCGTGTTTCCCTACTGCAGTAAATAATGAACTAACGTGCCGCCAAAATAACGTTCGAGTTTGTTTCTAATTGCTTTTTATCTCTCGTATAAATTCTAATATTGTCAAAAGCAAAATAATCATTCACCTTATCGCGAGTTTTAGAATTTTCCAGCAGCCAACTAACATATTTGTCGGGCAGTTTTCGTCGCGGTATTGTGAACACGGAATAAAATTTAATTTGGAATTCCGTCGAGCTCTGACGTCATATCTGTCCGTCGTGTGTTCGTCGGGCTATCGTGATTACAGCTTTACGGGCAGGTTCTCTCGTCAGATTCACGTGCGGTGTCTCTGTATTGCCTTCCCTGCGAGGCGTGAAGAACACCATAGGCAGTTCACTGTAAAGTGAGCACTATTGAAAGCCCTGCTTAAGATCTACTTGTGTGCACGTTGTGTATTATTCCGCCGTATGTAAAATTAACCTTGCATGGGCCTCATCACTTTGTTCATGCTTCGGTCAGGTGTAAATGTGGAATTATTAGAGAAGTAAATATGTTAAAAATATGGTATTTCTTACACTTAGTTGCATAAAAAAAAAAACAGAAAGCGAAAAGAATAAT
Source organism: Dryococelus australis (assembly GCA_029891345.1). NCBI lineage: Eukaryota > Metazoa > Arthropoda > Insecta > Phasmatodea > Phasmatidae > Dryococelus > Dryococelus australis. Next base: position 121,360,104 of record CM057000.1, on the reverse strand, counting down.
TTAAGTTATCATAAATGGTTACATTTTTATACGACGTTAATATATGGAACTACATTTCTTCCATCGTTACCAACTTTACTGGACGCATGTCACTCGGCACGCCCCTTTAAAACACATGCCGGTAGAAGCCGTGACTTTTTCCAAGGTTGATTTCAAAAGTGCTCACTTGATCGTGAACAGCCCTTATCTCCTCGTTCGCTACATTGGGCGGATCCCTGTGGTTAGGGCCGACTTATTTTCGACGGGAAGATTTAACTCGCATGCTAGGCACCAACTTCGCACGTGCACCCTTGCGAACCTCCTTTGGCTGCTGGGCGCGTGCCTGTGTGAGAAGACAATTTCTACTCTGATGCGCCAGTCGGACTTAGAACTACCCCGACACTGGACGTCGATGAGTGGCTGGCAGGCACGCGAGACGCGTGAAGGACGGCATCCTCCTACCCACGAAATTCGTTCTGAACTACAGTGTGTTGCAGTACAAAAAGTTGCGGAATCTTCCCGCGGAATAAAGGCGGCTCTACGTGTAGTCCATAAACCATTCACGGTTTTTCCACAGTTCTCGAATCGAACCTTTGGAGAAACATCCCGATATGTATCACAGGCGTTTTATACTTGTGTTAACCTAAAAGTACTTTATTTTTGATCAAATTTAACTGTATCTCATAAATTATTATATTTAATTTATAACTAATACGGATAAAAACAGAGCGAAAATAGGCGTGTTGGTAATACCCAGTAAGAAATAGTTCTAACGCAAAATATCATCACACAGAGTGCGCACGAATGCGGTGCGTTGGCCCTCTGGTGGAATTTTCGAACCTTTGTTCTTGTGAAGCGGAGGAATATCCTTGGAAGTAGAACATAAGCTGAATTTCAGGAAAGTTGCAAAGGAACAATGGACAAACTTCGCATGCTTTGCAGCATGTTTGAAACTCAGGTGTCCTGACGAAATTGGCGTCCCAAACATGTTTGCCTACGAAACAAAAATATGCCCAGACGAAAACGGAATGGGGCACTGCTAAGCTCTAGCAAATTTTTTTATACTTTTAACAAGAACAATCCTTGAAAACCCAGTTGCCAAGAAAACCCTTTTGTAAATCTACAAAGAGTTTTTTTTTGTAAAATCTGGAAGACATTTATTTGTAATATAGGCCTAACTAATGATAGCCTCGTTTTACAATTGACATTATTGAGAATTGTACACAAAATTACTTTTTTTTTTCTGCTGGAAAACAAATGCGGTAAATTAATAACAGATTATAAATTTAGAAATATTTCAAAATTTATTTTACGAAAAAAAAAAAACAAATAAATAAAATACAACTACGCTTTGTCAGCACGGGGATTATAATCCACACTCTTTGCATCATTAGCCTTAACCACAATACCAACCTGACATACGAGCTTAAAACTTATTTTTCCAGTTCGTTAGAGGCTGCTATCGAAGAGAGCGTTAGTCTCTGCAGGCTGACGCTAGATTAAGGGTGACTATAGCGCCAGCCAATCAACAATCAGTATTTAAACCTGCGGGTGAATGGGGATCAAAACTATTCAAACCACCCACATGAACCACTTCTAATGACCTAAATGAAGAAAAAGCAAAGAATACGTGATCTCGGAACTGAGATATAATACAATAAAAAGTAGAAAGACTTACAAAATTGAGATCACACCAAAAATAAATATTAATTATATAAAAATAAATACAAAATGAAAAACGTGCTAGCCTACCAAAATTACACATAAATATTATTGCCACCATACATCTGAGTTTTAAAACTCTTACGTGTTAAGAAAAATAAAATTAATAAAAATTAATAAAATTTACATAGGCAGTTGAAATCATATAAGCGACATGCGTGAAAAATATTACATTAACTATTGCATAACAATATGTGTAGCAATAAGAACATGAAAAATTATATTAGTTAATTTTATGCATAACAATCTTATTTTCATGTGTGTTACAATAGTTTCTGCAGCAACAGCTATATGCGGTTTTACGTTGTTGAGGGTCAGCCATTTTGCTGATGCTCGTGGAAAATGGGTCAGTGTGGTACAAACATTTCTTGAGGTATATTACAAACACTACCCTTGTAGTTTCAGAAACGAGTAGCTTTGAAAAAGAAATATTTGCACTGTTACAAGTATTTATAAAATTACAAAGAACTTCCTAGTAAAAATTGCGAAATTTTTAACAGTGCACTTCCAACATATTACGCTTCCTATAACTTTCCGGCATCGTTAAAACAAGATTAACCGCACTGCTGTGTCTTAAGACGTACTGCCTGTACACGAGTTAAACTACGAAAGGAGCTTGCTACAGCTTATGTATGGGATGTTCAAGGTTATTTGAGCACTTTTGAAATCAACCTTTGAAAAATGCAACCCTTACCCTCACTCGTATTTAAACGGGCCAACTGACTGACATGCACCCAGCAAAGTTGGTCACGGCGGAAGGAAAAGTAGTTCAACGTATTAACGTTGAATTAAAAGTGTTAAGGTGTGTTTATGGTAAAACTGAACACTTTAGAAACCCCTACTCAAGATCTAACTGTATGTACGGTGTTTATTCTTCCGCCTTATGTAAAATTAACATTGCCATGGGCCTCATCACTTTATTCATGCGTCGGCCAAGTGAACCTGCGAAATTATTACAGAAATAAATATCTTACCAATCTGCTTATTTGTACACTTCGATACATTAGAAACAAACAGGAAGCAAAATAAATCATTTAAGTTATCATAAATCTTTACCGAACACTTTTTATTTGACGTTAAAGCATGGAATTACTTTCCCTCAATAGTTACCAACTTTACTGGGCGCATGTCACTCAGTGCGCCCGTTAAAATATAATGCAGTTAGGATCAATGACTTTTTTCTCCTAAGGTTGATTCCAAAAGTGCTCACTTTATTGTGAACAGCCTTTGCGTCAACATCTGTAAATACTGAGATCATGTATTTTGCTTTCTGTTTTTTAAATGCGTACACATGTATGAAATAACAGATTTGAAACTATTAACTTTTTTAATAATTTCACCGTTTCATTCGATCAGGCCCACGACATTGATAATTTCACATTTGGCGTAAGAATACATAAGGCGCGTACAAGTATATATTAAGTAGGGTTTTCAAAATTGCTAAGTTTGCCGTGAAATACTTTTATAATTAGAATGATAGCGTAATCACGAGGACACTACGTGTGGTGTTGCCAACTGGTTTGCAGATGCAGTACCACATATCTCCCAAAATTACACTACTTAATACGGCATTTGTAAAAAAATTATACTACCAGAAAATATTTTATTTTAAACACTTCAGTTACAATAGTCTGACAATAAGATCGACATGCGAACACAGTATACTTAAAATTTAAAGTCTTAAAAATTGCAACTTTAGCATGACAATTGCATCAATCTGTGATGGCAAACGTGAAGACTATTTAATAGTTATTTTCTTAGGCATCTGATCCCTTGCCTTTGCTATAAAGCCGACTGTGGTACTAAAATGAGCTGGAAGGGTAGAAATACGTAGTATTAAGTAAAGTATTAGCATTATCTCACAACTCTGAACACGAAAGCCCCAAGATATTCCACTCCGTTTTTCTTTCCGTTCCTGTGCTACATTGCATGTTTTCGATGTCACCACTCCTCAATCTGTTGGTATCAGTGACCACTAACTTTCCCTTCTGTTGGAATATTTTAAGTGTAACAATAATGCACTGTGAATTATGAACATCCCAGAAGCTAAATTACTATATTATTTTATCGCGGTGTAATGTTTTTCTTATACGACACACTACAGTGACTAATATTATACAACAAATTGTACCATTTTACTACGGTTGTTAACTCTGACTGCACGCCAGTTCAGATCTTTGCGCGCAGCAGCAATTGAGCACTTGATGCCCGCCCGTCTCAGTGTAAAGGCTGTTCACGCTTAACTGATGAGCGCTTTGGAAATCAACTTTTGAAAAATGTCGCTGCCCCTACCTGCATGTATTTTAACGGGCAAATTGAATGGCATGCGCCCAGGAAAGTTGGTAACGATTTGAGTTGAAAGTTGGGAGGCTTGGGTGGTTCTTAACTCATTCAGAGCCAGTGTACACCATTGTGTACATTATGCACGTGTAGGTAATTTTTCGTCTGTACTACACTTTGCGAAGCTCAATGACCAATGATATTGCATGTAGGTAAATGATTCGCAAACCCTTTTACTGGTCTATGTCATAATTGCTTCATATTACTGTAGCTGAACATATAGACTACAGTTCATTGACTGTGACAACGAAATAAGTGTTGTGTCGAACCAAGAACAGAAAGTATATTATTATTATTATTATTATATTATTATTATTATTATTATTTGTTTCCAGCACCTGAAATAGTAAATTAAAGTAGGTCTGAAAGGGTTAACAACGAGGTCTTGAGAGCCGATAAGGGTGAAATCAGGTGAGATTGGAGCATCGCCGGAGTGCAAGGGCGTGGCGGAACGGGATATACCGGAGAAAACCCGCCGACCAGCGGCATCGTCCGCAACGATTCCCCCTTGCTAAAATCCGGAGTGACCCGTCCGGGGAAATCGGTAACGACGAAGAGAAATTAGTTCGACGTCTGAACGTTGAATTTAACAGTGTTCTGTATAGACATATGTGATATTATTGTTACAATACCTCTCTCTAGAAATTAAGTGGGCTAAACCAAGTTAGTTAAGGGATGGAGGTCTTACTAAAATAAAACAGTTAATTATTATTTCCTAATTGTATTTTCAATAACTACAGAAAATTGCTCTCAACTCAACATCTCACAATAAAATTTCATCTCTTACTGTTCACAATTATTGACTCCAATTAATACAGTTTATAATTATCACAAAGAAATCAATTAAATTAAAAAAATAAAAATCAGTCCCAATAGACAGTGTATCAACCTATTCAATAATTTGTTTAATTATTTGTCCATATTTGGCCGTTACAATATTTACAATAAAACCCGTATTACATGTCCATTCAGTCTCACCTCAGTTCAGTCCAAGTCCCGCCAGTCCGCAATGTTCTAGACTTCTCCAAGCGCCCTCACACACTGTAGGCTTCACTCGCCGGGTTTCACGCCCTCTTGTCCATTCACACCAAGAACACTCGTCCGCCGCTGTCGTCTCGAACGTCACTTCGCTCGCACACTGCCAGATAACCTCCGTCAAAGACTGCTGGCTGCTGGGCCGTGGCAGTATATATAGGGCCGGTTTCACCAACGTATCTTAAAATTTAAGCACGACTTAAACACTGAATGAGCTGTCCCTAGCATCTTGTACCGTTTCACCAATTTTAAGCTCTTCTTAAAATGTTTTAAGCAGCTCTTAGTTTAGGCAGCCGAAATCGGATGCCTAACTCTTTAAGCTCTGCTTAAAACATTGTAAACTAATTAAAAGGAAAATGGCTGCTACTGAAAAAGTTGTGTGTTGATAACTCCAATTGTACTACAAAGTATTCAGTTTTATCAATTAAATTTACTTATAAATAAAAATAAGAAATTATGTGTATCAGAGTTATTGAGTCTGGGTACAAGTGTTTATTTGCTGAAATAACCTATGACGATGGTCGAAAAAAATTCTCATGGCAGGCTTGTATTTGTTTATGCACATTTTGCACGTATTTTCAACAGGCAGACCCAATATATACATAGAAAATTGAGTGTAAAGGCAGGTAGCTGATTGATAAAATATGAATTTATTGAGTACGCATAAGCTACGGAAGTACCTATTTGAAATAAATGGAAAAAATGTTTGCCTTCACTGCACTGCATGTATGTACGATATATAGGCCTAAAAATATATATATTATTACTTTGATAGAATTTGAGACTGGGCATAATATAATGCATTTACACATACGTTTTACTAGATAGTACAAATGACAAATTTGCAGTACACGTTTGGCACACATTCGACTTTGTTTTGAATTAGAAATGTTAACGAGGGCCCAATTAAAGATGGCATACAGGTGTGACGTGATAGTCATATTAATTCAAATTCGGGCACTGGGCGTTTCTATATTGCACATGAATATCGCCAATGTTATTATCAACAAATTATCACAATTTCAGAAAGTTCAATTCTGGTTAGTGATGAATGCCGAACCGAATTTTTAAAACATAGCAGTAATGTCGTATGTAAAAAATGAAACTTCTGTTAAAGTATAGAAATTCGGGATGGCCTTGTAGACTGTAGTAAATGTAGGCCTAGTGTTGTTTTTTTAGGGCAATACGATTTTTCACGGAATATACATCACGTTTAGGGAATATTTAATCAGTGTCTAAACAAGATAACAGTTCCATTTTAAAAATTCACCTTTACCTAATGTATTATTTCTATAAAGCATTCAATATATAAATGCTTGAAGAAAGCAACTTAAATATGTATAAGGAGGCTGAAACATTACCCGATCATAAAACGTCACAGAATTGCAACACAACATATCCACGAAAATAGATCAGCCTCGAAAAATTAAAAACTGATATATTCACGAACGTAATTTTAATAAAAATAAATTTCGGTACGCGTAATTAGTTGAACAAATCGAGTACACATATATTTTTAGTATATGCAATGACATTTGTTTTAATTGATTCTTATTATTCGTTAGGCAAATGAAGGTTTAATCGTTTATTATAAATAAAATATTTGGTTAGGATTCGTAATGCTCATAACAAAAGTAGACATAACATTTCAGGGGAAAAAATGTTTTTTTTTTTCCTTTCGTCGAAATAATTCTCATTGGTTCGTTTAGTCACATGACCACAATGTGCCACTACCAACATGAGAATATTTGCAACTTGGTTGTTTAAGCAACGCCCAGCTAAGACGCGCTTATAAAACTGAGTTTTATAATGGTGAAACACCTCGACATCATTACGCACCAACTTAAGTTTATGCATCGCTTTGTTGGAACCAAGTTTATTCCTTGTTGGTGAAACCGGCCCATAGTGTTGTAGGCCGTCACCCAGAATCTTCCCCAACTCACGCGCTGCGCCGAGGAGGGCCGCGGTGCCGGCCAGTCTCACCATAATATTCTTGCGTCGTCGCTACATTTGTCAGAATCTCCAGCAGGGGAGAGTAGGTTTGGGACGCCAGTAAGTCTCGCCGCTGTCAGTTATTCACGGAATTTCGAGAAAGGTAGGGCAAGGCAACGAATGCGTCGTTCCGGGAAGCGGAGAGGGTCTAGGTGTGTCACCCTAACAGCGCTGGACAGGCAAGCCGGCGCCAACTGCAGCACGTAACACTGATGATTTCTTTTGCTTTCTGTTTTCTGTGCGTGTATGTGTGAGAATCAGAAGATTTGTTAAATATTTACTTTCCTAGTAATCTTAGAGTTTCACTTGACCGACGCATGAATAAAGTCATTAGGTGGCAATGACAATATTAATTTCATATATGGTGAAACACTACACAATGTACATTTACGGTTACTTCACACTTTTCTAAAGATATTTGTCTTCGAGTATAGGAAGCAACAGGATATTTTTTAATCAGCAAGGCTTCCAGAGCCAAAGTGGCTACGAGCTCAAAGAGACTGCAGTGTCCTACGAAGACGATTGCCAAATACGCACACGCTCCTTCCAACCTCCCCACCCCTGGAAATTGTTGGAAGAGAAAAGCAAGAAGACGCACGACTGGCTAAACAATACCGCCACGGACTGGGGCGGGAAGAAGGCAAGATTCAATACCACAAAGTGGGAAACGTGCTGTGCGACTTGCTGATGCAGTATCTACGAATACCGATTAACGTGGCAGGGCCTGTGTAGAAAAAATGGCTGAACAAATTGTGCAAAATCGAATTTGAAATCATCGATGTGCAGTTCGAACACGGGTGTCCATCGCTGTGCAATCTGACGAAACTTTTCAACGACCAGCAGCGACCCGTCTGTGACAGGTCAGAACCTGACTGGACACGCGCGTGGAGTAATGCAAGGCTGCTCCACAAATTGTGTGCCTCAGCCTTGGGACCATGAATCTGTCGCCTACGACTACACAAGAAGTCATCACGATGTTGGTTCCGAAGATCATTAGAAAAAAAACATGAACATAGATTGAATATTTTATTTTATGCTATGTCATTTATGTGTTTATCTGTAAAATAAATTTTGTGCGTGTATAAAACCAAGTTCGATTTTTTTACCCTTAATTATTTGACTTAAAGGAAGACTATATAAATCAATGTGGTTATACTGATGTTGGTTGAATTTGCACAGATAAACCTGGGAATGTATAGATGCTTTAAGGTTGGAAATCTGCACTGTGTCGGTTTGTAAAGGGGGGGGGGGGGAGAGTTGTAGAGGGAAGAAGAGAGTGGGGATGCAATCGGTATAAATAATGTCTCCTTTCGGAGGATCAGCAGTTCGTCGATAAAATTGTAGAGGTACCGATCGGCTCTTGTAGCTTTTCAGGTCATCATATTTTGCATCCGTAATGTCTTCGGACATCCCAGTACTAGTGGGAAATATAGCTGTGCCATCGACCTCTCCGCGTGTAGTACGAGCAGTGCGGTCGACCTCTCCGCGTGTAGTACTAGCAGTGCCGTCGACCTCTCCGCGTGTAGTACGAGCAGTGCGGTCGACCTCTCCGCGTGTAGTACTAGCAGTGCCGTCGACCTCTCCGCGTGTAGTACGAGCAGTGCCGTCGACCTCTCCGCGTGTAGTACTAGCAGTGCCGTCGACCTCTCCGCGTGTAGTACTAGCAGTGCCGTCGACCTCTCCGCGTGTAGTACTAGCAGTGCCGTCGAATTCTTCGGATGGGTCACTTACATCAGCACAAACATCGCCTTGTTCGAATTTGTAGCAGCTTCCACATCGGCTAGTTCGGGCTTGGTATTACCGGAGCCATCGACTTGGCGTGGACCACGTATAACAGCACCATCGTAATTACGAGCCAAGCATCCAGTGTCAAGGCTTAGATGCATGTACTGTGATGCAGCCTTTTCGAAATGTTGGACGACATGAAAATCAACAATGTAAGATGAACCCATTCTTCACCACACATAGTTGTGATAAATGTCGCAGTCTGTTTGCTCATACTGACAATTTATACAGACATTAGAAAATATGTAAGGGATTTATCCACCTGAAAACAAAAATATGTATTGTCATCGCCACGAACCTTTGATGTACTTGTAAGTATTGTATTGTATCGTATTATGATTATGTAAACATTTGATTGCTAACAAGCAGAGTAAGTGGTAATGCAATTGTGGAGCTATCAGTAATTGAGGATGCACACGTGGACAGTACGGACAATTAGCTGTCGATATCGCCCGACCATGTTGTTACTGTAGACAGGCATTCAGTAAAAGTAGCAAATCACGTAGGGAAGATAAGAGTGGTAAATGCGCAAAGAACACAGGATGGGTTTATTTGACTCTTGGCTATCATATGTGCGGACGCGAATTCAAAAGTTGTAACACAACGAACTATGAGGAAAAATAGTGTCATGAAGCATATCACCAACATACCAAACAGCATACACTTCCTGCTCGAAAACCTGTCAATGTTCTAGGCAAACCTAATGCTAATTGATTTCTGCTAAAGGAATCTGCTTTCCATGGCAGTCTGAAAAGTAATGTCTAAAAATAATTAGCTGGGTATGCAGAAAGACATTTGCACGTTTCTGTAGGCGATGAAAAATAATATAATAAACCAATTTACAGGAAAGCTGAAAAACCGTGGGCCTCAAAAATATAATATATGGTTCGAATGTAACTACTCGAAACTAGAACCCTACCAGGAAGAACATTATATAAGGGCATTCAAGACTCCGAATATACATATATATTATGTATATGTCATCGAAAAGAGTGTTGATGATAATATACAGAAGATATGTCGCGAGGAAGAAGAAATGGCGAAGAAGGGTTTAGGCTGGACACTCGATTCGGTTAACCATTTACAGCTAAGGATAAATCTAATCCATCCACTTACAAAATGATATGAAGTTCTCGCATAGAACCCTTTGAATGCATGCACAATCTTGTAAATAATAAAAATATAATTTGCGGTATTTTATTTATTAAAATAAAGCCTACATTTATAGAAATATGTCATTAAAAATAATTATTTTTAAAATAAAACAAAAGAAAATTAAAAATTATAGTTTACGAACTTTTCCGGGATGGATCTCGCCACAATTCGGTACAGCTCAATAGAACTTTTGCCAAGAGCAAATTATCTCTGGCATTTGAAACATGAGTTACCTGTGCTCTCTAGTGGACGATAATAAAAATAAATAGACATTAGATAGGGCATTGTTAGCAACAGGGCCGGAAGGGTTCGAACGAAAATGAGTAATTGGCCAACAGCACCACTTACACGATAGAAACATAAATAAATATGGCTTCCACTTGGTCGCTAAATCGACAGCTCACCGGGTGGGTAAGTCAATAATTAGTACACTTACACCACCTACTTGTTGAAAATTAAAACAAACGCCAAAAATACAAGATGGTCACAAATGATGGAATGATTATAGGGGGAGGGGAAGGGGAATGTTAAGACAATGTGATTTATTGAAGGGGTCAGTCGTCTGCTAGACATGGTGTTGGGGGATTCCTCGGCAATGTAAGAGTTTTAATAACTTACCAAATTATCTTTTTATTAAAATTTTTTTAAATTTAATTTTTTTTTTTTCAGAAATGTTTGGAATGTTTTGGGCTGAAGGTTATTGGGGGGTCATGTTCAAGGTCATAGCAGAACTTTTATTAGATTTTTTAATTTTTTCTAGATTTTATATGAATTGTCAGATGATGTTGAGGGTTAGTTGGCGAGGAGATGTTGGTAGAGGGCTGAGCATTGGAAGTGGTTATAATGTTATATGCTACTCGGTGTTTAAGAATTTTTAAAAAGTATTTTGCGATTTTTTATGATAATTGCTACAAGGTGGGTGACGAGATGGGTGATGTGAGATTGAAAAAGTCTGGGAGAGGGGGAGGAACCATGTCTGCTGATCATCCCCGGGCCTCTGGCCTGGCTCGGAACCTCGAATCCTCTTTTACTGATCTGAGGATCAAGTGACTCATTCTACTAAGAGCCTCGAATCCTCTTCTTCGCCTGGGGACTTCTCGGCTCTTGCTTCAAGAAACTTCGAATCCACTTTCCTAATTTTTCCATTTTTTTACATTTTTATTTTAAAAAGTGACTTTTTGTTAAAATAATTGATTTCTAGAGTGATTTTCGGGGAAAAACAGGTACTTTCGTCGGAAGAGATGGCTACTGACTGACCGGAATGACAGAGCAGGAGGTGACTTATCCAATATGGCGGACGAATCCTGAATCCTGATGCATCCGCCAGAACGAAGATAACTACACTACTCACAAAAATAACATAAAATTATGACATCTTGAATGCTCGGGCACCGCCAACGAGCGATGAACGTTAACGGCATTGATAGACTTAGCACTGAAGAGGATTGCGACGCCAACGTTTTGGGTGCTACATCATGGACATCAAAATTAATATTACAAAATAACTTCTTTCTTTTTAACATCGAAATTACGGCATTTATTAATCTCTAAATTAACTTGTGTCAAAACGTCTCATCCAAAAAAGGCCACGATTTATTCACATTAAGGGGACAAAAGTATTGCTGAAGATTCCACCTGTTTGTTATTGCCTCGGCATTTCACTTGTCTCATGCAATTTGAATTTTTGAAAAATTCGTGCTTTCGACAAAACATGTTACCTACAGTAAACGGATAAATAAATAATTAATTATTGTATAATATTCTACGTACATGAATAAAAACTGTGAGAAAACATGTACACTACGTAAATTGTGATGTCCAAAACTGAGAACATGTCACAAATTCTGTTTTAATTAAACTTTAATGCTTTAATTTTCCACATTTCCGTGGAAGATTACATTTTCCGGTACAAAAATAACTGATACTTTATTGTTCCTCTCTGAGTGGTTAAAATTAGACGTAACATAAGTAAGTCAGGATTTAGGCTGCTGAATTTACCTCGTGTAAACGTATCACCTCAACTTTCATTTTACCGATTTGATATATAGCACTGGAGAAACAAAGTAATTACGTACTACGCGATAGTTTATGAGTGATAGGAAGAAACTATTGTTTGTTATCGTTTATTTAAGCAAATAAATAAAACAAAATTGTGTTCACAAAGATGGCCGGAGTTGCTTCTACGAGATATTTATAGCCACTGTAGTAATTAGTTTTCAAGTGAAAGTACTGGAAACAACTACGAGTGCCGAAATATAATTCTTAAGTTTTCGACTGTGTCAATCGACTCGTAGAGCGTTCGCCAGGTACAGTGGAATGTCATACCATGGAGCTTGTCCAGCTAGTCACTAAAAATACCCTGACACATGCGGCGGTTTGTCTCGCCACCCTTCCATTCGCGTGCTGGCACCGTTTCTCTACGGCACTTCCACTGAACCTGGCCACAGAGTAAGTGATAAACACAGAAGCGAAACCGGCGAGTGCATAGCAGACTACGTCAATGCTCTAGGGCCCGTGGTGGATGAGCGGTTGGCCTGCTCGCCTCCCACCAAGGCGAAACGGTGTTCAATCCCCGGCCGGATCACTCCCGGATTTCAGCACGTGGGAATCGTGTCGGACGATGCCGCTGGTTGGTGGGTTTTCTCGGGGATCTCCCGTTTTTTCCCCCGCCCTTTCATCCGGCCGCTGCTCCATATTCACCTCACTCACCACCGTCGGCTTTCAAGACGTCGCTGTTAAGAGCCGCCCAGATCTCTTCACATCACTTCATATCAACGATCTGCAGCAAAATGGCGGCACGTCATTTTTAAGTTAGGTCCTGCAAACGACCTTGCTGTGCAGCAGCAAATCAGAGCCACGAGCAACCAATAAGAGACAGAGTACGCTTGCATGACACGAACCAACGTTTTATTTTATTTCTGTGTATTCACTTATTCTGTTCCCTGTCGAGCGCTACTCGACGGGTTGTAACTGACTCAGCTCTACAGTTGTTACAAGTAATAAATGTTAATAATAATTTAACTTAGCACTTATAAAATCGATTTTTGGAAGACACCAATGTCAATTACAACTCGTACGTATTCATATGACGAAAAGGTACAAAAACCGTTGCTGTAATTGGCAGCCCTATCGGAACGAAATGTCTTTAAACGGAAGTTACCTGCATTTTATTTTTATGATTAAGGATATGGCAAGCAGCTGCGCAATTGCTGGCAAGGAACAGCGATGGTGGTTGAGGTATGTGTGGTGTTAGGGAAATCAGTGGTGGGCTGAACTCATTGGCAAAATGCAAAGAGAAAACAGGAAAATTTTATAAATTCGTATTTTTGTGCAGAAATTATGGAATGCATAAGGAGTGGCAGGTAGTTATAGGCTGTTCACGGTAAAATGAGAACTTTTGAAAGCCGTGCTTAAGATATACTTGTATAGACTATTCGCGGTTTCTTCAACCGTTTTTAATCGAAGCTTTGAAAAATCTCCCCGTGTATGACGTGTTTAGTTATATCCAACACATGCTATACATCACAAGCGTTTTATACTTGTGTTCATAAAAGTTACTTTTTTTCTGTTAAATTGAAATGTTATTCATATTTCATCTATGAATTATAATGCTTCATTTATAAATAAGTTAAATAAAAATAGGGGGGAAATCGGTAGGCCTATGTTGGTAGCGCTTAGTGAGAAAAAATTATTATACAAAATACTGATACGCTGAGCGCGCACGAATGCGGTGGGTTGTGCTTTGGTGTAATTTTTCATACATAGTTGAGCTTCGTTCGCATGAGGCGGAGGAATATCCTGGAAGTAGAACTTTAGCAGGGCATCAGAAAAGGCTGAAGTAACCGTGAATGGATTATATGCAGGTTGTGTAGTCTTACACTTTATGTCAAATTGACATTGTAATGGGCCTAGTCACTTTATTCATGAATCGCCGCAGTGAAATTGTGCAATTAGTAGAAAAGCAAATATTTAAAAAATGTGCTCATTTTTGCACTTCGATGCATTAAAAAAAAAACAGAATGCGAAATAAATAATTTTAAAGTCGTCACAAATGATTACATAACACTTTTTGTTAGACGTAGATAAATCGAACTACTTTCCCTCCATCGTTACCAACTTTACTGGGCGCATGTCACTCAGTGCGTCCTTTAAAATATATGCGCTATAATATCTCAACTGTACTAATGTCGTGATAATGTTATGAATGTCGGTAATTTTATGTATTTTTCGTGATTGTTAAATGCGTGAACTGTTTTACATAGATTTATTACGGAAGATGTTTTATTTTGACAGTTATATTGTTTATAGTGTGTGAAACTGTTAGCTTAAATGTAAATTTTGTCTATGCAATTGAAAGTGTTTTGTCAGTTAAATAGTTTTTTATAATGTTTTCTATTAATCACATTACACCAGTCAGAAACAACAAGCTATTGTTTCTGTTAGGAACACTGAGTAAAATAGAACATTCCTAAAATATTCTAAATATTGCTGTCTTGATAGAAGAATGTAGTATACGAAGGGCTCCTGGATTGATTCAGTATTTTAACTACAAGTTTGAAATATGTGAATAAGTTAATACATCCAAGTATCGGAAGAATAAATGAGCAAAAATATTTAATGAAATTAAGCCAAGAAGACATTAATTTCACACCTACTGAGTGATTATTCCTTGTGCAGCGGTAGTCTTTCTCGCTGGTGTATCGTGGGCTAAATTTTAATAATCGTAATGTAGATTGAATTTTAATAATTAATGTTAGGATAATTTTTGTAATCCTAGTGATCATATGTTTAATTTCTTTGTGGTACGTTAGTTGGTAATTTGTTTCACAATGGCGACTATTATGTTATTCAAAGACCCGAGATTTCGTTGAATAAATTCCACATAATCTAAACTAATCTGGTGACTATTCTAAATTTGTCCATATTTAAATTGCCACGTGTGATTTTAAGGTATTTCTCCACAATTATTCTCTTTTAGAAAATTTTAACAGAAATTCTATTTCCCCATAGCCGAGGCATAAACACACATTTATTTATTACACTCGTATTTAGATATCTTCGCATACACCAATTAATAAAAAACAATCTAGTGTATTAGTGTTAGGTTTAATATATTTATAATTAGCTTTCTCACGTGTGACCATACGTAGTAACACAAGTCGTGTTACAATAATTTTTAATATGCTTAAATGTGTAACTCTACGTTGCATATGCTACAGCTATTACGAGCAGTGCATTTTCTATAGAGTGATTTCAAAAGAGCTCGCTTTATAGTGAACAGCCTTTAGGGACTAACGTGACATCGAAATTGGAGTATTTAAGAGCTGGAGCAAGTTGGTCAGAGATGCAGGTACGGGAAGGGAACATGCCATATCATGTAGTAAGTAGTCATCCTAGCGTTCGCTTGGAGATATTTTGGGAAATCGTGGAAAAAATTAATTTTGGCTGTGTTGGGGACACTGCCGTTTGTTTTGCGTGGATACGTCTACGTGTACGCGTTCTGACACCTTGTTGGTTTTATTTTACGTTCCCGGCTCCGCTTCACTCGATCATATGGGGTTTTATAAGTATCACTGGATTGATTTTTAGATGCTCTTTCCAACGGTATACGATTTCTGTATATCGACTTGGCTTTTTTACGACTATAGGCTAAAATTGTGTTACGTTTTCTTTTTTTTTCTTTTTTTTTACATTTAACGCATACAATTTCACCATAACCACGTCACACAAAATGTTTTTTATACACGCAATCGATTGATCTTGACGAGTGCTGTCGATTGAAACCTAAACGAGTCTTGTAGTATCTGCTAGTCTGAACTTATACTACGCGGAATTTATGAGACGCGGCGAAACGAACTCAAAGTTGAACCCCCCCGCGCCGGGCCCGGATAAAAGGTGCCCTCGATGCTTCGCAGTCCTCACTCAACGTAAAATATTCTTTGATCCTTTGGCAATCGAGTTGTGTAATTTAATTTTGAATGTAGACGATCGATTCGGAACTGCAGTGCCAAACTATATCCCCCGATTTTGTTATAATCGGATTTTCTGGATTTCCTCCGACTAGGGTTACAAATTTAAAGACGTATTCACGTCAAAACCGAAATGAGGATGGCCGAACCGGGATTCGAAGCCTGTTACACCCGACTGAAATCCAAAGATTTTATAACCTCGTCTCCTTCCCCGCTCTTTCAAACGCAGTACAGTAGAACGTCTGACTCAGTAATAATAAACAGTAATTGTTATTTTATAAGGACGGGCAATTTCTCACTCTCTTCGCTGCAGTAGTTCAACTTAGGCACAATCTGTCGACGACTTAAATATGTGCAATTTTATAGCTTACACGCTGGTTTATTTTTCTTTTCAAGCTTATATAGTCCATTTACGGTTATTTCCAACTTGTCTGCAGCCCTGCCGAAGTTCTACTGTCAAGATATCCCTCCGCCTTGCGCAAACAAATCTTAACGAAGTGCGGAATATTTCACGCATGGGTCAACGCACCGCATTCATGCGCACTCGGTTTAATAACATTTTGCATGATAACTATTTCTTACTAGGTATTATCACCTACTGTCTCTCTGTTTTCATTCATGTTAATTACAAAATTAATATTATAATTTTTAAGATAAATTATAAGTATAAACTTAATTTCATCAAAAAGAATGCCTATACTTTACAAAGAAATATAGAACTCTTGTGTGGTAAAGGACATATTTTAGGAAATAGCCAAACACTCCGCTTTTATGGTGTTTTTTAAATGTTTGTTAAAAAAATTATGAAGAAGCCGCAAATAGAATATATATATATATATATATATATATTATATATATATATATATATATATATATATATATATATATATATATATATATATATATATATATATATATATATATATATATATGTGTGTGTGTGTGTGTGTGTTTGTCTGTGTATATGTGCGTATGTGTGTGTGTGTGTGTGTGTGTGTGTGTGTGAGTGTGTCTCCACCCCTTTCAATTATTTAACGTGTTAAACGAAACTCACCAATATTCGGTACACATATAGTACTTATTGAGGACATCCGACATATGTAATTTTCGAACACATCAAGGGCTTGAAAGATGGCGGCCATTTTAAAATTAATGGTGACACATTATATCTGAGGAACCATCCAAACTGTTTGAAACAAATTTTTTATGTTGGCAGTAGATTCTTATATCATAAAATTAAAATATACATTGCTGTCAATCCACCATTTGGAAAGTTGGCACCACATGAAAAAAAAATATTTAATAATATAACTGGAAGAATAGTTGACTAATTTTAGCCACATATGACAAGAAAGTCATACTATGAAAGACCATGTAAATGTGTGCGATTCAAATTGATGTGGATCTTATTTTCAAAATGGTGTTTATTCAACTATTTTAGGTTTATTTGGTAAACATGCCATGGCGTTTAACCAATGTCGTCCACGTTTGGTATGTTAAAGTTATGAAAACACCCCTGATTTTCAAATATACAGCCACTGCCTTTGCTAAGGCTTTGTAAACAATTTCAAAACCTTTTAAATTTAAAACATTTTGAGTATAAAATTAACAAATATAATTCACAGCACGGATAAATATATTTATATTTATTGTGTTTAAGAGCATTAATTGAGAAATTCTATTAAAATAATATTTTTTCATAATATTCTCAACAAGTAAAAACATTCATTTAATAATAACGAATTGCAAAATAAAATGAATCTGTATAAAACATGTCCACTATCGCTATTACAAAATATGTATTAAACCTTGGTAATGAAATGGAACGAGAATCAATCTCAAATATTTCCTAAGAAAAAGCCCTACTTTAATTTTTGGTGTGGTAATCATGTGATCACTTGTGTATTATATTTGATACGTTGAAGTATGAATTATTTAATGGTAAAATAATGACACTTCGATACGATAACATAATCTATAGATGAGAAAAGCCAGGAAAATCATAGAAAAAAGCGAGAAATATTGAGTTTTTTCATCTAGTTACCTCTGCAACAATAACTAACCCAAATCCAATAGAACTATCCAAATCAAGCCAAAGAGATAGCTATACATTTTTTAAGTCTTTGTATTTTCATCAGACGCACGTTTCTACGTAAGTGAAATATTTACAAATAATTTTACCTACTAAGTTGCATTAAAACTTAGTCTGGGAAAATGCGCAAGAAATCAGAGCGTTTATTTATGTTGACACTGTTCTTAAACTATAATATAATTAATGTTATTCTGATAGTGCTTACGACAGTAAATTAGACAAATTTAGGGAAAAATAGTATGCACAAACTCACATAGTTCGGCTAGCTCTAGAAGTAAAATAAATCCTTATAATATATGGTGAATTCATGGACATTACATTGAATTAAAAAAATGCATTAAATTTCACTGGAAGTTATAGTGTACCGTAGTTATTCTACGCTATCAGGTCACTGAAATAAGTAAAAATATTCGCTCGATAGGAATTAAGAAGATAACAATGCTGTGTTCCAAATCAGCGTTGATTATAGTTAATTTACACAGTGTAAAAAAAAGGGGGGAAATACACAAATGTTGGAAAAATAGAAAATATTGAGGGTTTAGAGGGATTATGCATAAATTCTTTAGAAGTGCTCATTCTTATGTATAGTGACAAAAACCTGTAAAAATAAGTATTGAAACCTTATATTTTCAGCAGTTAACACAATCAAGGGACGTATTAAAAACTAATTAGAAGGTTTCATTTAAAGATTTTACTACATTAACATGCTTCCTAGTTGCAAAATTTAACGAAAGAAAATACTAAAGTATTTTCACTTACTCTAAAAGCAAAATTATATTTTCAAAACCAATTTTATATGGTCCGATAGTTATAGTACTATGCAAGATATTGCTTTTTAATACCTTAACAAATTATAATTCACAGTTACCATCAAATTTATTTATTTATAATATCCAAAATTCTACAGTTTTTTTTTAAACTGTGAGATTACCTTTATTAACCCATGTATGTTAATATTAAAACATCACCTCTTGAAGTAGAAAAAGGAACCCACAACAGTTAGCATAATCTCTGGCCATGGATATCAGAAGTTATGGTACAATCATTGAATGATAAAACTTGCCGGAGTCCCACTGCATGACGTCCAGCCATGAAATTCGTAATCGGTGACCTCTTTTCGGGAATATATCTACAATTATCATTTACTGCAGATATTTTTCCCCCTTTCCGCAACAATATCAGCTACACCCCGCAGCCAACAAGAAATTACTGAACATTTTATAAGCGGTATTCATGAGTTCCCATTCATAAGAGAACAACTGTATACTACATAGATCATACGGACATTCTACTGTGCCGCAAAGGTAACAAACACATTCTGCAGTGCTGCTCATTTTTATTTCTTTTTAGAGGCAATAAGGTATAACTATTAGGCAATAATTGTAGATAGATTTACAGGCATGTATAAGATATTTAGTATGTGGAAATTCTAAAAGTTAAAGACGCACATTCGTAACACCATCCTGACAAAAGAACACTTGGCATATTGCTTTTTCCGACACCGAGAAAATGCTTCTTACTATAATGCTGAGGCATACAATGTGCGTGACCATCATCTCTACAAAATAATTATATGTAAATTATATTCGGTGTACCTGTCAAATTTAAGATTTCTCATTACGACAATGAAGTATTTTAGTTAAGTTTATTCAAATATAAAAGAATTACAACTATTCAACATGTTTTCATATAATGAACCTACATTAACATTTCTAATAAATCCTTTAATCATATATATATGTCTAATTATTGTACGTTACTGAAAAAGAAATAGGTTTTGATAGCACTGCATCTGTTTAGAACACATAATAGTCATACAATTGGAAAAATATAAATAACTTCTGAAATGCTTTAAGTCTTCTAGTAGTTTAGTAGTAATTATTTTATATATCACAAGCTATTTACACTGAAACAAAGTGGAAACACTGGAGATAAATAACAGGAATGAAATAACAAATATTTCACCTAGGAAGCAATTAGGGAAACTACAACACTTAAAATATTATAAATTAGATTCAACTGAGGTGTCATAAATTAAAGTTTTTAAAGTGGAATGAATACTGTGTAATAAAGTTGAACTGTTCAATTAATATGGTTAAGTGTTAAATTTATAAAACTGGCACTATCTTGCAAGTATATTGGAACCAAATATTCTTACTAAGTATAATTGGCGCATCGAAAGAATACTGTAAGTATACAAAATTTGATGCTATTTTGTTGACTTGTTTCATAGATACGATAAACGAAACTAACTTTTTCATATTGAAACAATAAAAAAATTGACAGATGCAACTTAAAACATGTCATTTCACATAACATTATGTAGCAGTATTTGTGTGTATAATTTGGTGTGAATCGGACGATTGGTCCTCGAGATATGGCATAAAACGTCCATGTTTTTCATGTGATAAAATGCATAAATGGAGGACAATAATTCTCTGGTAGCACATTCGAATGGTTGTATACTGCCATTATACAATGTTAAAGTAAAATCGTTTACATAGTTTCGTTAATATGGCACATTAATCTTCAATAATCTTATAGTCACCATTGGTAAAATAAATTTCTACGTCACATTATACAAATGTAAATATGGCCTCAATAGGTAAGAATTGATTGATTGTTTCATGAAATATGACGTAAAACTGTATATATTTATTGTAGACTATCTTACAAAATGGCAGACAAATGAGAATCTGTATACGCAAAATTGATTGTTATAATAGATACTGCCAGCATGCGAAGACAAGATGGAATATAATTCAGTAGTAAAAAATAATGAGTTACTATATTTTAATAGTCATCATTTTAAATATAAGTGTCTGAAATACTTAAAAAATACCAGTTTGCACCATTTGCTGCTGTAGTATTTGTTTGCCATATTTTGTATTCATCTGTTGATTATTTCCCGAAGTATTACATAAAAACATATTTTTCGTGTAGCATATCTTACAAAATGGAGGACACAAGTGCTCCGTGTCTCCGTATATACGTATAAGATTGTTGTATTAAATCCTTCCAGCATACAATATTAAGTTGGTATTGATTGCATGCTTTCGTCGGTAAAGCAAACTAAATCAACACAACTATAAAACCACAATTCTGAAAATAAGCCTTTTTACTATCTTGAAATATACTAATTAACACCCTCTGTTGAAGTATACCTCATTGCCAAATGTGTAAGGAATATGCCATTTGTTTCCCGAGATATGACATAAATTTATTTATTCGTATAACGTAACCTTACAAAATGGCATGCAAAATATTCTCTGTGTAGATACAGTTAATAGTTGTAGTATCTACTGCCAGTATATACTGAGAATTTGGAATTGATAACATGGTTCACACTATATAGCATTCTAAGAAAAGAAGGCCAAATGACCCTCATTTTGATGATATTGTCTGACATAATTATAAAAAATACTATTTGAGCTCATCTGTCGAAGTAGCGTTTGTTTGTCATATTTGATAGGAATCTGTCTCTTGCTTCGCTTGATAAGATCAAATTTATTTATTCATTTGGCGCATACATTCATAAAGCCGGACAAAAGTGCTTCATGTAGATTCAATTTTATAGCTTGAATATTTACTGCTAGCATACAAATTTAAAATGGTATTGATTACATTGTTTCGACGAAGGGGCATTCGAAGCTAAAATGACTACATTGGTGCCATTTTGAAAATATGTATCTGACATATTCTAAACGTACCATTTAACTACATCTGCCACAGAGCTACTTGTCTGCTAAAATATGTAGTTATAGTTTAATTGTTTACTGAAATAAGAAATTTAAAATAATTACTCGTCTAAAACTATTTTACAAAAATGGCGAACAGACGTAGTTATGTGTTGGAATAAACGAAAATATACACAATTTGGTAAAAATTGGTTATACGGCATGGCAGATATACCATACGAACTTAAAATAATTGTATGTCCGCCATTTTAAAAATAAATTTCTATACAATTTGGATAACATACATTTACATAGTTTTCCAAATTATTTGCTTGCCAAATTTAGGGTGAATTGTTCAGTAGTTTGAGTTATTATATATATAATTTATTTTTTCGTGTGGCAGTATCTTTCAAAACGGTGGAGTAATAACAATATTTATCTCTTAATTCGATATCTACATTATGCACTCTCTATATACAGAATATGGCTTAAATCGGTAAAACTGTTCCCGAAATATATCATATCACATGAAATTTTTTAAATGGTAACCATCTTGAAAGGAAGCGCCCAGTGTGGTCGGAAACTGTACAAGTCAGATGTCCTCACTAAGTAGGCCTACATAAGTCCTCTCTTTCCTTCGGAAAGTAGGCTTATATAAAATACGAAGTTTCTTTATATTCATATATCCATGAAGAGATCAAAGCCTAAGTATAATTGTAACAATCATTTTATTTAATGATATTCAACATGTGTTCATGTAATGTTAGTTCCAAAGCTATTTATTAGTATTTGTTGAAACTATATATTTCTTCCCACTAACCTAGTAATTTAAAGACCGTTTTCTCTTTTAGAATGACGTTAATAATAAATATTTTTTAAATTAAAATAAAAATATTCGAACTATAAGTAACACTTAAGGAAGGGCTATTTTAAGAACAATTCCTTTTCTAAAAGTAATTTAGTAATAAAATATAGAATCAAAATTTATTGTATATATATATGTAAAGTATAGAATAGGACGAAACAGACAATGCAACATTATGCATGGATAATTACATTTATATATGAACAGAAAAAGGCACAAGATTTTGTCTCTCAGGGTCTTTGAAAAGTATAAAAGCGAACAATAATAAATTTAAATGTTTTAACTGGATTCCAGGAATTGTAGTGTTTGTAGAAATATAAACAATCTTATTTGGAATTTTATATTGAATAATGCAAAATTAGTGGGCAGAATACCGATGTATTTCTGTATTTTTGGCATTTTCGCATGACAATGAAATATTTATAACAATGAAAAATTAATGTTGAGGAAAATCGAAACATTTCGTAATAAAAGAATGTTAGAAAACCGTTAAGTTGAATCCCTGTATCGGGTATTCGAAGTAACAGTTCTATCACATGTTGATAAAACCAGCCTGTGTTCCATTGAATGACGTTCAGACTTGAAACTGGCAGTCAGGGATCTCTTTCCGTGAATTAATGATACTTGATCGTTTTCTCGAAGGCCTCGTTAGTTATGAAGAATATACAACTATTTTAGTTTTAATATTTTGAAGGCCTTCCAAAGTTTTAATTAATTTTATGTTTCAATTTATTGTAAAATAATGCTATGTTTATTTATATGTTTTAAAAATATGTTTTGTTTCATTTACTGGGAGGAGATATCCCACCGGACATTTTATTATATTTGAAGACATAGACTGTAGTCTGATTTTGTAGGATTTGACTGACATGGAGAGATAAAGCAGGACGGATACTGCATGCACTACAAATAAATCTTATTTTTTTGGTTTTTTTTTTTTTTTGGATTATAATAATTCCCGTTCTACTCGGTGGTTTGACAAGTAGACAAATAATAATGTTCTGGCAACTGCTGGCCAAGGAAATCCTACTTTTTAGATATTCGGACAGATTTCATGATACTATATTTTAATTCGAGACCAAGCAACTTATTTTCCAACAGTAATAAAATATTGCAATATTGTTAATTTTTCTCCCATTGTAAAATGTGTTAAGGAAGGAAGTTTGAAGTAGTGCAATATAAATTTCTAAGTATAAAACATTCAAAATCAATTTCCTTTAAATCAAATTTTGTCTTCAGATTATTTGCTTATGCTTTCCTTTTTTAATATCCAGTTTTTTCCTAACCAGCATTAGACACATTGACATAAATTACATGCTTGAGTTTAATGCGATGATATTATCTTAAGGAATAAATACGCCCAACAGTATATTTCATATGTAAATAAATGCCATTACACACACATTTTATACATTATATGAAATACTTAAAGCTATTTGTAATCACTTGTTATAAAATTACAGAATACACAAATTGGGTTTAACTAATTTCAATGTTTCGTTTGCAACCGGAAAGAGATTTATAAGTATTGTGAAAATGTATTTTTTTTTTGTTATTTATATCAACCTGAACATTATCGCTAATTATAAACTGAATAATGCTCTATCGGTGTTAACACTTTTTAAAGCGTTTCGTCGGCAACTGGTTTACAAGAATTCAGTACTGAAGTATATTTTGTTTTGCAGAATCCATTTCATACTTCACCGTTCTCCCATCGCGATGTGGCCCAGTTACATATTTCCTCGTGACGTAACTCATAGGTGTCGCAGCATTGTGCATAGTGTAACATCCAGGAAAATATAGTGCATAGACATACATTAGAGCCACATAGGCTCTCAGAACCATACTCCTATACTGATTGGAATTAAGACGGTCAACATTGTAACTTTACACAACTGAAATGCTCCCGGTAGCCGGGTGATTCTTTCGCCGGTCATTAACACGTTAATCCATGACCGGGTCACTCCGGGTTTTCTCGAGGAACTCGCCTTTACCTGCCCTTTAATTCCGGAGCTGCTCCATACTCACCTCATTCGCCCTCATCGGCTCTCGAGCCCTTGATTTTAAGAGATGTCCAAATATCATTACTCACTCTTCACTCAATCTAAATACAATCGCATGTAGAGAAGATAGAGGACACTGCCTCTAGACTTCAGAACGTTTTGGATTTCTCTTGTTTCCCCCGGTCTTTCCATTCCACTGCTGATCCATCTTAGGGTTAAACTTCAAGGAGGAAAATCGCTTCTAGGAGCACCGCCTTAAAGGTTGGAATGTGCACATGTATCCGTTCAAATCACAGTTAATTTATTTTTTGAATAAATACTTTATCTTCCCAAATTGGTGGACTGACCCAGATCAACACCTCCAATTACACATAATATAAGCTATTTTCTTACAGTGGTAACATTTTATTGAGGTAATTTAAAAATAATCTACAGAATAATTTGTATTCTTTTGTGTATTTCAGATGAAAGGAATCATTTTGCTCGCCATCATTGTGATTGTCATGGCCGTCAGATTTGCGCAGGCAACTGAGGAATCGTCAGAACAGGGAGAAATTTCTTCATCAATAGGAGGGCTTGCTTCGAGAATAGTAGATGTTATTAAAGATGTCAGTGCGAATATTAGATCTCGTGTTTAATATACATACCGCTGTTAAATACACATACTGCATGTTTTCGAGGTAGTGATTCTCAATGTTAGATAAGAGTTATTATTATCAAAAGAGAATATTGTTTTACTATATAACAGCATTAAACACTACAATAAATTATGGCAGTTGTGTTGGTACTTATTTCATTGAAACTCATTTTGAACCCAATTCTAGTAAGTAAGCTCTTATTACATTAATTATTCTACTCATAATTTTCTCATATCTTAAAATGTTCTCAAGTTATACTTTTTTATTCATTTATTCCATTAAAATTTGTTAATTAATGTTACATAACAGCATATTATATTTTTTTGTTTAGGTTAGTTTACATATATATATATATATATATATATATATATATATATATATATATATATATATGTGTGTGTGTGTGTGTGTGTGTGTGTGTGTGTGTGTGTGTGTGTGTGTGTGTTTCAACATTTGTCTACAATATATTAATATCTTCATGTTAGTAATGATTAAAGTCAACGATAAGGTTTAAAATTTAATTTTAGTGTATAATATTAAAAATTATAACGTTATAGTCAGTATTTATAACTATTTTTCAACTTTCGAGATATTTATGAATAAGACGGTCTCAATGAAGATCTGAGCTCACTCTCGTATATATACGTTCCTCTCATAGTTTAGCCTTCTTCTCCATCTTGACTCTCAACATGAAGTTTACTAACACATTGCGATATCTTGTTTTGCTCGAATTTATGATATTTGCTTTTTTTATCCGCCGCTTGGGTAAGTGCACTTGCGGAGATTTTATTATTTTGCCGACGTGATATTTGTTAGTGTGTCGCGTAAATTTCTAACATTGCCGATTCTACCTTTATTGGTGTCCGTATCCGCAATTTTGATTGCACCCTTTCTGGGATGTGATCTGCACTACTGCTCGTGGCGTGATTCATGTGAATCATGATTCCACTTCTTGCCTGGCACTATTGACGCCTAATTATTTATTCTATCCTTAATTTAAATAGTTTTGAATTATTTTCCGCCTGCATATATAGAATGCCCTTGGACGTGCTCAGAGACTCATCTTATAGCCTTTCTGTCATGAAGAAAATACATAAACGTTTCCACAAAAAAATTCATGAAAAATTCTTATGGTTTATATTTGTGCTAAAAGAGGAAAAAATAAATGTTTAGAAAACTTATATGTGTCAATGCGCTGACGTTATCAAGTTTATTTTTTTTTAAACCAAGGATAACCTAAAAATTTGAGAATGGCATACTTGTTTTGTAAATTCGGTATTGAGTTAACATTGACATAAAAACTAAGAAAAATAATATTATACTACAATGAAGTATATGCAAATACGATGGTAATTGACTCGATAACCATGCCGATAGAAATATGTTGTTTGTGTTATGATATCCCTTAAATTCATTCATTTTAATATTTTGATTCTTGTTCAGATTTTTATATTTGATTGAGTCTATTTTTTATAGTAGTAAAAATGTTGGTGATAAAAATATTCACGGATCCCATCTTCCTTTGATGTGGCTTCCACGTGTTGAAGCGAGAGTACCTTAATGAATTCCAGTTTACTTCACGTGGATAACATAATAAGTGGTAGTAGTAGCTGGCGGTTCCTGTAGTAGATAGGAGTTTTGTTTATGTACATACTTGTTGCAAGTTTTCCCTTGCAGCTTGGACATACAAGGCGGTGGTAAGAGCTCTGTGCTTAGTTGGTTTAAGAGAGTCAGTGCATTTAATATCTAATAACTTGTGTGTGCATTCTCATGTATATTTTACCACCATGGTATTTTGTATTGTGACTGAACTACTTCTAAAAGAAGAATGTGTATACGAGTGCACCATCAGAGGTGCACAAAGTTTAGAAAATAGTGCAACGCCTTGAAGAAATGCCTTGAGTGTGGCTACAACTGCAAATACCCCTAATTCATAAGAATATTTAGCTAACACAAATGTTGATGCAAAGTATCAGACCTGCTCTACAGAAATTATATACTTAAAGGAAATATTTGAAAATCCTATAGATGGAAGATCTAATTCATACCCCAGGGTAAAGTATCGCTTACCTTATCTCAAAAGACGTGGTCATAACATCGTTACGATGTTGCAGATCATTTGTAATAGTCTCATTAAAAATTACTTCAGAGCATTATAGCACAAACCCAGTCACTATTTAAGGCTGCTACCAATTTCGAATCACTCTCAATAATTGATCACAGTAACGATGATTTTCCTACCATCTCATCACCTTGGTCACCCAAAAACTTGCCAGTATTTACGTTAATTCACGTTCACAATATGTACCTGTCATTATCCAATCCTTTGTTGTCAAATTAGTTGGCAACCTAACCATTTCCAACATTACCTCAACCACCATTCCATCCAATGCCATCCATAACACAACATCCATTCAAAGCTCATATTCCTTATATCCCATATCATTTTCCTTCACAACTGTGCACGTTTCACACTCACAATCATGCATGTACTCATCAGCTTCGGCAAAATAACGCACCCTCTTGAAATTATGATGCGTTATTTCCTCGCAACTGATGGTGTTAGTGTCCTAAGTGTCATTTGATGACTACCATCCAGTTATGTTACATTTGTTCATCCCCTCAAGGTTGCGAGATCAGCTGTAGCTGAGATCTTCAATATATTACAGGAACATGAGGAGACACTTCCAATTCATATAAGTGATGTTAAAGACGCTGCAATAACTATGGGCTTAAACATACCTAAATCAGAAATAATTAATATAATTCTATAGGGCTTGGAAATTCAAGATCATATATGTTACATCTGCGATATAACCACCTACTTTCATAATATGCCACATAACTACAACGTTGTTTGTTCCCTGTTTCACAAGTATAATCTTACTTGAATGTATAGCACACGAATTAAGGTACTTAATTAAAACGATGATAAATGCTCACGTGGTGAAAAAGGAATATGCTAGGTATGACTGGCATTACTTGGTGTCATATATGTAGCCTACATGTTTGTGGTTATATATGCTACAGTAATTCGGAAATAGACTTTATAAAATTATTTCTTTTCAGTATTTCTCCGCAGCTATGCTTTATGGTAAACATTTACTCACTCCCCATGCAAAAATTGGACCATTAGTTCGCACATTCGTAACTGAATTTCATAACATTCACAACTTTTTATGTAAATAAAAATTGATGGTCTTTCATTAATTGTCAAAATAGATAGATGTTTGACTTTTTGCTAATAAATACACTTATGATGGAACCTATATTATGCTACACAACATCAAGAATTATATATATTTAAATCAATAACGGTGCGATAGTACTATTAACTATTATTTTATACTTAAATGGACATTTTTATTTTTATGAACTCTATCATATTTGTAAAATATTGAGACGCTTTCACTTAGAAAAATTCACAATATGTTTAATTGTGGTTAGTATCAGCTATTGAACCATGCTGAGAAATGGCTCCCTATTCATATTACCTTATTAACTTTATAAATCTAACTGCATAATTATACAAAGTTCTCAGTACACCTTGATTCGTATTAAAGCTATTAACAGAGATTTTTTTTTGTTTTATACCTAAATACGCAGTAGGAATGATATGAAAGCCAATTGTAATGAGTAAGGGAATTTCACTCGTATTAAACGCATTAATTTATTTTATATAAAATAAAAATTTCATTTAAAGCCAAAATAAAATATTGGATCACTATTAAAAAGGAAAACATTCTGTCCTGCGAAATTTTTCAGTACTGAATGCAGTGTATGGTCATTCTCTAGCTGAATGTGAGATAAATTCTTACAGGTCAAACCTTCCTTGCATTTTATCTGCCACACTACTCTGTGCCCAAACAGATAAGGCTACAGAGAAAAAACATACTCTCATTGGTTCGCTCCTCGCGTCGTATACATAACCAATGGTCAATATTGCATGCTGCGTATTCATTCCCATCATGTATTTTTTCACAACACTTGTAATGTGCCGATTTTTGCCCATACTCTCGCATGTATACACGACTATTCGAAGGTTCTTTACGAAATGAATCTGTCAACCACAAAATACATACCTATTATATTACATTTCTATTTCCAAACTGGGATAATGATGTTTTCAATGACCCAAGAACAACATATTCCAGCTAAATCTTTTGTAAGATATAACTAGCTATGCTTAATGAAAACACTTCATTGCTAAGTCAAATACTTATTGGCTAGTGATAGTAGTGTCAGTCAGATAGACACAAGCTTACTCTAATCCCAGCCCTGCTTACCAATCCCGGGTACGCAATTCTTGTAAGCAACGTTAGTTCCACGCTAAATGGCTACGTGGCCAGTTTTTATGTTAACATTAACTCACATTCAGATAGGGAAGTTAATGAGTATAAATAAATGAAATAACATTGTTTTTGAAACAATAACGATTTAAAAATTTTCCTTTGTAATATCTAATAAGCTGTTGCCTATGAATATCCTGTTCCCAACAACTCTACTTCTCACCCAGAGTTGTGTAGATTAGTACTAATTAACTAACATGTTTTGAATTCTCTGATGCCCTGTCCTAAATTACAAATTTGTTCGCTATTAGCGGAAACGCATTTTTACGTTAAAAGCGAAAATATTTTTTCTCTCAATTTAATTCATAAAACGGAGATAATATTTCTCTCATCATCACTGGAATACTGCGAATGCGTTAAAAATACGAAAATAATAAATAAAGCAAAAACTATTTTTAAAAAAAGCAGGAAAATATATAAACAAATTCAACAGTTCATACTTGCTTTTTAAAACATGCTTTGTGTGTTTTGTAAACAGTTATTTGTTTTAAAAATAACATTTACATTACGCATTTCCGCATATGCTTTGAAGAATAAAACCAACACGACGCTGATTTTGTCATTTTGTATTTTTTCTAACATCTGCTGCATACATAACACGAAATACCAAAAACGTCAAAATTTTTTTTATAAAAATTGGGTTGCGTAATCAATTGGTCTACTAAATCTGCCATTTCGGACATGTCCCGAAGTATAATCAGGTGTAGGTTCAAGAGCGCGTGCTTTAAATATAATATAAATAATCTAAAAATATCTGTAGAGGAACCGAAAAAAATAGTTGTTGAAGTTCAGAAGATGATTTGTCAAACGTTTCCTTCATACTCTATAAGTCGTAGCAGTCAACACAGCTCCAAATCAGCTAATGTGACTGCAGATCTGTAGAAACTTCTTCATTTGCATCAGTAAAATCGCTGGTATTCACTTGTTAAACAGTGATCGCTATTGATTTACAGTGAATTGCGTTGGCCTGGCAGTAAAACCTCAGCAAAGTTCACTGACTCGCCAGTATATTGAGACAAGGAGTCTCATGACTTAGAATTTTCCACCTGCTTGCCACTTCAATTTTACCGTCAACTCTCCTGCCAACTACGATTTGCCTCTTGGGTGGGTTGATCACCATCTCAGCTTTATTCATCAATATTATGCCTGTTTCTACAACTAATACTTCCTAATATTACAGTTTTATTCATTAATTATACCTGATGTGTACTTACACAGAACGTGAAAAATACGTGTTGCTGCAGTGACATTTCCCGATGCATAGACATCCTAGCACTTGACTCGCGCACTCGTGCAATACTGAAAATGGCCGGCGCTCTTTGCCTGTGTGTTATCTGACCTGTCCCTTTGAGACGCTAGGAGCCCTGGACGGCCGGCAGATGTACGCAATAACCATAAAAAGAGCGCTACTGTGCGGGAAACTACGTGAACACCAGAAGATTCTATACTTGTAAAGACTAGTCTTGAGTGGTATATTTGATAAAGGTGGCGCTAGTTTCGCCGGAAATTATTTTTGATTGGAGGACAGGTTATGCCAATAAGGAATTTGGCGAATGAGTTTTCGCCTGTTAATTTTTTGAATATAAATATTTTTTTACTACTGCATTTAACAATCACAAACAATAATTTTACCTTACTAGCCATAAGCTATAACACTTTGTCACCATCATTTATTCCAAATTCCCCGCCTTTGAAACTAGCGCAGTGAATCAACGCCTCCTAAATGGTTACGAAAAAATCTACACTTCGTGTTGCGTCAGTACACCATTGGGCTGTAACTTCGAGCAGTCACATTGAAAATATAAATGTTGTGTCGGGGTTGCTGTTTTTGTCGTGTCGTGCTGTATTTGTCGGTGCTATGTGACTCCCGCATGAGGATGTCGGAAACTTGTCGTTTGAATAGCGCAGCAGAGTGCATGAAATCTCTCCGTTTTGTTATGAGAAATATTAGCCGCTTCCCCATTAGACAAATTTACGAAAATACATCACACTTAAGATGAGCTACGTACAATACCTATTCTCAATACATCCCTCCAACATAGACAAAAAAGTAGATTTAGCTGTATTGGGGACACGACCGTTCGTTTTGCGTGAATACGTCAACCATGACGCGCTCGGACACCTTGGTGTTTATTTTACGTTCCTGGTACTGCTTCACTTAATGATGCGTGAGTTTATGGGTATCACTGGATTCCTTTTGACATGCTCTTTCCAACCCGTATACGATTTCTGTATTTCGATTTGGTTTTTAGACGAGTATAGGCTGAAATTGTGTTAAATTTTCATAATATTTTACTTTACACTCACACATTTTCACCATAACCAGGCAACACCAATATATTTATACACGCAATCAATTGATATTGACGGGAGCTGTCGACTGAAACTCAAACGATCGTCAGATACTGCTAATCAAAAGTTACTCTACGCAGAAGATATGAGACGCGGTGAAACGAGCTGCAATTCCAAACTGTATTCCCAGATTTTGTTATTTTCAGATTTTCTAGAGTGCTTCCCACTATGATCACAGATGTAAATACGTATTCATGTCAAAATGTAAGTAGACGGAGCCCATTACTGAATTCTCAGTTAAATAAATCTACTGACTGTATTCAATTATCGAGAGTGCAGTGCTTACAACAAAACCCGCAGGATAAGAAATCTGAACACAATATCATCATTACTACACCAGCATATGTTGGAATAATAGATGCAACACAACGGTTGGCTATGGTTCGTCTCACACGTGAAGAGCCTAGACACCAACCTACAACATGGATAGATTAGCATTAGTTCATTTGAAATTATCAAGTTGACATAATTTGAAAAATATAAATAATAATTACTCTTGTTAAACACTCATTATAATTCAGTACAGGCACATGTCATCTCTCTTTAAGGTATATATATATTTTTTTTGTTAATACATTATAAAATACTCAATTTTTTTATATAAATGCAGAATCTGTGGATAGTGGTTGATTAAATGATCGGTGCCGTTGAGTAATCTGACGAAGGAATCACCCCTCCCCCTCCAATAAACACCACAAAGCCCCCAAGAAAAGCAGAGAGCTAACATGATATAGTTCTGGACATTAACTTACCCACCGGGAATCGAACCACTACTCGTCATAGCGATATACCGACCATACTACACCAGTGTGTCACCATTGTTACCCGGGCTGTTATCTCCCGCTATACTTGCGCGTGATTATGAAAGGTGCAGTGAATGAGTGTATGTTCCAACCCGCTTCACATACTATGAGAGTGTCATCTCCACACAAACATACTCCAAGGTCGTAGACAGGATTTTATATCGGGGGATGTTCTTCAGTGCTAACCCCAATTAAAGTGGAGTGTCTGGTGTCCCCTCACTCCGGGAAAATTAGGATACTAAAGTGCAAATTGGTGCTATTTAAGTAGATTTAGAATATATATCTTTCTAAAACTTTTGTAAATATTTATTGGAGGGGAGCGTGTACGGTTGTCTGTGATACCCTCAAGCACATTATACACAAAATTTATCTGTTAATCATTAAAGCAAAATACCTTTGGGTATAAAAGTTTTGATAAATCACATTATTATAAAAATGTACACAAAAATTTTTTTAGTTATCATTAAAACCCAAATATGTACATAAGAATCAAACACTTTTTTCAATCGTATTAGTAATAAAAATATACACAAAATGAGGTCCTTGTATATTAAATCCTAAATACCCGATATTAAAACACTATTAAGTTATGTATTACATTATAAAATACTTAAAGAGTGCACCAGTATCAATGACAAAATTATTGTATGTACATGTATATGTTGTGGCACCTCATCGAACGTTTACAATAGCAACATTCTCCTGTTTGGTTTCCTGGCCATGAAATCTGAAACGTCATCAGCCATGAAAGGCAATGGATAGTGAATTGACATGTGTGCCAGGCCAGTTAATCGTTCGCTGCACATCGAGTTTCTTAAATATGTCTTCATTCTTTTTAATGATGATAATGACGTCTCGACGTCATCTGCTGATACAGGTAAATTTGCCAGGACACACAATAAATGGTGTATGGTCGGGGAAGAAATGTTTACTACTTGTGTCCAAAATGGACATAATACCAATTGGCATGTCAGATTTTTTGCCTTTCCATTTCTCGCGCAATAAAAGATATTCCCCTTCGACCGCGGCCTGAGTAGTTTTCTATTCAAAGTAGAGGCTTAGTTTTTTGACCTCCTTCACACAATTTTGGTGTGCGTGTTTGGGCATCAGAATCTCCAGCGATGAGAGAATGTCCTTATTTTGACAAAATCGCTGTTAAAGACTAACAAAACATCCATCTACACAAAGCAGAACAAATAGATCTGAGATAATACTGTTCAACAGATTTGTGGGGATGATTATTCCTCGTGGTCTCCTTTTAGCCTGTCGCGGTACTCCAATAACAGTTCGAATTTTATCTACAAAATCATCCGTACTCGGGAAATAAGTATTCACGTGAAAATAATTGCAACCATTTATTCATTATTCGCGAGTGAAATTCGCTTAGCTGGCGGCCGCTTGGAATCGTTTTTCTTATGTCATTGTGGTGACCTCTACTAACATACGTCACTGACAAAGTTTTCTTACAAGTCCTCACCCGTCTGAAAAACCCAATTATTCGCCGCGACCTGGACGCTCACGGGATAAGGAGTTGGAGTTCCGAGTTGTAAGAAAGTAGTATCGATGACATGATGATTGTGCCGGAAATTTATGCAGGAGGGGAGATAGCATTGCCTACAGTACATCTCCGCCTCTCTCTTGTATCCAGTAACACTAACCTCATTACTGTTGTGAATAAAAAACCTATTCATATCATTTTTTTCCAGAATTTAAATAAATGTTCACTACATGACATTAATTTCACACCTGCGTGTATAAATTGATTTTGTTGCGATAGTGAATGTAATCATGTGTTTCCCAGTGTACTTTCACAAGGTATGGAATGAATTACCGTAAATTTAGTTTATTTTTGATAGTAAGACAGTATAGTACTGTACGGAAAACGCATTATTGGTAAAATAAGGGTCTGAGTACATAACATTATTTTGCCCATCTGTTACGCAGAATTTGCGATTTTGTTTATTCGCAGGATTTTTCAAGGCCCTAACCCTCGTGAATATGAAGGGATTACAATAAGAGAAAAGAGACAGTACTATAACAATTGATTTGATCTTTGCTTTCAAAATACGACACATATAGTTTTGTGTACAATTTCCTAAAGTTTGCTTAAAATATTATAACAATTTAAGTTCACGGCAAACTATAAAACAGCAATAATTTGGCAGTATTTCGTGAATTTTGGAGTTCTTAATTTTTAAGATCCTTATTATTCATTACTATTTACATATTATGAAAACATGTGTTTCAGTCCTACAAGGTTGAGTTCGATTTCACCAGCAAAGTGCCCTTACTTGGCGTCGTTCCCTTGAATCGTGCATCCCGGATGTGATGTCACGATGTTTATAAGCGAATTCGCTTTAAGGGCGCATATGAACCGTGGAATGCCCCCTTTAAACAAGGGCACGAGCAACTTGCCCTTCTCGAGACCTACATGGCCCGCGACACGGGAAGGGGACAAAGGCAATTGGCTATGTCCACATTGCACTGAATTCGAACACATATCTTAAAAATATACCGTGATTGTACAGTACACACAATGCGACTACGTATCACAGTCTCTGAATTAGTGTCAGTGGCATTATTTTCAATTTCCAGTTTTCCTTTTTTTATTTATAACAAATTTATCCAACGAAAATCAGGAATGTAGTGTCCGCTGTACGAGAGACATAAACTTTCTGCGAAACAAAAGTACTATGAACTACACCACAACACAACACGTCAACATATGTACACACAATGAGCTGTGTCTATATCAGAGCTATGGGGATGTAAGAACTTGGCCTTCCGCAGCTCGCGTATGCCTACTGCGAAGACAGATAACATGGCCAATAGCAACACGCCCAGGCGCACTGCAGGGTATAAGATACAGTGTCAACGATAATGTGCCCAAGGTCAACCAGCCCAGATAAAGTATTTTTATGAACACAAACAGTCAAACGTCACATAATCTATAACTTCTAAGTGCATTTCATTGTAATAGTTAGACCACTACAAATGTTACCAAGACTATTTTTATACAATTTTGTTCAGTATTTCAGAGGATGTCCAGATACCTAACACAGCCCCTCCCTTGTCAACGGGGCTGACACCAACCACACACACATACGCACTCATGCACGCACACACCATCATACCTGATTGAATATTACGTTAGATTCAATAGAGATTATGAAAAGGGGGAGAAATCAATTTTTAATGCCAAAATAAACATTAAAATAACTTTACTTCGTCATTCATACTAGTGGGTGGGAGAGTTCTTTTTTCCTGCTGTACACATATTTCCGTCGTATTTCATATTCTCCTGGCACAACCACATTAAGAAAATGGGAAAATAAATTTTAAAATCACAGGCCGAGTTTTAATATGTTATGAACTCCCACCCTTATAAAAAAAATTCGCGCTAGATTAAAGCATTTACGTCTAAATAATGTTATCCTTAAGAAATACTATACAGTATGAGTAAAAGTTCATCTCCAACGAAATAATGAGCCACTCGTGTAAGTAATAAAATTTGTGGTATATGATAATAGAAAATGATTGCAGATCAGTGGAAATAAATGAATCTGTGCAAATCGGCTGTACTGGCGAAATTAGCTGCGACATGAAGAAGACTCAACAACAGTTCGACCACACAAGTTTCATAACTGGAAAAAAAAAGGATCAATATGCATTAAAAATCTTAAAGGTAAAAGACAAATATCGCTGTATGGACTCGTGAAGTTTATTTCTTAATTACCTGTGTTTAATACAAGCAGTCGTGCTCATACTTCATTCGAGCCATCTTGCTACACTACTGTCCCCTCATTGCAAATAAGCTTATTAATTGTGCCTGAGCAAAAAAAGGTACTTTTGTGGGTACTTATTAAGCGATTCTCACACTGTTGTGCGTCGCTTGACAGAAACTTCACTGATGGAACCTCTTATACCTCCTAAAACGTCTGAAGGGACACATCAAGAGATGCATCCATTCGTACAAATGAGGAAACTGACTCACCTTTACTTGCACATGGAGCATTACCAGCAACTACCCAACCAAATG
Organism: Dryococelus australis; assembly: GCA_029891345.1. Lineage (NCBI taxonomy): Eukaryota > Metazoa > Arthropoda > Insecta > Phasmatodea > Phasmatidae > Dryococelus > Dryococelus australis. The sequence continues at coordinate 121,323,309 of CM057000.1, read as the reverse complement.
CTGTACAAAATGCATGTGGTTTTCCTTCGATCTTGCGCCAGTGATCACATCAGCTACTACATCTGTAACCGGAAAATTTCAATACAACCAGGCAAGGCGAATTCGGGATCGGCTAACGGATTATTTTCTAAGGTGTGCAAGATTTTTTGTAACAATTTCCGCTGAATGCATGTTACCATTAATTATATTGAGAATCAACGCTCGAGTAGTAAAACGCAAATCTCGCACGTGAAGCGAGGCAATCTCACATACTACTGCCCCTCTCGAGTCTTTCCTAGTATGCCCTATGCCAGAAAGGTTCACCCTCTCCTCATTTCGCTGAAGTCCCAAGACTTTCAAACACCCTTCTGTTGGTTATTAATGATGACTGGGATGCACTATCTAATAATGCACGCACAACCTGTTATTGGCCACTAATGTCTATAACATTGATGGGATGAGTCTTAAGCAAACTTTAGTCAGACGACCATTCTCCTCTGAAAGACACGACAAACACAGTACGATAGTGCTACTATTACCTTCCTCTTGAACATAATTGTCTATAGCATCGTGATCTGTCTCATCAGAACTTGTATATCGTGACGAGTGAATGAAGATGTGATGTGTACGTTTTCAACTGCTGACAGCGAAACTTTGAATAGCAATATACCGCTGCATGTCCTGCTCGCAGACAGTTAAAACATAACTTGTGGGTTAGCACGCACTCCCTTATCTCATCTGTCGGCTTTGAAAGAAATGTCTGGCATCTGTGTACCTCATGAGTAGCACCAGAAATTGGGCACAACATCAGGTTACCTGTATTGTCATGAACTGAAACTAGGGTTGTCTTCGAATCTTTCGACTGGCTATTGTTTCCTTGGCTGATTGACCGAAATTTGTTCCAGAAGGAAAATTTCCTTTGAGAGTGTGGACTCTTACAGTTGTAGCGAGCAGGAGGTTGATCGTCAGCAGCAAGCTGAATATGCTCCACATCTCTAGCCTTCAGTTCCAAGAACTTTAGTAGCTTGGAATACGATGGCACATCCTCTTCCTGGTAGTGTTCAAATGCCTGCCTGAGTGGTGTATCCAAATTATCGAGAAATATATTTAACAGCAGGTAATCCTACTCAACCACTGGAAATTTCTAGCCTCCAACTCACTCGAATTTTCTTCCACTATTATAACAAACTTGGTTAACCCAACCGCTTTCTTACGGTCAATCATTTGTTGATGGAATATCATATGGACATGTAGTGTTGGGCGAGGCTCAGACTTTTGAACTTCTCTCATATTTTCAAATTAGCGAGTAATTGCTTTCGGTGACCGGTTGTCATGGTACTAATCATTTTATCCATGCATCGGCGCAGTGAAATTGGGGAATTATTAGAAAAGTAAATATTTTTCAAATGTTCTCATTATTGCACTTTGATGCATAAAACCTCAGAATGCGAAATAATTACTTTTAAAGTCATCACAAATTATTACCTAACACTTTTTATTAGACGTAGTTAAATCGAACATCTTTCCCTCCAACATTATCACCTTTACTGGGCGCATGTCATTCATTGGGCCCTGTGAAATATATGCAATATCACATCTCAATTTTACTAATTTCATGATTATGTTATGAATGTCCATAATTTTATGTTTTTTTAATAAGTGTTAACTGTGTGAACTGATTTTTACAAATATTTAGTATGTAATATATATTATATTGACAGTAATATAAATTTAGTGTATAGAATTGAAAGTTTTTTGTCAGTTAAATGCTTTGTTATAATGTTTTCTGTTAATTTCGCTACACCAGTCTGTAACAACTACTATTGTTTCTGTTAGGAACACTGAGTAGAAAAGAACATTCCTAAAATATTCTAATAATGGCTGTCTTGATAGAAGAATGTAGTATACGAATTGCTCCTGGATAGATTGAATATTTTATCTACAAGTTCGAAATATGTGAATATGTACATATATCTAAGTACTAGAAGAATAAACGAGCAATAATATAAAATAAATTTAAGTCAAGAAGTGTTATTAATTTCAAGGGAAGTTATGAGCATTATGAGTATGATACCGACTACAAAATCGGTCTAGCTGAGGGGAAAGACATCAGGATGGCTGCTGCATGCTGAGTTGGATTAGACACCGGAATTCCTGTTTCATGTAGAGGAGTCATGACATCGATCGCCCGCAGGACCGTATATAGATGACAGGTGGTGCTACACTACAGTTTCTACGACTGCTAAATTGTCGCCTACACAATCAGCTAATGAGTGATTATTCATTTTTATTTAAAGGACTATAAATATTGGTTGTTTGGAAGATGTGGAGCAGCAGTCTTTCGCGCTGTAGTGTAGATAATATTTTAATAATTACAGTTTGGATAAATTTTGTAATTGTAGTGATGAGATATTTAATTTCTTTGTGGTAAGTTGGTTGGAAATTTGTTTCACAATGGCGACTATTAGTTTACTCAAGGACCCGAGATTTCGTTGAATATATTTCACATAGTCAAAAACTAATCCGGTGAGAATTCTAAATTTGTTCCTTGTTTATATTGCCATGTGTCTTGTTAAGGAGTTTCTCCACATTGATTCATAAATGCTTAACTGATTCTCCTTAAGAAATTTTTGCTCAGAAATTCAATTTCTCCATAGCTGAGGCATAAATACACATTTATTTATTACACACGTATTTAGATATCTTCGCATACACCAATTCATAAAAAACAATATAGTGTATTAGTGTTAGGTTTAATATATTTATAATTAGCTTTCTCACGTGTGACCATACGTAGTAACACAAGTCGTGTTACAATAATTTTTAATATGCTTAAATTTGTAACTGTACGCTGCATATGCTACAGCATGTAGGAGCAGTGACTTTTTATAAAGTTTATTAGAAAAGTGCTCATTTTATAGTGAACAGCCTTTAGGGTATAACGTGACATCGAAAGTGGAGTATATAAGAAATGGAGCAAGTTGGTCAGAGATGCAGGTACGGGAAGGGAACAGACCATATCCTGTAGTAAGTAGTCATTCCAGCGTTCGCCTGGAGAAATTTTGGGAAATCGTGGGAAAAATTAATTTTGGCTGTGTTGGGGACACTGCCGTTTGTTTTGCGTGAATACGTCTACGTGTAAGCGCTCGGACACCTTTTAGTATTTGTTTGACGTTCCCGGCTCCGCTTCACTCGGTCATATGGGGTTTTATGACTATCAATGGATTAATTTTTAGATGCTCTTTCTCATGGTATCCGAGTTCTGTATTTCGACTTGGCTTTTTTACGACTATACGCTAAAATTGAGTTCCGTTTTCTTTTTTTTTTCATTAAACGCATACAATTTCACCATAACCACGCCACACAAAATGTTTTTATACACGCAATATATTGATCTTGACGAGAGCTGTCGATTGAAACCTAAACGAGTCACGTAGCTTATCCTAGCCAAAAGTTATAGAACGCGGAATTTATGAGACGAGGCGAAACGAACTCATAATGTCTGTGCCCCCCCCCCCCCCATATACGATCACCCTCATGGGACAAGAAACCCATTGTCTACGGTGCCCTCGATGTTTCTCAGTTCTCACTCAACATAAAATATTCTATGATCCTTTGGCAATCGAGTGGTGTAATTTCATTTTAAATGAAGACGATCGATTCGGAACTGCAATGCCAAATTATATTACCCGATTTTATTAAAGCATCGATTGTGCAAATTCATAACATTTGTCCTCCATTTAGGATGATAATGCTACATGCAATGTGTGCTGCATTAAAGTATGTAAACTGACATGTTTCATGTTTGAAGTACCGCAGATAATTTTTAATGTTGTTGGTGTAAATAATGACGTATATTATGTTGTATATAAGAAACACAACAAAAGATTCAAGTAAAAATTTTAGAAGCATCAATTATGCACACAGAGATACAATATTCACAATTTATTTACATAATAATGCCAGGGGGTTTGAAAGAAAAATATTATTTTGCAATATTTCGAGATCACTTGAACTAATTTCTACCCAATTATGTACACCAGAAATGCTATAGAAGGTCATGTAATTTTACATGGTTTGAAAAAGTCATGCAATGATGTTTAAATTGGCGGTTCCAAAAAGGTTTTTATTATTTTGTCACAAATATTAATTATTATAAGAAATTAAAATAAAATATTTATGTTGACAGTATAGATCATATTCATGATATACAGAGTATCTATTATTGGCACCAAATAAGACAATAAATTGTTTTGTACCATAACTTAGCCCTACTGTGCAAATACGCGAGAATAATTTATTTGCTTCGACCCACTAACTACTGTATTTTTCATTTGTATTTTATTATTTGAAACAAATGGTATTAAAATATTTTCTTCAATTTATAAAATAACGTGAATATCCGATATACGAACATATTTGAAAGATTTACTGATACCCAAGACCCAGGTTCTGTTAATTTGTTACTAATTTTGCCGTTATGAAAACATCCCTGATTTTCAAATATACAGCCACTGCCATTGATAAGGCATTTTAAACAATTTCCAAACATTTAATGTTTTAAATCTTTTTCAGTATCAAATATACAAATATAATTCAAAGTACGGATAAATATGTTTGTATTTAGTGTATTTAAGGATATTAAGATATTCCATTAAAATAATGCTGTTTTACAATATTGTCAACACGTAAAATCATGCATATAATAATAAAGAATTGCAAAATAAAGTGAATCTGTAAAAAACATATTCACTATCGCTACTTCAAAATCTGTATTAAAACTTTGGAAATGAAATGGAACGAGCTTCAATGCCAAATATTTCCAAAGAAAATCCCTACTTTAATTTTTTGAGTGGTAATCATGTGATCACGGGTTTATTATATTTGATACTTTATGTATGAATTATTTAATTTTAAAATAAAGATACTTTGATATCATAAGAAAGTATAAAGATGAATCGCTGAGAAAAGTCAGGAAAATAATAGAAACAAAGCCAGAAATAACTAGTTTTTTCATCTAGTTACCTCTGCGACAGTAACTAACCCAAATCCAACAGAACTATCAAAATCCAAAAAAAGAGATAGCTATACATTTTTTAAGTCTTTGGTTTTTCATCAGACGCAAGATTACAAAGGAAGTGAAATATTTCTAAATCATTTTACCTACCAAGTTGCATTAACACGTAGTCAGGGAAAATGCGCATGTATTCCGAGAGTTTATTTATGTTGACACTGTTCTTAAACTATAATAAAATTATTTTTATTCTGATAGTGCTTACGACAATAACTTAGACACTTTAGGGAAAAATAGTGTGCGCACTCTCTGATAGTTCAGCTAACTCAAGAAGTAAAATAAATCCTTATTTATTACCATAATTGTACTGCGCTATTAAGAAACTGAAATAAATAAAAATATTCGTTCAGCAGGAATTAAGCAGTTGACAATGCTGTTTTCCAAATAAGCGTTGATTAGAGTTTCTGGTTTATTTACACATTGCAATAAACAGGGGGAAAAACACAAACGTTGGATAAATAGAAAATGTTGAGGGTTTAGAGGGATTATAAATTATTTGTTTAGTAATGCTCATTCTTATGTATAGTGACAAAAACCTGTAAAATAAGTATTGAAACCTTATATTTTCAGAAGTTAACATCACTATCGAAGGATTATTTTGTTACCGATTACGGAGGTTTCATTGAAAGATTTTACTACATCAACCTGCTCCCTAGTTGCCATACTTAAATTAAGAAAATAGAACAGCATTTTCACTTACTCTAAATGCAAAATTATATTTTCGAAAAAAAAATATTTATATGGTCCGATAGTTACATTACTATGCAAGATATTGCTTTCAATATCTTAAAAACTAGTTATGATTCACAGCTACCATCAAATTTATTTATTTATATTATCCAGATTTTCACAGTTATTTTTTATACCGTGAAATTTCCTTTATTAACCCATGTATGGTAATATTAAAACGTCACCTCTTGAAGTCAAAAAAGGACAACACAACAGATAGCATAATCTCTGGCCATGGATATAAGAAGTTATGGTACAATCATTGAATGATAAAACGTGCCGGAGTCCCACTGCATGACGTCCAGCCATGAAATTCGTAATCGGTGACCTCTTTTCGGGAATATATCTACAATTATCATTTACTGCAGATATTTTTCCCCCTTTCCTCAACAATATCAGCTACACCCCGCAGTTAACAAGAAATTACTGAACAGTTTATAACAGGTATACATGAGTTCCCAGTCATAAGAGAACAACTGTATACTACGTAGATCATACGGACATTCTACTGTGCCGCAAAGGTAACAAACACATTCTGCAGTGCTGCTCATTTTTATTTCTTTTTAGAGGCAATAAGGTATAACTATTAGGCAATAATTGTAGATAGATTTACAGGCATGTATAAGATATTTAGTATGTGGAAATTCTAAAAGTTAAAGACGCACATTCGTAACACCATCCTGACAAAAGAACACTTGGCATATTGCTTTTTCCGACACCGAGAAAATGCTTCTTACTATAATGCTGAGGCATACAATGTGCGTGACCATCATCTCTACAAAATAATTATATGTAAATTATATTCGGTGTACCTGTCAAATTTAAGATTTCTCATTACGACAATGAAGTATTTTAGTTAAGTTTATTCAAATATAAAAGAATTACAACTATTCAACATGTTTTCATATAATTAACCTACATTAACATTTCTAATAAATCCTTTAATCTTATATATATATATATATATAAGTGTGTGTGTTTGTGCTATGCGTGACTGAATAAGAATATGTGTTTTGATAGCACTACATTTGTTTAGAACACACAATAGTCATACAATTTGATTAAAATATTGGACAACTTCTGGAATGCTTCAAATCTTCTAGTAGTGTAATTGTAAATAGTTTAGATATCACAAGCTATTTACACTGGAACAAAAATAGAAACACTGGTGATAAATAGTTGGCATGGAATAACAAATATTTTTTCTTTAAAGCAATTAGGGAAATTTCAACACTTAAAATATTATAAATGGGTTTTAACTGAGGAATCATAAATTAAAGTCGTTAAAGTGGAATGAATACTGTGTAATAAAGTTGAACTGTTCCATTAATATGGCAAAGTCTTCAATTATTAAATCTGGCACTTTTCCACATAACATTATGTAGCACTATTTGTGTGTTTCATTTGGTGTGAATCGGACGATTGCGAATCGAGATATGGCATAAAACGTCCAAGTTTTTCATGTGATGATATACATAAATAGAGAACAATAATTCTCTGGTAGCACAATCGAATGGTTGTATACTGCCATTATACAATGTTAAAGTAAAATCGTTTACATAGTTTCGTTAATATGGCACATTAATCTTCAATAATCTTATGGTCACCATTGGTAAAATAAATTTCTACGTCACTTAATACAAATATGAATATGGCCTCAATAGGTAAGAATTGATTGATTGTTTCATGAAATACGACGTAAAACTGTATATATTTATTGTGCAACAATCTTACAAAATGGCAGAGAAATTAGAATCTGTATACACAAATTTGATTGTTATAATATATGCTGCCAGCATGCGAAGATAAGATGGAATATATTTCAGAAGTAAAAAATAATGAGTTATTATATTTTAATAGTCATCATTTTAAATATAAGTGTCTGACATACTTAAAAAATACCAATTTGCACCATTTGCTGCTGTAGTATTTGTATGCCATATTTTGTATTCATCTGTTGATTATTTCCCGAAGTATTACATAAAAACATATTTTTCGTGTAGCATATCTTACAAAATGGCGGACACAAGTGCTCCGTGTCTCCGTGTATACGTATAAGATTGTTGTATTAAATACTTCCAGCATACAATATTAAGTTGGTATTGATTGCATGCTTTCGTCGGTAAAGCAAACTAAATCAACACAACTATAAAATAACAATTCTGAAAATAAGCCTTTTTACTATCTTGAAATATACTAATTAACACCCTCTGTTGAAGTATACCTCATTGCCAAATGTGTTAGGAATGTGCCATTTGTTTCCCGAGATATGACATTATTTATTTATTCGTATAACGTAACCTTACAAAATGGCATGCAAAATATTCTCTGTGTAGATACAGTTAATAGTTGCATTATCTACTGCCAGTATATACTGAGAATTTGGAATTGATAACATGGTTCACACTATATAGCATTCTAAGAAAAGAAGGCCAAATGACCCTCATTTTGATGATATTGTCTGACATAATTATAAAAAATACCATTTGAGCTCATCTGTCGAAGTAGCATTTGTTTCACAAATTTGATAGGAATCTGTCTCTTGCTTCGCTTGATAAGATCAAATTTATTTGTTCCTTTGGCGCATACATTCATAAAGCCGGACAAAAGTGCTTAATGTAGATTCAATTTTATAGCTTGAATATTTACTGCTAGCATACAAATTTAAAATGGTATTGATTACATTGTTTCGACGAAGGGGCATTCGAAGCTAAAATGACTACACTGGTGCCTTTTTTGAAAATTTGTGTCTGGAATATTCTAAGCGTACCATTTAACGGCATCTGCCACAGAGCTTCTTGTTGGCTAAAATTTGTAGTTATAGTTTTATTGTTTAATGAAATAAGAAATAAAAAAACTCATATAAATCTATTTTACAAAATGTCGAACAGACAAAGTTATGTGTTGGAATAAACGAAATATACACAATTTGGTGAAATTTGGTTATACGGCATGGCAGATATACCATACGAACTTAAAATAATTGCATGCCCGCCATTTTAAAAATGAATTTTTAAACAATTTGGATAACATACATTTACATAGTTTTCCAAATTATTTGCTTGCCAAATTTAGGGTGAATTGTTCAGTAGTTTGAGTTATTATATATATAATTTATTTTTTCGTGTGGCAGTATCTTTCAAAATGGTGGAGTAATAACAATATTTATCTCTTAATTCGATATATACATTATGCACTCTCTATATACAGAATATGGCTTAAATCGGTAAAACTGTTCCCGAAATATATAATATCACACTAAATTTTTTAAATGGTAACCATCTTGAAAGGAAGCGCCCAGTGTGGTCGGAAACTGTACAAGTCAGATGTCCTCACTAAGTAGGCCTACATAAGTCCTCTCTTTCCTTCGGAAAGTAGGCTTATATAAAATACGAAGTTTCTTTATATTCATATATCCATGAAGAGATCAAAGCCTAAGTATAATTGTAACAATCATTTTATTTAATGATATTCAACATGTGTTCATGTAATGTTATTTCCAAAGCTATTTATTAGTACTTGTTGAAACTATATATTTCTTCCCACTAACCTAGTAATTTAAAGACCGTTTTCTCTTTTAGAATGACGTCAATAATAAATATTTTTTAATAAAAATAAAAATATTCGTACTCGAAGTAACACTTAAGGAAGGGCTATTTTAAGAACAATGCTGTTTCTAAAAGTAATTTAGTATTAAAATATAGAATCTAAATTTATTGTATATATATATATGTAAAGTATAGAATAGGACGAAACAGGCAATGAAACATTATGCATGGATAATTACATTTATATATGAACAGAAAAAGGCACAAGATTTTGTCTCTCAGGGTCTTTGAAATATATAAAAGCAAACAATAATAAATTTAAATGTTTTTAATTTCGAGTCCAAGAATTGTAGTTTTTGTAGTAATAAAAATAATCTTATTAGGAATTTTATATCGAATAATGCAAAATTAGTGGGCTGAACGACGATGTAAATTAGTATTTCTGCATTTTTGGCATTTTCGCATGACGATGAAATAAATATAACAATGAAAAATTAATGTTTAGGAAAATCGAAACATTTCGTAATAGAAGAATGTTAGAAAACAGTTAAGTTGAATCCCTGTATCGGGTATTCGAAGTAACAGTTCTATCACATGTTGATAAAACCAACCTGTGTTCCATTGAATGACGTTCAGACTTGAAACTGGCAGTCTGGGATCTCTTTCCGTGAATTAATGATATTATTTGTTCGTTTTCTCGAAGGCCTCGTTAGTTATAACGAAAATATAATTATTGTAATTTTAATGTTTGGAAGGGCTTCCAAAGTTTTTATTAATTTTATGTTTTAATTTATTGTAAAATAATGCTATGTTTATTTATATGTTTTAAAAATATGTTTTGTTTCATTTACAACTAAATATTTGGCATTAGGATTAGTTGTACAAGAAGGTAATATCTATAATCTTTACTGGGAGGAGATATCCCACCGGACATATTATTATATGTGAAGACATGGACTGTAGTCTGATTTTGTTGGATTTTGATGACACGGAAGGTTTATGGATATTGCTGCCGTGTCTCTACCTCTTGTAGCTTTGAAGAATGGGTACTTTTGACACCTTCGACTTCGATCCTGGGATGCAAAGGTCGTAATAATTGACATCATTTACTGCATGCACTACAAATAAATCTTATTTACTTTGGTTTTTTTTGGACTATAATAATTCCCGTTCTACTCGGTGGTTTGACAAGTAGACAAATAATAATGTTCTGGCAACTGCAAGCCAAGGAATTCCTACTTTTTAGATATTTGGACAGTTTTGGTGACACTTTATTTTAATTCGAGACCAAGCAACATATTTTCCAACAGTAATAAAATATTGCAATATTGATTTTTTTCTCCCATTCTAAAATGTGTTATGAAAGGAAGTTTGTAGTAGTGCAATATTATTTCTAAGTTTAAAACAACCAAAATCAATTTCCTTTCAATAGAATTTTGTCTTCAGATTATTTGCTTATGCTTTTCTTTTTGATATCCAGTTTTTTTTCTATCCAGCAGTAGACACATTGTCGTAAATTACATGCTTGAGTTTAATGCGATGTTATTATCTAAAGGAATAAAAGCGTCTAACAGAATATTTCATATGTCAATAAATCCCATTACACACATATTTTATACATTACATGAAATCGTTTAGACTATTTGTAATCACTTCTTCCAAAATTGCAGAATACATAAATTGGGTTTAACTAAATTCAGTGTTTCGTTTGCAACCGGAAAGAGATTTATCAGTATTGGCAAATGGTTTTTTTTTTGTGTTTTATATCAACCTGAACATTATCGCTTATTATAAACTGAATAATGCTCTATCGGTATTAACATATTTTACAGCGTTTCGTCGGCAACTGGTTTACAAGAATTCAGTACTGAAGTATATTTTGTTTTGCAGAATCCATTTCATACTTCACCGTTCTCCCATCGCGATGTGGTCCAGTTACATATTTCCTCGTGGCGTAACTCATAGGTGTCGCAGCATTGTGCATAGTGTAACATCCAGGAAAATATAGTGCATAGACATACAATAGAGCCACATAGGCTCTCAGAACCATACTCCTATACTGATTGGAATTAAGACGGTCAACATTGTAACTTTACACAACTGAAATGCTCCCGGTAGCCGGGTGATTCTTTCGCCGGTCATTAACACGTTAATCCATGACCGGGTCACTCCGGGTTTTCTCGGGGAACTCGCCTTTATCTGCCCTTTAATTCCGGCGCTGCTCCATACTCACCTCGTTCGTACTCATCGGCTCTCGAGCCCTTGATTTTAGGAGATGTCCAAATATCATCACTCACTCTTCACTCAATCTAAATACAATCGCATGTAGAGAAGATAGAGGACATTGTCTCTAGACTTCAGAACGTTTTGGATTTCTCTTGTTTCCCCCGGTCTTTCCATTCCATTGCTGATCCATCTTAGGGTTAAACAACAAGGAGGAAAATCGCTTCTAGGAGCACCGCCTTAAAGGTTGGAATGTGCACATGTATCCGTTCAAATCACAGTTAATTTATTTTTTGAATAAATACTTTATCTTCCCAAATTGGTGGACTGACCCAGATCAACACCTCCAATTACACATAATATAAGCTATTTTCTTACAGTGTTAACATTTTATTGAGGTAATTTAAAAATAATCTACAGAATAATTTGTATTCTTTTGTGTATTTCAGATGAAAGGAATCATTTTGCTCGCCATCATTGTGATTGTCATGGCCGTCAGATTTGCGCAGCAAATGAGGAATCGTCAGAACAGGGAGAAATTTCTTCATCAATAGGAGGGCTTGCTTCGAGAATAGTAGATGTTATTAAAGATGTCAGTGCGAATATTAGATCTCGTGTTTAATATACATACCGCTGTTAAATACACATACTGCATGTTTTCGAGGTAGTGATTCTCAATGTTAGATAAGAGTTATTATTATCAAAAGAGAATATTGTTTTACTATATAACAGCATTAAACACTACAATAAATTATGGCAGTTGTGTTGGTACTTATTTCATTGAAACTCATTTTGAACCCAATTATAGTAAGTAAGCTCTTATTACATTAATTATTCTACTCGTCATTTTCTCAGATCTTAAAGTGTTCTCCAATTATACTTTTTTATTCATTTATTCCATTAAAATTTGTTAATTAATGTTACATAAAAGCATATTATATTCTTTTGTTTAGGTTAGTTTACATATATATATATATATATATATATATATATATATATATGTTTTGTTTAGCTTAATTATATATATATATATATATATCTGTGTGTGTGTGTGTGTTTCAACATTTGTCTACAATAGATTAATATCTTCATGTTAGTAATGATTAAAGTCGACGATAAGGTTTAAAATTTAATTTTAGTATATAATATTAAAAATTATAACGTTATTGTCAGTGTTTATAACTATTTTTCAACTTTCGAGATATTTATGAATAAGACGCTCTCAATGAAGTTCTGAGCTCACTCTCGTATATATACGTTCCTCTCATAGTTGCAGTCTTCTTCTCCATCTTTACTCTCAACATGAAGTCTACTAACACATTGCGACATCTTGTTTTGCTCGTATTTACGATATTTGCTTTTTTTATCCGCCGCTTGGGTAAGTGCACTTGCGGAGAATGTTGTAATTTTGCCGACGTGATATTTGTTAGTGTGTCACGTAAATTTTTAACATTGCCGATTCTACCTATATTGGTGTCCGTATCCGCAATTTTGATTGCACCCTTTCTGGGATGTGATCTGCACTACTGCTCGTGGCGTGATTCATGTGAATCATGATTCCTCTTCTTGACTGGCACCAATGACGTCTAATTATTTCTTCTACCCTTAATTTAAATAGTTTTTAATTATTTTGCGCCTGCATATATAGAATGCCCTTGGATGTGCTCAGAGACTCATCTTATAGCCTTTCTGTCATGAAGAAAATACATAAACGTTTCAACAAAAAATTCATGAAAAATTCTTATGATTTTTATTTGTGCTAATAGGGGAAAAAATAATTGTTTAGAAAACATATGTGTCAATGAGCTGACATTATCAAATTTTTTTTTTTTAAACCAAGGATAACCAAAAAATTTGAGAATGGCATACTTGTTTTGTAAATTCGGTATTGAGTTAACATTGACATATAAACTGAGAAAAATAATATTATACTACAGTGAAGTATATGCAAATACGATGGCAATTGACTCGATAACCATGCCGATAGAAATATGTTGTTTGTGTTATGATATCTATTAAATGCATTCATTTTAATATTTTGATTCTTGTTCAGATTTTTATATTTGATTTAGTCTATTTTTTATAGTAGTAAAAATGTTGGTGAAAAAAATATTCACGGATCCCATCTTCCTTTGATGTGGCTTCCACGTGTTGAAGCGAGAGTACCTTAATGAATTCCAGTTTACTTCAAGTGGATAACATAACAAGTGGTAGTAGTAGCTGGCGGTTCCTGTAGTAGAGAGGAGTTTTGTTTATGTACATACTTGTTGCAAGTGTTCCCTTGCAGCTTGGACATACACGGCGGTGGTAAGAGCTCTGTGCTTAGTTGGTTTAAGAGAGTCAGTGCATTTAATATCTAATAACTTGTGTGTGCATTCTCATGTATATTTTACCACCATGGTATTTTGCATTGTGACTGAACTTCTTCTAAAAGAAGAATGTGTATACGAGTGCACCATCAGAGGTGCACAAAGTTTAGAAAATAGTGCAACGCCTTGAAGAAATGCCTTGAGTGTGGCTACAACTGCAAATACCCCTAATTCATAAGAATATTTAGCTAACACAAATGTTGATGCAAATTATCAGACCTGCTCTACAGAAATTATACAATTAAAGGAAATATTTGAAAATCCCATTGATAGAGGATCTAATTCCTACCCCAGGGTAAAGAATCGCTTACCTTATCTCAAAAGACGTGGTCATAACAACGTTACCAAGTTTGCAGATCATTTGTAATAGTCTTATTTAAATTTTATTAAGAGCATTATAGCACAAACCCAGCCACTATTTGAGGCTGCTACCAATTTGGAATCACTCTCAATAATTGATCACAGTAACATGGATTTTCCTACCATATCATCATCTCGGTCACCCAAAAACTTGCCAGTATTTATGTTACTCCACGTTCACAACATGAACCTGTCATTACCAAATCCATTGTTGTCAAATTGGTTGGCAACCTACCCATTTCCAACATTACTTCAACCACTATTCCATCCAATACCATCCATAACACAACATCCATTCAAACCTAATATTCCTTATATCCCATATCATTTTCCTGTACACCTGTGCACGTTTCACACTCACAATCATGCATGTTCTCATCAGCTTCGGCAAAATAACGCACCCTCTTGAAATTATCATGCGTTATTTCCTCGCAACTGAAGTTGTGAGTGTCCTAAGTGTCATTTGATGACTACCATCCAGTTATATTATATTTGTTCATCCCCTCAAGGTTGCGAGATCAGCTGTAGCTGAGATCTTCAATATATTACAGGAACCTGAGGAGACACTTCCAATTCATATAAGTGATGTTAAAGACGCTGCTATAATTTTGCGCTTAAACATACCTAAATCAGAAATATTTAATATAATTCTATATTGATTGGAAATTCAAGATCATATATGTTACATCTTCGATATAACCACCTACATTCATAATATGCCACATAACAGGAACGTTGTTTGTTCCCTGTTTCACAAGTATAAACTTACTTGAATGTATAGTACACGAATTAAGGTACTTAATAAAATCGATCAGAATTGCTCACGTGGTGAAGAACGAATATGCTAGGTATGACTGGCATTACTTGGTGTCATATATGTAGCCTTCATGTTTGTGGTTATATATGCTACAGTAATTCGGAAATAGACTTTATTATATTATTTCTTTTTCAGTATTTTTTCGTAGCTATGCTATGGTAAACATTTACTCACGCCACATGCAATAATTAGACCCTTAGTTCGCACATTCGCAGTTGAATTATTTGACATTCACAACGTTTTTTTTGTAAGTAAAAATTGACGGTCTTTCATTAATTGTCAAAATAGATAGATGTTTTACTTTTTGGAAATAAGTACTTTTATGATGGAATCTATATTATGCTGCACAACATCAAAAATTATATATATATATATTTATATCAATAACGGGGCAATGGTAATATTAAATATTATTTTATACTTAAATGTCCTTTTTTATTTTCATGAACTATTTGTCATTTGTAACATTTTAAGACTCTTTCATTTAGAAAAATTCACACTATGTTTAATTGTTAAAGATAAACGGAAAACCGTTAAAAATAAACAGCAGGCAAGGTTAGTATCAGTTATTGAACCATGCTGAGAAATGTCTCCCTCCTCATATTACCTTATTAACTTTATAAATCTAACTGCATAATTATACAAAGTTCTCAGTACACCTTGATTCGTATTAAAGCTATTAACAGAGATTTTTTTTTGTTTTTTTACCTAAACACGCAGTAGGAATGATATGGAAGCAAATTGTAATGAGTAAGGGAATTTCACTCGTATTAAACGCATCCATTTATTTTATATAAAATAAAAATTTAATTTAAACCAAAATAATATTTGGGTCACAATTAAAAAGTAAAACATTCTGTCGTGCGAAATGTTTCAGTACTGAATGCAGTGTATGGTCATTCTCTAGCTGAATGTGATATAAATTCTTACAGGTCAAACCTTCCTTGCATTTTATCTGCCACACTACTCTGTGCCCAAACAGATAAGGCTACAGAGAAAAAACATACTCTCATTGGTTCGCTCCTCGCGTCGTATACATAACCAATTGTCAATATTGCATGCTGCGTATTCATTCCCATCATGTATTTTTTCACAACACTTGTAATGCGCCGATGTTTGCCCATACTCTCGCATGTATACACGACTATTCGAAGGTTCTTTACGAAATGAATCTGTCAACCACAAAATCCATACCTAATAAATTACATTTCTATTTCCAAACTGGGATAATGATGTTTTCAATGACCCAAGAACAACATATTCCACCTTAATCTTTTATAAGACATAACTAGCTATGCTTAATGAAAACACTTCATTGCTAAGTCAAATACTTATTGGCTAGTGATAGTAGTGTCAGTGAGATAGACACAAGCTTACTCTAACCCCAGCCCTGCTTACCAATCCCGGGTACGCAATTCTTGTAAGCAACATTAGTTCCACGCTAAATGGCTACGTGGCCAGTTTTTATGTTAACATTAACTCACATTCAGATAGGGAAGTTAATGAGTATAAATAAATGAAATAAAATTGTTTTTGAAACAATAACGATTTAAAAATCCTCCTTTGTAATATCTAATAAGCTGTTGCCTATGAATATCCTGTTCCCAACAACTCTACTTCTCACCCAGAGTTGTGTAGATTAGTACTAATTAACTAACATGTTTTGAATTCTCTGATGCCCTGTCCGAAATTACAAATTAGCTCGCTATTAGCGGAAACGCATTTTTACGTTAAAAGCGAAAATATTTTTTCTCACAATTTAATGCTTAAAACGGAGATAATATTTCTCTCATCATCACTGGAATGCTGCGAATACGTTAAAAATACGTAAATAATAAATAAAGCAAAAACTATTTTTAAAAAAAGCAGGAAAATATATAAACAAATCACAACACTTCATACTTGCTTTTTAAAACATGCTTTGTGTATTTTGTAAACAGTTATTTGTTTTAAAAATAACATTTACATTACGCATTTGCGCATATGCTATGAAGAATAAAACCAACATGACGCTGATTTTGTCATTTTGTATTTTTTCTTACATCTGCTGCATACATAATACGAAATACCAAAAACGTCAAAATTATTGTATAAAAATTATGTTGCGTGATCAATTGGTCTACTAAATCTGCCATTTTGGACATGTCCCGAAGAATAATCAGGTGTAGGTTCAAGAGCGCGTGCTTTAAATATAATATAAATAATATAATAATATCTGTAGAGGAACCGAAAAGAAATAGTTGTTGAAGTTCAGATGATGATTTGTCAAACGTTTCTTTCATACTCTATAAGTCGTAGCAGTCAACACAGCTCCAAATCAGCTAATGTGACTGCAGATCTGTAGAAACTTCTTCATTTGCATCAGTAAAATCGCTGGTATTCACTTGTTCAACAGTGATCGCTATTGATTTACATTGTATTGCGTTGGCCTGGCAGTAAAACCTCAGCAAAGTTCACTGACTCGCCAGTATATTGAGACAAGGAGTCTCATGACTTAGAATTTTCCACCTGCTTGCCACTCCAATTTTACCGTCAACTCTCCTGCCAACTACGATTTGCCTCTTGGGTGGGTTGATCACCATCTCAGCTTTATTCATCAATATTATGCATTTTTATACGACTAATACTTCCTAATATTACAGGTTTATTCATTAATTATACCTGATGTGTACTTACACAGAACGTGAAAAATACGTGTTGCTGCAGTGACATTTCCCGATGCATAGACATCCTACTACTTGACTCGCGCACTCGTGCAATACTGAAAATGGCCGGCGCTCTTTGCCTGTGTGTTAACTGACCTGTCCGTTTGAGACGCTAGGAGCGCTGGACGGCCGGCAGATGTACGCAATAGCCATAAAGAGAGCGCTACTGTGCGGGAAACTACGTGATCACCAGTAGATTCTGTTCTTGTAAAGACTAGTCTTGAGTGGTATATTAGATAAACGTGGCGCTAGTTTCGCCAAAAAAATATTTTTGATTGGAGGACAGGTTATGCCAATAAGGAATTTGGCGAGGGAGTTTTCCTCGTTTTAAATTTATTGACTGTAAATATTACCACCAGCAGGCTGGTCGGGCCGAGAGACCTGGCCGTTACGTTCCTGGTGACAAGTAAGTTATTTAAGAACACACAAAACAAATCCTCAGTTTAATATACAAGATAAAATTTTGTTATCTCAAAATTAAAATGGTCCTGTATAAATGATGATGACCAAAAAAAAAAAACCTTTAGTAAATTCATTTATGGCTTAAGTATTGAGTAAATTAATTTGGTAATATTTACTCATTTATGTAGAATATTGCTGAATATATAAAATATGTACAACTATTTTGTAAAATATTTTATTAACTTCTTAATCATTTTCTCAATTAACATGAGTTCTTTAAGCTTTTGTGCAATTACAATGCATAAAGATATCCTTGTCAGTATTAAATATCGAGGTGAAAGTTTTCAATAAGGGGAAGTTATTCCCAGTTGAATTAACATACAGAAAATTTTTTCAGGCCATTTTATACTTTCAAATTTAGGTTGTTATAAGATTATCAAATGAAACATATTATATAAATCTTTCGTATTGATTTGTTTCCAGGAATGCTGTCTTTTGTTTTTGAAATGTAGGTATTTTGTATATGAAATTTGTAGAACCGTGTGACGAAATGTTTCAATATAGAACTTTTCGAACTCATGTGAGTTTACCTGGTAGTTAGTTTTTTCCCCACCATTTTTAAGCCATTAGCTCTTGGGGATTATTTATATGTCCGTTTGGTTATCAACTTGAACGTTGATGTGTCTTTGAAGAAAGAGTCCTTTCTTGGTACTTACCCGAAGGGATAAGCAAGAGCCTCATTCTGCTCACTCAGCTTGTCATATAAGGGCAAGCTTGTAATCTGGGTTTAAAATCTTCAAATTTTCTTTCATCGAAATTTTGATATGAATTTGGAGAATCGCATAAGTTGTGGAAGTGGTGCTTTAAGAAAGGGTGCATATATTGCAGTTAGTGTTATTTTCTGTGTTAGTAAGTAATTTATATTATTCCACCATGGCAACAGGTTAGGTTCCGTCCCTCGGTAAACCAGTGTTGTCACAGTTACTAAAGGAAGCCAGTGAGGAAGTTTTAGATGTGGAGGGCATCTCGGTACCTCGGATACAAGCACGTGCTTTGATTCGTAAAGGCAATGAGGAAACTGCTTCTGAAGGAGCCGGAGCCTCGTGTGAGTCCTTTCCTTTTTTCAAGTCACAAAAAATGTTACCGCCTGGTATGTTGGCTCGAGTACGCGAACTTAGGAATTTACAACAAGAGTCTATAGTTGCGTTTTTTTTTTTGTGATCTTGAATTTATTACTTATTCTTAACTTCTGCTTGCGATAAGTGATATTTGTCGCCACTTTTTTTTAAGTGCCTGAAGAACTTCAGCCTATCTTTTGTATTGGCACGTGATGAATATTAGGGCATTTCTTGCTTTTCCTCTACTCTATTTCAAATTATTGGTAGTAAGCTCACCCTCACAAATTTCAAACGTAAATTCTTAGAGAAACACCAGTTACCTAACCAGTCCATGAGGGATCATGTATCCGAAGTTATGGGGATTCTAAATGTGGTAATATTTCCCTGCGCAGAGGATTATTTTACAGAATTAATATTTTGCAAGTAATTGCCTCAAAGCAAGAGATTTTTAAATTTTGTTACCCGTCCTATTTGTTTGAGTAAGTTGCTTACTTTAGTATCTGATGTAGAAAAAAACACTGCAGTATTGTGCTGGGGTTTGGCCCTCACATGTACCGAAAGAAACAAAAGGGATGTTAGAGAAACTGAAACACGCGCCTGCTTCATATTAGGACATCAAAATCATTTTGCCAATGGTTGTATTTACAAATACTGTGGCTAGTGATAATGTTTATAGTTTAGGAGGTCAGGTTTCCAGTTGGAGTGTTAGAAGGAGTACTTGGTAACTAACCGATGGGACGGTTGATAAGATAACATTTTTGAGGAGAAACTGAAACATAAGCAATAATATTTTTGTAAGGAAAAGGGTCATCTTAGATCTCGGTGCCCTCAAAGGGAGAAAGAGCTGGGGATACATGTCATTAACAGTTTAAATTCGGAAAGCAAATTTGGTTTACTTTTTGTCCTGGTTACAGTTCATACGATAAAAGTAGGGGGTTTATTGTATTCGGGAGCCACCTGATCTCTTATTAGACATCCTTTTTGTAATTTTTGTTTTTATCGTCTACATAAAGGATTCGTTCGTATTTGGTGGCATTTGACAATAGGATTTTCTTTAGCTTATGGAGGAGTAAAAGTTTCCCACTGCGTGGCGACTTTCAAAATAAAAATTGATTACTTTTGGCAGATGGTAAATTTCCAATTAATGTCTGGACTTACTCATGATATTTTGTTAGGGGTAGAATTTCTTGGTAGAACCCGAGTATGTTTGAATGTTCATAATTATGAATTAATTTTTGGATTTAAGAAGCACTGTCCTGTTAAGATCTCAACAAAACCTTTTCATTCTTTTATAAAAAATGTACTGTCAGAAGTAGTAGATGAAAGAAAAGTATGGTAGAAGAGATCTGTAATGAATTTTCTGATTTTATAACTACTGAGTTTGGTCATTATACTAAACAGCCCCTTGTTTTGAAGCTGAGGAATGGGTATCCTGTATCCTCGGTTCCTTACAATATCGAACCTCAGAAATAAAAATTTTCAAATATTTACTGTCTGACTTACAAGCTCAGAATATAGTTAAATCTTCATATTAGTATGTATTCGAGTCCCTCCTTTTGATTCCCAAAAGGGCATCATGTAAATTCAAAGTTATTTGAGATTACCATAAAGTTAATAAAAAAATTTCTTAGATCCATACCCACTTCTTACTATTGAATATGAATTCCAACATGTCGGGCAAGCGCAGTAAATCTCTATTTTTGACTCAGATTCCTCATTTTTTCAATGCCATTTCCACTAAGATTCCAGTGAAATACTAACCTTTGTAACTCCATGGGGCCAGTTTCAGTGGACCAGTCTTCTCATGGGAGTAAATTGTCATCCGCAGGCCATATCACGTGTGTTATTCCAGGTTCTTGGAAAATATCAATATGACTTTTTAATCACATCTATCTATGATGTGTGTGTTTATAGTCATACTTTTGAGTATCAAGTACACCTTCGTATGTTGTTTCTTACTGCACTAAGTGAAGCAGGATTAACTGTAAATTATGAAAAGTTGACATTGGCTTATACTTATGTCAAGCATATGGGGTTTTTGATAAATATAGGGAAGCTGCTTATGGATCCTGAAAATATTAGGCCGGTCTTAATTTTTCCAACACCAAAAAAATCTCAAAGATGTACGACTCTATCTAGGAATGGTGGGATTATATTTAGAATTCATTCCTGAATTTGCGAAGATTGCAGAACCATTGAATACTTTAAAGAGGAAAAATTTTCTATTTGCAAGGTGTCCAGACGAGCAACATTCTTTTTGTAAGTTAAAAGAGAAATTTGCTACTCCTCTGGTATTGCATCTCCCACAGCTTAGTAAGCCTTTTACATTACAGGTGGATGGTAGTTCGAAGGCCCTAGGGATAGTATAGTGTCAGTTCGAAGAAGAAAATTCAGTGCCTGTTGCTTATGCTAGTAGGTTGTTGACATCTGCCAAAAAGAAATTCTGAGCTTATGAGAAAGATATTTTTCGCTGTGATCTATGGGATGGAAAAATTCTCAGATTACTTAGAAGCTGCTGAATTCGAACTGCAAATAAAGAACCAGGCCTTTAGTAATTTTTAAACCACAAATAAGCCAATAGGTAGTTTGGCTAGATGGCTTGTACGACTTACAAAATTTAAATTTAGCGTGAAACACATTAAGGGTCTTGAGAATGGGATTGCAGATTGCCTCTCTCGGATGTTCGATGCAGAGGAGTTTCATGAGGTACCAGTTGAAGATCCACCTAGTAATTTCATGACTGTTCAAAGTTTTCAAAAACCCAATGATTTCTCACCTCCTTTGATGGAAATTAGAGATCAGGAAGTCCAGGTATCTGTTTTGCAGGATTTTTGCCCAAGCCTCTTTGACACTCCAGTCCCATCAGGAATCCGATATGGAGTGCATGACATTTAAATCAGATATTGTTGCTGGTAAGTCAAGATCTTTTGAGATTTGGAAATGGTTTGGTCGGATACATGGATCCGAAAATAAAGCTTTTAATTCTATGTTCCCAAGATATTGGGAGTTCGAAATTTTTCATTAGAACTGTATCATTTTTAGGGGTCAGGTGGGCAACCTAGGGAAAGAGGAATCTGTTTCAATGATTCAGGAGGTGTTCTAATTGCCTGGTTCAGCCAAGGAAGTAGAGGGATTAGTTAGGGAATGTGAGCATATCAATGCTCCAAACATTATACATTTAGATAGCTAGTCGTTATAATGCTTCGGTTGCACCTTTTCCATGGGAGCAAGTATACTTGGATGTGTTCGGACCTTTTACAAGAACAACAGCTGATTTTACATCAATTCTTGTTGCTATAGATTGGTTTAGTAAGTTCTTGTTTTTGTTTCATTTAAGATCTATGAAGTCATCTGAAATATTTTAAAACCTTAGCCAGCATCTGTTCCCCTTATTTGGTAATCCGATGTATTTAGTTACGGGTAATGTAACCTATTTTGTGTCCTCTGGGGAAAAAAAATCTAGAGTGTGTGTGGGGCGTCAAGATGGTGCAAAACAGCCCATATCATCCGAAAGCCAAATTAGTTGATAGGTATAAACGAAACTTAACTTGAAGATTACCTTGAGAGCTTTCCAAATTGAGACCCATAAAGAATAGGATGGAGTAGTGTACCAGCTTAATTAAGCATTTAACAATGTAGTAAGTGATGCAACAAAATAGGTTCCATCAGAGATTTTCTTTGGATGCAGGTTGTTTCATCCACTTAAAAATGCCTGAGGTTTACATCATACGTACATTGAATAGGTGAAATGTGCACAAGTTATTGAAACTATTTCGTCAGACGCAGCAAGTAAATTAAAGTAATAACATGTGAGGCTTGCATCTCAGCACAATAAAATTTTGGGAGGTATATAATAAGGTTGGTGATAGAGTTCTCTTGGACACACACTTCTTTAGTAACAAGTCAAGATCTTAGTACGATCTTAGAACTTAGTGCGAATCTTGCACCCAAATATGTAGGGGCAATTGCCATTCGTAGGTCTTTGACTACTCTTGCGGTGTTACTGAAGGAAGAAAATAACCCTAGAACTGTAGTTAAGGGTATTTTGTCTCAATTGAAATTGTTATTATACATGTCGTGGACAAGATATGTTTCTTTATCTTGTGTTTTAGGTTAAGATAGTGAATAGGGTAGGTTTGTATGATGAAAGTGTTGAAATACTGTGTGACTTAAAATTACGTTCGTTGTTTCTTGGGTCATTTAGAGTCATTTATGTAGGGTAAGGGTATGAAATTCTGTATTGATCCCCAATGCTGGGTGTCTCTTATTCATTTTTATGCTCATTTATGTTCATCATCATTTAGAATTATGTTTCCGATATTTAGTGTTATCTTATTCAAGATATTGCCAGCAAACTTTAAAAGTCTAAAGTTTAAAATATCTAGGTTGTCAATATTAGGTAATTTTTTTAGTATGAGGTTGGTTCCCATCGGCTGAACACGGTTTCTCCCTGAGGAGGGGAGAGAAAGAGAGAGAGAGAGAGAGAGAGAGAGAGAGAGAGAGAGAGAGAGAGAGAGAGAGAGAGAGAGAGAGAGAGAATTATCGGTTGGAGTGTGGTGCTCTTGTTTTGCTGACATTGTGATATAATGGAGGATTCTCGATCTGTTTCTGATTCCTGATATGAATGAAGAGGTGTTCCTGAGGAGACGACTGGTCAGGGGGACATCCGGAACTGGCCATTCCGGGTTGATTCCTGGCTGCTTCGATCCTGATCTTCAGTTCTTCATCAGAGGAGGGCCTCTGATAGGGGCAGAAGATGAGACAAGGAGTCTCATGACTTAGAATTTTCCACCTGATTGATATTCCAGTTTTACCGTCAACTCTCCTGGCTGCTACAATTTTGCCTGTTTGGAGGGCTAATCACCATCTCAGCTTTGTTCATCAATATTATGCTTTTTTCTACACTTAATACTTCCTAATACGACATGTTTATAAATTAATTATACTAGGAGACACTCTACCATTTGAAGAAATTATGTGTGTTGACATAGAAAATGAAAAATACATGTTGCTGCAGTGACATTTCCCAGTGCATGGGCATGCGACCACTTGGCTAGCGCACTCGTGCATGACTGAAAAAGGCTGACGCTCTTTTTCGAGTGTATTTACTGATCTGCCCGTTTGAGGCGCCAGGAGCGCTGTTCGGCCGGCAGCTATGGGCAACACATATAAAGAGATTGCTACTGTGCCGGAAATTATTTTTGATTGGATGACAGATTATGCCAATAAAAAATTGGGAGTGAAAGATTTCCCCTGCTAATTTTTTGACTCTAAATAGTACCTCCAGCGGGCGGGTTGGGCAGAGAGACTTGGCCGTTGAGTGTGACCATTCAGCATTGCAGATAATGGGATAAGTAACAAACTTTAGGGCCATAAAACCAGTATTCTGTAGAAATGGGTGTTGTAACTCTGTAAATTTGGTAGACACGTTCCTGATGACATCTTAGTTATTTAATATAACAGAAAAAAATACTCAATGTAAAATTCAAGATAAAAATTTTGTCATTTAAAAATTAATATGGTCCTGTATCAAGGAAAAGAAACCAAGCAAAAGCATTATGTTAATGCATTAATGTTTAAGGTATTAAGTAAATAAAGTAGAACATATTTACTCATTTGTGTAGTATATTGCTGAAAATATAAAACATGTACAACTATTTTGTAAAATATTTTATGAACTCCCTAATCATGAACAGAAGTTCTTAAACTTTCGTGCAATTACAATGTATAAAGATACCCTTTGTCAGTATTAAATATCGAGGTGAAAGTTTTGAATGAGGGAAATGTTATTCGCCGTTGATTTAAAATACAATGTGAAATCCGAATCCCCAATAGAATTGTTGAGTGTGTAATAGGGGGTTTGTTTTTAAAAGCCTACTAGATATTCAGTTATTTTGTTTGTAGGACATTTATACTCTCAGTTTCAGTCTTTTATAATATTATCAAATGTTGAATATTTTATATAGATCTTTCATATTGATTGTATGCCAGAAATGTTTTCTTTTGGGTTTGACATGTAGGTATTTTGTATATGTTGTTTGACGAAACATGTGATGAAATGATTCAATATAGAACTTTTCTGAACTCAATTGTACTTATCTGGTAGGTAGTTTTTTTCCCCCATCTTTAAGCCATTAGCTCTTAGGGAATATTAATATGTCTTGTGGTTATGAATTTGGTCGTTGATGTATCTTTGCAGAAAGCGTTCTTGCTTGGTACTTACCCGAAGGGCTATCCAAGGGCATCAATATAACAGGTTATTAGTGCCGTAGTTGCATAGCCACGACAAGCACGACACCACAGCACCGACACGACACTTAATTCTAAACAGCCAATGAAAAAACTGGATATATCTGACGCAAGCACGACAAATTCTGTCGTCCGACCATCAATTGTTGATTAGGAATTATTTATATTTCCGTAGTGTCGTGGGGCACGACACACAAGAGAGAGAGAGAGAGAGAGAGAGAGAGACCCTTGGAAAAAGGAATTTGTTTGACATGCTTTCATGCAATGTCAAATATTGGGGCTTAATTTTTTTTTAATTACTGCATTTAACAATCACAAACAATAATTTTACCTTATTATCCATAAGCTATAACACTTTGTCACCATCATGTATTCCAAATTCCACGTCTGGCAACCGCCTTTGAAACTAGCGCAGTTAATCAACGCCTCCTAAATGGTTCCGAAAATTCTACACTTCGTGTTGCGTCAGTAAACCGTCGGGCTGTAACTTCGAGCAGTCACATTGAAAATATAAATGTTGTGTCGGGGTTGCTGTTTTTGTCGTGTCGTGCTGTGTTTGTCGGTGATATGTGACTCCTGCATAAGGACGTCGGAAACTCGTCGTTTGAATAGTGCCGCAGAGTGCTTGAAATCCCCGTTTTGTTATGAGAAATATTAGCCGCTTCCCCATTAGACAAATCTACGGAAATACATCACACTTAAGATGAGCTACGTACAATACCTATTCTCAATACATCCCTCCAACATAGCCAAAAAAGTAGATTTAGCTGTATTGGGGACACGACTGTTCGTTTTGCGTGAATTCGTCAACCATGACGCGCTCGGACACCTTGGTGTTTATTTTACGTTCCTGGTACTGTTTCACTTAATGATGTGTGATTTTATGGGTATCACTGGATTCCTTTTGACATGCTCTTTCCAACCCGTATACGATTTATGTATTTCGATTTGGCTTTTAGACGAGTATAGGATGAAATTGTGTTAGATTTTCATAATATTTTACTTTACACTCACACAATTTCACCATAACCACGCCACACAAACATTTTTATACACGCAATCAATTGATCTAGACGGGAGCTGTCGATTGAAACTCAAACTAGCGTCAGCTTCTGCTAATCAAAAGTTACTCTACGCAGAAGATATGAGACGCGGTGAAACGAACTGGAAATTACCCCCACCCCTCACTCCCCTACCAACCCCTAAAAACCACCACAAGTATTCCACTTCGAGGCGTACGATACTTCGCAGTCCTCACTCAACGTAATATTTTCTTTGAACCTTTGACAATCAATGGGCGTAGTTTAATTTTGAATCTAGACGATAGATTTAGAGCTGCAATTCCAAACTGTATTCCCAGATTTTGTTATTTTCAGATTTTCTAGAGTGCTTCCCACTATGATCACAGATGTAAATACGTATTCATGTCAAAATGTAAGTAGACGGAGCCCATTACTGAATTCTCAGTTAAATAAATCTACTGACTGTATTCAATTATCGAGAGTGCAGTGCTTTCAACAAAACCCGCAGGATAAGAAATCTGAACACAATATCATCATTACTACACCAGCATATGTTGGAATAATAGATGCAACACAACGGTTGGCTATGGTTCGTCTCACACGTGAAGAGCCTAGACACCAACCTACAACATGTATAGATTAGCATTAGTTCATTTGAAATTATCAAGTTGACATAATTTGAAAAATATAAATAATAATTACTCTTGTTAAACACTCATTATAATTCAGTACAGGCACATGTCATCTCTCTTTAAGGTATATATATATATTTTTTTTGTTAATACATTATAAAATACTCCATTTTTTTATATAAATGCAGAATCTGTGGATAGTGGTTGATTAAATGATCGGTGCCGTTGAGTAATCTGACGAAGGAATCACCCCTCCCCCTCCAATAAACACCACAACGCCACCAAGAAAAGCAGCGAGCTAACATGATAAAGTTCTGGACATTATATTTCCCACCGGGAATCGAACCACTACTCGTCATAGCGATATACCGACCATACTACACCAGTGTGTCACCATTGTTACCCGGGCTGTTATCTCCCGCTATACTTGCGCGTGATTATGAAAGGTGCAGTGAATGAGTGTATGTTCCAACCCGCTTCACATACTATGAGAGTGTCATCTCCACACAAACATACTCCAAGGTCGTAGACAGGATTTTATATCGGGGGATGTTCTTCAGTGCTAACCCCAATTAAAGTGGAGTGTCTGGTGTCCCCTCACTCCGGGAAAATTAGGATACTCAAGTGCAAATTGGTGCTATTTAAGTAGATTTAGAATATATATATATATATATATATATATATATATATATTATATATATACATTGAATATACAACTGGAAGAGTCGTCGTAATATTTTCACAAAATATCTTTCTAAAACTTTTGTAAATATTTATTGGAGGGGAGCGTGTACGGTTGTCTGTGCTACCCTCAAGCACATTATACACTAAATTTATCTGTTAATCATTAAAGCAAAATACCTTTGGGTATAAAAGTTTTGATAAATCACATTATTATAAAAATGTACACAAAAATTTTTTAGTCATCATTAAAACCCAAATATGTACATAAGAATCAAACACTTTTTTCAATCGTATTAGTAATAAAAATATACACAAAATGAGGTCCTTGTATATTAAATCCTAAATACCCGATATTAAAACACTATTAAGTTATGTATTACATTACCAAATACTTAAAGAGTGCACCAGTATCAATGACAAAATTATTGTATGTACATGTATATGTTGTGGCACCTCATCGAACGTTTACAATAGCAACATTCTCCTGTTTGGTTTCCTGGCCATGAAATCTGAATCGTCATCAGCCATGAAAGGCAATGGATAGTGAATTGACATGTGTGCCAGGCCAGTTAATCGTTCGCTGCACATCGAGTTTCTTAAATATGTCTTCATTCTTTTTAATGATGATAATGACGTCTCGACGTCATCTGCTGATACAGGTAAATTTGCCAGGACACACAATAAATGGTGTATGGTCGGGGAAGAAATGTTTACTACTTGTGTCCAAAATGGACATAATACCAATTGGCATGTCAGATTTTTTGCCTTTCCACTTCTCGCGCAATAAAAGATATTCCTCTTCGACCGCGGCCTGAGTAGTTTTCTATTCAAAGTAGAGGCTTAGTTTTTTGACCTCCTTCACACAATTTTGGTGTGCGTGTTTGGGCATCAGAATCTCCAGCGATGAGAGAATGTCCTTATTTTGACAAAATCGCTGTTAAAGACTAACAAAACATCCATCTACACAAAGCAGAACAAATAGATCTGAGATAATACTGTTCAACAGATTTGTGGGGATGATTATTCCTCGTGGTCTCCTTTTAGCCTGTCGCGGTACTCCAATAACAGTTCGAATTTTATCTACAAAATCATCCGTACTCGCGAAATAAGTATTCACGTGAAAATAATTGCAACCATTTATTCATTATTCGCGAGTGAAATTCGCTTAGCTGGCGGCCGCTTGGAATCGTTTTTCTTATGTCATTGTGGTGACCTCTACTAACATACGTCACTGACAAAGTTTTCTTACAAGTCCTCACCCGTCTGAAAAACCCAATTATTCGCCGCGACCTGGACGCTCACGGGATAAGGAGTTGGAGTTCCGAGTTGTAAGAAAGTAGTATCGATGACATGATGATTGTGCCGGAAATGTATGCAGGAGGGGAGATAGCATTGCCTACAGTACATCACCGCCTCTCTCTTGTATCCAGTAACACTAACCTCATTACTGTTGTGAATAAAAAACCTATTCATATCATTTTTTCCAGAATTTAAATAAATGTTCACTACATGACATTAATTTCACACCTGCGTGTATAAATTGATTTTGTTGCGATAGTGAATGTAATCATGTGTTTCCCAGTGTACTTTCACAAGGTATGGAATGAATTACCGTAAATTTAGTTTATTTTTGATAGTAAGACAGTATAGTACTGTACGGAAAACGCATTATTGGTAAAATAAGGGTCTGAGTACATAACCTTATTTTGCCCATCTGTTACGCAGAATTTGCGATTTTGTTTATTCGCAGGATTTTTCAAGGCCCTAACCCTCGTGAATATGAAGGGATTACAATAAGAGAAAAGAGACAGTACTATAACAATTGATTTGATCTTTGCTTTCAAAATACGACACATATAGTTTTGTGTACAATTTCCTAAAGTTTGCTTAAAATATTATAACAAATTAAGTTCACGACAAACTATAAGACAG
Organism: Dryococelus australis; assembly: GCA_029891345.1. NCBI lineage: Eukaryota > Metazoa > Arthropoda > Insecta > Phasmatodea > Phasmatidae > Dryococelus > Dryococelus australis. The sequence continues at coordinate 121,293,466 of CM057000.1, read as the reverse complement.
CAGTAATTTTGCAGTATTTCCTAAATTTTAGAGTTCATAATTCCCAAGGTCCTTAATTTTCATTACTAATTACGTATTATTAAAACTTGTGTTTCAGTCCTACAAGGTTGTGTTCGATTTCACCTTCTAAGGACCCGTACTTGGCGTCGTTCCCTTGAATCGTGCATCCCGGATGTGATGTCACGTTGTTTCTAACCGAATTCTCTTTAAGAGCGCATATGCACCCTAGAATGCCCCCTTTAAACATGGGAACGAGCAACTTGCCCTTCTCGAGACCTACATGGCCCGCGACACGGGAAGGGAACAAAGGCAATTGGCTATGTCCACATTGCACTGAATTCGAACACATATCTTATAATTTACCGTGATTGTACAGTACACACAATGCGACTACGTATCAGAGTCTCTGAATTAGTGTCAGTGGCATTATTTTCCATTTCCAGTTTTCTTTTTTTCTTAATAACAAATTTATCCAACGAAAATCAGGAATGTAGTGTCCGCTGTACGAGAGAAATAAACTTTCTGCAATACAAAAGTACAATGAACTACACCACAACACAACACGTCAACATATGTACACACAATGAGCTGTGTCTATATCAGAGCTATGGGGATGTAAGAACTTGGCCTTCCGCAGCACGCTTAGGCCCACTGCGCAGACAGATAACATGGCCAATAGCAACACGCCCAGGCGCACTGCAGGGTATAAGATACAGTGTCAACGATAATGTGCCCAAGGTCAACCAGCCCAGATAAAGTATTTTTATGAACACAAGCAGTCAAACGTCACATAATCTATAACTTCTAAGTGCATTTCATTGTAATAGTTAGACCACTACAAATGTTACCAAGACTATTTTTTTACAATTTAGTTCAATATTTCAGAGGATGTCCAGATACCCAACACAGCCCCTCCCTTGTCAACGTGGCTGACACCAATTCACACGTATACGCACACTTGCACGCACACACCCTCATACCTGATTGAATATTACGTTAGATTCAATAGAGATTATGAAAAGGGGGAGAAATCAATTTTTAATGCCAAAATAAACATTAAAATAACTTTACTTCGTCATTCATACTAGTGGGTGGGAGAGTTCTTTTTTCCTGCTGTACACATATTTCCGTCGTATTTCATATTCTCCTGGCACAAACACATTAAGAAAATGGGAAAATAAATTTTAAAATCACAGGCCGAGTTTTAATATGTTATGAACTCCCACCCTTATAAAAAAAATTCGCGCTAGATTAAAGCATTTACGTCTAAATAATGTTATCCTTAAGAAATACTATACAGTATGAGTAAAAGTTCATCTCCAACGAAATAATGAGCCACTCGTGTAAGTAATAAAATTTGTGGTATATGATAATAGAAAATGATTGCAGATCAGTGGAAATAAATGAATCTGTGCAAATCAGCTGTACTGGCGAAATTAGCTGCGACATGAAGAAGACTCAACAACAGTTCGACCACACGAGTTTCATAACTGAAAAAAAAAAGGATCAATATGCATTAAAAATCTTAAAGGTAAAAGACAAATATCGCTGTATGGACTCGTGAAGTTTATTTCTTAATTACCTGTGTTTAATACAAGCAGTCGTGCTCATACTTCATTCGAGCCATCTTGCTACACTACTGTCCCATCATTGCAAATAAGCTTATTAATTGTGACTGAGCAAAAAAAAGTACTTTTGTGGGTACTTATTAAGCGATTCTCACACTGTTGTACGTCGCTTGACAGAAACTTCACTGATGGAACCTCTTATACCTCCTAGAACGTCTGAAGGGACACATCAAGAGATGCATCCATTCGTACAAATGAGGAAACTGCCTCACATTTACTTGCACATGGAGCATTACCAGCAACTACCCAACCAAATGCTGTACAAAATGCATGTGGTTTTCCTTCGATCTTGCGCCAGTGATCACATCAGCTACTACATCTGTAACCGGAAACATTTCAATACAACCAAGTGAGGCGAATTCGGGATCGGCTAACGGATTATTTTCTAAGGTGTGCAAGATTTTTTGTAACAATTTCCGCTGAATGCATGTTACCATTAATTATATTGAGAATCAACGCTCGAGTAGTAAAACGCAAATCTCGCATGTGAAGCGAGGCAATCTCACATACTACTGCCCCTCTCGAGTCTTTCCTAGTATGCCCTATGCCAGAAAGGTTCACCCTCTCCTCATTTCGCTGAAGTCCCAAGACTTTCACACGCCCTTCTGTTGGTTATTAATGATGACTGAGATTCACTATCTAATAATGCACGCACAACCTGTTATTGGCCACTAATGTCTATAACATTGATGGGATGAGTCTTAAGCAAACTTTAGTCAGACGACCATTCTCCTCTGAAAGACACGACAAACACAGTACGATAGTGCTACTATTACCTTCCTCTTGAACATAATTGTCTATAGCATCGTGATCTGTCTCATCAGAACTTGTATATCGTGACGAGTGAATGAAGATGTGATGTGTGCGTTTTCAACTGCTGGCAGCGAAACTTTGAATAGCAATATAACGCTGCATGTCCTGCTCGCAGGCAGTTAAAACATAACTTGTGGATTAGCACGCACTCCCTTATCTCATCTGTCGGCTTTGAAAGAAATGTCTGGCATCTGTGTAGGTCATGAGTAGCACCAGAAATTGGGCACAACATCAGGTTACCTGTATTGTCATGAACTGAAACTATGGTTGTCTTCGAATCTTTCGACTGGCTATTGTTTCCTTGGCTGATTGACCGAAATTTGTTCCAGAAGGAAAATTTCCTTTGAGAGTGTGGACTCTTACAGTTGTAGCGAGCAGGAGGTTGATCGTCAGCAGCAAGCTGAATATGCTCCACATCTCTAGCCTTCAGTTCCAAGAACTTTAGTAGCTTGGAATACGATGGCACATCCTCTTCCTGGTAGTGTTCAAATGCCTGCCTGAGTGGTGTATCCAAATTATCGAGCAATATATTTAGCAGCAGGTAATCCTACTCAACCACTGGAAATTTCTAGCCTCCAACTCACTCGAATTTTCTTCCACTATTATAACAAACTTGGTTAACCCAACCGCTTTCTTACGTTCAATCATTTGTAGATGGAATATCATATGGACATGTAGTGTTGGGCGAGGCTCAGACTTTTGAACTTCTCTCATATTTTCAAATTACCGAGTAATTGCTTTCGGTGACCGGTTGTCATGGGACTAATCATTTTATCCATGTGAAATTGGGGAATTATTAGAAAAGTAAATATTTTTCAAATGTTCTCATTATTGCACTTTGATGCATAAAACCTCAGAATGCGAAATAATTACTTTTAAAGTCATCACAAATTATTACCTAACACTTTTCATTAGACGTAGTTAAATCGAACATCTTTCCCTCCAACATTATCACCTTTACTGGGCGCATGTCACTCATTGCGCCCGGTGAAATATATGCACTATAACATCTCAATTTTACTAATTTCATGATTATGTTATGAATGTCCATAATTTTATGTTTTTTTAATAAGTGTTAAATGTGTGAACTCATTTTAACAAATATTTAGTATGTAATATATATTATATTGACAGTAATATAAATTTAGTGTATAGAATTGAAAGTTTTTTGTCAGTTAAATGCTATGTTATAATGTTTTCTGTTAATTTCGCTACACCAGTCTGTAACAACAACTATTGTTTCTGTTAGGAACACTGAGTAGAAAAGAACATTCCTAAAATATTCTAATAATGGTTGTCTTGATAGAAGAATGTAGTATACGAATTGCTCCTGGATAGATTGAATATTTTATCTACAAGTTCGAAATATGTGAATATGTACATATATCAAAGTACTAGAAGAATAAACGAGCAATAATATAAAATGAATTTAAGTCAAGAAGTGTTATTAATTTCAAGGGAAGTTATGAGCATTATGAGTATGATACCGTCTACAATATCGGTCTAGCTGAGCGGAAAGACATCAGGATGGCTGCTGCATGCTGAGTTGGATTAGACACTGGAATTCCTGTTTCATGTAGAGGCGTCATGACATCGATCGCCCGCAGGACCGTATATAGATGACAGGTGGTGCTACACTACAGTTTCTACGACTGCTAAATTGTCGCCTACACAATCAGCTAATGAGTGATTATTCATTTTTATTTAAAGGACTATAAATATTGGTTGTTTGGAAGATGTGGAGCAGCAGTCTTTCGCGCTGTAGTGTAAATAATATTTTAATAATTACAGTTTGGATAAATTTTGTAATTGTAGTGATGAGATATTTAATTTCTTTGTGGTAAGTTGGTTGGAAATTTGTTTCACAATGGCGACTATTAGTTTACTCAAAGCCCCGAGATTTCGTTGAATATATTTCACATAGTCAAAAACTAATCCGGTGAGAATTCTAAATTTGTTCCTTATTTATATTACCATGTGTCATATTAAGGCGTTTCTCCACATTGATTCATAAATACTTAATTGATTCTCTTTATGAAATTTTTGCACAGAAATTCGATTTCCTCATAGCTGAGGCATAAACACACATTTATGTATTACACACGTATTTAGATATCTTCACTTACACCAATTCATAAAAAATATTATATTTTATTAGTGTTATTTTGATATATTTTAAATTGGCTTTCTCACGTGTGACCATACGTAGTAACACAAGTCGTGTTACAATAATTTTTAATATTCCCAAAATTGTAACTCTACGCTGCATATGCTACAGCATGTAGGAGCAGTGACTTTATATATAGTTTATTAGAAAAGTGCTCATTTTATAGTGAACAGCCTTTAGGGTATAACGTGACATCGAAAGTGGAGTATATAAGAAATGGAGCAAGTTGGTCAGAGATGCAGGTACGGGAAGGGAACAGACCATATCCTGTAGTAAGTAGTCATTCCAGCGTTCGCCTGGAGAAATTTTGGGAAATCGTGGGAAAAATTAATTTTGGCTGTGTTGGGGACACTGCCGTTTGTTTTGCGTGAATACGTCTGCGTGTAAGCGCTCGGACACCTTTTAGTATTTGTTTGACGTTCCCGGCTCCGCTTCACTCGATCATATGGGGTTTTATGACTATCAATGGATTAAGATTTAGATGCTCTTTCTCATGGTATCCGAGTTCTGTATTTCGACTTGGCTTTTTTAAGACTATACGCTAAAATTGAGTTCCGTTTTCTTTTTTTTTTCTTTAAACGCATACAATTTCACCATTACCACGCCACACAAAATGTTTTTATACACGCAATATATTGATCTTGACGAGAGCTGTCGATGGAAACCTAAACGAGTCACGTAGCTTATCCTAGCCAAAAGTTATAGAACGCGGAATTTATGAGACGAGGCGAAACGAACTCATAATGTCTGTGCCCCCCCCCCCCCCCCTCATTGATCGCCATCATGGCGCAAGAAACCCATTGTCTACGGTGCCCTCGATGTTTCTCAGTCCTCACTCAACATAAAATATTCTATGATCCTTTGGCAATCGAGTGGTGTAATTTCATTTTAAATGAAGACGATCGATTCGGAACTGCAATGCCAAATTATATTACCCGATTTTATTAAAGCATCGATTGTGCAAATTCATAACATTTGTCCTCCATTTAGGATGATAATGCTACATGCAATGTGTGCTGCATTAAAGTATGTAAACTGACATGTTTCATGTTTCAAGTACCGCAGATAATTTTTAATGTTGTTGGTGTAAATAATTAAGTATATTATGTTGTATATAAGAAACACAACAAAAAATTCAAGTAAAAATTTTAGAAGCATCAATTATGCACACAGAGATACAATATTCACAATTTATTTACATAATAATGCCAGGGCGTTTGAAAGAAAAATATTATTTTGCAATATTTCGAGATCACTTGAACTAATTTCTACCCAATTATGTACACCAGAAATGCTATAGAAGGTCATGTAATTTTACATGGTTTGAAAAAGTCATGCAATGATGTTTAAATTGGCGGTTCCTTAAAGGTTTTTATTATTTTGTCACAAATATTAATTATTATAAGAAATTAAAATAAAATATTTATGTTGACAGTATAGATCATATTCATGATATACAGAGTATCTATTATTGGCACCAAATAAGACAATAAATTGTTTTGTACCATAACTTGGCCCTACTGTGCAAATACGCGAGAATAATTTATTTGCTTCGACCCACTAACTACTGTATTTTTCATTTGTATTTTATTATTTGAAACAAATGGTATTAAAATATTTTCTTCAATTTATAAAATAACGTGAATATCCGATATACGAACATATTTGAAAGATTTACTGATACCCAAGACCCAGGTTCTGTTAATTTGTTACTAATTTTGCCGTTATGAAAACATCCCTGATTTTCAAATATACAGCCACTGCCATTGATAAGGCATTTTAAACAATTTCAAAACATTTAATATTTTAAATCTTTTTCAGTATCAAATATACAAATATAATTCAAAGTACGGATAAATATGTTTGTATTTAGTGTATTTAAGGATATTAAGATATTCCATTAAAATAATGCTGTTTTACAATATTGTCAACACGTAAAATCATGCATATAATAATAAAGAATTGCAAAATAAAGTGAATCTGTAAAAAACATATTCACTATCGCTACTTCAAAATCTGTATTAAAACTTTGGAAATGAAATGGAACGAGCTTCAATGCCAAATATTTCCAAAGAAAATCCCTACTTTAATTTTTTGAGTGGTAATCATGTGATCACGGGTTTATTATATTTGATACTTTATGTATGAATTATTTAATTTTAAAATAAAGATACTTTGATATCATAAGAAAGTATAAAGATGAATCGCTGAGAAAAGTCAGGAAAATCATAGAAACAAAGCCAGAAATAACTAGTTTTTTCATCTAGTTACCTCTGCGACAGTAACTAACCCAAATCCAACAGAACTATCAAAATCCAAAAAAAGAGATAGCTATACATTTTTTAAGTCTTTGGTTTTTCATCAGACGCAAGATTACAAAGGAAGTGAAATATTTCTAAATCATTTTACCTACCAAGTTGCATTAACACGTAGTCAGGGAAAATGCGCATGTATTCCGAGAGTTTATTTATGTTGACACTGTGCTTAAACTATAATATAATTATTTTTATTCTGGTTGTGCTTACGACAATAACTTAGACAATTTTGGGAAAAATAGTGTGCGCACTCTCTGATAGTTCAGATAACTCAAGAAGTAAAATAAATCCTTATTTATTATCATAATTGTACTGCGCTATTAAGAAACTGAAATAAATAAAAATATTCGTTCAGCAGGAATTAAGCAGTTGACAATGCTGTTTTCCAAATAAGCGTTGATTAGAGTTTCTGGTTTATTTACACAATGCAATAAACAGGGGGAAAAACACAAACGTTGGATAAATAGAAAATGTTGAGGGTTTAGAGGGATTATAAATTATTTGTTTAGTAATGCTCATTCTTATGTATAGTGACAAAAACCTGTAAAATAAGTATTGAAACCTTATATTTTCAGAAGTTAACAACACTATCGAAGGATTATTTTGTTAACGATTACGGAGGTTTCATTGAAAGATTTTACTACATCAACCTGCTCCCTAGTTGCCATACTTAAATTAAGAAAATAGAAAAGCATTTTCACTTACTCTAAATGCAAAATTATATTTTCGAAAAAAAATATTTACATGGTCCGATAGTTACAGTACTATGCAAGATATTGCTTTCAATATCTTAAAAACTAGTTATGATTCACAGCTACCATCAAATTTATTTATTTATATTATCCAGATTTTCACAGTTATTTTTTATACCGTGAAATTTCCTTTATTAACCCATGTATGGTAATATTAAAACGTCACCTCTTGAAGTCAAAAAAGGACAACACAACAGATAGCATAATCTCTGGCCATGGATATAAGAAGTTATGGTACAATCATTGAATGATAAAACGTGCCGGAGTCCCACTGCATGACGTCCAGCCATGAAATTCGTAATCGGTGACCTCTTTTCCGGAACATATCTACAATTATCATTTACTGCAGATATTTTTCCCCCTTTCCGCAACAATATCAGCTACACCCCGCAGCCAACAAGAAATTACTGAACATTTTATAAGCGGTATTCATGAGTTCCCAGTCATAAGAGAACAACTGTATACTACATAGATCATACGGACATTCTACTGTGCCGCAAAGGTAACAAACACATTCTGCAGTGCTGCTCATTTTTATTTCTTTTTGGAGGCCATAAGTTATAACTATTAGGCAATAATTGTAGATAGATTTACAGGCATGTATAAGATATTTAGTATGTGGAAATTCTAAAAGTTAAAGACGCACATTCGTAACACCATCCTGACAAAAGAACACTTGGCATATTGCTTTTTCCGACACCGAGAAAATGCTTCTTACTATAATGCTGAGGCATACAATGTGCGTGACCATCATCTCTACAAAATAATTATATGTAAATTATATTCGGTGTTCCTGTCAAATTTAAGATTTCAAATTTCCAACAATGAAGTATTTTAGTTAAGTTTATTCAAATATAAAAGAATTACAACTATTCAACATGTTTTCATATAATGAACCTACATTAACATTTCTAATAAATCCTTTAATTATATATATATAAATGTGTGTGTTTGTGCTATGCATGACTGAATAAGAATATGTGTTTTGATAGCACTACATTTGTTTAGAACACACAATAGTCATACAATTTGATTAAAATATTGACAACTTCTGGAATGCTTCAAATCTTCTAGTAGTGTAATTGTAAATAGCTTAGATATCACAAGCTATTTACACTGGAACAAAAATAGAAACACTGGTGATAAATAGTTGGCATGGAATAACAAATATTTCATCTTTAAAGCAATTAGGGAAATTTCAACACTTAAAATATTATAAATGGGTTTTAACTGAGGAATCATAAATTAAAGTCGTTAAAGTGGAATGAATACTGTGTATTAAATTTGAACTGTTCCATTAATATGGCAAAGTGTTAAATTAATAAATCTGGCACTTTTCCACATAACATTATGTAGCACTATTTGTGTGTTTCATTTGGTGTGAATCGGACGATTGCGAATCGAGATATGCCATAAAACGTCCAAGTTTTTCATGTGATGATATACATAAATAGAGGACAATAATTCTCTGGTAGCACATTCGAATGGTTGTATACTGCCATTATACAATGTTAAAGTAAAATCGTTTACATAGTTTCGTTAATATGGCACATTAATCTTCAATAATCTTATAGTCACCATTGGTAAAATAAATTTCTACGTCACTTAATACAAATATGAATATGGCCTCAATAGGTAAGAACTGATTGATTGTTTCATGAAATACGACGTAAAACTGTATATATTTATTGTGGAACAATCTTACAAAATGGCAGAGAAATTATAATCTGTATACACAAATTTGATTGTTGTAATATATGCTGCCAGCATGCGAAGATAAGCTGGAATATATTTCAGAAGTAAAAAATAATGAGTTATTATATTTTAATAGTCATCATTTTAAATATAAGTGTCTGATATACTTAAAAAATACCAGTTTGCACCATTTGCTGCTGTAGTATTTGTTTGCCATATTTTGTATTCATCTGTTGATTATTTCCCGAAATATTACATAAAAACATATTTTTTGTGTAGCATATCTTACAAAATGGCGGACACAAGTGCTCCGTGTCTCCGTGTATACGTATAAGATTGTTGTATTAAATCCTTCCAACATACAATATTAAGTTGGGGTTGATTGCATGCTTTCGTCAGTAAAACAAACTAAATCAACACAACTATAAAACCACAATTCTGAAAATAAGCCTTTTTACTATCTTGAAATATACTAATTAACACCCTCTGTTGAAGTATACCTCATTGCCAAATGTGTTAGGAATGTGCCATTTGTTTCCCGAGATATGACATAAATTTATTTATTCGTATAACGTAACCTTACAAAATGGCATGCAAAATATTCTCTGTGTAGATACAGTTAATAGTTGTAGTATCTACTGCCAGTATATACTGAGAATTTGGAATTGATAACATGGTTCACACTATATAGCATTCTAAGAAAAGAAGGCCAAATGACCCTCATTTTGATGATATTGTCTGACATAATTATAAAAAATACCATTTGAGCTCATCTGTCGAAGTAACATTTGTTTGACAAATTTGATAGGAATCTGTCTCTTGCTTCGCTTGATAAGATCAAATTAATGTATTCATTTGGCGCATACATTCATAAAGCCGGACAAAAGTGCTTCATGTAGATTCAATTTTATAGCTTGAATATTTACTGCTAGCATACAAATTTAAAATGGTATTGATTACATTGTTTCGACGATGGAGCATTCGAAGCTAAAATGACTACACTGGTGCCATTTTTGAAAATATGTGTCTGGAATATTCTAAGCGTACCATTTAACTGCATCTGCCACAGAGCTTCTTGTTGGCTAAAATTTGTAGTTATAGTTTTATTGTTTAATGAAATAAGAAATAAAAAAAAACTCATATAAATCTATTTTACAAAATGGCGAACAGACGGAGTTATGTGTTGGAATAAACGAAAATATACACAATTTGGTGAAATTTGGTTATACGGCATGGCAGATATACCATACGAACTTAAAATAATTGCATGTCCGCCATTTAAAAAAAAAATTTTTAAACAATTTGGATTACATACATTTACATAGTTTTCCAAATTATGATATACTTGCCAAATTTAGGGTGAATGGTTCAGTAGTTTGAGTTATTATATATATAATTTATTTTTTCGTGTGGCAGTATCTATCAAAATGGTGGAGTAATAACAATATTTATCTCTTAATTCGATATCTACATTATGCACACTCTATATACAGAATATGGTTAAAATCGGTAAAACTGTGCCCTAGATATAACATATCACACTAATTTTTTTAAATGGTAACCATCTTGAAAGGAAGCGCCCAGTGTGGTCGGAAACTGTATAAGTCAGATGTTCTCACTAAGTAGGCCTACCACATTCTTTACTAGTTTCATGAAATTCTGTTCAAGCGTTAAAAAATTGAAAAGTGGGCACTCACAAGAGCCAAAAATAAACCTTCACACACAAATATACATAATATTGCACATCAAGACACTCAGACAGGAAAGTGATAGATAAGTCCTCTCTTTCCTTCGGAAAGTAGGCTTATATAAAATACGAAGTTTCTTTATATTCATATATCCATGAAGAGATCAAAGCCTAAGTATAATTGTAACAATCATTTTATTTAATGATATTCAACATGTGTTCATGTAATGTTATTTCCAAAGCTATTTATTAGTACTTGTTGAAACTATATATTTCTTCCCACTAACCTAGTAATTTAAAGACCGTTTTCTCTTTTAGAATGACGTCAATAATAAATATTTTTTAATTAAAATAAAAATATTCGTACTCGAAGTAACACTTAAGGAAGGGATATTTTAAGAACAATGCTGTTTCTAAAAGTAATTTAGTATTAAAATATAGAATCTAAATTTATTGTATATATATATATGTAAAGTATAGAATAGGACGAAACAGGCAATGAAACATTATGCATGGATAATTACATTTATATATGAACAGAAAAAGGCACAAGATTTTGTCTCTCAGGGTCTTTGAAATATATAAAAGCAAACAATAATAAATTTAAATGTTTTTAATTTCGAGTCCAAGAATTGTAGTAATAAAAATAATCTTATTAGGAATTTTATATCGAATAATGTAAAATTAGTGGGTTGAACGACGATGTAAATGAGTATTACTGCATTTTTGGCATTTTCGCATGACGATGAAATAAATATAACAATGAAAAATTAATGTTTAGGAAAATCGAAACATTTCGTAATAGAAGAATGTTAGAAAACAGTTAAGTTGAATCCCTGTATCGGGTATTCGAAGTAACAGTTCTATCACATGTTGATAAAACCAGCCTGTGTTCCATTGAATGACGTTCAGACTTGAAACTGGCAGTCTGGGATCTCTTTCCGTGAATTAATGATATTATTTGTTCGTTTTCTCGAAGGCCTCGTTAGTTATAATGAAAATATAATTATTGTAGTTTTAATGTTTGGAAGGGCTTCCAAAGTTTTTATTAATTTTATGTTTTAATTTATTGTAAAATAATGCTATGTTTATTTATATGTTTTAAAAATATGTTTTGTTTCATTTACTACTAAATATTTGGCATTAGGATTAGTTGTACAAGAAGGTAATATCTATAATCTTTACTGGGAGGAGATATCCCACCGGACATATTATTATATGTGAAGACATGGACTGTAGTCTGATTTTGTTGGATTTTGATGACACGGAAGGTTTATGGATATTGCTGCCGTGTCTCTACCTCTTGTAGCTTTGAAGAATGGGTACTTTTGACACCTTCGACTTCGATCCTGGGATGCAAAGGTCGTAATAATTGACATCATTTACTGCATGCACTACAAATAAATCTTATTTACTTTGGTTTTTTTTTGGACTATAATAATTCCCGTTCTACTCGGTGGTTTGACAAGTAGACAAATAATAATGTTCTGGCAACTGCAAGCCAAGGAATTCCTACTTTTTAGATATTTGAACAGTTTTGGTGACACTTTATTTTAATTCGAGACCAAGCAACATATTTTCCAACAGTAATAAAATATTGCAATATTGATTTTTTTCTCCCATTCTAAAATGTGTTATGAAAGGAAGTTTGTAGTAGTGCAATATTATTTCTAAGTGTAAAACAACCAAAATCAATTTCCTTTCAATAGAATTTTGTCTTCAGATTATTTGCTTATGCTTTTCTTTTTGATATCCAGTTTTTTTTCTATCCAGCAGTAGACACATTGTCGTAAATTACATGCTTGAGTTTAATGCGATGTTATTATCTAAAGGAATAAAAGCGTCTAACAGAATATTTCATATGTCAATAAATCCCATTACACACATATTTTATACATTACATGAAATCGTTTAGACTATTTGTAATCACTTCTTCCAAAATTGCAGAATACATAAATTGGGTTTAACTAAATTCAGTGTTTCGTTTGCAACCGGAAAGAGATTTATCAGTATTGGCAAATGGTTTTTTTTTTTGTGTTTTATATCAACCTGAACATTATCGCTTATTATAAACTGAATAATGCTCTATCGGTATTAACATATTTTAAAGCGTTTCGTCGGCAACTGGTTTACAAGAATTCAGTACTGAAGTATATTTTGTTTTGCAGAATGCATTTCATACTTCACCGTTCACCCATCGCGATGTGGCCCAGTTACATATTTCCTCGTGACGTAACTCATAGGTGTCGCAGCATTGTGCATAGTGTAACATCCAGGAAAATATAGTGCATAGACATACATTAGAGCCACATAGGCTCTCAGAACCATACTCCTATACTGATTGGAATTAAGACGGTTAACATTGTAACTTTACACAACTGAAATGCTCCCGGTAGCCGGGTGATTCTTTCGCCGGTCATTAACACGTTAATCCATGACCGGGTCACTCCGGGTTTTCTCGGGGAACTCGCCTTTATCTGCCCTTTAATTCCGGCGCTGCTCCATACTCACCTCGTTCGTACTCATCGGCTCTCGAGCCCTTGATTTTAGGAGATGTCCAAATATCATCACTCACTCTTCACTCAATCTAAATACAATCGCATGTAGAGAAGATAGAGGACATTGTCTCTAGACTTCAGAACGTTTTGGATTTCTCTTGTTTCCCCCGGTCTTTCCATTCCATTGCTGATCCATCTTAGGGTTAAACAACAAGGAGGAAAAATCGCTTCTAGGAGCACCGCCTTAAAGGTTGGAATGTGCACATGTATCCGTTCAAATCACAGTTAATTTATTTTTTGAATAAATACTTTATCTTCCCAAATTGGTGGACTGACCCAGATCAACACCTCCAATTACCAAAATATAAGCTATTTTCTTACAGTGGTAACATTTTATTGAGGTAATTTAAAAATAATCTACAGAATAATTTGTATTCTTTTGTCTTTTTCAGATGAAAGGAATCATTTTGCTCGCCATCATTGTGATTGTCATGGCCGTCAGATTTGCGCAGGCAACTGAGGAATCGTCAGAACTGGGAGAAATTTCTTCATCAATAGGAGGGTTTGCTTCGAGAATAGTAGAAGTTATTAAAGATGTCGGAGCGAATATTAGATCTCTTGTTTAATATACATACCGCTGTTAAATACACATACTACATGTTTTCGAGGTAGTGATTCTCAATGTTAGATAAGAGTCATTATTATCAAAAGAGAAAATTGTTTTACTATATAACAGCATTAAACACTACAATAAATTATGGCAGTTGTGTTGGTACTTATTTCATTGAAACTCATTTTGAACCCAATTCTAGTAAGTAAGCTCTTATTACATTAATTATTCTACTCTTCATTTTCTCAGATCTTAAAGTGTTCTCCAGTTATACTTTTTTATTCATTTATTCCATTAAAATTTGTTAATTAATGTTACATAAAAGCATATTATATTCTTTTGTATAGGTTAGTTTACATATATATATATATATGTTTTGTTTAGCTTAATTATATATATATCTGTGTGTGTGTGTGTGTGTGTGTTTTCAACATTTGTCTACAATAGATTAATATCTTCATGTTAGTAATGATTAAAGTCAACGATAAGGTTTAAAATTTAATTTTAGTATATAATATTAAAAATTATAACGTTATTGTCAGTGTTTATAACTATTTTTCAACTTTCGAGATATTTATGAATAAGACGCTCTCAATGAAGTTCTGAGCTCACTCTCGTATATATACGTTCCTCTCATAGTTGCAGTCTTCTTCTCCATCTTTACTCTCAACATGAAGTCTACTAACACATTGCGACATCTTGTTTTGCTCGTATTTACGATATTTGCTTTTTTTATCCGCCGCTTGGGTAAGTGCACTTGCGGAGAATGTTGTAATTTTGCCGACGTGATATTTGTTAGTGTGTCACGTAAATTTTTAACATTGCCGATTCTACCTATATTGGTGTCCGTATCCGCAATTTTGATTGCACCCTTTCTGGGATGTGATCTGCACTACTGCTCGTGGCGTGATTCATGTGAATCATGATTCCACTTCTTGCCTGGCACCAATGACGTCTAATTATTTCTTCTATCCTTAATTTAAATAGTTTTGAATTATTTTCCGCCTGCATATATAGAATGCCCTTGGACGTGCTCAGAGACTCATCTTATAGCCTTTCTGTCATGAAGAAAATACATAAACGTTTCAACAAAAAATTCATGAAAAATTCTTATGATTTTTATTTGTGCTAAAAGGGGAAAAAATAATTGTTTAGAAAACATATGTGTCAATGAGCTGACTTTATCAAATTTTTTTTTTTTTATCCAAGGATAACCAAAAAATTTGAGAATGGCATACTTGTTTTGTAAATTCGGTATTGAGTTAACATTGACATAAAAATTAACCAAAATAATATTTTACTCAATAGAGTATATGCGAATACGATGGTTATTGTCTTGATACTCATACCGATAGAAATATGCTGTTTGTGTTATGATATCCCTTAAATTCATTCATTTTAATATTTTGATTCTTGTTCAGATTTTTACATTTTGTTGGTCTATTTTTTATAGTAGTAAAAATTTTGATGAAAAATATATTCACGGATCCCATCTTCCTTTAATGTGGCTTCCACGTGTTGAAGCGAGAGTACCTTAATGGATTCCAGTTGACTTCACGTGGATAACATAACAAGTGGTAGTAGTAGCTGGCGGTTCCTGTAGTAGAGAGGAGTTTTGTTTATGTACATACTTGTTGCAAGTGTTCCCTTGCAGCTTGGGCATACACGGCGTTGGTAAGAGCTCTGTGCTTAGTTGGTTTAAGAGAGTCAGTGCATTTAATATCTAATAACTTGTGTGTGCATTCTCATGTATATTTTACCACCATGGTATTTTGCATTGTGACTGAACTTCTTCTAAAAGAAGAATGTGTATACGGGTGCACCATCAGAGGTGCACAAAGTTTAGAAAATAGTGCAACGCCTTGAAGAAATGCCTTGAGTGTGGCTACAACTGCAAATACCTCTAATTCATAAGAATATTTAGCTAACACAAATGTTGATGCAAAGTATCAGACCTGCTCTACAGAAATTATACAATTAAAGGAAATATTTGAAAATCCCATTGATAGAGGATCTAATTCCTACCCCAGGGTAAAGAATCGCTTACCTTATCTCAAAAGACGTGGTCATAACATCGTTACCAAGTTTGCAGATCATTTGTAATAGTCTTATTTAAATTTTATTAAGAGCATTATAGCACAAACCCAGCCACTATTTGAGGCTGCTACCAATTTGGAATCACTCTCAATAATTGATCACAGTAACATGGATTTTCCTACCATATCATCATCTCGGTCACCCAAAAACTTGCCAGTATTTATGTTACTCCACGTTCACAACATGAACCTGTCATTACCAAATCCATTGTTGTCAAATTGGTTGGCAACCTACCCATTTCCAACATTACTTCAACCACTATTCCATCCAATACCATCCATAACACAACATCCATTCAAACCTAATATTCCTTATATCCCATATCATTTTCCTGTACACCTGTGCACGTTTCACACTCACAATCATGCATGTTCTCATCAGCTTCGGCAAAATAACGCACCCTCTTGAAATTATCATGCGTTATTTCCTCGTAACTGAAGTTGTGAGTGTCCTAAGTGTCATTTGATGACTACCATCCAGTTATATTATATTTGTTCATCCCCTCAAGGTTGCGAGATCAGCTGTAGCTGAGATCTTCAATATATTACAGGAACCTGAGGAGACACTTAAAATTCATATAAGTGATGTTAAAGACGCTGCTATAATTTTGCGCTTAAACATACCTAAATCAGAAATATTTAATATAATTCTATAGGGATTGGAAATTCAAGATCATATATGTTACATCTTCGATATAACCACCTACATTCATAATATGCCACATAACAGGAACGTTGTTTGTTCCCTGTTTCACAAGTATAAACTTACTTGAATGTATAGTACACGAATTAAGGTACTTAATAAAATCGATCAGAATTGCTCACGTGGTGAAGAACGAATATGCTAGGTATGACTGGCATTACTTGGTGTCATATATGTAGCCTTCATGTTTGTGGTTATATATGCTACAGTAATTCGGAAATAGACTTTATTATATTATTTCTTTTTCAGTATTTTTTCGTAGCTATGCTATGGTAAACATTTACTCACGCCACATGCAATAATTAGACCCTTAGTTCGCACATTCGCAGTTGAATTATTTGACATTCACAACGTTTTTCTGTAAGTAAAAATTGATGGTCTTTCATTAATTGTCAAAATAGATAGATGTTTTACTTTTTGGAAATAAGTACTTTTATGATGGAATCTATATTATGCTGCACAACATCAAAAATTATATATATATATTTATATCAATAACGGGGCAATGGTAATATTAAATATTATTTTATACTTAAATGTACTTTTTTATTTTCATGAACTATTTGTCATTTGTAACATTTTAAGACTCTTTCATTTAGAAAAATTCACACTATGTTTAATTGTTAAAGATAAACGGAAAACCGTTAAAAATAAACAGCAGGCAAGGTTAGTATCAGTTATTGAACCATGCTGAGAAATGTCTCCCTCCTCATATTACCTTATTAACTTTATAAATCTAACTGCATAATTATACAAAGTTCTCAGTACACCTTGATTCGTATTAAAGCTATTAACAGAGATTTTTTTTTGTTTTTTTACCTAAACACGCAGTAGGAATGATATGGAAGCAAATTGTAATGAGTAAGGGAATTTCACTCGTATTAAACGCATCCATTTATTTTATATAAAATAAAAATTTAATTTAAACCAAAATAATATTTGGGTCACAATTAAAAAGTAAAACATTCTGTCGTGCGAAATGTTTCAGTACTGAATGCAGTGTATGGTCATTCTCTAGCTGAATGTGATATAAATTCTTACAGGTCAAACCTTCCTTGCATTTTATCTGCCACACTACTCTGTGCCCAAACAGATAAGGCTACAGAGAAAAAACATACTCTCATTGGTTCGCTCCTCGCGTCGTATACATAACCAATTGTCAATATTGCATGCTGCGTATTCATTCCCATCATGTATTTTTTCACAACACTTGTAATGCGCCGATGTTTGCCCATACTCTCGCATGTATACACGAATATTCGAAGGTTCTTTACGAAATGAATCTGTCAACCACAAAATCCATACCTAATAAATTACATTTCTATTTCCAAACTGGGATAATGATGTTTTCAATGACCCAAGAACAACATATTCCACCTTAATCTTTTATAAGACATAACTAGCTATGCTTAATGAAAACACTTCATTGCTAAGTCAAATACTTATTGGCTAGTGATAGTAGTGTCAGTGAGATAGACACAAGCTTACTCTAACCCCAGCCCTGCTTACCAATCCCGGGTACGCAATTCTTGTAAGCAACATTAGTTCCACGCTAAATGGCTACGTGGCCAGTTTTTATGTTAACATTAACTCACATTCAGATAGGGAAGTTAATGAGTATAAATAAATGAAATAAAATTGTTTTTGAAACAATAACGATTTAAAAATCCTCCTTTGTAATATCTAATAAGCTGTTGCCTATGAATATCCTGTTCCCAACAACTCTACTTCTCACCAGAGTTGTGTAGATTAGTACTAATTAACTAACATGTTTTGAATTCTCTGATGCCCTGTCCGAAATTACAAATTAGCTCGCTATTAGCGGAAACGCATTTTTACGTTAAAAGCGAAAATATTTTTTCTCACAATTTAATGCTTAAAACGGAGATAATATTTCTCTCATCATCACTGGAATGCTGCGAATACGTTAAAAATACGTAAATAATAAATAAAGCAAAAACTATTTTTAAAAAAAGCAGGAAAATATATAAACAAATCACAGCACTTCCTACTTGCTTTTTATAACATGCTTTGTGTATTTTGTAAACAGTAATTTGTTTTAAAAATAACATTTACATTACGCATTTGCGCATATGCTATGAAGAATAAAACCAACATGACGCTGATTTTGTCATTTTGTATTTTTTCTTACATCTGCTGCATACATAATACGAAATACCAAAAACCTCACAATTTTTGTATACAAAATTGGGTTGCGTGATCAATTGGTCAACAAAAATCTGACATTTTGGACATGTCCCGAAGTATAATCAGGTGTAGGTTAAAGAGCGCGTGCTCTAAATACATTATAAATAATCTAATAATATCTGTAGAGGAACCGAAAAGAAATAGTTGTTGAAGTTCAGAAGATGATTTGTCAAACGTTTCTTTCATACTCTATAAGTCGTAGCAGTCAACACAGCTCCAAATCAGCTAATGTGACTGCAGATCTGTGGAAACTTCTTCATTTGCATCAGTAAAATCGCTGGTATTCACTTGTTCAACAGTGATCGCTATTGATTTACATTGTATTGCGTTGGCCTGGCAGTAAAACCTCAGCAAAATTCACTGACTCCCCAGTATATTGAGACAAGGAGTCTCATGACTTAGAATTTTCCACCTGCTTGCCACTCCAATTTTACCGTCAACTCTCCTGCCAACTACGATTTGCCTCTTGGGTGGGTTGATCACCATCTCAGCTTTATTCATCAATATTATGCATTTTTATACGACTAATACTTCCTAATATTACAGGTTTATTCATTAATTATACCTGATGTGTACTTACACAGAACGTGAAAAATACGTGTTGCTGCAGTGACATTTCCCGATGCATAGACATCCTACTACTTGACTCGCGCACTCGTGCAATACTGAAAATGGCCGGCGCTCTTTGCCTGTGTGTTAACTGACCTGTCCGTTTGAGACGCTAGGAGCGCTGGACGGCCGGCAGATGTACGCAATAGCCATAAAGAGAGCGCTACTGTGCGGGAAACTACGTGATCACCAGTAGATTCTGTTCTTGTAAAGACTAGTCTTGAGTGGTATATTTGATAAAGGTGGCGCTAGTTTCGCCGGAAATTATTTTTGATTGGAGGACAGGTTATGCCAATAAGGAATTTGGCGAGGGAGTTTTCCCCGTTTTAAATTTATTGACTGTAAATATTCCCACCAGCAGGCTGGTCGGGCCGAGAGACCTGGCCGTTACGTTCCTGATGACAAGTAAGTTATTTAAGAACACACAAAAAAAATCCTCAGTTTAATATACAAGATAAAATTTTGTCATCTCAAAATTAAAATGGTCCTGTCTCAATGAAAAGAAACTTAAAAAAAAAAACCTTTAGTTAATTCATTTATGGCTTAAGTATTGAGTAAATTAATTTGGTAATATTTACTCATTTATGTAGAATATTGCTGAATATATAAAATATGTGCAACTATTTTGTAAAATATTTTATTAACTTCTTAATCATTTTCTCTATTTACAGAAGTTCTTTAAGCTTTTGTGCAATTTCAATGCATAAAGATATCCTTGTCAGTATTAAATATCGAGGTGAAAGTTTTCAATAAGGGGAAGTTATTCCCAGTTGAATTAACATACAGAAAATTTTTTCAGGCCATTTTATACTTTCAAATTTAGGTTGTTATAAGATTATCAAATGAAACATATTATATAAATCTTTCGTATTGATTTGTTTCCAGGAATGCTGTCTTTTGTTTTTGAAATGTAGGTATTTTGTATATGAAATTTGTAGAACCGTGTGACGAAATGTTTCAATATAGAACTTTTCGAACTCACGTGAGTTTACCTGGTAGTTAGTTTTTTCCCCACCATTTTTAAGCCATTAGCTCTTGGGGATTATTTATATGTCCGTTTGGTTATCAACTTGAACGTTGATGTGTCTTTGTAGAAAGTGTCCTTTCTTGGTACTTACCCGAAGGGATAAGCAAGAGCCTCATTCTGCTCACTCAGCTTGTCATATAAGGGCAAGCTTGTAATCTGGGTTTAAAATCTTCAAATTTTCTTTCATCGAAATTTTGATATGAATTTGGAGAATCGCATAAGTTGTGGAAGTGGTGCTTTAAGAAAGGGTGCATATATTGCAGTTAGTGTTATTTTCTGTGTTAGTAAGTAATTTATATTATTCCACCATGGCAACAGGTTAGGTTCCGTCCCTCGGTAAACCAGTGTTGTCCCAGTTACTAAAGGAAGCCAGTGAGGAAGTTTTAGATGTGGAGGGCATCTCGGTACCTCGGATACAAGCACGTGCTTTGATTCGTAAAGGCAATGAGGAAACTGCTTCTGAAGGAGCCGGAGCCTCGTGTGAGTCCTTTCCTTTTTTCAAGTCACAAAAAATGTTACCGCCTGGTATGTTGGCTCGAGTACGCGAACTTAGGAATTTACAACAAGAGTCTATAGTTGCGTTTTTTTTTTTTGTGATCTTGAATTTATTACTTATTCTTAACTTCTGCTTGCGATAAGTGATATTTGTCGCCACTTTTTTTTAAGTGCCTGAAGAACTTCAGCCTATCTTTTGTATTGGCACGTGATGAATATTAGGGCATTTCTTGCTTTTCCTCTACTCTATTTCAAATTATTGGTAGTAAGCTCACCCTCACAAATTTCAAATGTAAATTCTTAGGGAAACACCAGTTACCTAACCAGTCCATGAGGGATAATGTATCAGAAGTTATGGGGATTCTAAATGTGGATTTATTTCCCTGCTCAGAGGACTATTTTACACAGTTAATATTTTGCAAGTAATTGCCTCAAAGCAAGAGATTTTTAAATTTTGTTACCCATCCTATTTGTTTGAGTAAGTTGCTTACTTTAGTATCTGATGTAGAAAAAACACTGCAGTATTGTGCTGGGGTTTGACCCTCACATGTACCGAAGGAAAACAAAAGGGATGTTAGAGAAACTTAAACTCGGGTCTGCTTCATATTAGGACATCAAAATCATTTTGCCAATGGTTGTATTTACAAATATTGTGGCTAGGGATAATGTTTATAGTTTAGGAGGTCAGGTTTCCAGTAGGAGTGTTAGAAGGAGTACTTGGTAACTAACCGATGGGACGGTTGATAAGATAAAATCTTTTCAGGAGAAACTGAAACATATGCAATGTTATTATTGTAAGCTGAAGGGTCATCTTAGATCTCGGTGCCCTCTAAGGGAGAAAGGGGTGGGGATACATGTTATTAACAATTTATCTATGGAATGGAAATTTTTTTTACTATTCGTCCTGGTGGGGGTAGCCGTAGGTTCCTCACAATCTTAGGGCTTCGGAGATGCACGGAGCAAATAAATGTCTTCGATATTTGCACTAATGAAGTCTTGCGGGCGTGCGTCTCGACGAGCTGACGAAACAGCGTGCAAGAGCGTTGCTCGTGAATGTCTATGACGTTTGTTTTGATGGGCACGCATTGCGAAACGCCGACTCTTGGGGTCTTCCAATCATGAACACCGGTTACTAGCAAATTATGGCTTTCTCAATACATTGGGAATTCTATTTCCCTCATCCCACCTTAGTCCGTGCATTTCTTAGGTCTGCAGGCAGTGTTACGCCTGTTGTGTGTTGCGGTCGAGTGGCTGCCATGGCCATGGTGGCAGAAAAGTGCAAACTTTGGTTTCCTCGTCTTCGTCACTGAATGATATGGCTATCTGCTTGATGGTGTATGAGTCCATCGAGCTAAAACCTTGAATGTCGTATAACATGTTTCTTTCTTCTTTTTCTTTCACTGATTTTGCTATACAATAAATTTTAATTCCCATGGACACTGAGAATTTTTTTTTCAGAGATGTTTTACAAAGTCATTTAAAACTTCATAGTTAACACAGAGTTAACATAGATAACACATGAGTCACCTGTGCTTTGGATTGGCTTCTTCAATATTGTCGTGCCGCGCTTGTGAGTAAATTTCTTGAAGAGGAGTATCTTTCACACATCCAGCTTGCGAGGAAATGACTTTGACGGGGACATCTTCCACGGGGGCTTGTCTACAGGGGAGTCTTCCACAGGCACGGACGTCGTGGCGGCTGCTTGGTGGGCCCTTGCGCCAACCCCTACGATGTGGCGTGTCAGGAACAGAGGCGGCGCAGTCCTCGAAACACTCCTTGCACGGAGGCAGTCCCTTATGTATTTGTCCTGTTTTTGCGTAGGCCGGCAAATACTCGAATACAGTCGAAATTTTGTGAGGTGCGTAGTAGACCAGGAGTAATTTTTTCAGCAGGTACGGCAACTCGTTACGTTTGCCTAAGACACTAAGTGAGCGACTCCTTCCAAATGCTAACATGGCGGGAAAGATTTTATAGCCTGTCGGTCAACACACACAAACATTTTAATTTTTAAGCGCAAGATAATGACTGCTATCCTGAGGGGGCTCGGGGTACGCTGTGTAAATAGTTAAGAAAACAAAACATGTATCCACTTGCAACTAGAGTAGGCTTCTGATTAGTAGAAAAAGTTTTCCGAAAATGCACGAGTAATTAGCCAATAAGAGAAACTATCACATGATTTGGTTAGCCAATGAGAATCATTGGAGGGGTTGGGGGGTCGAACGAAATCGAGTGATAGGGCAATTAAATATATTGGAAGGAGAAGTGGTGGGTTGAAGGCCTGCCGACTAAACCGCCATTAGCTATTGGTGGTGGTGGTCAGTCCGTAAATTTAAGTTTAATTTATATAAATTTCTAATACTTTTTAAATAATTTTAATAGTATATTTTATTAATATTTAAAATAACTTTTTATCAATAAAATTATTTTAATAATTTTTATCAATAAATTTTTTTAATGATATTTAAATTGTTTGGGATCTTTTTGGGTTTTAAAGGTTATAGGTCTTTGGGGTCAAGGCAAAAAGTAAAGGTCTAGGTTACAGATATCCAACATGGCGGACAATATTGCCACCGGGGGACCAGAATGACACAGCATGGACAGCTCCGATGCCCCAACTCCCCGCACATTTGTGCTCGACTTCCCTTTTTTCTTCTGCTATCCTCTATAGTTTGTTGGTTGAGCAAGTGTCTTCAACATTGTGGCACTGGCAGGTGAGATGCGCTGTAGCTTCGATGCTATGATTCACAAACTTTTGATTGCTGCAAAGTGCTTTGGAAGCTTTTCCCTGGCCTGGAAACCTACGTGTCGCTGAAGTTTGCTTGGTCTGCCCACGTTGGTAGATCCATAACAGCTTATTCGAAGTTTAGCTTACCCTCGAACGTACTCCCGAAACTTTGAGGTCTGTAGTGACGAGCAGTGATGCGGGAGAAGTCTCCGTGTACGAGCGTACGAGGAGCGAGTGGCTCGCAGCGTCGTAAGGCTCGTGTTGCAGCTGTCATTGTCTGCGGCCGGATCGATAGCACTCCAGCGAACCAGGGCCACCGCCCCCTCTACCCGTGCAGAGCGGCTCTTATCAAGAGGTCCTCCAGAGACATGCAGGCGCCCGCTCTCCTGTCATCGCTGCAAGACTGGAGTCTTTCAAGGTCCGTCATGAGCGCCTGTGGACAGTCGGTGTCATGGCCGCTGGGCATTGTTGTGAACTCAAACTGAATCGTAGACGGGAAGGATAAAAGGAGGGAAATAGTAAGTAAAGACTGTTCAAGATTAAGTGAGCACTTTTGTAATCAACCTTAGAAAAAAGCCACTGCCCCTACCTGCGTATACTTTTAATGGGCACACCGAGTGGCATGCGCCCAGTAAGTTGGTAATGACGGAGGGAAAGTAGTTCCATTTCTTAACGTCGAATAAAAAGTGTTGGATTACTATTTGTGATAATTTAAATCGATTTCTTAATTTTATGTTCTTTTTAATGCACCTAAGTGTAAAAATTAACATATTTGTAAAATTATTACTTTTTAAATAATTGCTTTGTGTAATTTGACCGACACATGAATAAAGAAATAGGCCCGTGGCAATGTTAATTTTACATAATGCGGAAGAGTACACAACGTGCATACAAGTAGGCATATATCTTACTCAGGGCTTTCAAAAATGCTCATTTTATCGTTAACAGTCTTTAGGTGAAGTTAAAGGGAAGATTAATTAATTAATATTTGGCCAGGACCATTTACTTAAAATTAATTGACAAGTAAAAATTACTGATGTTTGAATGATACTGGCCAAGCGGAGAGAATGGGTAAATATAGGAAAGGTATTTCAGAGTTAGGTAAGCTGGAACATGATACACGGGACTCGCCGGGACTCGCACCTGGACAAGCTGCGGCCGCCTCCGCCTGGACTCGTGGCCGCATCCACACTTCTCGTCCCACCACGTGTGTGTGTGTGTGTGTATGTGTGTGTTGACTGTGATTGGTCCTCGCCGTGCACCGTGGGTGGAGTTTGCCAGGAGATTGTGGAGCTTACTCTGAAAAAAGCACTTAAGTTGGCAGGACCCTCGTATTCCGTCGTCCTCGGCACATGTTTCGAAAGTTTACGGGTTGCAGTTTTGATTCCGTGTTTGGAGTTTGTGAACTGTGCTATGGCATCGATACCAGCTCGTTGTTTAAACAGATGCAAGGCGGAGCTTTTCGTAACGGCACGCGCTCCGGAAAAAAAAAATAGCCAACACTCAGTACGTTTACACCGACACCTGATACCAAGGTTTTGGTTACCTGTGCTTCAGAAAGCAGAGTTTGTGTACGGCATAAACTATTCAAAGTGAGGTCTTGCCGTATCTCCAAACCGAGGTTTGTAATTCAAGCTTCTCGTCGAATATTATGTTCCGTGCGCAATATAAACAACGAAATCAGTTTCGTTTGTGAATATGGTGTGAAATGTACAACTACGATATGTAGAAGTGTAAATCAAGATGTTTAATTCGTTAAAAATAATGTGTGTAATTGCAGAGTGATTATATAATTTTGCCGTAGGCACGAAAATGATTAATACACAAAAATATATTGGATTTAAAAAAAAGTTACGAACTATCTTTTTTAAATTATGTTTTATCAAGCAGTGTATGCAACTTTAAATAACCTTTTGTCACTTTTATTATTTTCTGTAAAATGTATTTCCTTGTCGTATCACCTTAACGAAAAGGAATATTATTATTTATTTTTTTGTTGTTTTGATACTAGTGATTTCCGACTTAAAATAACACACGAAATACAGGTTTCCAAAACGGAGTTTCGTATGACGGTATAAACACTTCACTCAAACCTTAGTTTGCAAAGTAGGGCTTCGTAAACTCAGGTTTCATCTGACGATGTAGACGTAATGGTCATGGTGCTGAGAAGAGCAGGAGGTGGCGAAGCTGATCTTTACTGTAGTAAGCTCTGAAGATAGTGGGCGTGGCTTAATGGCTATACTGCGGTGGACAAAACAAGTGGTATTTAGCCTTGTGTATACGGCACTGCAGCGCTTTAAAACAAAATATGTTTTTGAACGGTTTTGATTGAAATGTAACTGTTTATCTCGCGCGAAAACTTACAGAAACACCCTCAGGCATCACACGTTTTCAGTTCCACATGTCACTCAAGTTATTGTGCAATATCTAAAGAAGAAACTACCCGGGCTTTCGGGGTGACATCAAAACAAGGCCCAAATATCGTGTGTTGGTAACAGTTTTTCTCAGTTCAAGCAAATTTCTAATTTATGAGGCATATGGGTGAAATGAGTGACGTGTATAAACGACTCGAAACGGTAACACACGAAGTGAAATTCTCGTGCCTGCCACTTGTCTCTTGGAATAACAAGCTGACACGATTTCAAAATTCGGGTGTTTGTTACAGTGTTGTACAATGAGGACATTTTCCAGGATTGATTGTAGGGTCCAACATGTATACGAACATTATTGGATAATTGTCCAGTAGTCTTCTACTTTTCTTTGATAACCTAAACACGGTTATTTTACAAAATAGCATTTTAAGGTTTAATTAATCATAATCAACTTCGTAATTAAAATACGATGAAACTAATATAACTTTCGGATATATATTAAAATTAATATATTTAATATATATTTCTTTGTAAATTGATGCTGCTGCACATCATAATTTCTAATAATATGAAGCATGCCTGACCTCAACATCTGTAAACCCAAACTCACATGCCATTTTTTCTTTAGAAAGACTGATAAATTTCACAATTATCGAATTAGGCCTAATTAAGAATGTACCATGATGTGCCATTTATTGTAATATATATAATAGCTAAGGTCTTTAAAATAAATAAGCATAAATTGGAATTTAGACACACGTTGGTATGTATCACTTGTAATAAATATGGTGAATCATAACTAAGTATCCGCATTGTTATTATATTTTCAGTACATACTTAAAATTGCGATCATTAGGACGGTTATGAAGAAAATTGTGATTATAGGGATGGCTACGAAGATCAGAAAATTGGGATGTAAAAGTTTTACGACATGGAAAGACCTCTGAAACAAGAAATGTTTATAGGTAGAAAGAATGTCAAATGCCTGCAGAATTGTGAATTCACACCAAATCTGCACCACTGTAATTCCCTGAGCAAAGACGATAGCTGGCGCAGAGGAGACAACAATTCACCTGTTTACCAGTTACATACAAAGTAGGTAAAAAAATACGTGAAGCAGGTGAATCAGTATTCCCCCGTACTCGATATCACTTGTGCTCAACAAAGCAGAGTGGCACAGATTTGCGCAAATTTAGATTTCTGGAGTTCATTGAAGGTCGCTACAATTACACCAGTTACAAACCTTAAAATATAAACTCCTATTACCTTACTATTACCAAGATCTATAACAAAATTGTTGAATAACTCACCTTGCGACAGGAATGACATGCATGTTGACAATGTTATGGAGTTGTTGCATCGCTGCAAAGTAAGTAATCATTTCTGTATTTACAAATAAATTTATCAAAACAACTTCTATGTGACTGGCCAAAAGTACTTATGAACATTACACTGCAGTTTATTGCTTACTAATGGTACGCATATTAGACCGTTGTAGTGGGCAATATTGCCCATGGGCAATACTGCCCATGGGCAATTAAATTGAACCCAATGATATACTAAGTACTCAATATCAAGAGGCCACAAATAGGTTTTAACTTCAAATTTTGAGAATCTCCACGCTCTGATATAACGTGTTATATCACGACACATTCACGCTTCCGCAAATTATAATTTAGAATAACGGTTCATAAGGTCATCATTCTTTTAAAAAAAATGAATATAGGGACCAAGGTACTCTTTCCTCAAAATCTGCGTCTATGCTAATGTTAAAACATATTGGAATGGCTGCACTAATTTTCATCTTCCATTTCAGTTTTGTTCAAAGCAATCTGTTATTCTAAGACAAAATTGACATGGTGCATTATGTAAACGACATGTTCTAACTCCTGGTAGGATATGCCTGCTAGGTTATTTTGTTGATGTTAGTCTAGTCAATGCACCATACAACATACAGGATAGTGACACACAAATTGATAGATTTCTTGGTACACACTGACTTGCTTGCAGAACTGATTTTTCTGCCGATGTCAAGCTGCATACAACTAATGTTATGAAAACTTTTTATGAGACAATATGACCTATGGTGGTAACAGCGTGTCATGCTGTATGGATTTTGCTGTCAACGGGGAGACGTCATCTAATACTGCAGTTATTAAAATGACTCAAGCTCCGGTACTGTAAAGTATGGATAAGAAAAATGTGAAATATGAAATGGACACTGCACTCTGGTTATATGATGTTCACTGTTATCTTAGCACTTTTGAAAAATGGCACAACTTATATTCCAATTTGCACACTGGCAGAAATGCGTCCGTTTAAAATTGGCTTCGACGGAGGGGATATTCTAAGTCATAATGTTGAATTAAGTGTGTTCGTCAAACATTTTCGAATACTGTAATTATTTCCCGTGATTTCGTTTTTTTTTTTTTTTTTTTTATCCTACATATAAGTGTACAAAAGGGCAAAATTTGTGAAATATTTATTTTTGTA
This sequence comes from Dryococelus australis, assembly GCA_029891345.1. Taxonomy (NCBI): domain Eukaryota; kingdom Metazoa; phylum Arthropoda; class Insecta; order Phasmatodea; family Phasmatidae; genus Dryococelus; species Dryococelus australis. The sequence continues at coordinate 121,264,573 of CM057000.1, read as the reverse complement.
ATAAATTCACAGTTTTGCTTGACTCTTTGCATGAATAAAGTGGTCAAAACCATGGCAATGTTAATTTTACATATGGCGGAGGAACAAACAATGTGCATACAAGTAGATTTTTAGCAGGGCTTTCAAAAGTGCTCAGTTCACCATAAAGAGCATATTTTCATAAAACAGTCTGGTAACATTTAAAACGCGATTGCCTATTTTTCTCTTAATCGATGGAGCTATGATGGGTTTTTGGGCTGCCTCCACCGATGTTCTGTTTTAATGTAAATTTTATTACAGATTTTTAATACGTATTTTTAATTAAGGAGGCTTCACCGGGCATCTTAGGCTGCCCTCCGTTAGTATAATTGCTCGATTTACAATGTTTCGCCGACATTATTGGTATTTTGAAAAATGTTTAAATATTGCCTATGAATGCATTCAACTAATTAATTTATGTTTGACGTCATTTTGAGTGAGGAGCTTATGTAATATTCTTACATTTGTAATATTTTGCGTTACAAATTTTAATTTGTTGTGTTCATTTCTTAAATCTTCAAACTTTTTGGTGACAATCAATTTTATATGAATCAATATGGTGTTGAAATTTATGTAAATTTTAATAAAAATATATAGTTTAACCTTGTTTTGTCTATAATTATTTGTGCTCCGGCACAGAGTTAATTCAATGAAAAATAAAAAAAATTACCTACTATTAGTCTATATATTTATAGAATGTATCTTTAATTCATATTTCTTTAAATCGTTGATAACGTGTAGACAAATGCAACAAATTGAAAGCAACGAAACATTTGTATTTAGCACTGCTAATTTTAAATCTGTTTCCCAATTCACTTCAAGTATATACATGTACATACTTCGCCCCGCCTGTGACGTCAGGAAGCATAAACTAGCACTATCCCAATTCCTAGTATAGTGCACGCAGCGTCTGTACTTGCCAAGTACACGAAGTTGCTTACTTGGTGGGTGAATTTGCGTATTTGCGGCGGTTATTATGTTTGTTTTTAAACCTCACGTACATAACCTATGATGGGAACTTTTTGTCACTATATTTACCCGCCGTCTTATTGCTTTACGAAGCGACCAATGCACAACATTATTTCTGCATTTATAATAAATAACATACCTGTTACACAATACAAATGCATTATTGTCAATTTTTGAAACAACACCATATAGATAATCGCAAGTAGAGACAACCAACATATAACACAAAATGTGTGTTTACAAAACCATAGAGTTATTAGCTCAGAATGACAAAATACGCGTTTACTTTCTAGTAGTTCATGTTATTTCCGCCTAGTTGTGCGATGAGTCAAGTACAGACATGAAAAACCAGTCTCAATAATCTGGGTAAGTACACACAACGGTAAGTACGAATATGCACTTAACAAGGATATAATAACAATTGAGAATCAGTCTTAGTTTCCCCTCGTTGTTATATATTCCAAAACAATGTTTCGTAGCGATTGCATTGCTTAAAACTCTTGTAACACTGTCAACATTCCCGACTAACTGCTTCCAATAAGTTTGGTCAAATAAAGTTGGAAGGTCGTGACGTCACCGAAACATCATTATCGCCACCATGTTTGTCTGGGGAAGTCTCGGATGACTCTAGTTTCCATCAAAACATTTTGAAAATTGGACTTGTTATAACATTTCAATTTATTTGAGGTTTGGCGGGCTTAGCCAGTCAGAGTCGTGCTTGACAAAAATAGCCGTTTCTAACTTCACGAAACTTTAAAAGTATGGCTCCGTCTCTAATCCCCTCGCTGTAGACAGGAATCTAAGAGCTCTATGTACCTGAAGCTCTTTAAGCCTTTCGAAGCACATAAGCTAGGGAGCAATAAGGGTGACGCAGGTCCGTATACCTATCACTCCAGCGCATCTAAAGACTGTACACGATTCAGTGGGCACTTTTGAAATCAACCTTAGAGAAATGTTACTGCTCATACTTGCATACTTTTTAACTGGCGAGCTGAGTTACATGCGCCCAGTAAAGTTGGTAACGATAGATGGGACGTAGATACATATTTTAATGTCAAACAAAAAAGTGTCACGTAAACATTTCTGATAACTTAGATTATTCCTTTCAATTATTTTTATTTTCATGTGTAAACATGAGAAGATATGCTAAATATTTACTTTTGTAATAATTTCGAATTGCCACTTGATCGGCGCATAAGTAATAATGTGATGAGGCCCATGGCGGAGTTAATTTTACATAAGGCCGAAGAGGACACAACGTCCCTACAAGTAGATCTTGAGCAGGGTTTTCAAAAGTACTAATTTTACCGTGACTAGCCTATATATACAATAATATTAGTGCAAAGTCTGTAGCAGAGTCCAGTACATGTCCCTATATTAATTAGATGTTTAGCCGGTGAGTACATTTTACGATAAGTAAGTGTGAAAAGGTAGTTTTTAGCTTTGCTGGAGAGCTCGAAAGTAGTGTTCGCAATGTGCTTGGTGTATTAAAAGCAATCTTCATGTCTCTTCTCGAGTGTTTGTTCTTAACTTCACGTAGATCAGTAGATACATTGCACGCAAGTTGATTCCGGGGGGGGGGGGGGGGAACAATTGTATTTCAAGCTCTCTGTAAAGCAGTTCAAACTCCAACCTATCCCAGATGTAGGCTATCCTTTCAGCAGAAGTGAGCGACGCGTGCCCTATAAATCAGGCGCTTCAGAATATCTTTCATGCTTTGTGCCTTTTCCGATGTGTCGCATTCCTCAGTTTTCTAATAAATAAAATTAACTCGTCACCTTATAATTACACCAAAAACGTGGCCAGTGTTGTTTTTCTGAAGATCACAAAATTAATCATCCCACACCATTCTGAAATTTTTTATTTTCCTCTACAGCGTAACATTATATTTGGTACCCAGTTTTACTGATCGAAACGGCATATATGGTGTACACGGCGCATAGGTTCGACATCAGTGCTGTTTTATAACCTTTACTTTTATCACATGTTCAGTTACCTGTGCATTGCAACGTATTATTTCTCCTCGGCTTATGAAGTCGGAAAATAACCCGAGCCAAGATTATGTAACACATAAATACATATATGGATATTTTTATTTTGATATCGCAACCAAAAGGTCATACTTTTTCTAGCGTGGAAGTTGTAGAATATGAACAATACATTCCAAACCCAAAATATAAATTCCCCTAATTGTAGCAGTAGTTTAAATACTGTGTTGCTTTTGTTTCATACACAAAGATCTCACAGTACTTTATTCTAAAAGAACTTCCAGCCCTTTCAGTCACAAATGTTGTTTCTCAATACAAAATTTCCAAATTTAACACACATAATAAACTGATTTTTGTGAAATTTTTGAGATATTAAGAAATTAAATCCGATTCCATACATCAAATATCCGGATCGTCCTCTACCTCTACCTCTACTCTGGCTACCATTGCACCCACACATACACCTAAAAACTTATGTAAATGAAAAAAGAAACGAAAATGTTCTAATATAGGTTTTTGAGTAAAACGTGTATTTTACTTCCTCAAGTTACGCCTAATACTCATAAAAAAAATTTATTCTGATCTTCGCATCCTTGAGCAAGATAATTTATCTTTAAATGATTGAAGAAGAGGCAATTTTTGCTTATAAGGCACGAAACTCCTACTTCCAAGTATGTTAGTGTTATTTAATGTGTGAAGCTGCTGTGCACTGTCTGTTAATGGGAAATAAAAGCGTTTAAAATGTCAAGTGAAATTAGTGATTAAAGTTGAATAGTGAAGAAGAAAACAGGAGAAAAGGAAAGCGTAAATTATGACACGAGTGTTTATGGGAAAGAAATAACAAGAAATCAAGGAGAAACGAAGGACTGAACAACAGATATTCGATTGGGAAAGTAGCGCATTCAGAAACATTTCTTCCAGTTGACGTGTGTTGTTCTAAACAATGCTACGAAACAATTTATGTGGTTGTGCAAGAACCAGGCCTTCAGGTCCGTCTGTTTTTATCATTTCGGGTTCGGCAGATAGAGCTGCATTCTGGACACGAGGTAAGGAGATTACTTTGACCCTGCCCACTGAGGCATCTTAACGCGCCCTATATGTAGCTGAGACCGCATTCCTCCCTGGTTAGGATCCCTGGTACTAGGCAGTAGGCGCAACTTTCTTTGGCGAGCACATCACTTCGCTTCAAACGTCTCGAAGTCTGGAGCGGCGTTAGTAGGGTTTATCTTTCCTTGCAGAGTCTTCCTAGGAGACACGTGGTGCGGAGCTTCAAAAATAAACTCTTTGGAGGTAAACTACTTAAATTTCGTGGCTCATCGAGGGGCAACAGACCATTCCAGTCACGCACTCTTCGCGTAGGTTCAGGTAAACAAATCCTCTGACCAAGTTCTCACTTATTATAAAACATAATGCCTTCCGCTACCCTGCGTACTACAAGGCGGTAACTCAGCTTCGCCTTACAATGTCATTTTCATTCAGGCACGCACTAGACCATCTTTCTCGCATGATCAATACACTCGTAAATCTATCAAATTATGCCTGCCAACTAGTTCGTCTGTGCCTGGGATAACTTACTCATAACAGATGCGGAACACCTCTCGCTTTATCTCGAACGGTCCAGCGTACCATTAAGTGCTTGCACACTCCCACCACTGGTGTCAAAACTAGTTGTCCTGGCTGTAGCTTGTTCACTCTAGATTTCTTCGCGTACTTGGCTCGTTTCTCCGCAGCCAGATGCAATCTACAACGTATAAGTAGCGTAACTTCTTCTCGCGACTTTTCCGATTGTTACTCGTCGCCGTGTATTATTCTTGGAGACTGTGTTAGCTTACTAGTTTAACTTATTATTATTTGTACTTGCAGTCCGCGGACCCGCATATCTCCGTGTTATAGTAGGCGATGCCGATACAATTGGAGGCATCCATGGATCTATTGGCTCCTGAATATCGAAATACCCACCAGACTGTGGCAGTAAATAGCCTGTAGACCTCTGCGTATAGCTGGCTCCAGCTGACTTCGGTACTTGACGGCCTTTCGTTGTTCCGCCGGGTTGGTTCTTTCCCTCGTTCATACTAGGTGGTACCGACGAGTGCGAAAAACTTTGTGTTACACCCTGGTTGAAGGTAGGCTACTCACTATTCCTCGGCGAAGGCGTGTCTTGTGACGTAGGCGATCGAGGGCCTCGGTCCTCACCTGAACATTCTCCACGTTGATCTTGCCTCTCCTCGAGGTCCATGCGGTGTCCGAGGGTTCTTTGGCCTCTCCTGCCTGAGTAATGTTTTTCTTCTCCTACAAGAATGTTGACTGTACCTTTGATTAGATCCTTGGCCTAGAGAATACGGCTCGTAGCAGTCCACACGAAACGCTTGAACTCTGGGATGGCCATTATTATTTTGTCGAAAACCTCCCCTATAGTGATTAGGCTGACTTCTGGTGTACAGTGGCGGTGGTCTTTCAGTTGGACCAGGTTTGTCTCCTTCCCTGTCAGTCTGTTGCCTCTGCAGCTTGTCTATTTGATCAAAGACTAACAGCCCCTCGTGGAATGATATCCCTTCGCCCTGACCAATGTGCTTTGTAGCGATAAGAGAGCTGCAGTAAAACCATTGCTGTGAACTTCTCATCGCTAATTGGATGGTTTAAGTGGCACGACTTCTCATACACATCCGAAATGTGAGCTCCCAGGCTGCGACCTCGGCCGGGGATAAACCTCTCTGCACGGAGCTGGGCTCTGAGGTTCCCTTGCACTTCCGCATTACAAAAATATTCCATGAATTTTCTCTTAAATTCGGAGTTAGTTGTGTTGGTGCTTCTTGCCACTTCCCGCCAATAGTGAGCGCAAGACTAAGGCATCTTTGCATGTCATAATCGCTTAACCCAAACAATACTGAGTATTCTTCGAATTTCATTAGGAAATTAATTGGATTTTTCCCCGATTTTCCTTCGAATTTGGGCATTTGTTCCACTCACATTTTCTACGGGTGGTCTAATAAGCTACCGATGGGCGCTGACATTTGTGTGGCCTTTTTGTTCGGCAATTACTACGCTATTCCTAGACTCGTACTCAGAGGCTGCACCTACCCACTGCCAAGTTCATTCATACTTAGGTGATGGTCTCTTCCCCTTCGCAATCTGAGCTAGCTGATCTACCTTATCAGCTACCTTGACTAGTTTGTCGGCAGTCGCTTTCTCTACTTGTCCTAATTGATGCTCGACGTGTGTGTTTTGCGACGTGAATTTCTCCGTGACCAACTGATCTAATGTGTTTAGGTCAGTTGTGGCAGCTGGTCGAGCTTATAGCCGGTTTATTCTCTGTTCGACCTTGTTAAATTATACAGTGCACGTCTTTTTCACTTTCTCCAGCTCTTCCCTCGGTTCAGTAACTCCTCCGTGTACAGTATTTACTTTCGTTGCCAGCTGTTGTGGGTTAGCTGCTACATCTTCTCTTAATAGCGAAACCTGGGACTTCACTGTTTCCGTTATCTGTGACGTAACCTCGCTCAGCTGAGCTTGTACCGGCTCTATCACTCGTGCTTGCGACTCTGTTAACTGTGACTTAACCTCACTTAGCTGTGTTTGTACCGACGCTGTAAACTGTGACTTAACCGCACTTAGCTGTCTTCGCATTTCGCCCATCTGTGTTTGCATTGACTCGGTTAGTTGTGTCCGCGTAAGCTCTGTTAGTTGTAACAGTGAGGGTAGTGAACCAGCTGTTCCTGTTATCTCGGTCTCGGACGACTGGCTAGGCTGTACAGTATCACTGGCTGTATCTGAATTCTCAGCTGCCTGGGGTACAGTGGTGTACGTCAGGGTTGTTTCTGTGGTTTCCTCCATTTCGAAAACAGTGTACTCCAATAACCTATCATTTATCGGTGGGGTGTACCTCAGCCTGTAGGGCGTTCGTTCACTCCTACGTACTTCTACGCATTTACCGTTTCCCTTAGCTGACTGTAGCTTCAGTGTGTCGAAAGCCACCTCGTTCTGCGCCAGAACTATGAAATATATATTTTTATATAAATATATATTTCATTTAACTAATGTTTCTGTGACTTGTAGTACTACCACTCTGGGTAAGCCAGAAATTGCTATTAAAATATAGATATAATATGATGTGAAGTTAAAACAGCCTCCTTACAAACGTCCACAAAAATAATTACGTAACATTTTGTAGTGAGCCAAATATGTAAATTACATAATGTTGTGAAAACCTTTATGAACGCCCATATTATGTATCCCACAACGGTGTAGGCTGCCTCAAAAACCACCCCATAATATCTGCATAACTTACAAGTAAACAGTGTATGATGTTGGCAATATTTATGAAAAAATTAGCGAGTGAAACAGAAATGTATTCCGCTGCAAGGGACATGTCTCCTCGGCGACTCTCAGCTCAGAAACCAGACGTAGTATGCGTAGAACACTCGCCTTTACAGTCCCACACACGCAGCAGGCAAACAATTACTTGCCACACAGCTGAAGACTTTACTTAACATAGCTAAGTATATAGCAAGACAAATGGTTTATTATTCTGAACTGAGACATATTGAGGAGAGGTAGGGTAACTGTACATGCTTAAAAATGATGTCAGACGTATCAAATTCCAGCGATATTTATTTATTGAAAAATATTTAGATGTCCAATTGCAAATATATTTATCTATTTTATGCTGGAAAATAATCTAAATTAATAATCCTAAATAGCAATAGGCAAGATAAAGAAGAGTATTCAAACTATAGCTGCCGTTAGGAAGTGGCAATATTTAGCTGTCATTATCATACCCTTATGTAACACGTAGATACAGTCTGACTTATGCATTCAAAGGTATATGTTCCTCTCACAATAAAGTAACTTGAATTTAAATAAAAAAGAGTTATATGTGCCTCGGCTGTCTCAGTTACGTAGTAACACTTAACATCTCTCTCGGGTTAATTATGGTTAAAATTGTGCTGAAGCTATTAATGGCGCCTCGCCAACATGGCGTCCCATAGAACGTTCTATACCAATGGCGTTACGTAGTAAAGTTTAAGATGTAAAAAATAAAACTAAACATAATACAAATTATGAAAACAAACATATGTGAAACATATGCTAATAACAAGTATTATACATAAACGGTGTCAAATACGCGAAACAAACATTAATTACGAAAATAGGTGCAGATCGTGAAGAATAGTATGGTACAGTCGGTTGACGAATAAAACGCAGGACAGCACTATAGCCGGTAACTCAGCTTCTGAATCAGTAATAGTAGACAATACAGTGTAGAAGAAAAGGCTTTTTAGCTGGATGGGTCAAACAAAGTCGCAGTCAAGTTGTGTTTCCATTCCTGTCTGCTATGCGGCCTTTTATAGGTATATTATAGATATCATAAAATAGGGTAAGAGTTATTCAAGGAATGTTAGTTAACGGGGAGTAAAGACAACAAGGGTAGACATGTGTCTCGTCCAAATAGGACTAAGCAAAATGTTTGAGAGTTGGCAAAAAATAACTATTATCCATTTCACATGCTGGATCACACTGTTGTACAAAGGAAACAAAGAACCTGTATTTTGCTAACAGTACCTGGTCAGTGAAAATCTATCCGAATCCTTTCCAGATTGTCTTACAAGTGAAATAGGAATGACGTTAGGTATGAAGTATGCCAGTTATAAAATTTCCAGAACCCAATTAAATCGCCTTTTCCACAGACCTCGAACAGATGTTCGCCATTTATATAAAGAATGCACTGTGAAACTGAAACTCCGACAAAATTATGATTGTCGAGGTTTGTTTATTATACAAGCGTCGAGTAAAACGGTAAAGGCTGTTCACGAGCACTTTTTAAATCAACCTTAGACAAAAGTCACTGCCCCTACTAGCATATATTTTAACGCGCGTAATGAGTGCATGTGTCCAGTAAAGTTGGTAACGATGGGGCGGAAAGTAGTTCCATATATTAACGTCAAACATTAAGTGTTAGGTAACCATCTGTGATACCTTAAATCATTTCTCTCGCTTTCTGTATTTTTTAATGCATTGAAGTGTAAATATGAACAGATTTGAACAATATTTACTTTTCTAATAATTTCATAGTTTCACTTGACCGACGCATGATTAAAGTGATGAGGCACATGGCAATGTTAATTTGACATAAGGCGGAAGAATACACAACGTGCATACAAGTATATTTTAAGCAGGGCTATCAAAAGTGCTCATTTTACCGTGAACAGCATATACCAAAGCATTAAGCATGAAATATAAAACCAATGTAAAGTAGATACATACATTGTCAATCTCTGTAGTTAGGTCTAATATATAGTTACCTTGCCTTCTAATATCTTCTTGCCCTCCGGCATTTTATATAACTGTCACAAAATAAAAATGGGGTCTTGAGAGCCGATGAGGGTGAAACGAGGCGAGTATGAAGCAGCGCCAGAATGCAAGGGTGGGGGAAGCGGGAGATCCCCGAGAAAACCCGCCGACCTGCGGCACCGACACGATTCCCACACGCGAAAATCTGGGAGTCACCCCAGCGGGAATCGAACCCTGTTCGCCTAAGTGGGAGTTGATAAATCACCCCCCCACACCACTGCGGCCGCGAAAATATCACATTGAGAGAAACACATCGTCCCATGCATGGGACTTGCTGACGGGAAGGGTAATTTTGAGGAACTGCAATATGAAGAACTTCCATCCTGTGACAATATACCCCAGGGCCGAATTACATTTTCCCTGCAGTTCACATTGTGCCCAAGGAAGTTGTTCGGGTCCCTCGCTGCAGGCGCATCAGAGTACATCCTGCATCATTCTACCTCTGGCCAACCTCGCGCATTTACTGTGTGACGTCTGGAGCGCGAATACTTCCTGTACTGACGTCATGATAGCACGAACTGCTAGTGTTAACATGCCACAAGGTACGTAAGGGCTGTTCGCAGAGAAACGGAGCACTTTGAAAGCCCTCCTTAAGATTAAATTTTCTTGTACGCACATGGTGTATTCTTCCGCTATACGAAAATTTAACATCGCAATGGGCCTCAGCATTTTTTTCTTGCGCCAATAAAGTGAAACACTCGAATCATTAGGGCAGTAGATATTTTATAAATTTGCTGAGTCTTTCGCCTATATGCATTAAAAACACGCGAACCAAAATAAATCATTTCAGCGTCCACAAATGTTTATTTGACACTTTTAATTCAACGTTACTTTATGGAATTACTTCCCTCTCCGTTGTTACCAACTTTACTTGACATATGTCAGCCTTGTGTGCCCGTTTAACTATATGCAGCTAAGGGCAGTGACATTTTCCAATGGTTGATTTTAAAAGTTCTCAAATAACCTTAAACAGCCTATAGATCAGAAAGAATTAAGTATCATCAACCGCTCCTTTATTGAGCAGAGGTATTTATAAATAAAACATACTTGTGTAATGCTCAATACGATATGGATACATGGTTAACATTAAAGGAATGCGAAGTTTGTTCGCGTGATGTGCACTCCCCTACTTTATTTCTAGCCAACGTTGAGAAATAATCCCACGGTTTTATATATCCATTCTCTTGTCCAATCAATGCATGAATTTAGTATTGGAACAACGTCGCAAGAGATGTCTAGCGACTGCATTTATGCAGGTAGCAGGACACAGTTTAGTTAATATCTAAACGGGCCGGTTTAGACTGTAATAACTTAAGTTTTTTGGCACGAAGTAAACGCAGTTTTTATTGGGTGACCACGCTGAAATTGAAGAAAAATATGAAAGTAATGGATCTAACAGAACACTCTAAATTTGAATCAGTGAAAATTTCACTGTTTCACTTAGTCAATAGTATCTGAATAATTCAACAGTCACTTCAGTGAATTTAGTGACATTTTTCAGTGATTCATCAGTCATTTTTTTCACTGTTTTTCAGTGGTTGGTTTTTTTGACTGATTGATCAGGTAAAGAGCACGTAAAAATGGAAGTCGAACAACGTTTATAAGCGGCCGTTAAAAAAAGGTGCATCAAGTGGAATAACAACGAACAAACTAATAAAACCACTACAAAATACCTTCTATAATGTGTTTCGTCTTTCAAAACATAATTTCACAAGGTGATATGAACATTCGGCCTTTCATTCCGTCTTCGCGTCTTTCAGATTCAGGAAATAATCACATAGCTCTGTTTCAAAGTCTAAACTGCATATAACGTGGCGAAGAGAAAGCACTCATTAATATTATTCGTTTCAACAATCCTAACGCTACTAATTAAACCAAAAATCAAAAGTAACGGCAAATAATTAAAATCTTCAAGATTTCGACAAGAATTACAAGATATATATTTCCCTCTCGGTTTCCAACTTGGCTTCGTAGCTTGTGGTAAGTAATGGTCTAAAAGCACGGTGATACGGGTGTACGAGTTTCAAACCCACAAAATTGCGAGGAATTTTTTTCTTTTAAAAATTACGGTAGATTGCTTATATAAATGGCAATCTGTCGTAAAACATGTTTATTTCACGTAATTATTTGCCAAAATTCAATGAAAAAATATTTAATTCGCCACTGCAGTCGGCCGTCACTTATTCATCAGAGAAATAGCTTCACGGCACTATTCAATCCGTAATTTTTTTTTTTTTTCACTGATTCGAATTTAGAGTGAAGATTTCTGTATATTTTCTAAGTTAGCTTCAGGTTCCGAGGCAAGTAGCGCTATAATTGCTTACGAGTTTTTTTCGTAGTGAGAAATGTAAACGCTGTACACGCTTCTTTCTTGGAGGTTCAAATGCACGCAGACCATATTTACCAATGGAGGAGGAAAAGACCAAACAAATTTAAAAATTTGATATATATTCACGAAATATTTACGGGAATTTCCAATTAATTAGGGAAGCGCGACCCATTGTGACGAAAAACTGGTTGGCTGTGTGGGACACGGCGTTTGTTTTGCGTGAATACGTCTACGTTGACGCGCTCCGACGCCTTGATGTTTGTTTTACGTTCCCGACACCGCTTCACTCGATCATATGGGGGTTTTTCGCTATCACTCGATGCTTTTGAGAATACTCTTTCCAACCGTATACGATTTCTGTATTTCGACTTGGCTTTTTAACGAGTATAGGCCGACATTGTGTTAAGTTTTGTTAATTTTTTCTTTAAACGTATACAATTCCACCATAACCACGTCACACAAATTTTTTTTTTATACACGCAATAGACTGATCTTGACGAGAGCTGTTGATTGAAACTTAAACGAGCGTTGTAGCTTCTCCTAGTCGAAAGTTATACTACGCGGTGAAATGAACTCGAAATTGTCCTCCCCCCTCCCCCCCAAACACGCGCGATGTTTCACAGTCCTCACTCAACGTAACATATTCTTTGATCCTTTGGCAACTGAGTGGTGTAATTGAATTTTGAATATAGACGATGGATTCGGAGCTACAATGCCAAACTTTATCCCCCGATTTTGTTATTGTCGGATTTTCTGGATTACCTCCTACTATGGTTGCAAATTTAAAGACGTATTCACTTCAAAAACAGAACTGAGCTCCGAAAAAAATTAAATACTGAACATTTCCCCATTTTCTATACCTTCAGGTTTCGGGAACGAGAAATACCCTGCAACCAGAAAATATTCGTATCTGTGACGGATAGGATATGCATGCCACTTATACCTATTCCTCCAAGAAACACAAAGTACACTTACAATACTAAATCAATACCATAAACTGGAAAGTTACGTATCTGATGTTATTAAGAAAACATATTTATAAACTTCACTGCTGGAACTCACAAGACCTCGACGTTAAGATCCACCTAAATATCTCCACTCTTCACTCCTCGCACTTCTAGACGAAGGTCGAATGTGCATGGTATAAACCATTATCTCAAAAAAAAATTATTTGTTTTCAAATCTTGCTACAGAATAAAATACAGTATATTTTTCTCATTACATTAATTTCTATACTCCGTTTACCACACGCATTAACGAAAGTGGAAAATATTTTACTTGATCTCTTTTATAAACTGGAAGTGCAGAAAACCCTGCGAAATTTATAGAAATTCGTTATTGAAAGAACGGCATGTCTGTAATTTGACACAGACTTTCGGATGATTTTTATTAATCCTGTTCCATAATGTTTCAGTAATTTTTTCTTGCAGTGTAGGAACGAGGGCTGGCATAAGATGCTTGACTCTCTCCACGACGGCGCCATGAATGAAAGGCAATGATTACAGCGATACCTTGGGCCAGGCCAGGAAAACCGCTCAAAAAAAGTGAAAAACACTCTACTAGCTACACTCTCACGTCTTATAGAGTATTATTTATATTCAATGGTGTTCGGCCGACTAACTGGCAGTATTGACGAATAATGGGATCCACTCGGATATGATACACGGTGGCTGCTTCCCCATCGTTACACTCATACTGACTGAACGAAGCTGGTGAAAATGTTATGGCTGGCAGCCAATAGGTAGTATCTTTGGTCAGCCCTGGCTGAGTGCAACTGATGCTTGTGCAGACTCTACCAGGAAAACAGTAGCGACATCGCTGAGTACAAGGTAGTGCCAATAATATCAAATGCCACACAAAATACCTAGCCAGTAATTTACAAATCTAATTCTAACAGATTTTTTTATAATATCGGATAGAAAAATGTCACATTCTGCTCGTAACCAAGTTGCCAGCCATGACATTCCAATTGGCTGACATACGGCGGCACAGTCCAAGATGGCGGACGAGTCCGAACTTTGGTACCCGACACATGTGTGCTAGAGCCGGCTATTTATATCTGCTTGTATTACTGCAATGAAAGTAATGAGGTAGTTTTCTGCAGCGTAGCAATAAATGAATCTCGAGTGTAAAAATTAGCAAACAGCAGGTAACACAATGCATTTTTACTGGGGAAATAATCAGTATAAGATGTGACAAAGCTTGTGATTTGGACCACTGTTTCGGAGCTCTACCTTCTGCCTCGGTTCTCCCTATTGTCAGTAGAGACGCGAAGAGCTGAGTGCCCACTGGCATACTGGCTGCGGGACTGTCCGCACAGCTTCCTGCTAGACAACAGGCGGCCGAGAGGCTTCGCGCTGTCACCAGCGTGTTCACAGTGCTATCGGTCCCGCAGTGATAATGAAACTTCTCGACAGTTTGGCTGTTGAACACCCCCAGGCCCACCAACCCACGAAACTACAGGGCGGGCCTAACTTCGAGAACGTCACAGAGAACACGGATGCAGGCGTATACATTTGCTTGCCCATAAGTTAAGGAGGGCCGATGGACTACGGGCTGGGCTATTATTCAGTATTCGGTTGCGGTGAGAACAATTTCTAGCAGCTTTGAAGAGAAGTGTATAAACGTACATTCTGGCGCAGAGACCCAAAAGTAAATAAACAAGCAGGGTCACTGTACCCAAATCATTGACCTTGACTTTCAGCTTATAGATCCCAATTATGATTATATAAAACCTGGGGAGGGATTTTATATCTGACTGTTTGCTGTTTACCTACAAACAAAATATTTTTTTCCCAGAATTTCAGAAAAAACTGACGATTTCCCACATTAATATTTACTCCTTCTTTATTATACCTGCTTCTCGCCTATAAATCCACTGAGATCAACAGAAAACTTTTTAGCATGGTTCCAAAATTTCCGAAAAAAAAAAAAAATACGGGATTTATTTTTTGTATACAAAATTGATAAATTGGAAAAAATTGCCTTTATTTTAAAAATGTTGTGTTTTTAAACAATCGGCGAAAAAAAGTGTCTTATTTGTAGGTAATATTATGCCCAGGCTTTTAATTGGTAAAGTGTCATGTCTATAACTGAAACACCAATTTCTCTTCCATTAAATCTTGCTGAATATGTAAATGTTCAGAGCTTTGGGCTAAACAGGCAATAAAAAACTTAGCAACAATTCCAACCTAATGTATTGTGGTAAGGGTTCTACACCACACAACTGGAGGCGAGTGGAGAAAGTCAGTCAACCAGATGGTGTGACGGTTTTAGCCAACACTTGTAAATTTGACTCCTTCTCTTCTTCCTCAGATAGATGTTAGTTTTCGAGAAACAAGGGACTTCCTAGATCCAATTAGTGTGGCATTAAATAATATCGATTTACTTTGGGTTTGCACAGTAATACAAAATGTGACTTCAAAAATATATTTCCCCTTATTGCCGAAGTACAAAAAATATGAGTTCCCAATGTGGGATTTCAAATCCATTTTAAATTGTACTAAAATCCCGTGGCTTTTACATACCCACGAAACTTTACAATTTAGGCCAACATATGAATTGATTGTGCAAAATGGTTTATATTGAATCATACATTACTTCGATTATTCTGATGAGAAACCAACCAACCCTCCCTCTTTATCCGCACAAACCTTATTATTAAAATACCAGGAACAAGATTTCATGCCTTTGTAAAGTCCCTGGCCTGTTTCCCCTAACAGAGGAAAACATAGGCCTTATATACAAAATAGATAGACACCGCCTTCTGGATCATTTTCCGACGTTATTGGAGCGGAAATGTACTCTAATGACGTCTTGGCTGGCCTGTATCACGTTGTCATGGAGAAAAGCAGGGTAGGGAGCGGCGACAGGTAAAACTGCGAAGCGGCGAACCCAGCGCGCCACGCACCATTTGTCATCCAGCAGTCATGCCGGCCACAGCATTGAGGTGTTCATCAGTATAGTGTGTCCCATCGCACCAAACGTAAGTCATGTCCATGACCCTCGTGTAGGATAAAATTCATCCAAGGCAATGAGAACTTAGGCATAGTTCCAATGTGCAGGTAACTGTCACACTGGATATAGACCTGTCCTTCGATCAGACCAGCCCGTATAGTGAATAAGGTGAGTGACGGAAGATGTATGGGAAGATACTGGTGGTGAGTGGAGAGGGTCGTTCAAACAGATGGACATATACCTGTATTTCAGGCCAGCCCGTGTAGTGAATAAGGTGAGTGAGTTAAGATATATGGGAAGATGCTGGTCAGTAGTGGACCCAGTCGGTCAAGCAGATGGACATAGACCTGTAGTTCATGTCAGCCCATGTAGAGAATGAGGTCAGTGGGGGAAGATACATGGGAAGATGATGGTTGTGAGTGGAGCAGGTCGCTCAACCAGATGGACATATAACTGCCATTCAGGCCAGCCCTTGTAGGAAAGAGGTCAGTGAAGGAAGATGTATGGAAAGATGCTGCTGGTGTGTGAAGCCGGTCGCTCAACAAGATGGACATGTACCTGTTGTTCAGACCATCTCATGTAGAGAATGAGGTAAATGAGAGAAGATGTATGGTAAGAGACTGGTGGATAGTGGAGCTGGTCACTCAACTAGATGGACATATACCTGTAATTCAGGTCAATGCGTGTACTGATTGAGGTGAGTTAGGCAGGATGTGTGGAATGATGCTGGTGGTGATTGGAGCCAGTCGCTCAAGCTAATGGCCATAGACCTGTAGTTCAGGCCAACCCGTGTAGTGATTGAGGTGAGTGAGGGAAGATGTGTGGGAAGAGGCTGAGTGGTGAATGGAGGCGTTCTCAAAAGCAGGTCGAAAGATACCTGTCGTTTAGGCCAGCCCGTGAAGTGAATTTTGTCAGTGAGGGATGATCTATGGGAATATTCTGGTGGTGAATTTAGCTGGTCGTTCCACCAGATGGAGACATACCTGTCATTCCGGCCACACCATGGCAGTTTCCTCTACAACCCCACTCGAAAATTCCAGTCCGAAAGTTTCCATCCCGTATTAGTCTGGAATTAAGCACGGGATTCCAGTTTTGAGATAATAAATACAATTCGCGCGCCCTCTTGTGTAGGTAACGAAGACTGTTATTTTAATGCTCGTACGCCCATTATTCTGCTCTAATGGCCGCTATTAATATTTTCGATTATAGCTGTGCTTAGTCGTTTTATGTATGAACAATCATATCAAATATCTCGAGCATTTTGCGCGACTTTGTCCCGAAATTCTCGTTTGCCATAAAGATTAAGACTTGGAAACAAATATAAGGAGAGTGTATTAAAGTTTTACGATGAGTATTAGTATCTATTTCCTACATGGTTTTGCTTATGAACATAGTCTGTACATTAAGTTCAAAGGCTCAGCTGTGGGCACGTGCGCTTAGTTCTATTATCCTTTCTGCTTTGTTTTGCAAGAGCATTTTAGTACTAATTTTTCGTCCCTTTGGCAGCCATTTATATGTGAACAGTCCTTGTCGGTATTTTCTATCCACTGCGTCAGCTTCCACATTATTATTGTATGAATAATCTTCCAATATCTAATCTCGTACAAAATGTGAATGTCTTGTATGATGGCAATGTGGATACCATTAGCATTCAAAGCAGGCGGAGGTTATGGTAGGAAGTATTTGTTCACCATCTTCTTGATTCTGAATGTTTCCAATCCCATCTGTCTACACCTTTCTCGTACTTGTTATTTGTATTTGTATGAATTACCATGTATTCCTCTACCTTAAGAATAAAACTTGGGGGAACCATAAAATTGAAATATAATTTAATGACATTAACTCAGCATGTCACCCGTGAGTACAAATTTTACTACATAATTTAAACATTTACAGACACACAAAAAAACAATCAGCGTTTGGTGAACAGTAGGGCCTACTAGTGCATTCATGGCCTAGAA
Source organism: Dryococelus australis (assembly GCA_029891345.1). Classification (NCBI taxonomy): domain Eukaryota; kingdom Metazoa; phylum Arthropoda; class Insecta; order Phasmatodea; family Phasmatidae; genus Dryococelus; species Dryococelus australis. Next base: position 121,247,003 of record CM057000.1, on the reverse strand, counting down.
CATACAGTTATAGTGAACAGACAACATGTAGCAGGAAAACCACATAATCATAGTAAATCCTTTCTCAGAGATACATCATGCTTGTTCATGATGAAGCGTCCCTAGTTTAAAGGACACACATACAATTGAAGTTAAGATACTTAAATATCGTTATGAAAATGTTCCAGGCATACAATGTGTAGATCTGCAGAATGAAAGACATAGCTATGAGAAGGCCGTGGTTATACTATTTCAAAACCGATAATTTTATACCTGGATGTGTGTGCGCGTTATACACCATCGAGTTGAAAACAATGTATTTTATTTGATAAGTGATCTTTTGCCGGATATTTCATTTCGTTGTTACTCGGAGCAAATGATGAGTAGCGAGTACAATACGGCGCAGTCGCTATTACTTAATTCAATTTGTTCGTGACTCACTGCCTCAGAGTCTCACTGCAAATGCGTTTGGCAAGCTGCCACGGCCGAAATATTGGATCCGGTGATAATAAAAAATAGCTTCGAACGTTGCAGACGAGACACGAATTTTCGAAAGTGCTTTTAATTTGACAAATTGCCTTTGAAATCACATTTTCCTCAGTAGTTTTTTTTTTTTTTTTTTTTTACTGGGAGGAACTGCTGTATAATAAAGCAATTTCGCTAACCTGTAGCTTTTTTTTTTTTTTTTGCATGAATTACCGCTCGGGAAGAAATGTGACTGGTATAATATTGTCTTCGAACACTAATATTTTTGGAAAAATTACTTCGACCATAACAATAAGAAAATTTCACATTCTGTGGTTCATAAGAGTAATTTCACCCTCTGAGTTTATATTTCTAAACAATCTAATGGTGTTTTCCAATTTACTGCACTGGGTGCGCACTGAAAACTGAAACATTGTATATCTCCCACGATTGCCAGAAACGAGTGTATATTATTTGTGCATTAACAACTGGAACACGCCACGATAAAAATGCAAAACATTTGCGATAGCATATTTTCTAGAGAAAGTGTTCGAAACTAGGCGTTGATTGAAGTATTAAAATGTATATATACGAAATACAGTAGATAACTTTTCTTCAATTTCACTTTTTTAATTTGACGGCAAATGCATGCACAAGTCACTGGGTGAAATTAAAATCATCGCCGCTGCACTGACAAACGATATCGGCAATATACCAAGAGCACATTTGTTTCGTATTAACTATTACGTATTATTCAGCTGCTGTAATGTAAGCTACTGTAGAATTTCCAACCTTGCAAAGATTTTCTTGCTGTTTTCATATTCACAGGTCGCCGCCATATTCAGGGTTACCAATTTTTTTTTAACGTGAATACGTCTTTAAACTTGTAACCACAGTGTGTGGCAATCCAGAAAATCCGATGATAACAAAATCGGGAGATATAGTTTGGCATTGCAGCTCAGAATCTATAGTCTACATTCAAAATTCAATTACACCACTCTATTGCCAAAGGATAGAATAATATGCTACTTCGAGCGAGGACTGCGAAGCATTGCACGCAGCCTTGTTAAAATGGGGGAAGGGGAGAGGCGCCACAATTTTGAGTTCGTTTCGCCGCGTCTCATAATTTCCGCGTAGTATAACTTTTGACTAGGAGAAGCTACGACGTGTTTAAGTTTCAATCGACAGCTCTCGTCAAGATCAATCGATTGTGTGTTTAAAAACTTTTGTGTGGCATGGTTAGGTGAAATTGTATGATTTTAATGTGAAAATTTAAGATAACTGAACACAATGTCGGCCTATACTCGTCAAAAAGCCAAGTCGAAATACAGAAATCGTATAAGGTTGGATAGAGCATCTCAAAAGCAAACCTGTGTTACCCATAAAACTCTATATGATCGAGTGAAGCGGTGTCGGGAACGTAGAATAAATATCAATGCCTCCGAGCGCGTCAACATAAACGTATTCACGCAAAACCAACGACAATGTCCCCAACACAGCCAAACTCAATCTTCCAGTGGAAAATTCCCTGATATTTCCCTGATTTCCAGGCAAAAATAATCGTTTCCCCTAGACATTTTGCCAACATTATTTTTCAGTAAGGATTGATGCCTTTGCATTATAACACATATTTACACCAAAATACTTCTCCGATTTCAAAGAAAAATGCCTAAGGATTTTGTCTATAATCATCAAAACACTTTTATATGATTCTGGTAGTGGTGAATGATTGATGATATAACAACCAAATATAGCATGAATATCACAAAATTCCCTGACATTTAGCTAACTTGTTCGAAATTAACTGGTATTTCTATGGTTTCCCTGACAATTATCAAATTCCCTTACTTGTCCCTGTTTCCCAGGATTTCCAGATGAGTGGCAACCATGAATATTGCTGTGAAACTGCTGCACCGGCTCCAGACATGGTGCGGTTAAAATTTAGTTCGGTGCGCACTCTTTCATTGCAACTCGCAATTGGAATACGAAAATGCGACTGCTCTCAGAGCGAGTTCCGGCAATTAGAATGCTCGGCAGTCGGCCAATGCGCGCCGAGTACGACCCAGAGCAGTCATTGGAATACGTTGTCAATCGCATTTCATGGCACATTTCATCAGTACATAGACCTCCGAAACACAAGAAACAGTTGTGAAGACACACAATGCGAGCGCCATCTCCGCCAACCGACTCCTCGCAGTTAAAGGTTGTTCACGATAAAGAGAGCACTTTCGAAATCAACCTTAGAAAAAAAATCACTGCCACCTACCTGCATATTTTTTAATGGGCGCACAGAGTGACATGAGTTCAGTAAAGATGGTCACGATGGAAGGGAAAGTAGTTCCATATATTAACGTCTAACAAAAAGTGTTAGGTGACCATTTGTGATCATTTAAATTATTTCTCTCGTTTTCTGTATTTTGTAATGCATTGAAGTGTAAAAATGAGCCGATTTATACAATATTTACTTTTCTAATAATTTCACTGTTTCACTTGACCGACGCATGGATCAAAGTGATGAGATCCATGGCAGTGTTAATTTTACATAAGGCGGAAGAACACAGAACGTATAAACGAGTATATCTTAGCTATCTGCAGCACCACCTTCTCTCTGCGTTCGCCTCATTCAACTTATGCAAAGCAAATTGGAAACAGTTCAAAACTACACTCGACAGTAAAATTGACCTCACCACAAAACCCAGAACTTCGGAGGAACTGGATATAGCCATGCACTCATTCACAAATCACGTCCTTACTTCACCAGACTCGTCCATTCCACGCCATCGTCCATGACGACCTGACACCCCTTTTCTTCATTCACTCCGCACACTCGTTTGCCAACGTGACCGCTCCCACAGTCGTTGGCAACGAATTCATCAGCCAGCGGATCTTGAATACTACCATTCTCTCTGCCACACAGCCAAATTGGAAATTTCCACTTGGCTAGCACTTCAACAGCAAAGGAAAATCCAATCACTTTCACTCACCGACAATACAGCATGGCAATTCATCCGCAAATTCCGAGGCATACCACAACTCATCCCGCCCGTCTTACATGTTGGTACCACACTGGAGTCCCCAACCGATAAAGCCACTGCTTTATCTGCTCACTTTGCCGTCACTTTTCACTCATATATTCCACATCCTGGTCACATCGGTCACGAACCCTCATCACTCACGTTCGAACCTACTTACATCCCACCTCCGGATGGCAAATTCCTCACTTTTCCACGAGAAGTTAACATGGCTATCACCAAAATCAGACACTCGGTTTCACAGGGTTCCGACAACGTTGCAGCAAGGCTTGTTCGATCTCTCCCTCGAAAACTATTATTCTCCTTACGAATCTCATCAATGCCATTCTCATCACGTGTAACTCCCCTTCCAGCTGGAAACATGCCATCGTTGTTCCGATTCCAAAATATGGTGCCAAACCTGAACAAATCATTTCACATCGTGCAATTTCACTACTATCAGTTATTTCCAAAATCGCAGAGCGCATCATACTGGCTCGACTCACACATTCCATTGATCAATTTCACATACTTCCTGAAACCCAAATTGGCTTTCGTAAAAACACACTGCACTTCACGCCGTCGCCTTATCTGTTGACCAGATCACCGCAAGTTTAATAACAATAAACATTCTGTCTTCATTTTGCTAGAATTAGCCAAAGCTTTCGATTCAGTTCATCATGCACCACTACTTAAGAAATTACATCATTTCAACATTTCTTAATGCCTTATCACCATTATTCACAGTTTCCTGTCCAATCGCACATTTGTGTCCGAGTGTCTGATACTCAGTTTCGTCATTTTTCTATCCAAGCAGGAGTGCCTCAAGGCGTATTACTCAGCGCCACACTGTTCTCCATATATTTTGCGGACATTTCTACCATTCCTGACGCCACAGTGCTCCAATATACAGACCACACTGCCATTTGAGTTTCCGAAGAAGATGCCCAGATCCTATTAGCCAGAACTCAAAGTGCACTTCACAATCTATTTCTTTATTTTCAATGTTGAGGGGGGGGGGTGGTCCTACCCAACCCCAACAAAACAACTGCATGTTCTTCACCAAAAGAAGACATAAGCCACCTCCACCACTCATTCTTCTCAGGCCACCATCTCTCCTGGACCAACTCTGCTCGCTACCTTGGCGCCCATCTTGACATCACACTAATCTGGCACCACCACATTCACATATCCATCAGCAAATCAAAAACAGCTCTCTGAATCCTTCGTCCTCTTCTCACAACATCATGTGCCATTCAAGAACATGCACGAATTTATCTGTGGCGAGTCCTCATATTACCACTTCTTCGCTATGCATCCACCATCTGGGCATATGTTCATCCATCCACATACAGATCTCTATCATTCACATACAATCAGGGTTTACGCATCATCCTTGGCTGGCAATGATACACACCTGTCTAACTTCTGTATCGCCTGGACAACACACAGCCACCAACCCATCTGATCACACACCAAGAAATTCTATTGCAAGGTGAGAAACCACCCAAACCCAACCATCTCCAGCCTTGCATCCTACGATCCCGGCATCCAGCATTCACACCGCAGAATCTTGGACTTCCTTGACTTTCTCATCCCTCCTGACCCACCCTAACAAGAAGTTGTTCCATCGGCTGACCCTTGAGTGTGTGAAGTGTGGGAGTGGTAACGCATAGGTACACCTTGAGTGCAGGTTATGGTCATTTCGTTTCCTTCCCAATTCAGTTATCCACCCTTTCATAAATTCAGTGTTCCGGCCTTTCCTTTTCAGCATTCCCTTTTTTAGTTCTCCTGTATTTCTCTATTGTGATTTTGCATGTATATATGTATATCTATATACATGCATATATACATATATACATGTATATATATATGTATATATATATATAATAGGGGAAAATAATAACTAAGACCTATTTACACATTTACATATTTACATGTGGGTGAACTTAAACTAAGAAATCTAATGAGTATGTAAGTTACATCCAGAGAAAAGAATAGACTATATATATATATATATATATATGATATGTACAATGAGAAATGAAAAAGACATTTACACTTAATTATTTACAAGGATGAAAGGATGAGGAATATCTCAATATTTACAAAGGTACGAAATGGAATGAAAAAATTTGAGGTCAGGAAATATGATAATAAAATTTACAAGGAAGAAATATTGTGTGTGTGTGTGTATATATATATATATATATATATATATATATATATATATATATATATATATATATATATATATTAATTTTGTATATATTTTCTAAAAAGATTTATTGAAATTTCCCGCATGACTTGTCCTAAATAACAGCTTTGCTACATTTCTTCATTTTTTTCTGGTAACTGTCGAGGCGAAAAGCGAGATTATTTCTTGCGAACGATTACAAAGGCGACAATATCAACAGTAATCAAGAAATACTAACCGCAGACAATGCATTGGCAATTCTCTGTGCTCTGCCATTTCAAGTAACATGTACAAAACCGTTTTTCCAGAGTATGGCAAAAGTTACATAATTTCCAAGATGGTGGATGGGAATTATCTTCTATTATTTTTACAAGTAAGAATGTCTCTATAAAGAACACTTTCTTCATATTACATGGGCACGTCTCCTACATAGACAAATTCACCTCAAACCAATCTTTGTTTAGTATTTTTAATGCTTTTTTTTTTCTTTGCCCGCCAAAGTTTTTTGTCCGCTTGTAGTTAAAAGAGGTTATTTTAGCTTACACATACAGGTTAAAATTAAAATCAGCATGGCAACACTGCTGCTGAGTGAGCGTGACCACACTTTCTAGTTGAAACACTGCCATGGTCTAAGAAAGGGCAGTCTGGACATTAAGCAAAAATTGTACACTTAATTTCGCTGTAGTTCTGCCATCTGTTGTAACGTGCTACGTGTTATGTAGTGAGACATTCAGCTTGCCTGTTATGAGAAACATAACTCATTTCTTATCAATGTAATACTAAAACCACAAATTTGCTAATAACTAATTTTGAATTTGTATCTTGCATGTGTCTAGACATCATTCCATTAGTTATTTGATTCCATAGTTAAGATTGACTTTCAATGGTGGCGGGAACGATTGTTACTTATCCCGCTCATTGCAACAACATAGTGAATTCTTCACGAAATGCGATAATTGTGATCTTTTTGTTTTTAAGCTGAATGTGAAAGCAAATATGGCAATCGTTAGCTAACCTCCATCCAGTAATCAATGAAGGCTATTAAAGCTAGGTTGCATTCCAACATGTTTTATTTTTGTTGTTGGGAGACCCTCTTTATTATATATTGTGGGAGAAATATTCCGGGGGCAGTTTGATAATGTGGGGGGGGGGGGGGAGGGGGCTTTAGTTTAACATTTTTCGTGAGACGGCATTGTTTGCCGTTCTTACAAGTGTGTGGCATTTTGAGTTGCATATTTTTATTCATGGAGCAGTGCAAAATTTTGCTCGTATGGATATAGTATTCGAATTATTATAACTTCGAAAATTTTAACTTCATTGAAGAAACAAAACAGAATATATACATCACTGTTCGAATTTGTACAGATGCAGCAATTCACACACACACACACACACGCGCGCGCGCGCGCGCGCGTTGTCCTAAGGTAACCATACATTCGGTAGTAAAGGAAACAATTTTGATTTAAATTAGAATTTTTGAAGGAACAATTTTAAATTAATATTAACATACTCAATTAAAGATCAGCAATTTTCGGCAAGCAAGTGCCATAAGTGTAGCAGGGAGAAGATGGAGCGTTAGGACATCGGCGAGAAGAGCTGCAGACAACAAGGTGCTGGAGTGGCCTTGACCAGTCTGGAGAGGGCGGCAGATGACTGTGTGTGTATGTAGGAAACCCCCTCCCTCCCGTCTAGCCAAAAACGTGAAGCTTGCCCAATGGAAGTGAGGGACAGGTGGTCGAGTTATCGTGTCGCAGTTGTGACGCAATAATGATGATGGGCCCGATGCAACATGTGGCTGGGCCAGCGTGCGGCTCGCGCAAACAAAACTGGTGCACTAGTGGAGGAAAATTAGCTCTATTATGCCTTAAGTGTGTACAACCCCTAACCACTACAGATCCTTCCCAAAATACCAGATGTCCATGTAGGGATCCAGCAGCAGCTAAATATCTCCGAGATACCATACAAAGGGAAAACCGTGACTGGATCTGTCGGGCATGGAGAACAACCTCTGCCGGCGCTCACATGCCAAGGTACACCGATTGTATTAGACTGCAAGCAGTCCGTGGAAGCGTCGGCCCTGTCGAAAGTTATACATGCCAGTGCGCACAAGAAAGTAATAAAGAAAATTATTCGGAACTAACCTACCAAAATTTTAACCACAGATGGTGGCAAAACCAATTTTGTGCACAGGTATAAGAGGGAGAGAAATTGATTGGGCAAGGTATAAAAAAGACTTCCATGCAGAATGCCTCACAGCAAATGAACAGGAAACGGTAGACAGGCAAGGCAGAATTCTATGTGAAGAGTGCACGCAAATCACATTAATTACACCACACAAACGATTAGATTTCATTACTGGCGACGAAATCACACTGCAGCTATGCCATCAAGATATCTGCAAAGGAGAGGAAGTCAAAACAGTTGCATGAGAACAATGCAGCAAGTTTATGCATTGGCAGTGCATCACTCGGTTGGACATTGTTAGCACCATAACAAAGCATTTCAGGTGTGAAACAATGCAGAACCGAACAGCAATTGTCAGTGCTGCAACCACTTGTGAGTATCAGACAAATCGCAGGAATGCAAGCAAGTCTGTTAGAGCATTGTACTGAAGTTGAAGTAGTAGGAGAACTAAGGGGAAATGTATCCACAATAAATCTTCCGAACACTGTACCATATGCCAGAGTACAAACGCAGAGCTATGCCAAAACCCTCAATTTCAGAATGTTCCCCAGCATAAGCACAAGTTGTTAATATAGTGGACCTTAATGGTTATGAGTGTGCACACTACTATTACACATAGTGTACAAAGAGGAAGGAAACAACAACGCCAAACTCATAAGATCTCATGCATCTATTACAATTTATTGTTCATAGTATTCCAATAGATGTAAAAAGATATTTACCATGTGTCTTGAGCCAAAAAAAAAAAAAAAAACTATATTCAAAAGTTTAAGACAAAATATTTGGTTTCAAGTAATATGTAAAGAAATCTTTTATCACTTTCAGAGATTGGGGTTAACTTATATATATTTATTTATTTATTTAAAAAAGGAAAACAGTATTTTGGGAGGCAAGACAGAACCACCTATTATTGTCTTTGAAAAGATATCAAAGATAAATACTGTAAAGTTTAATAACAATTTAACTATATATATATATATATATATGACGTCGACAGTGCCTTGGCTTTAGGCCATTCCCCACATCGTTCTACCTGGAATGTTGGGATATGCCGCAATGTCACCGAGCAGCACCTGTGGCAGTGAACCAGTGCCATATGCGAATTTGTTATTGTGCAACGTTGAGCAGAAAGTGTAGAAAGCGTAATATTCTAGGGTCTGTTTAATATATTAGGGATAGTGTGAGTGAGTTTGCTGTGCATTTATCATTAGGTTTATTTTGTTAAGTATTGCTGCAATGCCCCATGTCAGTGTTCTGTTAGGTTAAGTATGCAGAGCAATATATTTCAGTGTCATGTTTTTGTTTTCATTCCGTATCGTGCACAAGTGCACAGCAAATATATCATGTGCCTATCTTTTACTTAAAATGCCAATATTAGTCCAACCTACAAATGCAACCTACAAATGCGTCAAACACGTAGAGTTGTACATCAAATGCCAATGTTTACATTTCAGTGTTGTGATTCTTATGTGTATATTTTATTTGTCAAGTGTCATGTGATCAGTGTTTTTATTATCCTGTGTACCTACCCAACGCGTAAGTATAAGACAAATGGTCTCTTTCATGCTCTGTAATAATATTAGTTAATTATAGTGTCATGTCGTCTATTGTTTAGTTACTGAAGGGTTTAACAATTTGTGTGCTCGAGGAACCATCTTGTCTGAATTTTAAATGGCCACATATAAAGGCAACTGTATCACGTGTATGGACCATAATATTCCTAGTAATCATTTACATAGTGTTTGTGCCCTATTTACAAGTTTATAAATATTTTTATCGTTTTAATTAACTGAAGTCAGTACCAGTCAGTACAGAAAGTACAGAAATACTAACCTTTGACTTGCGCTCTGCAATGCTGCACCACTAAGAACTATAAATGTATTTTAACATTGTTTGTTGATAACCAAATATGAACTCACGTAATTTGACAGAGATAAAGACATAAAAACATAATAGACTTTATTGGGGCAAGGCCCTACAAAGATATTGCTACGATTTATGAGTGAATAAAGTGAGGTTAGGTTGCCATGGAAACGCAGTATGGTCGAAGGAGTGTAATAATTTTTGTATATGTAATGTGTATATTTGTATCTTGTTGATAAGTGTTTATTTGAATGTTCATCTTATCTGAATTGCAGGCACATTTTATTTTATTTTATTTCATTCATTTTGTGTTAATCATGTCACGTGATATCATGGGCAGGAGGCTCAATCAATGAGCGAGCACCACGCCAAGCAGCCAGTAGTATCTTCTTGGACTTCGTGAGGTGATTACTGCTTCGTGGTACTCCGGGAACATCAACTTTGTTTTCTACTCATCATGTAATATTGTGCTGTTGATTTAGTCTCATGGGAATCTTTTTTATTTTCTCGCCTGGAGTACTCAGTCCCTCACACCTTGGTCCGTCTTTTATACGGACCATCTAGTCCCTATGGTAATTATCGCAGTATAAGAGCCCACCTGGCTTTAACGGTGGTGTAACAAATGCAAGTGCCTCATTGGGAAAGTAAGTATAGTAAAACACATGACAGTGAGATGCCTACATTCTTATTATAAATAACTACTTCACAGTTTTTGAACCTCTTCATACTATATTATTGTATCATGTGTCCGAATAATGTCATTGGGTAGCCAGAATAACCCATCAGGAGTGAGCTGGCTTACGAGGGTGACCGACAACCCTTGCTAGACAAGGCAATATTGGATTTAGTACGTGACTGGTGGAGAACTTCATTATAATCAACACCTAACCTACAAGATGTGGATCACTGGGGAAAGGCCAACTGGTCGTTGGCCGAATGGCCCTTAGATTATACCGACATCATGATCTACAAACTACTGAGTACTGGCGCCCGCCGGAGAAAGTCAGCTTTTATCATCATCTATCCACATAAACTTTATTCCCCATGGTCCAGTCCAGGTTAGCATCAATTGGCACCACAACTAGTGGCCTATTATTTGCCACCAACTGCTCCAATTCCCGCCTACTGTAATTTAACCTTAAATATCTATCATATGTACCGCTCCCAATAACCTGTATTTTGTATCGTCATCCTGTGTACTGAGTGCGACCATGTGGGTATACATAACCTGTTTCCTTTTAACTTTGTCCACTATTCCCAGTACTGACGGAGTTTTCCTACCATTCAGCAAGCAACAGGAATTATCAAAACATGAAAACTTAACAGTGAAAACCAGGAAAATGCAAAATGGAAAACTGAACCAAAAAGACCACTGTCATCCACCATCTTGAAGAAGTTCGCCTCGTCATTGTGCACCTGGCTTGGTGACATAGGGCAACCATCTTGGACTGTCAGTGCTATGGGGAAGTAACCACTTGCTATCCCCTCCATCTGCATTGCATCACACTGGCAGGACCACCCCTACCTCGCCATACATGTGGGTGTCAGCCATGAGCCATGAGACCACATGGTCCAGCGAAGCAGCAAGTACTACCATGTCGTGCATCCGTGCCTATCATCACATCCACGTGGGTCATCCAACCAGCAAAATGGGGTTTTATTTGATATGCAGTCAATCATGTACCAACAGTGCAGGAAAGTGAAGCTTACGGACTTGAATATTTACTGCCAACCATCTGACCTACAACCATTCATTAGTATTCAAATCTGTCGCTCTAGAATAGCTATGAATCATCACATAGGGATGCCAACCACAATAGTATGCCGAGAAACCAGCTCCAACATCATTTACACCACCACAAATACAGTTTCCAGTATTTCACTCGGCACAACAAACAGAGCTGAAGATGCCAATAGCAAGATCATTCATTGTGACAGCCACAGCACTGATTTCCAACACAGTGAATGAGATGTGTGAATCCTGAGTGCAACATGCTGCCACGCCCACTTCGACAAATGTGAACAATGCAGCACGTGGTCAGCCGGGCTGATAGATACCAAACACAGCTGACGTGCCAACCTAGAATGCAGCTCAGTGCAACAATTTATCAACTCCAACCATGTACCACAGTACAACTGTGGACTGTGGGATGCCGTCGCCAATGTCGTGACCACCCCATCCCTGGAGATACTGCTTGGTAACGAGGTACCATTGACACAGTGCGTACCACAATCGATCACGAAGAACCACAGTCAAGAATGTTAGCCACGCAGCAACACAGTGCGAACTGATGAGTGAAAAGGAAACATCCAAACCACAACTTTCAGTATCCACAGTTGCTACTTACTGATTGGCAACAGTGATCATGCAACATAAAATTGCTAGCACATCACCAATCATCGCATGCAAAACCAAAACACCCTACATCATTATCGTACTGAATGTCAACATCCGCAGCCCAGCAGGGCTGAAGCACAGTCTGCGAGTGAAATGTGCGCTACATATGCAAATACCGTCATGCTGGCAAAAATGTAAACAGTCATTGTCCAACAACAAGCAACAAAAATCGTGCAGACATTTGTGTGTATTAGTTCACCGCATTGCTATGGAACATTGCGAACTTTGTGCACCATGCCTCATGTGTGAAATTAGCTCACATAATTTTAAGCAGCCACAAAGGAAGTGTCAGTGCATAAAACATAAACCAGTGTTCTGGCCACCAGGGCAGAATCAAAGTGTTTAGGAAGTGTGACATTTTCGCCAAAAATGAGATTCCCGACAAGACATCATTTCATCAGCATCCACGCCTATTGTTCTAGAGTGAACAGCACGTGCATCTTTCGCCATGTGTGTTAGTTTACATTCGGCCCAGTCATCGATTGGCTACGCAGCAGGAGACGGATGGCAATTCAACCCTCCATCACCTCCTTCCAAGCCCTCACACCAACAACTCGTTTCTCATCATGGTGTGACAGGCAGGCAAATTCCACACCATTCCGCCCTCCCCTATTTTTCATCACGCCGAGTGTAACAACACCGTGTGCAGGATTTGCAGTGTGACTCGAACAACAGCAAGTTCATCAGCATCGCCTCATCCCAACATTCAACACAACATCGACGACATTATGTTCAACACGCTACCAAGCTCACGGACAGCTGTCACACTCGATAACATGTCCATAAGGGAAACTGTGGTTCCCCTCGCCACCAGCGAAGTCAGCAGCTCGCCACTCCAGCGACTGCAACAACAACGCCAGCAAGAGAGCCGATGCAATGGGACATGCCCGAAACACGTGTTGGGATCATCCCCTATCCAAGCAGATGCCGCCTGCACATAGCATATGACAGCAGCAGCAAAGAGTCGGGAACAAGGGAACCTCCCTCCCCTCCCCGCCCCACAAACATCCCAAAAACACCTTCAGGCGACATGCATAGCTTGCGGACACGCCCCTGTGACAGACGCAGCCCGTACGACATGGCTACCACCGCAAGAGGTATGAACATGTGGGGCGGCAGAATTACACCAACAACTCAGAGAACCGAATGTTAACATTCTACGGCGACGTGCGTTCGTGGCAGAGCAACAACAAAAACTCACAGCCACATGACCTTACAGCACAAAAACAAGGGAATAGGAGTGTTTATGTTTCATGAGCATGTAGTCCAGCTGGATCAAAACATCAACAAGGTATGCCGAATGTTTATAACCTGCAGCCTTGTACACGAGGGGCAAAACAACAACATTAGGGAGCACGTTTTGACAGTTCGCAATAATATGGGTTCAGGACGTCACAATAACAAGAGCCACGTGTCTGTGGAGTGCAGCCATGGGAGAAATTTCAGCAAATTTCAGAAAATTTAGTGAGATGCTGCAATGAAGACTGAAGAGGACACGACATTTGAATGGACACCATAGGGGAGCGCATTTGACATCGACAGCACCTTGGCCTAAGGCCTATCCCTACGTCGTGTGAGCTGGAACATCGGGTTATGCCGTAACATCACGGAGCAGCACCTGCTTCAGTGAAGCAGTACCATGTGCGCGTTTTTTATGGTACAACTTTGAGCAGGAAATATAAAAAGTGAAATTTTCTATGTTCTGTTTAATATATTAGGGAATGTGTGAGTGAGTGACTATGCATTCATCATGTTGATTATTTACATATGTATTGCTACAATGCGACCTGTCAGTGTTCTGTTAGTTTAAGAATTCCATGTAACATATTTCCGTGTTAAGTTTTTGTTTTCATTCTGTATCATTCACGAGTGCACACAGCAACTATATCACATGCATATTATTTACTTGAAACTACAGTAGTAGTGTAACCTGCAAATGCATTAAAAACACACAGAGTTGCAGACCATGTGCCAATATTTACATGTCAGTGTTCTGATTCCTATGTGTATATTTTATTTGCCAAGCGTCATGTCATCTTTTTTTTATTATTATCCTGTGTGCCTACGAAACACGTATGTACAAGACATATGCTCTTTTATGTTCTGTAATATTATTAGTCAATTATAGTGCCATGTCGTCTATTGTTTAATTGCTTAAGGTTTTGACAGTTTGTGTGCTCGAGGTACCATCTTGTCTGAATTTTAAATGGCCACATATAAAGGCAACTGTATCACGTGTATGGACCATAATATTCCTAGTAATTATTTACATACTGTTTGTGCCCTTTTTCAAAGTTTTATAAATATTTTTATAGTTTTAATTAATTGGAGTCAGTACCAGTCAGTACAGAAAGTACAGAACTACTAACCTTTAGCTTGCATTCCTCAATGCAGCACCGAAGAGAATGGGTGTACATGACGTGGCCAAATCACCATTGAGTACTATAAATGTATTTTAACATTGTTTGTTGATAACCAAATATGAACTCGCATCAGTTGACAGAAATGAAGACGTAAATACATAATAAACTTTAATGGGGCAAGGCCCTACAAAGATATTGCTACATTTTAACGAGTGAATAAAGTGAGGTTAGGTTGCTATGGTAAAACAGACTGGTCGAATGAGTGTAATAATTTTTGTATTTGCAATGTGAGTATTTGTATCTTGTTGATAAGTGTTTATTTGAATGTTCATCTTATCAGATTTGCAGGCACATTTCATTTCTTTTTATTTCATTCATAATGTGTTAATCATTTTTATTATAAATAGCTGCTTCATGGTTAGTTAATCTCTTCGTACTATTTTATTCTATCACGTGTCAAAATAATGGTGTTGGGTAGCCAGAATAACCCATCGGGTGTGACATGGTGTACGAGGGTGGCTGACAACCCTCGCTAGACAAGGCAATATTGGATTTAGTATGTGACTGATGGAGAATTTCATTATAATCGACACCTAACCTGTAAGATGTGGATCACTTGGGGAAAGCCAACTGGTCGTCAGTCGAACAGCCCTGAGATTATACCGGCATTGTACTCTACCAACTACTAAGCACTGGCAACCAATGGAGAAAGACAGCTTTTATCATTACTTAGCCACATTACCTTTATTCCCCCCTTGGTCCAGCCCAGGCTAGCATCAAATAATAACTCAAAATAAGTTAAAAACGTGGTACCAGTTAATCTATCATAATATTCACTTTTGGTTTGTATGTTACTTTGTAAGATTTTGTTCATCTTTGCTTTGATCTGAATAATTTTATAAAAAACAATGAGGTTTTCTCTGATCAATAATAGTCTGGGGATACTGTCAATTACTTATCATACTAACAAGTTCGTTACAAAACTACACAAGAAACTATATGGATGGCTGACCTTGCCTACAAGTTCATTTGAAAGTTGCAATACTTTTTTTTTACATTTCTTTAAACTAAAGTTTTTCCTGATGCTAATATTTTCGCGTGATTGCCGAAGGTACGAATTTTGTATTAAAACTAAACGTTCAGGGTGGTAAATTGTTAAGTGTTCATGTTTCAAAAGTTCGCGAAGGCCTAGTTAACAACACATGCACAAATTTCTAACTACGAAACAAAGTAAATTTTGTTTGGTCTGAAAGTCGAAAAGTAGCCCATGATAGGGCGATCCGGCACCGACGGCAATTAAATCATGTTGGACATCTTGAGAGGATGTTTCAAAGAATTTTCTTAGCAAGACTGGAACATCGGGCGAACAGATCAGACTCTCATTTTAGCACTGCCACAAAGCACCGTGCGCGGACCACTAAGGATTTAAAAAAAAACAACACGAAAATGAGTATAGCTCAAAACAAATTACTGGAAAATATGATGGTAAAAATAGGCTTCAAGAATAACTCTCCAGCGGCGGGAAAAAGAATGTTTCACATCAAAGATAAGTTAAAAGACGAAGCTACATTTTAGAAGATGTTTGTCACGCTATTAGATACTTGAAGAAGTGGAATGTGACCTTACGAAGGTGAATATAAGCGATAATCGATTCGGAGAGTCACCAATCGAAACATTGTCCGGTATTTCGATTATACAGAATTTAATACTAACCAAAATTACATTTTGTTCAAGAAAAAAATTTGAAAAAACCATGAACTAGGTGGATTAGTTTTAAATGGTGGTTTACCAATAACTTTTCTTTTTATAACTTCATAATACCGAATGCCGATATATAAACATTTTTAAAACTATTAGGGTGTACTCTATATGGAAAATTATTCATCAACAAAATAATATATTAGACAATAATTAAATGACAATATTTATTAACTAGAATTGCTTATAACTGGCCAGAAAATTCAGAAATTGGTTTCGTGAAAACGAAATTTGATTAAGGGCAGAAGTAATATGCTACAAACAAATTATACCACATAGGTAGAAATAAAACCTCACTAATTTTCATAAACAAGCATATGCACAAGGCTTTAGTCACAGACATGGTGACTAAGGAAAATTCACATTGATTTAGTGATACATCTAGCATTTCAAAAATATAGACACAATTAGATACAGGAAATACACCATGTTTAGCCACGAACATGCAAAATGCATTCCCAGAAAGGGTAATGGCATGCAGACTCGTCCTTAGAACACCAACTGACGTGGCGTCATGGTGCCTCAATGGGTAGAGGCGGGATTAAGGAGAGGTTAACTTTCGAAGGTTATTTTACCCAGGGCGCCAGACATCGTGGATGATATTGTGTGAGTCGGTAGAGACAAGGTTTCCTCCAGTGTCATTCGGCTGACGACCAATGCTATCCTGGACTGCTGCTCCTTATAAATGTGCAGTACAATTATTCCAAAGGTGTAGTGCGCAGTAACCTGTTCGGGTCAACTCACCCACCCATGTTACATAATATTTCGGCATGCAAAAGCTCGCAGATCTAGTTGACGCAGTGACTTACAGGCTAGTCACACACCTACATTTGCACACACAATACTTGCACATTAACGAATCAAGAAAATACATATTAAGTCACTGGGTGAAAAAGGTGCAGATATTCTAAGGACCCGTGCCCTGAAGAGCCAGAAGGCAACAAAATGATGTCCACATGAACCGTTTTCAATGCATAAATTATAACTTTTATTTATCAAGGCTCTCAGGCCTACACTTTACATATATAATCACACTTCGCAGCTTCAACCTGCCGGTGAGGTAATGCTGTAAAAATGGCGTGGAACCGATAAAATTATGTGCAAGGTTTTAAGCTTCCCCAAGCGATGCAAGCACTGGTGGAGAGGGGGGTGGTGGTGTCTCAGTCAGGTAAAGAACAACAGTTCTGGTGAATTAAAACTATGGGGATTAAATGATTAAAAAACAAAGTTGAAGACTGCCAGAGTGTGCGAAACCCGAGCCACGGTAACACGCAACCACATCCCCTAGAGGCTCGTAGTTGACGGTCTGCACGCCATGGCACGACCGCCGAGTTTGGCTGGCCGATGGGCCACGTGATTCTACTTTCTTAACCTTGCAAAATACTCAATAACCCTTTGCGTTCCTTACCTTGCACTGGAATATGCATCAATGAGTCTTAAAAATATAATTTCATATGGAATACTGTTTACATTTGGGCGAACGAGGTGAGGATGGAACACATTGTGAATAAAATTAATGAATCACTGAAACACAAACTTTACTTATTCCGAAATGGACTGGGATTGTTTCCTTACTTAAATAACGTAAACACATAAAAGATATCACTGCAAAACAAGATCTATTTCATATTACTATTCTACAGCAGGTGCTCTAACATCATGTGCTCAAGTCTGCATTTTGTTGTGTCCATGCTAGCACTGCACTGCATTTGCTCCTCCTCTCATCGAGTGTGCATCCCAACTGCGCAGATTTTTGGCGCCGCAGCTGTCAAACGGGCTTCGGATGAGACACATGACACACGTCACAATACACACACCAAACGAACTTTCCAAAAAGGGATAAAAGGGAACTCAAATTACTAAAACTTACTTGCAACACAAAATAAGGTTACTAAAAGACTAAATGCGAATAAATTATAAGGAATCATAGGCAAAATATGTTGGAAAAGCAAGGACAAAAATAGCACACTTAATTGAAAATAGCAAATTTGCTCAAACTGCAAAAAACAACCAAATTTAACGCATAGTAAAATTCGGAATTCTTAATAACACATTATGAAGTGCTTTAAAGTGCCAACAAAATTGTTGGTGACATATTAAGGTAGCACAACACAAGCATGTCATTATGTGCAATAACAACTACAGCAGTAAGGAGTACAATGCAACTTGTACACACGATGCATATCATCACAAACAAATATCGGTCTTTACCAACTTTCTCAGGATTGCACTGTAAGATTAGGGAGGTGTGTGGTCTGTCGAGTGGAGTGGGCGCAGTGTGTCGGTAAACAACTACAGGGTGAAGCACGTATTTGGTGGCACTCCATCAAACACTAGGACATGTCGTGGGAAGAGTTTTTAAGCACAATCGAATGTAGGTTTCCAAACATGTTTTCGTCTGTACAAGCTCAGAGCCGAGCAGTGGCAGGAACTGACGATTGTTACTTATCGCGTGCATTGCAACAACATAGCGAATTCTTCACGAAATGGGATACTTGTGATTTGTTTCTTTTTAAGCCAAATATGAAAGCAAATGTGGTAAATGTTAGCTAACCTCCATCCAGTAATCAATGAAGGGTATTAATGCTAGGTTGACATTCCAGCATGTTTTATTTTTGTTGTTGGGGCTCTCTTTATTTTGTATAATGGGAGAAATATGTCTATGAGCTGTGCGATCGGGCGGGTGGGATGGGGGGGGGGGGGGGGGGGGGACTTTAGTTTAGTGTTTTTCACAAGACGGCAATGTTTTGAAGTTCTTCTGAGTATGTGGCATTTTGAGTTGCATTTGTTTTATGGAGCAGTGGCAAATTTTGCTCGTATGGAAATAGCATTTGAATTATTTTAACTTCAATGAAGAAACAAAGCATGATATATACATCGCTGTTCGTATTCATGCAGATGCAGCAATACACACACACTTTGGCCTAAGTTAACCTTACACTCATTGAATTCACGATGCCACGTGCATATCAATAATTATAGTAATGGTGATGTGAATACAGATTTCACGTGCGCCTCTCTGATCTTGCACCATGCAGTCAACTATCGCATTTAGTGTATACTGGGTCGACGAGAACAGCCAAGAGTACACTGGTGTAGGTCACCAAGAACAAGTGAGTCACTTTTGTCGCGACCTAGATCACGTATCCCACAAAGGTAGTTTTGATCATTTTAATGCAAGAGGTAACTTGTGGGGTAAATTAGTAAGGATCTGGTATGGCGTCCTCACAAAGCCACGACCGCCTGGTACACAACCCATTGGGGGGAACAAGCGAGCTGCCCGCACAGAAGTGTTATGCATTCCCCCAATGTGTGCTACATAGGCGGGCCTGGTGGTCAAAGTGTTGTGACATGAAGACCCTATGCACAGTATATAAGATAGGCAGGGAATTGCATTGCCTTGTCTATATTTGATTATTGTCCGTATGAGACGAATATGTTTAGTAATTATCTTTTCAGTCAGCACAAACTGGAGATTTGCTTAGTCCCATTTTGCATGTATAAAAGGACTTCATAGTAGGTGTCATCGTCCATAATGGCATGTGCGAGGCAAAAGTGGTGCTTCGCAGTGGCGTACAGGCGGAAGTGATGTTGTTTCATATCGGCACTTCTATTACAGCTGAAGCCGAGCAAGCATATAATTTAATAATGATTGCAGGGTACATGCAAGTAGATGCAAGGGGCTGTACATCACAGCCTTGTAGAGTGTTATTTATTGTGTAAGTTCGGTGACATCCCCCACAAATGCATTTTTGAGTCACTAAACAAGCACTTGTTTGTTCGCAGGGATGTCACCAACATGTAATGTAAATACAGTGTATCCCATGTACAATATTAGTTTTAAGAGAGCATGTGTTACATTATCACTCAGATAGCAATGTGGTCCTGGCAAAGGCTCATGGATCCGCCGTGGCTGCTATATTCGCATCTTTGGCTTGGCACTCAGAAAATACGGTAGTGGAGGACATCCACTCCACGACCACCCTTGGTACACATCATTTAGGCCTCAACTCTTTCCATATGCAATAGTAAGTAGTTAATCGGAACATTTCTTTTATTCAGTACCGAGGGTTGCACCCAGTACCTTTCCCATTAGTGGGAACTTTACTTTCACAATAATTCGTTAAGGGCCTCGCCTACCTTCAATGTATTGTGTTATCGACATGCAATAGAGTGTCGAATCTTCATCACCTATGCCATTTCATATGTGGAATGTAAGTAGCTAGACTAAACTGCGATAAAATGTATGTGCTGAATTGCAGCATTTTATTAAACTACCCCAAAAGTAACTTCAAGTACAGCATCCTTAAGGCCATAGTTTATGTATTGAAATTTTATACAGTGTATGTATTATGGTCCCTGTTCCCTAGATAGAGTAACAGCAGTATAAGTAAACAGCATGTAGGGGGCCTACATTTTATGCTCTCGTGGTAGTAGAATGTACAACCTTAACGTCAGTGTTGGTAAGAGCACGTGGCAACACTGCAACAGCATCAGAATTGATGCAGACACCATCGATCCACAAGGGTCGTCGGCCTGCTACCCCACATATGCTCTCAAAATAGGGCTGGTGTCAGGCACACTAATCACTTTGCCTTGTCTGAGAAGACATATGGGCGAACGCATTGTACCTGGGAGCCTGAGCACATCAATGGTTTACAAGTACATTAATTACAAAACATGTAAACTTTCGAATGTGTAATTTTTAATTGCACAATGATTCAGCAATAAACACAATTTTACCTAAGTTGGCTGTACAACACATGCACAGTAAACAAATCATATTTTTACAATATAAAAGAGTTGAAAGTGCTGCCTTTTTACTGCACGTGCATTAAAACATTAAAGACATTATAGTAACTGTTTCGATATACATTACATGCCAACTTACTTATTGTAATTCGCAACCTCCTGAACAGTTATTTTTTATATTTAAATCCTTGCACGAACACTTCACTACAGTGTTTGTCCATCACTGATATGAAATAAAATATTTGCTTGACCAGCTGCTTCCTCAGAGATGATGAGCTGTGTTCGTGCCCAGGCTGGTATGACAGGTATAGGGCAGGAATTGTTGAAGGTGCCCGGCACCATGTTCGGTAGAGAACGATGATGGTGAGGGTCGTATGGCCAACGGCCTACAGCGATCTCTGGATCCACGGTCTATTTGAGGAGAGTCTGGGTTCGATGATTAATTATTATGTTAATTCTGTATACAACACTTTTCTAAGGGACGACGTTGTCGGCCCTTCGTACGCCGATACTAGCGCTGATGTTACCCTGCTTGTGGGAGGCAGACTCCTTAAAAGCAATACCTTTAACACTGAAAGTACACTGATGAATTAATCTGAGTTTGGGCACAGTGCCCGATGATACTCAGGAGAATATAAGTCAGTAAAAGTCACCTATTCAATAAATGACAGGTTTATTGACTGAAGGGTACAAACCAATGTCACTCTGCCAAATAATGTGTATCCTGACTATGCGGATCGGCACTTGTGGCCTGCCGGTGGCCGCTGCTGTAAAGTAAGGCGAAGGCCTTAAGAATTCTTACGTGAAAGACACAGAGGCACGCGTGAACTCCTGAATATTGCCTCAGGATTAGGTCGGACCTACCCTTGGCTGAATGTAAATAAAAACGGTTCCTGTTTTACGTTATACTATTGTCTTGAATGATATCAGCCTAAATTGAATTGCAGAGGGTGGTATATGCTGGAGATTACCGCCCATCCTGCCAGTTGGCTCGAGACTGAAGCAGACTGATTTAAGATGACCACAGCCTCGCTGAGCTTGGTGAGACTGCAGCCAAATGCAAAACATGAAAAAACGTAAATTTACAATTTACGTTATTAAAAGAATGAACATTGCACATAATTATGATTACTGTCTATAAACACATTGGTAATATACCCGTGAACATCGGAATCCCTGATATGCTGAGAATGTGATGTCACGAGTAAGTCACCGCACTTGAAGGGTGATATTAAATGAAATGATGCCTTACACTGCTGTTTAACGAAAGATGAATGCATTTGCCCTCTTAAAACTAACATATGTGTGCTGTAATAGTGTCGGCATGGCTTTGGCCTGTCTTCTGTGGGTTTCGTGCAACCCTCTATGGAATAGCGAGTGACTTCCCTAGTTAACTGTGGTGCAATACTAGGTAAAATCCACTGTCTCACCTCTCATTAATTAGCATTGCTAGGGAGCTGCTCGACACTTTGCACTTGCTTCGGGAATATTATTCCCCACATTCTCATCCCTCTTGGGGACACATAGCTCACTGGGTTCAGCCACAACGCCCACTGACATCGTGCACATCGGAAAGGCGAAAGGTGAAACACAGCCGCTTACCCCGTGTTCCCACCAATGGCTGTTGCTTCTAGTGATCGTGACTTTACGGGAAACTCCCTTTTAAGTCACATATCGATTTATTATGAGAGTTAACTCTTGTAATAAATTAAAAATGTTGTGGCCCTCGGCCCCCAGGTTGCAGAGTGATAAGAAAGTGTAGACACGCCGTTCTTGTTGCCCTTCACTGATCGGGACCGAGACCTAATGTCGATCTGTTGGGTTTTGCTGTTGTAACAGATGTGTCTGCTGTGGTATAAAGGGGCACAATGGATACGTATATTACTGGAACACACCATGCTTAATCATTCAGTAAAATCAACACACTGCCCATTTCCTGAAACCAACAAACTTAAAACTTTCGAAACGTAAATACTTCGAGTATGTAATAATGGTACCCACAACCAATCTGCTTATTTGAAAGCATATACAAAAATATTTTAACTAGTACCAATAAAATTTCTGACAACACCAACAAGGTACCCGAATAAACATGATAAAAATGAGCACACTTCACTGGCACTGGAGTACTATGTTCTTCTATTATTCGAAACGTAATTCGAAAATTCCGATATTCGCTCAGGTCTGCGTTTGCAATACGAGGTCTAAAAAAAAAGTTATTTATGTATAAGCAAGCACTTTTACGTATCGATAATGTCGTTCGTGGAATGGCGATTATTTGCACTGGACAGAAATGCCCAGAATTATATTATTACAATGTATCGTAGGATTTAAATTAACTAAGATGTCATTAAAACAACATACACATAAACGATGTCAACTGCACATACTGTCTAAGAATTGCTTATACGTAAATTTATTAGGATTTAGCTTCAGTGAAGACTACCTCGATTGACTTCTTGACTATTATAATTGAATTTTATTACGAACTCAAATATTGTGTTGCTTCGTCTGTATAATACAAATATAATTAACGTAAACAACACCTTCAAAGCCTTTTTATGAAAACAAGTCATTACAAAACATATAGCGCTGTAGCGTTTAACTCGAGAACTATGGTGTCATTAACTTGCCAGGTTTATTAGGCAAGTGTCCAAACCTCTCATTAGAACGTGGATGATATCATATTGACAAAATCAGTGCCACATTTGTTTTTACTTTAAAAATACATACGCGAATGTGTAAATAAAATTATTTTAAAGCAAATAACTGTGCATTAGATACACTAGGCATGCTTTAAAAAGCAAGTAAGTGTTGTGCTTCGTTTATACAAACAAATTTTTCAAGTTGTAATTGCATAATTTATTATTTTCTTATTTATTAACGTATTTATAGCATTCCCAGTGATTATTGCATAAATATTACATCAATTTTAGGCATTAAATTTAGATAAACAACGTTTCATTGTTCGGGTGCATTTACACGGTGAGAGACGCTATCAAGATAGTGTCTATCACGGCAGTGTGTGATAGTAACTGCCCCGATAGCACCTCATTATATACACGCTGGAGACATACTGTGATATGTACCTGCACAAGGAAAATGACCGACATGGAATGATATGTGGCCATGGTCGTAGCTGAAATGATAGGCAGGAAGTGTAAGAAAAGGGTGACAAAAAGAAAGTGGATATGATGGTGGCTGGCAAGGAGAGAACATTTGAGTGCTACAAACACACTCATTCAGGAATTAGTGGCCGAAGACCACAGATGTTATGCCAATTTCCATCGCATGAGTGAAAGACAGTTCGTCATATTGTCACATAAGGTAAGCAATATTCATACACAATGCTGACATTGTTGGTAAGTTCACAGTGGAAACCACAATAGTATGTGCAGTGATGGATTGATTGTTACATCGCGCCCGAAAATCTACCTGATTGACAGGTCGCATCCCGAAATTACATATTATTTATTCAGCACCTTAAAGGAAAGAACACAGCAACTGTAGACTGCCTTTAATCACATGTCTCCCTTTTGTAACATTGTTGGTTCTGGCTTAGATAATAAATATATACCACACCTCATAAAACATGGTCACCTTGAAATAAATTGTATATGTTCCTAAATAGTCTGTAAATGTAACATTGGTTGTGTGTTGCAAGTAGCAACATATTGAAGTGTGTCAAGTGGTCAGATGGGGGATGAGGTTAGGTTTGAGAAGAGGTGAATTTTAAGTTTTAGAATATTTAGGTTTTGGAATTATTGCCCGGGGCATCAGACATTATTTAACCAATAATGTCGTTATGATTGGTTAGAACTGATTCGTTCTCCACAAAGTTTTTTGGCTGGCGATCACAGCAAAATCCCTCCAGATATTGTAGTACTCCTCAGATTAACAATTAGATTAGCTCGCTGACTGTGCAGTGGGATATTTGGGCTCCCCACAAGCCCGTACGACACTGTGACATGTGCCGAGCTCCCCCCACCCCTTAGACCGCTTGCTTGCAGTACACAACGACAACAGCAGAGAGGAGCTCTCAACCACGTGCGGTATTGCAGCGGTGACCTACGTAATGGAAGTGCAAGTTCAGTGCAAAGTGCAAAAGGCGTTGCAGTGCAAAGTATATCAGGTGACAGAGGCCAAGAAGCTACGTGCACTCATGTACAGAGAAACAGGAAAGAGTACCACACTACTAATATTGTTCCAAAGGTCTTAAAAGGGCAAGTGTGGTGACGTAAGGTCACAGGTGTGCAAGGGGACATCCACAATCTTAATAAAGTGCCCTATAATTAAGTGCAAAATGTCTTATTCGATGTGTCTGTAAATGTAGTCTATCACCTCGTGTATCCATCCTCACCTCATTTCATGTATTTTGCAAGTGTATCATGTAATTCAGTTTGCACAGTGTTTTGTTAGCACATAAGAGTAGATTTGGTAAATGGATGTTATCTTTTGCAAGTGTGACTTGATACAGTAGTTCTGAATGGCTTGCTTGAGTGGCATCGCCGGCATGTGCGCCATGTTGGAACTGCAGTAGACACAAAGTACTTCGAAAGGCATGTCGTGTGTATTGTCGGTCCGCAAGCCTGGCGGCCATCATTTTGAACAATCAGTAACTACAATAGACTTTCTTTAATTTATCGGAACCGGTTTCGTTTCTCCCGCACGGGAGTTTACATTACCAGGGAAAGTGTCATTCACAATAAGTCATGCAAGGGCCTTCGTGCCATTTTCACAGTTTAACTGCTGCCGATTGGTATAAGTCCGGATTTCATGTGTAAAGTGTTTTGCCTTGAGGAAAGAGTAACATATGCCTAGTAAAAGTCACAATGGAGAAACGTGTGTTTTTATTCAGGTAGGCCACAAGGCGCTTCAGTGTATGGGCCCTTATAATTCTCACCAAAATGCATATGCATATCAACTTTCAATATTAATATTATTGCAAGTGTTTTCAGGACTTTACTACGTAAAATATGGGAATGTGAATAGCCCCAATAATTTACGGTGTAGGATGCGCATCAGATATTCATTTTTCTACAGAGAAGTAACGCAGCACTGGTGAGGGGATTGTTGCCAATGGTCTTAGGCCGCACGATCCTGAGTCAAAGAAGAGTCTGCTCTACCAACACATCATGGTATTATGTCTGGATAATGCCTGGCAACCCGGGAAACAACACATATTTCCCACGCAATACCTAATTCCAGAGTTCACCACTCCTCAAAATTCAATTTACACCAAATTACACTCTCGCAGCCATCAAAGTGTCACCAAACTTTGTGGCATGTCCTTTCACTGTAATTTCCTACTTCAAAAATCGAAACATCTTTCTACCAAATTTTACCTCGAAATTTTTCATAATTTTCAATTTCCCACTGAACGTTTTTCCTGCTGATTTCCTAATACTTGCAATGAGAAAGACAACTAGGACAGCACCACAGGACGTTAACAGCATTGGGATGCCTTCCAGACACCTACAAGATGTTGTAAGAGGCGACACGTGGTCAGCAGAGAAAAGCACGAGGAAAGCAGTGAGTGACCGCCATTGCTGTAGGAAGGCGAGAACTTGAATGGCAGAGTGGCCATTTTGGGACAGTGCGATTTCACAGCAGCGGGAAAAATAACCATGGTAAGTCGCCACACACCAACCCTCTCTATCTGTGTCATGCTGTTCCATGTGAAGGAGGAGTTGGGAGAAAAAAAGAATTAGGATAAATGAAAGGCAGGATGATACTTCTCCTTCTTCTACACTATTCGCACACAGGCGACCAACAGGCTGACCACTTGCACCATACCGAACATTAACTGAGCACACTGTGCATTGACCCCTGTGCCGCGCCGAGCGGGGTCAGCCACGACACAATATGCCGATGTCGCACCTCAAATTACCGCGCTTCCCCTTCTTGCATCCATGAGCAAGTGGGATTTGTTTACCTTACAAACCATGGCTGTCCAGACAGAAGATAGCGCACCAGAACTACTTTGTCCACATTGTTTATGTCTCATACCTCATACGAATTATGAGTTTGGTAATAACTACTGGTGATGCCAACATCAGTCCAGCCAATTTGGCAACCATGCCGTGGACAACCGCGAACAATCAGTGAAACGGGAAACTGAACAGTTCAACCAAACAGCCAGAAACATTTCGGCCAGTAAAATGCAATAAAATTTAACAGCATTAACCAAGCAAAACTGGTGGAGCAATTTGTTGCGTACAAGACAGGGTACACAAATCTTTGTGTGTGCACAATTTCAAATACAGTGTTATCGAGAGTGTCTTGCAAAGACAAAATTCCAGAGCACAACTGAGGAACATTGTGTTTGTAGGGACTATAACCATAATTAAAAGCAAGTGCAAAGTACACCTTTCAACTGGGAGGAATTCTTCGTTGAATTCAAACGCCACATCACTACGTGTTCAAGAACAACATGCACAGATGGAACTGGAGGTATCATTCAAAAATGTTGTAGCTGCAACACAATGGTGCATGAGCGATGCCAAACTACACGTGAGAGAAGGATATTTCAGGGAGCACAATTTTTGTGTAACCAAGATCCACATGACAGATGACAGCACACAAGTGAAGGAGGTTCAGTTCACCCACCCAATGCCAACCCTAACCTCAGCACCTCAGCCACTCATACTGCCTACACCGTATTCCCAATTGTTACCAGCATAGAATCCTACCGCATTATTTCCACAAAATGTTCTGCCAGTCATACCACGCATCTTCATTCCATTACTAACTGCAATACCAGTGACAACAGTGTCGGTAATAAATGCCAGTGTAACAACAGATCAGAGTTGGTGACAACACAGCACGCCGCAAGAAAGGACACAGGCAAGTAGAAATATGCAACAGCACGAGCACGAGAAGATGAAAACACCGATGCGATTTCAAACACTGCCAACTTTCGCCGGAACACCAAATAAAGATCCCATGGCATTTTTGAAAGACTGTACCGATAATCTGAAATGGTAGGGAATTCAGGGAGGAAGAATGGTTAGGATGTGTAGGTATGCAACTGCTAGGTGAGGCAAAAGTTTAGTGGCATACTCTAAACCATATGCTTTAGCGTGCGTGGAATTTGTGCACGGCTTCTAGTGCCGGTTTGGAGTCGTATTCAACTTAATACAGGCCCAGAGCAAGTTGACACTCCAAGCACAACAGCCCGGCGAGCCCTTCACCACCTTCATAACATGGAAAGTGCACCTGATAAATTGCTTCCATCCACAACTTCAGGAAAGTGAAATAATGGAAGTAACGACAGAAACCATTTTGCCAGAGTACAGGGCAGCAGTCGTCCCATTGTTGAACAGCACAATTTAAGAAATGATGAGGGCTGCCATTATACTGGAAAGAAACCCATATCAACCTTGCCGCTAATACGATGCCGCACAATGGCAGCACAGGCCGTGCAATGACGAGAGTGCAAAGTACAGTGGACAGCCTAAAACCTACCCCAAACACCAGTTCAGACAAACATCAGGAAAATTCGCAACCCCAAACACGAGTGAAAACGGTGCATGAAAAAAGAGACATGGTAAAAGTGACAGTGTGGTGCACGCCCACGCAAGTCAGAACATCAGGTGGGATCAGACAGGGAAACCACGACATCCCTGCCATTACTGCAGACTAGCGGAAGTGTACCACTGGCAGAGCTAGTGCCCAAATAATCCGCACCTCGATAGCTTCAAGGGAACAGCACCCGACCAGCAGGGAAACGGAAAACAGGTAAGGAAGACTGGGGTATGCGATGCCCCAACACCATTAGACAACATCAACTTGACTCCACAACCCCTCGTAAATCAGGCAAGTCGAGATACGGCGCAATTTATCCGCATATTTGTGTTTGAAAACGGTAAACCATTTCACACGTTGACAGACACAGCTGCCTCACATAACTTCCTATAGCTGCAATTTGAAAAAAGCATGATGTCACATCTACCAAGCATGTAATAAGATTGGCCACAGGGCAAGAAAGTAGAAATGCAATAGGGCAGGCAACAGTCACTGTAAGAATTCGCGACTTAGAGTCGTTAACAACGGCAATAATAACAGCTGAGATCACAGAAGAGGCAATTCTAGGTGTGCCCTGGTTAAGCAAACAAAATACTATCGTAGAGCCAGCTGCAAGGTGCATACATTTTGGTGCAATAGAGTTGCGCACAGTTTATAATATTGACAGGCATACAACCAACAACACCCTTAGGGCAATGTTAGAGGAATTTGATCATAATATACTGGTAAAACATCAGACCGTGTTCCAAAGGCTCTTGGACAAGCAAAAAGGGGTGTTTGCACAACACGATGCACTCAAATGTACAACTGTCGCAGAAAACGCAATTTCTTTAGCCCAGGACGGACCTATTTATACTGACCCATGCAGCTACGTGCCGTACGAGGCTAGGATAATTAAAGAACAAATCAAAGAAATGCTATTGGACGGTGTAATAGAGCCTACCCACAGTCAGTTTAATTCAGCCATACTTTACCACCTGAAAAGATGGAGGAAGGTGTTTTTGCATGGACTTTAGGCCAGTAAACCAAGTGATGTGCAGTGCATTGCAGTTGTACATAAATGTCAAAGATGCGTTGCACTTGCTAGGATGTACGAAAATATTAAAATGACTGGACCTAAAGAGTGGCTATTGGCAAATTCTATTCAGACCACAAGATCGCGAGAAAACTGCTTTCCCCACACCAGATGGGGGCACGATACCAATTTTGTGCATTTCCATTGGCTTAAAGAGTGTTCCAGCAACCGTTCAATCAATGATGGTGCGAGTATTGGACAATCTAGTAGGTGAATTCATCCTCACGTATTTTGACGACGTAATAATATGGTCGGATACATGGGAACACCATGTCCCTTATTTATCTGTAGTATTAGAAAGGCTTGCAATGAATGGTTTAATCTGTGCAGTGAAGAAGTGTCACCTAGGTAAAACAGAATTGGATTTCTTAGGCCATGTTGTTAGCAAGCAAGGAAACATGCCAAATCCGGAACAGTTGAAATCGATCGACCAGCAACGTCTGACATGTATGCGCAAGCAGTTATGTAAGTTTTTCGAATTGTTGAATTGAACAACTGGATACGCGAATACATTGAAGGGTTTGCAGTAATAACCACACAGTTGATGGATCGTCTTTCACCTCAGAAGTGATTTGTGTGGATGGAAGAAGCAGAATGGGCTTTTCAAGCAATTAAAGAGCAGGTCATAATGTGTCCAACACTAGCTCGGTACGACCCCATACAACCGTTGTTTTTGCAGACCAGTGCCAGCCAGGAGAGGGTGGGTTCGGGTCTGTATTAATGCGCAAGTGATGGTAGCAAAACCGTAATCGAATTTTCAAGTGCTAATTTCGCCCTACAGAAAGAAGGTATGACGTGAATGGGCGGGAACGTTTAGCAGTGGTTTGGGAAATAAAGAATTATAGTGAATATTTAGAGAACCAGAGATTTACCCTTTAAACAGATAACCACTGTTTAGTCTGTTTAAGCAGTATGAAGGAGGCGCATAGGAAACTGACCCATTGGGCGTTGCTGGAACAAGTAAATGACTTTGTTGTAGAGTACTTCCCCCGGGAAGGAGAATGAACTCACAGATACGCTATCATGAGCACTGGTCCCATAAATCACCATATATGACGAGGCAGAATGGGGTGAGATCCTTCTGCTGGAACTGCACGAACTGTTATGCGAAGCACAGTTACACCAGGTAGACATTGTAAGGGCAGAAATTGATGTGAGTGAACTGTACAAGAAAATTAAGGCTGCGCAAAAAGATTGTGCATATTCTCAAGCACAAATGCAGAACTGTGTACACGGAAATGAAGTGCAATGGCGAGTACTGGATAATTTATTGTAGACATGTACACCACGGGATAACAGGAAGTGGAGGTTATTTGTGCCAAATGAAATGCGAGAGAGAGTTTTTGTGCATGTGCATACTAGCCACACAGTAGGACATCCCAGCATGGACCATATAATCCAGAATGCAAGAGAGAAGTTTTTCTGGCCTGGATTATCACGTAATGCACAACAGTAAATACGCAATTTCCAGAAGTGCCAACAGTTCAAATCGCACTGCGCAGATGGCGTGCAGCAGCAACAGCCGAGAAAAAAAATAGACAGTTTGAGACAATCAGCCTTCATCTCATGGGCCCTTACTCTAGGTCAGCGGGGGTAAGCGATTTATTCTGGTAGTGACTGACAACTTCTCTAGGTGGATAGAGGCATATATGATTAGCAGCGCAGGTATCATGAGTATAATGAAATGCTAAAAAACAGATTTTTTTTCGCATGCTGAAATTACCCGAAGCAGATCCTTACTGATACTGGCACACAATTTAGCACAATCAATTGGCAGGAGATCTGCACCTGGTAGGGGTGCACCAATTAAATACAGGAGTCTCTCATGCACATGCCAATTCAATGGAGCATCGCAACCAGGACATAAAAACACAGTTGCGACTCTGTGTGGGAAATTAACATAACAGCTGGGCCGTACATCTACCTGCTGCCCTGTTTACCCTTCGCCGGCATGTGAACGCTGCCACTGGAAGTACGCCTGTCGATGTCTAACTAGGGAGAAATTTAGCCTTGCCAGGTGAGCGAGGTTGCCCGAGAAACGTGGCAACAAACATTGAGGAAACAAGTGAAAAACAGAAGGAATATCGACAGCAGAGACATAGTGATAAATGGGAACATTAAGAGTGGTATGCAGCAAGGTGGGTCCTGCACAGCACGAGACTGCCACCCGAACTGCAAGAGGGACGGCAGGTGTACCTGCGACCACATCCATGATCTGCCAGGCACCAGAATTTCTGCGCGGGCCTGGCCACAAAATGGAGCGGTCCGCATGAGGTGATACAGAGCATCAGGCCAACTACATACCTGGTCCGAGTGGGGCGGAAGTAAGTGAGTATGCACCGGGATGACATACGTCTTGCTCCAGGAGACATTGCTGGGGCAGATGCACCCGGCACCTAACAGCCCCACGACGGCGGACAGTCTGCCGAGCTCCGGGAGCAAGTGAGTGAGGAGGGTGGGTCGGCATCTTACACAGGAGGCCTACAACCAGTGACACGAGTATCGCAGACGCCAGATACCACAGTGTCCCACAGGCCTCGGAACAATGTGAGTCACAGCAATGGGGGCGATGCAGCAATAGAAGAAATTGTTACCCTGAATAGAACAGCATATGAGAACATGCCACAAAACACCACAACACAAGCTGCTGTGGAAATGCAAAAGGGAGAAATTTTGGCCACGTGGATGCTTGATGGCGACATCGATGCCGAGCAGCACATAAGTCGGAGGAGAATTGAAGATGGACCAGTACCTTCATCAGGACAAGCAGCAATAGGTGCAGGAATCCCGACGATGCCCAACACACTGGTGTCCAGAGGGGCATGTCAGAGTGCTTGCCCCGACACACCTGATGGCAGACTGCCTACCAGCAGTACCATTCAAGTGCTAGCACCACAACTGGTGCCTGCAGTTCTGCCAGGGGGAGCATTAGCTGGTGGTACGACGCCCGACATCGTGATGCACCCAGCAAGTGGTTAAACCGTAAGTGAAAGAGCAAGTGAGCAAATAGAAGCTGAGGGATTCTTGTGTGTAATTAGTGTGCTTGGTAATGCTTCTATGTATTCACATAAGGAGATGAAGATGGAACTTGGTGATCAGATTTGGTTGTATCGGAAATTAGTTGGTACTACTGGTGACATGCATATTCTTGTTCATGTGGAATTGTTTTTCAATCCATGATTATGTGTTAAGTATTTTTTATTTTAAATCCGTAATTATGTGTTATGTATTTTTTATTTTTAAATAAATGTTTTGTAGACGTGAGTCTCCAGATCACTTGCTACTTGCCACTCACTTGCTCCTTACTCCTCGCTTGCTGGTGGTGTCGGGATTGCAGTTTCTGTTGCCATCCCACTTCTCCCATCGTCTCTGCCTGTGTTCACCTGACACCTGTGGGATGTGGCCTCATCTGACGTCGGCGATGCTTCGGCATCTGGTGGGGGATCTCCTGTGTGATGTGCCGCAACACCTTCCTCCCCTCTTGCTTGCCTTGCTGGCTCGGCAAGTGTTGTGTCGTCGTGGGAGGTTCGGCCTCAGGATGTGTCTTCGTCATAGATGTCTTCTGGCTACAGAGGATCACATCCTGGTGCGCCCTCACACATTTTCTTCCCAAGATGACCAGGTAGGTCGTTGGTCCTAAGCCTTTTATTACCTGGTGCGGTCCCTTCGAACATGCAACAAGGCGGGCACAGAAATATGGTGGGCTGTTGACTGAGGATGTGCCTTCAACTACACTTGCTGGCTGGGTTCCAGTACTAGTGGTGTCCTTGTGCTCGTGAGGACCAACCCTGCAATATACTGTTTTTGCCGTTCTACTTGTTCCCTGTTTTCGCAGCAGTGTTTCTCTCGCCGTGCTGTACTCCCTCCATTGCTCTTACTGCTTTCTCCTTGCGGGCAATTTCTCGCACCTGGCAGTGTCAGGTTGTGACCTAACAGTATGTCTGCTGGTCTTCTTCCAGTTGCAGCATTTACATGCATGTGAAGGGTGAAGAGGGTGGCAGGCAGTTGGTCTGCCCAGCTGGTATGCACCTCACCCACAGAGAGCCGATGTTGTACCTTCAATTCTTAGTTGCGGCACTCCATGGGCTTGACTCACAGGTGGTACACCGCTGTCTTCAGATGATACACCTCCCACTGGGTGCATTTCTCCTGCAATTTTCTATCATAAAACTGTATGCTATTATCTATGAGTATTTGTTTCCGGTACCCCCAACATATGAAAAATTCCTGTTCTAGAATTTTTACAATGCTTGCTACTCATGCGCTACTCATTGTGTATGCCTCCACCCACCGGGAGAAATGATCCATTACTACCAGAATGAATTTCTTCCCCCCAGATGTTCGTGGGTACTGCCCCATCAGGTCGAGACTAACAGTTTCGAATAGCCATTTCGGTAGGCAGGGCTGCTGTTGCTGTATGCCATCGACTCTATGAGACTTTAAAGTTTGACACTTAATGCAATTTTGCACGTACTTTCTTGCATCACGCAACAGGCCAGGCCACAAAAAATGCTGCCTGACATTCCTAAATGTTTGCTCCATGACCAGGTGTCCCACTATCTGACTGGCATGTGCATGGTCTAGTACTCTGTCCTTACAGCCTGACGGTACAAACAATCTCCACTTTGCTGTGGGAGTGACGGTTAACACTTCAGAATGTTGTTTAGGCCTCAAACTTTGTTTAACTTGTGAATATAACGCTTACAAAATTGGAACAGGTGATATTTGCTGAAAAGTTGTAACTCTATTAGCTTCTACTCGAAGTTCTTCATTTGATATACAGCCTTGTTGGATCTTATTGTGCATCTCAGAATCATTAACATTGGAACTTTGTTTCTTCTGTATAAAACTTGTAGAAACACTGCTTTCATGGGTTCTTGGTCAAACATCTCTGCTGGAACCTGCCACACTGTCTCCGAGCTTTACCGAGACACTCCACTGCTGCAGTCTTCAGTCCTCACTTGTTCGTTGTTGTGTCCAACTGAAGTAATTTCAGCCTCTGTAGGCGCAGGTGCGAAGTATTCATCAGAAAAGACAACAGGATTCAGTGGAAATATTCCCGTCTTTTCAAAGCCCGAAACTGCTTTACCAACACTGGCAACTTTTTCATAAACATATTTAAATATTCGTGGGATGTCTTCCTTCTCAATTTTTTGATATGGATTATTCCTCAGGAAAAGTGAACACTCAGAGTGATAAGCATGTTTTAGGGGACCAAAAAACGACACATCCAAAGTTTGAAGCCAATGGGATGTGTGAGGAGGGAAAGACATAACTTTGATTCTATTAATTTTACAGAAGTTGTATGCAGCTAATGATGTGTCGCTTGAATGGTTATCCAAATAATAAGAGTCGGATTATCTACTGATGAATTTGTTTGCTGTTGAAAATGCTGGAGCCACTCAGAAAACAACTCTGAATTTATTCACCCGGACTTCGACATCTTGTATACACTTCCTGAAGGCCCTCCATGTCTTAAGCCAGTAGATAGATAACCTTATACCTGGATATACAAACATGGGAGGGATGAAATAAACCAGTTGCACTCATAGCACATGTAATTGTAACATTTCTTCCTCTCTCTAGACTAGTTGCGGCGCAGACTTGTGTTAGGCCTATTTGAGCAATAACAGATGGTGGCCTCTGGACAGTTATTCCCATCTCATCGACATTGAATATATACGGTTTAGTGGAAATTTGTCTTTTTCATACACATCTGATAGGATCTTTAAAATATGCCAACTTCAGCTTTATTGAAACCAAGAATTCTGCTCAGAGATGTTGGTTCAGGTTTTTTGCAAACTTAATGTTGGGTGTCACCTCAAAAAAACTTGAGCCCAGTCTTTCCCTGCTAGCCTAGTAGTTACAATAAATGTATGGTTGATGCTATTTGGTTCGGCAAATTAAAATGTGATTCGTCGCAATTCTACTAGAGTCATGTCATAAAACAGTTTACACAGTTTCAGAAGGTGAGAATACAATTCGTTTTTTTCTTTGCTCTATGCTTAAAACTGTTTTAAGTATTTTCCGGAGTGTTGCTTCATGAATGCCTTGAGTTTTGCCAGCAGCAATAATACTCATTCCAGTCCTTATATCTTCTATAGCTGCTGCTAATCTCTCCTTTGTCCATGCCGCTTTATTGGCGGTGCTTTATACTTGCGAAACATCTGTGGAATAAAATTGATATGTGCTATTTATTATATGCAAATAACGGAGGCTATAAAACACAACATTAAAATATTTTCAATAATATGTCAATAAATATAGTTAATTAAATACATATTAATGTTCGGTAATGACACCTATAATTTAAAGGAATAAATTTTTCCATTACGGAATATTAGGAGCAATGGTACGCACCAATGGGTTATTAGTATGCATGAGAGGGTATTCGGATGGAGGTCTGTGTACCATTACCCCAATACACTCAATTTTTAAACAAGAGCCGTACTGACATTCTTGTGATAATATTTATAAATGGAAATATTGGACTAGTACTTATAAAGCAGGGCAATAACACCGTTAATTTACCTGTGGCATAGAAATAATGATTTGTTTATTTTGATAAGAACAAAATGGCAAAAAACTAACAAGAAAATGTAGAAAAACGAAAAATTCTACTTACTTCAACAACTGCGATACTCTTGAACCACTCAAGAGCTGGAGTTAAATTCCTGGTGTGTCTGCTAGATAGCATCATGTTCCCCAATCGCTAGTGCTTCACAATGACGAAATATCTTCATGTGTACCATTACCCACTGTGTCTCATTGCCCCCCTCACCCTAGTACCAATTTTGACCAAATACATCATGTTTGTATACTCTTTCAACAATAAGAGAGTTATCCAAATACCAATTAACACAAACACCATTGAATATGGCAGAAGCAAGTGTATTGAATATTACATAAACAAACCGAAACTACCAAAGCACACTCAACTAGCGCAGCAACAGGAAATATGAACACTAAATTACTAATACACCAACAGCAGAAGCAACACAAATTACTTGACAAATATAAAGATCAGTTTGCCAGTTCCATCACCGAGCTTACAGAGACCAAAGATTATGAGATTAAATTGGAACTCACAGCAACAAGCCTATCCACACATGCCCTTACATAATCAACCCCAAATTACGTGAGTTAGTTTTAACCCAAATGCAACAGATGCTGGACCACAAAATTATCACTCCACCAGATTCTCCTTACACTGCACCAAGTCCTGTGATACAGAAATGCCAGGGCAGTATATGCTTCCTCATGGACTTCCAACTTTTGAATCAACAGCTCAAGAAAGTTCAATATCAAGTCCTGCAAATTGAGGATATTATTACCACATTACAAAACTCAAAGTATATAAACTCTATTGATATGTTCAGCAACTTCTATGCCACCCCTGTATGTAAACATGATCGAGAGAAACTCGCCTTTAATGTTGATAGTGTAGGTTTATACAAGTACACCCGTATGCTAATGGGGTTTGCAACAAGCCTCAATTATTTTCCAAATTTGAAATTGTGTTAGTTCTATTATGGTGGAATACTGCTGTAGCCTACATTGGTGATATTTTCATTATGTGTAACACCTTCAGTGAACACTTAGGAAACATTACGAAAGTAATGGAACATTTGTGTATATACAATGTTTAAAATATTAGT
Organism: Dryococelus australis; assembly: GCA_029891345.1. Lineage (NCBI taxonomy): Eukaryota > Metazoa > Arthropoda > Insecta > Phasmatodea > Phasmatidae > Dryococelus > Dryococelus australis. The sequence goes on along the minus strand of CM057000.1, from coordinate 121,209,773 downwards.
AATAAATGCAATTTTCTGCAGCAGAAAATTATTATACTCGAACATTACATTACATTGCCTGGGATTCAGACTGATCCTGAAAAACTTGAATCCACATCCTGAAAAACTTGAAATGTAGGCACCTAAAATTTTAAGCAATTACATACCTTCCTTGGACTTACATCTTATCTATGTAGATGTATCCAAGACTATGCTTATCTCGCCGAACACTTGACAGAGTTAACAAAGGAGACAGTACCATTTCAGTGGAGCCAACAAAGACAAAGCACGTTCGGAAAATTGAAATCTGCATTACATAAGCCACCCATATTAGCAAAGTTTGACGATACCAACCTGTGATGCATCACATACAGCAATAGGCGCAGTCTTAATGCAGGAAGTCCCAGGCAGTAAAGATTGTGCAATCGTACCTTTTGCATCTAAGAAATTGTTGCTCACCAAAAAATGGTGATCTGCCACGGAAAGAGAGTTTTCTGTGATAAAATACTTCGTCATATATTTTTAACAATACTTATATGGCCATAAATTTATAATAGCGACAGTCCATTCAAGCCTCTGCTATCTCAAGACTATGGTCGAACACAACATTCGAATTTAGAAACTAGCGACCACACTAACAGAGTACGACTTTGAAGTGCACATAATTAAGGGTAAACTTAATATACTAGCAGATGTCATGAACAGAATACCAACGTCAGGAAAATCAGACACAACATGCATAACACTCAACAACACTGTATACAACATCAAAAAAGAATTTCTCCAGAATAACTCCTTCTACAGAGCATTAGTAGAAACATTACTGAAAAACCCCAATAAAGATCAAGAAGTCAAGGCTACCATTGCCAAATATATCATGAATAACTGGCACGAAATAAAACCTCTAATTATACACAATTCTCACACATTAGACAAATATAGGGTAGCCAAAATAATTACAAATGAAAAATACCTTCCAATATAGGTCATTGCGAAAATAATCACCAGCCGATATAAGGTTAATGTTGAAATAGATATACAAGGTCAGGCTGACAACATTAAAACCACGTGCCTCGACCCTCCTTTAAATTGCCTTATCATTATTACACATGACAGCAACACACCTCATTACCTTCCAGTATGCATACATGAACAGGAGTACATAAAGGTTGAAGACAACTCACACTTGCTATTAACACCCATTACGCAAACACACACATCTCCCTTTCTTGCTGAATACACAAATGACTCAAAATAAATCTTATAATATTAGTCCTCACAGAACCTGTACTTCTAAATACCGTCGGTTAGCCAGGTGCTTCACCATTGTGGGAAATTTTGAGATTTACAAGAAACAGTGTACGCCAATAGGCGAAAATAATCTCACTCTTGTCCTACAGTATTACCTGCCTGAGATAATTACGGCCCACCATGATGCCCTACTAGGAGGAGGACACTTTGAGCAGTTCAAAACAATAAAAAAAATTAGAAATGTGTACTATTGGGATAGCGTGAATAAAGACATGAAAGAGTTTATAAAAAATTGTCCAACTTGTCAACGAATTAAGGCCCCTAACCAAAAGCCCATTGGCCGTATGACTCCCTTACTCCCTCCCTCATTAATTTCATTCTTGAGGGCTGGATTTTGAAGGACCCCTGCAAATGTCAGCACCAGGAAACAAATCTGTGCTAGTAATGAAAGAATTCATTACATGATATACAATAGCCCGACCATTGAAATTGATCAAAACCATTACTTGTGCTAACTTCATTAAAGATACCATCCTTCAATTTTGTTGCCCTAAATCAATCTTAATTGATAGGGGCACGTAGTTTAATAACGAGATGATGGCTGAGTTGTTCCGTAAACGTCAAATCAAAAAACTCCAAACAACATCTTACAACCCCACTTGTAATGGTTTAATGGAACAGGTATACAAAGTTCTAGCACAACAGCTCATGGCATGTGTTAATGAGGACCAGGCACATTGGAAGGATTATGTATCTTACATATTATTTAATTACAACACCACAATTAATAGAAGCACCTAATTCAGCCCATTTTTTCTATTACACAGGGTTGAAGCAATTCAACCGTTGCACATGTTCACTCACACTTTCTCACCACATGCTCACGATTATTGCGAACAATTTAAACAGGCATGCGAACAGGCTTGTATTAACCGCATTGCTTCGCAACAGAAACAAAAGGAACTTTTCGATGTCAAATACCGTCCAAGTAACCAAAAAATCGGCCAATTCGTCTGGATAAAGACCTATGCAAGGCAAAAGACGATTTAATTTAAATATCAGGGCCTGTATAGCATACATGACATACTCGGGCCGTCCATGATTGCAGCCGAGATACGAAAAAGAGGCCATACTAAAATAGACATGGTCAACACACTTAATATTAAACTAGCCAATATCACACACTAACAAAAAACCTTTATGTTGCGGGGGGATAATACATATCCAGAATGGGCCATACCACATTCAGCACAGTGGTGCTTGTGCTAAGTTTCTCATTGGGTGTAGCAGCTGTGCAGCTATATAGGACACACGCTGGTGTCCACTTATAGGAGTTTACGCCACAGCTCCATTACGAGGCGACCGCCTCACTACTGTACACGATTCCACTACAACAGCCCAGCACACCCGCCCACCTCGACACGTGATTCCACAGCGCCTGCACAGTGAAGAATACTACGGTCTGCAAGAATGCAGAAAATCTATGACAATTTTTCTATGTAACAACACTGAACATTGGTGATGAATTTTCGTCGGAAGTGTCTGTTTCAGACAGAATTAAACATGGAATAACCTTCCTGTGGGATGTCACTAACTGGTGTTGCGACATCCTCACTTCCCGACATTTTAAATCCCTCTTAACCAAAGACGAAATGATCGCTATGCAACTAAATGAATTAAAGGCCAATGTAATGACTTCTAACTATAACTTAAATATCACAACTAATGGTGTCAGAAATCAAAAGCCAAATATATCTAAAAAATAATTCCATTCCTTGACCATAGTATTAATTTAATGAATAATCGATTCAATCAGCATCCACGCGAGGTAGAAGTATCTAAAGTTCAGGGACAAATGTTTACTGGCATGGTACTGCAACTGCCTAATAACATTGTAAATGAAATTAGACAGAACAACTTTTTACAACAGTGCCAACAAAACATCTTGTCTTTGCAGGCAGTCTCACATAAATTCTTGACTACTGATTTATTAAAGTTGTAATGTAAAGGTAACAGCATTAAACTTACAACTAAGTATTCTCGTCCAAAGCATAATTAAGTATAATACAGCCCCCATAATGGAATGCATGATCTCCCCCACGCAACTGCTGCTAAAAATAAAAATCCCACTTAAAAATACTAAAAATAAGTGAAAATTTTCCATGCCATGAAAGTTTCATACCTGTTTAAAAATGAGACCTGCCACATCCCGCTACCCGATACTATAGTAGCGATCGATATGATAACACAGGGAACAAGACAGGTAACAGATGCCCCTGATAAGGTGAAGGGCATGTATTTTGTTTCAAAGGAAATAGCATATAATAGTCAGGTAAACTGCCCTAGAGCTGCAATAAAATTTACAGAGTATTGAACAGTTGTTCCAACACTGCAAATTTAGCTGTACTTCAGGTAACAGTTACATGTTAATGTGATTCAGCAGCACCAGTAAGTTATAACAAATGCGCCCGGCACTCTTAGTTTTACAGTGTGTGAACAAAACGCTTAATAAAGTTATTCGTAACCCAGCAGTAGGTTCAATCGAGGTACATGTGCCATGTGGGTGTGAGCTTTCGTCACAAAAGTTGACATTAATATACACACCACATGTATGTGATGTCAGAAGCGCTAAGTCAGCAGTTTCACACACAATACTGCCAGTACACTGGTTAAGAAACAGTAATTATGAAGCCAAGCAATTAAAGATACAAGAAGGCATTTCATTATATTCAGTAAAGGAAACTCTGAACGATGACTGGAAAATTTCACACACCAGTTTGCCAACAGTAGAATATGTCTCTTGCACATCCAACACGTTACAGACATGGGTATTTTCAGTTCTTTCGCAAGAACACTATAATTATATTAGTCTATCGACGATCCTAGCTCTTAATGTCGCTTTAGCATTGGTATATTACAAGCTAGTAAGAATATCAATTTTGCTTAAAAAAAAGCAGTATGAAATAGCATAAGCTAAGGTACAGGTGCACTAACGTTTGCAGGCCTTTGGACTACATATGTGTGGCACGAAGCAAATCTTTCAGAACATCGCTCCACTAAAGTGAAAATTAAGGTTTAGCCTTCTAAGACAAATTTGATGCGTAATAGCTCTATACTGCAAGTTCACGTAATTAATTGCACTGTCCACTTTGGCAAAACAATTTCCACAGTTATGCACAATAATTTAAAGGGAAAAATCATTTTCCATATGGCACGCCAAGTCACTCACGCATTTCAGTTAAAGTAGGAAGTTGGTATGCCTGGTTTCCCTTGCGACAGTACAGACTGCGTAATCTCGTAGCAAGCGATGAAACGTGCTTAGATGACACTTGTGAGTAGGCGGACAAAGTGCACGCTCTGTGTATAGAGGGCAGTAGCGGACAGTGGATAAGAAATAGTTCAGTTTATCAGTTATAGAGAGCAGTCAAAGGCGGAATAACTCAGTGTGGTGACAACTCCATAAAAGTTTAAAATTTTAACATATTCACGTACTTGTACAGCACACTAAGATAAACTTATGTAGGATATAATTATATTGTTTTTACCGAATTTATATATCTACACTATTTGTTATCTTTGATTACTTCATCATCATCGCACCCGAACCGTGGCTCAGGGGCTATACTGGGTCACAAAACCACACTCCTGACATGCGAGCGCCGCGCGTGCCAGGTTACAGTGCCTATACTATGGGGGATCAGGGCGGGGTGGGTTAGCGGCCCCTAACCCTGATCCATTCAAATGACTACCGCTTGGGAAGACAAGGGCCTCGGTCTGTACTTCCCCCGCGCTGAGAGGCCTAGCCTCAATGATGAAAAATCGGCGGCATCATCGCACCTTGTAACTACAAAAGGTTAAAATACCGTTCTCATAGAGCAGATTTAGAATAATTTCTCACGTACTTAAATGGCGCTTCAGTGAATTGTTGACCAAACAAAAGGTGCACCATATTCCTACATACGTCTACCTCAGTGGTCGGCGCTGGAGTTCACAGTTTTTATATTAATTACAAACTAAGGGGAATAAGTTAAACAGAAGTGCCGGATTTCCTTTGTAGCCGCCTGAAGGCCCATAAAAATGTTCCGCCCCTCCAGTAAAACTGTTTTATTTTTCCTACCTCACATTTATTTGTTATATTAAGATCCACCGAGAGCATACTAGGTGCGACATTTTAATTTGAACCAACTTGTAAAAGTATTGTTAATAAATAAAAAAATTAAACAAATTAAGGATAACCAGATCTGCAAATATTATGAAAATAATTGCAATGAAAACATTGACATGGTATCATTCAATAGTAAGGACAACATTTAGAAATTTAATTTGCTTTCCATGAAAGAAAAAAACTATAACTTAAGCCTGCTATCAATTCGTGCTTTAGTATTTCCTCTCAGTTTAAGTGTTGCAATGCTATTTTTATGCTGAGGTGAATTCTCATGGTCTTGTACCCTTTTAGAAGCATTTTCCAAGTTATCAAACCCTGAAGTAAACGTACTTTTTCCCCAACCAAATAGCAAAGGAAGTCGCACAAAAACACATTCCTTTGATGGCGAGTATACTAGCCATTGCCTAACTTGTGTCTCCCCATTATGCAGTTTCCGGAAAAAAAAAAAAAAAAAAAAAAGATTTGAAACACGCCTTTCTTTATCAAGGTACTTACATTTTGAAGAACTGAAGTGTGCACAAAGTTTCGTTCGATTCCATGAACAGCCACGTAGTCTCGTAGCTCTCAGTAATTTCCCACTGGGATGGATCTGTACTGGGTTCAAAAACAAGCTTCTTAGGATTGCTAGTGTAAAAATTAAAAACGTAACAATGATGTGCTATGCTCAAGATTTCGAAAATTACCAAGACAACTATTTTGTAATTAAAGAACTTGCCATTTCTTATGCAACCAATGCTAATGACTCAAAAGTATTAAGCTTTATAACGCCCAGACCTTGGTACACTTTAAAACCTGAAGTTAAAATGATGTTTCGGGAACAGACTTATGAGATACACGATCTAAAATGGGGCTCTGGTGACATAGCTTCGAAGAGCGTTTTCAATATGTAAACGATGCGCTCCTCGAAGACTATCCAATATATGTAATTGGAAAAACTCGGTCGTGATATCCTCTAATATTATTTTCGAATTTTACCCCATTAGGTATTAATAATATGAAAACTGATTAAGTTGTATGTTCTTGTATCGATAAGCAGCTGATTTCTTGTCATTGCAACTCTGCTGGCTTGGGGAGAAAAAAAATTGTAAGAGTGACATTTTTATAAATTGTTGCCCGGTATTGGTCTATGAGGCGATTTCTCATTAATTCCCGGCAAACAGCAATCTTATTACGAGGAAAGTTAAAGTTTATGTTTGGAAAATGCATGAATCAGTTGTCGACGTTTTTGTTTATCTTCACTCTACAAACTTTCACAGCCTTAGGTACTAATAAATTTATTCCATCAACTCCTACTCTGAAATAGCAAGTCGGCATTTATAAAAATTCGTATCTGCAGTGTTATAAAAGTGCCTGTATCTCTTAACGAGTCTGTAATTGTCCATTTATAAACTTACGTAGATAATACATCACTATACAACAATAATTGTGCGATATGCATCTACGGTATATACGAGTACACTAAACACTGTAACTTTCGGGAAAGTGCACTCGCATGGCTCGGCTGCTCGTACGCATATTCACCTATTATATTTATGCATTTTTTTTCGTTGCCGAATAAGTCATACATATATAGTAGTTTTAAGGCGTGTTTACATTCAAAATTCATGTTTCACAAACGTAAGAATAGCACAAATTAAGAGAAAATTCCCAACAACTAGTGAGTTCATGTGGCACTCGCGAGGCTATTCATTGCAAACAAAAGTTGTATGTATCCAGTATGCCTGTGCACTTGTAACGCACTAGCAGACGACTTCAACAGCGTATAGCGAAAGTTAAGAGTGCGTCGCGTCTATTTCTGTAGCAGCGTATTTTTTATATACACGCTTAAGTTACAAGTTAAAATAAAATACAGTTTACCTCTAGTTCATTTGAAAGTCTCTACGAAGCACTGATAGTTCAAGAAACTGTTAAATTGAAACAACGGTACAAACTCGAGTTAACTGTATCTGCTTGTTAGTTTCGATCCCGAAGGTTGGATTTAAACTTGCCTATCGACCTACTTTAACGTTTATACACTTGTTTATATTTTCTGTTTTTTATTGCTGCAGTTTGTTAATAACACGTTCAGTAGGACAACACCACATCATTGTTTTAATGTTTTCTGACGGATTTATGTTTGAATTATTGGACGTATTGTATTAATTTCATTGAAAGACAGTGATTACATTTCATGTACATGTAAACTCGGCAGTCGTACAGGATCTAGTCCCCTTTTCTTGCAGCTTTAGCCAGAAGTTATTAAACGAAATTGAAAAATAAGATTACTGATAATGAGCCTACTAGTAGTAGGGGCGTGGTGGTTTCATTTCACTTTTGATTAATCAGATTATCAATTGATATAGAATTGGTTGGATTAATTGGATTAATCCTTGATCCGATCTTAATCCTATCAAAAATTGATAATCCTTAACCCTAATCCGATTGTTTGATCAAATAAGTTTGAAGGAAACGATTGATCAATTTTTTTTGGTGGATTTTTTTTATTTTTGTGTATAGTTGGGTGTACTTAATTTTCTTGTTGAAGGTCGGAGGTCCGGTGCTATACTGAGGTGTTGGTGTGTTGGAGAAGGGGTGTATATAGGGGAGCGATGTTGTCAGGACGACGACTGGCACTCCACTGATGTGTGATGTGTTGGGGACAGGGTATATATGTGTTGAGTTTTGTGCAAGTGTAGCATAAGTGTTCTTTTTTTTGTTTCGTAGATGGCGTTGGGGGATAGGCGACTTTGAAAGATAGTATTAAAGTCTTGTATTATTCCTAATGAATAACAGTGGTGATGTATTACATGAGAGAAATGAGGATTCTTTGAACATAGCACAGGTTAAACGAATGATGGATTCCAGCTATGGAAATAAATTAAGTAATGAGTTATAGGTATCAATATATATAAATTAAATAAATTACAGGAGACAAGTATAGCAAATGAACACAACTACATGAGTCTCCAGTATGAAATTTAGTAACGAGTTCTACCTACAACAAAGCAAAAATGTCCTTAGCAATATATAAATATAAGAATTGCATTACTTTAATTAAACTGCAGTGTTCCTAATCATAATAACAACAGATTTAAAAACACGTACAAATTATGCAACTTGATGCATATTCCTCAGAGCTCTACACATACCTTAAAATATTTTAAAACATGTCCATTTGGTAGGGAGGTTTCTAAAGGAATGACTTTAGTATAGGATTTGTGGAGACTTATAAGCACAATTAGAGACGTGGAGCACAGCCGACATTTGACAGGCGACTGAGATTATACATATGCCAAAAGTCAGTAATGAAATAGCAATTAAATGGAAAGAGAGTTGAACACACAACTGCATGAACAAAATAAATCAAATTTCGGTAGCAATTGAATTAAAAAATAAATCAATGAAATTACAAAAGCACCTCTCCCAAAACACATCCAGTCGACTGGGATATCAGCCAAGGAATGACTTATAGATGTGGAGATTGCAGCCGAGTTTTAATTGTGGGAAAGGGAGTTGAACACACAACTACACATTTGGATAAAATCTTTCAAATGAATTAATATTTCCCTAGAAAATGAAAACTCATTTACCACCTATTATGATAACTTAAAGAGGGAAGCAAACCACATGTTAAAAATATGCAAACTTACTAACAAACTAATTGAATTCACTACAACAGACAATAAAACGATTTACTCATTACTCATATATATCCTGAATTATATCTACAAAAATCTTACCCCAATGCCACATTTTTAATAATTATTAATTCACAATTTCACTATTGTAAGAAGAAGAATTAATTTTTAACACAATTTCCATTGAAGTGTAGGGAGAATCGGATTGCCTGAAAAAGGGCTTAATCCTGCTAAGCTTATTTAGAAAATGAATACATCTAGGAGCGATTTGACTCCAAACACATCATCGAAGAAAAAACAATGAAACCAATACTACATTATGTTTAAAAAATAATATACACTTACTACATCGAGCCAAATAATGTTAACACAAATTCCGTTAAGTCTGAGAAATTCGCAGCACTCGTTAACATAACGTTAGTTGAAAATCCTATTAACTCTTGTAGACAGACCTCAGGAACATACTTAATAAATGCTTGTAAAATTATTTGATTAAATGCATGCACTATATCAGCTTAACACACAAATAAATTTCCCCAAAAAATTATTATATTAAAACTTATAAAAATATTTTGCACTGTAGTTTACAAATACTGTGAACGAGATGTGAACCCTGGATAAAAGTAATAATCTATTCAAACTTTTAGAAGAGTGGAGAAGCCCCGCTGCTCATGTCTGCTGCTCGGGTCTGCAAGTTGATTACCCTTGGTCATAGCCGTACTCTCCACCAAACGATGCCATGCACTTTGATATCGGAAGAGGGATGTTCAGTCGTGCATGTATCCATGGCAAGGCTTGTTGGCCAACTAAAGATGGCACCAGCCAGCAAGAAGCGGTCACGATGCTCCTGCCTGTGCCCCATACCCCTCCCACCCATAGTCCAGGTGTGTCTTTGTCCGAGACGAGAGTTCCTGTCCAATGATATCGATCCAATGCGGTGGTCTGCAAAAGCTGTCTAGCATTGTGTTCCCCCGCACCCCTCCAACCCCTAGCCCACTGTGTGTGTTCTTCCAAGACAAGGCCTGCTTTGGACCCACTATGAGCCCCTCTCCACCATTCCTCCAGCCCCTTGTCCAGCACAAGAGTTGTTCAACTGCCTACCTAAACTTGAGCATTTAACTTTAGACTGTTCCCAAGACATTGACCTCCTTGTTAACTTCCCCTCACCCTTCTGCACCCTAAAACTTCCACTTTCGCCTGTCTGTTTACATGTACAGAAGGGGAAGTTCTATTTTCAAGATGCAAAGGATTGCTTTCTTCCAGAGAAGTAAAATTTGCTACCCAAGTCCCGGTGATAAAATTATATTCCTCGACACTAGGAATTAAATCTTACCTGATTTTTCAACCCCCAGATTATATTCCAAGAAATTTTATATTATAATCCAAGGCATGGATTTTTTAATCCAATAAATTGCAATCACTATATATATATATATATATATATATAACCTTTCCTAAGAACCTATTTTTAAGTTTAAACCTGTAAACTTTGAAGAAATCTTAAGTTTTAACTATATTTTCCTGCAAACTTACAATAAAGTCACACAGAAATCATGGAATCTATGAAGAATTTTCTACAAGAGATATTTTTAGTAGCATTTTTTTTTTTAAGTATTAAAACAAGATGTATCTATCATTCGATTTAAACAAACTCACATTAAAATAGACCTGTTTTAAAACAAAAAGGTTATTACTTTTAATCTTTTTTTAATATTTGTACATATTTCACGTGTAGAGTTCTCCCAAAGCTTCCAGCTGAAATTTTCACCCACACTATCTACCATAAAATGTATATATTTTAACTTATTTTAAACTTATTTTATTTCAAAATACTACATATCCACATACTATTGATGAAATACCAAGAAATATAGCTTAAAATCACTTCTACCAGATCTGGTAATATGACAAATTCCACTAAATTTCAACTCATTAAAAAAATATCCAAAATTAAGCAAGTTTAAAAGAAAATGGCGACCATTTTGAATCCATATAGTAAAAAGGAAGGAATAAATAAATTTTTCCTCAGTGTTAATCCAGCTGCCATGGTCACTTCATGTGCATTTGCATTGCATTGCATTGCATTTGCAGTAGTGAGACTTAGGCATCTGCAATAGATCTGAGAGCAACGCCAATCGCCCACACCAAGAATGATGCCAGATGCTTACTACAATGCCAGGCATCCCCTACAATGCTAGTCATCCACAACGGGAATGATGCCAGACGTTCATCACAACATCTGGATCTGCAATGCAGAATCTCCAGAGGATTACATCTCTTTCTACATCGGCCCGCAACAGGTACAATGCATCAAAGTCACTGCTGTGGCAATTGTGAAGAGGAATGTGATGAGGCATTCAATGCGATCCTAGCATATTGAAAGGCAAACACGTTATTGAGTTTAGACTGTTCTCAATTGTGGGTGCTGCAGAAACAGTTTATCATTACTTTTGCGGGACACAAAATGAAGCTAATATATAGGTTCCTTCCTGGACATTTACGAGCTGACAAGGATATTGTGTCATATCTTCTGTAGGATGACTACCCTTATGGCATGTACACCTTTGCTAATGATAAGAACTTACAACATATGTGGAGGGACTGTATGTTGCGAAGGCTAGAACAACTTATTGAAGCTATAATTATCCCAGATTTAGTAATGGACGAATCTGGGGTTGACAAAGTGGATTCCGAGATGACCACTGAGATCTTATAAATAACATTTTATGAGGGAGAGACTTTGCGTACACATTGTTTAACTTGAGACTGTAAAAAAAGAAAAGCATAAATATGATGTGCTATGTGCAATGTTTAGAATGTTACCAGGACAACTATTTTGTATTTAAAGAAATTGCAATTTCTTATGCAACCAATGCTAATGACTCAATAGTATTAATATTTAAAATGCCCATACCTTGGTATTCTTTAAAACCTGAACTTAAAATCTTGTTTCAGGAACAGACTTATGAGATACATGACCTAAAATGGGGCTCTGGTGACAGCTTACGAAGAAAGTATTCAATATGTAAATGATTCACTCCTTGAAGACTATCCAGTATATGTACTTGGAAAAATGCAGAAGGAAATTTTAAAAGTCTGACTAACACAGATGTTATAAATATTAGAAGATATCACGACTGTTCGAATATTAATTCAATAGCCAAATGCTATGACACTAATCGTTGTGAGAAAAAATGTTCTGTTTACAATGCAATATCTAAGCCTTAAGAGAATATTTGTACTAGCAGCCTAACAATGTGTATATGTATAAATTAAAAAAAATGGTTTGCTACATATTTATACCTGTGTAAACTTTGAAATGGATACCTTCTATCTCTCTAAAGCAAGAAAGTGTGGTTCAAGTCTTAAACAACAGGTACTTATAATTCCAGGTGTATAATGGAGATGAACACTGGAACTTTACACAAAGTTTCGAAAGAACCACACATAAAGAACGAGTGTTGTGTTATGAACAAGATGACTGATTGGTTTTTAATATGAAACTGGATAGCAAACTGCCCTGTACTTCTTGGGATCTATGTATTAAACTAGAAGCGAAGAAATAACCAAAGAACCCAGACTTAGACAAATCAAATATAAATTGAGTAGAGATGTCTACGGCAGCCCTACCTTGTGGACAGAAACATGTAATAGCAAAGAACACATAATAGAAGTGAAAGGCAGTAGCTGAATTAAAATATCACCTTGTTGTATGTGGGACTGTGAGGTTTGAAATAGCAATATTGGTGGTTGTAAATTTGATTGAACGAAGATGTCATTGAAGAACTAATATTAGCAAAAACTGGAAGAAAACCCCAGTATATAAAGAAGGAACCATTCTGCGGAGCATCAGTTGCAATGGAGAGATTCTACTCATCATTTCCTTATACCAGTGTTTCTCTAGGATACAGGCAAGTGTGATTTCGCCTTGAAGAATATAGTCCACTACATATACAGATGTGTAATGGAGAAGAACATTGGCGTTTCTCGTTAATCAGTCCTGATTATACTTTAGAAGTTTTCGATTTGTGTTTTGGACGAAGTTTGGATCCGTTGTATAATTTACGTCCTGATAACAAGCTACCTTGCAGTGAGAGTCAACTAGCATTTGAAGCTCAAAGTGCACACATGAAATGTACATCCTACAAGAAAATCAAATACATCATGCAGAAGGAATTTAGTAGCTGTTCTCTTCCTACAGTATGGAACGAATAATGTAACAAGGAACATTTTACATATATAGGAAACTAGGAATTAACTACTCCCTGTGGCATGTGGAATTGTTAATTTTGGTTAAGCAATAACACTTGAATGATGTCAACCCAGACTATATAAGGGAGAGCATTCAGTATTAATTTGTCAGTCATAGCTAGTATCTTCAACCCTAAAGATGTACATGAGGTCCTGCAAATAGAATGCACAAGAGTGTTCTTTAAGCTGTATGGCGATATTTTACAAGTTCAATTATACAACAATATAGAACATTGGTGCTACACTTTCGATAACAGTCTTGGCACTTGCTTTGGTGAAGGAATAGCATGCAATCATTGTGCTGTGAGATAGCTTCGCCCCGACAGTGACTTGCCATCCACATTAGAAGATTTGATTATAGCCAGTCTTACAGAGGAGCTTGAAGATGAGAATGTAAAAAGTGTAATCACAAGACATAACCAGGGAATCGCCATTTGCTGGAAGGAGACCTGCGATGGAGACATTCACAACTTTATTTTTGAACAAGGAGGATTAGTTTTTCCTTCAATGTGTAATTTATATGTTTGTGAAGTGGCTAATTTTGAATAATGTTCTTGCCTATTTGCAAGTATCAGTTCATTGAAAAGGATTTGTATTCTGTAACCTATGGCCAGCCATATTCAATTGTAGTTTTTAAGGAAATGTGTGATTCAGGCATTTATTTCAAGTGTACATACTGGCCCAACTCTTTGTTAACACATAAGAAGCCAGTCAGTTTTTATTCCAGTTTAATTAATTGCATCAGTTTGAAATGTTTTGTAAACCAGTGTAGACTATATAGGATAGAGAAAAAAGATAAGAGTAAGCACATTGGAACAAAATCTTGTGAGCAAGAGCAATGTTTGTTTCATCAGGTTTATAATATAGACAATGCGTTGCCATATCAGTATTTCGAGGAATGTGACAATGATATTCATATTTTATATCATTATTGTAAAAAGCTTGGTTACATGTCTCGTACTGGGTGTGTTTCTTCAATGTGTCACATGGATTGAGCAATTTAACCACGAATAATAAAATTCTCATCTAATTCAATGTTTAACTTTAAACATTAGAGAATGATTCTACCAATATACATGCATTGTTCCTTGCTAATTGTTCTCAGTTGAGTGTTGGATTGCAAATGAGTAACATTATGTATTTTCATCCTGCAAATCATTATGTCAGTGTAAAACCAGGCATTACCTATGCACTATGGTGTATCAGTATTCTCCATGAATTTGCAGAGACTTGCAATAGTGTCTTTAATTTTAAAGTAATTAATTTTCTTCTAGGAGATGAAAACAGTCACGAACTAATTCAATGCAGTGATAGTTCGAAATATCCTGTGTTTTACATTACTGCAACAACACTTCTCCATCTAATATTAAAGATGTGCTTTCACATTATGTTGAAGCATATCCAGACTTGTTTGAAAGTATAGTTTTACACTACCCAAATTGTAAAGACATTTGTATACAAACAGATAGGTTAAAGCTAGGGCATAATGAATGCTCCCTCTTTGAAAGCAGAGTTCAAGAAGGGTATCTCGATCCAATAATAAGAAAATGCATAAAATTTTTTTTACAGAATTTTCTAATATCCTATAACTTGTCTTTAAAATGTTTGTGGTTCTTTTAAACATCCTGTAGTAAAAGAAAAGTGTACTTAAATTTGTGTATCATCCTATACTCACTGATGCTACATTATGGAGCAACCTGTATTTACTTCTGTAATGCTTTGTGTGTATAATTTGTGTATATTGTAAAAACTTGTGTTTAAAGAATGTTGTACATCAATTTGTGAAACAGTTGTTTTAATATGTGCTATCTTTTGGAACAACTTGTGTCAAAATGTTGTACTTAAACATGTGAAAACAATTCTCTAATATGTGCTATGATTGGAAGAATTAGTGTTAAAATGTACATACATTTTTGGAGCAACCTGTGTTTGTATGTTTTTTTTTTTTTTAATTTTACATGTACAATTTATCAATAAAATGTGTTTTAAAATGAATTTGTTAATTATATCATTAAATATATTGATAAATAAATGTTTTAAAAGATAAAGAGTGAATATGTCTCAACAAAGAGAGAGAGAGAGAGAGAGAGAGAGAGAGAGAGAGAGAGAGAGAGAGAGAGAGATTCTTAAAGATATCTAAAACTTATATTGTATTAGGTGATTTTCTGAGAAAACAAAAAAAATAGATAACAAACACAACTATTCGTTTGCCAAATTACTATTTAACCAAAGATATTTGAAACTGTTTCCTGGCAAAAATGTCTGCTTAAAAAGGTAGTATTATTTTACAATGATATTCTCCACAACAGAAATGCAAAAAATGAGTTGTATATGGCCAACCTCTGTAGTGTAATCAGTTTACACATTAGTTGGAGACTCCGGGTTCGAATCCCAGATAAGGCATGGATAATATAAGTTAGTTTAGAGGGTCTGGGTTCACATTCTGGCTACATCATGTTTGATTGAAACCCTTATAAACATAAAAGGAACACTGAACGAAACACATAATTAAAATATACAACTATTAGATATTCAAAAACACTAATTCATTCATATATGCAATCATTAAATAAGAACACAATTCAAATAGAATCGCTTAAAACCGAATTAATACACGTATTCCACATTACATTGATATATATAGATGCTAATATTCATAAAACACATTAGATTGTTACAAATAATCCTCTTAATTTGCATTAAATTCGCTTGAAAGGTACTTAAAAGTATTTTGAATACATTATGTGTCCAATTGATATAGATTTGAGGCAAATAGCATCATGTAAATATTTTAGACTATGTAGGCTGCCTGGCCTGTAAATAGAGACTCCCACCCACAGCTCATAATTTACTGATCTGACTTAATGGAATGAGGACCTCCTCTCTAGTGCGAAAAAAATATTGTACACCATGTGAACCAGTCCACGCTGCTCGGAGCTGCTGCCGGGGTCAATTTGTTTTGGTACACTGCCCGGCTGCTCACTACTTGGTTGCCTCTATGGGCTTTTCTGCTATGGTCAAGGGTCCCGCCACGATCGTAAAAGGAACTGGAGCTTACCACATGCCCTCTCTCGTCTGCCGAAACAACCCTCCCAGAACTCGCTTGGGATTACTTCCGTATGCTAAAGCAGGGACCCTGGCGCTCGCTTGCCTGAGCAGGCTAGCGCTCATGTCTTGAATGGTTTGACCTGGGTTCAGGCATCCTACAACAACTACCAGATTCACTACTAGACTTTGTGTAAGTAAATAAGATTTAAAATCAAAGTTAGGGATTTTTTTAAATTATCTTCCGAATTTTTTTTTTAAATTTACTGTGTTTGCTTAAATTGTTTACATTCTGAATCAAATTTCATTAAATTTTCTTTCTGAAATGTTTAACTATTTAATCTTTTAGTAAATTTTACCACGTTTTTCTTAATGCATTAAACTTTGAGTAAATTGTTTATAATTTGAATGAAATTTTATTAAATTTGTTAAAATATTAGTAAATCATTATCACTTTTTACAATTTTAATGAAAATTCACTAAACTTTCTTAACAAGCCTTAACAATTTTCTTAAAATTTAAGGAAATTCTAAAGTGTTTTCATAAATTTGTTGAAGCTGTTTACAATTTGAATGAAAATTTGCCTAATTTCATTAAAATTTTGTAGCAATTTGTTTCACATTTACAATATTTGTTTATACAGTTACTTATTGAGTAGTTTTAAGAGATTTAAGGACGGGTTGTTGTGTGTTTGAGGTATGAATTATGGAGTAAGAAAAAATAAGAGGAAACTAAGCAAAACCATGTGCAGTGTGTTTGGAGTGTGCAGACCTGTCCTAATCTCTGCTCTGATTGTTGGTGTCTGGTGAAGGATGTTTGAGTGATGGATTAATGGACATTGAGTACTTCTAACAAATGAAATGTTTTGATGTGTGATGGGGTGGTTTGGGTATATAATTATAATTTAATTTTGTTGAGTCACTGCGAGTGTGTATGTGGGGAAAGGTATTGCAAGACATTCTAGGTGGGTTGTTGTTTTATATTTATGAGTTTCATGGAGTACAGTGAGAGTTAGTGAATAACCACAATTTTTTTACAATGGATCTAAGGCATGAGAGTATCACGAATCCAAGCTTTTTCTACACTATTAAATACTCTCACAGATAATTTAAAACCATCTTGAATCTATTACCAAGTACCCTGGGAAAAAAATTCTTGAGTGACTGTGAGTGTGAATGAAAGATAGAGAGAGATAGTTTGACTTATTTTTTATTTTTTTTATTTTAGTAAAATATTAAGAATTTTTTAAAAATTTGTGAAATTAATTCATAGTTCTAAAATGTCTGAAATGTTACAATTAATATGGAGTGTAGGGTAAAATATAACTTTGTTTAGTTTAAAGAGGTTTTTTTTTTAAATTTTAAAACAGTATTTCCCTAGCTAAAAAACATTTCAAATGAAAGCCATTATTAAATGTTTTAATAGTTTAAAACATTTGTAAACAAACTTTATGGAAGAAGCATTTTTAAACTTTGAAAAGTAAATTTTAAACAGTTTTCGGAAATATTGTCTTTGTAAAATAAATTGTTTTCAAAAGTGAGCTTAAAATTCGATGCAATGATATGAGTTTAATATTCAGTTCAATGTGTTGTGAAAACAGTCTGTGTGCTCCAAACCTAAAAGTTGTAAAACACAGATGAGGCGAGGTAGGTCGCGAAGCATAGTCAATTGTATAGCCGCTAGGGTTGTGTGACAGTCAGGACAATGTGCATCCTGGACTAAAGTCGTTGGAGGGGCGGGTGTGGAGGGGAAGTGATGAACCTACCTCCTAGCTCTATCACACAGGCTACTACAGCACACATGAGGTGGGGTAGGGGAAGGGGAGCGGCTCTGGATAGTGTCACATGCTGGGACTAGCTGTGATTTTCTCAAAATTGTTTCATTCTCTTGTCTCGCCCAAATTGCAAACAGCCCCATCACCATGAACGGCAAACTCTCGTCACCCAAGCTTTCGTCCGCTCCCTCCATTCCACACGTCCTCCCTTTCAGCTCTTGTAACCTGACTTTCGCCTTGCTCTCCACATTCACATAGCTCTCGCCCGCTCGCCAGCTGGTTTTGTCCATGAGGGTATAGAAAGCCTTGTCCCTGGTATATTTTGTAAACATGTCCCAAGGCTCTAGCACATTGCACGTGTACTGTTGAAAAATGCTTTCCCAAACACAAGTTTGTTCTTCCTCATAAAATATTTAAAATAAAGAATGCTCTCCTTTTGTTTAAGATGTTACTAATAAAACATTTATTTCATGTACATTGTGGTAAGTGATTAAAATTGGTTTAATTTTTTTTCAGAGCAAAGTGGCATTTAGATATTTCTATCACGGTGTTGTAACTATTTTACCAGGGGAAAAAAAAAAGAAAATTTAGTTAGGATTCAAAATGAGTGAGTATAAGTGGCAAAGTAATGACATCTTGCTTGAAGGTCTTTACATAAGCGATTCAAATTCCGAATCACAGCTGGAAAGACAGTCTACTGCAAGCTGTCGAGACAGTTTCCTTTTGCCTAATCAGACACAAGTTGATCTTTTGGAGGATAATCTCTGCTTAAGTGATTCGAGCACAGATTCATTCATGGAGAGATCATCAACAACAAAAGGTCGAACATGTCTGCTTCCCCCAAACAAGAAAAGGTTGATCTTTTGATAAATGATTTAGTTCTATCTGACTCTGAAAATTCTTGTGATTCGGTTGGACAGTGCTCCACCCGCCTCACAGCCAAATTTCGAGTCAGTTAGTGATATTTTGTCTAGGTAGCTGGAATGTAATTTGTTGTTTGGGTCCCCAGCCTAAGTGGAGCCTTTGCCATATCTAGCATACCTGCTGTTGGTTGCGGCATTCCTGGGCAGGCGAAATTATGTGTGGATAGTTAACAATAGACTTAAAAGTGGTGTGAACTTTTTTCATTTTCTCGAGAGGTGTAAGGTCCCTTTATTAAATTCAATATTGGCATCACCCCGGCCTATTAGAGTATCCATTACGATAGCGGGTAAGAACTTGAAAACCCTCACGGCAGAGAAAGGCACTACAGAAACCTTCTATTTTCAGAGTAAATCCCTCCCTATCCTGTACTCATCCGATGTGGGTTTAATCTGTGATGACATAGTCCCGTATTTAACTAACCGGCTAACATGGATGTCCATGTGTCGGTGCTGCGAATACTAAATTACCAAAGTTTATTGCCAATTGGCTTGCTTGTGTCGATGTACACTGCTCCGAGGGACTGTGTTTCCACTAAGCCGTTATAGCATCTTTGTTTCCTACCGCATAAAAAATCCACAGAACTACTGCATATCCAAAACCTCACCAGGTTTTGAATATTCGTAAGTTTGAGGAGAACAATAATATTTCTATCAATGTCTACTGTGTGGTAGACAAAGACAGAAATATAATTGGCATAACTTTCGAAAAGGTGGGGTTGTCGTACCCATGCATATTTCTCCTGTACATCATGACAAACATGTGAATATTTTGGCAATTCATGCTAGTGGAAATGTGGCTCATTTGCATTTTGTCTGTATTATAAATTTGTCCCGGCTGGTTGGTAGTCAGCTTAGTAAGAGAGTCAACAAGAAATTTGTTTGTGATTGTTGCCTCTAGTATTTCCAAACTAAGGAGAAACACGCAAGTCATACTATTGATAGCCAGCAACAAAAAGCTGTTCGCAGTACTTTCCCCACTGGGAAGAACAAGTACTTGGAATTTAAAGATTACAGCAAACAGCAGAGATTGGGTTTTGTCGCCTATTGCGACGTTGAAAGTTGCTGGAAACCCATGTCCACTTGCTTGCCTAATAATGAAATTAGTAATATAACTACCATCAACCAACATATTCCATATGCTTGTAGAATTTGGTTGTTAATAAAATCCAAGTTTATCGAACTATTTCGAGTTTGTGGGTGGTGATTGTATGCACAAATTAGTTGATAAATTATTTGAACATACAAAGTGGGTTGCAGGAATTTAAAGCATTAATGTTTCAATGAAGCCAAAAACCACTGCTGATGAAGCTAGGTTGGCGCCTCAAGCATGTTGTCACATTTGTATGGAAAATCTCAGTACAGGTGATATTGTGGTCGATCATGACCATCTGACGGGCAAAATCAGATGTTGCACACATAATAAATTCAACTTGAACTTCAGACTGCCAAAGAGATAACTTGTTGCTGTTTTTTTATAATTTGCCAAATTATGATGCTCACTTTCTCATAAAGCCCTTGGCTCAATGTCACATAACACTACCCAGCAGAACCATGGTAATTGAAAATCCTGGTACAATTCGAGTGATTGGAATGACCCTAAAGAAATATAAATGTATTACCAAACAAATTCCCAATGGGATTGATTTCAAAGGAAAGGCGTAATATTTCAAATTACGTTTTATTGACTCATTCCAATTCATGAGTGCCTCTCCGGAAATTGGCAGGTAATTTACAAACCTGCACAATTGAGTATCACCCACTCGATGTTTCCAGACAACACCCAATTTGAATTGGCAAAATGGAAGGGAGTTTTTCCTGATGTGCTAGTCACTCTCACCAAAGGATGCATTTCATAATGTGATGAGAGGTGATTGCATTAGTGATGAGGATTATGCTCATGCCCAAGCCGCATGGGACACGTTCAACTGCATAAACTTGATGCAGTATGCCATTCAAAACTTACGCGTGGACACTTGTTTGCTGGCAGATATTTTTGAAAATTTCAGGACCGTATGTTTGGCTCATTATGGTCTTGACCCCACCACATACGTCACAACTCCGTCTCTTTCATAGGACGCCTTATTTTCAGTGACACATGGGCGGCTAGAGTTGTTGACTGACCCAGACATGTATATTTTTGTAGATCATGGGGTTAGGGGTGCATTACCCAGGTTTCCAGAAGGTGTGCGGAAGCCAACAACATTTACAATTTGAGGACTATGACTCCAATGTGGAATCGAAATGTATATGATATTTCGACATCAGCGGGCTGTACAGCCAAATGTTTCCGGACGACGCCATGCTGGGAAAGTAAGCAGTACCTACAGATTAAGGTGACGCCGCCTAATTTTTGACAAACAGACATCCCTGGTAGCGTTTTATGCAAGTTTATTATTGATCCTGAATTAGAAGCGACAGATGACATAGATTTGAAGATTAAGTTTCAGTACTGGGTGTCACTTATCAAATCAGCCCAGTGGTCCTACGCTGCCCGACCGAGTTAGTTACCGGAGCAAACATTTTTGACTTTACATTCATTTGAATATGAATTGGGAGTGAAGAACTATTTTATTATTTAGATTTGGACTTAATTTTGTAAGGAGAATACCGAAATTTCTCTAGTTTCGAAGAGAATACGAACCTGAGTTGAATACGTGGGACAGTGACTTGAGCTTGTAACGTGATTTATATTTATGGAGCTCACGATACAAAATTTTGTTAAGAGGCACTGAGACTACATACACTTTTATTTGGAAACAGTTTAATTTATATACATTTCATTTAATTATTTTGAAAGCAGCTTTAAAGACTTTTAATTTAATTTTATTATATATTTTCAGGTTTAGTAATTTTTTGTTTGAATGGTGGTAATATTTTAATATTTTTAGTCTACTCGCAGAACAGAATTTTTACTTAATTGATTTTTCCACACAGTAAACAGTTTTACTCTCACTTTAATTTTCTTTTCTGCATTGAATTAGAAACCATTAATAGTCTTTTGTTTTCTTTTATTTGTAATGTTGAACCACACAAGTATAATTTTCTTTTATAAAGGTAAATATTCCAATGAAGTGCTTCTTAATAATACTGAGGGATTTATGTATGGTGAATGCCAGTATATGTGAATGCCCTAGCAGAGTTGCTGAGTCGACTACAACACCAGAGGAGTGTAAGAGTTGTTGATACGCGTTACAAGGTGTTAACACTACACACGGTCGCCCAAGAGTTTCCACACATAGAGAATAAAATTAATCTCAGCAGTTCAGTTGTGTCAAACACACACATATCTCTCTTTCTCCACATTCTCTGTATATTTCTCCACAAGATGAAGCTAAGTCTCACAATTCTTCACAGTGGCGAACCCAGGTTACACAAAGCATTTAATTCCTAAGCTTCACGAATCATTACAAGATAAATTATATAATTTAACTACTTAACTGTTTAAAAAAAAAGTACAGTGAGTAAAGACAAGTGAATACTAGGTATACGACACCTTATTTCATCTCTTTGCGTAGCTGTGTTTCCCCACTCATCCTGCTTTCTCCTTATTTTCACCATCGCCTGAGAGAAAAAAAAAATTATAATACAGTTTACCTCAGTAAACACGATAATTTTATTCAATAATTCCGTAATAACTGTAGAACTTCATTCGAGCTACGATTTTCCGTAATATTTAGTATACCGTCCTACATATAACTACTTTGCCGATATGGACCAAATTCCGTTAAACCAACAGTATTAATTCCCTCTCAAAGCATGTTTTTTTATTGCCTTTAATGTAAACAGGTGGACAGATTACCACCAACGACATGATGTTGAAGTAGCGCCGGTATAAGACACCAGAATTGTATGGTTTAATCTCGTTCTTCAGAGAATTTAAAAGTTACGCATTTAAATGCTTAAATTATGAACTGACGTTCATACTTACAATCGCTATCGCATTTAAAACAATTGGCTGCTATAATGTCATACCTAAATAACATCCTGGAAACAGCCATTTCATCCATTTTCACGTTCCTGAATGCACACTTGAGCGAATACTGGAGAAACTGACTCTGGCAGCACACTAACTATTTCTTTAATTCACGTTCGTAGTAAGACATTACCTAAGTACATTAAAATACGTAATGTATCTTCACAGAATTACTTGTCTCATCGCAAATCTCTGGCTGGTTTTTATGGTTACTAGAAGGGAGGGGACAAAACTCTTTTTGTTGCCCTTGGCTCTTAAAAATCATTATATTCGTTACGCTGACCTATCCCTAAGCCTTTTTTTTTGTGCATCCAATTAGCACGCAGCAAGGGATTGAAGGTTCACATTCATTCGTTTTCATTGACGCTCGAAAATAAAAGAACACCGATTAATTTTTTAAATACCACACATTTGCCTTTTTTTTTATTTTTTATTTTTTAATTAAACGCATTTTTAGCAGTTTTCTACCTACAAACGAATAAATCATATAGGGAGTTAAACTGGCTAACGAACGAATGCCTGTTGTTGAAAAATTGCACATTAAATATTGGGGACGTAATGCTTGGCTCCAAAACACCCGTTGGATAGGAAATGTTTCTTAAATGACAGAAAAGTGTTTCGGAGGGTGGCCGTTTAGTATAACATGCATTTGGCAGAATACACATTAAGAGAAAATCCTCTCAAACAATTATAAAGCGAGTTACTCTTTATGAAGGCCACGGCTTGCGAACATCTCGTCAAATTCAAACCATGCCGTGACGCTGTGTAGACCACAGTGGCTGCACTGATTTCTGACGGGAATATTTGTGTAACACTTTTATCATCCTAAATTCAGCAAATCATGGAAATATTCTAGGTACTGTAACGGGCGCTTATGAAATTTTATCTACTTTTTGTATACGGCAGGGCGGGGCTTTCCGCTCACTTTCAATTTATAAATGTTAAAATTTATATTTGAATAAAAAACATTTTTGAAATAAATTTATCTACAGAGACGAAAAAATGGGTAAATAAGCTATGCAAAACCATCCTTATAAGTATTGGCAAGAAGCTCTTACAAGAAAAAAGACGAATTGAGACAAACATAATATTTGCTGAGCGATTCCGCTCACTTGTGAAACTACTCCATTCGCGACATTTTTTTTTAAGATTTGCATGCCCTTTTCACAGGTAATTTTTTTTTTCTGCAGCACATCCACTTTCTTCGTGAGCACACGCTTAAAACTGCTGGCTTGCAGTTCGATTGTATATATCTTTTACGATTTTTATTAACAATTTCGACCACTTAAAACACGCACTGCTGCAACATTTTTATGCTTAATGATATTCTCGTTTCCGTTTTAAGGATCGTCTTTCTTGGGTCTTCGTTTCTCTTAAGTTTCATAGTAAAGTTTTTAGAATATTTTTAAGTTCCGTCTTCTTTTTACAAATTTTTTTTTTATAATCTCAGGAAAGTTGGGAAAATGTTATGTCTCGAGGTTTATGAACCAGTTGTATCCAGCGATGCGTGGCGGTTGACGTTCTGATGCTTCACTACCTGCAGCTAACAACTTATTAAAGTAAGAGAGACTTATTCTTTAAGGTTAAGAGAATTATGAACTTCGTGGCTACTCCCGAAGGCTAATTTGTCTAGAAAATATCTTTAAAGTTCCCATAAAAAAATTTTTACATACCAGTTTCTTGAATTTTTTTACATTTTAAATACTTAAAATTTTGTCCATCTGAAAAGAAAAAATAAACTTTGGATTTACCCCGAAGAAAAGAACTTTTAAACCGATCAAAGTAATTTCACCAAATTCGATAAACATATTTTTCTTAGTAAGGATATCCTACTTTTATAGTTTTTATACAACGTCGGATGCTTATTTTTGAAATGGCAACCATTTAAAATGTTTGTAGAACTATGTGATATATCTCAGCAACCATTTATCCAATTTAAACCAAATGTGCCTAGTACTGCAGCGTAGTTTATGCGTCAGTTAGGAGACTACCTTAAGCAAGGATGGGGGTGCTGTTCTTAGTATACTTTCCGAAGAAAAGGACAGTTGATGAGATCGCTTTCCTGCCTGTACGCCTTTCTGTATGGACGCGTGTTCTGTATGTGTATGTGTAGGTGTGTCCACTTAATCTTAATTTTGAATGCGTGAACCAAATCTCACAAAAATCCGTACACATCTAGAGCTCAGTAAAGACATGTGACTTTCGTGGTTTAATACCACACCTGCCACTTACTTTCAAAATGCACCAATTTTATATCCAGGGCGATACGTCATGTCTTGGGAACCATTCTAACGACTTAAAGAAAAATTTGTATATTGACAGCGCATAGTGTAAGAATTGAATTTAGGTATGAATACTGTGGTTGACCCACTATTTTTTAATGTAACATTACATGAAAAAATTTAGATTTTCCTTTACGTCTCGAACACTACTGAACCAATTCTCCCCCAATTTGGTACGTAAATAATTCTATAACTTGCCATGCAAACGTAAGTGATTAAAGTTTATAAGGGTTTTATTTTGAAATGGCGGCTATACAAAAATATTTTGTTTGTTTGGAATAACTACTATATCGTTAGACCAAATTTGTCCTAATTTTGCATGCTGGCACAATATATTACAAGCATCACATGTGCCAAGAAATAGCCGTTTTTTAATATTTTGCCCATGATTAGTAAAATTTTTACGTAATATCACGGGAAACAATTGACTGATTCATGCCAATTTTGACAAACTTATAGTACTGCGGCAAATTATGTGTACGGGTGTGTTTTTAAGTAAATCAGGAACTTATTTTCAAAAAGGTGGCCATATTACTAATTTAGCATTGTATGCTATATCGTCGAAACCATGTAATCAATGCCAGTTTAGCTTTGTTTGCTGGAATATATATTACAACCATCAAATATGTTCACACAAAGTCTTTGGTCCATCATTATGTAACATAGCATCACATAAAAATTTTTGTCATATCTACAGGGAAAAAAAACAATAGTTTCTACCAAATTTGGCAAATAAGTAGCACTATGGCAGGTGATGTGTATTGATATTCTTAAAGTGGAGCAGGTATATATATTAAAAACAATGCCATATTAACATTTTAGTTCAAGACGTTAGTTGTACGAAACTACGAGACAAATGTCAAGTTAACTTTGTATGCTGGCAGTCTCTGTTATATCCATCAAATTTGTTTATACTGAGCCTCATTTTCCCGCCATTTTAATAGATAGTCCCACATGAAAAACAATGTTTTTGTGTCATATCTCGGGAAAAAATCAACCGATTTATTTCAAAACTGGCGAAGAAGTGTACTGTGTAGGTCATATTAATTTACATTTTTTTAAATCAGCGAGATACTTATTTTCAGAATGGCGGCTACGAAAACCTTTTAGCATAGTGTGCTATACCTAAAACTATGTAATCGATTTTAACTTAGCTTTCTATAGTGACAATCATCGAATGTGCTAATAAATATCGTATTTGTCGTCCATTTTGAAAATTGTCACATGAAAAATTGAGGTTTTATTTCATATCTCGAGGAACAATCAAACGACTTCCACTAAATTTCTCATGAAAGTAACGCTGCAGTAGGATATGTAAACTAACACGTTTTAGGAGTGGCAAGCCTTTCTTAATGGGATTAATATAAATAATTTTGAATAATATATTATAGCTGCAAAACAGTTCAACAAAATTAAGCCTAATTTTGTCAGCTAACAGTAATTATTATAACCATACATAATGTATAGAGAAATATTTTTTTAACGACCATTTTGTGGGAAATTTTGCCATATTGCCGGAATAGTTTGACTAATTTCCACCAAATTTTTCACACCATTAGTGATACTTATGGTAATGTAAACTTACATTATTTAAGAGGGTTCAAACTGTTTTTTTTTTAATTGGTGGATATATAAATACTTCGATAAGTTTGTCATACACAATTTAACCAAATTCAGTGTAACGCTTTATGGCAACAGAAACATCGCATACAGAACCATTAAAAAAAAAGAACAATTTTGTGAGATAGCTGTACATAAGATAGTAAAATGTGTATGCAATATATCAGGGACGAATAAACCGATTACAACTAAAGTCGTAGCCCAAGCAGCGCTATTGTAGGCCGTGTAAACCTAGGTGTTTTAAGTCGCCCCGGGCACTTATTTTCAAAGGGAAGGCCCTGCAAATATTTCAGTTTAGTAAACCTTATCATTCGAAACATTATACCGATGACATCCGAAGTCGATGCCCCATATCTTATAACCGTAATGCCCTTGATCGCACGCTGGCATATGGTATGAGATTATCTGTTGCTCGAGCCACGTGTAGGGCACGTTTGCATTTGCAATCGTCTCTGTATTGTTTCGTGTGTTTCTGGTTTCATCTCTAATGACATTGCTGTCAACGAGATGTTGACCTACTATCTAAGCGTTTAAGAACTTAATTGAAAATTATCTGCACCCTTGTAGAGGAAAGTAGACTCATTGTTTATATTAGTAACTTCTTGTTAGTTGCAAGTTAAATACGATGACCTTTCCTCTACAAATCAATTGAGCCCCCGCATTTCAGTTGAACCATCTACTACGTTGTACAAAATTTGAAAAATGTAATATCTGTTAATCCGGATTTATGTACGGTCGACTTCCTGCTGTGTGCTGAAACTATTGTCGTCGACCAATTACGAAGCGTGCGATCGTAAGTTAGTACCGAGAACGCTATATAGCTTTTATTTAAATTGAGGATTTGCGTTCGGGGCAGCTCGACCTATCACAAGAATTCGCTTGTGTTCCCTAAACGCACCTGCAATTAAAATCGTACCTATTTTCAATGGTGACGGAAATTGTGTACGACTAGGTCGTCTATTTACATTTGAAACACTTCAATATTTTCGACGCACTCATCTTCTGCATCATCGTGCATAATGTTGGCAAATTCAATGAACCCATGACTCTGGTTTTACACCTGTTGGAAGATAACATACGTTGTTTCTGCTTTGTGGTTTTTAACATACGTCAAAATGACAGAATGTGTCATGATAGAGAAATATTAATACAGAATTTACCCGACTTTTTTGAAGCGCTTACAATAATTTATCCACCATTGCAGCTATTATTTTATGGTAGTTTACTTCACAAATGGATAGCTAAGACGATGGATGTAGTTTTGTAGGAACAAATTATAAAATAAATCTATTTCACTCAATTGATTCTGTCTATCACAGTATACCTATTAATTTTACCCTAACACTCGTAAGAACTCCGGATATTTAATAACTGAAGTTTGATACGCACCCTTCCGCCGGAGGCGTCGATGATTTGGACGGCTCTTAACATCGAGGTCTTGAGAGCAGATGATGGTGATTGAGGTGAGTATGGAGCAGCGCCGGAATGAAGGGGCGGGGGAAACGGGAGATCCCCGAGAAAACCCGCCGACCAACGGCAGCGTCCGGCACGATTCCCACATGCGAAAATCCGGAGTGACCAGGCCGGGGATTGAACCCGGATCGCCTTTGTGGCAGGACGACTCAATAGGATGAGCAAGAATCTTCTAGTAATTTCCGTCCTCGGTGCAACCTGACATGTAGAGGAGATTCTGGACCAGAATGGACGACAAAATGAATTACCCCCCCCCCCCTCCCGCAGTTGGTGAGCAGCCAGTCATTGTGGTAGCCATATGGCTAAAGTGCGGTCATTGAGTAGGTACGAATTTATTATTTATACCTAAAAAAAAACTTATTAAACTAAAATATTAAAATGAAAATTGGTTCTATAATTTTGAAACTATTTGAATTTAGTACGTATTGTATAAAATCTATTTTTACTCACGACGGCCACTAAAAACATGATTTATACATACGTTTATCTGTTGTTGTCATGATAACCTCAACATGTAGTAAGCTCCCTTCCACGACGTGTGATAACGAATTTATTATATATTGGACATGTCAAATATGGACATGTACAATGATTTATAAAATAATTCAAGAGGTGTTGATTCACTGTTTATTGGGACTGTTTTCAGTTATTCGATTGCGTTAAGTTCCGTGAGGTGATGGACGAGTATGTAAATATGAACTGCAAATATCAAGTGCTAGCTACTTACTGTGAGATAGTAAGTCGAGAGTATAATTGTAATATAGCAAATTTCATCGCCTCCTTTACTAATTTTCTCCAAAATGTTTTAGAAAATTTGCAGTAACCTTACAGGTATGTAGTTATCCGCGCACCTAGCTTATCTTCAGGCTCATAAACTGGTACAATTATACTATATTTAGTCAATAAGGAAAATTCCTTGTGAAAGCTGTAGGTTTTCTTTATTTTAGTCAATATTTGCAATAAATTAACTATGGGGAATTATTTCTTTTACAGGCCGTTCACGATAAAATGGGCACTTTTGAAACCTTGCGTAAGATCCACTTCTATGCACGTTGTGCATTCTTCCGTCTTATGAAAACTAATATTGCCAATGGCGTCATCATTTATTCATGCGTCAGTCGAGTGAAACTGTGAAATTATTAGAAAAGTAAACATTTTAGGAATTCGCTCATTTTTACACTTCCATGCATAAAAAATCAGAATGCGAGAGAAATAATTTAAATTTGCCACAAATGTTTTTTTTTTCTTCTCCACGTTAAGATATTGGACTGCTTTCCAGCCATCGCTTCCAACTTTACTGGGCGCATTTAAGTCAGTGCGCACGTTAAAAATATATATATATATATTTATTTATATATATATGCTGGTAACGGCACTGACATACTTCTAAAGTTGATTTCAAAAGTGCTCACTTTTATTGTAAACAGTCTTTATCAGAGGTTGATTTCGAATGCGTTAAGCCCTTGTCGCACTGTCAAATATTCGCCTCCAACTATATTTGACGATAAAATTTAAAGACAGTAAACGGCCATCAAGTTTTTCTATCCCACAAATGTTATCAAATAATCTTGAATTTGCTTGAAAATGTGTCAAACGATCAAATTTGTTTACTGGGAGAGTCGAACTTGAATTATAATTTAAAAATTATTTCAATAGCGAGATATTGCTTTTGTTTTTCAATGCAGTCCATTACAGAAAGAAATGTTAGGAATGTTGTAATTTTTTTTCGCTTCTCTATCTAAATTCAAATGTTTTTTTTTTTTTCAGAAATGTTTTCTGCACAATTCAATTTAACGCGTCTGAGTTAATAATATTGTGTGCAATATTCACATGTAATAACAATCATGCTCAGACAGCTTCTACATAAACAATTTATCTTCATTGCCTGTTTCATTTCCAGAAATTAATCGTTATTTTAAAGTTTCATGACGTCCATTTTTTTTTTCGTTCACGATTGTGATCGTCTGAGACCGTAAAACATCAAATAAATCTTAGAACCGGTCCAGTCTTGAAATATTTGATGGAGACTGAAGCCATCGAACTTTCTCATGCAAATATGGCGGCGTTTAAGAAATTTCGATGATGTCATGTCTATCCAGCATTATTTGACCAAATTTATTGGAAGCAGTTCTACAGAAATATTTAATAGTGTGACAGGGGTTTTAGTTAACCCTGGACCCAATACACGGGTGCCATAGAGTACTTGGGAATACAGAGGTGGAACATTTGCTTACACTGCGAGCTCCAGTCGCACACGCCAGTAAAACGGCGTCACAGGCCAGCAAAACGTTGGGAGCCCGTTCATCCAATCAGCGCCAGCATTCCAGGAACCTTTCAACTGCACGCGGTAACCAATCAGACACGAGGACCGTTCTCGGAGCCTCGCGCAGCCAATCAGACAATAGGTACGCCCGCATCAGAGGAACCTCCACGTCTCTGTGTATGATCCATTCACGGTTACTTCACACTTTTCTGACGCCCTGCTTAAGTTCTACTTCCAGGATATTCCTCCGCCTCATTTAAACAAACCTTAACTAAGTCTAAAAAAATTTCTTCGAATGCCAACGCACCGAATTCATGCGCGCTGTTGTAATAATATTTTACGTGAGGACTATTTCAAAACCAGGCGCTACCAGCGCACATATTTTTTCACTACTTTTATTCATATTTATAAATTAAATATTATAACTTATAAATTGAACACCGATAAAAATTCAATTAAAATGAAAAAATGAGATACGTTTTCTTTTAACAGAGGTATAAAACACTTGTGATTAATGATGTATTTAGAAAATAACTAGACACGTAATACAAGTGGAGATTTTTCAAAGGTTTGATTCCAAAAGTATGAAGAAACTGCGAACAGACTATATAATTATCCACTCTATCCCGGCACCACAAAGGTGTCCCCATTTCCGCCAGGTCGAGCGAGGAGTTGTAGCGAGTGTTGCGTAACTTCCGCCCGTCCGCTCTAATCTCCGTTAATTGCGCGACGTCCTATAGTAATTGAATTAGCGAGCGCCGTTTAGCTGGCGACCGAGACTGATTACGAGCCTCGAGGAACGAGCACAGGGGACTTAGCTGCGAGTTCTTCTGCGAGCTCGCAGCTACGCTTATCTAGAAGAGGCCGCGGTGGCTGAGCGGATAGCCTGCTCGCCCCCCCCCCCCCCGCCGAGGCGGACCGGTTTCGATCCCCGCAATATGGGAGTCGTGCCGGACGATGCCGCTGGTCAGCGGATTTTCCCGGGGGTGTCCCGTTTCCCCCGCCCTTTCATTCAGGCACTGTTCCATGCTCGCCTCGTTCACCCTCATCGGCTCTCAACACTTCGCTGTTGAGGTTACCGCCGAACGGTGAGCAGAGCTCCAGCAGAAACCACTTTATTAAAAAAAAAAAAAAAAAAAAAAAAACCAGTCCAACGTGTCTGAGAAAGATCTGCTTACGAATAGCATTTAAGAAACGTTACGCGTCTGTATACGTTTTTATGTTCCTCCATTTCTCTCTGAAAAATGTTTTTTTTTTTTTTTTTGTGATAGTGAAAATGGTTCAAATGGATGTTTTCTCGGTCATTTTGAGGTATGAACATTCCGGTACGAAACGTTAAGAAAGGAATAGGGACGTGCATGAAACCTTTATTTTTATTACTGCGTCAATAAACTGCAGGGTCTCCGCTGAAAGTCTCTTAGAGGCGCGTTATCGAAGGCAAGACAGCACGCCAGTTCAGTGCTTCGCGCGTAGAGGCGATGAGAGAGTTGATACACATGTCTCGGTCACCACGCTTTTAGGCCTCAGACGTGCAAAAAGTCCTTCAACCAGCCGCCACCTTAATCCATTCATACCCATCGTACACAACCGCGTACATTACGCACGCGTAGGTAATTTTTTTTTGTCTCTACTACACATTGCGGAGCTCAAAGACCAATAATTTTACCCGTGGGTAAATGATTTGGAAACAATCTTAGTGGTCTAGGTTATAGTTGGTTCATATTACTGTAGCCGAATATATAGCATACAGCTCATTGGCTGTTGACCAAGACACGAAAGTACAGCAAGCCTCATAAAATGTTTTGTTTGCAACACCTGAAACTGTGAATTAAAGTGGGTCTGAAAGTGTTACGAGCCGCCTAAATCTCTTCACTCTTCACTTGCTCATATCTGAAACACATTTCGCTCGGCCGCCTGCAGCGAGTCATTATTGTTCACCGTTATTTACTGCGATTAAAACTGATCGTTTAGTGCAGAATTAACATGTGTCTGCTGAAAAGGGAGAAAAAAAAGAGGTTTTCCTAACCCTGAAACTATCGAGACTAGAAATCCGGCTTACTGTAACAACAATAATTCCTACCGATTATTAATTTACAAATGCATCTTTATCTACGGTGTGTATATGTGTGTGTGTAAATTTATGTTTTTCATAAAACAGCAATAATTATTTGTAACTCATTGATAACTCAGTTTTTTAAATTGCATATAATGTTTGAGAAAAGCTGAATTTCATTATTCACATATATTTGTATAGGCCGTTCACGGTAAAGTGAGCACTTTTTAAGGCACTTCCAAATTTTTCTTTTAAGCCAGTTTTTATGTTTAAGCCACTTTTTAATATCAATATTGTCATGTGACAAATAAATACACTGTATACTTTCACCACCCTCAAAAGTTAATGCCTGAGGCTGCAATAAAACATATTTATTAGTGACTAGTAGCTGTTGGGAGGGCCTTAAAAAGTGCTCACTTTATCGTGAACAGCCTATATCAACTCAAATATGATATTACTACTGAAAATAAAAACTCGCGAATTAGTCCGGCAGAATTTAAGGGGGCGGGGGTGAAATAAAACGTGGTACGTATATACAAAATCATTTTGGACACACAAATTGTTTTAACCGTTTCAAACCCAATTTAATTTAATGTTCTAATTGTTGCAAACATAGTAATGAAGCGTGCTGTATTTAAGTCGACGTGCGTTTGTTTCGTTGACACAGCCAATGAGCTGTAGCGTATACGCTCAGCTACAGTTATATGAACCAAATATTACATATACTAGTAAGACGGTTTGCGAATCATTTGCCCACAGTAAGATCATTGGTCATCGAGCACTGGGCGTGGAGTTATGAGGATAGAAGTGATAGGTATGTCGTTTATTGTCATTTTTTAGTATGTAGTTTAACGATTATCAGGACCTAACAATTTTAAATAAAATCACAAATCCTGTTATCTGACACAATAAGAATACAAAAATTGTATTTTGAATGCAGTTTTATTGAAAGGTATTCTAGTTAGTAAAGTCAACGAATTTTTGTTATTGGTTTCAAATTTTCCACACTCAATCTTGGTTTAGAGCAGTTATAGTTTTCAGCTGATAAACTCAGCTTTTTTAAAAGTTTTGTTTAGTATCTATTTCTATGACGGTTTCTTAATTTTTCCGCTGGCTGTAAAATTGACATTGCTACGGCTAGTTTACTTTATTCGTGAGTCGATAAAGTGAAACTTTGACATTGTTTGGAATGCTAACGTGTTATTTAGGAGTCAATTCGTCATTTCATACGCTTGAAACAAGCAGTAACTAAATATTATAAATTCAGTGTCCACAAATTTAAATATCACACTCTTAAGGCGACGTTAAGACATTCTACAAATTTTCATAACTCGCTGCCATCTTTATCACAAGACTTACACTCAAGAGTTTACGTTCACAATGTATGCAGCTATTAACAGTGAACTTTTTTTTCAAAAGTCAATTTCAAAATTGCTTAGTTAACCCCGAACGTCCTACAAAAAATAAAGTGTGGCTGCTGCCTAATGATTGAAAGTGAAACGTTTACTTTTCGCCATTTGCATGAACATACCGCATTGGAACAAGAACTACTGCAAAGCGGGCAGAGCTGTTATAGACTGTTCACGATAAAGTGAGCGCTTTTGAAAGCCCTCACATTCGTAGAAATACTCAATAAATATATCTTATTGCAGCTCAAGACGTTAACTTTCGAGTCCGGTGAAATATATACACTATGTTTATCACTTACGCGGCAATATGTATTTTAAAAAGTGGTGGAATGGCAAATAAAAAAAAATTACTAATAGGGAGAAAGTAACTAGGGCCTCAAAAGTGCTCACTTGACCGTGAACAGCCTATATATATATGCAGTAGCCAGCGTCGAGGCTGGACTTTCGTAAATGAAGTTACGTCACGGCAGGTCAACTTTCTAGCGAGGCCGGTCCACTAACAAGCAAGGTAACAATCCACCGAACACGGTCGTTTATGTGGAGCGATAAGGTTGGAAAGGAAGCAGTACGAAAGGGGCTTAGCCTCACCTCCGGCAAAAATAATTAAATAACTTGCCTACCATGTTTTAGACACAGTAACTAAAAATAAGTAGCGTGTTTCTCATAACCGTTTCTCCGCGGCTTCTTTCGTAAACCCTTTCAGACCCGCACTTAAATTTACAGTGTCAGCTGTTGCAAACAAGAAATTTTACTACGTGTGCTGTAATGACATAACACTTGTTTCGCTGTCACAGCCAATGAGCTGTAGGCTATATGTTCGGCTACAGTTACTTGAATCAATTATGTGTGATGACCTAGACTAGTAAGACGGTTTGCGAATCATTCACCGACAGGTAAGTTCATTGGCCATAGAGCAGTAGGTACTGTACAGTGCAGACCAAAATATTACCCACGTGTGTAATGTATTCAACTGCTGTACACTGGGTTAGAATGGGCCAAGAATGACTGCCACTTACAGCGACCAATGCTCGACATCTCATTCTTATTGAATTTTGACAGTGGCATGCAGGGCAGATGCTATTATTTGTCATCAGTCGCCATGGCATCGGATAATAATCGGAACTTTGATTAGTGTTGTTTATGTTTCCCGGAATAAATTATACATTTCCCTTCGTGGCAACTACAAGTTACAAATTAATATATGGGCAGTGATGCAAAGTCTGAAAACTATTATTTATACTCTCTCATGCGAACAATTTCTGTACACCGTTTTAAATGAAACGTGTGGTGAAAAATATTTAAATTCAAGATGGAATGATTTGATTGATTGCCT
The DNA here is from genome assembly GCA_029891345.1 of Dryococelus australis. Lineage (NCBI taxonomy): Eukaryota > Metazoa > Arthropoda > Insecta > Phasmatodea > Phasmatidae > Dryococelus > Dryococelus australis. The sequence goes on along the minus strand of CM057000.1, from coordinate 121,174,362 downwards.
TGAGATCTAGCGTTTACAAAACTCAAAACATCATAATACTTTTAAGAGTGCCTCTCCCGAAACTTTCGGAGGGTTAACTATGGAGGAGAGTTGATCGTTAATGTAGATATATTTATCTATTTTTACTGTTACTTACGTTTGCGGTTAATTTATGAAAATATGACCCTTAGAGCATAGAATATAATTTGAATATGACCCTTAGAGCATAGAATATAATTTGAATATGCATTAGAAACTATTATCATTTTATTACTGTACAATTATACTTTGTGTTGTCGTTCTCATAAAGTTGTCAGTAATTTATTCTCATTTACCCATATGGTAAACAAAAAGTCAAGATACTGGTATTATATTTCGGCAATATACTAAAACACTATAAATAATCATAATAAACTTTTAATATATACTACGGCTCAAAATTGGTAACATCAATACTACAGCCCTTCAGGCTGATCAAGTGTCCAAAATGATTTTCTGCATCCATAATTGATCCAACAAAAGTCGAAATACATGACAAAATTATTTCCATATTTTAAATTAATGTAATTATGTATATTTTGATTTCAAATTAAAATAAATTTGGCACCCAAGTGAAATACTTGGCAACAGATTAAAAATGCATACAGAAATGTTTTGGTAATTCATAACGTGGTACTTTTATAAATGCATATCACATCAAGATATAGTCGTAAGGCAAATTAAGTGCCCCACTTCAAAAAATTACTTCTCAGAATGCTTATGATTGAATAAATTGAACATTCTCCGAAACTGTCTCTATTAGATTATCAAAATTTGTTTGAAACAAGATACAGTCACAGTCTTCCTAACTACGTATAAAAAAGTACATCGTAGGTGCTTTTTGCTATTTTTTGGTTGCTCTTTTAACTCTTTCAAGTTAACTGATACGATATTTGAACCATCTAACTTACACACCCAGAAGTGTGGCGGTACATTATCTGAACCACTTGTTTGCAAGGTCGCCAAGAAATGCACGATGGTCTACCTAGCGGAGCGCTTACTAGTGTCTCTTCAAGACACCAACAGATGGAATATGCGTGTAGTTGAAGCGGCGCACATTCCATGCTTCGTTTTTCATACCCGCGCGACCAACTAGAGTGTATTGTTGCGACAGTGAGTGTGTATAAAGTTGAACAAAGAAGATATTTTTGTAATTGTTTACACTGTATGGACTGGTGGTAAGAATGTGCTTTTTATACTTCTAAAGGGTTGTTGAAATGTAAACAAAACAATAAACTACGCAGGTCATGGAGTCAGACGCGGGTTCACGTAGGTCCTCATGTGGCTCGGCTTCATCGCATTACAGCATGGACTTCCTGGTGAGGCACAAAGAACTTGCTATCCACTCACGAGCACTTCCTAACAGTCCTGTTGTCCAAAACCTGTTTCCTTTTGGCATTCCAACAGACAATCATAGCTCTAGCGGGGGACACACAGTACTTCCCCCTCCTCCCGCACCTACACACAATTGCAACTGAGTCCATGGACGTGGACTTTCAACTCATGAAAAGAAAAGGAGCAAAATTGCCAGCAAAAGTAAACCAAATACCGAACCAACAGGAGTCTAAACGTCTCCGACAGGCGTCGTTAGTGGCGCCAACAAACTCTGTAACGGTTTAATACCATTTCTCCGCACTGACAGAAGTTGTAGACACAACCTCCAAACCCACAAACCCCGGTCCCTCAGGCCAATCAGCTCCAAACTCTCACCCGGCCACTGGGAAAAAACCAAATCAAAGACGCCAGCAAACTTTCAGAATTGTTGTGCCAGACACCACCAAGCACAACCTGTTAATCCACAAACTGTGTGCCATCAGGAAGGACGGTTTTTCTCTACTGCACAACAGACAAGGGATAAACTTCTTAGCCACCCAACTCGAACTTCACCAGGCCGCCTTGCAAATGTTGTCGGCAAACATGATCCCTCATTTTTCCTACAGCCTCGCCTCCACAGCTCCCCAAAAGATGGTGTTTGACCTTCCAGCATCCACAGACATTTCGGACATTAATCAGGGTCAGGATATACCAGTGCCGGGTATAATGTGCAGCACATATACCAGTTCAAAAAACGCATTCCAGATCAGGCAGACCCGTCAAAATTCTCGTTAGAGTCAGAGCCTTTATTCTGTGTGACGGCTGCGCAGAATACAAACCTTCCCCCACTTCGCAAAGTCAGTAAACTCACCGTGACTATAGTTCACCCACACAAACACCAGAAACGACCGCAGGACGTGGCACAGTGCCGAAACTGCCTAGCCTTGGGGCACACAAATAACTTCTGTTCTATGCCACCGTCCTGTCCTCACTGCGCCCGCTCACACCCTCAAAATGCCTGCACCCACAGGAAAGAGCCATGCTGCTACCCGAGGCCATGTCGACCTACTGCTTCCCCTAGTCGGTCTAAATGACTTAGAGAGAAATTCCTCTCAATCAGACTGCGCTGGACCCACCACTAATCATATAACAGACACACAACACTCTGTCGAACGAAAAATCGCGATAGTTTTACTAGCAAATCCAACTGATTGCAACACCTAGCTTTGTTAATATAAGGCAAATTAAGCCTTCAGCAGTAAACTCAAGAAATTCAGTACTCACTAATTAATATTAAATTACCACTGGCCAGTACTTCACAATTAAAATCTGTAGTCAAATCATACATTCAATTAAAACAGTGAACAGTACAAGTTAATATAATTTCTTCATAATTTTATTAAGTCATTTTCATGGCCAGAAAACAACTTTTAAGTTTTGAAACTTCATTCAATTAATAAATCAAGGAAATTTTATTATATTTCAACACCATTAAACAAACATTAATTTTCCCGATTGCAAAATAAAACTGTTCACGGTAAATAACGACAGTGCTGCCATCATTTGAGTAACTCGGGAAGCCAAGCCCCTGCAAGCTCTCGGCCAATCGGAGCCCTCTGGCAGAATATCAGACTAAATTCACTCTTTCAACTCGAGTATTCGGCTTTGTTTTATTGTTCTACACGGTTTAAACAGTAAAAAGCAAGATATTATACTAAAATAACCAATACCAATAATTACACGCCCTCAGCGTCAGAAAACTTAAAAAATATACAAAAATCGGACCTGAGACTGACCGGAATTTTCCGATCGGACCGGGACAAAATTTCAGCCATTTTAACAAAACTACTTTGCGCTAGCATCGCGCACATCACTTCTGCCCAGTCGCTCGACACAGTACACAGTAACACCACATAATTTTCAAATCACTCGTGGATTTAGAGGGAATAACTATTAAAAACAATTTTACTATCACAAACAATAATCTAAAACTTTGGTAGCAGTAACTACAGAATATTTATAAATAATCAGTAAAATAGAATTCCAGCTCCATACATGAACTACACAAAATAGTTGCAACAACACTAACGCCTTTTGGCTTTAACAATGACACCGAGTTTTTCTGCCACATCTGTTGCCAGCCCCTCTCTGAGACTGGCAAACAGCTTAAAATCCCTGCTAATGTTTTTCAAAATCCCGGAAATTGGCATACCAGGTGGGAGTTTGCTACTCCCGCCTACCTCTCCCCCCCCCCCCCCCCCGACATCCTCGAGCAGGCAGCGATGGGGGAGGTAAACATCTGAACAACTGCCTCCTCTGGGGGAAATCTGCTGCGTTAGGCTGTGCAGGGCATCCCAGCCACGACGGGATATGTGTTCTCTGCGGTGTGGGGAGGGAAACTTACTCTAGCACCCAGAGAGATGGAAGTGCTGCAGCCGCCTGGGTGGTATAAGGACCCGAGCACACCCCAGCTCTGAGCTTCGTGGCAGTGATAGAAAAGGCGGCGGCTGTGTCATTATCGAAAAGTTTTAAGAGTACAATTTATGTACTACCATGCATCAATAGTAATTCACAACAGAACACAACATAATCCTAAGGAATTTGCAAAAATGTGTTTTGTGGCAAAGTGTACAGTATCAATTTTAAAATGTCTTCAAATTAATGTCCAGAACTTGCTAACACCTAATAATATTAGGAAAGTAACAAATAAATGTAAATAGTTTTTATAAAAACTACTATATGTGAACATGGTAGTATTTGAAACACAAGTATTTATTTCTAAAATGTATCCAAAGTAATGTCCGGAAGAACTATAAAATATCAGCTAGGAAAATTTTTGGAACATAATAAATAAATATCTTCTCTACGATGCACCCTACGGAAGGGAACATGCCATTCAAGGGTCTGGCTTTCGAAACAGACACCTTATCCTACAGGATTGACGCAATTGAACTTTCACAACTGGACCTACATATACAAGGATGGAAGAAACTGGAGTAACCTGAGAAAACATGCGAGCCAGTGGCAGTGTCCGTCATATTTTCCAAATTTGAAAATAATTGTGTGATATGATTTTAATTCAATTTATAAAAAAATATTCCTTTTCTATGTGCACAAATAAATCACTGGCACAAAGTGCATTAAGATTTTAATTTAATTTCTTATGAAATGTATGCAGCACTGGTACAGTATGTCTCAGGTAACAAGGAAATATTCTGGCATTTTTCTCTTCGTAGAAAAGTCTCTGCACATAGGATTGCCAAGACCACGTCTTTTCCAGGAAACCAGGGTGGATAAGAGGTCACTACAATGAAAATGCTAGGTATATTTCTTGGAAGAGAAATGTCAATTTCTTGCCATCTTACCTGAGATAGACTATAAGCTTACCACATCTGGCGGAATAATGTATATAATATATAAAGATATATGATAAGGGTTATTTACATTTATAATGGCATTTGTGAATTGTAACAATTTTAATGCCAGTTAGTTAATTAAAATACGTTATCTTACAGCTGAAAAAGTGAAGCTGCGTTCTTGCCAAAACATTAAAGAAGAAGACATCCCGTCTGATCTGGATTCAGCCGATGAAGATTTTGAAGACTCAGATGCTGATCCAGACTACACTGATACATCATCTTCAGCTAGTGAAAGTGTTTCAAGCACCGACCCAAATCCATTTGACGATATGCTTAGTCCGAGTACTTCTTGTACCATACCCAGACACATTGGTACTGTTGGTGGTGCAGGTCCTTCGACAACACAACAATGCCATGCCAAAACCACTACTCTGGAATCTGAAGACAACATCGAACCTTCCCAGAAAAAAAAAACCTATTTGGGGGAAAAGTAACGGACCTACAAACCCAGCAGTGTTTACATCAAGAAAGGGACCAGCAGAGTGTGTGACTGACATAGAAGAGTTAGCACAGAATAATTTGTTCCAACTTTTCATAACACCATAAACAGTAGAGCTTATAGTCTTTCAGACCAATTTATATGCAGAGCAAAATTATTAGAAGACAGGCAAGGTGTACATACTTACGACAGCAGAAGAAATAAAAGCATTTATTGGCATACATATCCTTATGGGTGTAAAACCCCTTCCAAGCTATAGGGAATATTGGAGATCTCTATAATGATCACATTAGCCAGTTGATGACACTCCAACCCAATTAATCTGCATGTAAGCATTATTGCCGTGTTTAACGGTAGTTTATATGAAATTGTGGTCTGCATATGCCTAGATGTTCAAATTATAAAGCCCACACATATCATAGTAAATCATTGAGAGTTTATCTAAAAAGGTTTTAACTATCATTTCGGTTTATGTATTATTTCTAGAATCCCGAGTCATGTGCAAAAGTAATGCCACCTGTAGCCTTTATGATAAAATAATTGTTTGTACTAATTTAACAGTCCATAGTGACTTTGGTATATGATTTATGCCAATAAATGTTATTCCAAATACAACGTTCACTAACAGAAAATACGTTCTCGATTGTGAAACAAAAAAAATGTACAAACATATGGTCCTATTTGAAAAGCATTAAAAACAAAAAAAAAATAACAGGTTAAGATTGTATGCCTGCAAATTACTAGACAAACAGATTAGAAACGAACAATATCTTTAAGTAAATTTGTTTGTTGGGTTTGTAGTTAAGTTCACGCGTACTTACTCAAGAAGGTGCGGGGTCGATTTCAAGATATAGCTTATTTGTTTTAGATATAATAAAAGTGATAATATTTGTATTACAGTTGTGGTACAAATAAAGATATTTTTGATAGCAAAGTATATCTTTACAACCGCTATTTACTACTGTAATTGAAATACATGGGTAACTCTGTAATAGTAAAAACATATATAGTGCAAGTCCACTTAGTAGGTTAATGTACTTATTACAATAACAAGCAAGTATTCTGTTGGGTACTAGTATCCATGGTTTTACTTGTAAAAGTACGAGACAAAATACAAATTTAAATACAAATGTATAGCACAAGTGATACATGGGTAGGTCCAGGACAATCCATTTTCTGCCCTAAAATCCTCGATTTTTCCTCGAATTTCGTGCATTTTTACCTCCAAAATCAGTTATAAATAACAAAGACACAAAATCCTGAACGAATACTGCTCATTATATTTGGCACAAAAGTTAATTCAGTCGCTTACGCAGCAAATCAAAACCAATTTAGACCAAAAATGCAAACTTAATCAAAGCAAATTTAAGTCAGGCAAATTTAAGTCAAAAATGAAAAATGAAAAATGAAAAAATTTAGTTGATAGATTCAAATTAATATAGTTTGAATCATTTTAAGAGAATTCTATATCATGTATAGATTTTCCCTTTTTCAGTTCTTTTAAATCTTTATACATTATAAAAACGTATTTCTCATTTATTATTTTTAAGCATTTTTATCAAACCTATTTACATAGCGATCTGGTAACGTAATCTTATACTTACAATCTAGAATACAATTAAATCTTTTACCAAACTTAAATTCATAAATTTTTTAATTCTGTAGCAGCATACTCTTTATTAATTTCGAGATCATGTAGTTTAGTCAATTCATATGAATTGTTTAACTTCTTGATAAGTGATTCCATTTTGTTTTTTTATAAATTAATTTATTTATTTAGATAAGAAAATAATAATAATAATAAATTATTTTTATAATAATATTATTAAAAATAATGTTATACTATTATTTTTTATCTTAATAAGTTTCTTTCCTTATAAATAAATTGGAATCAATGCTCGAAATGGGAAATAATACCATATGTAAGCAATGTAAGAAATGTACTGAGTATTACACATTGAATATCTTCCATCACATAACCACACAAAAGATAAGTATATTAACACATGTAAAAATGTAATAGAGAATATGCTATAAATTAATATGATTTTAATAAAGAGAAAGTATTTTGTGAATGTGGAAAATATGTTTCCAAACTATATCTCAACAAGCATAAAAATTCTAAATTTCACATTGCAAATGAAAATAGTCATAGTGATTACTCAACTAAGACGTGTATATTATGTAAAGAGAATAAACCTATCGATTCATTTTATCCTCATAAAGCGACTATAGACAAACACACATCAAAATGTAAAAAATGTTTTAATGAGAAAATACTATGCTAATGCAGAAAATATGTTTGTAGTGCAAATCTTGAAGAGCATAAAAATACTACATCACACAATGCATTAGTATATATTCTAAATGAAATTCTAAATTATAATTATGCAACAAAGATATGTACAGTATGTAATGAGAACAATCCTATAAAATTAATTTATCATCATATAACTACTAAGGACAAACATACAACTAATTGCAAGAAAGTTTCAATGAGAAATATTATCATAGAAGAAGTTAAATATTAAATATTTACCATCAATAATTTAAACACTTTTACAATTTCACTCTTTATTTATATTATTTTTATATTTCTACAACATCTTTAAATTTTTTGAAACCTTTAATATTTTTTTCTTTATAAATAAAACAATAATAATTGCAACGAGTGATCTAACAGTTGAGTTAAGCGAAAGGAGAGTGCGAGAGCTAAAAATCTTAGCAAAAGAATTTGAAATTAGATGTTGGTACAATTAAAGGAAAGCTGATTTAATTACAGCTGTTATGCAATTTATTACAAAAGAAGAAAGAAAAAGAAACTTTTAAAATTGACCATTTTCACATTTAAATGCTGGAGAACTATATTCAAAAGGTAGAACTGAATTAAAAGAAATATTTCCATTCTCTAATCAGATATGTGTAACCCAAAAGAATAAAAGTGACAGGAATGTAACCTTTTCAAAGCCCGAAATTAAAGAAGAAAATAAAAGTTTGGGTCTAATATTTCCTTTTAAAGAAAAAAAAATTCAGTGAACGTGTGGAAAAATCGTTTGAAATTCGTGCGGCCAGTCGTAATTTTATTGACAATTTCAACATCTGGCAAACCAATAAGGGTATTCGAATAAATAATTTACAAGGCAATGCAATAGAAAAATATGAACGCTGTTCGAAATGCTGTTCACGAAACAATGAAAGCAATAAGAAAATTAACTGCTTATAAACAAGATAATCGAATAGGAATACATGCAAATAATCAGAATTTTCGCCTTACGATTTCGGCTGCAAGAAGAAATAATTTAAATGCCCAAAATTTACTTAATAAAACTGAAAGAATAATTACAGGGAATGAAAATGTAGACATAAATGAAACTTTTCGATATTGATGTTTACAAAGTTTACAAAGTGGTAATGGTGCACGAGGTAAAGAAATTGTCAATTTAACTAAAGATATATAGGCAAAACAATGTATTAATAAAATTAATAATGATGATAGTTTGTGTGGACCAAGAGCAATAATTACAGCTTTAACGTACGAAACTAATATCATTTTGGATAGAGAATTAACAAATAATGAGGTAATCTATATTAGAAAATGAAAATTACAAGGAGAATTGGCTCGTGAACTTTGTGTACGAATGGGAAAAAGTTGTGAAACTGGTTTCAGTTTGGAAGATATTATAGTTGCAGAAAATTTTCTGAATACTCAAATTAAAGTTGTTTCTGCTGCACATTTCAATTCAATTATACATTCTGGAACTAATAAATCAACAACTATTTATTTGTATTTACGTGATGAACATTACGATATAATTAATAGTATGGAAGCATTTTTTGGTAGTGTTAATAATTGTAAAAAGTGTGACAAACCTTACAATAATAAAGATCAACACGAGTGTGAAAAAAAAAATGTACTTCGTGTAAAAAAACCATAACACGAAAAAGTTTTGGAAGGTGAAGATCGTATTAGAATATATTGTCAAAAATGTAATAGATACTGTTTTGGACAGGAATGTTTTACTAATCACGATGTTGTGTGTAACACAGTTTATAAGTGTAAAACTTGTAACAAAATATGCTTGAGAAATAAAAAATCAGAATGTTGTTATGCCAAATTTTGGAATGGTAAGGAATTTGTGAAAACTGATTAAAGTGAATGTTATATGCAAACGAGACAACAAAATGTTTTCATACACCAAACTTTATATCTGTAAATAATTTTAATAGTAACAAAATACATTTTAAAACAAATGACGAGTTTTGCGAATGGGCAATATCTAAAGAAAATAGAGGATATACATTTATTGTACATAATTCAAAAGGCTACGATTCATATTTTATTTTACAACATTGTGTTAGAAATAGTATAACACCTCATACAATATACTAATGTTCAAAATTATGCAACTTACAATATCGATTCTAAATATCAAAATAATTGATAGTTTAAACTTTATTTAAGGAAGTTTTGCAACATTTCCCAAAATATTAGGATTAAAAGAAATTAAAAAATGACATTTTCCACACTTTTTTAATATGCCAGAAAATCAAAATTATATTGGAAAAATACCAGCTACAAAATTTTATGGAGTCAATACGATGAAGGAAGAACAACGAAAAGACGTTTTAAATTGGCATGCTGAAAAAGTAAAAGAAAATTATATTTTCGATTTCAAAAAAGAACTTGCTGAATATTGTGATTTTGATGTTAATATTTTAAGATGTGGTTTGTCTTAAATTTAGATAATCTTTTCTAGAAATAGCAAATATAGATCCATTTTGTTATGTAACAATTATAGAGGGTGTTTATATGGCTGTTTATACATATAAATTTATTATTGAAAATAGTATTGGTATAGTTAAAAATGAAAAAAAAAAAAAAGAAATGTTTAGTAAATAATCAATTTCGTGGTTCAATACATTTCCTAATGTTCGACAAGCATTAAATGGTGGAGAAGTAACTATTTGTGGAGCAAAAGTTGGTTACAACAAAAAAACTAAAACAATTTATAAATATCATGGATGTTTTTGGCATAGATGTCCTGATCGTTATTCACCAGATACAATAAATAATTGTAACAATGAAAGTGTGGATGACTTATATACTAAAATAAATATTTAAACAACAATTTTAAGACAGAGTGGTTACAAAGTAAGGGAAATGTGGGCATGCAAATGGAAAAATTAATATAATATTTTATAAAAGTAGTTTAGAAAAAACTAAAAATGTAATAGAACCTTTACAACTAAGAGATGCATTTTCTGTGGTAGAACAAATACTTCAAAATTAAAAGTATCAGGAAAAAAGTTCAGATATATAAATATATGTATTTTATATGCAACAGTGATGTTTTATTATTATTATCCTGTTGGACATCCTTTTCAAAATATTTAACCCTAAAATTTACAATGAAAATTGGTTTGGATTGATCAAATGTAAAGTTTTACCACCACAAAATTTATATTATCCAGTACTTCCTAATAAACAAGAAAATTATTGTTTACTTTATGTTCAAAATGTGTTGTAGAGAAAAAAGGAGAATGTAAACACAATGATGAAGAAAGAGCATTAAATGGTACATGGTCTACTTAAGGTGCTACTAAAGCTATATAAAAATGTTACAAATTACTTAAAATTCCTGAAGTTTGGCATTTCGAACAAAAAAGTAATAAAATGTTTAGAGATTACATCAAAACATTTATGAAAATTAAACTGGAAACTAGTCCTTGGGAAGAAGATTGAAAATCAAAAGAATAATATTATCGTGTTATTAAAAAATAACAAAATATTGATTTAAACATTGAAAAAATTGAACAAAATCCTGAAAAACATGCTGTTGCCAAAATTTATTTAAATTCACTTTGGGGAAAATTTGGACAGAGAGAGAAATTACAACACAAACAGAATATATTACTGATCAATGTCGTTGGTACAAATTGTTATTAGATGATAGAATATAAATAAAAAATGTTTATATCAATAACAAAATAATTGAAGTTTCATATAACTACAACGGTAATTATGTAAAAGATAGAACTGCAATAAATATATTTTAGCAACTTTTACTACTTATAATGCTTGTTTAAGATTATATGACATACTCGATAGATTCGGTGATAAAGTAGTATATTATGACACAGACAGTGTAGTTTACATTAATGATGGCAAAAATACTGTTAAAACAGTCTGCATGCTTGGTGAATGGACAGACACATTTGGAAAAGTGATTATGGTATAAATTGTATAAGTATAGGACGAAAAAGTAATGATTATGAAACTTTTATGGGAAAAACAAGTTAAAAAATTAAAGGATTCACTCTAAATCACGAAAATTCTTTACAATTAAACACAAAATCAGTGAGTGAATTGATACAATAAACTAAGAAAGTGGTGATTATAAAAAACAATATTATTACAACAGATTAGAAGACAAAAAATTTTGTGAATCAATTTATGGCAAAATAATTTTATTTTAACTATGACAAATGCATTATTTTGAATGAAAAAGATTATATCATAGAGACATTACCATGGGGTTATTAAACAAATAATTTTATTTTTTATTTTATAATATTTCTATATTATATTTTAAACATCTTTAATTTAAAAAACAACCTTGATATCAGAACCATCGAAATCAAACAGTTTACCAACTTTCATCCTTAATTTCTAAAACAATATAATTAAACCAACTGTTATTAATTTTATTAAAAAAATTGGATATGCAGGCTCGTGAACAATAGAATCTCTAAAACCAAACATAATTTTTGGTGGAAAACTAGCAATTATATATGTTTATAAGTGATTAGATTCGTCATATTTTATAAACATTCATTATGCCAAATTACAGTGGACATATATTGTTTTAAATGGATCAAAATTAGGTAATTTACTGCCTATAACAACTTTGTCTTTTTCAATAAGCATATTTCTTTCAAATCCAAGGATATCAGATAGTCTAAGGTCAAATTTAATATCAAACTTAGAATAAATAGATATTATATTTTTCACATTAAGCTATGTAAGTTCAATGTTATTAATTGAAAATAGTTCAATTGAGTTTATAGTTTCTTTTAATGAGTCAATATTGTATTTCCGCCTAGGAATATTTACAACTTCATTGTTTTCAAGCAATGTAATGGTATTGTTGTAAGATTGTATTGTAATTGTAAGAAAACTAATTTGATTATAAATTTCATTTATAAGAATTGTTCAATAAATTTCAATAAACTGTATGTTTGCTAAAAAAAAAAAGTTTAAATCAACTAAAATATATTCAGTTACAAAATGACTTTGATGTGATATCCAACAAGTTTATTGGAAATATGGCTTATTTTTAAATAGCAATGATGATATGATTCCACTAAAATCAGTATGAAAATTTTTCTCTAGTTATTTCTGATATTGTCATCTTAAAAAATCAAGATGTTATTCACGAGTACTTTACTATGGCAAGGAATAAAAATATTGATGTATTTTATTTGGCACAGACTTATTCAAAAGTACTTACACAATTAGTAAGGGATAATGCAAATTTTTTTATGTATATTTAGACAAAACCAAGCAAACTTGAAACACTTTCATAATGATTTTGTTGGAGATTTGTGAACACTGTTGGAATAAAGACTATGGTTTAATCACTTTAGATATGAGTAGAAAAATGAAAGAAGGAAAGCATCGTATTAAAATCAAAGTCTTTTATAAATTAATTTAGTCTCAATAAGGAGTGTAACAGAAAGTTGCACTTATTGTGTGAGAATTCATTTATCTTCTTTGATAAACATGCTGCAATCTAGTTGCATGAGAAGAAAGCTTTCCTTGCTGTACCAACATCTAGTTGCGACATCTGAAAGTTTTCCTTACTGTGCTGGCACCTACACTCAACAGGAAAAAGTGAATGCTTGCAGAGACAAGAAAAAATATATGATCTCACTTGTCGACCTTGGCCGTGATCGGGACTGCACAGTCGCGAAACACTTTCCGAGTTTGCTCGCAATAAAGATGGCTTCAATTCAGTACTGCAAGCATCTTACCTCCTTAGCTCAGTGTCAAGATGTGAGACTTTAAAATGCAAGGGTCGTGGATTCAAATCATGGTCTGTGCAGATAATTTATAGTGTGTGGTGTGAAGGTGTCCACAAAACACACTTTTATTTATCACCAAGTCGTACAAAATTTGAGTTAAACAGCATTTCATTGCTAATACTCATATTAATAATATGAGTAGTTAATGTGAATAAATATACACTTAAACTCCAGCAATGATGCTCTCTATGCTATACTATTAACATAACAACTGTATAAGCTGGAGTGTTCCCATATTATGTAAGGTGCCAACATCATATGGGAAGGAGGAGGGTACTAGAAAAATTAAAATAAAAAAATAAAAACCCCAATCAGCTCTCAACTCCAAAAAAATAAATAAAAATAAAAACAGGCCAACCAAGTGGAGAGGTGATTGGGTTTCTCCATTATTTTGCTGGTGTCAATATCAAGGCTGGAAAAATATATAACAGGTCACTGGTGTGGTTTAACAACCTGTAAACCTTGGAGGTCCCTGGTGTGGTGTAAGAGCCCATAAACCTTTGGAAATTTTTAAAATAAAACTCACCATAGGAGAAATGTGCATTGAATGAATGATGAACGAATGTTGAATGCATTTTATGTACATTAAACAATGTTATGTTTGAAATGATTAGTCTTCTTACAACTTGTTAAATATTTTTGCTTTTATAAAAATTTGTCTAAGAATTTTCCAAAACTAAATTCTTGAATTTTTATTAATCTTTCTTTCACCTGCAATATTAAATTTGTTAAATATTTCTTTCGAATACTTTTGCTTCCATTAATGTACAAATATCCTCGAATTTTGTAATCCTTTGCAATTTGTTTTAATTACAAAACTTTCTAGTTTTCTGTATCTGGAAATGGTTTCTCTAATATTAGTTTATAATTTTTATTAATTCTATTAATTCTTCTCTTTGGTAGTTATAATATTTTTCTATCTCTAACACCTTTGCTTAATTTCGAAGTTGTTTAGCATTTAGATATTCTATATCCAAATCTTTTGGATATAATAATCTTTTGGATTCTGGGTGATTATTTTGCACTTTATCTATGAACTCCTTAAAACATGTTTCCTTTTGTAAGAATAGGCTCTAATGTTGAAATTCTTTGCAGTTTCTCTTAATTCTATACAATCATTTTAAGAAGATCTTTATTCATATTCTGTAAAGTTTTTAGTTTTTAATAGAGAATTTATTAAACCTCTCTTGTAATCCTCTTATCTCAATTAAATTGTCTCCCATTTATTAATTTTTATAGAGAGTTGAATTTTTGTGGGGGAGCCAAAATGCACCCCCATTATATTTATTGAAAAATATGTTAAAAATTGAATATTTGGGGTAGCACAGTAATTGTGCTACTTGAGAATATACAAAATGTTACTAAGTTTGTTAACGAATCTGGTTTATATCAATTTCTCATATCCTTAATGCATTGATCACTAGTGATGTTTTATATTTTTTATGTGATAATCCAGGCACTAAATATTTAGCGCCTAGATTACCTTAGCAAGTGTGAACCACCCCGATTTGGGGCCATTGGTAGGAAATAAAATATCTTCCACATTTATTAATGAATCTGGTTTTTATTCTTTAATTTTAATTTAGCACCAGAAAAATGTTAAATTTTTATGTGAGCCCCAAATAGCTCCCCCTTAATTACAATAAAGAAAACACTGTTATATTTCACAAAACATATGTTTTATTAATTCAAGAATTAATACCCAACCATTTTTAATTAATTTTATCACCTATGATTTTTAAAACTTTTTGAACCAAATATTCAACAGGATAGTTAGAGTTCATAATTGTATGTTCATAAAAACTACATTTTATTTCTTCTCTGTTTGTATCTTTCAGTTTGTATGTGAGTACATCATAATTTAAAACCTCAAAAATAGTAAACAATTCTGTTGTCCAATTAGGAGTAAAACCCTTTTCAAAACATTGTTTCTTTTTGCTCACTCGGACAATATCGCCAACTTTATATTTTGGTTCAGTAATCATATTCACAAAATCTTGTCTCTATTTTTTTTTCTAATTTTTCTTATTGACTTCAATTGATTTCATATCGATAGTACTATGTTTGGTTTTATATTCTTTAACTAAATCATCTAATGTTTTTATACATTTATAATTGCCATTCAAAGCAAATTTTTTCCATATTTTATTGTTCATTGTACGATTATATCTTTCTACAACACTAGCTTTAAGTTAACTGACTGTAGAATAGTGATTTATGTTATATTTTGCATAAGTTCTTTAAATATTTTATTATAAAATTTGGTCCCATTGTTACTTTTTCAACTATGTGGTTTATCAGTATACATTCTAAAACATTTGCTACATTTTAGCCTGTTTTATCTTTTATTTACATTGCAAATACATATTAAAACATCGATATTTTTCTTAATATACTTATATCCATTATTTATATGTGTTATGCCTTTTAAATTAGCATTGCCCATTTCTACAAGATCGATTTGCTATAAATCATCAATTCCATATGTTATTACTTTACTTCTGGTAAAATTTCTTCTTGCTGGGTTTTATAACTCATGGTTAATTAATTATCTTACACTGGGAAACATTTTCTTAGAGTGTTGATTTATTAGTTGAGCATTTACTTTTCTGGACTAATCGTCCATTTTTAGTATTTTCATTTTTTATATTATTATTTTTAATAATGTCCTTACACTTCAAGTACCAAGTATTCTCCATTAATAGTTAAAAAAACTAATCTTTATATTTCACGAATATCCCTATTGTGGTTATCAATCCATCATCATGACCAATTTTTTTTCTGTTTTTAAAAAATAAAATATCACCTATGTTAACATCAAAAGGCTTACCATAATCCATTTTTTTTAGAATAATAAATAACAGTCACAGCATCATCAGGTAAATTGAGATTAACAGTAATTATTTTATAAAGCGTACAGTCCATTTAAAAAGTAAAGAAAATGTAATTATTATCTAGGTGAATAATATAATCTTTTTTATCCCACTTTGCAGGTAATTATAATATATTAGACTTTTCTTCCTTACATTTTTCAACTTTAGAGTTAACAAGTGAGTCACAATAATTCAAAACTGATTTTGTAATATATCAGCTATTTCTTTATCAAACAATCTTTGTTGACTGTGTCTTTTCCATCTATAGGATCAGCTAAATAATTAATTCTACGATTTTGAAGCTAAACATAATCTGTTGTATAAGCAAAAACTTTTCTTGTTAATCTTGTACAGCAGAAACAATAATATAGTATTTTGAATCTAAATATGTTTTTAATTCATTAACATTAGTGTAACAGTTTTAATTTAAAAAATTTGATTAATGGTTTCTTAAATATATCCGTCATTTAATAACAAAGAAATTTGATCATGAAACTTAAAACCTCTCGAAAAAAGGTGCAATACAATTAAACATTAATATCCACAAATAACTCAATTAAAATTCTGAATTCTATTATCATTGTACAAACATTTCTCGTTTTGCAGTAATTAGTTAAATTAGTAGGAATATTACCTCCAAACGAATCAAAATAATAAATATCATTATTCTCTTTAAAATAACAAACACAGTGAGTTCCAGGATTTGATGAAATGTCGAAATTAACCATAGCAAATTCTTATTTGTGCATTCTTTTTGGTAATTCATCAATTATATGAACATTTCTGTATTTCATAATACTTAGTATTTTTACATATTTTTGAATATCAAAATTAGACAACGATGAGATATTCAAAACTTTTTTGGTGTACCTCTTTTTGAAACTAAACCACTTCCTGATTTATTATCTATTGCTAACTTATGTATCTGTTGTTCTTCCAATTCTTTTTTTATTTTTCTAGTTTGTTCAACAGAATTGTAAATTGAACTAGCTCCAAAAGCTAAAGCAACGAGTGCAGCTAAAACTGGAACTAAAAGTGGTGAAAAAAAATCCCATAATGCAAATCACTTCCAGATTTTTCTTTTAATATTTTTTTTTATTATTAGAAGTGGTAAAGTAAATTTAAAACATTTTCCTTCTTTTAATTTTTTTTCTCTCAGGTTGATCTTTTGTTAAACATTTATCTGTATCCAAATCTCTAAGTTGATCAATGGGTAAAGCAAAAGTTATATTTGTTATCTTAATTTATAAGTAAAAAATATATAAATAATAAATAAATTCTAATGCCCCACACTAATTTTATTTTTATAAACATGGTTGAAGCAACAACGCAGACGCAATTTTTTCATCGATTAGAGTATCTTTATCTAACACAATCTCCTTGGCTTCTTTTTGTAAAATTTTGTCAGCTGCTTGTCTAGATTCTAAACCTTTATGGTCTCTGTAAGCAATGTTATGTTGTTTCCAGGGTTTATCTACTTTATTTATTCCTGTGTCACCTCTTTCCAGTTTTTCATTCAATTATGTAAATAGACCACAATAATTATAACCTGGGAAATGCATTTCAGGTAAATTTTAATTTTTTAATACAAAATTTATTATACCTTTTCCATGATTTTCAGAATTCCATAATGAATGTGGAATTACATTTAAAACTCTCATAAGACAACGAATTTCTTTTGGATTATTAACAACAAAATTAGAAAATGTATTGTTTAGCATATTAATTATATTTACTTTTTCATTGTTATAATTTTTATTTGCAGCATTTTCTTCACCAAGAATAATTAATAATATATCAACCAATTTTCTAACATCATCCATACAAGCATATTCTTTTGGTAAATTATTGAATTTTTTTATACCTTCTCCAGATCTAGGAGTTATTGGAGAAATCATTCTTTCAGGTGTGTTTGGTGCTGTTCTTGAATGTGATTCTTGCATATAGTTATCATAAATTGGTTTAATTATATTCTTGTATTTCTAACTTCTATTGGAGTTTATTTTCATTTTTTGATTATATTCTTGGAATGCAGCATTGGTATCTAAAACAATTTTCGTGTAATTTTCATAGACTTTATCAGTGACATTATCCTCAAGATATTTTTCCTTTTCTTTCGTTAGCAAACTAGAAAGTCCTTCTGTTAATTCATATTCTTTATTTATAACGATTATTTTATTAACATCGATCTTATCTTATTCTTTTTGCAATTTATTTTCCGAGATTTATAATAGAATCAGATGCACCTCGCCTCAAATTTCTTATGGGTACAATTCCCATTTGCTTTTACAAATTAGGAGATTTATGTTCTGAAAATAATTCTCTTTCAAATTTTGTTTCTTCTGGAGTTGGTGGATAATCTAAATTTTTTTGCTGCAACTGGAGCTAGTGTTTGCATTAAATTTTTATTTCCTTCACTTACTTGTTTTACTTTTTTATCAATATTTCGTAAATCGTGAATTAATGTTAGATCTTTCTTGTTATATTTTACATAATCTGCTTCATTTGTATATTAATTAATTAATTTATAAATGATTGATAAAAGTATCAAGAGTTTTGAAAGACAAACTTTTCCTCAAATTGATCAAACTAGGGGGAATTTAAATGTTTACATTTATAGAATTGAATTTGATATTCCTATAGGGGATGGATCTTCTTTCCCAAATGATGATAATGTTTTTTGAGCAATTTACGTTACTAAAGAGAGATAGATAAGGAGATGAGGCAAAATAAGCAAAATCAGATAATATTGATGTTTGTGCTAACATTTTTCCTCTTCAGTTTTGTAGAATAGAAATCTCAAAACATGGACATGTTATTGAGGCTGTTGATAACCCAGGTTTAACATCAACAATGATGAATAGTTTGTTAAGATCTCCAAGTGAGCTCAATTATTTAGAATTCACTGGTGACGATAGTAAATATCGAGTAAAATCTGTTCATAGTCATAAAACAAATGAAATAACCTATCCACTGATATATCTGTTTGGTTTTATTCGATATAACAATGATATTTGCTGGAAAGGAGGCTATAAAATTACTTTTATTCGAAATTCGTCTTATAACAATTGTTTATATGTTTATGAATCTAAGAACGCAGATGGGGCAGTTCAGAAATGTTATGCTGATCCAGGGAAATTAGTTATTCAAAAATTAGAAATTATGTGGCCAATTGTTGAATACGAATCTAATACATCCAATGCAATTAAAGGAAAAAATATACAAACATCCAAAAATTCCTATTAGTTTTAATTATTGGCAATTTTTAGAAAAAGAAGCTTCTGCTGGAACAGTTGTTTTAAATGTTGTTATAAGAGATCAGGTTAATAATTTACAATCTGATATGCCTGATTTTGTAATTGTAAACTTTCAAACTAATAGAAAAAATCTTGTTGAACAGTATGTACATGCTTCTATGTTTGATCACTGTAATGTAAGAAATATTTATATCGAAAATGGAGGAAAAGAAATTTTTCCAAAAGAAAATTGGAATCTAGATATTGGAAATGGCCTTTGTTATTAAATGTTTCTTGCTTATAATGATTTTAGAAATTCAGAATCAAAATTAGATACTCTATAAAGAAATAATGAACTTTATTATAAACCAGCTGTAACCCTCAAGGTGATATCAATTATTATTCATTTTTTGGGCGAAGACAATTTGTTATTGATTGTTTATATGGAAAAACAACTGTATTTAAAGAAAAAGAAACAATTAGATAGAGCTATTGAAGCAGGAACAATTTGTAATGTTGTTCTAATTAGCCATAGGAATCTAACTTATGATTATTTGAAAGAAAGGATTACTAAAGATATATAAATTTTTTTAATTAGTAAATGGAGGATGTAAACGATTTTACATAAACAACAAAAAGTTTCGACAGATTACTACAAATTTTTAGATGTATAGTTAAGGTGTTTAATCGAATTAAAAAATCCTTTTCATAATTCTAAATAAGTTTTTCTTTATAGATAAAAATTGGTTTCGCTTGGTTTACCATGCAGTTTGACTAATATTTTAAAAGGAGGTTCTAAATCTACTTTTCCTGCCTATACTTTAATATGAAGATTCCCGAACTCCGAAATATATTTTTCAAATTCTATCGAAATCTACAAAAATGACAGTTAATGATTTCAGATCATGTTTGCGATGAAGATGAACTACGAGAAATTGGCGACGAATTTGAACATATAAAAGAAGCTTTTAATAAATTATTAGAGCTTCGAATATAATCCATAAAGAATAATAATATGATATTTCATTTGATTTTAGCTTAATTTGCATAGTTTTGGACTGCGACTGATTTTGCTTAATTTTTGCGCGAAATATAATGTTCACTATTCGATCATGATACTGCGTAGTTTTTAATTTTGTTAACATTTTCTTATGTCTTTGTTATTTATAACTGATTTAGGAGGTAAAAAGCATGAAATTCGACGAGCATGAAATTCGAGGAAAAATCGGTGATTTTTTGGGCAAAAAAATAATGGATTGTCCTGAACCTACCCATATACTATTAACACGCGATTTCTTAATTCTGTGACAACTGTGTTCTCGCAGTTCTCGTATTGGAAGTGTTGTTTCCCATGAAAGGGTTACCCATACGGACGGGCATAAATCAAACCCATGCCCTACCTGGGAACTCGAAACCGGAACCACTCACGCTCAACACTCAACCGACTGCGTCACAGAGGGCAGCCAATAGGTCAACCGGAACACTGCCAGTGGTAATATGGAATTATTTAAAGTGAACAAAAAACTGCTCATTTCATTGGAGATAATTTGGTAGTTACAATGTACGTAATATATTAAGTGATTGTTCCACATTGTATGATTTGCTGCCATGTTGGTTGGGGTTCGCGTGCCTATATTTGTGCTAGATTAAATGCAGTCGTGGGAGAAGAGTTTTGAACGTTGATTTAAAACATGTATAGTTTAGCTTGAACTTCATACATCACTTTTCGTTGGAATATAAATATAAATAAGAATTTGTTTTTATCTTTTGTCAGTTCTATTTTGTGTTATAGTACAGCACTGATTATTATAAATATTCGTGTGTCATTTAACGTAACATTATTATATTTAAAGACGTTTTCAGTTTATTATTCTTTATTACAAATGTATTCGCAGCCTCAAAACTAAAGGTTGTATTGCGATTGATTTCGACAAGAGAGTAATACGAGACACAATTCAAGGATTCTATACCATCAAATACATCGTGCCAACAACTATGAATATGCTAGTAAATTACACTCGGCATTGGCTAGAAAGATGACAGCCCTGTACGACTTTATGTGTTATTATTTGCACGAGAAATGTATTTTTGTTAGAAGTACAACTGCTGTTCTGTAACATGTATTTACGTTGGCTTGACGTTATGCTGTCTCGAGCCCCTCAATGTTGGCATATTATGTCGACAAATACTGTCTGAGTAATCGAGATATTTCTTACACCGCGCCGTAAATCTTCACATCAAATATTTATATCTTCCCCCATCTCCCACCATTCCCCTTCGCCATTTTAAAGGTGTAAGTTTTGTAATGCATTTATTTCGTCTCCATGTTATGGGAATGTGGAAACGAAACAAGTAATCTGCTAAAGCATCAAAACCACAGAATATATTCCACCGCCCTCGTTGTTGCTTTTATCTAACGCGATTTTAAATCGATACTGGTGAGTATTTTGACAGAAAATTTGCACTCAATAACAGAAAATCAATTGACTTCTGTCGAAGAGCGCACCCAGACGGTAACGACATCATCTAGCACACACTGTCACAAGCGCACTGCTATCTGTTGACGCCAGTCAGACTTCCCCGAGTCCTGTTTGCCGAATGTTTTTATGTCCGCGCGTATACTACCGAGCCGCTCCGCTACAGACCGGTCCGTACCGAGCCGCGGTCTAGGGAGTACGAGGGGACTCGCATGCCCAGACGTCTGCCGATACCAGTACGTTCAGTATTGTCAAGTGGTATATTAAGTGAAAAAGTAGTTCTAAAAGCCCTGTGGCAGTAAATGTTTCGAATAGTGTCATTTGTTTCAGCCTGTGCAATTCGTAAAATAGGTTCGAACCTCCTTATCTTGGAGCTGTTGTAAATTATCATCCATAACTGCTCATCACGCAGGCATGTCAAGATTTTTTTTTTTTTTTACGACCACATATTCTGCAATCCGCAGTTTCTAGTTTACACTTTTTAGTTACTCCACTCATTGTGTAGTAGTTCTAGCTCAGAGGCTGTTTGTTTAAAACTGCGTTTCATCTACAGAGGTACACAACCCAAACAGTTAGAGAAAAGTGTTAATACTTAGCTGCCAAAAAAAAAAAAATACTGAACGTTATGTACTAAACACAAAACGCATTTCACGAAACACTTTAATAATGAAAAATAATTGCAGCAGTTATACTATAATGCATAACAAACATTGAAATCTCATCATAAAACTCTGTGTTCCGTACTGGGGAAATTCGTTATCAATAATTTATAAGTTTCAGTCTTTGGAAATCATATTCAGTTGCAGTTTTTTAAATTAAAGTTTATGTTATTGGTTTTACTTGTTATCTGTAGGCTAAATGTCAGCACTACAGCGCATAGTTTTCAGCAAATTTGCGGTAATACCAACATAATACCCACCAAATATTAACATTTTTCAATGTTCCTCGGAAATTATTTGAGATACGAAAAATTACCCAAGAATCGAAATTAGATATATTAAAAATTGAATACACCAGAGCTGAGAAAAATGAAAATAAATTATTTACTGTTATCAGTCATTTTTAGTAGCTGCTAGTTTTTAAAGCTACCAGATTGAGATGCCTATAACCTATGTTTGTGTTTTTCATGACCCAAAAATCAAGTACTATACGTTTCATCTGGTCCCGTCAATTAATACTTCGAATTTGTCTGGCACAAGGACTATAGAGAATGGAACGTAAACACACACTAGACATCCGTGCACACCTAGTGGCAAGGGTGATCAACTAACATCAGGCACGCAGGTAGGTGGAAAAAAAGGGGGTGGAGATGTCTTTAGAGCCGATGAGGGTGAGTATGGAGCAGCGCCAGAATGCAAGGGCGGGAGAAACGGGGGAATCCCCGAGAAAACCCGCCGACCAGCGGCATTGTACGATACGATTCCCAAATGCGAAAACCAGGGAGCGACCACGCCGGTTCCCCTAGGTGGGAGACTAACAGTCTAACCACTACACCACCACAGCTCCATCAGGCACACAGGCTGTTTATGCCTAGACAGGGTTATGTTTAATTTTTCCTCGGTCCGAAATATTTACTTTGACCTTAAAGTATAATTATTAAATACCATATCAAGCTTACAGGAATTGAATTTTCTAGATCACAATTGCACTAGTGGTCTAGACTACATTTATAGCGGAGTTTTTGACGATAATTGTAACAAATTACGGGCAAAATGGTTTCACTTTTATTTTGCTAACTTAATACATATATATTAAAACGGTGACCTAATATAAAAAGGGGTATAACAAACCTATAGCTTTCACACTTTTTTTTGAGTAGAATTTGAATAATTTAATGGCAAGGTGGATTATTTTGCGAAAAAAAAAAAAAAAATGGTATTTCAATTAGTACCAATTCTCCTTTTGATAAAATTTGATTACGGTGGGAAGAAAATTGACAAGAGGTTTTTCTTGAAATTTTGTTTTAAAATGAGCAATTTTGTTGAAAAATTAAGTGTTTTTTTTTTTTTAAGTTGCGCTAGAATATATGTATACCCTGTACTAAAGTCTACGTGAAGAGCGTGTAACAAAGCAATAGAAAAGCCTTTAAGAAGTAATCAATTCACAGCCGCAGAGTGTGTGGAAGGGGTGGGGGCAAGTACGTTAGTTGCCCCTCCCCAAGTAGTGCGTGGAAGGGGGTGGGGGCAAGTACGTTAGTTGCCCCTCCCCAAGTAGTGCGTAGAAGGGGGTGGGGGCAAGTACGTTAGTTGCCCCTCCCCAAGTAGTAGTGGCGCCGCCCACTTACTGGGTTGATATGCAGTGGTCGGCCACTATTTCAGATTATAATACACAGCTTGCCTCATTCCATTTTTGAAAATAATATTCGTTGGAACTTAAATAACTTAAAAGAGTAATATTTCGGCAGGAATTATTTTATTTCAAATTAAACATATAACACTTATGTGAATAAAATGAAGGTAGGTATGGTCACAGAAAGTTTGATACATGCCCCCTCCCCTTCCTATGAACCAATGAAGAAGTCGGTTTTAAGAATCAATTTAGTGTTGAGTGACCCGTCTACCTGGAGATTGAGCGCTTGAACTACGTTGTCTTTGAAATGCACGTTATTTTTTCACGAAACTATTGTAAGTATATTTTTACTGGCATCTAACACGGATGGAAATGGTTTATTCAGTCTGGCGTTTCTCGAAATATGTGAACCGGATTCATAAGAAACCACGAAAGAGGCATGAATTGTACTTCGCTACAGTGTCGCGTCCAGTAAAATGATAGGGTCGCCGCTTAAAGTCCCATAGTTCCAGCTGCGCAAAGGGAACACTGGACGCGATTTCATAACTTCGCACGTAGAGGTGATATGGCTTTACATGCGCTGGCAGACGTCGACCGCAGCGCTTGATCGGTTTTGTCACACACACACACACACACACACACTCTCTCTCCTAACTTGGCAGCAGCCTTAAGCCTGATACAGACGAACGTTTTTTTATGAACAAGAAGGTGAACACCGCCTTACATTCAAGTCCAATGAAAATACTGTACACACAGTGATAGTACTTGAATGTTGTATGTAGCACGCCAGTCACTTATTTCCACCACAACACAGAAAGATTTTACAAACCGAATAAATCACTAATACAGAAGTAAATTTTTTTTACTCCCAAATTAACAATATCAGCATACAATAAATGTACGGGAACTACACAGACGTATAAAACGCAAATGTAAACAAACTACTTGCACAAGAAGGTGAAAGCGAGATAGAACCTTCTCTAAACAATTCTAGCCAGCACGTAAGCCCTTGCGTGTACGCCACTTGCAAGCAAGTTAGCCAGTCACACGATGCAAGTTGACTTGAATAACAAGGTGTAGAACTTCCTGTACAAATAAGTGAACCGTGCCTAACAGGCATAAATCAATGATCACGCTTATTTTACAAAAAAGAAACAGTAACCTCGCTAGGTCATTTGATGCGATTGGCTAATGAGCGACGCACTAGACTGGAGTACGGCTCTGTAGACTGGAGTGGGCGAATCTTATGTGGAATGCACCAGTAAGAAAGTGGCGTCTCAGCAGGATAATGGCTCCTGTAATTGCACGTGGGCCAGCTAAACGGTAGAGTGCTACAGGGATGCCCGCAAACGTTTCAAACCCAGCCTATCTGGAACATGAAACACAAGCAATTCTGCAATGCCGCCTTCAACTTATTAACACAAACGGATATGACCCTGAGATGTTTATGCCGCACCTTGTGTTTGGTTGCGCATTCGACTTTAATTTCAGAGGTCGTATGTTCTATCTCCAGCTGAATGTTTCGCGGAAGGTTTTCAACAAGTATGACGTATTAACAAGTATTTTTCATCCACGTTCTAAACAAAGGCCTTCCTCAGTTCCTCGTCAGTTGCATGCATTCTACCACTCCTTAATAGGCAGCCCAATCTTTCGCTTGGATCTCATTAAACAATAAAATATTTTTCTCAGCAATTATTTAAGCAACAAAAAAAGTTCAAGTTAAAATTGGAAGAAAGTTTGACGCTTCATCTGGTGAGACACTCTACTCCTATTTACTTTATTACTAACAACTCTTTACTTTTTATATGGCTGTGCTTGGATGATATAAAACTATTTAGATAAGTAAAAAAATGATTGTTTCCTTTTTAAAATGGATAACATTTCAGTGTTAGAATGACGCACGTAAGTCTCATGAAATTGAACTTTAAGAAAACACAATAAATCACCTTTCATCACAAGACTTAGTCAATATAGTCTGATTACCATATTATTTCCAAACAACTAATAGTTATTCGATGTATAACGCGCTTTGCTTTGTTATTAGATTCTAAATTAACTTTTCATCACCAAATTCATTACTACAATAATTGCAGGAAACCAAGCCTTTGGCCGTAATTAAATATTTCACCTTTATAGCTACAAATTTTCATTCAGCGCTATTTTTTACATTATTCCCTAATGGTGTCAAAACTATAATATAATTCAGCTGTATGGAATTTTGCAGTAAAGCAGATGCTGTAAAAATAAAAAGAAAATTAAAAATAAGTGATTAGATTTATTTCCAATAAATACACGAAAGAGAATGATTTGGAACTTAAACATTATAATGTAATTTGATACTATTTATAAGCGAAAGCTTAAGAATAAGAATATTTTACTTATTAGGTATTTAGCAAACAACTTTTCCTTGAGCCATCCATTGTGGAAGAAATCCGAATAAGTAGGCCTATCAATATCTCGCTAACAGCAGATAATGAGAAAATCTCTACCAGGAATCAGGAAAACTATGATTGAAAGCAGAAATATTCAAATCTTTTAAATGGTCAGTGAGAAATCTAGGCACCTATTATTTTTTTTATGCCTTGGGCGATATTTTGTTTGTTGTATCACCACGGAGTTGCATGATTTGTTCTGATCTTTGTTTTTTTTTGTATGCGATTTTGTGTAGGGCTTATTATATATGCATTAATTTGTGAACTTTATCCTATAAAACTGTGGCTTTAACGTAAGCGCCGGACTTTATTTAGCCTTAAATGTTTATCAGCACACTCGTGTTTTAAAAAAATATATAAATTAATTAAGAATATAATTTTATTATTACTTTTTCTGTTAACGCTGTGGCACACCCGAGCAGCGACAAAATGTTTCATAAAAGTATATTTTTTCTCATCGCAAGAAGATACGATGTATTCAGTTAATCAGATTTTAATAGTTGCTAAACAAAACCGGGCAAAATGTATGTTATAGTAAAGTACGCAAAACGCTTTTATTGCATTCCAAAGCAATGTAAAACCAATGTGAGATAAAATACGGAATTATTAATTAAATAACTGCTATTACTAGGCAGCTGCTGACATCGTCAAACATACCAATTGAGGTTGCACGGTTGTAAACATTTGGACTCGCAGTCGGAAGGACATGGGTCTGAATCCCGGTAGCACCATATTTATTTCGGTGCCCCATGGTTTCCCGAAAAAATTCCAGGCTTATGCCAGGATGGCTCTTTACTACCATTCATTCACTGTTACCTCAAAATTTTATGAAGCCCCTGCTAAAGTTCAACTTCCACGATATTCCTCCGCTTTATACAACCAAAGCTTAACTAATACTAGACAACTACAACAAAGGGCAAAGCACCGAATTCGTGCGCACTCAGTAGTAATAATATGTAGGAAACAACTAAATACATCAACTGCGAATAGACTATATAAGCCATGGCCGATTCTTTCCCACTTTCCTGCCTCTGTGAGCAGCTTGCTCCGCCTGTAACGACCTCGCTGTGGGCGAGATGTGAGCAAGCTTGCTCCGCCTGTAACGACCTCGCTGTGGGCGAGATGTGAGCAGCTTGCTCCGCCTGTAACGACCTCGCTGTGGGCGAGATGTGAGCAAGCTTGCTCCGCCTGTAACGACCTCGCTGTGGGCGATATGTGATCAGCTTGCTCCGCCTGTAACGACCTCGCTGTGGGCGAGATGTGAGTAGCTTGCTCCGCCTGTAACGACCTCGCTGTGGACGAGATGTGAGCAGCTTGCTCCGTCTGTAACGACCTCGCTGTGGGCGAAACGCTAAATCCTAACAACTAACATCAAGTCAAATGCAGTTTTAATTATGGCAGAAGTCAATATCCTGAAGGAATATGTATTAAGATATAATTGCCCTTATGCTGAAAATACGAAATTTATCCCAACTGGCGATAACCTAAACGAGCATGGTACCAAAATTTACACATTGTGCCGTAAACTTTGTATATCATATGGCAACTTCAGGGAAACAAACTTAGGTACGCAAAAATAAGAACTTTATTTTCTAAGGAGCCTGGTCGGTGTGCGGAAGGCATGGTTTTTTGTGTGTTGATGGATCAGTGGCGGAATGCGAGGGTGGGGCATGTAGGAACAAATCGAGAATACCCACAAGCCAACAGCCGCGTCCATATCATGGAGGTAATAAATGATGAAGTGGCAACAGCCTATCTTCTCCGCGTTTATCAAGTGGAGCCGATGCCTTATCTGACTTCTTTCAACTGCGCATGCGCAGACCGATTGTTTACGTCAGCCGCCATATTATGAGTGGCAAAAGTTACATAATAAATAATGTAAAACATGTGCCTTTTTGCCACTACTAGCCCTGTCCTTGTCTTTCATTTTCGTGTCTCGGCTTCCACTCTATAGACTAATACCTCCATGGTCCACATACGAAACTCTGGGTTACTTCGTCAGACTACTTCACCACCAAGTCCCCTAATGTTGAATTTACGTGGTACGGCTAATTGGCCGACGTCCTACTTAGCAATAAAACCTAGAGTTTAAGGCGGCACATACACATGCGGTTTTACTGAACTCGAATCCATAAACTGCACCTTACATCCTCCTCCATCAAAGTTGACCCTGCTGCTGATAACTTTGGACCGCGTGCAATGTAATGCCATACGACATAACATAAATTCAAGATGTAAATACCGTTTCCCGCCAAGAACTGCTGCTGTCGTCTGATTGACTACTTAATCTTGATTCGTACTTAAGATATAAAATATGATACCTTAAGTCAAACCAAGAAAGCACACGACCCGTACACGACCCTCACACTACAGCCATAAAGTAATACCCCTGAAAATATTAGTTCATATTGTAAGCACGCTGCTTAAGGTTTCTGTTAAGTCAATCGTAAACCCACCCTAAGGAATGCAATTAAATACATTTTTAATATATAAATCGACTGAGAAATGTTTGGTTAATTAATGTATGAGGTCAATTTAATAATGTTTGATATCGAGTGAGACCTTTTTGAAATCTGAGATATGTTTGAATGCTACTCAATTATGTTTAGAAGTTAACTGTGGAGGGAAGTCTCTTTGAAGTTGACTGGCATTATTGAGAACGAATGAGGAAAGTTCGAGATCATCTGAGATCGATTAATATATTTTTGAAGTCTGTTTCAAGGTATTTTGAGAATGAGTGAGGTGGAGTGATGATTATTTAGTAGACTGTATGGTATGGTTTGTGTTACTTTCTGGGTAGTTTTGAAGAGCGTGCCGTTTGTTTTGTGGTCTGTATAAAATGTGTGGTTTATTTGTAGGGTCTATTTTGTGGTATTTGTAGTCCATTTTGTGGTCACAGTGATATGTTTTGCAGTCTTTGTGATGTATATTATTCTATCCAACATGTTTAGTGCAATTTAATTCCTTTTTTATTTTTGAGAGGTTTTTTTTAAATTGTATCGTTTTATTGTCTGGTCGTTGTGGCTTGTTTTGTGGTCCATATATTGGTGTCTCTGTGTTCGGTTCTAGTGTGAGAGAAAATTTTTATTGTCACTTTTGTGGTCTCTATGGTTTGTTTTATGGCCAGTGTCTCAGAACGGTGTGTTTTAGGGTATGAATGATGAGCTTTGTTTTCTCTGTTTTAGTTTTGTTTACAGTTTGTTTTGTGGTCTTTGTGTTATGTCTTGTATAGCTTGTGCGAACTCTTTTGTGGTCTTCTTGAGGTCGAGTAAGGTATATTTTAGTTTTTAGTGGTCTCTTTTTGGGTATTTCAAGGTCTGTTTTATGTCGTTTGAGAGTCATGCCATGCATGCTGTTCAATATCTAGTGAGTGACTACATTATAAATGAGTAGTATATATCCACGTAAGGACAACTTGAATGTGCATAGCAAGATGAGTAAAAAACTGCAGGGATCTCTTGCTCTTCGATTTGGATTTTTATTCTATGTAAAATGTGTATTTATGTAGCAGATAGATTTTATCGAATATTATTTTTGAAAGTTATTTATTAATTTATTTTTTTGTAGAATCGCCTTACATGTACTGTACATGGATATCAAAATGCAAAGTTGGTTCACAAATTATTTTTCAAAAAGTTTTTCTTTTAGCACACTCCTTCGATCTGCCAGCAATATTACATAATCTCTCATAAAAGAACTGGGGTAAGCTGCGACCCACTAATGTAGCGCTGTCTTCACATCATCATCAGAGGTGAATCTTCAATGAGGAAAGATCAGAACAATAGGGAGGATGCTTTTATATCTCAAAACGAAGATTTTGCAGAGTTTCAACAGTGGAACAGAGGTGTGCGTATATGGATTGCCATGCAAGAGCGCAATCCGTTTGGATAGTATTCATCTCCGTTCGATCCGAATATTAGGTCTAAGCTCGTCAGTAATGATTCAACTGTAATGAGGCAGTACTGATAATTAACACGTCTTCTTGATAAAATTCCAAACTGGCCATTGGGAATCCCAAAAATAATGTAAGCGATTGGAGATGGCAGATGTTTTCACTCCATACTCTGCTATTTACATTCAGGATCGTAGAAAACGATCGAGGTTTCGTCACCAGAAATGATTCTCATTATTAAATATTCACTTTGCTGGGATTGTCTAATTTTTTTGTTGCAGATTTGCAAATGTTTGTGTTATGCTCTTCCGCGAGGTGTTTGGCACCAATCACGTACAAACTTTTCGGAATACAAGTATATCGCGAATGACTTCATAGGGAGGACTATGGCTGATTTGCAGCGTAATCCACTTTCGCTCGTACGTCAAACGAAGTAATTTAATGTATATGTTCATTGTTGTCATTAGGCGTAGGCAGACTTCTGGCTTCGTCATTGCAGACACTTCTGAAATCTTCCTGAAACTTTTATTACTTGGTAATACACACTTCGCTAGAAAACACTTTACATATTATTCGATAAACGCTGGCATCAGTTATACCCTCCGACCTCAGAAAAAATAACTCTGCACCCTGCTCTTTTTGTGTTCAAATCACAAATGGGAACCATTGTTTCTCACAGTGCAGTTGCAGGTGAATTGATTTAAGGAAATTACTCAATACTGTGGTCATGGGGACATAGTAACCTTGGCTGGAAATCAGTACTATGACTGTGTGGCCAACAGACAAAACATTAGAGGTGTTCTGATAATATTTGACTCATTCTCTAATATACATAAAAGCATTTATAACTATGGTGTGTATGTATAATTTTATAACTATAATTACTTGCATAACAATATGTAAATATAACATGTAAGTAAAAATGTACATGCATGTATTAAACCAAAACTTAATTTACTTGCATCGTGATGTATCAACAATATGAGGAAAAATATAAAATATATTACAAATCATAAAAAAAAAAAATTAAATATGACTTGAGTAACTGAGGATTCAAACAAATTGTAAGAAGTTAAAGCCTTGCTGTCAGTAGTAGCATACCAGCGATGAAATGGCAGTTCGAGAGGAAGCGAGTATTGTCGAGAAAGCAGCCCATTCTAGCTTTCATGTTCGGAAATGGTATACACCGAATCATTCCTGCAGCCAATGCTGGAAATGGGTGACATGGTTACACTCCTATATCAATGACCGATAACAAGCGACGTCAGCCGATGGTGATAGAGCAGAAGCAGCACATACTGACAGTTGGCATAGATGGCAGTCGTGCCTGTGTGAGCATGAGTACGAAAGAAAACGATGAAACAGTTAAGATTTAAAAAATATAAACTTTTTAAAAGTAATTTTTTAATTTACATTTAATGTTCTTTTATGTCCAGTGTTTGTTTCGTTAAATTGCATTGTCACCCAACCAAAACCCTTAAGATCACAGTCAATATCATTGAATCCAACATTGCTGACTTTCAAGGTCATTAACCCACACCACATCACTACAGTACTGATTTATGTCCTCGGAGCCCATAACGTCTCTACTTGGTCATCCATGAAAGAACCACAAAGGAGACACTTTGGTAAAAAAGTTGGAATAATATACTATTAGTAAGGGTTTTCGAATGCCACCCCCCTTTTTTTAAAATCTTTGTAGCGAAAAACTTGCTTGGATTTTTGACTATGCAAATGCCCATGCACAATGATTATAAAGTTTTGAGGAATACTCAGTTGAGAAGCATGGCAAAGGGATCTGAGTTCGAAAATCCAAACCATAATTTTTGCTCATGCCTCTAAGAATCGTTAGCATTATGATAGAAAAACTATGAAGTGAGGGAGCACCGCAGTGTAGACAGCACATTTAGACCTCAACTGTCTCACAGCACACCTTGATAGATATATTCTCGAGCGAAATGAATCTAAGACAGCCACATAATCGCGAAATTTTTTCGAGCCAACATATCTTCTACAACACCCTAACTAGTTTATTATTTTATGATTAGAAGAACAAGGTTCTGACCCGGCTAAGTTGTCTGCAGACTAATCACGAACGTTCTGCCTTATAGTATCGGAATCCTCATTGGCCCAGTGTAATGGGGTAGTAGCTTAATACATCCATGATAGCCAATAAGGAAAGAAAACTGTCGTACATGTGTACAGTACGATGATTACTAGCAAACAGTCAACTTTTCCCGTGATAAACCATCATCTCTACACATGAGGCAAGCAAAGAACCATTTTCCGGTATGTCGAGTACCGCCGAACAGTCCTGTGTCGACCGGAAGTAGTGACCCCGAAAACTCTCCATCGCCTCTCTAATAGACATTGTCCCAGAACCGGCTATTGTACACTACTTGTAATACAGTCGATGAGTATTATTAGTGTTGCGTGTTATTGTATATACGATTGTTACTCATTTCATGTTGAATTAGAATTGACGTCGTGGTAATTGTCTTTACACCTTACAGTTCCGCGGAATTGTTACAGGTATGACGAACATTTTAGGACTTCAAATCATATAAAATTCCATAAAAAATAATTTTACATCTTAAACGGAATACAAAGCACTGGGTACGAATAGCGCGTCTTCCATGTATCTGTCTTCACATTAGATGCCTAACATTCGCATTTCCGAAAAATTTACGTATAATTGTGACAGCATAATGCATAAAAATATTTATTTCGTGTCGTTCCAACCATTTAATACATTTACATTACGAACGTAGGCTCATTTCGTGAGAACTTTACATCATGTAGAAAAATAGACTCGGAATCCCAAACATCCTGTAAATCTGTATTGCCACGAATATTCATATACGGGCCACGGTACGAGTTCGTCACGTGGCGATGGGAAAGAGGCATTGACTCGCGCGTGAGTTCACCTGAAATTCTAGTAGAGGCTGTTCACGGCAAAGTGAGCACTTCTGAGATCCCTAGTTACTTTTTCCTTTCAGCCATTTTTTTTTGTCCTTTGACCACCTTTTCTATATAAATGTTACCATCCAAGTAATAAACACAGTGTGTATATTCCACCGCACTCAGAAGTTAACTTCTAAGGCTAAAATTAAAATATATTTGTTGACTATTATTCGAAATGAGAGAGCTTTCAAAAGTGCTTACTTTATCGTGAACAGCCGATACTAGTCGGCGGGGTTAACACCCGCCAAGTGACCTGCCGATATGTCTGAAGGGTGAAAGAAATGAGACATTCAGATGGAGAAACCGCAAAATCCATGGGAAAAGGAAGCGTGTATATTGCCGCCGTTGACAACGTCCGCCATGTCTCCGGCATGCGAATATCTGGAGTGATTCCCCCGGGAATAGAACGCGGATATTGATTATTCACGGTTAAGTGAGCACTTTTTAAGGCCCTTAAAATAGGCATAAACCACTAATAAATATATTTTATGGCAGCTTCAGACGTTAACTTTTGGGAGTGGTGGAATGTAAACAGTATGTTTATTGGCAACATGGGAATGTTTATATTAGAAATTGGCGGAAAGATAAAAGCTAGCTATATGCTGTTCTCAGAAAAATGAGCACTTCTGAAAGCCTTGCTTAAGATCTACTTGTGAACACGTTGTGTATTCTTCCGCCTTATGTAAACTTAACATTGCAATGAGCCTCGTCACTTTATTCATGCGTCGGTGCAGCGGAACTGTGAAATTATTGTAAAAGTAAATATTTTACAAATTTGCAAATATTTATACGCCGATACATAAAAAAAACAGAAAACGAAAGAAATAATTTAAGTTATCACAAATGGTTAAACTACCTAACACTTTTTATTCGACGTTAAGATAAGGAATTATTTTTCACCTATCGTTGCCAACTTTAATACGCGTATGCCACTCTGTATACGCGTTTAAATATATGCAGGTAGGGGCAGTGACTTTTTTCTAAGGTTGTTGATTTCAAAAGCGCTCACTTTATCGTGAACAGCCTTTAAAGGAAACATTCAGCAGGCCTTAACAAGTGCTCACTTTACCGTGAGTCGACTGCGCTACTGTAAATATTGCAAGAAGTGTGAAACATTAGACGAAGTGGCGCAAGTAGTGACGGAAAATGTAGGGACAAGAAACACATGCGCTTGTACTCTGACGTCACATGTTCTGTTGGTCAACCTGGCATTTGTGGAGAAGAGGGCCGGGCCAGCAGTGCTACCATGCATATTTGTTGCAAGAGAACCACAAAGAAAAATAACTTGGAGACCTTACGCGAAACTGCTGGGTTGTGTTCACGGACTATCGAGCCCAATTTAAGAAACAGTAAATATTTTGATGGCGATTCCAGACACAAAATGATAAAATATCACGCCTCGGTCATTTAACACTGTTCAAATGTACAGCCCCTGAACTTGCGATGAGTTCTCAGAGAGAATTGTGGGTACCGAAGTATTTACTTCTGAGCGGTTGACAGTATGGGGACAGGCGAGTTGAATTCGTACTATTTGTTGGACAGTGCCACGATATTTAGGTAAAGGCCATTCACGGTAAAGTGAGCACTTTTGAAAGCCCTCTCATTTGGAATAATAGTCAGTAAGTATGCTTTTCTTTAGCCTTAGACGCTAACTTCCGAGTGCGGTGGAATATACGCACTGTGCTTATTTCTTACGTGGCAATATTTATTTAAAAAGATGTTTAAAGGATAAAAAATGGCTGAAAGGAAAAAGTAACCCAAGCCGTCAAAAGTGCTCACTTTACCGTGAACAGCCTATAGCAGTGCTGTTCTGCCGCAACGTCGTATTCCTTGTATAGGTGATGAAGGGCGAGAGGGGGGTGCGTGGAGGAAGGCCTATTTATAAGCAGTGCTGTGTTGAAACAGAGCAAACATGTGTGCCCAATATTCGAAGAGTGAGTTAAGAAATGCAGGCGGCTCTTAACGTCGAGGTCTTGAGAGCCGATGAGGGTGAAGAGAGGTCAGTATGGTGGCAGTGCCGGAATGATGGGGTGGGGGAAACGGAAGATCCCCGAGAAAACCCGCCGACAAGCGCCATCGTCCTGCACGATTCCCTCTTGCGAAAATCCAGAGGGGGGTGGGGGACCCCGCCGTGAATCGAACTCGGTTCGCCCAGGTGGAAGGTGAGTAGTCTAACCACACTACACGACCGCGGCCCCCACGGTGTATGTAGGCGAGTGTTTCCTTGAATTAGCGAACCGAGAGAGAAATGACAATTTAAGAGAGGAATAGCCGCTACAGCGTAGACTTGTTCCATTCTGCAAGTTTTGCGAGGAGGAGGCTGGTGGTAGAAGGGTGTGTGGTGTTGGGGGGAGTGGGGATGGACATACTCCGAGAGTGGTCCAGCCAGTGCCACTTACGCCCTCCACGGCGGCCGGCAGGATGCCGGTCATCATCTAATATCGCCACTTGGCCATCTTGAGGACATGCTGTGGACTCATTGAGGGCACCACTGCAGTAGAATTCACGACAGTAAAGTGAGACCTCTTGTGATACTACGCTGTTTCACCTGGTGAACCATCCAGTTGAGCTAACAAATGACACACATAGTTTGAGCATCCCATCCTCCGGTAACTAACTTATGTTAATGACACTGTTTTTAATGATCTGGCAAGTCCATGCGAATGTGAGCAAAAATCGTTTTCCTCTTCCTATAAGCACGCCGATGTAAATAAAACTTGCCACATTACAAATACCCACCAGTAGTGGCGCCGAAAAGCTACTCTTTTAGACCTACTAACTACTCATATTTTCATAGTATCATATCCGATTCACTTATAGACTATTCGCGATTAACTGAGTAGTTTCGTAATTATTTCTAGAAGGTACATAAACTTCTATGGCACTGATTGTAGGTTATTTTAATGGAGTCGCTATCTGGTGTTCTCCCGCAGAAAACTCAGTAACGATGTAGTATTTCAATATCTCATCGTCGTAATATGTGTAAGTTTTAAATTTCAATACGTCAAGTTAATTGTATTTGCTCTTGTTTTATGTGCATAGTTTAAGAATAATCGCATTGGAAACATTTTAACTAATTTAATAGATTCTCATTTTCACATTATTGGTAATATGGATGATGGTGATAAAATAATTGAGAAAATATCGAAAAAGTTATGTCTGCAATATTCCTAAAATATTAAACTAATAAATTTACAAAAAAAAAGGGGTGGTAATCAACTAAAACACAATTACTCAGCTGCCAGTTTTGGACCCACTCGCACCCCGCGCCCTTCTCATAGCGTACATTCAACCCTGACTATCAGAATAAACTGACATGAATGTTTACAGCTAAAATACATCATTATAGCTACTTTTGTTTAAATAAGTCAGAGAGAATCGATATGTTGCTTACTGCGGATAGTGTCGGGAGAGCTGGACGATCCCGAAGTAGGTGAGTTGTTACGACTGCAAAGACTAACAGTCAATCCGACTGTTTCCACAAGCCGATGGCCATTTATGTTTTATAGCCACAGTGCTGAAAAATTAAAAATATCTGAAATTTTTATTCAACTGAAAGATATGCCTTTACTTCATTCAATAGTGTTCCTGTAAGTAAAACAAATGTCAGGTGTACATTACGTTAAAATGTATTAAATCAATATTTTTACATAGAAACTCTAAACCGCCTAACTTCAGAAAATTCTTCTTTTAATTCGTAGTGATGTAGTAGAAGAGTGCTGGAAAACCCTACAACATTATTTATCGTACATTTTATTTAGAAAAACCTAATTTGATAGACGTAAAAATTACTTCTTTTTTCAACTAATAATCTTTCCAAAGAAACCATAAAGATCCCTAATTTCAGTTCTTTCCAATTGCTGCGAGGAACTATTAGCATTTGCTCACAAATAAAAAGTTATATTATTACTGCAGTTATTAATTAACTTTCGAGACTTAAAAACAAAGTAATACGTGGCGTTTTATCTGACGTAACTTATCGAGAATAATTCGTATATGAAATCACAAACTGCCTATTAGCCGGTAACCCTCAACCACCATATTTGATTTAGCAGCACAGACGTGCTTTTCAGTTTTCGTTCCAGTAACTATGTTAATGATACGTGATATACAGTGTTTAGAATGTTGAGCAGCGACTATAGTGCCTCGAGTCATGATATAAGCACAATAATCCCACATCCAGTACCCACAAAATTTAAAGGCATAGTGAGCCATCATTCGGTGGCAATCTGGGTTATGCTCTTCAAGAGTTGAATTGGAATGTATGAGAGCAACAGAACCCTAAACATCCCATAGCCCATTTATAAGGAGAGTTAGACAAAATTCAACTAAGGTTAAAGATTGAGCCACCAAATCCACAATGTGGTTGATCCGCCCGAACACGACAAAGACTATCTACCGCATTGTGTTTTAAGCCCCGTTACGAACATAATATAGAACTTTTTCTGAACCGATGGAAACAAAGGCACCAAACTAAGACAGTAGGTAACATGGACGAGCCCGAACATGCCGATGTTATGCAATATGTTCTAAGGCTTGTTGCAAGCATGGTTTGTTTAACACACTCTAATGTGTTTACTTTCGCATAACTAAAAACCTACCTCACCGTTATCAGTAATATATAAACTGCATAATTCGACTTCTCTGTTCTTATTAATCGACACAATGACCGCCAGTCGTCGTAAAAACACAGATCATGCTGAAATACAAACAACGGCCATAAAGACATGCATCAAACATAGCTCAACCATACACCTAGTTACATACCTTAAGCATACATCAGAGAGACCTCAAACAGACGTCATGCATACAAAAAACCAAACTTTTCTAACATTAAACATCGTATGCTGATTGTCAATAGCAAGGAATTAAGTAGGTTATCAGAAATAAAAGCATTAAAACATATAACATGCTGTGAATTATACGACATAACAAATTCAGCCAGCACTGACCACCGGAAACATTGGTTGTCATACTTGTGGGGATTGATTATGGCAGGTTTGGATTTGATAAAGTCGGGAAGATCAACATACATCGATAACTGTGAAGGTTTATTTTGTATGTTACGTGGGGGAAGTCCCTTGCACATATTCATTAACACCCTTAGACCATGCATCCGTGAAATCGACAACACACTTCGAACATTCGTACTTGGGTGGGGCTCTTTGTACAGACATGCTTCTCATGTAGTTGTACATTGCTGCTACAAGCGAAGATATTTTCACAAAAGTGACACTTATAATGTCGGAATAGTTCAGCAGATGTGGTTGGCCATACAATTGTTTCTGGAACAGATGTCGATTGTCCAGTTGGCAATGCAGTCGTCTCAGTTGAAGAACTAGATGATACTTCTGCAGTCCCGTGTCAAACATTCCTGAAGACCCGGGAAATTCTGGTAGACACATAGGTACCTCAACCGTAGATGCAGATGATATGACTGAAGAGGAAGAAGTCGATGGCACTGCTGGCACCACTCCCGAAGAAGTCGATGGTGGCATTGGTACTATGCCCACGGCAGTCGGTAATGATGCTATTGTAAGTAGCCTACCCGAAGAATTCGATGACACTGCTAGTACCACCCATGAAGAAGTCCATGGCATGGCCGTAGATCCCATTAGCTCTGGAATATCTGAAGACATTATGGATGATGAATATGACGTCGACTGTAAAATCTAGACAAGACGATCGACACCCCCCCCCCCTCACTTTTGTCGACAAACTGCTGATCCTCCACAAGGAGTCATTATTTGTACCGATAGTATCCCCCTCCCTTCTCTTAATTCCACTGCAATTCCACCCCCTTATCCTTGCATCTGACAAACTGCCTGTTTCAACCTGAAGGGATGTGTACATTATCAGGTCCATCCGCAATAACCCCTGTAGATTTCGTCCTATATCAGGTTTACCCCAATTCATATATAGGTAATGTAGCATAAGAAGTATGCGGATTTACTTTTTTTAAGGTTCCTTTAAAGGAAAAATTGATAGTCTAATGAGACAGGATAACAAATCATTTAAATGGTTTTACACACACAATTTATTATACAGATAAATACATAAATGCCATAACACAAAACATTCCAGTCTCTGATCATTTTTTTAAATTGTTCTTCGGAACTGAGTTGGGGTGACTTTTTGTCTAGTTGTAACTCATCGATTGATGGTCCAAAGACGAGGCACGCCATATGCGAAGAAGCTGTGCATTCCTCCACATGCATATCCAGTCAGGTTCTGACCTATCGCAGATGTGCCGCTGCTGGTTGTTGTAAAGTTTCGCCATCTTGTGCAGAGAATGACAGCCATACTCTAAATGCACATCGATGATTTCAACTTCGTTTTTGCACAAGCTGCTCAACCATTTTTTTCTGCTCGGGCCCGGCCATGTAAAATGATCATTGCAGTTAGTGTATCAGCAAGTCATGCAGCACGTCCCAGTCGCTTGTCTTCTTACTATTCTCGTCCAACAATTTCCACGAATAAGGGTATCAGAAGGAGCGTATGCACGTTCTGCCATCGCTGTCGTAGGACACTGCGATTTCCTTGAGCAAGTAGCCTCTCCGGCTCTGGAAACTTTACAGATTACTGTACATCCTGCTGCTCTCTATGCACGAAGCCGACTAAAGAGATATCGCTTACGACCCATCGTGTGTATACCCTCTGTGGCATTCACGAAAGTATTTCGACGAGTTTGTCTCGACAATTGTACGATTTGAGTTTGGTTGTCAAGTATTCGGAAATCATACATGTATGGGGGTATATTTCCATGTGTACTGAATTCGATTCTGCAGTCGATCACATTCGAACTGATATGCTCGCCCTGTTTACTCACTTCGAACAACATGAGCAGAGCCAAACTTTGTAAGTATCAGATCCCAGTATTATGGACAGGGTGCACTTATAATATACATTCCATGTCCACGTACAGATAATAATCGCTATTGAAATATATTTTCACATTTTCTATTTGACATGTGTCGAGCTGCGAACAGCTCACTCTCACATTATGTTGTCTTCCGGTCAGTAGCCCAACGACGATGTACTGTGGTTTCTCGGCGGCAAAGCTGGACTTCACCATCCAGTTGATGCGCTGGCTTATGGGCGATCTGGGTACGTCTCGAGACTCCGTGACCTGAAAGCCACATCGATGTTTTTGTCATTTTCCGCATTCTTCAGTATATTAATGTGTTCGGTAGTACTCAGCTGAACATGCTATAGAATCCATTCGATAGACTGTAACTTCAGTTCCACTGTCTCCAGGTTTTCTCCGATACCCACAATGGCATCTGTGTGCATATTAGGTAAGAGAAGTACCAGTTCCTGCTTCGAATTGATGGTAATTCGTTTGTAGTCTTCGGCGAATCCCAGTAACATCGCTAGAGGAATGCAGACCTCGAATTTCTCTCCTGGGTATATAGTAACACTGCACTCATCATCTATGCCCCAGTCTGCCATCTTGACTGCAGACAACTCGTTCGGCATGAGCGAGAGATAATTTGTGATCGCTGTTGTTATGCCAATATCTCTCGTCTGGTCTACATCAACACCGTTGAGCAAATACGTGATGCGATAGATGAGGTGGAGAATAGCATTGCTCATTATTATCGTCGATGCAGGGTTTGATCCATCTTCTTCCATCAGTGCCCCCCTGAATCGTAGGAATGACTGATAAGGAAGAGGGTAAATATCTTGGTGTTGAACCACTATCCGAATTTCCGATGGTAACATGTATGGTCCAATCAGGAATGGCTGGTATGCCTGAAGTTCCATTTACGTGATGCTGCCTTAAAATACGACCAGCTCTTCGATGTTTATGTAATATTCCATGGCGATCGATCGAAGCCAAGACTACGAAGGTAAATTTAATAGGCAAGAGCTAACACCTTGGTGATTTACACCATTCTGATTGTCACTTTAATGTGCTGCTTTGTTTGATTGCTTCTCGTAGCCATAAAACTTATTCCCAGCTTCTCAAATGCAAGCGTAGTATGATTTCTTTTTTTTATAAAGTTTACTAACTCTCAGCATTGGTTGAGGATCTTCACTATCACCTCGTGTCCTCTCGTCTCGATGACCGGAATGTAAATGATGCTTTGTGGTACCACGATCATTTTATAACCTGTAAGGATCATCGGCGAAAACTCGTGCTGCATATTACTTGGCCTACTGTTGAGATATGTGCCGCTCGCCAAATTGCAGCTTGTTCGAATCACATTAACAGACAAAATGTTTACAGGTCGTGACGATTCGTGGATTTTTCCAGTTTAGTATATACATGGCTCGAACCCCAGCATCTTTCCGATAGAATCCGGTTTAATAAAGTCGATACCTTCACTGCATCTGACGACACTTTTCAGAGTATTTGAATTTCCATGTAGTTTGAATTCTGTGTCGGGAGACAGTAAATCTTCGATGTACCTTGGAATGTTGTATAATTCGTAAGAGCCAACAAGCAATATTAACTCGTGGGAGACCGATTTTCACGAAATACATTTTGCATTTATTTTCATCGATGTTCGGTATCGCATTGTAGGTTTGAAAATTGACCAAACCTATGCACCATCCCCCCCTCCAGATCGAGTGGAGGAAAGTGTACAGCATGCAGCTTGAAGCTATGACCCATCAAGGTAAGAGTTATCGACATGACTGATGTTTCTGGTCCATGTATAGCCATTTTATTCAATTACTTGAGCGAACGAACAAGGAAGCGAAAACACAAGTGTCACAAGTCCCATGTGTTCGGCATCTGCTCCAGCTGGTAGTTGTAAGGAAGTTTGCGATTTTTCAGGTACAGTCGCAGCTCGGGTGGAGGACACAAATTACCGAAACTGTCATAGTAGTCTACATGTTTGCCACATTTTACATCAAGTTACCCAGTGCACACCAGGATGGCTATTGTGTCCAAGTTAAGTGTGGCACATTTGTCACGTTTGTGTTTAGGAAGCAAAGCACACCATGAACACACCATGAAAATGAGGTATCTTCAATTTTAGTGCTATCAGTTCCATTCCAAGTTTGTGAGTGGCCATTTTGTTAGGGAATTAATTAGCACCTCTTCCTGTTGCGGTGACTTTGCACACCTCGTCTCCCCATTGTATATGACCTTAGGTCGAGGTCTTGGCTTTTTTTTTACCCAAGGCGATAACTCCCTTATTTGTGTTGTGCCTTTGGGCCTCTACAACTGCTTCCATTCATTCGATGCTGCGTTTACGGCTCGGACAATACCGCTTGTGGCTTCTATTAGGCCCCCAAAGACCCCAATGCAGGCGAAATTATTGGCAAAATCAACCAGTAGGTATTTTCTTGGTCTTACATGCTTTTCTTCCTTTTTTCGCCACTTTTCATTTTACTTGCACCTTCCGTTTGCTCTTAGCACCCATGCTCATATTCACTTGGCCCTTTATCATGTTGGCAATG
Source organism: Dryococelus australis (assembly GCA_029891345.1). Taxonomy (NCBI): domain Eukaryota; kingdom Metazoa; phylum Arthropoda; class Insecta; order Phasmatodea; family Phasmatidae; genus Dryococelus; species Dryococelus australis. The sequence goes on along the minus strand of CM057000.1, from coordinate 121,131,510 downwards.
CCCCACACTGCTATTTTTTCACCAAGCCTGGTGTCAGATGATTTTCTTATCTCGTCGATCTTCTGTGCAAGTATCTTCTCTGTCTGGTGCCGAGCTTGTAGATCCTTGTTTAGGGTATAACCGATGTCGTATTGCTTGCATGCCTCGTCCATCATGACTGTTTGTTGATACCCATATTGCTGCATGACAACCTTTTACCCAGCTTGATTCTCGGCCCACAAAACTTGTATCCAGGAATGTAAAGCTCGAATGGTAGATTGTTGATCAGTGTATGGACGATCCTGCTTCCAGGTATGGTTTTACCTCTTTTACCTCATTGAAATGAGCGAGGAAATTATAAATATGCTTTTTTTATACATTTTTATTTCAGTTTAATTCTTGACTCGGAACAGTAAGGACATAAAGTGCCAATGGCGCATATGTTCTGTTGCTTCTGTGGTAAAGCATTTACAGCTCTGCGCAGCATGCGTCGACATGAATTAGCGGATGAAAACTTCAAATATGTCATTTCAATGCAGACTTTGTCAACAACAGTTACCCAGACGGATTATTTAAAGAGACGTTCTAAGATTTGCAGCACCTATTCTTTGCTAATACAATTAGCATTGCTGTTAGAAGTACATGCATAAGAGTTAGCACTGCAGTTACCACCAATTGCACCACAATCAGCACCACATGCACAACAATCAGCACCACTCGCAAGACAATCAGCACCACTCGCACCGCAATCAGCACCACGTGAACTACAATAAGCACCACACCAACCACAATCAGCACCACATGCACCACAATCAGCACCACATGCCCCATAATCAGCACCACAAGCACTGCAGTTAGCACCACAGATAGCATCATGGTTGGCACCACTGTTAACACCACAAGATAGTAGTGGTAACATACATGTTACCAAGCAAGATGTTACTCTACCCATATGCTGGAGATGAAGATATCTCCAACGAATTATGACATGGAAGCCTATTTCCGAATACAGGGAGGTGCATCATCGCAAGACCATCAAATTGCGGGAAAACATGTGTCCTACTCAGCCTTTTGGAAGAATATAATGGTCTTCGATTCGAAAATGTGTACCTGTACTCCAAATAGCTCCAAAAACCGAAATACCAGTATCTAGCACGAGTACTGCAAGCCATGGAAGACCTATGCTATTTTCCTTGCAAATGTAATGAGGCTGTCGTGCCACCGAGTGAAGCATTACCAAACTCAATGATTATTTTCGACAATGTGGCATGTGAGTAACAACAGACTAGCATCCAAGAATACTTTAGTATGGGACGGCATGCAAACATGGACAGTGTGTACCTCGGCCAGACTTATTCGCGCATACCCAAACAGCTGCTTCGCGATAATGGTAAAGTGTTGGTGGTGTTTCGCATGGACGATATGAATTTGCGATATGTGTATGATGACCACATCAGTACATACACGAAATTGTCGGATTTCAAGAGCCTGTTTTTGTTGTGCTTGAAAGACCAGTATGGATTTTTTAAGATCGTAAAAGACTGGCCTCTATATGATGGCAGGTACCGATGTGGATTCGATTAGTTCGTCGTTGACTGTTGAGAATGAGTTACAACAGCATATCGGAATTCGGGCAAAGTCCTCAAGCCATGACTTGGCAAAGGCGAAGTTGGAGGTTATCTCGTACCACAGAGAAACAATAAAACTTACGATGCTGGTAGAAGAATAATTAGAAATGTTGGCAAACCCAAACGATCCGAAGATGCTGCTACTAAACATTTCGTCCTCGATACTGGTAATGGCATCGTCTCGGAATTACGTAATGTGTAGGCTGATCAAAGCAAATTATTTCGCATTTACTTTAAGACTGAGATCATTCGCGATTTGATAGCATGGACAAGCATGTAACGAGTGTTCAAATGCAAATTACCAACAGACTAAATGTGGCATCTGCACAAAATGATGAGAGTCTAAAAGTGCTTGAAAATTCCATAGATCATACTTTCACTACCCCGATTTCCCGACTGGCCAAGAAAACTAATATTCAAAACCATTGCAAGGATATATTGGATACCTCCAACAAATGCCTGGAAAGGATCGACAATTGTTTGAGGGACTCGCGACTAAACATATTAAAGAGAGCAACAGTAATCATTTTTATTCAGAATGATCTCAGACATTGCTAGAGTACTGCAGTGAGTGATACAGTTAGTTCACTAGAAGTATTTGCTCGCCAAGAGAGCTGGACTTTCGCGCGACCTTATAAATTAAGAAATTTTTAAGCCCATTACTCGCCATATCGATGTACTTAGGAAGAGCGATGGAGCACTCTTAGTTGTGAAGGACAAAGTCGACAATACTGCTGAGCCTACAGATAAAAGGAAACATCATGATGTACAAACTGATTGGGATGAAAGATTGGATGTGGATTTGGCGCACAAGAAAAAGGTTCGGAAGAAATCAGCGAGATCTAATGCTCTGGCTCGACGGTACCTATGATCATACACATCTCGTAATAATGCTACAACATACAGTGTATAAGTGTATATAGGTATAATGATAAATTGTTCCTTCGCACTGATGAAATAGAGTTTCTACCAGGTGGGATAATCCAACTAGGCAATTACAAGACATGTGAAACACCTGGGCTATATAAATTTTTATTTGGCAAGGAGCCCAGGGAGTCTACAGAATCTGACCTGCAGGGATACAAGATGTTGCTCGAGCTCATGCACTTGCGGTACCAAGATAACAATCCCGAGACCGGTGCTTATAAGGACGAAAATCACGAAAAAAATCGACATTCTCGCAGAACTTTTCAGTGGACAATCACTGAAAAGTGGGGATGGTCTAAAGAAGGTAGACTACAACAAGAACATCGACTACGCGTTTTGGGACATTCCACTGTATGCTGTACAAAAATTTAACTCATTAATTTTCGAGCGATCTTAAATTGAATAATTCTCAGACAAATGCTGTGTTTACTAAAAAAAAGAACATCGTCTAGTTGACACTCAACTAACAATTACTTCGAATTCAGTATTTGCAGCTCAAACACATCAAATTTCTCTGTATTTATGCTTTGTTCTAGCCACAAATTCTGTGTGAACAATGGCATAGACAGTTTACTGTAAAATATAAACGAATTTTCGTTGGCCACATCTTCAAATATTTTAACATTTTCAAACGAACCAGTTAACTATAAACACGCTGCTGCTAAGAACCGTCTGTCTGGGACACAAAAATGGAATATAATTTGAACTGGTAGGAAGAACTGATATCTGAGTTTAAATGATTTTATACCCAGTGGATGTAACCTCAGGCAAGGAAGTAGGATACGAGACCAATTGGGATGCTACTAAAATTGCCTTCGTACAATACATATTGGCCGCTTTCCGTTAATACTGACTAGCACTGAAATAACACATGGTTCGTTAGCGTTATTCACAAGTAAGGAAACAGTTACCAGTAACATAAAATATATATATACTTGTCAGTGTGGATAGTTTCGGAACGCTAAGAGTTACAATCGTTAGAGTAAATGAAAAATTACTCGAGTATATAATTAATACGTAATTTCAGTTTCACTACTCGTTTGAAAGATTGCTTACATATAAAAATACAAGTTGGAACTCAGAGAATTCCAAGCTTAGATATTTTGATCACAATGTCTTTTCAATTTTGTGTTAGTCCTTTATGGGGTCTTTCCATGGAAATTTCACAAGGACTCGTTCATAATTATTCTTGCCATCCTCCGAATGTTTACAAATATTTTTATAGACAACACATATTTTGAACCACCTATCAATGTCCAGGTCTGAATTTTCTGGCGCTGCACGACCTCCACTAACTCTGGAAAATTCAATGTTCTAAATAATTATTTCAATCGTGTAGACGGCAACGCCCAGAAAATCATGACGAAGACTACCAATGACCGACAATGAGCTTCGACAGTAGCTGACGTTACTAGAATTTCTGATCAGCGAAACGTGCGATTATCGGTAGGCAGAGTTATTGAATTCGCATTGTATAATAGACAAATAAAGCATTTTTCTGTTACGAGTACCTACCATCCTGTCATGTAGTGCCGCATTCCTTCTGTATTTACCTTAGCTGATACCTAGTATTTATCAGTGAGTACTAAACACAGTAAACTAAACTTTTTCAGTCGTCAATTTTTTTGTCAATATCTGCATCTATTCGTCGTAATACAAAATGCGTCGGCGTACCTCAACGTCATGACCGGGGAGGGTGGGGAGGGGTGCAATTATTTCGTGATAGATTTCTAAAAATGCAAGGAGGAACAGTATAAACAGCAAACACAAGAGTTATAAATGCAATTTTGATTGAATGACTTACACTAACTGTCAACAACAATTGACGCACGCAAAATCAGGCATAGAAATTGAATGAAACTTGGTACCGGAAATGAGAGAAGTGATACAAAGATTATATCCCATAAAGAAAAATGGACCATTTATTAGGGTAAAATTATACATTTGAAAAGTGCATTTAGTGTATCGTTGCACCTCTGTTTGTGGGGGCACATGAGGCGATACAATCTGGTATAGAGTCACAAAGACGTCTAATGCTGTTCTGTTGAAGATCGACCCAAGCTGTTGCAATTGCCGCCCCGAGTGTTGCATACCCTATGTTGGTCGGAGCTACTATCCCAGTTGGCTCCATAAATGTTCTATGGGCAACAAGAAGGGCAATGAAAGGTCTCCAGGAAACGTGTGCTGGATGTGGGAGGACAGAGTTTTTATGAAAAATCGATCGTTCGAGCTGCTCTGTGAAGGGAATCATGTAAGGCAGCTGCATTTCCTGGAAGTACTGTTGTGCTGTTAGAGCTCCTCTCATCAATATCAGGGAAGGTTGAGATCATGTATTGCTCTCCACACCACGATGACACCATTTTCGGTGGCGTGTCACTCATCAATGAAGTATGGATTTGTATTTTGTCCAGTACTCCTCTAATATTGAGTACAGTTGCCATCATCCGTGTCCAGACAAAGTCATAATTAGTGTCTAAAGTCAATGCAAGGCAATTTATTTTCAGCCACCCATTCCAAACGAGTTCAAGCAAACTGCAAACAAATTCCTCGTTGTTGGGGTGTCAATGGACAACCACATTTTACTAATGCAAGTCTTCATCTATAAGTCGCCTCACAATAGTGCAGGTGGAAACATGTCTCGCTAGTGATTCTGCTCCATGTCTTTGGATGGTGGAAGAGATACACTGTTGGTAGATTTAGTATCTGCTAGACAATGAAAAGTTCCTCTCTTCTGGGGGTTATTCTGGTACACCCAGAGCCTTACGAGAAGGTATGTTACCCCACATATGGTCATTGCGTCCATCACCGTTACATATTTCGGTGGCTACTGTCCAGACGCTACACAATCCGACGGAACGACCATCCTGCATCCTGCAGTTGAAAAATTCGCCTTCTCTAAAACTATATTAGTTGCAGCTGAGGCATTGCAGCTTCCCACTGACGTTCACTTCATACTCAAAGAGCTTCTTCCTACGCCGTTTACATTATCACGGTTGTAGCAGTGTTGTTACGTTACGTGGAAACGGTACACTGTCAACTGCAGCCATTCTTGGTCACTTGCAAAAATATCAGTGATGATGCTGTTTGCTAACTTCCGCCTCTTGTGGATAATCCGTTCTGGTTACTACTTTTCCTGCAATACTTCTTATTTAAATTCATATTTGCAAGTTGTTTGTTATGTATTAGGGGTTGACTAATGAATGCTTGGTGAGATAATTTCAGGAACCGACTTTAAACGAAGGTCCATCTTTTCTGCAACTTCTCTACTAGAGCATCGGTTTCCAAAAATGTTCAGATGATGCTACTCTTGGAGATCTGGTATGCCACCACGCCCCCTATCACTATTTGACAACATTGGTGGGGAAGGACTGTAAAACTTATCTTACTTTACGAGGGTATTTTTTACTAAAGACGTGTTTGAAGCCGAATGTTGTGTAAAGATCAAATTGATTACCTTGTTTCATTACCTCGCACAGAGAGCTGCAACACTATTTCGATATGTCCACGAAGATTCGCCGACTCTCAAATTATTCTACGCCAGCCTCCCCACGTGTTACGACTCACGCGCCTGTGGTGGGGCGCGACCCCTTATTTGTCTACCCCTGTACTAGAGGGTAGATTTCAATCAAATATACCTCCATGTTTGTCATTGTGAATAAATGGAACATAGAAACGTGTAAACAGATGAAAATAGCCCTCTTTAAGGAAGCACTACTGATGTTAGTTACAGGATGCATAAAAGTGACTAATATTCAAGTTACACTTCAAAGGGGAACAACTTTCTGTACTTTCACTCCTTACTGTCTTAAGAGTTGAGATCCATTGATTATTCGTTTCTTGATGGTACTAAAATAATTAATGCTTAACAAATTTTTATTGTTTATGGATCGATACGTTTTGTAATGAAATGTTTTAATTGCGTGGTCAAACCAAAATAATTATGTTACCCCTATGACAAATTTAGTGAGTTTGATTCCCGACAAAATAGCGTGTTTACGTCTGTGAAAATGCCTGGAGCATCTCTGAATTATAAAAAAATACCCACTATGATTACATTCCCATTATTTGTCACAGAACATAATCAAACTCCAAGTGAGTGCCCTTGAACTGAGCTTGTTTGTCAATGCATATGCGATAAAACCTCTCTAAGTAAGAAGTATTTGTATACAGAGGGTCTCGGTGACTGAGCGGTTAGACTGCTCGCCTCCCACCAATTCGAACCGGGTTCAATCCCCGGCCGGTCCATTCCGGATTTTTGCAAGTGGGAATCGTGCTGGACGATGTTGCTGGTCGGCGGGTTTTCTCGGCGATCTCCCGTTTCCCCCGCCCTTTTCATTCCGGCGCTGCTCCGTACTCACTTCACTTCACACTCATCGACTGTCAAGACCTCGATGTTAAGAGCCGCCCTCATCTCTTCACTCACTCAAGTTTTGTTTGCCATCAGCCAATAGTTCGTTAGAGGCTGTTCACGGTAAAGTGAGCACTTTTTAAGGCCCTCCCAACAGGCTTTAACCAATAATAAATATATCTTATTGCAGCATCAGGTATTAAATTTTGAGGGTGGTGAAATGTATACGCTGTGTTTATTCGTCACCTTGCAATGTTTATATTAAAAAGCAGCAGTAAGATGGAAATAGGATAGAAGGGTTAATTAAGAAGGGCCTTAAAAAGGGCTCACTTTACCGTGAACAGCCTATATAAAGAAAATAACGTTGGTTCCGGAACTCGTATGTATGGACGCGCACTTCGTCATGTAGTGGCCTTTGGGATGTATGCTATCAGAGACTTTTCAGAGGAAGCTAAAAATATCACACAGACATGGCATGTATTTTTAATATTCATGAATATTGTACACTCTTAATTAGAATCCGCGAAAAACCACTGATCAGCAGTAAAATTCAACTACTCGAATCAGTGTAAACGGGCTCCACTTAGAATCAGTGTAAAAGCACTGATTGTTTGAGTTCAAATTTCACTAATAGAATAAATTTTTTTTTATTCAATTTTGCCAAATCATTACGAGAAATAAACATGGTTCCGATAGTCGCCGTTTATATTGTGAAAATTAACGTAATTTAAAAAGTAAGAGATGACGCTTTATATCGTATGTCATTATTTTTCATTTTTAGTTTAATTGGTATAAATTAGGATTGATAAAACAAATAGTACGTATGAATGCACTCACTTCACCACGTTTAAAGAAATTTTAAACCTTCAAACCGAGCACTAGGATGATAACGTAAAAACAAAACGAAAGACTGAATGTTCATGTTGCCTCGAAAAATAGTGTTTTAAAGGCGAACCTCTCATTAAAACATTTAGATAATATGGGTTTTAATATTTTATGCGTTGTTATTTCTTCTGGTACATCTTGTTTAACTGATTTATCAGTAAAAAAATCGCTGGAAAAACAGCGAATGAAATTGTTTATGAATCAGTGAAAAATGTCTCTGAGTCAACAAGTGAATGAAAATTGGCATTTTTGCAAATTCATCAGTTAAATTGATTAAAGCGACTGCTGAACAATTTAGCTGCTGTTAACTGATTAAAGCAATGAAATTCTCATTAATTCAGATTTAGTGTGTACAAAAACATAGAAAGACTGCGTAAAATAATACGGCGTATGGCTTTTCCTTCCCTTTATCACGAGGACTGTGCGCGCAATCATAATGGCGAGAATGATTGTTATACGCAAGTAAAGGTCGACACCATCGCACCCTTATACCCAGTAAGACCCCGCTAGAGATACCAGCAAGACTACTTACAACACTAGTTCAACTAACCAGTAATGAAACAGGAAGTATGCCGGAAATCCGCCGGGAAATTAGAGGCATTTTTGATATATGACGTTATTTTTCTTTCTGACATAAAAAATTACAGTGTGGAAAATGTATGATGAAAGGAGACAACACTTTCAAAAAGAATTTTAAAAGTTTGAGTAATTTTAAATTTACTTATCTTTTCCGTGCAAATCTCGAAAAAAAAAAAAAAAAAACCATAAACAAGTACGTTAGGCAACAGTTCAAATTAATTATTAATATTATTAGAACGTCATTATAAAATTAATTGAAAAACTTCATTTTTAACTATAGAAATCAAATTTAAAGTCAAACTAGCCAAAAGTAAAGTAGATTTACGAAGTTGTGGATTTCAAAGAAATCTCAACATGATATTCACCAGACCTCGATAAACTCTTTAAAATAAAACTTCTTCGTTAAAATTACTTTTAGAAACTTGTACGAATAGAGGATTTTTGTTAGAACTCTTATATTTACGCTGAAAAAAAAACCTGTTGAAAGATATTTTTAAAATTATTTGGTATTTTATCAAGTCATCATTGATATATCACGAAATTATAAAATATCCTTAACCAGTAGAAAAAAAAATACTGTTGAACAGTCTTAAGGGGTCCGCCTACCTAAGCTTATGATCGGAAAAGGAATTGAGGTCTTATGAATACGCCATTTTTTTGAAAACGATCTATGTAGAGGAAACCTTGGACAAAGTGCCTATGCCAGCTGCGAATTAAACAATTCCAATTTGCAACACTGAATTGTTTTCCTTTCCTAGAAATGTAGAAACAATACCACTTACATTAAATGTCAGAATAATGTTTACATTAAAACTTACATTCAAATATTAGCGCAATTAGTCTGACAAAGTTTTAAGGCAATGGGACATATTGCAGACAAGATAAATATTTCTACAACGCTATTAACACTAATGACGAACAACACAGTCAAACACACTATTGAATGCATTCTTTATTTCCACACTTCTGCGAGCAAATAGTGAACTTATTTCGAGAACATGCGTAGATCTTCAATCTATTCCTGGTAACAGGTTGCATTTAAAATAATTTTCCACGTACCAGAGTCAGGCTCGCTAACGCTAAAGTATTTATTCAAAACCTAACTTGGCAGGATATATTGGTTTCAGGAAAATTTTCGTAACTTATATTTAGTAACTGTAGAAAACCTTCGAATTAGCACAAACAACATTTAATTTTTAATATAATAATACAATGCTTTGAAGTGGTTAGGTCTCAGGTTAAGTAGGAGAATGGCCTCGTCTTGAAAGAGTGCAAGACTGCACACCATATCTGTAATTTTTGCATAGAAGTGTCAACTAATTTTATGGGCGTGCCAGTCTCATCTTATTTCTACCGCATTTCAGTTCCTCAAACGCGCAGAATAATTCATACCAGCCGAGATTTATAGTTTCTTAATCTGCTCGAACACCTTACTAGTTTGTTGTTATTAATCGCCAATAGCGTAGGGGCACCTGAATTTCGTGGAAAGGTTTCCCGTACATTCTAGATTTCAACACCCCACGAGCGTACCAGCAGTTTCATTTTTCTTATTGGCGACGTGTGTTTGTGAGAAGACACGTTCTTAGTTGACTGGCCACTCGGATTTCAGTTACTCCGATACTGTACGTCTCTGATTCGTACGCAGACATTTAAGACGCATAACGCCTAGATCTTACAATCACAAAAGCGTATCTGAGCTAAAGTGTTTTGAATTAAAACTGGTCGTGAAATCTTCTCGCGAGATTCGGGCGTCCCTATACCAATAGGGTATGTTCCAAAATTTAAATAAATCATACTGAGTTACGCAACCTCGATAAAAGTATTTCGGAACATATACAAAATTAAAGCACTGACTTGTATGGCCGAGGGTGTCCCTATACCAATAGGGTATGTTCCAAAATTTAAATAAATCATACTGAGTTACGCAACCTCGATAAAAGTATTTCGGAACATATACAAAATTAAAGCACTGACTTGTCTGGCCGAGAGTGTCAATGGAGTACTGTACTAAAAGGAGTAAAGGCTATTCTCACTGACAGATGCCGGAACAAACAGACGGGACTTATTCATTTACGATGCAGTCATAATGAATACGCCAAAAGTTAAGTCCTTCACTTGTAATCTGCGGTGTAGGTCTACTTAATTGCGTAAAAACAACGCGTAACGACTTCCATACAAACAAGTTAAACTTAAAGATTATTTCACAAATTAGTAGTACCGTGCAGTGTAATCAAAAAACAGGATAGGAAATTAAGAAGAATTTATTTCTGCTGATATATTTTAATGCAGTGGTGTTAGCAAATTTCTTTATGGAAGGAGAAATTTTAACGCTCTTTAAGGAAAGAGTGAAACGGATATAAAAAGGAAACTCTGTACTTGTAAAGGTTAATTACAAATTGAGGACCTTAATTCCAGAGCAGAACTCCAAAATTCGGACTTTTAAGGAGAGACCGAAATCTATTTATCTAGTGTATGATTTTATTTGCCGGTTTCAATAAATTATATGTCTCTCCACGGATGTTGATAAATTGTTTAAAGAGGAAAACACAACGGTTTTAAAATTAATCTATTTTGGAATAAGAATTTACAAATGGCTTTAGCAGGGTTTAGCAGCAGATAGAAATAACAATACAACTTAAAAATTATTTGCCTCCTTTATTTTCAGAAGGTAATGGCAAACATAATGCACTCGTTCTATATCTGTTGGCAGAAGGGTAAAAATATAGTGTTTTACCCTCCAAATAACTTGCAGATGCCACACTTATACAACAAAACAAAAACACTACAATATTCTTCGCAGTACCAAATAATACGTTCAATAACTCAAAAATGAAAAGGATGTAACAGGTATACATTGAAAACATAAACATTATTTATGAACTATGTATTGCCAAAGGGATTATGTACAAAAACATTATTTCGTGCTCATAATATTCTTGTGAACATTAACAACACTCTTCATCCACAAGAGCATAGCCGTAGTCATGACATTCATTGTTGGTCTTACTCATGATCGTTACAGTCATCAGACACGTCAGCCCTCTCCCACCATCCTCGGATGATCTTAAGCATTCATAAAACTTTCTGTCTTCCTTAGGTATCTACTTCAAGAGTTTCTTGATATCATTCAGTTTGTCAGACTTTGTAGGTAGAGTTGCAACATACATGCCATTTTGTGGAAGTAATATTGTGTCATTGATTGGTTTCTCGATCATAAAGGAGGTATAGAACATACCACTTATTATAGATGCCACCCTGACTTGATTGATATGAAATTTAATGTCCTTCGTGATTTTGTATTTTGAAATGCAGAACTTTTCATTTTTGTTGCTACAAGATAAGCTAAATTACCTGCTCAGTCCAGTCTTAAAATTTTTAACCATATTGTCTTTTACTGGCACAACATCAAACCTTTATTTGACTAAATCAATCCAAGCACTGGGTGTTGTCACTTGTTCTGTCGATCGGTTAACTTGATCAATAACAGAGAAATCAGTATCGCACGGCAGAAAACCATGGCTCCGGATAGGAGAATAGTGAGTTACACTCGCATATTCTCCTGACTTAACCAAAGCCTATAGAAGCTGCCCCATAGTCCTATTCATGTTTTGGCCTGCACATGCATCTGTGAAAATGTTGAGATGTTTACATTCTTTGGTAACTTTCTATGAAGGTAATGTTGTAGGCAAGAAATAACTTCATTGGCACCTCATTTAGCTTCATTTTCAGGCCACATTTGCATACTGCGAGGTTATGAAATCCTAGGTTATGTACCTATAACTACCGGGTATAAAATACATAATTTACTGGAATGTGGCACAGAGATATTTTGTTGAAAATAAAATGCTATTGCTGTTTTTGTGGGATCTGTTTTAGCTGCTTCTGCACAAACACATTAATTTTTGTAAAACCACTTAGCCTTGTGTTCGCGGACCTCTAATTGCACTTTGAGACTCTTCATCTTTACTTCGTTTTTTTCTCCTGTTATTTTAACTTTACATGCTGCACACATTGCACAAACATCACTTCTCCGTATACCAAAAACATATAAATATAATTTCCTTGAAGTAGTTATAAAACTTGTACTTTACAGATGAGTTATGATTTTCGATAATTTGTTTCTTCTCTTGTATAAGCAAATAGTTTTCAGGGTTATAAAAGAGCCTATACATTTTCATGATACTAATTTCAGAACTAAGATATATCACTGAACATTTCTTTCAGCCATAGAGTGAGACCTTGTATGGAAACGATCTTATGTGAGAATCAATATTGTTTACAAGGTATTCACTAACAGTACTAACATTATTGAGTCTAGTTGAGTCTGTACATCTATTTTCTGTCGGTAAAATATTATTAAGGGAGAGATTCGCGAATCTAGTGATTCTAAACAACCCATGAAAAGCAGCAAAGGGTTTCTGACAAATTACAACTTCAGTCTTCGTCAATGGATCTTTCAGTCGATATGTGCAACTAGAACATTTCAACTTACAGTTTTAAACATCTTTTGGGAGACGTTGTTACACTGGAGTAGGTCGAATAAGCGTCGCTAACTATGTATCCTGAATTTCTTTGCTTGCCATTTCTTTGAAGGTTTGCTATATAACCTCCCTGCTACCATTTACCACAAACTGGAAACTTTTATTACAGTATCTTCAAAATACACAAAATTACATAATTTACAAATACGTCTCTATTAAAATTTATTTAATATTAGTCACTATTTCATAGTACAGTGTAAACTAATTTACACCCACATGCAGTCCTCACCGGTTTATCTAGCTTTCCCGTCGCTTCCGGAATTACGTATATGCTCTACTCCTTTTCTTTTTATGCTTTATGACTTTCTTTTCCCACGATGAATCATTTCTCTTTCTTTTGCCATACACATAGTAGTTTGATTCATCCGAACTTGACTACATGTTTGCTGTCTTTGGCGGGCTATCAGCTGTTTAACTAAGCGTCTGTATCAACCTCCAGAATCAAAACATGAACATTAATACAAATGTAAACGTGGTGAAATTATGTTCTATCATCTATTTACACCCTGACAACCAAACCATGCTAACTAAATGGATATAGCATGATTTGGAATTCAGATGTATTTTCCACTGCTTGATTTATGGGTTTAAAAAGGGATTTGGTATGTTTTTGTGGTATGACACTGTGGACATTAGCACGAATAGGATGATTTTACACTTATCGCAATTTCAGCTTTTTGGAGTTAGCATGTTTTGCAATTCAGTTCCTCAATTGCGTTTCTATTGAGAAATTTATTATACTCGAAATACTACCGCAATTTTGAGGGAAAGATGAAACACGCAACCTTAGCTTCTAAAAAAACATTGTTTGCTTAAAAATATTACAATTTATCCTTCAATTTCTAGGAAGGACAATACACTCACGTCTTATTCGGTATCTGCATCACTGTAACACAGGACTGCCAGAGTGATTTTGCTCAAGTCGCCTAAATGGCCAATTTTTGTCACCCAATGACACCCAAATTTTATACACTTTATAATAACTCCATTATTTAAGTAGACTGTAGATATTGCATGTAACATTTATACGCATTAAAAACTAATAGTTTAAAATTTATTAAATGTACACAAAATTTATATACAGTGTCTGTTAAAAGCATAAACGATCGAGTGATGTTCTATTCATCTATTCATCGTCAGCAGAGAGTAACCAGAGAAACTGATGGGTCCCTCTGCATCCACAAGGATCACCGTTGCCAAAAACGGATCTAACTTATGAGAATTGGTTATTTGGCTTACAATAATAAAATATATCGATATTAAGTAAATTATTTCAAGCAGCCCAAACATCGCAAAATCAGTACAAAAATCGCCCAAATTGCGATAGATGCGTTTTCGGAATTTTCGGTCGCAAATTTTGCCTCGAAGTAACCCAAACGGTGACAAATAGCCCAATCTGGCAACCATGCTGTAACATTTAAAAAGGCGCCTCTATGATTTTTCATCTACGTAAGACCCGTCTTAATAGAAATGCGATGACTGCAACGGAATCACTTGCCGCTAGGAAAAAAATTTCACAATTTTTTTAAAATTACAACCACATCTCCCTATCGTTCACCAGAACACACCGCACGGCTGGAAGACAGACTGCGATTTCGCCCACTTGAGAAATCTGTAATTGTAATGATCATTTCGCAATCAAAAATCTCTCTCAGCAAGACAATACTGAATCGTCCGGGTGTAAATTCGATATATTATATAAATAAACCAATATTACTTGAGTCACCAAACATGACGCCAAACTACCGTAAATAAATACTTCTTATACCATTTATCCTATACAAGAATTATTTTTAAATAGGCTGTTTATTTTGTTATGTGACGACATAATTCATTTTGTATTTTCAAAGATTAAACTAGTTCTTTTCTTCTTCCAGACTCTTTAAACGAGAAAACTACATAATGGGGAGACACAAAACCTGTGCAGTGTAACCATTTACCATTTCATCTCGTAATGAAAAATATTTCGGAATTTTCTGAGGATGAAAGTAAACTTATTACAAGATAGGAGAGGCAGAAGACGTCCTATTTTCAATTCATGCAACTTCCCAGGACATCCCACAAGATCATCCACAAAGGTCATAGGGCCTACTATACAACACGTTACTAAAAATCACCGACAAAGTTCGGGAGGCGACTCGTAACGGAAATACAAGACGAAGATGTATGTGCCATTTTTCCCTTTAAGGGACCACTAAAAAAAACTATGGACCCCCAAAAAATTAAATTTTTGAAATTAATTTTGTTAAAATTATCAGAAACTGCTTGAGATTATGCAACAAATCGGCGAGTAGTGTTTTGTATACCGGAGATCTTACATCTGTGAAAATGTGGTTGGTGGAATCATCCCCCTTCAACAAAAACATAGGGGCGCTGGTTCGTAACAAAACACAGTGTGGCGACCCCTATTTTCCTGATGAAAGGGGGTGTTATTACCAACCACATTTTCATGTGTGTAAGATCTCCGTTTGATTTGATGCTTAATCGCAAGTAGTTCTTGTTATACATATTTTTTTAACGAAAATAATTTCAAAAATTCGATTTTTGGGGGTGCAAAGCTCCTCTAATAATGATCACTTTAGGAAATAATAGTACATCTATTATCGTCTTATATTTCTGTCACGAATCACCCCGCCTCCCCTCCCCCCTCTGGGTTTGTAGGTGATTTTTAGTAATTTGTACATAGGACCACCCTCAGCGGTGCATACAGGATTATTTGTTTAGAAGGAGGGTTGGTAGAAATTACAACATTCCAGAATTAATGAATACGTAACATTTCTTCATTATTTTGCTAGTCCTATATATTTATTTTTATGTTTTTGACGCTGACGTAAGATTTGTTGCACATCGTTTGAGTAAAAAATGACCAGGCGTATTGCTTCACAGCGACCTGTAAATTTTTTAAAATGTAAAATTAATTTAAGTAGCGAAATTTTTTAAATCTTGTAATATAAAATGTTTGTGCTTGTGCATGTGGGTGTGCGATCAAAGTGGCGATGCCAGAAATTTATAACGCTTACGGAACAGTTGGTAGGGGGACGTTACAGTGGCGTTAATATCATCACAATCATTGACTTCCTAACAATTTCAATTGTTACAATTGACAACATAAGGGCAAAGGCTTGAGCTTACAACTCCCAAATTGCCCCCTCCCCTGGCCTGGCTATGCCACTGGTGAAATCACAAATAGTTATACACATATAATGTATTTCCTTGCATGTGTGGGTGTATGACCGAGTGTGTTTGGTAACGCGATTGCGTACGGCAGGTGACGATTCGATTCCAGTCTCAATCACTGGTGGTCGTTTTTTGTAAGTGGCTTTATAGTGCAAGTTCGAAGCGAACATGGCTCTACGTCATTCAAGGCCCTTACACCATAGAAAACTTTAGCATTTGATTTGCATTAACATTCCGTTAACTAAACCACCAATACACAATACAATTGTAAAGTCAAAGTTGAGACAATTGAAAGTCTGTTCTACGAGCTCTGTAAACATACATATTATGTTATGTAAATCATTATCACGTTATCCAAGAATGCACTATACGTATCTTTTTTTAAATATGCCTATTATATTCAAAGTTTATTACAAAATAAAAACTTATTTTGTTTAATTTATTCAATAATATCAATGCATATGGTTCTCCTTCACATTATATTAATCTGCAATAAATTTAATTTAGACGAGCTTGGTTTAATATACCGAGATGAAAATCGCCCTACAGTAAAATAACACTCGTTTCACATAACCGCTGTTGGATTCTCCGCAAAATGGTTGCATAACTTTGATTTTAAATTTCAACTTTTCGAAATCGTGAAGTCATTAGTGCTTGACTTTACCTTTGACAGTTCCATTGTGTCAAGTACCATAAGAAACAACATGTCGGAAAGGAAACTTAAAGTCAAATAGTAAAGACGAACATTAAAATTTTCAATTGTGTGTAGGCTGTTCATGGTAAAGTGAGCACTTTGAGAGTCCTAATTACTTTTTTCTTTTAGCCATTTGTTATCCTTTAACCACCTTTCCAAATAAATTTTTCCATGTAAGTAATAAACACAGTGTGTATATTCCACGGCACTCCGAAATTGTCTATTATTCTAAACTAGATGACCCGTGCGACTTCGTTCGCGTGACATTTAGAACTGCGGCCCTACTACTGAGTTCTCTACCCACTGAGTTTCTGCGGCCCCACTAATTGAGTTCTCTAGCCACCGAGCTACTGAGGCTCTTGGGAAGGAATGGAAGACAGTCCATAAACAAAAAGAAAGGAGAAATAACGCAACTTTTTATTTTAACAATGCTTTTTTATGCAGTAAAATTACAGTAAGAACTTTCATAAAGGATTGATATAAAATTAAATTAAACATATTTTTAATGAAATGAGATATTTTTCCGGGATAATAAGTAGCCTATGTCACTCTCCGACCCTTCAACTATATCTGTGCAAATAATCACGTCGATCCGTTGCTCCGTTTTGACGTGAAAGGACAAACAAACACACTTTCCCAATTATATAGTAGTAAGGATGAGCGGGCTTTCGAAAGTGCTTCTTTACAGTGAACAACAGATAAGAAACTTCATCTGATGACGTAGGCTACACATTTGGCCGCGTTTCCTGTCGGTGTGTCGGGTGGGTTGGTAACACGGCGCGGAGAGCGCGAGGGCTGGCAGCACTGCCGCCCGGCCTCCATCTTGCACACTAGCGCTCGGGCTAGACTCGCTGGGCTAGACGACACTCGACGCAGGCGAAATACTGCTGCTGTTTCTGTGCGCAGAAGCTCTTCGATCTCTGGTTTGTTTACGATCGTGGGCGCAGCAGTTGGTGTCCCGGCAAGAACTCCGGGGGGAAAGAGACTGCTATCATGGCTCTTCTTAAAGTGTCCTGCCCTGTGATCATACCAGTGTTATTCATCATCGCCACGTATCTACAGACAGGTGAGTTCACTGTGATCACGTTTTTTTTTTTTTTTTTTCCCCAGAGTTAATACTAGTGTTTATTAATTTTATTTGACATGTTTTCGCTGGACCACAGAATCATTCCATTCAGTTTTCCTACGTATTGGCTAACATTTCAGCATGTGCACGGAAAAAAATATTTAACTGTACAGGATAATGCTCAAAGAAAACACAGTACGGGCGGGATATCAAGGTCTTTCTTTTATCTTATCGCCGCGGGTCGTTAATTGTTTGTGTAGAATTTACTCTCTGCGTGGTTTTTTTTCCTTGACCGGGAATACTAACTTCCCATAAACCTTCTTTCTGCTTGAGTTGGCTTGTTATAGTCCGGTTTCTTGTATCGGCGACAAGTTTTATGTACGTGTATGTTTGTATTCGCAAACGCCTTCACCTGGATATCTCCGGCAGTGCCGATACTCAAACGCCAGTAATTAAAACTTTTATAAAGTTAACAGTTCCCCCCCCCCCCCCCAAGTAAATTAATACTTTCTTACGTACACTGCGCGCAATATGTTCTTCACAGAAGTTGGTGCTGTTAAATTGTATATAGGCTGTTCACGGTAAAGTGTACAATTTTAAAGTCCTGGTTATTTTTTTCTTTTCAGCCATTTATATTTATTGACTATTATTCCAAATGAGAGGGGTTTTTTTCCTTCAAAATTGCCTACTTCACCGTGAATAGCCGATAACAAAATTATTACAAATAAGAAATAGGTTACTAACTACGAAGGTATTCGTGTTTTTTTTTTCTGCAATAATGTTACTCTTATACTGTACCACATTCTCAAATGGTTTACATCCACTCAGTAATATACCGACAGAAATTAGGCTGATTTTGAACCCCTAGAACTGTGAAATACAAACAGCGAAATGCTTGGACTTTCATACGTAACATAGGATGTGTTGGGTGAGACAAGGCGGACCGTAATGGCAAGCATATTTATTTATTTAAAATTGTGGCCTTTTGAGATTTATTTATTATTCTGGAATTCCGGTACGTGCTTTTCAAACCTAAGTTTAGGTTTCATGAATTCAGTCCATAACGAGAATGTTCTTGCTTTCTCGGAACTGTTTTAATAAAACAAATACAATTTTTTTATGCAATCGAATTGAATAATGATTAAAGATGGTGTTTTAATTAATTTATATAACTCAAGGAAAAATGGATTAGTTTGACACACAAAATGACTTATGTTAACTTTTTTAAGTTGGCCTGATGGGAGTCAATATTAATTTGAGTTATGGTTTTAATTAATCCATTTCACTTTTCAAATTTATACAAATTAGTCTTTCGCAATAGAGTTTTCCATAACTAATTAGGGGAAAATAATACGAAATGTATTCTTACAATATCCTATTTTGGGACGATATTTGCACAATTATCACTAAAACCCAGACGTCCACTTTTAAGTTGCCATCGGCGATTCCTTAACTTTGTGCATGATGATGACGGCTGCGCATGCCTATGGACATACTAGAGGCTGTTCACGGTAAAGTGAGCACTTTTGAAATCAACCTTTGAAAAATGTCACTGCCCTTACCTTGCAAATATTTTAACGTGCGTAGTGACTGGCATGCGCCCAGTGGAGTTGGTAACGACGAAGGGAAATTACTTTCACGTTTTAACGTTAAAATAAAGGTGTTAGGTAAACATTTGTTGATACTTGAGATTATTATTATTATTATTATTATTATGCTTTTAATGCATGTAAGTGTAAGAATTAGCCAATTTGTCAAATATGTAGGTTAAGTTTACATAAGGCGGAAGAATACACAATTTGCATAAAAGTAGGTTATTAAGCATGGCTTTCAAAAGTGCTGAGTTACCGTGAATGGGCCTATTACTAGTTTTGAGTTATCCACAAATACAGTAAAGGTTTATTATATCTTTACTTAATTTGCACACTCCTAAAAAAACAAATCCTGTGTAATGTATGTGAATGAATCACCGCCGTCAGGGTCGGTCCTTGTAAGCATAGTAAGCCACCGTGCAGAGAGACAAGCAATAAGACGCTCCCATGATGCCACGAAACAACTTCAGTACATAAGGCGAACATGTGAAGGAACAGATGGGATCATTTTATTGGGCAATTTTTTTTTTTGATGAAAGACTAATTATCATTTCAGATTAAAATAAAATAACTTGACCTAAATACACTCTTTAAATTTACTGTAGTTTAATTTTTTTTTTATTATTATTAAGACCGGCTGTTCCTTTGTGCGAAACGAAGGGGGCACGGGGGCATGGAATGTGACGCCTATCTTCCCGGTTCACACTCATATCGCGAGAAACAGAAGATACCACTTTGAAAGATTAAGGCGGCCCACCTGGTTGAAGGGATTTTGCACGCCTCGGGCCTCAAAGCGTGGGAGAGCTAGGGGTGACCGAGACATGCGCGTCAACTCTCTCCTCGCCTCTGCGCGCAAAGCACGGAACTGGCGTGCTGCCTTGCCGTCGATAACGCGCCTCTACGAGACTCCCGGCGGAGACCCTACCGTTTTGTGACGTAATAGCAAAAAAGGAAAGTTTGACGCCGGAATGTCCATACCTAGAAATGAAATTATCGCGAAAACACGCCCGAGAGAGAAATGGAGGGGATGGGAAACATGTACAGACGCGCGACGTTTCTTAAATGCTATTCATAAGCAGGCCTCGCTCAGCCACGATGGATGTTTTTTTTTTTTTTTAATAAAACGTGTTCTGCTGGAGCTCGGCACACCGTTCGGCGGCCTACCCAGGCGGCCATTTTAATGGGCTCGTAAATTTCGCACGAAACGCCACCACGACCGGGACGGGCCTAGCTGCCGTTTTCGCCAGACTCGCAGTGTCGCGTGGCGCGGAATTAATATTGTGTGGTGTACTGATAAATATTTATACATTTTCGTGATAGTTTCAGATTGTTTCAATTATAATAAACTAGGTAAACCCATACCAACATTCCACCAAGTAGGAACCATGACTGAATAACAGTTCTATAACATTTTTTTTTTATTATTTCGAAGGAGGGGGCCGAAATATTGTTCGCTTACATTTGAAAATTGTCAAGGAGCGGGCCCGGTCGCCGTTATGCTCGAACAGTAAGAATTGAAGTAATCGGCTTTTAACGATCTCACTCATTAAAATAACGTAAACAAGCGACACAATGCATGGAAATTATTTCTACATGTATCCGAATAACTATCAATTCTCATTTAGGCCTATACCCACTCTCCGCAAATAAAACGATTTGTGCGCCATTGCAAGACATTGCTCATCTGGATGCAGTTTGGAAAAAAAAAAACAACTCACATATGACCCAATCTGAGATATATACTGTCAAATGTTTTTCTATATTCCAGTTTTTCTATTTATAATAATAGTAAATATGTTATTCCTGGCTTTCTAACTTAAATTTTAGTGACACTTAAAATAGTTTTTTAGATGGATGTTATTTATAAAAAAATTTTCAGTGAAAAATTATCGAAATGTGGTGCTACAATTGTAGTAATAAAAGCTACAATTGGCATAATAAAACTGATGTTTTCGTTTAATAGCCGATAGGATTTACACCCAATTAAAATATTATGAATAGTTATTTAAATTATTATTGTGTAAGTTGGCGGACTTGTTGACCTACATGTATGATTTCTTCCCTTTATTTTTGTATGTAGACAACTGGTTAGCAAGCAGTCGAGATGGATACAGAGTACTAATTGAAGCCGTTGCTGTTCTAATTACAACATACTAGTTGCCCTTAACAGGCCCGCCTACCAAGCCGGCAGCCGCGAACTCCAAATGGGGAATCGATGTTAAACGAAATTCCTTCTCACTGCGCCAATTTTAAAGATAACTATTTCAAACAAAAATTATTCTACGCGAAATTTCTTAAGGAATAATGCTGCGTTAAAATACTTCGCCAATTTTTTTTGTTTAGTATGTTCTTTATAAAATGGAAATATTGAAATTTGTATATAAAAAAAAAAAAAAAAAAAAAAAAAAGAATGGATAAATAATATTTTTTCAAAACCATTTTATGTAGCAATATTCTCTGAGAAAATCGCGTCAACGTGCTTATTGTTTGGACTATTTATCTTTAAAATTGACGCAGCGAGAAGGAACGTCGTTAAACTTTGATTGCCCATTTGAAGTTCGCGGCTGCCGGCTTGGTCGGCAGAAAAATCCAAATATATTTCTAGTTTCGTGACAGGTAGTTTGCACGGTTATGGCAGTGAGTCTGACCTGTGCAGTAATAGGACTGGATTCTGATCGGCTGGGCGTGGGTTCTTGGGCAGTAAAGTTTAAAATTCGCCAACATGCTATGCTCCTGTACGTTCGCAGTGGTTATTGCTATAGCCCATTCACGGTTAATTCAGATTTTTCTCAAGCCCTGCTTAAGTTCTACTTCGAGAATATTCCTCCGCCTCGTGCAAACTAAGCGTAGCTAATCCTAGAGAATTACACCAGAGGGACAACGCACCTCATTCTTGCGCACTAAGTGTAATAGTATTTTGTATAAGTACTATTTCTCACTAGGCGCTACCAACATCCTATTTTCTCCCTGATTTTTATTCAGATTATTTATAAATGAAGCATTATAATTTATAGATCAAATATGAGTAATATTTCAATTTAACAGAAAAAAAAGTAACTTTTATGAACACAAGTAAAAAACGCCTAAACACGTCATACATGGGGAGATTTTTCAAAGGTTTGGTTCAAAAAGGCCGAAGAAACCATAAATGAACTACATGCGGGGCTGTTATTGGTATGGTTATGTTTATTTCAATCGCAGCAGATTCTGACGTGCACACGAGTAGAGCAAGTGATATTTTTAGAAGGTTTATTTTTAAATAGCTAGGTTAACTGCGGAAATGCTATGTAGGCCGTTCACGATAAAGTGAGCACTTTCGAAGCCCTAGATACTTTTTTCTTTCAACCACTTTATATCCTTCCCACCATTTGTTCGTGTAAACCCTTCCGTGTGAGCAATAAGCACAGTGCGTGCATTCACCGTGCCCAAAACGAAAAGTCCCGAAGCCACAATGAAATGTATTTATTACTTGTTACGTCTTACGAAAAGAGCTTCAATTCAAAAAGTGAGGCACGCCACCCGTGAACGGCCTTATAGTAATATTGCTCGGTCGCGAGAAGTGTGCGCAGCCGTTGAGGGGAGTGGGCGCCTGCGCTGGCAGCGGGCAAATGGCGCGGGAGGGGTAACCTTGCGAGTAGGAGAAAACCACACCGTGTCGCGCCTGCGCACGGAGCAGGCGAGGAGACAAGAGCGAACACTTCCATGTTGTAACGATCTTCTTATTTTGTTTGAAGTCTTTTTCAGGGCTGGTGGCGGGTGCCTGGATTAATACCAACGGCAGGCACGCACTACGAAAAATAATCACCTAGTATAATAAAACAAAAATAATAGTTTTTAATAATTACCTCGTTATAAACACGCTACATTGAAGTAGTTAATATTCACGTTGTGTTCAGTGTTTAATAAAATAGTTTATTTACAAAAAAAGAAAATTTGATATCGTTTTTTTCTTTTTTATATTACCGGTTAACATTTTACAGTATGTTTACAGCTTGCGTTATTCTTGAGAAGTTCTAGAACGAAGTTTTAAAATTGTTTAATTAGAACCTACTTGACTAACATCATTTGGTTTACGAATACCTGTGCTGTTTGTGTTAGCTCTGTCTTTTTAATATTTACGTTACCTCCAAATGTGACCAACATAATAAAATAAAACTTGCACAAGCAATGCAGAAAAAAAAACGATTAAATATTTCTAATCGTTTTAGTAAGTTATTAAATCAGCACCTGGAATATATGTAAGTAGGTTACTTCTAGTGGTAAAATGTCTATGTTGGTGTTTCCACAGGCACCAACTTCAAATAACGCGATTGTAAGCCCTATCTACTGTCAGCCCCCTGGGCCTGCCAGAATGTATGCGACAGTATCGCGCAAGCCTCAGACGTTCACTGTCGATATAGGTTCACGATAAAGTGAGCACTTTTTAAGGCCCTCCCAACAGGCATTAACCACTACTTATTGCAGCCTCAGGCATTCAATTTTGATGGTGGAAATGTATACACTGTGTTTGTTGGTAACATTGTAGTGTTTATATTTAAAAAAAAAACACTAGGAAGATGGGGAAAAATTTGTAAGGCCTTAAAAAGTGCTCATTTTACCGTGAATAGCCTATACAAAAGTGTATTAGTATATATGTATATAAGCATACATATATACTCATAAATACAAAATACATTTTAGTGTCTTTTTGTTTGCACAAGCTGCTCATTGTGTGTCATTCGCCTTAAATACCCCCTTCTCTAGAGCGACGTCATGTATTTCCATTATAGCCTTTCTTTGGTATTTGTACTGATTGAAGCGAAGCGCCGTCGCTTGCAATTTCTTTATCATAGGGACTTCTCCTTTGACCGTATAAAACTTATGTACAGTGCGGCGAATTACACCAACACCAAAATCAAAAACACACATCTTTTTAAAAAATTTCACCTTTTCTTCCCCCGAGTGTATGCAGTTTTCCACCACTCATACCAGTTTGTTTTCCTTCTTTTCTAATTGCGCTTATGTAGTTCGTTCCGCTGCACCTGTTGCAGCTGCTGCATGTGTATTAGCACGACATACCTGAAGAATAAGTTGATGACTTCTCCGCACTGACTGAGTATAGTTTTATTACTTGACTTATTAGTTGACACCATTATTAAACACCTAACACCACTGCCACGTTTGTTCCGCACATTGTGCCTATAACTTGTGCGCGCAGAAATAAAAATCTTCCAGCGATCGCGAGCATACGAACTTGGGAAGTACTGTGACACAAGTTATGACCAGTGCTACACTACTCGCCAGCAGCTGAGAGTTTTCTACTCCCTTCATTATTGGTTGATAATGACGGTGAGTAGCGGAAGGGGAAGTCGGGCGCAGGGTTGCCAGAAGATTGGGCGATTTGTCACCGTTTGGGCTACTTCAAGGCAAAATTTGCGACCAAAAATTACGAAAATACGCGACCATCCCGATTTGGTCGAGTTTTGTAATGAATTTACCATATTTAAGCTACTTGGAACTATTTACTTGGTATTGGTATATTTTTTTATTGCGAACAAGTTGGTTAATTGTAAGTAAGATCAGTTTTTTAAACGGCAACCACTATGGATACAATTGAAGAGAGTCTCTTGTTACTCGCTGAAGAGACCTGAAGAATTTGCGGATTAATTTTGGGACAAGTTAGAATTCAAAACATGTGGATTTATATAACATTGGCCATTGGTTCACATTGTGTTCGACACCTCTTGGAGAACGCTGACCCAATCGTCGCCTTCCATTGTGACAGCAGACAACCAATACACAGTTGACATCGGCAGATTTGTACATAAAACTCTAGAATCTAGCCTGCAGGTTATTGAACTCGCGAGTTTTTCATGTCTCTATAAATAGGCGAATTGAATATCATATGATTATTTAATGTGTTTGACATATATATATTTTTTTTATTATGTGTAGGTCTAAATAATTTTTTAATTTTAAAACAATTCGTGTTTCATACATATAAAATATTACGTGAGAAATGTACATTATAATTTTGAGATGCATTTAATATAAAGTGTAACGAAATTGGGCGACATTTGGGCGACAATAAATTAGCCATTTAGGCGACTTCAACAAAAACAATCTGACAACCCTGGTCGGCCGTCTTGTAGTTGAGCATAGTTTCCTGCTGCACAATTTTCGCGGTCAAGTAATTGTGGTTCTATAATCGTCGGCGATCGTACTATAGGCTTCCCACCTTTTGCAGACATTTTTCGTTATCGTGTCATGATTTCGGATTCATTGTAATTACTCACAATGTACGACTATAGAAATTTTTGCATTTTACGAGTTCTTTTATAATTTTCTGCGTGATTTTAACTGCGTGATTTCTGCTTGTTGTAAAAAAGTCGAAAACTTATAAATAAAATATAAATTTTTTTTCTCGACTTTTTACAAGCAGATAACACACAATTCAAATTACGCACAAAACATACTACACACCTCGTTAAATGTATATTTCCTATAATCGTACATTGTCAGTAATTGCTATAAATCCGAAATCATGACGCGAAAACGAATAATTTCTGCAAAAGGTGCGAAGCCCGAGCCTTAAGAACGTTCAAGTGCGAAAAATGACTTGCTGTAATTTTAGGTTGTTTTATAATTCAGTTTTACTACGTCAAATAGTAGTTTGATAAAATGATTAAAAAAAACTATGAAAAATTAATTCACAACTATTAATTATGGAAGTTACCCGGTTTTCAAATTTAGCCTATATGTTTTGGCATAAAACTGTCAAAATTTGGCTAACTATCGTGTTTGGTTAGTGTGCAAATTAATTGTTGGTGTCATTAGAATAAGATAAATAAATCTCGTGGAAATTATTCAAATTTTTCGGTCGTAATTTCATTTTGAGTTTTGCAAAAGAATTTAAAATAAATAAAGCCAAATGCTAAATCCTACTCGCAGGCGAACAATTTTCCAGACTTCAGAGAAATTTCTTCATAGCATTCCCAAAATTACAAAGAAACATTTAAGCTAAAATTAAACATTGTGCTCGTGATAATTTTTTGACCCAAAATGTAATGTTAAAATTATAATTATTCTCCTAAAAAATAAAAGAACGCGTAAATTATTTTAAAAATGATTTTCCACTTTTATCAAATTGTTGTTGGTACCGGTTTCCAAGACTGTGAAACATGTTAAAACAAATGGAACAATGGTAGGCACTCGAATAGCCTGGAGTCGCGTTTCGAGGGGCGAGGAAACAGACATTAAGTTGAAACCCACTCACGAAGTGATTCAAGACGTTGGTAATCAGCTCAATCAGGAGGCGTATTCGCCTTTGACCCCGCCGCAATATGAGACAAAGTAGTTCAGGCGTTAAAACGACCGTCTGTCTAGGTCGTGTGAACACAGTATTTGTAATATTTTTAATAATTCCCTTTATTGTATTGTTATGTGAAGCAACGGGCATGCTAGCCTGATTGCGAGAGCACAAAACATACTACGAGAAAGTGGAACGAAGCTCCCGAGAGCTTAAAACAAACCCCCTCCAGGCAGGGCCGGCTGTTACTGAACAAGAGCCGAGTATTGCGACTGAACAGACAGCGAACGAGGTCTTTGTCGTCGAGACACTGCGCCAGGAAGACGACGTCCAGAGATGGGGGCGCGCCGTCCGCCGACATACGTCTCAGTCTTCACTCTATGGACAAAGGGAAGTCGGTCCTTACAAACTATCCAGAGTGGCTTTAATGTAAATAAGTAATTAAATAGTTATTAATAATAATCACGAACACAATGTAACCAAGTAAATTTATTAAGAGCTCCTTTGAGTTAGATTGACTAAAGGTTTGTAAACGAGATGTAATTTTGTATTGAATTCAATACAGGGATGATAAAAAGATAATTTAAAGTTCACCTTTGAGTTACGCCTAACCCCAAACTTGAACTTTTAATATAATCTATAAAATATTACACCAGGAACTATAGAAACGTAACAGCCTTGGCGTGTGTCAGTAATTGTCCCTCTTGTCGTTCCTCGTTTGTTATTTTTAGAGTAATAATTCTTCAAACAAAACATTTCAAATCCGGTTTGGATATGAAAAATCCTGTACATAATATTTGAAGTGGTATAGGAATGTGTAGCGCAGAACCTTTATATTTTTTATTACGTCGTAAAGTTGCACATTCGCCGCTCATAGTTCCGAAAAAAAAAAAAAAAAAAAAAAGGGGGTTGACGACGGAGAGAAAAGGCAAGTTGAATGGTTTGGGCGTAGAGACTACAAGACACTTTCACCTGCGTATCTGGGTCGCCCTTAGCTACCCGTCGTTTCGAAGGCTCGGTTCGCAACACAGACGTGTTCGCGAGTGAACGGGTACGTGTAAGAAAGAAAGTGCACACTATATACGGGTTATTCACACTTTATGAATCAAACCTTTGAAAAATCACCCGATACGAGACGTGTTTCGTTGTTTTCTAAATATACCATGCGGCGCAACCGTTTCGCACTTATGTTAACATAAAAGTACCTTTATTTTTAATTGCGTTTTTACTCCCCACTTTATCTATAGTGCCGGAATCACATAGCCCCGACCAACACAGCACGACACAACCAAAAACGCAACCACGACACATTTCAATATGACTACTTGAATTTACAACACGTACGACACCACGCTCTCGGCATTTAACCTAACTATTTAGAAGGCGCTGATAGGCAACATTAGTTTCAAAGGCGGTGAACATGAGGGAAATTTGTAATACATAACGGTGATAAATTGGTATCGCTAATGCATACAAAGGTAAAATTATTATTTTTAAGAGTTAGATACAGTAATTTTCAATTTATTTTTCTTTTAAGCTGCGTATTTGTCATTGTAGGGAAAGCTTGCAATACAATTTTATTTTGCAAGGTTGTACATTCTGTGCGTCGTGCCGCACGACATGACGGAGAATAGAAATAATTTCTAATCCAAAATTGCTGGTCGGACGACAAAATCGGTCGGGCTTACGACGATATATCTTGTATTTCAGTGGCTGTTTGCCGTCGTGTCGTGCGCGTCGGCGGCTATGTGATTCCGGCATAAATCACAATATCTCATGGATGATTTAATTTAATAAAAATGGGGAGAGAACAGGTGTCTTGGTAATCCCTAGTAAGAAATAGTTTCCAAGCCAAATATATGCCGTGTCCGAAATGGCAAATTTGGGGAATTGTGGTTTAAGAATTTAGGGCGGATGGTTTCGAACGGCTTGTAACAGCGCTACATGTGACAAAAGTGGAAATTACAGGCTTGTGGAGTTCAACGTTATTTTGTTTGTAACCTTATCAATAAATAACTTTTTCCCAAGTATTTTGCATTTTCTTGTGAATAACTGACGATATTTCTTTCTAGTCGATACCAATATTCTTGTTATTTCTTCTCCTCCCTGCAATTGACATTCCATTTCAAATAACACGAATCGCCTTTATTATTATTATTACTATATACAACATACGAACTTTATTTTAAAATAACTGATTTTCCATTTCTCACGTGCATCCATTGTGCAACGTTTCAAGGGCAGTAAATACCAGCGTTTCTACCACAACGCGGGAAATAAAACGTAAATAAACAACAGCAGACGGTTTTACGGATCTATTTGGGGATTTCGTGTGCTACTTCACCTCAGTAAATTTCAACCCTGAATCCCAAATATTTAGGGTCTAAAATTGGTCACGTGGTCGATTTAGTAACCTAAATCATGGCCTCGTAGCCGTTTCGGACACGGCTAATAATCCACCGAGCGCACATGAATGCGGTGTGTTGTCCCTTTGGTGAAATTTTCTAGACTCGGTCAAGTTTGATTTGCACGAGGCGGGGAAATATTCAGACAGTACAACGTTACAGAAGACTTCAGAAAAGTTTGAAATAACCGTGAATGGACTATACGTAGTGATATGAAAATTTCGCGAATTCATTTCGGGACAAGCTAAGACGTCAAACACATATATATATATTAAAGCCATCTTCGCAATTGGATCACAGTTTATTAGAACCGCCCTGAACGCCCCTGAACCAATGGCAGACTTGCAAGGAAACACCTTGCGAACCCCATAACTGCCAGGTGCGGGGTAACAGCCAATCGACGCACAGTTGAAACTCCAGTATGCAGAGGACTGAGGAGTCTAGCCTACAGGTCATTGAACTCGGGAAATTTTCCTACCCTTAACTATAAGTATTATTTTACGCAGTGTACGAATATTTTTTTATAGTTACGCGGCAGGGGGCAGAGAAGAAGAAGAAGAAGGGATGCCAGGGAATTTACTGGCTCATAATTTTTCCCCCCCTTGGCTCAGGTAAGAAAAATGATTTCCTTGCCAAAGAAAGTGTGACCCTACTCCGTGAAGAGTAATAATTCGTCATAAATGGCGAGACATTTCGTTCCCACGTATAAGTTCTAGCAACGAAGCTTGGTGCTTAGTTGAGGTGGGATGTGCTGGCTGGGAAATAATGCGCCAGGCCACACACGACTTGAGGTGTACTGACCGTCGAAATTCAAGGTTTTCAGCCTATCACAACATTTCATGTAGGTACACTCTAAATCTGAATCAGCGAGAAAGCCACTGTATCAGTCAGTCAATCAGACTGATTCAACAGTCACTTCAGTGAATTTAGTAACTAACGAATCTGTAAGCCAGTTTTCCTTCACTTATTGATTTAGTGACATTTTCCACTGATTCATCAGTCAATTTTTTTTTTCACTGTTGTTCATTGGTTTGATTTTAACTTATGGGTCAGTTAAACACTGTGTAAAAATGGCCGACAAACAAGTTTTAAAATGGCTGCTAAACAACGTGTATCAAGTGAAATAACAACGTATAAACTAATAATGCCAATACCAAATACTTTCTAAATTGTGTTTCGTCTTTCAAAACACCATCTTACGAGGTAATATGAGCATTCAGCCTTCATTCCGTTTTAACGTCTTTCATTTCGTTTTCATGTAATCATCACAGTGCTCTATTTGAAGGTTTAAACTGCACATAATGTGGTGAAGAGAGTGCACTCATTTATACTATTCGCTTTAACAACAATCCGAATGCTACCAATTAAACAAAAAAAAAACGATAAGTAAGGGCACGCAATTTATATTTTCACGATTTCGATAAAGTTATAGGCGTAACACATATGTTTTCCTGTCACTTGACAACTTGTGTCGGTAGTGCAAAATGGCAAGCTGACGGTCTACATTCGAAAAGGTTATGATACGTGAGTTCGGACCCAGCCATCTGCAAATTTCTTTTTTTACCTCTCTAAATTACAGTGAATTGCGCAATACGATTATTAAACCATCGTAAATATATTTATTCCGTGTAATTGTTTGGTTGCGTTCAATAAAAACAATATTCAATTCGCCACTGCAGTCGGCCGTCACTTATTCAATCAGTGAAATGTTTCCACTGAAACAATCAGTGGTTTTCCACTGGTTCTGTGTGAAGCCATTTCCACTGATTCGAATAGTTGAATTTCACTGCGGTTTCCCACTGATTCGAGTTTAGAGTGTACCCGATTTCACACCAAGCATAGATTGGAGACACGTAACACTGCAGGTTGCTTATAACCCATAGTAAATACCTTAAAAAAATCTGCTTATTTTTACTCTTTCACATTTAAAAAAAAAAAAAAAAACAGAACGCGAAAGAAATAATTTTAAGTTATCACAAATTGTAATTTTACACTTTTTGTTCGATGTTAAGATATGGAACTATATTTCCATCTATCGTTACCAACTTTACTGGGCGAATATCACTCAGTGCGCTCAATAAAATAATGCATGCGGGGGCAGTGACATTTTTCTAAGGTTCATTTCTAAAGTGCTCACTTTATCGTGAACAGCCTTCAATACGGTTTCGATTCCTTAGGGTGGATTTACGACTAGATACTGAAGAATTTAATTATTGTGCTTATTTTCCGTATACTTAACGAGTTATAAGATTTGCGGTTTATGAATGAATTAGCAACTGTTATGTCTAGCTAGTCAGAATCGTAGGAGACGAAAGCAGCCGACATAACCTGGAAAAAATGGACAATTTACGTATATCTAATTATTTGTGGTTACTGCTTGTGTAATATTTTTACAAAAACTCGTGATATCTTATAGAAGGGGAAGCCGATGCCAACATTGGGCATTTACATCAATAAATCTGAAAAGGTTAATTAAAGCGAATTCAATAACCGCTTCCGAGAAATAAAACATGACCATGAACTGTTCTTTAAGTTAAGAGGATACTGTCTCTCGATAAAATTAATTGCTATCATACGATTTCACAGTACGACATAACTTAAATACAAGAAGTAAATACAGTTCCGCGCCAACAACAACTGTCACTGTGCTCTGATTGGCTACTTCGTCTTGACTTGTACTTGAGATATAAAATATAACGATCTTTTATGTCAAGCCCAGAACGCTCACGACTCGTACACGACAGTCATAAACCAATATCCCTGAACAAATAGATTCCTAAATTAAGCACACGGCACACTTATTCTGTTAAGTCAATCGTAAACCCGCCCATGCATAGCCCAAAATTATACATAATATATCCTTGACTGGAAACGTTAACTATTTCGCTCTTTTGAAACTTCCTCGGATAAGATATTAAGTACAAGATTCTCGCGATAATGCCTATCTAATCTTTATCTTCACGCGAGTGATTGTAAATGCTCGGTAGCGCATGGCTTACAGTGGTGAAATGAAGGTGATTTGTTGAAACCTAAGCATGAAAAAAAAAATATCGTGGCTTTAATGTTAACCATTCCACTTTGAACAGAATAAATTGTATTTTGTTAGCGAATAGAGGTACCACATTCAGATATACTGGTTACCCCACTAATTTTAGTTCCGTTGTACTTTTCGTAAGCGTGGTGAATTTAATTGCCGGAAGTGCGATAGGAAAAGATTAATAAACACCAGTAATTGAACACACCGCAGTTGCCAATTAACCCGTATTAACTAACAGCTCTTTCGGTTGCCTTAATTCGTCTAGGAAGTTACGCGTGATTTCTAAAAATATATGCAATACTTATCAACGGAATATTAAACTTATCACATTATACAAATAACATTATACAAAAGTGGATTAATTTAATATATTAATATAGAATAAATATTGTCTATTTATATTAAAATCTTATATTACTTGGATAAGTAAATAATTTCGGGTTTTTCATACTGGGCCGATCTGGCTGCTCTGTACATCATAAACGTAAACGTTTGTTTTTAGAAGGGCGTCGAGAATTAATTGTAATAATTTTGCAGTATGGGTGGTATTATAGTAGCGCCGCTGTCACTTACGATTTGGGAGATCTGCCATTGGCTGGTGACTTCTCGCAAGGGAAGGAAACAGTTGGTCGAAGAAGTGGCAGAGGGTAGGGAGGCAGTACCTGCATCTCCTCGACATACAAGCGGTGTGGCCACGTTCAAGAATGGGATGGACCCCCGCGTTTTTTGTGAAGTAGTTGTTTTCGCGAATACGCGTATCTCGGTCAATAAATGTTCTGCAAATATTACTTTTTGTCAGAAAAGATAAAAATAAATAAAATTATCTCTATGCCTCTATTTTTTTTTTATTCTTGTCATATTACGTGTATTCTTGCAAGAAAAAATCATGAAAATTGTGAAATATCGCATTTTTAAAGCTTGCCTGTGCAATTTTTTTAAGTGGCAAGAGAAAAGTACACAAATACGGGCGTAGTTTAATCTGTGGGATTTCATCGCGTGTAATAAAACCCCTCTGTTACAGTTATAATTTGCACAGTACAGTATCACGGCGGAAACACTGCACGCCATGCACGTAGGAGCAAGCAATATATATATATATATATATATATATATATATATATATATATATATATATATATATTAGAGAGAGAGAGAGAGAGAGAGAGAGAGAGAGAGAGAGAGAGAGAGAGAGAGAGAGAGAGAGCTCCTACGCGCATGGCGTGCAGTATATATATAATATATATATATATATATATATATATATATATATATAAAGATGCACATGTAGGAGGTCCGGGATGCTATGACAGGTGGACCGACTAAGCTTCAGACACGACTGGACTTCGCCAGATCGACCATTGTCCATCTCGTCAGCCATGTTGGATCCAGGTGATCTTGACCCGTGACCTTGTCAGTGACCCCATGCATGTAGTCTTGAATGACGTTAGAACCCAAAATAATTCTAAAAAACATTCCTATTAAATTTTTAAAAATCCAAAAAAAGAATGGTTCAAAAATTGATGAAAACGATTAAAAATTAGTATTAAACATTTATTATAAAAATGAGCAGATGACTGACACGCCACCAATGTTTCTCATTGGTTAAATAATCGGCAGGCCCCTAATCCCTTCACCAATACTCATTCCATCGTATACAGACATCTTGTTCGTCCTTCGTTTGTCACTTGTTTACAATTTCAATACCTAGGTAGCATTGGTTACTCCGACCAACATGTTATATCTGGGTGGCCTTCACCTTGACCTCACACTTGTGACCTTGACACCGTGTCCATGACCTTGAGTAGCATTGAATCCAGAAATAAATTCTAAACCTTTTTTTTTTTTTTTTCTAAAATTCCAAGAATTAAAAAAAAAAATTAAAATTTAAAATCGAACTAAAGAATTGTTTTTAACATATTTCAACCAATCTCGCAATGTTTCCATCAGTCAGCATCACAGTGACCACCACACTTAGCACCATGCTTAGCACCACACTCAGCACTACACGCACAACAATCAGCACCACACTTAGAACTACATGTACCACAATAAACACCACATGCACCACAATCAACATCACATGCACCACAATCAACACCGCATTCACCACATTCAACACCACATGCACACCAATCCACTCACCAATCCACCGCATTCAGCACCGCAGTCAGAACCACAATCGGCAATCAATGCCAATCCACACACCAATCCACACCAACCCACACACCAATCCACATCAATCCACACACCAATTCTTCACAATTCTCATCCGTAATTTACAGCAATCCACGACAATCCTTCGCAATCCTCCTCTACAATCCACAGCAACCCATGTCAATCTTTCGATCAATCCCAATTTTTGGATCCATCCCAACCTTCCATCAATTCCAATCCTCAGCAATTCTCCCCCACCATACACAGCAAACCATATAAATCCTTCGATCAATCCCAGTCCTCCGATAGATCCTTCGATCGCTCCTTCGATCAATCCTTCGATCAATCTTTCGGTTTGTCCACCACCCACATGTAAAGATTACAGTCGTTCACCAACTATCTCCAAATTTGTACATGTCGACAGTAGTAATGTTTTGTATGCAGTCGTCTATCCATGCATTTTTATACTTAAATCTTTATTATCATTCTATATGCAGATCTTTCCATTAATGGTCGAGTGCCCATAGCACCACTTTAAAGTAGTCACAAAAATAAAGAAAATCAAATTATTTTATTATAATAATTTATTATTTTGTAATACACTTTCAGAAGAAAGCTGTTTATCACATCATGTGATATATCCTCGATCCTTCAGTTTACTAATAATTGAAGATATCTCGTTAATGTGCGTAAGATACCCGCGTTTTTTAAGGTCAATAATATATCGGAGTCTATAAACAAGTTAATTCGGATCTTCGGGAAATAAGTAGCCAGTATTCTCGGCGTCTTCTGCCTTCTTCATGTCGCTTGTTGCAGCAAATGTGTTGGAAGGGTGTGTCAGTGCATGGTCATCTTAACCTCGTGTTTTGTATTCTATATTTAATTTGGTTTTCTTTGTAGCAGGAGGTGTATGCCCATCAGTATTTCGAGCCGACAACAGTTTATTTTGAATTTTCATCGACTTCATGCGAATTTCTTGCAAGTGTATATTCCACACAAACCGACTCTACTGCACTTTACCTGTCTTTAACATCAACTGTCTCATCATAGTCGCCTGTTGAATCGGTACCCACGCTGCAGCAAGAGGTATTACCGGCAACACTTGCTGACTGCCTGTAGACGAATCCTTGCAGATCTCGGTATGGTCTTTCAATGTATCGCCTTGCACAAACGGCATTCTGAACATATGGGAAAACCCGATCGCAGAAACAGCACTGGCGATATCCAGTCAGCGATTATGCAGGTCACGGCTCCATGATCGTTGAGGTCAAACGCGGGCTTTCGTATTTGCAATTCAACTACGTGGTATGACGAGAGAGCGCTTCCAATTCGATGTTCACCTTATGGTGTTAGAATGTGAACTGTCATTTTTTTTATATACATGTGGTTCTTCCTACAGTATAAAGCCTAACTTTGTGCCCACAAAAGGCCGTCAACCATAAAATTTATATGTAAAAAATATGGAAGCACTTTGAGAAAACCCACATACTCGTTCGCCCCAGAAGAAAACACACATATACTTACATAAACACATGATATTTAAATATGCTTGTAGACATATACATAGTGAAGATCCAATGAAATGATTCTAGTTATTGAAGTCGTTTATTCAGATTTAGAGTGCGCTGTCGTCTATTCAAGCGACGTGTTTCATTTCAAATATATAGCTAAGTAAACTAACATTTATGATAATTGGTTAATCGTTAAAATTTAATTTGTTTTTAGTTCTAAATTACGACACAGATTTCCCTTTTCGTTTTGAAAAATACAAAAGACAACGAACTTATTAGCATTTTAATCTCTCACATTTTTCAATCTAAACATTTATCTTTAGCCCTTCGTTCTTACTTGAGATTTATTTTCTCACTTATAATCGCAAAATTATATAAAACTAGAAAATTATCAGCAGTAGCCGTAAATGGTTTGTATCGCATTTGTTGCTCGGTATGCCATCCGTCTTCTACAATCGTTGTTTCTCATTTGAGATGAATTGGCTGAACCCCAATATCTCTGCATGCGAAACACCCATGCGAGCGAGACAATTGTACGCCCTCCAGACACCGTAGCGTTCAGATCGAACCTGTTAAGACTACATGGTAGCTCACCTCACCAGAATATCAACTTCTTGGGTTCGGTGGGAATTATCGTTCGTATTGGGTTTGGTTTCACCCAACATACTTCGATCCAAAAGTAGGCAATGCTTGTGCGGGTTATGTACCTTCGTACCTTCTAACTTTCTCACCAATTGAACAAGTTATCGAGTCAATTTTTTTTTAGCATAAAATGAATAAAATATTTTAATTAAATAATACGACTTTAGATAGGACATTTTGGTTGCTATTTATACTGGTATTCACAGTAAAGGCTTTCGATGGCATTTGATGTGTTTAGGCTCACAGCATTCTTTTGCTGTGAGCAGATACAATTCCTTTCTATGATAAGAGTTGGAGGTAGTACTTGGGTTTAGGATCCTTAAATGTATCCTCTATGCCAGAGGTCGCTTAGGCGATAGGAGTCTTAGGTAAAACCAATTTCAATCGGTGAATGATTAAGTGCCGATTTAAGGCGTGAATTTATGTTAATATAGAATCAATGCCAACTTCTCTCTCTCTCTTCTCTCTCTCTATCTCTCTCTCTCTCTCTCTCTCTCTCTCTGTCTGTCTCTCTCTCAGCGGGGTCGTCAATAAGGTCACTTAAAAAAATCCTTGAAGAAGCTATTGGATGCAGTACCTACGCCGTGAATTATAATAAGGCATTTCCTTGGCGCACAAAGAACATCTCTAGATTGTTTAGCATGCAATACCCATCAATAAATCCTTTCGACATGTTGATACTGCTGGGCACTGTAATTCGTCTTCTATTGCCAGCACAGTCGCCAGATAAACTCCTCATTATTCCTGCGGCCGTGGTGGCTGAGCGGTTTTAGTCTGCTCGCCTCCCACCAAGACGAACCGGATTCAATTCCCAGCCGGGTCACTCCAGGATTTTCGCATTTGGGAATCGTGGCGGATGATGCTGCTGGTCGGCGGGTTTTTCTCGAGGATCTCCCATTTCACCCGTTCTTTCATTACGGCACGGCTCCATACTCACCTCAATCACCATCGTCAGCTCTCAAGACCTCGCTGATAAGAGCCCCCCCCCCCCAAATATTATTACTCACTCACGTTAATTTGTTTGCGCATGTTTGCGACACTCATACAATTTTCCCTATTTGCAAAATTACTGCACAAATTTCGCGTAGAAAATTTGTCAATGTTTGGCTTGCTGACGCAAAATATTCAAGAACGGATGCTTTTTTACAGTTTATATTGCAAGAACTTGGCGACCCATCGTTTTCGTATGTCATTATAATGAGTTTAAAAGCTGCCATCAGAAGTGTTTCTAAAAAAAAATCGAACAAAGATGATCGAAGTCGGGAAGACATAGAGACTGCATCCTAGACACAAATTCTGAGTGGTTAGAAGAAAACGTATTGTTACCTGATGCTGTCACCGAAGTTTCACTTCCTGGAACGTGGTCGGGTTCGGTCGGAACACCGCAAGAATACTTTGAGAGTTCAAGCACCAGAACAAACAGACGGCGAACCCAGCATCTCCTTGAAGTACCAAGTCAGGAAGAAATATCGATGGCAATCGAAGTACACCTTCACAAGTCAAGAAAAGAGACTCTGCAGCAATAGTAAAAGAACTGTGTCTCTATTCGCCTAGAAGAGGGACGAATACAAAGAAAGCGCGGAGGTTGTTTGGAGACATCAAAACCAGTTGGACTATCGGAGGACCAAGCTCTCGCATTAATGATTGATGCGAATCTCTCGACACACCAACATAACGTAATACGCCAGCAATCGACAGATATTAACAAAAAAATTGTATCCGCCTTAATAAAGAGTGAAAACGGCAAAAGAATCGTGCTACCCCAGTGACATTAATGTCACTGAAACGCACGCTGAAATTAAGTTGCAATCCCTTGTGGATCACACGATTACACGATTGTGCAAAGTGCAAGATGTCCTGAAGACTATAACTGACATGAGAAGTATTGATATATTTGTAAAATGGGGTTCTGATGGAGCGGAACAAAATAAGTAAAAGCAAACGTTTTCAGAAGAAAATTGCAGCGACGAAAGTTTATTCAGTATATCGATGGCGCCTATTCAAATGTACAAAGAAGATGACCAAAGCGAAAAGTAAATTGTGAGGCAAACCCCTTCGCCTTCTTCGGCCAGATGTTGTCGTCCCATTAAATTAGTGTATATCAAGGAAACCGTGGATGTTATAATGACGGAAGTTGATACAATGAAGGAACAAGAATCGTCACTGTCGCTCACTAAAATTATTGTAAATGACATGGAAGTCTTGGTAAAGCCAACATTGATATTCTGCGTGATTCATGGCAAAACTTATAATGCCGTAGCATCATGTGCGTCCACGCAGACTTGCTATTTATGTGGTGCAAAGCCTAGTGACTTAAATAATGAAAGGCCCATCTTAGGAAAGCACGTAAATAGCGATCTTCTTTCTCTGCGCGTATCACTTCTGCATTTTTGGATAAAATGTTTGGAATGCATATGTAATGTATAAAATGTCGTGTATATGTTGCAATAAATGTCTATAACCTCGACAGTGATTTTTAGGCGCCGAGCTTATCACGGTCATGACTGTAGCCTCTGTTCTTTCACTGCTTAACGGCGCTACATAAAACCCAAACAATACGAGCCGAAGATGATGTATTATAATATATTTTCTCGTTAGACGTTCCCTCAATTTTTCTTATATTTTCGATTTTAAACATCACGTTGTAATACTGACACTATAAAAACAGAGGACCTTTCGCGCATTCCTCTATGAGTGTCAGCGACTTCTGAAAGAAATAATCATTTGGAAGATTGTCTAATGCGGTTTTTCTACGTATTTGGAAGTAAAAAAATTAACCTTTTTATACGTATAATTGATGTATTCGCTTCTTAAAACTCAGGTTCAGTTCCAACGGTAAAGGTCGTTGTCTTATTAAAGTTCGTACTGTTTATGTATGAATCCTTATTATGAATGTAACAGTGTAAATTACATAGGCTACTTAGATGCATATTTTTTGGTATTTATTTGAAGTATTTATCGCAGCTACTACATTCTACACCAGGAAACGATATTTCGATTTCATTATGTAACAACGTAACCTGTGTAATTTCAAATAAATTTCATGATTGCAGGAACGAATTTTCACACGAAATAAAGTAACTTAATCTCATTTGGCGATGGAATGCTAAGAATTACTTTTGAGGGAGTGTAGATACATTCAATTTTCGTAAATTCCTATCCAACATCTGACGTTTTATATTCGCTATTATTTTTAATAAGCCTAAAAAGAAGATTTTTCGAATAATCGTTCAGATTGTAGTACTTCTAGTGTAAAAGCATTTATCGCTTCAAGTACTACATATGCCTCTATTTTCAAGTTTAGAAATCTCTGTACGAACATTTTGTAAAGCTATACGGAAAGTAAAGTGACATTTTATACAAGTGATACTTGCTTGAAAATATATTTACAGTCTTGCTTACTGTCGTTAGCTATTTTATTTGTGTTGTATGTCACTGAGCAGATGACGTGTATGATGTCGCGCTATTCTCAAAATGAAAAAAATTTGACATCAATTTGTCATAGTGATCTGTAGCACAAAAAAAAAAAACACTGTCAGTGCGTAATGGTCAACGTGATTGCGGTGACCAAGTCAGTGCGTAATAATGTAATAAAATTCAGGTTACACGAACTGGAATACATGCATGCTCTAAATTTGTCTAGTTTGATTTGTTCTGCCAGTTTCAACCGCCACATCGGAATTCTGCTGTTCTGCGTACTACCCCGTTGACAATTGAAGGGTTGTTTCCATTGGAAGATTTATATTCTTTTTTTTTTATTTAGGCCCTATAAATGAACAAGACGTACTTTGCGTCTATAAGGGACTGTATCACCTGTAATTGTTTCTGCAAGGCCTTGGTATATAGGATCAGCAAGCACATATTTTTCTTTTTGTTGAACGTTCACAACGCATTTTAGAAATAAAAAAAAAACAACTTTTTTTTTTTTGTAATATTGACACTGCACGCAACTAACTGTCTCAATAGTTTTGCCTATTTTTTCTGGTTCCACCTTAAAATGATATATTTGTCAAGAAGACGTCAAGGCCTATCTACGATCTTCACTTTTAAGAAATCCATAAAAACTGTTTGGTAATTTCTTGTTTTCTTGAGGTATTTTGGCCTGGTTTCGAAGTAACACTGGACTGCAATAAGCCACTGCTCGGTGTACGAGTGTTAACTGTGTTTAGCCGGGGGTTTGCTGGCAGATGTCCGCAAGATGTTGGAACTAAGACGAGCAAGCACGACGCGGTTTTGTTTTCGCTGTGTTTTTTTTCTTCTTCTTTTGCGCGTGCCGCTGGTTGTGCTGTAGTGCGTGGCCTTGTCTATGACATCCAAGGCGAAAATATTTGCGCACGCACTTCAACATCCTAGACGCACATTTCGGAAATTACCTTTTTTAATTGGCTGGCGTGTCTTTCCGAGAAGACATTGTCTGTCTGACCACGTTAATCAGAATTACGTTTCTCGATAATTAACATCCACGATTCGCAGATAGACACCTAATAAGCGTGACAGATGAAGTTTTCCAATAACGGGGTCCATTGCTGTGACCCCGCCTTAGCTGACAGGTCACGCACTATTAAGGGGGTGATGTTCTGAACACAAAGACGGGACTCTCCTTTAAGCGTCTTTACGTAAATCTCTGTAACTCACGAGAGTATCTACAACACTTTACAATAATTACGTTCTGACAAACGGGAAAGTAATTATGTTTTACGTATATTCAATTTACGTAAAAGCCGCTTGTGTTAGTTACCAAACTAAAGTCCCCCCGACGTAAACCTTTGGAAGCAGTTCACCGTAATCCTTGTTGCCGGAAGCTGCGTTTCCTCGGCAGTGGCGGCCCCTCGGTACACCCCTCTCGTGGACCCAATCTATGAGGTCGGCCACTGGCTGACTCCGACCGCGTCTCGCTGGCGTCTGGCCCCGCGACCGACCTCGCGCTGCACTATATCCGCGCGTTGTTTGAAGTATCGCCATACTGTTTACTGTCCACAGTTTGTGCCAGTCCCTGGAGTCCTGATTCCCCTCTGAGTGTGATGCTAGGTTCACGCGAGCGTCAAGTAAAGGCTCGCTCAGATCACAGCACTATAAGAAGTTTACGAGTACAGCTAGTCGGGGAATCTTTTCTTTATTAAAGGTGCCCCTAGTGATACGCCTTTCCAAGTGATCCGCCAAAAGATGAATTGAACGCGGCGTAATGAGTAAATTTCCTAAAATTTCCGTTTAAAGAGAAAATTGAGCTGCCCTGGTAAAAAAAAAAAAAACAGACTCAATAATCGCGAACTTCGATTGTGTTCATAATGTTTCTCTGAAATTACCGTGTAATCTAACTTTGCTCGTTATGTTTGGGATATTCTGCAGCTATTTTTTCTCTGCAATTTGCTTAAACGAACGGCTGAGTTAAACTTCGAAATACAGTAAAAAATTTAACCTTTACTAATATTTTGTTAAATTAATAAAGTAACTATTGGGCCTTAAGCTGTTTGCTTATCAAGCAGGAAAGTTTAGCTGGTATATGGAACAGGTTATATTTATAAATAGCAGGTAAAGGCTGTTTGAATGAATGAAGAGATTTGGGCGGCTCTTAACATCGAGGTCTTGAGAGCCGATGAGGGTGAAGCGAGGTGAATAATGCCGTCCCTACATGATACCTAATTTCTGCTACCTTCTGTTATACCCATGGGCACAACAGAAGGCATACAATTCTCTATAGCAGAAGGGAAGAAAGAATGCGTCAGTTCATACCCACACGTTACCTAAAGTGCTAACAGAAAATTGTAAATGGCAGGCAAAAGCAACTCGCAAATGGCAGGCACTCCGAAGTTGGCAGGGTTACAAATGCAATCAAATATTATATGTAGGAGCTTCGTGGTACATCCAAAAAGTACGAAAACAATTTTTTTTTTCTGAAGACTGTATTTATTTCAGTTTACTAGGTTATTAATGAATGGAAAATAATGTTATAGGCGGTTCACGGTAAAATGAGCACTTTTGAAATCCCTAGTTAAGATCTACTTGTATGCACGTTGTGTATTCTTCCGCCTTATGTAAAATTTACATTGTCGTGGGCCTCATCACTTTATTCAGGCATCGGTAAAGTGAAACTGTGAAAATATTAGAAAAATAAATACTTTACAAATTTGGTAGTTTTTACTCTTCGATTCATTAAAAGATTACTGAATGTGAGATAAACAATTTAAGTTATCACAAATGGTCACCTAACATTTTTTTTCGACATTAATATAGAGAACTACTTTCCTCTCCATCGTTACCAACTTTACTGGACACATGTCACTCATTGCGCCCGTTAAAATATATGCAGGTAGCGACAGTGACTTTTTTCTAAGGTTGATTTCAAATGTGCTCACTTCATCTTGAACAGCATTTAGTAACGGCACTACTTAGGTATAAAAAAACAAGGTACTGTTTCCACATTTATGTACAACGAACGTTTACGCGAATAGTTAAAACATTATTAAATTAGTAAAATATTTTTCTTTAACAAGCATAATAATCAATATTGTGCTTCTCGTAATTAAACAAGCTTATACGTTACGAGACGTAAAGAAGGGGAAAATATCACAATACCCATAATAAAGTTTGTGTGTGTGTGGGGGGGTTAACATCACTCCTGCTACCTGCGTCAATATACGTATTTACACAATACGAAATCCAGTTGTGTGTGTGTAGCGCAGTGGGTTAGTGAACTGGTATGTAACGTAAAGCTTTTGGTTTTGAGTTCAAATCTCCGTCATATAACGAAGGTTTTTAGTTATTTTATGTGATACATTATTGTCGTTTACAATTTATGTTACTGCCAGAAAACGTTTGTTTCTATAATTTCTTTGGATAAAAGCAATAATGCACAAGTAACTGCACAGTACAGTCCGCTGCCTGTGGTTTTCTTATTTAACTTTGGTTTGTATTATTGCTTTTAGACGAATATATTGCACTAAAAAAAAAAAAAAAAGTATTGCGACACGGAGATTTGAACTCTAAAACTTTGAAACTCGAAATTGCGCACCAACTCGCTGAGCTACGGACACGGCTACTAACGTATAGGTTTTAATATACAACAAACGTCCATAGTTATCACGTATTTTCAAAGTTGTGTTTATTGTTTCATTATGACCGTGAGATTTATTTGAAACGTTTCCCGTTACTCACGTGTACATTAAGTTTCATTCGGTACATAAACACGTTTTGCAGAACACGTAATTTTTTTCGTAAACGGATATATACGCCTCGAGGTTGCTTCTCGGGCGTCCGCCATCTTCTCTGTCGCAGCTCCGTGAGTGTAGCAGAAATTTAGAACACTTTCTATTACGGTTTCGGGCATACCCATGGGTACGATAACTGCTATA
Source organism: Dryococelus australis (assembly GCA_029891345.1). Lineage (NCBI taxonomy): Eukaryota > Metazoa > Arthropoda > Insecta > Phasmatodea > Phasmatidae > Dryococelus > Dryococelus australis. Next base: position 121,087,708 of record CM057000.1, on the reverse strand, counting down.
CCCGGAGCCCCACTAGAGGGGGCTGGATTGTAGCCTACACGGGAGCAGGAACGCTAGCAGAAAATGGCTATGAAAACTGCTGCGGAAGTGGGCATCATGTAGAGCCGGGTTAAGGAGCGGCGCCGGAATGAGGAAATTGCGGGAAAAAAGGGGGGGGGGGAGTGTGCGGTTTCCGCAAGAAGACCTACAGACTAGCGGCGCGATTCCCACGTGCGGGGGTCCGGCCGGGAATCGAGCCCGGGTTCGTGTTGGTGGGAGTCGAGAAGTTTGGCCACTACACCACAGCGCCCCCCCCCCCCAAATTCATGGTAAAGTGAGCACTTTTAAAATCAACCTTTGAAAAATTTCGCTGTCCCTACCTGCATGTATTTTAACGTTCACACCGAGTGTTAGTAAACGACGTAGATAAAGTAGTTCCACGTGTCAACGTTGAATTACAAATATTAAGTAGAAATTTGTGAATACTAAAGTATTTCATTTTAGTTTTTGTTTTTTTAGATGCATTCAGGTGTAGAAATAAGAACATTTGTAAAATATTTACTTTTTTTTTTTTTTTTTCATTTTACGCATGACCTTAACTTACGCACGAATAAATTAATCAGGCCCATGGCAACTTTAATTGCACACAATGATGTATAAATACACAGTGTGCGTACAAGTAGGTTTTGGGCAGGGCTTTCAAAAGTACTCATATTGCCGTGAACAGCCTATAGCAGCGATATTAAGACAGCGAAACAATGTTGTTGATTAACACGTAGATGATTGGTGAAGATAAATGTTTAGCATGAAATATGTACGAACTTGTTAAATGAAACTTTTTAACTATAATAAATATCCTCTTAATGTATATTTGTAACAGCTTTTGTTATTGTGCTTATTTAGAAAGGTATTTGTTTTCTTAAATGTAGAAAGCAAATAAATCATAACTTTTCTAGGCATGCCTGGATTACCCATAAAAATCCGACTACTCTCTAGTGCAGAGCGTCTTGTGGTAAACATATTTTCAAAACGTATGTGTCAGAGAAATATGAGTTAGGTTTGAGTGCGATAGATTTGTATGAAACTGATAACGAGTGGTACAACAGCAAATTTCTTCAACAGAACACTTTTTGAAGGCCACATCTTTCAAGCAAATCAAATAACTTGAATGTTCCCCCGGGTGCACGACGCTATTTGACGACCGGTATATAGTAAAGACTGATAATGGAACATGAGTTGTTCTCATATTTATTTGGCAATTACCACTGAAAATTATAAAAAAAAAAAAACAATTTCGGTAATGCCAAAAAAAAAAAAGTGTCTGCTGTCCCCTGTAGTTGGTTTTGTGACCCAGTATGAGAACATTTTCTGATCTCTTCCACATCCGCTGTTCCGCGTCACGTTGAGTTGTCCGGCTCCGGGTCGTGCGCCTGGCTGTTACACTTCATTTAAGTCAATTTAGTGCATTTCGCAGTGCGATACAGTTCTTCCTGCCGCACAGCGCATGCGTGCGGGGCCGCGGAGGTCTAACGGCTAGACTGCAATCTCCTCTCACCCCCTCCCCCCTACACGTCACAACCATTACACTGGCTCGTTCCCCGGCACAAGGCTGCCCCAGATTTCCTCGTGCGGGTAAATGTGGCGGGCGTTGCTGGTGTTCCCCTGCGGCTTTTCTCGGGGTACTCCCGTTTCTCCTGCTCTTGCATTCCGCAGCTCTCTGCTTCAGGGCACCTCACTTTGTCTCCTTAGGGACCACGGATGCCGTCTCTACATTTCATCTCTTTGTGAGCGTAACCCGCCCTAGCGGGCACTCGCTATACATCTATTAATTATTATTATATATATATATATGATATTTCAGTTTATGGCTTAGGTATATATGTATTATGTATTTATTCATTTATCATTAATGTGCTTATTAATTTGCGTATTAACTTACGTGTTTATTCATGTTCGTTGGTAATTATTTAATTCATAATTTCTTCATTATTTATTCGGTTGTGTACTAACTGAGTTTAAATATTTGTTTAATTTTTTTTTGCTTAGTTATTTAGCGAATATAGAAGCCTGTTAAACCCCATATGCCATGGACTTTTCGGTCTGGCGTGAATGAGTGACGAAAAACTGCTAAAAAAAAAAATGTTGTGCATGTCCGTCCTTCGTATTAGGAGCAGTGGGTGTTCTGCATGATCACAGACCTGATTCGCAAGTTTTGGGGGAAACAATTTAAAAGTAACCCGTGTCAGCGGTAAATGTGCCACAACTTTGGTATATTTATTCTCTTTTTGGTATATTTTATTATAATTTTTGTAACATGTAGGCAATTAAAAAGCAGTGGCAACAAAAACTTGTAGGGCGAAGGACTCGAAATAATGTCAACTTTACTGCAAGCACTGGCAAATTACAGGATTAACACGAAATATTTATAGCAATAAAGTCACTATACCCGACTTTCAGACTTCCGTGAATTTATATATTCAAGACATAATATTTCAAAACTGCTTAAAAAAAGTTTAACGCCCAGTTCTGTTGTAACAGGCGAGTAGTATATGCGTAGGTATAAGACAATCAATTTTTTTGCCTTAAATTTCCTTAATTTTCAAGGTTTTCCCCTCTTTTTCAAGCCAAAAATATGCCTTAAAATAACCTAAAAATGGCCAAAAAAAAATCCTCCAAAACAAGGTTGTTTTCACGTATTTTCAGCTCTTTCAAAACACGAGTCTGTGGTGAATAAAACCTAGGTGTACTTTTCCTTAATTTTCCATAATTTTCAAGGTTTTCCCCTTAATTTTCAAGGTTTTTACATGGTTTTTCAAGCTTAAAATGTGGCATGAAAAATCGCTTTAATTTTATGCTATTTTTCGAAAAATTAATTAACCTCAATTTTATACAAAGTGTGCAAATTTATGCTAAATCTTTAATCTAAATCAAACAAATTTATGCTAAAAATAAAAACAAATTTAAGCTGAAAATATGTAAACTTGAGCTAAATCTGAAAGCTAAATCTTACAAAGTTAGGTAAAATATGAAAAAAGATTAAAAAGTTATTTAAAAGATTCAAAACATATAATTTTTAGATTAAAATTCTGTATCATGCATAGTTTTTCCATTATTCATATATTTTAAACCTTTATATGCTATAAAAACTTGTTTCTCATTTATTTATTTTGAATCTTTTTTATCAAGCATTCTATATAATAAGTAGACGATCTCTGTCTGTGTGTATGTCTGTCCGTCTTTAATACCTCTAAGTCCCTTGAAACTCATCAGAAGTTCTTCAAATTTTTCAGAGTGAATCCTCGGGATAAAATACAGGTCAAGTTCGAATTTCAGCAATATGAGATTACTCAATCATTAACTTTTACCCTAAAACTAATTTTTAATTACTTTTTCCCCGATGAAAAGTTTTCTATTAATGCATGGAGAATATTCATAGAGATATAAAGGTAATGAAATATAATTTTGGTTTACTTTAAATGTCTCGCTTCAATGTTGATTTAATTAAGTGGGCCATAATGGCTCAGTGGATAGAGCGATTCCAAGTGGGACCTTAATGGCTTAGTGGATAGAACTATGTTAAGTGAGATCGCAGTTGCTTAGTGGATAGAAATATATCAAGTGGGGCCACAGTGTCCAAGTGGATAGATATATATCAAATTGGGCCTTAGTAGATCAGTGGATAGAAAGATTCCAAGTGGGGCCGCAGTGGCCAAGTTGATAGATGTATATCAAATGGGGCCTTAGTGGCTAAGTGGATAGAGATATTCCAAGTAGGGCCGCAGTGGTTCAGTGGATAGCGCGATTCGAAGTGGGGCCTTCGCGGCTGAGTGGATAGAGAGATTCCAAGTGGGGCCGCAGTGGCTCAGAGGATAGGAATATATCTAGTGGGGGCTTAGTGGCTCAGTGGAGAGAACTATGTTAAGTGGGGCCGCAGTGGCCAAGTGGATAGATAAATATTAAATGGGACCGTAGTCGCTTCAATGTTGAGTTAATGTCACATAATTTCATTATTACCTACATATATCAATGGAATATTTTCTTTTAGTCTTTGTATGTTAACCAAATGTTTTGACATGGTAACTGTTCTAGCCCCGTGACAATACAAAAAAAAGGTCACCGGCCAACCCCTAGTATTTATATAGCGATTCGGTAAAGTAATTTTATACTTGGCATCTGGAATACAACTAATTTTGTTCCCAAATTTAGATTTGTAGCATTGAAATTCGGAAGCAACATACTTTTTATTTTTTTCTAGGTATTGTAGTTTAGTTAATTCATATGAATTGTTTAACTTGGAGAGCAACGAGTCCATTTTGTGTTATTTATAAAATAAAAAAAATAAAATAAAATAAAAATTTCCTTATTAAATTAATTTTCCTTATAAATAATACAAAATGGAATCACTCCTCAGGTATGAACTGGTAGATAATAAAATATATAAAAGTGCAATTAAGTATTAAACATAGAAAGTTTTTACTCACATAAAAACTCGAAAGATAGGCTTTTTAGTACCTGTAAAAATGTTCCATTGCATATGGTAAATATTATTATCATTTAAATAAAGAGAAAGTACAATGCAAATGTGGAAGATATGTTTATAACCTACATCTCAAAAAGCATAAAAATACTAAATCACACAATACTGTAGTAGATATTCTAAATGAAATTCAACACAGTAACTGTCCAACAAAAACTTGTACAGCATGTAAAGAGAATAAATCCATAACATTATTTTCTCCTCATAAAACTACTAAGGACAAAAAAACATATAAAAATGTCTGTGGAAAATCTAAATCCTTTAAAAGTGGTGAAGTTAAGACCTATAGCTAAGAGTTTAAAAATTATATATATATATATATATATATATAATTTTTCTTAATTTACATATATATATATATAGACTAAGAAAAGATTATATTTATTAAATGTATTATAACACAACATCTTCAAACACGAGAAAATCAATTAAAAAAATATATGGAGAATTTAAATAATTTAAAAGTTGGGGATTTAAGAGCTAAAGCTAAATGCTTTAAAATATAAAATATGCAGATACTAAGAAAAATTATTTAATTGTAACTCTTATACTGTTTATTTTAAATGAAGAAACAAAGAATAATTTTACAAATTAATGTTTTTCAAAAGTCAAATTAATGTATAATAAAACTAAAAAAGAATGACTATAAATATTTCCTTTTCCTAATAATGTCTTTGTAACTCCAAGAAATAAAAGTAACCGAAACTTAAAAAATTTACAGTTTTCAAATATTGGTTTTGAAGACGAAAATAAACTTTCGGTCAAATTTTTCCTATTAAAATTTGCAAATCAACTAACTTTATTAATTTCTCTTGAATACCGTTTGATTGTGATTTAAATACATTTAGCGTAATACTGTTTAAGTATTCCACGTAACGTTTATCTACAACATCGCTATCTTTCACAGCCATACTCATATTACGTAATATTGCCCGTTCAAATCACAATTCCCGTCGCGATTTCTGGTTAAACAGCTGTTGTAATGATTGCAATTTATACCGATATGTGCAAACTTTGAAATGCTCATTGTTTTTCGCCTGGATGTAAAAAACTGTCAAAACCAGACCTATATCTGCCTTTGTATTGGGGGAGTGTTGATATAATCACCAGAAAACCATATTTTTCTTTCGAACAGAAAAAAACACATATCTTTAAACTCTGTAAATCTCATATCGCCTAAAACATGATCATTGTATATATGTTGCAGATTCATATTATCCATTTTAAACACACTTAACATATTTGCATTATCGCGTAAATTATGTTTCGTTATACGTGCGGTAACTCTGCGATAGATAAAAACAATTAATGTTTGAATGTCGACCAAAACTAAAGTATTTCTGTATTTCACCCTGAGGTTCACACCGAACATCGTCAAAAATAAATACGGAATTCGGTAATGCTTCATTCGGAGGCACTGTAACTTCTTTATTTGTAAAATGAAAATATCGCATTCCTTCAATCAACAACGAAATGGTCGCTAATCGTTGATATTTCTCTTGTTGTATTGTTTTAGAAAACACGTTAGCGTTTTCATATTTAAGTTCATTCGGTGCTCTAACAACGACGTAATAACACAAGTTTTCCACGTGAAGAAGGACCGCTTATTATACAACGTATAGTTGATGGTAAAAGAATACCTTGTTTCTGTTCAATTACGTTTTCTTTTATAACGTTTTCTTTTATAATAATTATATATATATATATATATATATATATATATATATATATATATATATATAGGTTCGCGTTCAGTTGCAAACAATGGCTCGTACTAAACTTATCAAAAAGGACGCGGTGTATTGAATATATTGATTAATAAATTACCATTTGAATTACATTTACCGAAATACAATTATTGTGGACCAGGTACTAAACTTGCAAAATGTTTGGCACGTAACGATCAAGGAATAAACTCTTTGGATAACGCGTGTAAAGAAATCGATGTAGTTTATGATGGGACAAACAACTTGAAAGAAAGACATACGACTGGTACAATTCTAGCCGATAAAGCATCAAATATAGGGAAGAATCAATCTGCATTTTTAGGAGAAAAGCTTGGAGCTTGAGTTGCTGATAAAGTCATGTGCGCAAAGTTGAAGAGAGACTTGGGCTTTAAATGCAAAACCAAACGAAAAACAAAGAAAGGAGGAATCACCCCATTCCTATTTCCAGCATTAATAGCTCTTGGATCAATCCTCGGAGGGGTTTAGTCAATTAGTAGAGCAGTTAAATCAAAAGGTAAAGGGATATATTTGAAACCCTATGAAGTTGAACAAGGACGAAAAAACTCCAAATGTGGAAAAAAAAAAAACGCAGAAAGTCCTAAATAGTCTTCCAAAACGTGCATTAATAAACAAAGATATTAATGTATTTGTAAAGAAACTGGATATTCCGTATTTCCGAGGTGTATATATGAGAGACGATTTACCAAAGAAACCAAATCTTCATGAATGAGTGATTATTAATTTAGATCCATAACAAAATGAAGGAACACATTGGGTTGCATTAATTAAAAACCTAAATCAATCATTGTATTACGACAGTTTTGGCGATTTATGTCCTCCAATTGAAATACGTAATTATTGAAAACATGCCATTAAGATATAATTACAAAATGGGTCAATTACCAAATACAATCAATTATGGACATTTTTGTTAATTTTTTTGGCTATAAACAGACTATATAAGTAATTTTAATTGTAAAACATATTAGTAATATGTCAATTATGTTGATATTTAGTGGTAATTTGTCGCATTTGCGTGCAGTATATTTCCCTGCATTAAAGTTAGATGGAGAGTGTCAAGTAAGTCTAATAGAATTCGTTACTTACAACAGCATACCAAACATTGATATTCATAAGCAAATATTTACGGCTAATATTGGTGAAAAACATACAGGATTGTGATACCGGTAGCATCTTATAAGTTGGATGATGTTGAAACATTCATTAAAGTGGCATTACCTGAAGATGTACATTTCCGATTATGTGGAATCCAAATACGTTAACTAGTGCAATTTATAGTAACGTCGATATCGATTTCTCGGAAGACCATTCAATTGCAAATATGTTGTGTTACGAACAGAGTATATCCAACTAATCAATTACACGAATCAAAACAGGTTAATATATTGTCAGTAAATGTATGTCGTGTAATTGTTAATATTGTAGACGGTTCATATTTGAATGAAAAATTGATAAATACAATACATGAATTCACGTGCGCTGTAGATCCAGGATATAAAATAATCGAAAAACCTAATACATTTATGTATCTTCAAGTAATAGTAATAGTGAATTGCGTTGATGTAAGTTGTTACAACGGTCGATCAAGACAGTAAAATTATTAATTTTAGAAACGATGAAATTACCATTTGTTTACATTAAAAAAATGTAATTAACACCTGCATCCCATTGCGCATCACAATCAGAATGGGTATTGTGGACAATTAAATTCGGACGTAAAGTAGGTGGTTCGTTTAAGAATTATGTCATTAAGGAACGTATTTAGAAGAAAGAAAGTATTAAAAGACATAAACGCAAACATAAAACGCTCACTTCAAATAAGATACCCATGAAATTATCACGAGGCAACGGATTGTATTTTAAATAATTAGGATATTATGTTAATAGAAATGGAAGACATACTTAATGTTGAAGAACTGGTCACTTATGAAAATGCAATCACCAATAAGGAAATACATGTGTATGAACATTATTAACAGACCCGTACACGTTTCCTTCGGAAATAAGGATTTCAATACGAAATCATGATATATACATGTTACCGTCGAATTCAAGTTTAAGGTTTAGAGAAACAGTTCAAAAGACAGCCAATGCAAGTAATCCAGCAACTACAATAATAGTAAGAAATGGAATACTTCATTTAATAGACAGAATTACATTTCTGCTAAGTTGAGTGGAAATCGAACAAACTCAAGATGTTGGAATTACTTCCACGATAAAGAACTGTCTCTCAGGAACTGTAAACTATATTTATACAGGGCTTATGGCTGGGTGGAACAATGCTAGTGATTACTCACTACAAATAAACCCAGGTGGAAAATACAAGGTTGTTATAACCATGAAGTATAGTCTTGATCTATGCTGAAGACTACAAACACGTCATATTAAATGCTATATACGATACGGCTAATAATGAGGATGGCGTAACATTTGAATTAAGCAGTGTGGAATGGTTGATGACGCATACTGAAATTAACACTCGTGAATGTGTAAAGTTTTTAAAATTTATCCAAAAAAGGAAGAATCTATACATTCCATTCAGATCGTGGGCTGTAGAGGTTTTTCTGTCGCTGCCAACATCACAAAAAGTCATTTGGAATGTGAAATCACGTTCTTCGTCGCAAAAACCGAGATATGTTGTTATTTGTTTTCAAACAAATCGACTAAACATTTTAAAAGCAGATCGATCAGTATTCGATAATTGTGAAATGAAAAATATTAAACTGTATCTAAACAGTTACGCCTACCAGTATGTGTATTGAGATATGAAGTTTGCCAAGGGGGAATTCCTTATTTCATATGATGTGTACTCAAGTTTCAAGAAACGTATTATAACAAAAGCAGTTCACTGATCCTAGAACCCGAATCATTTAAATCCATAGGAACGTTATTTGTAGGGATGTATAACGATTCCACTTTTTCTCGATTCTCGATCTCGATGCCGATATCACTCTCGATTTTCGATTGCAGAACTCTCGATTCCTTTAGTTACAGACAATTACTTTACAGAACTAATTAATATATAAGAAGGTGTGAAATTTAATTATTTGAACTAGGCCTACACTGGTAGTAGGAATTTTAATTTAAATGATTGTAATATATAAAATAATATAACACTTAAACAGTAGAGTATATTCATATGAAATTCCCAAAAGTTCAAAAGAGGCATGAGATAATATTGAAAATGTACATATATACCATTATATGTTTCGTCCACATAGTTTATTCGAAAATATTTCCAAACCTCACTTGCCATGATAAATGTTCACCAACATAAAAAATTATTTAAATGTTTGCAAGACTGGCACTTATTGAAAAGCAATAATAGTTAATTTTTTTTAAGCAGTAATTATGTAGCAGGCTCCAATTTTCAAATACGCCATCATTTTGGTAAATTCACGAATAATTTTTCTGGAAATGCAAAGAAGTATTAAAAAAATATGATTTACACTAATATATTTTAATACAGAGAATTATAAGATACATATGTAAACTAGACAAGCAGTATCCACGTAATATCAATATCATCTGCATTCTTTTTTTTAAAGTCTTCTCAGACCAGTTCAGGTCTGTGTTTGTATCAATTTCTTGCACACTTTACACTCGCCTTTGCACTTTTATCTTTACATTAAATGTCCAAATGATAGACATTTTATGGTCTTTTACGTCGGATGCAGCATCTTCCATAATTTATGAGACTAGATATTTAATTAAACAGTCAATCTAATGTATCATTAGATATCACACATTCGTTTCATGCACATCCGTCGATGTTAGTAAACAAGACGTTTTGTTGTCAAACTGTCTAGCTTATCTCGAAGTAAACATTTTACTGCTTGTGTAATCTTTTGAATGTCAGTTTACATTTAGTTTCGCAAAAAAAAAAATTTTTATGTGTGTTGTTGCATTTAGAACTATGATTTCCGAGATATAAAAATTGTCTCGAGACGAAATCGAGGATATTTTCATCTATAGAATCTCTCAATATTCCCGAAACTCGTGCGTCTCTAGATTTTTACAGGGCCGGAGTAAATTCGTGATATAATATGGGAGAAGAGTTTATTTCTTTTGGAGAAAGTTCATTTCGTGAGATATCGCACCTTTGTTCTATTTTGTGTTATTTCACGTTTGAACTTGTATTTCGGTGTTATTTCGTTTTATCGCGATATTCAAAATTGTGCCTCTAGTGATAAGTTATGTATTTGTAGGAATCTGGTTTTAATGGTTCCATTCTTCATCTTTCGATTCTCGATTATACGATTTTTCAAGGATCGGGTGTATCGAGGAATCAAGGAATTGAGTTTAAGATCCCCGGTTATTTGTGTTTGATATTAGCAAGTAAGACGACAGAATTACCAACGGTAAATTGTATTGAAAAACTCACATTTTCAGTGATAAATTATTCCTTCCGCAGTATAATTTCATGAATTTTTTCATTATTAAAATATTGTAATGTTTTTTTTACTTGTAGTAGGGTGAAAACTTTTTACAGTTTAATGATTGAAAATATAAAGTTCTAACAATTCATAAAGGAAATTCATTCGAATGTAACCATTTTAAAGAAAAATAATTTAGGTCTAATGATTTTTAAGAGATTTAATTGATTTTAACGATTTTAAAGAAAATTCATTCAGTTTCATAAAGATTTCTTTCAAGTCTTGACGATTTTCAAAGGAAAATCTTTCAAATATTTAACGATTACAAATACTAATCGTTCAATTTGATAAAAATTTCTTTGAAGCCGTAATGATTTTTAATGAAAATTCATTCAGGTCTAACAATTTTCAAAGAAAATTCATTCATTTTGGAAAGTTTATTATTCCGATCATATAATTATGTAATTTTTTTTATTCTAAATACCTTTTAACATCATAATGATGTAAGATGGAGTTTTTGGTTAAAAAAGCCTGTTTGACTTGTACATGTAAATGATAGAGCAATTGAATATTTTTGAAGTTTTATGAGGTTATGGTACGATAATTTTTTACAGTTTTAATGGCGTAAGATGGAGTTTTTGGTTAAAAACCTGTTAGCCTTGTACATGTAAATGTTAACATGATGAAAAATATATATACTGTATTTATTTCATAATTTATAATGTTATATCCATTAACGATCTTGGTATGTGAAGTTTTTCAGAAGTTAGTGCTAAACAATGTTTGTATTTCATTTAAGGTTGTGGTGTAGTTTGTTTAACGCCAAGATGTATAATTTTTCTATCTTGAAAGTGATTATGAATTTTTTAATAAACATTTTGTTTCACGTGAAAAACAAATAGTGTCACTTGTTATTTATTTTTTATACCTCATTTCACTAACTTTTTTCTATAATATCTAATGTAAAATAATGAGTGATGGTTTTATTAGTAGTGAAGAGAAATGAGTAGGTGTCAATTAATAATGGTGAGCTGATTACTTGTATTAAAAAATTCAGGATAACTTTTTGCTTGCTTTCTTGACTTAAAAAGAGACTTACTATCATTTAAATTAAAACTTGATTAAAAACTTACTTTGAAGGGCTGAGGGAAAAGTACAAAATAATTATGGAGAAATTTGCTGAATGAATGAATGAAGTTTTGCAAAGAAACAAGGAAGCAGGTTAGTATCTTGAGAGAACCTTCGGCCATTCCAGCTATTCAAGTTGAAAGTTGGAGTAGGACACAATGCTCTGCTGACCAACTTTTGTGACACCCTAGGGGAATATATTGAAAGCAGATCCCGAATACCTTCACAGAGGCTGGTAGCAAAGACCTTTGCCCCCCCCCCCCCCCTGTCTAGAATCTACAACTGCACAGAACACAGTCCAGCAAACATTTTAAATATTTAATTTTACATACAAGTTCAGAAATTATAAGAGTTCCTGTTCAAAATACATCATGGTTATGTCTGGAGAAGAAGATAAATATAATATATTTAAACTAGTTTTTAAATAAAATTTAACACAAGTTATGTAAAAATATTAGTATATTTTCCCATAAAAATACAACAATTATTACCTTTTAGTAAAAATGTAATAATAATGTTGAAATAGCTATTTTTTAACTCGGAAAAACATGATTTCCACCTGTATTCCTTGTGTTTCATTAAACTTACATCAGAAATTGTTAAAATATTAAATAGATTCAAATATATACATCATATGTTACATGGAATACATTTTTGCTTTTGGAAAGTTTTTGGTTAGACATAAAGAAAGGAAATGCATAGGTTAGCATGCTCACCCAGGCGTGTCACACCCTAAAAACAATTTTTTTTCGCAATGTGTGGATGTCATGTTAGATTTTGGTCGGCGGGTTTTATAGGAGATGTCTCTCATTTCCCCTTGTTTCATGCGCACAACCAAGTGCTTCTCGGCTCACACTCATCGGCTCTCAAGACATCGATGTTAAGAGCCATCTAAATCTCTCCCAATATTGTTTTCTCTCCTATATGTCGAATTGATAGTAAAAACATTTCTTAATGAGTGAATACTTGTAGAAAGTATCTCTTAATGAGTAAATACTTATATAAATTATTTCTGTTTTAACAATTAAATGAAGTAAGTCTTGTGTTTCTGTGTGATTTTACAAATCATAATTTGCTTGATTCAAATATACATTTGTTGTTTGAATTTTAAATCTGAAGCTTATATCGGGAACTTGGAATTCAGGGACTTGTAATTTTCTTTTCACTGATCATATAGTCTACCTGTTGCATAAGGTTGAAACCACAGCGAGTCAGGCCAAATCTCTCGAAGTATGCATTCAGAGGGTCGACGACATGAAGCAGAGGAGCCAACAGCAGAAAAAACATGCTCTGAATACTCCAGCGGGGAGGGCACATCCTGAAACAGATGCAGGGATGCCAACTCACGAGAAATATGAGAAAGCATTCTCGGGGCTAACACTGGGATGCATACAGCTGGTTTTTGCGAGCACCAGGCTCGATCGATAGCAGAGGTCTTCAGAAAAGTCAACTTTTTGAGTAGAGGTGGTAGGGGCACGTTCGTCTGGACAAGGGCCGGTTTTGAAGTCGTTAGGAGGGAGGGGGTGGCTGTCATAGTGGTGTCGCGTCAGTTCTGAGGATGAGGGGTGGAGGGTAGGGGGTGGCTACAAGCATCCTACTCCCGATGTGCATGCAAGTAGGCAGTTGTCGCCAACTTGAATCAGTGGAGAAAATTTACAATCGAGGACAGACTGGTGACTGACCCCCAGGACCTCGCACTCTGGCGAGGGGTGGTAGGGGCATAGGGTTGGTTGGCATCGTGGAGTCGGACTAGCTCTGAGGAGTGCAGGGTGGGGAGGGAGTGGGTTGCAGGCAGGGAACTCTTGATCTGCATGCAAGTAGGCAGTTGACACCATCTTGAGAAATTACCGAAAACATTTGATGATCGCAGGCAGCTTGGGCAGCGCGCTCCGACGAGGGGAAGGGGAGGGGGAAGGGGGTTATGGAGTGAAGTGACCTCAGCTATCCCACTCCCCGCCATCTTCAGTCGTTCATCAATGCTTGTGGGAGACACACATGCTAGTTGTCAGCTCCTTCATAAACACAGCACCTCTAGACACGTGGTGGCCAACGAGCTTACGATCGTAGGTTACCACAGCTACGGACCATCTCTAGTGATAGCCGCAATTTAATATAAAAGTATTTTATTGGGAAAATTTAATTTTCATGTATTAACTTATTTTTCTTCTTTTCGGATCGATATACTTTGTTTGTGATAAATAATTGATTTCTGTGTTCGGTCTGCGAAAATACCATTTGCGTTAACAATTGCAGTGGATTTCATAAACATTAAAATTGTTTTCCTTCATTTACGAGTTTTTACAATAATTTAAACACAGTTGTCTATCAGCCATGCTAGACATATCTCCTCACAGCTCGACATAAGTGCTACTCATTCATACATCGAACGAACTAATTTTAATATCATTTGGGGTAAGATTTTTTCTATTGTTATATATTTTACTTATCAGGATAGACATACGCTATTGTGTCTGGTTTAAATCGAATTCAGAGTTTTTTTACCATAAGATAAAATTCACCAGGCTGATCATGTAAGGTATGTGTAAATGTGTTAAAGTGTTATTTATTCATACTGACTAGCTAGATTTCGTTTAGTGAGTTGAACTGGTCGACATCACATGTTATTCATGTAGTTAAAATTCTCTCTCATGAAAATTTTATTTTTAAGTTCGAGACTCACATTATGTTTAAGACTCACATAATTCCACTTACTATTCATGTAGTCGTTTGAAATTTCCGATTCGATGCATGTAATTTATTCATATGTAAAACACTCTTAAATTCTCTAACTTTTAATTGCATTCCGAAAATAGATTTTTTAAAACATAAATCGCATCTTTCAAAGTCGCCTATCTACCATCTACGAGCAATATCCACCAAAACATAACATTTACACTTAGGCCACTCTTAGAAATCGTTTAAACACTCTGAATTTCTCTCATGTGTTAATTATGTTCGTAAAAATTGTCTATCTAACACCAACATCCCTACACATACCTCTAAATTAGAAAAATTAGAAAAAAAATAGCCTTAGCCCACTCTTGCACTCAACTGTACACCTTTATAAGGCATTGCAACTCACCACTCTGGTCAGTAGACTGCGAGAGCTCCAAGGGTGAGGATGTGCCAGAGCTCCTACTACCGCCTCCCTCCACCCAAAAAGAAAGAACGGACAACAACAAATAAATTAACCATTTCAATTTGATATCAGATCGATAATCCGATTAAACAAAAGTGGGGTATGATCGTCATTACCCTACTACTCATAAACGCATTGGTACGCCATTTTGTAAAATAGCACAACATGAAGAATTAAGTTCTTGTGTCTCATTTTTGGAAAATATAAACTGATACCCAACAAATTCAGGTGACAAGATATATTTTTGTTGTCCATCTAAATTTGCATGATCCAAAGAAGTAGTCACATATTTTCCAAATCACAGGAATGTCAATAATTTATTTCATGTTACACGTCCTAAACAATTTCAACCGACTTAATAGGCCTATGTTACAATATCTACGACAAACTTAGAATGTGCCGATAAATATCCGTTTTGTTCTCTAGTAATGAAGATACCGCCACATGATAATTTTTTTAAATCAAATGTCCAAGACCAATCATCCGATTCCCACCGAACTTTTCACACTAGTATGCTACAGTAGGCCATGTTTAAAATATGTCTGGCTTTATTTACAATATGGCTGCAATATAAATAATTAAAAAAATATATATAATTTCCATTAAACAATTTCACCAATTTCAATTAAACTTTATGTATTGTGAGTATCCATTAGAAGCATCAACTATGTTTATATATATCATCTTTTGCAACTTCTTTGTAATAAAGTGTCAGATGATAAAATGCATCATTTCTGCCATATCTTCGGAACCAATCGTCTAATTTCTACCAATTTTTTCTCTCAAGTAGCACTACAGGGGACCTATAAACTTACATAATTCAAGTTGGTCACGCATTTTTTTCAAAACAGTGCCATATAAATTAATTAAACAATTTTACATATTTCGGTATCTTTAAGCAGCATCAGATATGCTTATACAGAGCCAGTTTTTTGTATGTTTGGTACGATAGCGCCAAATGAGAATCTTAAGCTCTTATGACGCATCTCGGGAACCGTTCAAGCTATTTCCACCAAATGCTGTATACGAGTGGTGATATTACGGTAGGCCATGAAAACTTACTCACGCGCTTGTTTCCAAAATTATGGCCCCTGTAAATATTCGAATTTAATCATCCTGGTCTACCAAAAATTTAGACTGACCGCTATCGCAGTTGATGTCCCGAATCCTAGCTCCCACGTTCTAGTTGGTTACACGCCAGCTTATGGTACGAGATCTTCGGCGTTCAAGACCTATATATTGCACGTGTGTATTTGTAATTGCATTATTAGTACTGCATTTGTTTCTGGATGCATCTTTAATGATAAATCTATCAACGATGTGTCAAGACCCACCTACCGTATAACCTTTTAATACCTCCATGAAAACTATTTTAAACCAAGTGACAGAAATTAAGCTCATTAGTTATAGTGATGACATCTGGTTTTCAGTTGAACAACGTAACTGGTATTTATTATTATAGCAACAGCAAAACAGAAAAGTTTTGGATTTGACATCAAATTATTCAAAAAAATAAAGTGTATTTGTTTTTATTCCAGGTTAATGGCATCATATGCAATGGTACAGGTTTAACAATGTATGGTACAATTATAAAATAATAGTTTTTTTTGTATTCAATACGACTAAGAGGGATTAATACCGCCCGGCTTGGATTTATGATTTCTTTTCCTCTGAAACCTGACAGTAGAGAATGTGTTTTACATTTGGCTGTGTTTTATTTTCGTAGATAAACATATTGGGGAGGGAGGGGCAGGTTAAAAGTTCTGTCAAGAAAAATTTACTGTATTTCAAATATGCTGTAACGCATTTCACGCGGCAGATAGACGGGGACCTTAAGTCTTCCGCCTAGCTGGAGCTTTAACTGCGGTGCAGTGTGTTTGAAATACACGTTTTTCAACGAAACTGTTAAACGTGCATCCAATGAAAAGAACACGCCCTTCAAAGGAGGGATGGTGGGTGCTTTCAAGACTTCACGCACATTAAAAGTGCAATTTCAAAACACTCCAGAAAGGCAAAAAAAAAAACGACTTTTTCAAAGTACTGTGTCTCAGAATATATGCGTCAGATATATACAAAACTACTTAACGTATTCAGTCCTTGTCAAATTATTTTTATATATTTTCCGCGACAAATTCGATTTCAGGAGGTGCATTACAATTTTTGGCATGACAAAGCATGAATAATACCTTCCTTGATGTGCTCGAAATGTTACAGCTTTTCTGTATTTGATCATTTCTAACTTGTAACAGCCGAGGAAAAATAATTGAATTTTTTTGTGCGAACAACTACAGAGATTATAATAGCTACAGCAGTCAAACAGAACAGGTTTCAGAGAACGAATGGAGTTATACCCATGTCATGTCGTCCGAAGTAATCCATCCAAAATCCACGTTAAAAGGGTAGTAGCCGAAAATAAAAAATTCCAAGATAGCGGGGCGTGATCCACCTTAAGGGCCCTGCAGTGAGCCTTCCTGCGGAACTTACACCAATAAAAAAATAGGATCACCGCTGAAATTCCCATATGCACATGCAGTGCGACGAGAACACCGCACGCAAGTTCAGAGCCTTGCGCGTAGCGGCGATAGGGCGCTTGATGCGCGTAGCAGTGTCGCCCTTAGAGCTCCAGCGCTTCTCCGCCTCAGACAAGGGGGGAAAGCTCCAGGTAGACGGAGTCCTTAAGCGAAACTCGCATTTGCTTTATTTTCCCGTCTCTGTACTTCTCAACCACAGCCAACGCGCTGATCGGGCGAGTACAGCGCGGCTCGGCTCGTGTTGGTTGGCCTGTTACCTCGCTGTCCCCTGAAGCGGGGAGGGTGTCGCGCGAATTGTAACAACGGAGCAATTTCCGCCTGGACCCCCTCTCCTTTCCCCTTCCTGTGGTGGTGACAGAGAGTTGCGTCACCAGGGCGTCAACGTGCTGGCCCCGACCGGACAGCGGATACGATGGCCGCTATCAGGGCCGCCGCTCGCCTACTCCTCTGACTCGACCGTCATGTTGAGCACAGGGTGACTAACATTATGTGAAATAGAGGGAAAACTGAAAGAGTCCGGGAAATGTGTGTGAGACCAGGGAATTTATATAAAATAATTTAAAATATATATTTAATAAGAAAATAAATATTAAATTATAGCATTTATGCTACATGTCAGCTTATAAACTGTAGGCTTAGTGTTACTTTAGTTTATTTCACCTTCACATTTATGAGCCTGGGGACGATTTTGTTGTCTCGTATGTTTAATTACAACTATTATTGCATACATTTTCTTGCCATTTTTTCTCGTTGATGTGGCAAGAATTGACATTGTGGAAAATACCTTTATACGTGTAAGTGTAAGATTTTGAAAATATATATTAAAAAATTTCTAAATAAACACTTTCAGTGATTCTCATTGAATTGATACATAGTAGTGTGTCGCTTTTTTGTTTCGTGTTTGTTTTCTATCTATGAGAACGCTAGAATTTGACCTTTTTTGTTATCTTTTCCACTTGCCTTCTTTGTACCTAACTACTTATTCTTTTTTTACTTTGGTTTTTTTTATAAATATTTGTTTTTGCTTAGGAAAGCATCCACAAAAGAAAGCCCTCTTATTGTTATCCATAAAAAAATTGTTATTTATTTTAACAAACTTACTAATATATAGTTTTCATATTTGCCGCGTAAGTTGATCAGATAAATGTAACGGAATACCTGGAAATGTCAGGGAATTCGCCATAAGGCTACTACTAGCCAACCTGTGAGAGATTGTGTGGAGTCGTGAGATGCGGGAAGCTCTTAACAACGAGGTCTTGAAAGCCGATGGAGGTGAAACGAGGTGAGAATATAGCAGCGCCGGAATACAATGGCGGGGGGAAACAGGAGATCACCGAGAAAAGCCGCCGACCAGCGGCATCGTCCGGGCACGATTCGAGCGTGCGAAAGTCCGGGAGAGACCCCTCCGGTAATAGAGCCCGATTCGCCCAAGTGGGAGGGAAGTTGTCTGACCACTATACAACCGCGGCCACTTCGAGGTTGTCAGAGACGGAGCAAAATGCTGAGTGCGGTGGTATAGTAAGGAGACATCGCCTGGAGTGATTTCGAAAACCATGGAAAACACGAAATCAGGATGGCCGGGACGGGAATCGAATCCAGGTACTTCGGAATGCGAGTCCGAAAGTTAGTCACTGCGTCACTTCGTTCGGTTCACGTCTTGCGAACATTTTTAGTTGTGCTGTGAGAATGGCAGCGCTAGGAATTGGGTTATGGTAATAACGGACTGCCGATATATAAGCACAGGGGCGTGACAGTCAACGCATGAGTGGACGGTGAAGGCAGCTGGAATATCAGAGTTGCTAAACATTTGTCCCCTAAACAGCAGTTGCCTTTACCACCACACGTTTGTTACCACTAACCCACATCTTCGCGAAGCGAACAACCTGGTATAATAGTTTAAACGGCGCCTGAATCCTATGTAACTAACACGTATCTTGTGTGCTGTTGGTTGCCGTATATCAGGCGCTGCGCTTCGCATTTGTTACTCGCCAAAAACACTTATCTACTGTATATTTACATCCATGGAAACAGTTGTAAATATTATTGCTTCAGAGCGGAAAAAATAGTTAACTCTCTAACGTCATATTTTGAGCCTAAACACAATATTTAATTAAATGTGTTTTTGTCATGTTTATCAGTTATAATATTATGCATGTGAGTTATTTCAATTGCAGTCAATATTTAGTTTCTTAGAAATATAATTTGTCTGTGCAGATAATTTTAATTTTTTTCAACAGTTTTTATTTTGGCCACATATTTATATGTATTTACATTCTTGTATTAAGCACCTATGTTTATCTAGAAGGCCAAGAACTGTTTTGTGTTTTTGAACCTTTACCACAATTTTAAAGTGGCATGATGAATGAGTTTAAACTAACCCCCCCACTATTGGTTATATTTTGGAGAATATTCTTAAGTAAGTTTTTTGAAAGGAAAGGTGGCCATCTTGGTACACGACGTTAGATAACCAGCTCGGGTGAAGTGAGCCCTGGGTGATTTCATTAGATTTCCATGAGTAATTAGTCGAGTTCGCCCCTGAATTACAGGCCGGGCAAATCCACGCACCATACATGCTGCCCAAAAGTGTCAAAGCAATAATCACACCATATTGGGTTATTCAAGTGTTAATGTGCCGAAGATTTATTCATGTTATGCACGTACGCTACTCTCACACTGCTTCCCTGCTTACCTAAGGGCGCAGTTAGGATGTGCACTTTACCACAGAGACTCACTGCCCGCACGGCTACGTCATCTTCACACTCCGCACGGGGGTAGTGTTGCATTATTAAGGGTAGTGTCTGCAAGTCTTTCCATTAGGCGCAGCGACGCAACTCGTTCGTGAGAAGGACTATAACCTAACCTAAACACGTCGATCACACAAACAACAGTGACACTCATATTCCCGATCAATTATTTATTAAAACTCTGTAATATGTGCATTAAAAATTTCATTTGAATGATTTCTCAAATGGACATTGCTGATAGGACAGGCCTTCGTGAACACTGTAGAACTATGTTATGATCTGGAGATTGTGTGCTGAACCACAAGAAAGCCTGCAGTTCACGATGAAGTACACAGTGATCGCAAATATTGTGTTGGGGCAGCTTGACGCAGTGCTGCTTCGTGCTGGTCCTTCTTTGATTAGCTCTCCACTCGTTGAAGGGAAAACGTTTAGAAATCGCAACATTACCTTTTGTCGTGTGGTGAATCACATAGTGAATTACTATGCGTACAGCATTACTTTACATTTTATTTCTCACCTAGTAACTTCATGTAAAGACATCACGTTTGCAATATGCAGCCTCAGACGCGCCACCGTTCTTGTCCAGGCTTCAGGGGAGTTTTCTCTTGGTATGCGCCACCATTGTAAACCACATAAAAAAAATAATAACACACGCTATTAGAAAGACTGCAAACTGAGATGTGACTTTTTTTCAATTAACCATGTGGGTGAAATTAGTAGTCTCTTTGTTGGCTGTAGCTAACCTATGAGATTGATTTGCCGTTCCATGATAAAGTGAAAAACTTAATGGAAAATTTGTAAGTTGGTGGATGTGGAAGTAGTCTTGTTTTCAAGGGAATATGATACTGTTTGGAGTAGGCTATCCTACCCGAGGGAAGACCTGTCATTCAGGCCAACATGAAGATTGGCGGATGTGAAATGTGACACGGATTGTAGCTGTTGTGGAACGAATGCATTGAAAACCACACTCTATGAAAATCCTGGTCTGGAAAAAAAAAAAAAACTAATTCTCTCTCTCCTCAGCGCCAGAGATAAGACCGGGGATGTGAATGGTCTGATAGGTTTTTAACTAACTATTAAAGCCACAGGCAAAGTGTTTCCATTATTTACTTCTAATACGTTTGAAATTAAGTTATAAAGTTATGACGTCACCGAAACGTCTTTATCGCCATCATATTTTTCCGAAAATGTTGGATGGTTGCATTTTATGTATCAAATATTTTGTGTATTGGACATGTTCTAAAATTTATGGGAAGTTTAGTGAGTTCAGCTAGTCAGCATCGTATCCATTAAAAACGGTTATTTCCGATTTCAAAGAACTTTAAAATTGAGACCAATAGTTAGAAACGAAATTAGGTTATGGAGATAAATACTTTATGTAATATCTATCAGAAAATAAATGTAGGTGAAAATTAATATAGAACCGAAATAGTAAACAATTAATGTAAATTATTTTCAATGCACAGCAAATAAATGCAATGAATATACTTAAAATTTAGTTAAGATATTAAATTACATCACAGTGTTCTTCATGCTCATTTACGTAATGGGCTGCATGGCAACACAGCAGTATAATCCTGCCTTGAAAATTATTTTTAAATATAAAATTTTAGGTCGGTCAGACCTTTTGACAGTGTGACATATTTTTAGGAACATTCAAGATTATTTGGCCAAATGTGTTTGGTGGCAATATTTATGGCTGTAATTCGCCTCGAAATTTTATTGGCAAATATATTTGAAAGATAAAATTTGAAAGTTTGACAAGGGCATATCACAACCTTGTTTGAAATTCTATACAGGCTGTTCACGGAAAAATGAGCACTTTTGAAAGCCCTCCTTAAGATCTACTTGTATGCACGTTGTGTATTCTTCCACTTCATGTAAAATTAACATTTCCATGGGCCTCATCACTTTATTCATGCGCCGGTCAAGTGAAATTGGGAAATGATTACAAAAGTAAACATTTTTATAAATCTGCTAATTTTTACACACTGAGGCGTAAAAAAAAAAAACAATTTAAATTTTCACAAATGGTTACCTAAGACTTCTCATTTGACGCTAACATATGGAACTACTTTCCATCTATCGTAACCAACTTTATCGGACGCATGTCATTCAGTGCACCCGTTCAATATATGCAGGCAGGGCAAGTGACTGTTTTCTAAGGTTGATTTCAAAAGTGCTCACTCACTTTATCGTGAAGAGAGTATATGTATTGTAGTTTTACAAAAGTGACTTTGATCGCTGTTGTTTTCCAGGTTCGGCCATCATGTGCTACGAGTGTAACAGCCACAATGATTCGAGGTGTGCGGACGAGAAGCTGCCGGAGAACTTGAAGAAGGACTGCTCAGAGCACATGAAGGGTGTACAGTACACCATGTGTCGCAAGATAGTGCAGAACATTGACTTCGAGGTGAACGGAAGTAAGTGACGAGTTCTCTATTTTGATCAGATACCTGTGCAGTTTCCTAACATTATTCGACTAATTATAATATTACCTTGTCATTTATATTCAGCTGCATTTTAGAAATAAATCAGTAAGCGAAAGTTTTCGCGGCAGTTGCTATTGAAATTCTATTAGAACGTAGTAAAGCAGTATTATCATTTTAAGTGAGAACAATTTATAGAAATTGCTTTATTCTCATCACGGGAAATTATTTTAATTGTGTGTGTCATTATTATTACAATTGCCGTTTTCGGAAGGAAAATGTGGCATACTTACTTATGAAGTTAGAGTGTGGTTAGGAACATATCAAGTACTTATTTACTTCATTGTACCCTCCAAGGATGTGAGCTATATTTCTAATCGGCAGGGTGTAACCACAGAACTCCTGATTTAACGTACTCTTATTGTGGTTCAGTAGGAGTAGACTAAACCGAGTGTCTGAGTTTTCTCGTGAATTAGGTACGTGAAATTTTCGAACATGAAGTTTATAATTAACGTAATGAACGTGAGCATTAAAGCATCTTTGCAAGAAACTCATGTTTCGGTATGTTACAGCTATCCACAACTATCTACCATAAGTTTGTTTGGTTTCTTATAGTCTCAGAAAATCTACTGGCTGTATTAAAATTCGCGGTTTTTGTATTTTTCTCATGTATAATATTATATTCATTTCAGAGTTGCGGATGTACTTTTCAGGAGACGTTCATTTTCGTACTACAGATTATGCACCCTAAAAAATTTTTTTGTACTTTTACAAGAAAAATCTTTGGAAACCCAGTTGCCAATAAAATCCTTTGTAAAAATATAAACAGTTTTCTTGTATAATCTGCAGATCATATATTTGTAATAATACAAACGATATCCTTGTGTTACAACTTACATTATTGAAAAGTATGCATAACATTTATTTCAAAGGAAGCAAATGTGATGAACTAATAATAGAGAATAACTTAAAAGAAAGTATTTCAAAATATAATTGATAAAAAACAAAATAAATAAAGTTACACTTTACCATCATGGGAACTAGAGCCCATACATCTTGTGCCCGCACCCTTAACCGCAAGATCAGCTCGACTCATGAACTCAATAATAATTTGTATAGGTAGCTATAGCTGCAAGTGCCTCCAACAAGATATTACGTTATTTGATTAAGAAAAATATATTTGTTGCATTTTAAGAGTTCTGTTGTGGAGTTGGGAGATTTGGACGGCTCTTAACAATGAGGTTTTGAGAACCGATTAAGAGTTCGGTGTAGCTAGGAAACAATGACTGAATATAGCTATGAAACAGTTAATGCG
This sequence comes from Dryococelus australis, assembly GCA_029891345.1. Classification (NCBI taxonomy): domain Eukaryota; kingdom Metazoa; phylum Arthropoda; class Insecta; order Phasmatodea; family Phasmatidae; genus Dryococelus; species Dryococelus australis. Next base: position 121,063,782 of record CM057000.1, on the reverse strand, counting down.
TAATATGGTCGCGTTTTATTGAAATATCCGTTTTATTATAAATACTCGTGTTGTTCTAAGTGTTTTACGTCATTAAAACTTGCAATACAAGTAGTGTAATTATGGCGAGTCTGGGACAATGTATTTTAAATAACAGCCGCATTGGCTTCTGCGGCTGGGCGGCTGGCGGTCTTCGGCCCAACTCGGGCGAGCTCGGTAATCTTCGGCACGACTCAGGGAGTGCTCGGCAGTCTTCGGCTGAGGTTTGTCGAAAATATCCGAATGTGCTCGGCAGTTACGTCCACTAATTTCCTTCAAGCATGTATGTTTTTTTTTCTGTTCGCCATATTGGTTTTATAAGCATAGGGAAAGTAAACATTTATTATTTTTGTTTTGTACTTTTTTATGCTGAGTGTGTAAGTGTCCTAAGTATCTCTTCGGTTTTCTAAGTGTCTGAAAACAAACAATTAAACTACAACCACAACACACCACAAGGGTGTATTGTCCCTACAGTTTACCTTACAGGTGAACAGGTTTTACTGTCGTTGGTCACAGTTTGTATGTATGTCAGTCACGTGACATTGCTCGTTCGTGTTAGGCTGTTGGTAGAAAATATATATTTACAATTCGAATTTAAAATTTAATTTTAATTTCTTTCATTATTCATTTATTTAAAGTTGTACTGAAATTGTACATCGGGTATAGCGAATCCATGCAAAAGTCTCTCAACTACATACCCTGACTCGTCTCTTGAAGTCTCGGTTTTTTAGGTATAAGTATGCTATGCAGCATTTATTTTTATGTTTGTATATATGCCTAAAACAAGGCCGTCGTACTAATGCCAACCACATGCACGAATATGTCATTATAATCATGGTATGGGTAAGCGTTTTTATAGGCTTAATTAGCGTTCAATTTTAATGTCTGTACTGCCAGGTCCCTGGAGACTTGGAATGTACGAGGGCAGCTAGGGCGATAATCATTCGTGCTCTTCTCAGATACAAATCCGCCACCCATCCGCCTCCAATCTGCCAACCAGTCCTCAATCCTCGCCAATCCTTCTCAACCATCACCAATCCTCCTCAAATGTCCTCAACCATCCTCATTAATCCTCACCAATCCTCGTCCACAATCCTCACCAAAACTCAGTCCTCACTAATACTCCTAAAACATGACAAATCCTCCTCACAAATCCTTCTCAAACCTCACCAATATTCCTCAATCCTCACCAATTCTCACCAATCCATCTCAATCATCACCAATCCACCTCAATCCTTACCAGTCCTCCTTAATCCTTCTCAATAATCCTCAATCCTCGTCAGTCTCCAGAAATTAATGGACTTGTTGGCTTCCTCTAGCCATACATATACGCAAAAAAACGATTCCCCTACTGTCTCCAAAATTTGTACATGTCGGCAAAATTAATGTTTGTGTATGCAATTAACTATCCGTACATTTTGATACTATGATCTTTGTTGTCATTATACTTACAGGTCTTAACATTTATAAGCGAGTGCTCATAGCACCACTTTAAAGTTGCGAGGGATAAAAGGTTACGACACACAAAAAATAACGGAAATAAAAATTATTTATAATAATTTATTATTATTTTGTAATTACATTTTCAGAATAAAGCAGCTCGTCACATAATCTGATATAATCCCGTTCCTTCAGTTCTCTTATGATCGAGGCCACCTCTTTCATGCTCGAGTAATCCCCACATTGTTGCTCATCTAGCAATCTAAGTCTGTCTACAAGTTTATTGGGAACTTCGGTAAACATGTAGTCAGTATTTTCAGCGTCTTCTGCCTTATTCACATCACTTGTCGAAGGAAACTCGCTGAAGAAACGTGTGAGAGCATCAACGGAATAATCATCGTCTTCGACACTATCACTGTCGTCATAGTCATCATAAATGCTATCTTCACGATCGTTTTCACCTCCTGCTTGATCGTAAATATCAGGTGTACTTTTGTTTGTAGCAGGAGTTGTATATTCATCAGTATTTAGAGCTGATAATTATTTATTTTGAAGTTTGTCGACTTCACGCGAACATCTTGCCAGTGTACGTTTTGCACAAATCGACTCTACTGCACTCATTCCATCTTTAGCTTTAACTTTCTCGTCATAATCGTCTGCGGAAACAGTACCCATCTCTGTAGGAGAAGGTATTGATGACATCACTTGCTGGTTCCCAGTAGACGAAACCTTGCATATCTGACTATCTTCCTGCAGTGTATCATCTTGCAAAAGCTGCAAATGACCATTGTCGTAACGCTTCATCGCGTGAAAGGATCTCTTCTTACAGGCCGTTCCCTCATGTCATCGAGCATTTTGAGTATAGGTGAACACTCGATAGCAGAATCGACACTGGAGACAACCAGTTAACGATGATGCAGGTTGTGGCTCCATGTTAGTTGAGGTCAAAGGCAGACCTTTGTTTACGCAATTCATCTTTGTGGTATAGCGAGAGAGCGCTTCCAAAACGATGTTTACTTCACTGAGTCAGAACATTAACTAAGGTATCTGCATAAATCTGTGCTGTATATATACTTTCTCCCATCACAGAGAAAAATTACCAACTTTTTTCTAAGTTCGAGATAAAATTTGTTTTTATGGTTCCGGGCCCTGAACTCGGATCCCTCCGCCATGCATGACCTTTGTAAAAAAAAAAAAAACTGAAATCTTGTTGTATGATCTTAAGATTCAGTTTGGGCCAGAAGTTCGAAGTTGGTGAATGTTTGTCTTAGAACAGGGTGGCGCAGATAAGGTTTATTCAAACTCAAATTGAGAAACTCAATGCTTTTAATTTGGCAACTAAAAATTTTCGCTACCAGAGCGCACTGTCGCAAGTGTACCGGATTTTTCCGTTTTCTTACATAAGTAAATGCGATGATTGCAATGTTCACAAAATAAATATGATTGTGTAAAATCTTCCCATTTAGACTTCCTACATAAACGATAAACTTTGCTCTTAGCTGTAGAGTGGAAATATAATTAAATATTTCCTCATGTTTAATAGTCTGTCGTAAACTGGAATTATTTGAACTTTAGCTTACGCAATTATTTTATTTAAAAATGTCAACTAGATAAAAAAAATAGTCAAGAGTTTTAATCCAATCATTTTAGAGCTTTCCTGCGCAATTCCCTTAAGGGAAAATATAAAAGTACAGAGTTTCTTTTAATTGCAGTTGTATTTATTTCGCACTTAATTCCGTAACGATTTTTCCGTTTAAATAGGCTTGTCAATAAACACAGTTGTATATTCACTGTTTGCTCTTGTAAACACTATTGGGTGGGGCAAGTATACAGTATGTTCGGTTACTCACTGTCTAAATTCCAGGCATAGTTTCTTTGAACTAGTACTAACACAAAGACCCTGTAATCCATTCACGGTCACTTCACACTTTTCTGAAGCCCTACTTAAGTTCTACTTCCAGAATATTCCTCCGCCTTGTGCAAAGGAAGCTTAACTAAGTCTATGAAATTACACAAGAGGGCGACGCACCGAATTTGTGCGCACTCATTTGCAATAGTATTTTGCATGAGAATTATTTCTCACTAGGCATTACCAATAAACATGTTTCTCATTGCTTGAATTCTAATTTATTGCAGTTTAAATTTTATAATTTATAAGTGAATTATAGGTAGCACTTCAATTTTACGAAAAATAAGCTACATTTATGTTAACAGAGGTATAAGATGCTTGTGATAAATGGCATATTACGGAAATAACTAAACATGTATTACATGGGGTGGTATTTCAAATGTTTGATTTTAAAAAATGTGAACAAACCGCGAATAGACTATATACACTTACATCCGGAAACTTGTTTTTATATCAAATTATTGTGTTCAAAATTGTGGCACACAACACTCTGAGAACAAGGCGATGCGATCGTGCGTGTAGGACAAGTTGTATAGGTATAGGCTGTTCATGATAAAGTGAGTACTTTTGAAATCAACCCTAGAAAAAATTCGCTGCTCCTACCTGCACTCAGTGACGTGGCAAAGATGGAGGGAAAGTAGTTCCATATCTCAGCGTCGTATAAAAAGTGTTACGTAACCATTTGTGATAACTTACAATATTTATTTCGCTTACTGTTTTTTTTATATGTAAGTGTAAAAATGAGAAGAGTTGTGAAATATTTGCTTTTCTAATAATTTCGGTTTCACTTCACCGACGCATGAATAAGTTGATGAGGTTCATGGCAATGTTAATTTTACATAAGGCGAAAGAATACACAACTTACATGGAAGTAGATTTTTAGCAGGGCTTTCAGAAGGGCTCAGTTTACCGTGAACAGCGTATAGTAAGCGTGCGACGCTGTGTATGTAATAATTTATCGTGGTGCGTCTGCGATCTATGCAAGTCGTCGTACATGCGTGACCACACATCCTTATTCTGCAGGCGTTGCAAATTATAATTAACTTTTTAAGCTACGTGAATAATAAAAGAGAGATTGTAATTAGTTACAAAATTACTTTATATTTGATATATGTATATTAATTTATCCTTTTTTTTTTAACGTATAAAATTGAGAATATTTGGTACATTGCCGTTTTTGGTTGCCAAACTTTTAACACTGATCTTCCTAACCTGCAGTAGAAATAACTTTACCGGAGTGGAGTAAACCGATGGGGCAACTGTTTACGGGTAAGGCTTATTCTACTCATTTTGAGAAACTCAATGCTTTTAGTTCGGCGACGAAAATTTTTCATCACTAGGTAAGCGCTAGTGTCGCATGTGTACCAGATTTCCTTCCACCCGGCCACGTGTGTATGTGTGTATATTCGGCTAAGGTTTCTAAACTACTAGGCGGATTTTGATGCGGTTTTCACCTCCATTTAGAGAGTTTATTGAGGAAGGTTTATATATACAATACATTAATATTTAATCTTAGGATAGTAGAGAAATGTCCACGTTTTGTAATCAAGTCAGAAAAAGCCACTTTTCGGGCGCTTGCATGGCTTACGCTGACTAAACCATAAGAGATGCATCAAATTAAAGTAGTGTAGAATTGTAGATCTCAAAAAGGTCTACAGAAAAGTTCGCGACAGCATATGTTTATCTTTTAAGGAAGAGTTTTTGAACAACACAGTATTAATCATATGTAAGTCAGCTTAACCATTTAGTGTATATACTTGCTGTAAACCTAAACAACGCCATATTTGTATATGGCATCCGAGCGAGTCCGGGGCGGGTTGCTAGTCAAATATAAAAATCTTTGTAATTAAGTAAAAATCTATCGTTTTTATTATTCACGTAGCTTAAAATGTTAATTATAAGTAACACTGGACACCCAGCGGTGGAAAGTTGAGCTATTCCAAGTTCTTCCATAAGAAAATTGGTTTTGTTCGTAACGTGAGTGGAATTGACCTTAGTGTGGGGGTGCGTGTGTTTGCAGACAAGCCGGACAACCGGGTGATCCGGGGCTGCGGCTTCGACGAGTCCAATTACAAGGGTCGGTGCTATCAGAGGTCGGGCTTCGGCGGCCGCCAGGAGGTCTGCTCCTGCCTCACGGACTTCTGCAACGGAGCTCCCCCGCTCCTCGGGCCGCTGTCAACGCTGCTCCTCGGCTCGGCGGCCGCTCTCGCCCTTTTCGCAGCGCTCTACTGAGTCTGCTACTGCACGCCGCTGTTCGCCTCGCCGTGCTCCGCCCACGACAATGCACTCCTCGTGACGTAGCTGGTCCCCGGTCTGCGTCTCCCCTCACTCGAACCACGACCGGCTTGGTTCGGCCTTGAAAGAAGCGTGTCGCGACGAACCCTGTGAGCTTGGAAGAAAACCTGGTTTGCAAGCGAGCTTTCGTCAAGTCTAAATCAAGCTACGGGTTGTTCGCGATTAATTGAGCACATTTGAAAGCCCTGCTTGAGATATACTTTTCTCCTCATTCTGTAACCATCCGCCGTGCGTTATGTTTACTGGTCCCTGGGTCTAAGAAATTCAAGTAAAATGGTGAGCTTGCATGGTATCTGGGAAGAGCGGGGCCTCTTACGCCCTAGCCAGTGAACTGCCTTGCAATGTTTTTTTTTTCCTTTTGCAGCATGTAACTATGAAACTTTTATTGGTTGCCTACCATTTGATGCTGTTGTCGGCCGTCGTTTCGCGTGAATCTGGTTAGCGTGTTTCGAGTTTCAGCAGCCTCAATAAAAATAAGGCCGTTTTTGGCAATGTTGAAATCTCAAAAATAGTGTCATATAATCAAGGTATCTTCAAATGTATATTCCTGGCCCGTGTAAATGTGAATAATTTTACGACAGCTGAAATTGAAATAAAACGTAACAATCTGAAGCGCTTGTCGTTATTCGTTATCAGTGTACTGAAAGTTATCCAGTCAGTATTTCTGTTGTAATAAATTAGCTGCAAGCAAGTTTTTTTTTTTTTTTTTTTTTTTCTGAATTGTGTTTTCGAATGTGCTCATAGAACCGTGAACCAAAATTCCATATTTATAATGGACTGTATATATGAACAAGCAAACTATTATTGCCCTGCCAACCAAACACACATTTCAATATTTTTTAAAAATAATATAGTAGTTTTTTTAACTTCAAAGAATAAGTACGACGAAATAAAAATTTGTTTTTTTGACTGAATTTAAATAGTTTCTCTAGGCAGTGGCGTTGGCACAAATATATTTCACGTTGGGGGGAGTAAATCAGCAAAAGAAAATATGAAATAATCTAGCATCTCGGAGGGGTTTGCACAGAAATAAGTCTTCCTCCCTCCTTTTGAAGAAGTAAATTTTCGTGGTGCCAGTCATTTGTGTGGAAGTACCATTTTGTTTTTCATGTACACATCAAGATGTGAAAATGTGCCGTGCTGAAATGGACATTATTTTTTCAATGTACTCGCGTCCTTTTCCCTTGCAATTTTCTCCGTCGACGTCCTAGTAAGCTTAAAAAAAGTTTCCGTGTGCAATTTTATGTTACCGTAGCGTGTTTATGTTTTTTTTTTTCCCCTACCACAATTGCAAGAAGAGGCGTGAACTTTTACTCAAAACTGTAGTTTAAGACGCAAGTTATAACACGAAGCAATATTTACTGCTAGTTTGGCCATAGTTTATCGATTAGCTTCAATGCGTTGATTGTGTACAAACGTTAGCGTTTATAGAATCGCATTAAGTTAGTACGCCCACATATATATATTTTTGGTGTTTTTTTTTTTTTTTTTACGCGAGCCTAACACTTTACCGAAACATTGATGCATTTTATGTACTCGGTAAGTAGGTATAAGTGAAGTACGTATTCTCCTGGATAAGAATGTTAGTACAGGTAGTTTTTTTTTATGAGAATTTATACTCTCATATTTATTGTGCAATAGCAGATCACTTTTTAGAAAAAAAAACAGTTTTCAGTTTCAATTTTCATGACATTTGTAGTTTAAAATAGTTTTCTTTCCTAAGTGTATTCTTCCAGTGGTCACAAAAGTGATGGCTGATAAAACTATGTTGTATTATGTAAGTTTCTTTTTTCCATACAACCCTGCATTCCACGTTACATGTAGTTGTGCTGTTTAACATTAGCCTTAACCATTGATATTCCATTAAATAACTCTCATTAATTTACGTTTCAATATATGTATATATACAAACATCAGTGTTTTATTTCATTACTGGTTGTAGTCTGTGTAAGAAACATTTTACTTATTTGACAGGGTTATTTAGAATCGATTACCCCAATATGCAATTTCAGTAACTCATGTACAGTTGTCTAATGTGTAGAGTGCTTGAAAATAACCTATTCATGTTATAAAATGATAATATTATTTTCATAAATATATTTTGCTATGAAATATTTTTTCCAAAAAAACTGCAGTCATAAATATGGACAATTAAAATCAAAACTACAATATTTTTGTTATCTTGTGTTAGTTCTTCTGTATTGCTGTTACTAATGTATTATACATAACTTTAAATGAATAGTGCAAAGTATTTCAACAGTGAATAAAAACTCCAATAAAACATTTTCACTGTTTAAGTATTTATTGTGTGTTTTCCACCTTTAAAAATAACGTATTTTCTTCCATTTAATAAAGAAAATTTACATAAGAGTTATATTCATTAGTGAATACAACATAGTAACGAACACACCAAATCCTTTAGCAATATTTACTCCATCAAATAACAAATTTTAGAAAAATGAAATCACTTTTCTTAACAATAAATTTTTTGAAAATTTATCCATTTACAGAAAGACTTTACAGATTTTTATAAAAAATATTATCACAATCAACTTTTCACCTGAACAGTGGGAGTGGAAACAAATTACGTACAAATGTGTATTTACTATAGCAGAATAACAGTAAAAGATGTATACATCTGAGACAGTCTCAAATGTATCTGTTGAAAAGCTATTTATTTTGGCTCACAAGATTCATTTACATGGGTTCATATCTCAATATCTCTGTATCCACATAGCTCCATTAGGCATTAAAATTAAAAACTAGACAAACACTTGTGCTCCCTCAAAAGGTTCCATACAGTCACTGCGGCGGCGGAAAAGGTACAATCGCTACCAAATTTTTAAATTTAACTTCAATTAATAACGACCCCAAGTGGCAATTGAAAATATAAAAAAAAGTTACTACCGCCTTGTATAATACATATTTACTGGCGGGAAATTCAGATACACAAAACATTAGGCCACATATATTTTATAAAGTGGGCTATTAGTCATCATGAAATTGTGTTCTTCTTGATACTCGTTCCTTATGCATTTGACAAAACAGCATTGGATCAATAGAATTGATCTACATTGAATATTAACACTACAAGAAAAATCCATAAGCCGCTCGCACATAAATATAGGCTAGCACGATATATAAAATATCACTACCACACAGGGTATTACTTAGAAATATTTCTCTTCAACTTCGTAACCACTTAATTACAATGATTAAAAGCATTAAAATCCAACATGAACCTTCTATAATGAAATAATGAGTAGAGCCCTCGTCATTATGTAGCGGGACTACAGCAAGAGTGACTAGAATAGCTTTTCCAAATAGGCTTATTCTCTGTTACAATTTTCACCCCTGCGTAAAATATAATTTCAATGGTAGCTGCGACGGATATTTTAATTACAATCGCCTCTGAAGGATGGGCTTAGCATTCCAATACACACATTTTAAGTGGAATCCAAATTAAATAATATTTCAATCTGCCCGAAAGCCCTAGAATACCAGAGAGCTCAGCGATCTAGATCCAATACTGGGTCTAAAAGCCCTTCAAATAAAATTATCCTTAAACTGAATCAATTCAATGGTATTTTTAAAAAACACAATAGACTTTAATGTACACGCAGCCAGGCAAATACAGAACCTCCATTCAGAAGTGGCTGCGCCAAATCTGACCTACAGTGCGTCGTGGCTGAGACTCGAAACGCCAGAAAATTTGGCAACTTAACAGGACAGAGGCCGCAAATAAAAGTTGGTTCATACAACTCTAATTCATGAAACTCAGGTGTTCACACATGATTCAAAATTATGACGACACATTACTTACTGCTTGTCGTCCTACATTACGATCCAATCGCACAAAAGCAAGTTTCATAAGAAAACCTACAGCTGACACCTATTCCAGCACAGAAAAGAAACACTCTCGGATTCTCTGCCACGACTCACCTTTACATTAAGTTGGTCACAGAGGAAAATAACCACGATCACTCCAACAAGGGTTGAAGACCCACGTAGCCGTCCAAAACGTGGTAAATAAGGTCATCATGACGCACTTGCATACTGATTGCTAAATGCACCCGAGTTGATGAGCTCTCACTGGTCGCGGCTGCCACTCCCACCTGGTACGCTAATTTTGGGGATTTTCAAAAACATTAGCAGGGCTTTTAAGCTGTTTGCCAGTCCGAGAGTGGGGTTGGCAACATATGTGGCAGAAAAACTCGGTGTTATTTTTCAAGCCAAAAAGCGTTAGTGTTGTTGCAACGATTTTATGTAGTTTCATGTATGAAGCTGGAATTTTATTTTTAATTATTTATGAATATTCTGTAATTACTTCTACGAAAGTTTGAGATTTTTTTTTGTTTGTGATAGTAAATCGGGGTTTATTAGTTATTCCCTCCAAAACTACGAGTGGTTTGAAAATAGTGTGGTGTTACTGTGTCGAGCGACTGGGCAGAAGTGATGTGCGCCATGCTAGCGCAAACTAGTTTTGTTAAAATGGCTGAAATTTTGTCCCGGTCCGATCAGAAAATTCCGGCCAGTCTCGGGGCCGATTTTTGTCGATTTTTAAAGTTTCCTAACGCTGAGGGCGTGTAATTACTGGTTTAAATTGGTTATTTTAGTATAATATCTGTTGTTGACTATTTCACCCGTATAGAACAGTAAAACAGAGCCGAAACACGAGTCGAAAGTGTGAAGTTAGTCTGGTATTCTGATTGGCCGAGAGAGCTTGCGGGGGTGGGGTTTCCTGAGTTGCTCAAGAGATGGCAGCACTGTCGTTATTTACCATGAACAGTTTTATTTTGCGATTGGAAAAATTAAATTTGTTTAATGGGGTTGAAAAATAGTACAATGACCTTGTTTTATTAATTGAATGATGTTTCAAAACTTTAAAATTATTTTTTGACCATGAAAACGACTTAATAAAAATATTTAGAAATTATACTTTCTGGCACTGTTCACTGTTTTAAATGAATTTATGGTTTGACTACATATTTTAATTGCGAAGTACTGGCCAGTGGTAATTTAATATTAATTAGTGAGTACTGAATTTCTTGAGTTTACTGCTGAAGGCTTAATTTGCCTTATATTAACAAAGCTAGGTGCTGCAATCAGTTGGATTTGCTAGTAAAACTATCGCGATTTTTCGTTCGACAGAGTGTTGTGTGTCTGTTATATGATTAGTGGTGGCTCCAGCGCAGTCTGATTGAGAGGAATTTCTCTCTAAGTCATTTAGACCGACTAGGGGAATCAGTAGGTCGACATGGCCTCGAGTAGCAGCATGGCTCTTTCCTGTGGGTGCAGGCATTTTGAGGGTGTGAGCGGGCGCAGTGAGGACAGGACGGTGGCATAGAACAGAAGTTATTTGTGTGCCCCAAGGCTAGGCAGTTTCGGCACTGTGCCACGTCCTGCGGTCGTTTCTGGCGTGTGTGTGGGTGAACTATAGTCACGGTGAGTTTACTGACTTTGTGGAGTGGGGGAAGGTTTGTATTCTGCGCAGCCGTCACACAGACTAAAGGCTCTGACTCTAACGAGAATTTTGACGGGTCTGCCTGAACTGGAATGCGTTTTTTGAACTGGTATATGTGCTGCACATTATACCCGGCACTGGTCAGATCCTGATTAATGTCCGAAATGTCTGTGGATGCTGGAAGGTCAAATACCATATTTTGGGGAGCTGTGGAGGCGAGGCTGTAGGAAAAATGAGGGATCATGTTTGCCGACAACATTTGTAAGGCGTCCTGGTGAAGTTCGAGTTGGGTGGCTAAGAAGTTTATCCCTTGTCTGTTGTGCAGTAGAGAAAAACCGTCCTTCCTGATGGCACGCAGTTTGTGGATTAACAGGTTGTGCTTGGTGGTGTCTGGCACAACAATTCTGAAAGTTTGCTGGTGTCTCTGATTTGGTTTTTTCCACGTGGCCGGGTGAGAGTTTGGAGGTGGTTGGCCTGAGGGACCGAGGTTTGTAGGTTTGGAGGTTGTGTCTACAACCTCTGTCAGTGCGCAGAAATGGTTTTAAACCGTTACAGGGTTTGTTGGCGCCACTAACAACGCCTTCCGGAGACGTTTAGACTCCTGTTGGTTCGGTATTTTGTTTACTTTTGCTGGCAATTTTGCTCCTTTTCTTTTCATGAGTTGAAAGTCCACGTCCATGGACTCAGTTGCAATTGTGTGTGGGTGCGGGAGGAGTGGGAAGTACTGTGTGTCCCCCGCTAGAGCCATGGTTTCAGCTTGGAAAATTTCATCGTCTGTTGGAATGCCAAAAGGAAACATGCCTTGAACAACAGGACTGTTAGGAAGTGCTCGTGAGTGGATAGCAAGTCGTTTGTGCCTCACCAGGAAATCCACACCGTAATGTGATGAAAGCAAGCTACATGGGGACCTACGCGAGCCCCCATCCGACTCTATGACCCGCGCGGTCGTAGAGGGGAAAAGGGGGGGGGGGCTGGTTGGAACTACCACAGATGTTGTTACTTATTTTCTCTATAAGTCTTCCTAAATCGCTGCGTCGTACCTAAGTCGCTGACCTTTACAGACTAGGATCGAGATGACCCAGTAAGCTAGAATTGCATTACTGTGCCGACCAAGGTACACCGGTGTAGTGTCACGAGAGCTAGGGTGTTGAGACAGTCCGAAGTTGACGAGAGCGCAAGAGGGAGTGAATAGGACGAGGGAAGGTCGTGCTACACCTTATGTAATCTCGTCGTCTATGACGCAAAAAACTAGGAGAAGGGTAGAGGCAAGGCTGGGAATAAGGAGTGGGGAGACCGGCCTCCGCCGAGGTTGATAGCCAGAAAACAGGAATCATAGCGGTCGTTAGCAGATGACTGTGCCGTTACCACCATCGCAGATCAATTAATTTCCTTCAGATCATTGATAATCGTCGATGATGAGTAATTAACTTTGGAATTCCTAGTTCAAGCTGAACATCAGTAAAATACAAATAAAAAGTTACTGATAACTAATGAGCCTACTTTCCTTTACATGGGTGCAAATAAATTTTAGTAAAGTTATTGAAAGCTTAAATGGTAGGTAGACGTTGACGTCTCATTGGCAGCAATTTCATTAGAGATTAAACGTGAAACATGTGAAACAGTGCCAAGACAATTAAAATACACGCGAGACTTACCCGGGATTCTAATTCAGAATTATTCATACAATTAAGCTAACTTATATCAACTGAATCACGGAGGTAGGATTTGGAGCATCAACTTCGGATGTGATCACTGTGATGTTTTGAATGATATGGTTCACTAAACTAAAATATTTACTTGGCCATCGTTTTGAAAATAAGTGTATGAGCCACTAAAACACATAAGATTAAATGACCTACCATAACGTTACTTGTGTGAAAAATGTGATGGAAATCGGTTGATTGGTCTCTGAGATACGGCATAAAAACCTTATTTTCTTAAATGGGGCTATCTTAAAAAGTGGTTCTGTACACGATGTTTGTAATAGATAATGTCAGTATAAACAGTTTGATTGAAATTTTTAAATTGTTAAATATATATGCCAAACATATGAAGATATTAACATGGTTGCACTTTTTTTAAGTCATTGTCTGACCCCATTTAAATCATGTAATTTTACATGACCACCTTCTGTAGGTGTGCAGAATTTTGTGGAAATTAGTTAAATTAGTTCGCAAATATAACAAAATGTTCAGTTTACGCACCTGAAATTACTTTGAAAAAAATTAGGCAAATGATCTCTATGCATATCGGTTGCTCGCTCCTTGAAATAGGACATAAAAGGTCCATTGATCTTGTGACGATCTTCATAACTGGAGTGCAAAAAGTTTATATATTAGCACATTCGATTATTGTTATAGATAAAATATACAAAGTTAAATTTATATCTGTTACATGGTTTCGTAGATATAGCACACTAAGATAAAATTTGTTGTATATGCGCCATTTATAAAATAAGACACTTAAATACTTTACACATATAAATTAATATAGCCGACCACAGTACAACTTCTTCGCCAAATTTGAGAGAAATAAATTGATATTTCCGAGATACGGCATAAAACTATATTATTTCATGTGGGGCTATCTTACATAATGGCGGAGAAAATGGCGCTTTGCATAGACAATTTTGATGGATATAACTGATACTATCAGCATACGAAGTTAAGTTGATTTTTTTTTTTGCAGTTTCGTAAATAAAAACATTCTAATATAAAAGTTTATGTGGCAGCTATTTTGAAAATAAGTGTCTTATATACTAAAATACATATCAACTGCAGCAGTACTACTTGATTGCCAAATTTGGAAGGACTCTGTCAGTTGTTTCCCGAGAAATAACACAAAAACTTGATTAATTCATGTAGCGCTTGCTTCCAAATTAAGGGCAAAAGTAGTTGTTCCCCCCCCCCCTTATTTGATGCTTATAATAGATACTATCAGCGTACAAAATTTGGTTTAATTTGGTTAAATAGTATGGTATATACCTAAAATATTTGACTGGCCCCCATTTTGAAAATAAGTGACTAATACATTTTAATTACGTATGTTTATCTGACCTATCATAGTATTTCATACGTGCCAAATTTGCCGAAAGTTGGTTGAGTAGATTTCGAGATATAATGTAAAAGATTTATATTTATATGCGGCGCCATCTTTCAAAATGGCTGACAAAAATGGTTGTTGTTTAGCCTATATGATATATGTAATGCGTACAAAATTTTGTAGAAATTGGCTAAATGGCATGGTATTTATACTAAAATATTTGTATGGCAGTTATTTTGGAAATAATTTGCTAATAAAGCTCATTTACTCATTTTTACTTGCCCTATCATAGTTTAACATACTCACCAAATTTGGCAAAAATTTGAGTAGTTTTCGAGCTATAACGTAAAAGTTTTGATTTTCATATGGTGCTATCTTCCAAAATGGAGAACCAGCAACAATATTCGCCTCTGAATTTAATGCTTACAACTTGCGCTGTTTGCGTACAAAATTTGATTAAAATCGGTTGAATGATTTCCGAAATATTACATCTCGCCTTAAATTTTAAAATGGGCGCCATTTTTAAAGTAAGTGCCCGGAATGTTCGAAAACTATAAAAGTCAGGTGTCCTTAACTTATTACTACATGTGTGCCGAGTTGGGTGAAATTTGGTTCTTGCGTTCAAAAATTTAAGGAGGAGAGGGAGGCACACACACGTGCAGACATGCACACAGCTCTACACACACACACACACACACACATACACAGACAGGAGAGTGATCTCATAAGTCTTTCTTGCCTTCGAAAAGTAGGTTGAAAAGGGAGAAAAAATGGTTCTAATTTTGGGAATTTCCAGACCCCGATAATCTTTTCTGCATGTAGAATGTAACCATGATCCGTAGGTTTTTAGTGAGATCCTGTGGTGTTCCTATGAAACCTTATTCACATTAAGTGTGTGCACCACCAAAAATTTACCAATCTACTGGATAGGTTCTGACTGAAGTTGACTCGTGTTTATTCTTATGAGGATTGTACAAGCGAAGTTTTCTGTTCCAACAAATTTGATTCAGCTAAAAAAAAATATTAGATGAAGTTTATTTTAATTTATTACTTTTAAATCCAAGGGCTGATTTTGCTCCTTGGGTTAGTTCCGTATAACTAGTAAGAGTATATTAGTGAGATGATTTTTCTGGAAAAAAAGTTAGAAGAAAAACAAAATAATTCTTTCTGTTAGCAATTTTTTCTAACATTTTGGTATAAATTGCAAATAATGTTTTTTTTTCTGCAGAACGTGTTGATTCATTCCTGTCTTAGCACTTTTATGTAGTTGATCAACATCCTAAATATTGTCATGCCCATAGGGGTGAGAACTATGAAGATCAGGGAAATTGTGGGATATAAATTTATAACAAAATTATAATAAAACTGAAAAAAAAATCAACAAATAGCTTTATAAAAGAAATAACACGTAAATGTGCGCCACTGGGCTTCCGGAATTGCGAGTGAAGCTAACGCGAATGGCTGCGCCAATTTACCTGCATCTTGTGGAGAAGGTTAATGAGTGCACTTTTCACTTGCATTCTGGGGAGCAGAGCGGTGCACATTTGTGTATGATGTGATATGGCGCAGGAAGGATGTCCGGCCTATCCCGCCGTGCATCCCCAGCTGCAGCGACCACATCACGCAACCTCAGCGCCCTCAGGATCGTCCGGCAAATGCAGCGCAAGTGCCGTGCAGTGTCAATGTCCACGCACCTACCCTCTCCTCCAGCAAGTTGGCTCGGCCGGGGAGGTGTGGCTAATTCTTCCTCGCCCGTTCAAAGCAGTGTGGGGTATGTTATGGCGATTTGGCAGGGTGCGGTGTTGACATATAAATAAGGATTAAATTATACACACTAAGACGGGCGTTTTGCAAGATGGACGGCCCTAGCAACATATTCAGTCGTTGAAGGGTTTTATTCAAACATTAACATGTCAAAGGAATTTCACTCCTGCATTTCACTTTTTGTATTTTGAATTTTATTTTCAAGTGTTTTGTGTGTAAAAGTGCCTCCTGTAATTTTCAATGTGTGACCAAATTATGCTTATTGTCATTTAAATAATCTATTTGCTGTTTATTCACACTTTTGAAATCGAACATTTGAAAAATAACACAATTTACGAGACGTTTGGTTGTTTCTTAAATATACCATGCATCACACGCGTTTTATACTTCTGTTAGCATTAAAGTATCTCATTTTTTATTAAAATTTAACTTTTACTTATTAATACAAAAGGGAGAAAATAAGTGTGTTGGTAATGCCTAATATGAAATAGTTACCAAGCAAAATATTATTACTCTTTGAGTGCGCAGAAATGGGGTGCTTTGTATCTTTGGTTTAATTTTATGAGGCAGAGGAATATCTAATAAGTAGACCGTTTACAGGGCTTGAGAAAAGTTGGACGTAATCGTGAAAAGACTATAATTTGTGTGTGGTTTTAATAGTTTTGGCACGCGGCCGACTTGTGTTTCGGGCACCTTCGCCTGTTTGCACTAATCACTTCGTGTTCAATAGTATTTAACTTTCGGAACATTTTGTCTTCGTGCCCTGAGACGCCGCCTCACCTTCGCCAGGAATTGCATTGCCTGGGGAATCATAAATTCGTCATTCACGCACTCTGGTTGCAAGTCCACTTCTTTTTTCCACCTAGCGTACTTGGCGTGCTTACCTTGTTATTTCGCGAGTGCAGGTGTAATGAATACATTCAGGAGACACAGATATGAGTTAAATCCCCAATCGTGTATGTTTTCCAGTGTCGCCTTGTGCGTTTAGGACAATGGTACCACAGTAACATACAATTTCATTATCCTGAATTAGGATGATCAGTGAAATGTAAGTCGTGACGTAATTTTATTGCGGTGTTTAAGTCATGAAGGTGAGTCTGTAATATGTCTGCAAGATAGCACAAGTATGTCTTAGGGAGATGATCAGTCTCAAATACCACTTTTGGGATAAGTATGCGTCCGTGTGATCGACCCTACGACTCTGGGATCAGCAACCGTAGTGTCAGCTCTACCATCACGCCATCGTCAGCCGGCGATGACTGGCACCTATCGGGTAACCTACGCCTTCACCAATACCCTAAGTACCCAGGTTTTTGTCCAACTGCTCCTTCACCACGCAGCTCCTGACCAACTAACAGGCCAAGCGCCGTCATGTGTGGGCCAACTGTTGTGGCGAATCACTGTAAACCATTCCTACGACACCTGAATCCTGTCACATAAATTTTGCTGGAGCTGCATAATTACATATGCAAAAATATGTTATGTAACAAAATTCGTCGCCAGTAGTACCTAGAGTGGTCCATACACAAAATCCACCACTCTACTACGTTAAAGCAGGCGCGATATTTTACCCAACAGAGACAGGATCGCTTCTTGTCAATAAAACAAATTTACTTGTGTTTAGACCTACATTGCACCTTGTTTCCGAAATTTTCCCAGCAGACCATTCACAATAAAAATATTCGCTATCCTCTGCTTATTCATCAACTCTTACACACAGGTGTGTAAAAATTAAGGATGGGATATGTTTCCACATTTAATGTCGCGCAGCAGGGTTTCAAATGTACAAGGGATGCCATAAAATTGGCGAGATGTAAGATTATGCACTCTAAAAAATATGTTTGTACTTTAACAAAACAAATTCCGTGGAAACTCAGTTGCTAAGAAATTCATTTGTAAAACTGCAAACAGTTTCCTTGTAATATCTACAAAACATATATTTGTAATATTACCAATTATGCCTTGTATTACAACTCGGAAAAAGTGTATATAAAATTATTCTTTTCCATCTAGAAAACAAATGTGATGAATTAATAAAAGAGAATATATTTTTAAAAAATTACTTCCAAATTTAATTTTTGGAAAAAAAAAAATTATATTTTGCAGCACAGGAACTACATTCCCCATCCCTTATATCACTAGCCTGCACCCTTGATCACTAGATCAATTTGACTTGCATACTTAGCGCCTATTTTATAACATATTAAATATAATTCGAAGTAATTATAATTGTTAAAGAAGTTATTTACTTAAGGAGAATACACCTACCGATACTGTATTTCATTTTAAGACTTCCGTGTAGCTAAGAAACATTAACAGTTAATTAGTAATATGGTCACGTTTGATTGAAATTGTCGTTTTATTAAGATTATTTGAGTTCTTTAAGCGTTTTACGTTATTCAAACTCGCAATACATTTCGTTTTGCATGCAACTACACTTTACTTCACCCATAGTTTTTACACAAACAGCTATATTTATACGGTTTTAAGTTGTCGGTTGAGTGTCCGCCATTTTGCTGAAGCTCGTGGATATGGGTCAGTATAGTACAAACATTTCCTAACGTCTATTACAAACACGGCCCTTGTAGTTTTTCAAACGAGTAGTTTTCCAAGAGACATTTTTGTACTGTTACGAGCATTTGTAAAATTACAAACAATTTCTCACTAAAAATTGCAAAGAACATTTAAAGGTGAATATCACTGACCAATATTGGAGTCCACGTGATGCAAAGTATCTTTATTTAGAAATGGGTTCCAAGCCCAGCAACACACAAGGCTGAAACGTCTATCTGATAAGTGCTAGACAAGTAAAATGCAGTCCTCAGAAGGGGATATGGTCGCTCCTGACTACGACTTAAGATGTGCAAGGTCTGTTCATGTACAGTACGAGGTTGCTGACGAGTTCTTGGGGCATCATGGCCCATTCCTCTTACAGCACCAATCACAAATGTGAAGTCGTTGCTGGCGGCTGGCGACGTGCTTCCAGTCATCTCCCGACAACATTCCACACATTTTATCAGCTTTAGGTCCCAGGGCCATGCGGACCAACCCATGTGGCGAATACCTTCACTCCCTAACTGACCAGTGGCAGCCGCTGTGCAATGAGATGTGTTGTCGTCCATGAAGAGGAACTCAGGACCTACAACACCCAGAAAGATACACGAGATTGGGAGAACCTCGACACAATAATGATTACCGGTGACTCAACCTCCTTGGAAGATGTGGAGCTCCATACAGCCTCCAAACATTACGCCACCTCAAATGAGAACCCCTCCACCTGCAAACCAATGTCTCTCGACGATGCTGGAGGGGCGATTGCGTGTTCTCTGCTCACCCCAAATGTATATTGTAATGTATTGTAATGGGCTTTCTTAATGTCCCCCGGTTTTGTTTTTGAAAGCTTAGCAGGGGAGGGCTTACAGACTAACTTAAATTAACACCCATGCCTTACCCGGGATTCGAACCCAGAGCCTCCACAGCCCAGATCGGTGGCGCACCAACCGACTGCACCACGGGAGGTCAGCCCCAAATTTATAGACATCTGGAATCTCTAATGAGACTAAACCGGGTTTCACCTGTAAAGAGCCTTCGGCCCCGTTTCTGAGCTCCACAGTCCTTGTGTTCCCGGCACCACAACAAACACACACTTGCGCCATACTGGTCACTGAGCGAACAAACCACCCGAGTGCAGTCTCCTGGACATGGTGAAATGCGATATCGGGCGTCCAGTGGAGTGTTGCATTTTACTTTTGATTTCACTTGCTGTCCCTACCTACATTACTTCTCCCACAAATACTGCACACACCTAACTGACTGCAAATACCAGTATATTATTCAACCCCAATGTACACACCAAAACTACCACCAAGGTTGCTTACTCTACCAATTCCATTCCCCGCAGCTACACCAGTAACAACAATGCCGCAGAGCATTTACACGGAAAATGCAGCCTACAGCTGGCCCCCGAACAGTGATAGAGCACCAGAAAAAACTACAGAAGCCACTACGAAGCCTCCAGGGGCTATTCCAAGACCAACCCTAAGAAATTTCCAGGCTCCACCAACTTTTGCCAGGAAACCGAATGAGGAACCAACTGCATTTTTGCAAGATTGCACAGCAAGGCTGCAGAGATATGGAATCTGCGAGGTTGAATGGCCAAGTTGCCAACAACTGGAAGGTGAAGCAAAGTTTTCGTGGAGTTGATGTTGTCAAAGGGCTCTGAAAGGTGTAGGACTGTGACACACGTTCGGGCAAGCTATTTTTATGGCTGTAAATTGACTGATGAAGGTTTGAATATGAATTTTGGGGCAGTAGTAAAGGCGAGGTCTAGGATGTGGTTTGCCCGGATAGACATCAGGCATCATCGAGGCGACGCCATGATTATTTTTTATTCTGCTGATCTCGTGGTTGCCGGCCATTCGCCCAGACTAAATATCCTAGCCGCTGATGCTGGTGACCTCTGTCTGGTCAATTATTGCTCCTTACTAGATCGTACTGTAGTTTTTTACCAAACGGTATCCGGTGGGTCGACTATGTACCATGATGCTTGCTTTTGGTGGGAAAATTGACTAGCCATTAACACTCGCATTATATAGATTGTCAGGTCCAACCACACGCCCTTAACATATGTAACAACTTGCTAGAACATACACACATGCGAAGACTGAATAAAGTAAAACCTGATACGAGCGGATATCGTTAGGGGCCGTCTCCTTAAATGCACAAGGTAGTCGAAATAAACTACATAGCGTTCAGTTCACAGTAGCATTTATTCATCGTTTCCAACAGCAGCTCTCAGAGCTGGAAATACTATAAGTGGTGGTCGAAACAGTACGCCCAGAATTCTGAATTGCACTAGTACAGCACTAAATAATGAACTGGAAGATTTTATGCATGTCGTGATCATCCTGGAAAGGAGCAGCTGTCAACTGCATCGCGATCTCTGGGCCACACAATGATGCCAAGGGCAGCACAATAATAGTGATTAAATCTCCCCTTAGGAGAACACTTACGTGTGGAGAAAATGACAAACAAGACCGGCCACTGCAGTTCCACTGATAAAAAGTCTTACGACGGCTAAATGATAACATCTTCCAGAATTACTTAGAGTCAATTGGAGCTACATGTCCTTACCAAAATGATGAATGCCGCCCGATACACATGGGAAAAGCCGGGGCTCACGACACACGCACCACCCTTGTACGATGCTACTAGCTGACTGACTTTCCGCCTGAGGCATGGACAGGTCTCGACTGACCCAAGCATCAGAGCGGAATTACTTCCTGCAACAACCTGCAGTATTCTGCCATGCATTATGCTACTGAATAAAACTTACATTAAAATTAACATAGAACTCTGTGAGGCAGAACAAGGGTAACTGAAATGGACACAACACCGAATGCGTAATGAGACAAATAATAACAAGGGAAACAATGCACTGGAAAACCAGGGAAACATAACAAGCAATAAAACCTTTAATAAAACAATTGTTACTAGGTCTACTTTCATATAATTCCACCTCGCGGAGTCTTTGGCGTGCAATCATGGTATTCACCAGCTGCACTGCACCGGTGTGCGCTCATTCTGACTTCCCTAATCCTGATCACTCATTGGTGACCTCGTGCACGCTCTGCAAACGGTAGAGTGCACAGCCCTGCTGTGGTGTCATCGAAGGTCACGGCCAGACAAATGGTCTTAGGGGTGAGGTCACAAGGCACAAGTCAGAGTTCTATCAATCACTACGGCCTAACCTGGCAAGAGTTACTTCACTCTTATCAGTGTTGGTTTTTTGGGGTGCCTTTACTTCTTTACAGGCCCAGATTAAGCTCATCCTGCAAGGGCATAAACCAGGAGAACAGTTAGCAGCATTCATAACATACAAGGTATATATGGTTCATCATTTCCACCTGCAGCTCTCAGAGCTATAAATACCATAAGTGGTGGTCGAAACAGCAAGCCCAGAATTCTGAATCGCACTAGTACAACACTAAATAATGGACTGGAAGATTTTATGTTTGCTGCGATCATCCTGGAAAGGTGCAGCTGTCAACTGCATCGCGATATCTCGGCCGCACAATGGTGACAGTGGGCAGCACAATAATAGTGAGAATGGATCAAGTGAATCAGTGACACTCAAAAAACAAACTATTTGGACATAAATGAGACAAATTTACAGCTGCAATGACAGTGCACGTAAAATGCACTAAGGATATTTGTGAAGCGGGACAAAACATTGCATCCGAAAATTCCATTCAAGTATTGTGAAGTGGAAACCTATCATTGGCACAGACACCACAACAGGTGTTAGTTTACCAGGTTAGTAGCAATAGTGCCAAATTCATCTATATCCTTGTTATGTAAATGGAAAACCATGTCATGCACTTGTGGACACAGCGCCCTCACACAATTTTGTCCAACCAAAATTTGTTCATAAAAGTTATATAAAGTCTACAGGTCACATAATTAGATTGGCAACAGGGCAGCATCATTATGCAGTGATAGTTCAGGTAACTGTTTCTGTCAGGGAGCGGGACTTGGAAAAGTTGAATACTGCAATCCTAACAACTGAGATTACCGAGGATGCAATGCTGGGTATCCCATGGTTAATGGAACAGAATACAATAGTAGAGCCTGCTGCGAGAAGGATTCATTCCGGTGCGAAGGAGAGGAGAGAGGACTATTTACAATGTAGACTAGATAACAGCAGATATGCTGCCTAGCATTATGTTAAAGCAGTTTAATCACTGTGCACCATTTCAATACCAAGTGGCCATCTAGCACCTGCTAGATGAACACAAGGAAATATTTGCCAATCACGACGCGTTACACAGAACAATGGTAGCCGAACATGCAATTACCCTAATGCAATAAGGGCCTATCTACTCGAGTCCACGTAGTTACCTCCCTCATCAGGCCTGAATCGTACATGACCAGGTTAAAGAGATGCTAGCAGACAGTGTAACTGAACCCTCTAATAGCAAGTTCAATTCCACCATAAAATGTGCGCCGAAAAAGGGTGGGATGTGGCGCTTTTGCATGGACTTCTGGCCCATCAATCAGGTGACATATAGTGCGTTGCTGTCCTACATCAGTGTTAAGTATGCGTTAAGTTCAGGGGGCATAGCAAAGATTTTAACATCCCTGGATTTACATAGAGGCTACTGGCAAGTACCTGTCCGGAGGAGGATCGTGAGAAAACAAAACCGCCTTTACGGCCCTGGATGGCCGACAATTCCAGTTTTGCACAATGCCCTTTAGACTAAAGTGCACACCAGTTACCTTCCAATAAATGATGGTGAGGGTACTGGACGGCCTCATCGGAGAGTTTACACTGGTGTATTTCGATTATGTAGTCGTATGGTCGGAGAATTGGGAAGATCTTTTGCATCATCTGTAAATGGTCCTAGAACACCTGGAAATTAATAGACTTACCTGTGACACGAGTAAATGTCACATAGGGCAAATTAGTCTAGAGTTCATGGGGTATATATTGGACGAGTCATAAAATAAGCAGAATAGGGTGCAGTTAAGCCTAATTGACAACTACCAGCTGCCATACACATGTAAACAACTAAGTGAATTTTTAGGCTTGGTTAACTTCCTCTGTGAACACACAGAAGGGTTCACAACATCAAATGTTTCACTCACCTATCTCCCGTCAACACACAAAATGTTTGTCTGGGGTATCAAAGTGGAGGCAGCATTCCTGAAAATTAAAGCTCATTTCTGGACATCCCCGACCTTGACTAGACACGACCACATATACCTACAGACCGATGCCAGGCAGAAAGAATTGGGTGCTGTCCTGTACTAATGTGCAGAGTATGGAGAAAAATAGGGGATTGACATTTCCAGTGCCAAACTGGGTCCGACACTAAAGGTACTATGATGATAATCAGCGAGAATGTTTAGCGATAGTCTGGGCGATAAAAATGTATAGGACATATCTGGAATACCAGACATTTACATTGCGCACACATAATATGTGCCTTATGTTATTGCACAATATATGAGAGGAACGAAGTAAACTCATCCAGTGGACACTGCTTCTGTAAGCCTACGGTTTTGTCGTAGAGCACGTCCCTGGGCGAGAAAACAAGTTCGCTGATGCACTGTCTCGTGTACCCAATACCGATGTGGCCATGCGAGATGAAAACGAATGGGATGACATCCTACCACCTGACATACAGGAGCCGCTAATAGAGGCGCAACTGCAACAGGCAGATGTGGTAGTCAGGGAAGTGCCAATATCAGATCTGTGGCATGAGGTGGAAAAATCGCAAGTGGGCTGTGAGTTTGTGCAAGTGCAGAAGAACAGATGTGTAGGGGGAAACATCGAGAAATGGAACATGATCGAATGCAGAGCAAACAAAAAGCAACATAAAAAAAAATTTTCTGGCCTGGACTGACATACTGCGCATTAAAGTGGGTGCAAAAGTGTGCAAAGTGTACTCAGTTCAAATCATGCAGGACTGACCGTGCGCAACAACAACAACGGTGTATGCCAAAACAGTTATTTGAAACAGTTAGTCTGGATCTGATGTGTCCATACCCAAATTCAACAGGCGGTAAGCACTTCATACAAGTTGTCACCGACCTATTATTCTTGTTGGATTGAATCATATGTGGTGAGTGGCACAAAGACGAAGAATATTTTGAAAGCCATGGAAGGCGAGAATTTCTCATGCTGGGGCTACCTGTAGGACCTACTAACAGACAATGGCACCCAGTTTACTGGGAGAAAATGGGGGGAAATTTGCGCCCGGTGGGGGGTGAGGTACCTAAAGTCGAGGGCCTACCACACACATACAAATCCCACAAAATGCCGCAACCAAGACCTGAAGACACAGTTGCAGCTCTGAATACCACACAACCTGGGCATAACACCTGTTAGCAGCAGTTTTCACCCTCTGCCTGCATGTAAACACCACCCCTGGCCGGTTCCCAGCTGATGTGCTGCTCAGCAGAAATATTAGCCTGCCTGGTGAGAAACAGTGCCTAAATGCAAGAGAGAGCGACACAGCAGAGAGCATTGGTGCAAGGGAGGCGAGGCAATGACACCATCACCAAGAACAGCGGCTCCATGAAGCAGAATATGGTGTGATGTGTGTGCCGAACACCACGCAAGCCTCAATTGCATTTGTACCAGGTAAAAAGATATACTTGCATACGCACATGTAGTCGGCCTCCTGGCGCAACTTCTGCGTGGTATTAGCCCCAAATTGTAGCAGGCCCCACAAGGTGGTGAGTGGCACAGGACACTCAACATATGTGGTCCGAGTGGCGAGGAGAGTAGTTAAAGCCCATCATAACGACATTCTGCTGGCACTGGGAGATGTCCCAGCTAGGCCACCCATGGTACCTTGACCACCCCCAATGGCGATCGACCTGCGGAGCTCCAGCAAGAAAGCAGTTAGGAGGAAGGTGGTCCAACGCCTCTCTCGGAGGGGTCACCACCTGGAAGCCAAGTGTCACCAGTGCTGGATACAGAGGTGTCCCACAGAAGCCAGCTGAACAGAGGTGTGGAAGTGAACAATGATGTCGCTTCGGAGATGGACGTCGGTATAACCATAACAGCAAGAGTCAAGGCTGCTGCACCGAAGATGCACGATGGAGACATCACCATCAGGTGGCATTGGGCAGTAAGCGAAGGGGAAGGAGTGTCTGCACCTCCCATAGGAGGGGCAGCAGTAGATGTGACAGGCTTAACGTTGCCCAATCCACTGGCATCAGATGGAGCACATCTGATAGTCGGCAAAACAGTGTTTGATGGCACAATACTGCAAAGCACCACTGTTAAAACACCAGCGGTGTAGACAGTACCCAAACTTCTGGGAGGGACTCACCAACTGATGCTGCGACATCTGCTGTCGTGGTGTCTCAAACATAGGAAGAAACCAGCATCAGCAGGTTACCAGCACTAGTGACACATTCAGCCACGGGAATACCAGCACGTGATTAACCTCCCTCTGTGATAATGTACCCGGGTCGCGCCCGATGGCCACACGACTGTGGCCACAGGAGGCGAGTTGCAAGTGTGAGCAAAATTGCAAGTAACGAGGGCTGTGAGTCGGCCAGTTCACTCGATCTTCGCTGGGCGCAGAAGTGGCCACTTCCTCCACAGGCCTGCACGACGTGCGTGGGCGCTCAAATGCTCTGCAAGTAGCAGGGTCGCAAGAGATTACAGCTACAGCTGCAGCCATCTCATCAGCATGTGGGGCGAAGGAAGAGCCCCTATGTCCTACGACTACGGTGGCAGGATAGACGGAAGTGTCTCTGCTGCCTGAGCCGACAATAGCTGCAAACAGTCTCACAATGATTAGTTTGAAAAGGGGGGTTGGGGGCTTTTCATGCCTACAACGGCTCCCTCTTAAGACTGTTTGCCCACCGCAGCATCTCCACAGCTAAACAAATGTCCGCTCCGCATTCTACCACAACAGAGCCAACACATCGGCGCGCCTAGTGCAATTCATGTGTGTGTGTGTGAAGTGCAGTGCCAGGGAGGGCAAAGATAGTCCTGTTCCAGAGTGCCACAGTGCAGCACTCATTATTACCAGGGATCATTATTCACAAAAAGGAATTTGTGGCTCATGCTACATAAATTGCAGATATGTGTGTACACAAACTGTCCCAGGGAACAGACCATTTAAATGTTAATGGCTTCATATTACTTATCAGTGCAATGTTGTTTGTTTTCACTACTTGTGTTTTCACCCCAACAACACCTACATCCATGCAAGTGTTATGTTGTTAATATTTAAAGAGAGCATTTAAATATTAACTTTTGTTAACAAGTGTAGCATGGTCAACATAAGTTAGCAATAACGAGGTCAACAGGCAGATTCCTGTGATGTGCCAGCACACAAATGCCGAATCGCGCGGTACATTGCCAGACCAGTCATCAGTGAGCATCTAGTTGTTTGGTCGTGCTATACCAGTGTCTCGCTGTTCTGCATGCCCGGGCGGCATGCATCATTGTTTTACCAACCATCATTGCAATAGTTTAATAGTTCGGAACCGTCTTAGTTAGCCGCCCGGGACACAGCCCCTCGTCAAACCATGGTTTGAATGGCATGGGGGAGTTTAACAGGCTATGTAAGTTTTCATATCCTTAGGGCCGGTTGCAACAACATGGTTCGAAACTCGATCTGAGATCGTATTTAAGAATGAGACTGAAAACTGTTGCACCATTCAAGTTCAGTGTTGGACTGGAGAGAGAGATTAAATTCTTTTCGAACTGCCGAAATTGGCGGTTTGAATGTTTAAACCTTAATAAACTGTATTTGTCGCCAATTGTAGTTTGAAAATACACCAAGAGATAGCACTAAATTAGATTATTTTCTTGGGAAATTAAAACATTATACATGATGAATATTATTCAGCAAAATTCGTACAACAATTCACTTGAAACAGATCAAATATCGTACATCTAATTCTATATATTATGAAATATACGCTTACTTCCACAACGTCATAAATTACAAACCAAAGCAAAATTTTTCTTATTCTTAGGCCGTTTTGATATTTCTAAAAAAATATATACTCGATGGTACTTGTAGTAGAAAGTTAAACCACCATGTGGATATTAGTCTTTTTCAAAAATCCCAACGACGTATATTTGGTAAGTATTTGAAATTGTATACTTGTGAATAATACATTTTACTAAAAACAGTCGTCATATTGTATTTCAGGTGTGAAAATTAACATCTACGTTTTGTGGTTAATCTCGCAAGAATCGAAAGTTAATAAGTAGTATTTAAAAAAGTCGTCCTGTTTTATGTGTAAATAATAGTCAGCTTAATAAATGTGCTTTCAATTATGAATTAAATTCTGAGTGTTGTTTAGATTTCTGCAACATGTTTCTCTGGTGTATACTTATACAAATAAAATTACAAATTCAATCTGCATTTCCAAGATATTACAAACCACATTAAGTTGTATTTATCTTTCTTTAGTTATCGATGTGTATATTGCCGTGAATGGGCTGTGTAAATAATTGTCAGGTTAATAAATGTGCACGAAATATGGATAATATTATGAGCGTTTTATACATTTCTGCAGCATATTTCGGACGTGTCTGCATACAAATAATATTAAAATTGCATTCTGGATTTCCAATTTAGTAGGTACTAACGGTACTAACCTGATTGAATTGGATTTTTTTTTTTTTTTTTTTTTGGTATCATACACATGAAAGGTTATATATCGGGGGAAAAGGAATGGGTGTCATAAAATAAATGTAAAAAAATAAAAAACCCTACTACAACTCCCCTAATTAGTTTACAATCTTCTAATTACGCGATAAAGAAATATCGCAAGGCTATTGGTGTGGTTTGAATATTTATGAAATCTACAGACAAGCTGAACAGATAAACATAACCTCAGGAAACCGAAGTGCAAGAATTTTTATATTCCTGCTATGGTGTACATTTATAATAAATAGCCTAATGCTGTCAGGTTATTGTTTATTTTCACTCTTAGGTGATTCCTTGCAGTCACTCTTCGCCATGTGTGGTCGCATATTTCACACATCATATAGTACATTTGCCCTAAAAGTTAGAATAAAATAGTGGTAACCATATACAGAGTAAAAAAACTAAGTAATTCGTAATTACCAGCATTCGTGAGTCCAGTGTTCAAATAAACTGTGTATGTTGTGAAAGATAATGGATTGGTGTGCGTGTAAGTGAACGGCCAGGGGAGGGGGGGGTTAAGACACTGCAGAGAAAAAGCATTTCATGTTAAATTGAGTTCAATAGAGCATTGATATACGCTATGATGGTAACAATACATGATGTTCACCCTCAGAGAAAACAGGGAAGTGTCAGGAAATTACACGTGATGGGGAAAAGTCAGAGATATATCGGGAAATTGTCACTTGGGTCAGGGAAGATGTAAATAGTTGCTACTCTGCAAAACATGTTAGTTGTATGAATACAGGATAATGTAATGATGAGCATGTGCATTGTAAGATTACAATTTTCCTGTGTGTGATCAGTCAGTAAAGACACTATTTTCCATGTATTTTCCCTTCATTAAGCCTTCGGGCACATCAGGGAACAGGTACTCATGTGAAGTCAATAGCGTGTATTGCAAGAAATATCGATGGGCTGAATCAAATGTCAGTCCTGCTTGCTTAGTCTGTTGCAGTGTAATTTAATGCAACTTCACTGAAGCAATTTTGTTCTGTCAGCGATGACGAAATACAGTACACATCATGTTTCAGTATTTCCGAAAACATATTTCAAGGAAAATGGTAAGATACTGCCTAGTAAATAAGGAAAGCAAGGGAATTCCAAAATGGAAATACAGTGAACACCCTGAAATACTTTCACAAACATACAAATTCACAGTGAAGTAGATGTAACTCTTTGCTTCATATTCTTTCATCATGCTAATCCACAAAACATATGGCAAGGTTGTTGGTGGGTTTTCGCAGGGTAGTCCCATTGTCTTTGCCATTCCATTCTGTCATAGTTCCATACCTCTCTCTTCTCAACACTCTAATCCTTGAGGTTGGCTGGCAATAACAATTTTGGCCCTCCTGTATGGAAGCATGCTCCACTTGGCACTATCCCCCTCCTCTCATTGCAGCCATTGATCCTGCCTGAGGTGGGAACAAAATTGGAACATTATTATTGTAATCCACAATTACATTTTGCCACAGATTAGCTACATTATGTAAAGTGATCTACCATTTTGTATGTGAACAGTGGAACATTGTTAAACTAGAGAAACGTTAAGTGTACAGTGACATATACATGGTTTTTAAGCCATTATACAGTATGGCATCGTGATGACACGTAGTAGTAAAATGCTTGATACATGGAATTGTGGTTTAAAGCAAAAGTCTGGAAAATATGTGTTTATATTCTCTCTTTTCTCATTGTAGCAGTGAACATTCTGAATATAAACAATTAGAGAGTTTGCTTCACAAGCAATAATACCCAGGGTTTTTTTTCCACATTAACCTAAAACGAGCACTGTAAAATATATATACAGGTGGGCGCCCAGAAAACAGTCGAAGAGTTTTGTGTGGCATTTTGATAGGTAAAGTATTAGTTCCTGAAAGACGAGATTCTAGTGTCCCTTTGAGAGCAAATCCCCATTTCTGCAGCAACACCCTTTCATAAGGGCTGATTTGTGTGATACCAAACTGGCAACTTGACAGTAACGCAGTCATGCTTACAGAATAGCAATACAATATAATTATCTCAGATAAGATGTTAGAATACAATAACAAGCTATTACAAAACATTCTGCTAGTGCATACGCTTATTTGTGGCTTTCTTAATTAGCACCTAAAGGTATGTTTGCAGAATAGAAACAGTGCATTATCATTATTAAGAAGAAATAAAATAATATAATAAACCCATTACCTGTAGTATTACACGGGTGAAGTAATAGCATAAGTTTTAGGCATGAATATTAATGTGAGACTATTGCCATTTTCTTTGTTGTGTACATTAAACAATAATAAATTTATTTCTAGCCGCCCATAATTGAAATGTTTACACTTATGTGTTACTGCCAAAGTGTTCATTTCATTAGCAACAGACTGTTTATATGCAAAATGGTTACAGGATTTGTTCTATAACATGAGAGCAAGACATAAATATGTTTCTTGAATGGAGAAAATGTTCGAGTGTAGGTAGGAAATAATATGTGTGTGTATAACACATCTGCAGTACAAACATGACAAATGTTCCATAATCAAGCTTAGCATGCATGGCAGTGTGTGGCTGAAGTGATTATGTGATACACAATTACAAAGAAACAAATGAAACATAACTTCATTAGTAAATTATATGCGCCCACATTTGCTCCTATTATTTGTTTATTTAAAAACATGTTTCCACGCTGGCCCTCATGGTTATTTGCTTACTTTTCAAAAACCATAAATGATGTAATGTATTCATAACACTGTACATTAAATTTTCTGTTGTCACATCGAATTTGATATTTCCGCCAGAATGCACGACCAGTCTAATATGACGAGGGTATTCCTTGTCCGAATACTTTCAACAAGTACAGAACTAGTACACATCACTGCTAGTATGCAAATGTATATACTTCACAAGAATACACTGAGAATTCAGAAACAGCCTTAATATCGATCACTCCAAGATTGACTTTTACATTGGAAAAAATATCAAACCGGATTCTGATTTTGAACTGATGTGTGCCACGCACCCCAGCCCTAAGACTGTTTGTCCAGCCGTAGTCTGCTGCACCCGCAGCAGAGTTGTATACTCTATTGGCGTGTGGAGTGTGCGCCCAGTCACCCAAGTGACCAGGCACAGGGCAGATGCTGGGGCAAGTGCAGCCAGTGGCTGGCATAGCAATGCAACACACATCGGAGGAACAATTAGGCCAGTTATATTGAACTGGGGCGTTTTAAGGGCTAATTAAAGATGTGTTTTTTTATTAAAGTATTTATGATTGTTTTATGTTTATTGTTCTATTATTTCTTTGCAACATAATGTGTACTTATTTATTTCATGTTTCCATCAAGTGCTTTGTCCATATCATTTCACAAGAGTTTTATCTTACAAGTGTTTTTATGTAATCTTTAAGAGTTCTATTTATTGTTAATAAGTCACTAGATTTGTTTTCGCAAGTCATGCCATAAAGTAGTTCCATTTCGATGCGAGGATAAGCTGAGGCGAGCCCACGTCTCCAAGTGGGAAGTCAGTCAGCATGAAGCATCCACTGGAGGTGGTGGGCGTGTGTTAGGCTCCCGCGATTTCCTTAACATGCCGGGCGACCAGTATCATTTTGCAACTGGTCATGAAAATACAATAGACTTAAAATATATGTAACATTTTTCTCATATCGTCGGCTGATAAGACTCCTCCTCTCCATGGGGGATTAGTATTGCCCCAGGGGGCTTTTCTGTTTCACCGCACAGCCGGACCTAACAGCAGAGAGTGTAATTCATGTGAAGTGCCCTCATCGAAGTGATGTAGTTTACCCTAATAAAGATGTGTGTGTGAACTTTGACTGTGTTATTTACGTACATCGCAGTATGCTTGTCAAGGGACGGGCCTTTACAATACCCACTCATTCTATTCATGTAGGTTCCTTATCCGCAAGTGTTCTGAGTTAGTTTCTCATTGTATGGGCGTGTGGGAGGCACTGGCAGTCTACGTAAATGAGTGTTAAGAGTTAGGCATTTCTCTATCAACAATGGTGTATAGTCGGCCTACCAGCTATCACTTAGCAAGCACCACTCATCTGCAATAATTTTCAATGGGGCAGAGGTTAATAGTCATCAGTCATCATTATCGGCAGGAGATTTGGTTCGGGTGGACGGACCTCAACCGCGAGATCGAGAAAGTCGACCATCACTATGATGTTGCCTCGCCGACGTCTTGCGCCATCGAGTAACCACCATCCAGACATCACTTTCACCATTCCTGAAAACCTATTTCCATCATTTCCACTGTCCCACAGGCATCATTTAAGACGCCCTTTCCATGTAGGTCAATCTCCCACCCAAGAATTTTCCCGCCAAAATTTTTCTGCAAAATTTTCCATAACTTTTCCTGGAAATCAAATTTTCCTTCCTTTTCCTCCCTCAATGGTGTGAGGACGAAAGGAAGGCAGCATCAGAAGCAGTGGCAGCATCGGGACTTTTATGATATGCCGCACAAATGCTTGGGATGCTTGTCAACATTGCCAACAATCAGTGGGTGATGCCACACCATGAGCGATGCCACACTATTTAGAGAGCGTGCAGCAACTAAGGAGAAGCGACGGGGTAGAGGCTACCCTACCCCATCCCCCTGCACTTGCCACCACCGACAGCCAGCTGAACCCTTGTATGCATCGCGCATCAGGTGTGGCGTCGGGTCATCAACCCTGCGCGGGCAAGCCAGCCGTGCCTAGAGAGGGGCGGGCGATCCCTCTTCATCAATTCTGTGCGACCGCGCTGGTCACCCGCATCTTCTGCGCTTATGTGTTCATTGATTAACAAACCATGGGTGGCAGGATGACTGACAGTGCACTGGCACTGAAGTGTCCTGAATGTTTATGCCCTATGGTTACTGATACACACTCACTAAATTTTAACAGTGCCAATTGTCAATGCTGCCGCAAGACCAGCCCAGAAAACATCCATGCAGGTGACAAACACATAACAAAAGACAGTTGCAGTGAAACAGTGCAGGAGGACAGTACAACTTCCGTAACACAAGTAGAGTCTGAACATGAACATATTCCAAATTACAATTTTCCAAAATACTATGATAATTGACTTTGTAATGGACAGGGTAAAATAATAATTCATTGTGCACAGTATGACATAAAATATCACAAGGAATGAATGACTCAATAGCACGGAACAGAATTTATTTGCAGGGCTCACATTTGTTTGTGTATCATGTCCCACGACATCAAATCAGTTCAGACAGGGGTAGTTCGCATGCAAAACGAACTCGAGAAACCGCACATGATCACATGTTGGACCTATTGGAACAATGGGACAATGATGTGGCGGTAAACGTGAACAGTAATCTTTCGCAGATAATAGTGGCACAGGACACTAACAATGTGTCAGGTGTAGCAGTACAAAACAAAGTAGGGAAATGGCAACAGAGTAAGGGAGGAGAGCAGAGCGAAGCCGTGATGTCGGGGGCTTCTGCCCCGCAGGTAGCAAAGTGTAAACAAACTCTCGCTGACAGAACCTAACCCAACAATCACGCCACACGTTACCAACCACCCACACCATTTTTTTCCACCACTACCACAATTGTTCCCTACGCCTGTCTACCCGACAATAGTGCCGAATTATCAAACCACTTTTCCAAATTTTCCATAAATAACAATGGTGCAACAAACAGCAGGTATAGAAAACACAGTCCGAAGCGGAACCATGGAGCCCATCCAACCCCTACATCCGCCAGAACCGTTCAGAGCGAAAACACCATCGAAGTTTCACATGTTGCCCATGTTTGCGGGTACAGCAACAGAAGATCCAGCAGCCTTTGTGGAAGACTGTGTATCCCACGTCACGAGATAGTGTCAGCCGTGATGAATGGGCCAACTGCTTCGGAGGGTAACTCTCTGGAAACCTGTGCCCTTGGTGGGTTTCACTGAATCACTATGGACGAGAGTGGGAGGAGTTTTGACGTGCATTCCATTGCAGGTTTTGGGGAGTTTTCACATCTGTAAAGGCCCAGATAAAGTTGACCCTGAAAGGCCCACAATTGAGTGAGTCTTTAACTACTTTCATAACACAAAAAACCAATTTGTCAAACGTTTCCATCAAAATTTACAGGAACGTGAAATATTATAAGTAATTGCAGAAACGGCTCGTCCAGAGTATATAGCAGATTTAATTCGCTTATGGAACACTTGAACACCTAATTCATACCGCATTCATTCTAGAGAGAACGCATGAAACATCCCACCGGGATTCAAATGGAACCAAATGACGTCACGAGCCAAAATATGAAAATGTATACCAACACAACTCTGGCATGTCACATAATTTTCAACCACATCCTCGTAATCATAGTGCACCAATGCATGGTAAACAGTACAATAATCCTTATCATGATAGTTGTATAAGGAGTAAGTGCATGGAAGCAAGTACAAGCAAGAGGAGCACAGGAGCAGAGCAACAGGGCTGAGAGGTCAGAGACCACCGTATCGGAGTTGAGCAGGTAACAGTAATCCACTAAGGCAGGGATGGAATCCGAATTATCCACCCTGTCATCCATGTAGGTATTGTCCAATGCCGCAGTATCACTGGCATATCAAATGCCCGAACAACCCGCACATGAAAGAAATCAGGGCAGCAGCAGCACATAAACAACAGGGACACTTGTTTGTATGGGTGAAAGTGATGGGACGCTTGCGACACCCCACCCGCAAAAATTCGGACAAAATTAAACACAAAATTAACTCACACCAAGCACTCATACAGAATATTAGCAGCAGTCACACACCATTTATATGTATCCTAGTATCCATTACAGTGAGTGTGACATGTGTTAAATGACACTGCAGCCTCGAACTACTTAATACAACCGTATTTTGTATGGAAGCAAGACGCGATGCCTACAGACCACATGATTCGGTTGGCCACAAACGAGCATCGTAGTACGGCCGTATGACAAGTTGTAGTGACAGTTCAAGTACGTGACATTGAAACAACCACAACTATCATTGTCACCCCAGAGATACGTGAGGAAGCTATCTTGGGGATACCTTGGTTGACTGAAAAGCACACAATCGGGGAACCAGCTGGAAGAAGGATACATTTTGGCACAAAAGAAAGATTCACGGTGTACAACAACTTCGATCGCTGCCCAATGGGTAGTCTACCTGAGGTCAAGTTAGGAGATTTCGGAAACCAGTTCCCATGCGAGTTCCAGGCTGCATTTCCACGTGTACTTGAAGAATGCCATGATGTATTCGGAGGTAATGGTGCACTGAAATGTACAACCGTGGCAGAACACACGATACCACTTTTGGACGAAAAGCCAATTCACACTAGTCTGTGAGGATATTTACTGCACCAAACGCGGATTATCAGAAAGCAGATACAGGAAATGCTAGATGACTGCGTAATTGAGTCGACGGACAGTCCATTCAATTCCGCAATTATGTTAGCTCCACAGAAGGATGGAACATAGAGATTTTGCATAACATTCAGTGCACTTCCTCTATATATAAGTGAGAAGGATGCACTAAGTGTGTTAAGACAGGCAAAGGTTTGGACAACCTTAGATTTGAAAAGCAGATATGGGCAAGTACTGGTAAAACTGGAGGACAGGCCGAAAACAGCTTTCACAACCCCAAATGGCCGTCGCCTTCAATTTTGCGCTATGCCATTTGGATTCAAGTGTGCACCCACAACATTATAGTCAATATGGTACGTGTATTGAATGGCATTATTGGAGGTATACGCTGGCATATCTCGATGACGTAATTATCTGGTCAAACACCTGCGAGGAGCACGCACATCATTTAGCAGTAGTCCTGGAGAGACTTGCAATCAATTGTCTCATGTATTCAATTGAGAAGTGTCATGTGGGCAAAACCAGTATCGATTTTCTAGGCCATGTAGTCGATCAGGAAGGAAATCAGCCGAATCTGGAACAATTGCGGCTAATTGACAACTATCCACAGCCACGAATCCGCAAGCAACTTGGAAAGTTTTTCAGACTGATAAATTGACTACGAGAACACATTCCAAGGTTCGCAACAATCACAGTGGCCTTACAGAACTTTTGTCACCGCAAAAGAGGTTTCAATGGGCGAGCGAGACGGAAAAGGCATTCACGGAAATTAAGCAGGCATTCAGATCGTGTCCGACAGTAGCACATTACGATGCTAACAAGAATTTGTACCTTCAGACTGATGCCAGCCAAGGAGGAATCTGTGCAGTATTGTACCATGTCGGCGACAGTGGGAACAAGCAAGTAATCGACTACTTCGCGAGCACAAAACTAGGGCAGGCTTAAAGACACTACACCGTGAACGAAAGAGAATGTTTAGCAGTAATATGGGTGCGTACCTCGAATACCAGTGATTTACGCTAAGGACCAATAACCGGTGCCTTGGTATACTGCATAGCATATGAGAGGTCAGAAGTATGTTGATGCGATAGGCGTTACTGTTGCAGATGTATGATTTCATAGTTGAGCACACGTCCGGAAAGGAGAACGAGTTGACAGATGCGTTGTCATGGAACTCCAATAATGCGGTAATTGTCAGAGATGATACAGGATAGGAAGACATTCTACCACCAGATACATGTGACCAAGTCACAGGGGTGTACGTACAACAAACTACAGCCACCGACAATGAGAGCTTTATCAGCAATGTGTACAAGGGAGTCGTCAAAGTGCAAACTAAAATGGAGGTTAGAGCATTGGAGAATGCAACAATGTGCACAGCAGGAGGTTCAAGGATGGTGCATAGTAGCTGGCAAATTGGAGACATGTTCGGTTCAATAGTCAGGGAAATGTAGGGTGTATGTCCTCACATGTGTGAAGGATCATGTCTTCGCCTATTCGCACTGTGTCAGTGTGGCTGGACACACTAGTGATGAGCAGTCAGAAATGTCAGCAACATTTTATTTTGTCCAGGTCTCAGCAAAGACGCGAGACATTACATGCAATGATGCAAGGATTGCAACTTGTATAAAACACGCTGATCGGATGGGAGGCAGCAACAGCACCTCCGCATGCCCCGGAAACTCCGCATGCCCCAGAAACTGTTTGAGATGGTATGTCTGAACCTGATGGGTACATAACCCAGAACGAGGGGAGTCAAGAGGTTTCTTGTTGTGGAATTGGATAATTTCTCACACTGGACAGAAGCGTACACCACTGGCAGGCAAGAGCAAGCGATATCGCGAGGGTGTTGGAGGAGCAATTTTTCCCAAGCTGGGGATTTCCACGTAACCTATTAATTTACAATGAGACACAATGTATTGGCAAGAAGTAGAGAGAATTGTGTATGTGACAGGGCGTTAACCACGTCAAAAAGTTATCTACAATGCGAGGGCAAACCAAACAGAATGCCGTAATCAAGATATCAAAGCCCATTTATGGCTACGTGTAGTCGACAACTACGCCACGTGGGCGGACCACATTCTCACCATTTTATACATGCTGAGAAGACGAGTCAATGCAGTGACAAGATCACGCGCTGAGGTGTTATTGGGTCGCAATTTACGACTTCCAGGAGAGGCGATATGCCCACAGCGAGGAGAAAGTAGCGATTTACCTAGTACTGATATGTATAGAAGAAAACGGCAAAGGTGTTTGCAATAAATAAGGCAAAAGCAAGATCAGTGCTAGAGGGCAGCTGAACGGAAACACCGCTGACCAGCTCAGTGCTGAGCAAGATAAACAGGAAAGTGCATCGGCACTTCAAGTGCCGGCAAGAGAAGAGGAGGAAGGTAATCAGGAAGCACCCAATGTTGAAACTCCCAGCAGGGAGCCCATAATGCCTCAGAAACACACGCAAGCATTTCAGCAAAAGGAGCAAGGGAACATGTGCAAGTAATTCAGCAAGTGGAGCAAGGTGAACATTCGCAGGTGATTCAGCAGTAGGGGCGTGTGCAGAATGCATGTTAAGTAAGGGACAGACATTCATGCAAGTGCAAGTGTTGTTGCAGGGGCTGTTCAGCCGGGTCGCACCCGGAGGCAGGACAGATATGCTACGGCAATGTCAACAATGCAGGCAGCCAGATTTGCCAAACAGGAAGGGGCAACCGCCGGCATTCCATCGTGTTTTAGGGCCACAGGAGCGGCAGTATCACCTGTGGTCATGCAGGCCTGCCTGTATCTGCAGCTGCTGCCAGTGATATCAGATGGCCTACAAACGGTCTCGTGAAAGGGGGTGGGGGCATTTGACATGTGCCATGTACCCCAATCCTAGGAACGTTTTTCCGGCAGTAGCCAGAGGTGCCAGCAGCAGGGTTGTGCACTCTACTGGTCTGAGGAGCCTGTGCCTGATCACCAGAGCCACCGGTGGACGCAAGGGCATGCTGTGCAAGTGCAGCCGGTGGTTGCCATGGCAATGCAAGATGCCACAGAGGAACAATTAGGCCAGTTATATGGAACTGGAATATTTTAAGCCATAATTAAAGAAGTTGTTGTGTTTTCCTAATTAGAGTATTTATGATTGTTTCGTGGTTAATGTTCTGTCATTACTTTGCATGGTAATGTGAACTTATTCATTCTATTTTTCCATAAAATGCTTTGTTCATATCATTTCACAAGAGTTTTATGTTGCAAGTGTGTTTATGTAATTTTAATAGTTTCATTTATTGTTAACAAGTCACTAGTTTAGTTTTCGCAAGTCATGTTAAAAACAGTTCCTTTTCAGTACGAGGGTAAGCTGAGACTAGCCCGCATCACCGAGAGGGAAGTTATGTCAGTATGAAGCATCAACTGGAGGTGTCGAGCATGTGTTAGGCTCTAGGCTCTGGCGATTTTTCAACTGGACATGTAACTACAATAGACTTATAGTATCTTGAACATTTTTCTCATCTCATCGCCCGGCAAGTCACCTCCACTCCCTGGTGGTTTAGCATTACCCCGGGGGCTTGAAGTCTCACATAACTATTTAATTGTCGAAAGACACTTTTCTATTTCACCGCATGGCTGGTCCTAATAGCCAAGAGTGTAATTCATGTGAAGTGCCCGAAGTGATGTAGTTTACCCTAATAAAGACGTGTTTATGAACTTTCACTACGTTATTTACATACATCACAGTATGCATGTCAGTGGAAGGGCCTTTACAATACCCTCTCATTCTATTTATGTGAGTTCCTTATCCGCAAGCGTTCTGAGTTTGTTTCGCATTGTATGGGCGAGTGGGAGGCCCTGACAGACCATGTACATGAGTGTTAAGAGTTAGGAACTTCTCTGTCAACAATGGTGTATAGTCTGCCTAACGGCTATCGCTTAATAAGCACCACTCATCTGGAGTAATTCTCAATGGGGCAGAGGTCAACAGACATCAGCCATCATCATCGGCAAGAGATTTGGTCCGGGTGGACGGCCCGCAACCCCGAGATCGAGGAAGTTGACAATCACTCGGACATCGCCTCTCCGACGTCTGGTGACACCGGGCAACCACTTTTCTGACCTCACTTTCACCACCATTGAAAAATTATTTACATCATTTCCACCATCTCGCAGGTATCAGAACTAGGATAATTCGGTCTTGGATTCGGGGGCGATGTTGGTGCAACCGACCCTAAGTGGTTTTATTCTGTTATACCTTCACCGGCAGGTTAAACCCTGTACTGTGTAAGTTATCCCCATGGGGACGTGTAGCCAACATACAAATGAAATGCCATCGAACGAACTCCGCATGATTTTGTTGTCTTGTCTACAGCTATTTTAGGGCATGGACCCTCAGAATACCCACCAATTTCTAAGTGTTTTATTCCACGTGTATAATGTGTGCTACTGTTCCACGTGTATAATGTGTTGCATTATGTGTCGAAATAATTCATGTGGCGTGTGATCAGCCTTAATAGGCCACAGCGTAGCACGTGAAGTTTAATATTCACTCCCGAGGAGCAGCAGTTTTCCCGCTATTGGAAAGTTATGCATTGGATATCGGCCGAACGACCTTAATGACAACAGAGTTAGCTCCATCAGATCGTCATGGCACCGCTTTCGGCGATGATTGGCGCTTGGGTAATTTCTCCTTTCCCCAGAAATTGTAACTCCACAAATTTTTATGCATCTCAAACTTCTCCTCTACCCACAAAGACACTGCACCTGACATCAGCTGCCATGATTATAACATTTCTTGCTATAACTATTTTGAAATAACGAGAATTTAGGTGAAAATACATTTTTAAAACCTAATTTTCACAGGTATATATTTCCTTTAATATTCAATTTAGGTAACTATACGATAATATATCTTCGACCTTATTTTTTGAAAGGAATCCCATTCTGTTATTTGGGCATTTAATATATGCACATACTGTAAAAAGTTAAAACAACCCTTTCTTTTTAATTTAAATAAAAAGGAAAATACTTCGTGAAAGTACATTGCCAATAATATCTTACCTTTTTTTAATTATTCATCGTGAATAAATTTATGATTAATACAATTAGTTTATATACATATGTCTAGGTAACGCTTTAATTAATTAAATATTTTATATTCAAATCAATATTAAACCAACATTTATAATATTTTCTGTAAGAAAATACTTTATTTATAATAATTCTCTTATAGCAACACTTTATAGTACTAACTCCAAGTACCTTTCGAATTTAGTAAATGCTATAGTATTTTGTTGATGTTATTAGCAAAAGTACTATAATGAATAAATTACACATGAAACCTAATAAGACTACCAACTTAGATAAAATCGTAATTGTCGACGTTCTAGATGCCAAGTCATGAGAATCGGAAGCGAGTGGCGAATTCATAAACTAACCCATCACTCCTTGTCAACAGACACTTCGCATAAGAGACTTAGGATGGTTAGGTGTCACTGTGGAACTGGGCAGATGTGGTGAGCGTATGAACCAATGCTTACACTGCCAGTGCCCAGGGCACTCCTCGCATAATGTAATGAAACTTGTATCAGGTGTGCTCAAAACTATTTCAGCAGGGATGCCCACACCCACGTGATCGAACACATGCCTGGCCAACCATGCAGACTGCCCCTAAGTGGCAACAAGGTCAGGACTAACACCGAAATGAACAGGTGGAGAAACAACACCAGACACAAATAATACCACTGGGTGCTGGGCTATGAGACATTCACCAGAGAAACTACATCAGACATGAACAATACCACTGGGTGCCGGGTTACGGGCACATACCGTTCCTTCACACATGTAGTATCAGGGAATACCAGATCCACGATGGCGACAGGACCCATTTCAAATGTACCAGCATAGCACACATCACCAGAAGATAACAACTCTAGAGATACCCTCAGAGATAGATATCTAAAACATGATCCGACGTTTCGAAATATGCACCCGACACTGCAAAATCAAATACCTTATCCAAAGGTTCCAAAATGTGGCAACCATGCTCGACAAATGTGAGATACTCATGACAGGATACCAACTAATAAGTGATATCTTATCCAACATGCAATCAGCCCAACCGACACAATGGCAACACAGGAATTTGTGACTTAATGGACACATGGAATGCACACTCTCTGCTCGCCCACATAGCAGAATTTAAACAAATGATACAGCAACGCCGACCCATAATTATTGAAATTACTGAAACATGGCTGAAGAGCACAGACAAACTAGACATCACAGGATCCACCACACAACGAGCATACAGAGAGGGATCACTTCGTGGAGAAGTGGCATTACTCATAAGATCGTACGTGCGACACTACCGACGCGGGACCCCACCCGTCCTTCCGGTAGAAGCGGTTGCCATTAAAATCACTATAGTCTTACGGCCTCTCACAGCGGTGTCAGTGTACACCACTCCAACAGACGCTTCCCTCGATACAGCCTTCTCCACCTTGTGGCACTGGATGCTGCCCTGGTGTTGCTTGGAGATTTTAACTACCAGCATACTGCATGGGGCTGCACCACATCTGATTTTCGTGGACGTGGCCTAATGCAGTTCGCCCAACAGTATAACCTGGCTATCCTTGTGCTTGTGATGCTGATATACATACTGGCACGAGCAACACACAAACCCTCAGTCTTAGATCTAATAATATCCAGTAACCTCATGCTTTGGGCCCACTGTGGACCCATGGAGGACTCGACTCAGGCTAACTGCCGGTCTTCTGCAGCATATGGACAACAAAAAGTTCTAAAATCTCTACAACTTAGTAAATCACATGGAATAGACCATATAACCAACTGGATGCTACAATCTTGCCACGCAAAGCAATTGTACGTCTGGTGGTACTCATATATGCGATCTTCCTTCCGACCCATTACCCGAAACCATGGTGACAAGGCGTGGTGGTACCAGTGCCAAAGCGAATTTGACAGCCCAAGCTCATTGAATCATATAGGCCTATACTGCTCCTCTTCGCCCTCCCAATGGTGGTTGGGAGAATCCTGTTGCACCACATCCAACAGTGGGAAGACAAACTACAAATATACCTCGTCATCAGTTCGGCTTACGCCAATCCTACTCTGCCATTTATGACATAGTCTCCGTGGTGGACTGTATCATTGAAGGTTTCAATCACCACCAGCACTCCATACTGATACTACTAGAGTCCTGTCACTATCCTTTGACTTGGTCCACCACGGAGCCCTACTTACTAAGCTCCATAACTTTCACCTACCAGAACACCTCATAAACATCATGCACAGTTACTTTACAGAATGTACCTCTCAAGTCCGGAGAGGAGAGCCATATTCACACCCCCTACCAATCAATGCAGGAGTACCTCAAGGACCACTCTTTAGTGCCATGTGGCGGACATGCTGCAAATGCCAGGTACGAGGCTCTTCTAATATGCGGACGACACTGCCATACTCCTTACAGGAGAAGAAGTGCTGGAGCTCACGACAAGGGTGCAAGGTGCTTAAGAATGCTCCGAAACTACTACCAGCGATGGGAAGTACGTCCGAATCCTACGAAAACTGAACTCCTCTTCTTTACAAAAAGAAGGCACAGGCCCCCAGCACATCCAACTCTCATGGGCATACGTCTATCATGGACCTCACTGGGGAACTACCTTGGAATCCTAATAACCAAACACTCACATGAGGAGATCACCTAGCGAATGTAATTAAGAAAGCTATCACAACACTTGGCATAGTCACCCGACGATCACCCTGGCCTGTATGTTGCCACAAGAAACCAGGGTCAGGTTGTGGCAATCACTGGTACTGCCAATATTTTTCTACAGTGCAACGGTGTGGGCATATGCGCCAAAGTCCAGATTCAGACAAACACAATCGACATATAACAGAGGTATGCACACCGTCCTGGGTTGCTCCATACTAATGGCCTGTCAAAACAATGTATGAATGGGCAAGTGTCCCACACCCACGGCACATTATAAGAGATATGGCAAGCAAGTTCTTTACGAAAGCACGCCGCCCCAAAAACACACTCATCTCGAACTTAGGACAATAGGACGCAACAGCACCTCACTCACATCGCCGAATTTGCGACTTCGCATCGGATGACGACACCTAATGCAGAAGACTTCCATCAAGGAACTACCCCTGTGGCCCCCGAGGGCAGCACCTGTGGCTCCAGAGGGCATCTAGCATGTGGCCCCCGTGAGCAAATTGCGAGTGGCACCCGAGGGCAAATTACATGTAACTGTGTATAGCTCCCGTGAGCTCCAACAGGCACACAACACGAAAACCTATGGCAGAAAAAACACATCTCCCAAACCAAGAATAGCAAACTGCTCGAGCTGACTAGCATGTAACTAAGGGCATGTCTATGTCTTGTATTAACTGAGGAAGCACCTCTAAAGGTAAGCAAAGCTAACACATATATGTTTAGTTTATATTATCCTCATTGTCTAACACATATTGCCCCGGGTGGGTGCTTCACACCCCCATATTTTAAAGGGTATGTAAATATTAATTATGTACATATGTTGTACATTCTTCGAACTTGTTTTTGTATGAACACTGGGGTTTTACAAATTCCCCAGAATTTTTTCATGTTGTAAATAGTGTATTTATAAAATTGTTCATCATGTCTAGTTAAATTATGTTCAAATAGAACCCGATGAGTTGGTATTGGCATAACGACATATGAAAGGATATGTGAATCCTAATGAAAATAAATGTTGAACCCAAGTTAAAATAAAAAGCACGAATGGCGAACATTGGTTTTGAAACTCTTCGACTGCATCTGGATAACATTTCTGTACTTTATAATGAACTGGCGACAAACTGAGATAAAGAACTGAAGCCATAGATAAACGGTTTGTAGGTATACTATTTGGAGTCGAAATTTATATTAATTTAACGTGATGTTAGGAAAACAAAAGTGTGGTTTCCGATGCCTGAAGAGTGGTTCATGTTTTACATCATTTTTAATTTTAATATAATACTTGTGTTAAAGAAAAGCATATATCACTAAAAATGAACAATTTTGCTAGCTAAATGGCAAGATTCTTCACTGCCTTTCATTCGTTTTTAGCATTTCATTGCATGCTTCTAAGCAGTTTACCAAATGGCAGCACGACCTGTGTCGCTGGCGGCCGGCATCAGAACATTGCTCTTGCGAAAACTCAATTAAGGCTCGTCGCTGGCGGCGAGTGTCGGGCGTATCGCAATCCTGTATTATGAAAACCACTTAAAGTGCAGACATCGCTGATATTTTTCAGAAGTCAGCTGATTCGCATATTTATGCTACTAGTTTATTGAATAATTTA
Source organism: Dryococelus australis (assembly GCA_029891345.1). Classification (NCBI taxonomy): domain Eukaryota; kingdom Metazoa; phylum Arthropoda; class Insecta; order Phasmatodea; family Phasmatidae; genus Dryococelus; species Dryococelus australis. The sequence continues at coordinate 121,019,001 of CM057000.1, read as the reverse complement.
TGTGTATTGAGGTAAATATATGGGATAGATTATTGTACGTATTTATAATGAAATATGTGAAAATAAGCGTTAATTTTATTTATGTATTTTCTGAACCTAGTTCAAAAAGAACATGTGCTAAGCTATCATGGGAATAATATCATGCTCGTGACTGCCCACGATTTGAGGACCAGCGAAAGCGAGGTGCATATGCGAGTGTGATGGGGCCATGGCAACTTAAGTGCGGTGACTATCCACAACTCGTCGCGTCAAGGTAGTGGATAGGGAATCTCCAAGCTATGCGGTGGCTGGGAATATTCCAATATCTGCCCGTGGATTAAATGGCAGGTGCGAGAGCATCTTCGTTGTGGGCGTCGGAAATCTGGGCAGCTGAGTACGATATGGTGAAGCGTGTCTGCTGGAGGTAGCCCAACAATCAAAACGGGGAGAGGGATTTCGAGGTGCTGAAAAATGCGAAGTTTAGCGATCCTCACTGCTGGTTTCTGCGGGCTGCCCACTGCGGATGGATGATAAATGGATTGGAATGCATTGGGAATTGGAAGCATCGCCAGTGTCAGCCTTCACTCCTGGGCCAGCGGCTTCGCCACCACTGCTGATAGGTCCCGGATGTCTCACATTTCCCAGACCGAAAGACAATTTGGCAGGTACGGGAGGGGTAGCTACCCCGATTGCTAGTCCCCGCCTTGACCCATGGATTGAAGATCCTGATATCGGCGGAGCAGAAGAGCGAAGATGGAGTATGTGTCATGACTCAGCTGTCCGGTTTTCCGACGCAAGAGAAAGCAGGGATGGCTCTACTTTCAATTGCTGCTGCAGTGCTGGTTCGCCTGCACTTCAGTATTGACAGTAGCTCAACTTCAAGGGCGTCTGCACCCACACGATGACTAGGATCGGCACGGGGGCTTTTCTGCCCCCACAATACACACCAGCCCCCCCCCACAATACACACCAGCCCCCCCCCCCACCCCCCACAATACACACCAGCTACGCTCTCATTTCATTTCACCCCACATCAACCCAACAGAAGTGTCTTTATTCCCGGACTAACAAATACCCTACTTTATTCAGCCCTAATCCAGTTAAAAGCAATTATTTTTATCCTCCGCGACTGTGGCATAGATTTTCCACTGCCCTCTCATCTTTGTCTGGTTTGCTATGCTCTTTCATATAGACCCTTCTGCTTTCGATGTGTGCACATAGCTACAATCGTGGTCATGGCACTATAACCCTGCTTATCCGCGATGCATGTGCAAATTATAATTGTTAAACTCGACCTAAGGCATATATAGCTTGCACTGAGACAAATCCCATTCTCCAGCTTACTTAGCTAATAACATGCATGTAGTAGCTCACACAGAACTGTGAATGTGCTCATGCTGGCATAGGGGGATTTGGGGGTTCGCCAGAAAAAAACAAAACAATAATAAATTAACCAAAATATGGCCCTAATGTGTAAAATATATTCGGATGTAAAAATAAAAATACACTCTCTTGAAAATCAGTTAGTAAATAAACCAATTCTAATTAATACACTATAGCAGAAAGACGAAAGCACCAAGTTTGATATTCTCTAATTTGTTTTAGAGTCTTGGCATTAAAAATCATGCATAAACAGTTTAAAATGTGCATTTTCTCATCTCGTCTGTCATTTAGCAAATTGTTTTCAACTGCTATTGCCGAATGAAACCACACATTATGTATAATCATTGCTCTGTCCTATATATATATATATATATATATATATATATATATATATATATATATATATATATATATATATATATTCAAATTCAATACAATGCCTTAGAATAACTGACAATGGGGAGTACTGCGAAAATAAGAGACAAACGATATTATTTCTTTCATGCCCTTTCAGCTAAAATAACCTAACTGGTGAACATTTCCACTATATGATGTGGGCAGACTCTCAGGGGGGAGGGATGTTGAAGGTGACTTCGCCCTGTCTCTTACCCAAGTCAGGGGCGAGTTGATGGGCCCGGCGCCGAGCTAAGTTGTGCTTTTCTGGGGTCGATGGCCGACGGCGAACGGGGTGTCTCTGGAATCGCCGTCTTGCGAGTGCTGTTTTCGGTGATTTGTTGTGTTTGCTAACACTGATGCTAGAAATAGTATAATGTTTTACCGTTGAAAATTGCCAAATGTAGGCCCCTAGCACGCACTTATTAAGAAAACACAGGTCTTACTCTGCATTTGTGGGTGCAGGTCCCATAGTGACAATAATTTACTCATAGAACACTGAAGCTACTCTGTAAAAGGGTGCAGGTCCCATAAAGACAACACACACACACACACACTCTCTCTCTCTCTCTCTCTCTATATATATATATATATATATATATATATATATATATATATATATATATATATATATATATATATAATATATATATATATATATACACACACTCAGTTCTAGGTGCCGTTCCCAAAGTTAAGACAATTAAACAAACAGAAATCTCTTTTCACGCATTTTATTATTGCCTTTCATTTATAAGAACGTACTTTACACATATCACTAATTGAAATGGCATAGATGCTCAGGTCCATCAGTATCAAAATTTGTGCGAAGCCGTGAACATAATTGCATTACATATCAAAGAAAATAGTTGCCCCCTCGGTACTAATAAATGAATAAAAAGGATCCAGTATATTGCATATATTGATAAGCTAACTGATTGCTGCCTAAAAGTTGTTGTACTGAGGGTACACATAAAGTGTGCGACGAACGTGCTTCTTACTTACTCTGGTGGCGGAGACAGGCTACGAGCTTGACGCTGGCCAGTTCTCTAGATGGCTGGAGCGTGCTCAGAAAGTGCGACCTGAGCATCACTAATATTAATATAAACACTTCTCTTAATTAAATTGCACATCAAACTTTATAAACATCATTGCATTGCTTACACTTACATGTTTGTTAATTAAAAATCTCTACATAATAACTTTTTATTTCTTTGTGCAAACAATTTTGCTCTCGGGAGCATTGTACTTTGAATCCACTGGTGTAGCTGTACATAAATTAACATCCTGTGACAACGCACAATGCATTCCATGAGGTGTAGTATGAGATGCACTGAGTGCTAAAATGTGCTATGTACAACTTAAATTTGTATGTCTACAAAGAGAGCACTATTAACCTCACATCCGTGCAAATGGAAACTGATACCTAAACAGGGTATGTTAATCCCTAACCTAACTAGCTTCACACATGCTGCACACACTCCATGTATCAGCCACAGGGCTCGTTGAAGCGATGCACATTTCGAGGTCGCAAATTCACTGCTCACTTCCTACCTCAAATTGCTGTTGCGCCCAACGGCCCTGGCTTAATTTGTGACACAGTGACTATCCGCTTGTCTATTTACAGCAAGAGCTTCCTCCTACTGTATATAAAAAAAAACGGCCATTGTGAGATATACGATTTGGGTCACCAAAGAAAAGCAAAGATGGTATCCTCGGTGGCTCATACCAACGCACTCCTGGGTTGTTCGACTCGCCCTCTATGTTAAACCATGTGGCAGATTGGCTACGTGATTCAAACTGCCAGAGAAGCGCAGGTGAATGGTGCGTTCTCGTCAAACACCCCCCTCTTCTGTGGTCGTTTGACCACGCAGCCTCCCACGTACTCTACCACGCCATTAGGCGCAGCAGGTTAACACTTTGCGCAGTGCTCAGGGCCATAGATGGCATGGCCCATGCTGTTGCTTCCTGCTTTGCAATTCTTGTGCTGGTGCTGGACTTTCCTGCTGGTGCTGTTGCTGTTGCTGTTGTTGGTGTTGAGTCCCAGTCTGGGTGAATGTGATACCCCTGGGATTACATGAAATCTTGTTTTCCCGGAGAATCAATATATCTTAATCTTTACTATGGCTACTCCTTTCGAACGAATGCACCCACCATCTGCTATGAAAAAAAAAAACCCTATTCTTCCAACCTCCTCCTTAAAATTCCGCTCGGAATTTTCTACTCTTAACTTCTTATAACAATCCTGACTCATAATAGAGGTGGATGCTCCTGAATCAATCAACGCACTTACATAAATTTTACCAAACAACACTAATACAGACATTAAACCCTCTTTCCTTTTCCTTTGAGAGTAATTTACACAGTGACTACTTCAGGTTTTTTTTTTTACATGGGGGCACACCCTATGAATATGAACCTCCTCTGAACACAAATAACATTTTACACTACTAACACTCTCTTTCTCAGGACAGTCACTTACGACATGCTCCTCCTACATTTAAAACACCTTACCACTGGCCTCTTTGGGCATTCCCTCTAAATATGACCCTCTTCCTTACACATAAAGCAAGTCATTTGTTTTTCCTTTTCGGGACTATCTTTCAACCTGTGTCCCTTCTTACCATTGCTAAACCCAACTGCTAGGTTCCATTTATCCTTCCTGTCGTGAGCAGACATTTAAGGCAATCACCTTTCCCATATCCCCCAAAAAAATCTACTACTTCAGAAAGACTTAGCTTCCTTAAACATGGAAATCGGTTTTGAAAATCAGAGGGAAAATACCTAAGAAGTTTAAAAATTGTCACCGACTCACCCACTACCACCTCTTCTGACCTTTGGGGATCCGAATCCTCTCACCCTCACACTAGGCTTCGTGTCGATTTTCGCAGCTCATCAACAGTGTCCGACTCCCCAAACAGAACCCCAGCATCCCCTGTAGGGTCTCTTTGGTCAGCCGCTGCATCCACGCTGTTCGGTACCCTGTAGACATGTTTGACAAAATAATAAACACTATTACAATAATCACACACCTCAAACCTCCTCTTGCACCTCCCAGCATGGACAAACAATTGCACTGTACTGGAAAATACAAGCAGAATGGCTGTGCTCATGGAGACACGTCCCGCCGGCAAGCGGGAAAAGCGGCCGGATCCACTCGCCCTTGGTACCCGCTCGCCGGCGGGGATGTGTCTCCCTGAGCACAGCGCGACCTCCCAATAATGTACCCGGGTCAGGTTCCTACTTTGCGGCACCCCAACCTGAGATCATTCCTCGCGCGCCCTCTTTAAGGAGGTGGCACACACTTTATAAGCACGCTATTTATAATTTATAAGCCAAAACTTTTTCTTTTCGGCGCACCGCTTCACACCACACACTCCCGCCTAGCAAGCAGCAATCAGGCGTTCGCACTGAAACAAAAGTATTCTTAAAACACCAGTTTACATCGTGACAGAATCTCCATCAAAACAGATGGAATATTAGAAAAAGTTAAATTTAACCAATAATAAGGTATTTTCATGTTAACACATGTATAAAGCGTTTGTAATGCATGATATATTTAGTAAAGAACCAAACATGTGGTTATTTTTCAAAGGTTTGGTTCAGACAGTGTCAAGAAACTGCGAATAGACTATAAGCATTGTTTCGAGAGGATAACTGCATTTAACATTTTCAGTCATATGGGATTGGTCACCGGCAATAATCTTTCTGAGCATTTAAAGTGTACACCCTTGGACCTTTGGCTATCGAACCTACTCCCTCCCCCTTCCCCTCCGCCCCCACCTCGCCCTCCCCAGGAGCAGTTGCCGAGATCGGAGGGGTGTGATTTTCGCCTTCTTTTCGGCCTGGAAGATGCATGTTTTGGCCGATTTTCTTGGGATTTGGGGGATGGTTGTCTTTTTATGACCCACCCTCCCCCAAAGGGAAGTTAGGCCCTTCGGGCCTATATTTTAAGTCTTACATTTTAAGTCTTACATCTTAAGTCTTACATCTTAAGGCTTATGTCTTACATCTTATATCTTAAGTCTTACGATTTAAATATTACATCTTATGTATGCATTACATATTAATTTTTAAATCTTTATGTTCCGAATGCAACTGCAGGATAGGATGTGAGAGCGAGTACCGATAGACGCGGCAAGCACGTGCTGAAGCTCCCAGATGAAGTCGTGAGTAGTCGTTCGGGATGTGCGACGAACGTCGATAGGCGTGAGCTAGCACGTCCCGAAGTTCCCGTAGTCTCGGGTAGTCTCTGGTAGTCGCGGGTAGTCGCGGGTAGTCACAGGTAGTCGCAAATTGTCAAAACGACATAGCAAAAGGTACACTAGTTTTGGAGAACACATATAATATATATACATTTTACCAAAGAACTCCATTACATCTGAGCGAAGCGATGGCGGGCTGCACGTGCCGAAGTTCCTGTAGTCGCAAGTAGTCGCAGGCAGTTGCGGGTAGTCGCAAGTTGTTACAAGTTGTCGCAGGCAGTCGGAAGTAGTCATGGGTAGTTGCAGGTTGCCGCAAGTAGTCGCTGGAAGTCGAATATTGTCGCAAGTAGTAGCAGATCCTCCTAGGTAGTGGTGGGAAGTTAAGGGTAGTTGCAGGTAGTCACGGGTATTCGCAGGTAGTCATGGGTAGTCAAGGGTAGTCGCAGTTAGTCACGGGTAGTCGCATAGACATGTATTTTATTAACTCCATAAAACCTGAGCGAAGCAATGGTGGGCTGCTTGCACACTGCGTAAGATTTCTGTTAAGTCAATCGTAAACCCACTCTTAAGCATGCGAATGCAAAATTGCCGAAACACATTAAGCTAGAACTGAAAAAGGTTTTTTAAGAAAAAACATAATTCCTATTTTGGCAAGACATATTAGCTGTTCGGGGACTATAAATCCCAATGCGAACCATAAAACAGCAGTTTTTTTGAGAGAGAAAATTAACAGAACGAAAAGAAAGGCAACAAACGCTTGGCGAACATAAAGTTCAGATTACTGCTAGAGCTTAGACCTCTCTGAAGATAACTAAAATAAAACACTACAAACAAAATTGAAACATTTAAACAGGAAGTATATCATGGTGGGAAACCGGGTTTATACCCGGTGTGCAGCAAAAACCAAACAGCAATATTAGAAAGAAGACATCAATACCAAAGCGAAAGATACACAGAACTTAAAGACCAAAATACAATAACATGCAAAGCCCCCGGGAGGGGTGGAAGCAAACAGATACAAGAACAACAATGAAGAGAACAAAACCTTACATGAACAATAAAACACAGACTGGACGGGCAGTCAGAAACAGAGCACATCTAGCATCTTGAAGCACACGCCTCAGTCTACGGGGAGGAACACACGCACTGTACACACACTGGACGAAGAACGTTGAACACGAAGACAGGGCGACCAAATTGGCCAGACGAAGAGCAGCAGCTTGCAAAGAAATGAGATGTTTTTGGCGACCTCAAATACTTGCCGTTATAGCCATTCCCTATAGCAAATTCATTACTTTTATTTATATGAATATTAACATGTCATATATGTTTTGGAAGTTATTGTATTTTATTTATTTACATTTTCAGTGAATAACAATTTTAGGCCGTATCATTAATTATTTATTAAAGTTAAATTCACGTAATGTTCATTTTGTAAACCATCCATCCATCCATTTTATTTTATTACATTCTATGCTTTCTTAACTAGGATTCTTATATAATGTATATTCTAACCTAAAAACCTTAAATACTGAATTTGAAGCCTTGCTTCAGGTCTGACACATGTGTCAATTAGCAAACTTAAGCAATTTTATGTGAGTACTCATGTCCTGCCAAAGACTGTCCTGCCTGAACGATTTATTTTTCGTCCCGCCAATAGATGAAGTGCGTGATGCCTACAATTTTCTAGAGTATGATTAAATGCTGCTATTATGGGGTTGGTGTGTTTACAGAACTACGTGTCGTTAATGAACTTGGTTAGCCAGTCTGCTTGGTTACTTGCCACGTCTGTATTTGCCCCCCTCCCCCCGGGGTGGCGCACGTCTGAGCGCTTACAAGGGCTGAGCTATACTGAAGAGAGGCGCGCGGTGGTCCTAGCGCGGCGGAGCGCTGTCTGGTGGCTACTACTGGTAACTAGTTCAACCTCGCGCTCTCTGGCACCTTCCATACGCCTCTCCGCTGTTCCCGTCGCTTCCTTAACCTTCCCGAACCGAGTTTTCGCGTATAAATGTTCGTCCCCAGTCCAAACAAGTGTGCAGTGTTCCTCTTCGAATTGCGCGGGCTGGCTGACGATAGATCATGTCTACACCATTTCGTTCGTACTTCGGATCTTCAGCATGCTAGACGCGTTTTCGCGTAATATGAGTACTACTCAAGTTAAGTATTACAATGAACGTTGATGTTATTATGCTGGGGTAGAGTTCCCCTTTTAGTAGTGTGTTTTTTTTTTTTTTTTTTTTTTTTTCCCCCCGCGATTTTTGGGTATATGGATTTTTGTAGGGAAGTGTTTCTTCAGTGTTTTACTTGTGTGAATTTTCTATATGGTATTGTTATGGGAATGTTTGTAAGAGTTGGTCTTCCTATTTTTTTTTTTTTTTTTTGGCGTGCTGTAGGAATGGTTTCCTGGACTACGATTTGCCAAAAGAATTTTACTGCCAAGGAGTTTAGTGGATATTTTATGGCTTGTCTTTATGCTCATGGTTAAGTGTAGTGAGGGTTTTTGCTCCTTCCCAATGGTATTCTTGAAATTAGTATTCCATTTTGTACTTTACTTCTTAGTGAATCATCAGGCGTACTTTGCTTTTAAAGTTGTAATGGTGCTTGTTTTACTCAGGGAGTCATTTTAACTTTTTTTAATAGGATTTCATAAGTGTTTATTCAGGTTGGATGATTTCTCAGTTTATATTAATTTTGTTGTATTTCTGTTTGTTCCAGTGCATGTTCCCCTAGTTCACCGATTGGTAGCAAGCAACAGAAATTTACAGATGCAATTTATATTGCAAAGTTTATGTTCTTGGTGATAATGTATAGATGGGCTTCAATATATTTGTATTGATTTTGGGATTTTTGTGTCCATGCGTCTTTTTTTTTATGGTGTGCGTCCTTCTTCTTATCTTCCTATAGCCCTGCTACGCCCTAAAGGGGCGTAACAGATTTATATAATGTTTTTGTTTTTCGATATATTATTTTTATTTTTAAAGAGTAATTAATCTTTTTCATTTTTGTTTTAATTATATTTAAAATATCTGTTCATTTCCTTTCGTATATCACTAGAAGTAAGTTCTCCATTTTGGGATAGAATTTGAGGCATTTTCCGGAAGTCGAGGACTTCTGGGAGGGACCTTCAAATAGACGGCATAATTTAATTTTCGCTGAGATTTTATCCAGAAAATCCTCAGCTCCATCGTAACTTTAGAATGCAGGATTGGTCCCAGAAGTTACAGTATAGGTATTTGGAACCAGCCGTGAAAGAAGACGGCTGAGTTTTCAAACAGTAATTTATATTTCGGAGTGGTTCCAGACTACTGAAGATGTCGCACAGCTAAGCGCCAGCGCCACGAAGGTGTGAAACCAGCTATATATATACAGGTGATGCCAGCTATTTATCCAAGCCTGACGCGCACATCCTGTCTACCCGGTGTTTTAATTTGGTACGCCGAAGTACGAAGTTCAATAATAATGAGCTTTAAGAGAGTTTACAATCATGAACACGATATTTAGAATGCAGCTCGTAAGGTTGAGCTACTGCCGGAGCAAATTAATTGAGAACCCTGACAATTTTAAAGGAATTTAATTTTGGAGCAGTAATCGACGTGAAGAAATATTAGCAGAAGGAACTTGAAATTTTGATTAATTTTGGGAAGTGAGGATTCTTCATCTACCTTTGAATTTCACAGAGCTCTAGAACATTTCAGTAATTTGCTTACGTGAGGCGAACTGAATTAATCAGATCATTTGCATAATTTTGGCAGCACTAAGAAGCAATAATTTTTATTTATTTATTTTATTAATTTAATTTAAGATTTGCTGTAAGGATGGTGGTAACTCAACGCAATTAGATTCCCACTTGCAGTAACACTTAAGCTGTTTTCTTACAACTTAATTTCAAATATAATTTCAGTCAGCGCAAACAATTTATTTCCAGCAGAGTTATTTAAAATTGAAAATTCAGATAATGATTGATTTAAATAAAACATGTCACCTACAGTCATCTATTTTACTTCAGTAGTATTTTGAGTGTAAATTTTTATGTTTGTTCGTTAAGCCGAGTTCACCTACGGTCCTGAGACGCAGCTTCGACAAGGGTAAGATAGAAAAGGGTTTTTTCCAGTGTCGACGAGACGAAAATAATTAAAAACGCCTCCCACTTCTCACTATCTCACACTTGAGTAATTTTCCTACGGATATTCTAATTATCCTCATCTATAATTTACATATTATTACACCATATACACACCACACCGTGTAAGATGATGGGCAGGTTAGGTTTTGTTGCCTCCTCCAGGGCGCTGTAAAAAGGTGCGTACTTCGTGGTCCAATCAGCAAACGTCACCTACACACTGGCTCAGTGTTGCCAAAACGATCAAATATTATCGTACATGTACGTGGCCACGTACTGTTAAGCTGGGTTTACAATAAAAATTCAAGGGTTATTTTATGCGTTAAGACGTGTGCAGAAGAAACGAGAATGTGTTATCATTTTGTATTGGTTTCCGATGGAACTTAGCTTGTCGTGTGCGTTGTTGGGGTTTCCTTAAGCGTTAAAATAGATAACTATATTTTGTATCTTAAGTGAAACTTATGACGCATCGGCCAATCAGAACTGTTCTTTACAGCAATGAAAGTAGAAAAAATATTTAAAAAGGCATGGGTTTGCACAGGTTTACAATTATATTTGTTCAGAAAATTATGCATCTATGATAGAAAATGTATGGTTTGAAGTATAACCCGCTTATATATGGTTTTGATATACGATGTTAGGTTAGGTACAAAAGTAAACATGACAGGCGCCTGTTTCCATTGACTGAAAATAAGAATTAAATTAACTGAAAACTGCGTATACAGATTCCGTGTTTCCATATGCCAGATCGTAGCTTAATGCACAACTCTTAGTGAATTTTTTTTTACTGTAAACCCAGCTTTAGTGCCATAACTGCTGGCGGGTGAATTTATGGGGCAGTGTTGCCAGATGGCGAAAATGGAATCCTGGTACAATGCGCTGTAAAATATTGGTATTGTCGATAAAATTCTGGTACTCGAATAAAAATAAGTCCATCTTCCTCACAATCCCAGATACTGTAATTACATTACAGTAATTTTAAGTCAAAAAAACATAACATATATTTTTTCAAAAAACAGAAACAATTTTATGTGGGTTTTTGGATCGCTATTTGTTAGATTTTATATCTATTTTTTTTTTCGGGGTCCACAGAGATTACTTACCTATACTGATTTTTCAAAATAAAAATTTTTATTCATTAAAAAACTACTTAGTAGGGACTAAAAATTATGTAAATTTTTAAAAGTCTTTATGGCAATATAATATTATTACTACAATCAAACATATCATACTCCTATGAAGTTGTGATATTATTATTATTATTAAAGTTTAGAAATAATTTTAATTAACCAATACTTCCGCTACATTGGTAAGTTTTAGCACATTTTGGCGACCAACAAAGATCTGGTATAATATGCGTACCAGAATGAAAAAATAAAGTCTGGTACCTGGTACCAAGAGAGAAAATCTGGTACTAATTCCAGAATTTGTTTTTTGAATTTGGATAATCTGTCGGCAATTGTCAGCCAATAGAAAACGCCCGCCAAAAATAAGCAAATGAAATCGACACCGTTGTTGTGTAGTAGTTTAGTTTTTTTTTTTTCCCCTCCTGTACAACAGATTTGAAGCAATGTGTTTAGTGCAAGTATTTATTGTATCTACACTGCAAATCTGAATCAGTGAGAATTTCACAGTTTCAATTAGTCGGAAGTATGTGACTGATACAACACTCACTTTAGTCTGGGTCTCTAACAACTTTCTCCGTCTCTAATGATTTTCAAAATAAAATTACCGCCGGTAAACGTGTATCAAGTAAAGTTACAACGAATAAACTAATAAAACCAATACAAAATACTTTGTAAAAATGTGTCTACTATTTCAAAACGCCATTTTACGAGGTAATATGACACACTCAGACTTTGATTCTGTTTGTACGTATTTCATTTCGTGTTCATGTAATCATCACAGGTTTCTGTTAGAAGGTTTAAGCTGTATATAATGTGTGAAGAGAGTGCACTCGTATACTTTTCGTTTTAACAATCCTAACGATATCCATTTTACCAAAAACCAAAAGTAAGAGCATAAAATTTCATCTTTACGATTTTATATTAAAATAATAATTTATATATTTTCCTCTTATTATTTCATTGACTTGGTAGTGCAGACGGTAAGGTAACGAACTAGGGTCTAGAGTTCAACCCCGCTACATTGCAAGTTTTTTAAATTTTTTTTATACATTTTTTTTTAATTATGGTGAATTGCACAATATAAATAGTAAACTACTGTAAGTATGTTTATATCGCATAATTATTTGGCTACATTCGATAAATACAATATTTAATTCGCTACTGTGATCAGCTTATTTACGTTTTATTAAAAGTAGGGTAAGAATTAGCATTGCCCAAATTTTAGTTATTTTATGTGATATCATTATTGTTGTTTATAATTTATGTTATTGTCAGAAAAGGTTTATTTCTATCATTTCTTTGTATAAAAGCAATAATACGGCAAGGTGCAGCCGATTGCAATGTGCAGTTGCACATTGCAATCGGCTGCCTGTGGTTTTTTATTTAGCTTTGGTTTGTATTATTCCTTTTAAACAAAGATATTCTAGAAATATGCATTTTCTGGCGATTACATAAACTATAAACAGCAATGATGCATCACATTAAATAACTAAAAAAAAAAATGGTCAGACGGAGATTTGAATATCGAACTACACGGGGAACGTGGAAGATGCGCCGTGTAAAAGGGTATATTAATATCACAAGTCCACAGTTTATCACGTATTTTTTAAGTTATATTTATTGTTTTATTATGACCCCTGGGGGCAAGTCGAAACTTTTCCCGTCAGTTGTGCTTACATTAAGTTTCAATTTGTACCTAAGCATATGCGACTTAAGATTATTACTCGGGGCGCCAGCCGTCTCGTCCGTCGCACGGCGGGCTGCCGTCGCGACGGGTGATACGTGGCGCCACACGAATGACGGGCGCGCCGTAGTTACGACGCCCGACGACGCGCTTAAATTCGATCCATGCTCGCTTTTTCCACATGAAGCGTCGCAGCAATGACGTGTCGCGCCTATGACGGTTCAAAATCACTACCGTGCTTCCAGTATTATACGAGTATTTAGAACTGCTTACGATGTACGATAAAATATAGGCCTTTGTACGCTTCCGTACAAAAAAAAAATTAGGAACTAGCTCGGTAAACAAGAAATAAAAAAATTTAACGCGTATTGTATTCGTTAACAATCCTATCCGAAAACAGTTGGGTTTGGTTGTGTTGGGGACACGGCCGTTCGCTTTACGTGAATACGTCTACGTTGACGCGCTCGGACGCCTTGATGTTTAATTTACGTTCCCGTCACCTCTTCACTCGATCATATGGGGTTTTGTGGGTATCACTGGATTGCTTTTGAGATGCTCTTTCCAACCGTGTACGATTTCTGTATTTCGACTTGGCTTTTTGACGAGTATAGGCCGAAATTGCGCTGAAGTTTTACTTAATTTTTTACATTAAACACGTACAATTTCACCATAACCACGCCACGGAAATGTTTTTATACATGCAATCGATTTATCTTGACGAGAGCTATCGATTGGAACCTAAACGAGCGCCGTAGCTTCTCGCTTCTCCTAGTCAAAAGTTATATTGCGAGAAAGTTGTAAAACGCGGCCACCTCCCCCCCCCCCCCCCTTACCCACCACCGAAAAACCGTTCTCACTCGCCTCGCGCGATGCTTCTCAGTCCTCACTCAACGTAACATAGTCTTTGATTCTTTGGTAATCGAGTTGTGTAATTGTATTTTGAATGTAGACGATAGATTCAGAGCTGCAATGCCAAACTGTATCCCCCGATTTTGTTATCGTCGGATTTTCCTGGATTGCCTCTCACTATGGTTGAAAAAAAAAAAAAAAAACTATGTTGTTTGCGTAAACGGTTTTCCGTCCCACACCAGTTGCAGAAAAACACCTCACCCCGTCCTTCGCTCCCTGACGAGCACACTAAATGCTGCAGTTTTTTTTTTGGCGTTTATATTTCTGCTTGTAATAGCTATTTTGTTTACAGTAAGTAACGTAACTTTAATGCGTTACACTGTACGAGAGTTTTTTGTAACTAAGCACGGGAGTTAAACAAGATAAGGTTGGCAACGCTGCTCTGGCTGTTTCCCAGTGTATTGCAATATCGCGTACTTCCAGTTGCAGTTCGGACGTGGTCGCTTGGTAGCATAGTTGTGCGCGTTCAAGAAATTCGTCAAGAAAATGAACGTACACGATTTCGACTTCTTGCTCCCTGGCAAGTGATTTATGCATAGTAAAATTATACTTGAAGCACATAGTGCCTAATAATTTTCAAAGCTTTATCGTGCATGCTAATGAGCCTTCCTGTAACCTATGGCTTTATGACTTGCTAATAGAAATATTGAAGTAATGAAGGGTAGCTATGAAAGAAACTACTCAGCGGTAGGTTTTTTTTTAATCTACAGGTATTCGCAGTTTTTATGGCGTAAACAGCAGGCAGTTTTTGACAAATATAAAACGTAATAAGCATTTCTCCTCAGTGATCTTTTAAAGTCATTCCTAATGTGTCGACTCAAACGTCAGTATTGTATATTTTGTATGATTCCCGCCAAAGTCACGTGTGCATTTAATGTTGCGAGTGTCTTCTTAGTACCGCAATATTTTGGATGAATAGGTGCGAGTACGTAAAGGTTACAGCAAGGCGTATATTAAAGGTGATGGCTAGTCAAACCAAACGGGCTCACACTTGTATATCGTCCTTAAAAAGAATTTCTTTCGTAAAGCACGAAATATAATTCAACGTGTATATAATACGCATTACTTGCTGTAATGTAAACAGAATATTCCCTTGGCGATAAGAAGTAATCGACGCCGGTACAATGGAATAGGCTACATATATATTTTTTCTCCATTGTAGTCTTGACGTGTTCGAAGCAAACTTTTCGTATGCAGATAAATTGTTGATAGAGGCTGTTCAGGGTAAAGCGAAAACTTTTGAAACCAACCCTTGAAAAAAGTCACTTCTCTTACCTGCATACATTTAAACGGGCGCACTGCGTGACATGCGGTTAGTCATGAGGGTAACGATGGAGGAGAAGGTAGTTTTATATATTAACGTCGAATAAAAAGTGTCAGGTAACCATTTGTGATAACTTCGATTATTTCTGTCACTTTCTGTTTTTTTTTTTTTTTTTATGCATCAAAGTGTAAAAGTAAGCAGATTTGTAAAATATTCACTTTTCTATTTCCAAAAATTTCACGGTTTCACCTGACCGACGCATGACTAAAGTGATGAGGTCCATGGCAATGACACAACGAGCATGCAACTATATCATAAGCAGGGATTTTAAAAGTGCTCAGTTTACCGTGAACAGCCTATATTTTATTTTGTGCCACGTGCGTTAAAACGCATTCGAAAATATTAGAATTTGCTATCCACATTTTTAGTGTGATTCAGTTGATTCAAAATAATAGGCTCAAAAATAAAAAAAAAAAACAAGCTGTGCCTGTTTCACATGCACGCCGAGATGCGCCTGCAGAAAGAGCGGAAAGGTGGAACAGCCAATCAGAACTCGTCTGCGTTGTCCTCACGACTCCCGCTGGCGAATTGAGCCCGCGCCGAAAATGCCTGCCCACGGAGAGAGCTGGTTGGTTAGCCACGTACGTAAAAGACGATCGTTATGGGACCAGTCAGAGAAACTGTATTCAGATAATACAGAAAATGAGATCCGTTGGCAAGAAATTTCCCTATTTATGGGAGAATCGCGTAAGTTGCAATCCATAATGGTAATTTAGCGTCTGCAGTGAAAAAACGTACTTCAAACCGTTTGTAGGTAAATAAAAATTAGTGATATATTATAAGGAAACAATAAACAATAGGCGCGAGTAAATTTTTAGTAGGATATCGCCTCATACACACACACACACACGCTTCTCTCTCGAGCAAGTGGAACTTATTAGGTTAGGATAGCTCCGTAAGGTCGCCTGCTGTTTCTTTACATATATTTTCTGCTCATATCTGAACGTATATTAACGCTATCTCTGTTCGACGATCTCGGCATACGTGTGAAGCAGGCTTTAGACTACAAAAAATTTTCATTTACTTTTTTTTTTTTGTACAAATCTGAAAATCGAATAAAATTAATACTTTAGAATACAGTTCATCATAGGTTATTTGTTAAATATTAAAATGCCATGAAGTATATTTGTTGGAAATTTGTTTTGCGGTTCGCCTTTATTTCAAAATGCAAATTCTAAATAGCCAGAAGTCAAACCTACACCGCAGGTGACCAAAGCGTCGAATTTTTAAAGGAAATGCACCATTTTCATTAACATTTTTTTATGAATAAACACAACTTCGCCGTAATGAATTTAATTCTTATCCATAGACCATATATGATCGAACATGTATGATATCGCGCCACAAAACAATAAGATATGTTTAATATATAGAAAAAAAATTGGCACTTGAATATCTTCAAGGCATTCAACCAACAGGACTGCAGGATAAAAGAACAAAAAAAAAAAATTATTTGTCTAAAATGTTAGCCTGGAATAAAATTAATGTTATAATTTTTCTTAAATTAAAAAAAAATCACCAAACCATATTTTTTATTCTTATCTGTAGACACTATTTGATCGAATACAATACCTGCATTACGAAAAACTCTTCTTTTCTCTCTCTCTCCCCCCCCCCCCCCCCCGGCAGCATAAGTTTACAAGCTCTCAAGAAAAATTCAGTGTGTTCTATGGTTGCTTGTCCTGTTAAGGCTATGTGTACGTGTAAGTGCAGAAACAGTACGTTGCTGAAATGTTTGTGGCATTGGCAAACTTGTATTTCGTTTGTATTTGCTGGAAATAGTTGCAGGGAAATGTTTTAAGAGTACGTATTTCCGTGAACGGTTTAGCACAAAATTAAATAGAATTTGTTAAAAAAAAAACGTAAATACTCTTGAAAAATATTTTACAGTAACAAACATTTCGTTAAAAACATCTTTAAGTGGTATCGCTAAACAATTTCAAATACCCTTTAGCGAAATTGTACAATTTTTTGAGAGGCTCTTTGTACTACATGATTTGTTACAGTGTAAAATTTATTCTCTGTTACGTAATAAGAGTGGTATTTATGTTACAACTAGAAATAAATGATCAGGAATTGCTTTTACGCCCTAAGAGAGAGTTAAAAAATATTTCATTCTATGATAAGTATTTCACTTGTGAACATGTTTACGAATTACGTGCTATTAAATAATGATCAATGTTTTTAGGAGGGAGGGGAGCGTAGTGAGAAATGTTTGCTATGCAGCGTCCTTTCGTGTGTAGGTTTACTTTTATAGTACATATTAACTTACGCGATCATGCGTTTATGTGTATTTTCCCTGCCCAATACGTTGTAACCAGATGAGCAGGCTATGCCTTAGGTGTGTAATGCCAATAACTGTTATCCCGACGCACATTCATAACAAAATGTTATTCAGTAATTGTAAAACTGCAAATGTGTAATCCACCTGTGTAGTTTCAATAGCTCTCTGAATTGCAGTTCTCTAAATCGCGAACCTAAATTCTTCCCAAGGCGTCACAGGTTCTTCTTCCTCTGTTGCTCTGGGTTTGTGTAGTGTTAAACAAAACTTGCGCCTCGCATAGATGATGATTAAAAAAAATCTAATTCCAGGAAGGTGTTCATTTTTCGTTCTTTGCCCGTTAAACCGACGAGACATTTAATACCTGTACGATAAGTGCTTTAAAACGAAGACTTTCCACACAGAAACAGCAGTTCGACCAGAATTTATTTTTCACTAACTTGAAAATCTGTGCATGTTTATTTGTCAGACGGTGGATCCCGTGTGAACTAAAGCTATGTCCGGATTCTCAAGAAATGCATACTCGTGCTTATTTGTCTCCGGAAGTGACATCGCCATGTACAGGTATACTAGCGTTGTCTGAATTCCCAATACAGTGCACACACAGGATCTATACTTGGCAAGATTTGAAATTGTATATTTGCTGGGTATACTTTCGTACTTATGAGAGTAGCCATATCGCATTGAAGGTATGAAAATTAACGTGTGCGTTTTGTGGTTATAAAGCTCGCAAGTTTAAAGTTCAATAAGTATTTACAAGATGTTGTTCTGTTGTATGTGTGCATAATTGTAATTTTAATCAATGTACTTCCAATTATGAATAACATTCTGAGCGTTGTATAGACGTCTGCAGCATATTTCCCAGGTGAATGCTTACAAATAATATTACATTTGCGCTATGCATTTCCAAGTTATTACAAACCCCATTTAATTGTATTTATCTTTCTTTTGTTATCAATGTGTATATTTCAAACACGTGGTAAGGTACGTATCGAGGGACGAGGAAAGAATGCCAGTTTCTGTATAATGCCCCTTTACATACGATAAATAAATACAACAAATCCATAACAACTGCCCTAATTTGTTTCCAATCTTCCAATCAGGGGCGTTTCCAGATTTTTCTGGCCGGGGGGGGGGGGGGTGGGGGTTGACGAGTGTTAGTATTGTCACTAGTAGTGCATCGTTCACAAGTCACAGTGGAAGGATAGCAAAGTAAATGAGGATAGAAACTACTCATGCACACCCGCATATACACACACATTTACAATAGGTCAACACATTAGTCATATGTAGATTGCATCACCGTGTCATTTCAATATCTTACATTTTAAATCTGTAAATATAACATTAATATTTTCGCATATGTACGCTAATCACCACCACATTTTATTACACTAAGAGATAACACGGTATAATTATTATTTTCCTCCGTTTATTCAGAAAACGAAGTAATTATGTATAAAATGTAATCATATGTGTGGTTAAAAACAAATAAATAAATATGATTGCCATTTTAATATTGGGTGTAAAAAAATGTGTGTCATGTGGGTAATAACAAATATACAAATATAATGATTGACATTTTGATAATCGGGTTTTTAAAATGTGTGATTTTTTTTGGGGGGGGGGGGGCCTTCAGCCCCCTCAGCCCCTCCTCTCCACCCTTTCTGGTTACGCCCCTGCTTCCAATGACGTGATAAAGCATCCCAAGGCTATTGGTGTGGTATGAATACTTGTGAAATCTAGAGAAGATGAACAGATCAACATAACCTCAGGATACCGGGGTGCAAGAATTTCTGCATTCCTGCAATTTGTTTTTCATGCCGTACATCTTGTACTCAAAGTGTACAACGACCAAAACATGCATTATATTGACATATTTGTTTGTATTTGGTTTTCGTTCAAAACAACACACACCTGTTGTCTTGCCGCTCTGCCAAGCAACCAGTGTACAACAATATTTCTGCGCCGCCTATCATTTTCCTCCTGTAAATAATACGCGCCCACTAACGCTCCTGATTCCCGGCTAAAGCCTTGTTATATAACATCACATTGCACCGCATTTTTCTGTTGTATAGTTTCTGATATTTCCGGCACAATTTGCGACCAGTCTAGCATGAATAGGCGATGACACGTCCGAATAGTTTCAACAATTACACAAGTACACATCACTGCTAGTGCGCAAATGTACATACTTACACGTATGTATTGACAAACCGGAAACAGACCTAAAATAAACAGGGTTCAAGAATATTTTTTTTCCAGATGTAAGAAATCTGTAGTGATTTCTGTGAGCGAGCGTGGAAGTACAGTAATGTCTCAACTGTCTGGACAGTGTCAAGTGATAACAAAGAAAGAAAACATTGCGGAGAGATAAAGCTGTAATCCTTCCCCCCCTTTAAGTAGTAAAACTTAGGGATACCGATAAAGAAAGTATCAAGTAGCAACTTCGCGTGCTGTTAAACCTGACCTTTACGCCAGTGATAAACTGCGAGGAAGTCATTACCATCCACCATTGCATTTATGTGCACACTGAATGATAATAACATGGTGGAAGACTCAGCAAGGTTGACTATAAACATTGTTGGTGTAATATGTAATGTAAGTGGGGTAAAATCTGACAGACAATGTGAACAACCTACATTCTATGTAAACAGTGAATGCTCTCGCTCCTACAGTATTGTATCAGCTGATGAACTGCTGCGGGATCCGTGTTGTTAAGTTGGCTATTTTTATGATGGCTTTGGAAGAAAATAGTACTCGCACCAAAAGTTCTAATTTAAAATGTTAATCATACTTACAGCATATATGGTATAAATTATGTTTTTAAAACAATATTTCATTTTCTTGGCTATTAGCGACAGGACTTTAAAAAACATGTTTAGCAATTATGACAGCGTATGTCAACGCGTACGAACAGTAAACGTTTCCAGCCAATGGTTAGCCATGTTTGTGTTTCCAGTTTCCAGACCGATGAACGGCCGTCGTGCCTGAGTTTTTTTTTTCTCATCGTGTTTACTATACGAATACGTATCTTGCTGGTATTGTCGGAATATTTAATCGGTAGTTAATTATTATTTTTTTAGTTGCTCTTTTCAAACATAATTGTTTGTAGGTACCGGTGTGCGTTTTCTTGAGTGAAATGTAATATTAATTGTCACGTGTTTACCCCGTCCCTTCCCGCCATTTTCCTTGCCGTCTTCCACAATGAAGTGACACGAATATAATTTACCTATATAAGTTTAAGTTTGTTTGTATTAGGAAAAGTGCGCAATGTTGATTTTTCTGAATGATTCTACAAATCAATTATTTAATGCTAGTGACGAACAAACGTGATTTTAGTGAATTAAACTTTGCAAGTATTGCCATAAAAAAAAAAAAAACACGTGTTCGAGAGGCTGCAAATTTTACAAACAATAAGTTTTGCTTGTTTTTGAAATGTATTTGTAAATTGTTAACACAATTATTTAAATACACGTGGCCTGAAAAATGCCATACTTTCCACACTTGTAGTGAGTGAATAATGTTTGTTTATTTGAATACATCGTAAATTCAACGAATGTAAGGTTAACTTCGCTCGAAGTGTGTGCGTGTATATATTTCTGCATCTGCACGAATACGAACAACGACGTATGTATCGCGTTTTGATTTTTCATTAAAGTTAAAATTTTCGAAGTTAAATAATTTAAGTGTTATTGCCCTACCAGCAAAATTTTCCATTGCTCCATCAAAACAATATGCGACTCTAAATGCTACATACTCGTCAGAACATCAAAACAATGTTGTCTCACGAAAATACGTTAAACTAAAGCCCCCCCCCCCCTCCCCCCCCCCCCCCCACACACACACACACTTCCCGAGCTAAACACTGTTTCCTTTTCCTCTCGAAATAAATAAACAGTACCCCAGCAAATTTAACTCCGTAATTACAAAAATAAAATAAGCTGGAATGCCAACCTAGCTTTAATATCCTACATTAATTACTGGACGGAAGTTAGCTACTGTCAGATTTTCAATGCCTGCCATGACATGGAACACGAGGAAGGAGCAAAATGCAAGTGTGCATTGGACTCAAAAACATTTGTTTACAAACGTCTTTTCCTTCAGTGACAAAACAGCTGCGGTGGAAGGATACATCGTGACCGGTACTATTTTCTAGAACTGACAAAAGTTATCCCACTTACATGGAATTGACTATAACCGGCAATGAAGTGTTAAAATGAATACATGGAAACATATTTGACAGTAAATAATTATCTGTTTTTGTAACATGATTTTCGTGTGGCACTAATTTGAGCCATTTTCGTTTTAAAACGGTTTATTAGAGTCTGAAATATAAAACGGAGCCATCTCTTTGCATGGGCCTGTAAGAGTGGAGTGAAAAGATTTGGTTGGCTGCTTTAACATCGAGATTTTGAGAGCCGTTGAGGGTGAAGCGAAGTGAGTATGAAGCGGCGCCGGAATGCAAGGGCGGGGGAAACGGGAGATCCCCGAGAAAACCCGCCGACCAGTGGCATCGCCCGGGACGATTCCCGCATGCAAAAATCTGGGAGCAACCCCGCTGGGAATCGAACCCGGTTCGCCTTGGTGAGAGGCGAGTAGTCTAGCCACTACACCACCGCGGCACCTTGTCTGCAATAGGACGTGTTTCAGTTTAAATTTCGGCGGTAGAGTTAACGAGGTATTTATCAGAAATTAAAAATTAGGTTAATGAACAACTCGACAAGTCTGAGAACCCAGTTTCGAAACGGTACTGCAATACAATAAAATGATTGTATCTGTGAAAATTTGGCGGAACTTCAGAATAGCCTTGTCAGTATAGTCTTGCATTATTTAGTCACAATCGATTTTGTGAAAAATCAGTGTGTAAAAGAACAAGTTTAACCCTAAAAGACGATATGCACTGTAAAACGTCTGTACACACACTGTAAGCTACTATTTGTTATAAACATTTTGTTATTGGCCAGAAGTTCCTCAGTTGAATCGAAGTTTACAGTTATGAGAGACGCAACAACAACCGCGCTGCATAGATATAGCATCACAACTTTCGTCAAAGCCCAGGGGAAATTATCTTACATGTATCTAAAGAGAGAAACTGCTTGAGTTTTAACGCTATCCACCCTCTCATTTGTTCGTCTCAACGCAGTGTTCCGGAAAATATCTTAAAATTGGTAGACAAAATTTAGTTATTTCTTCGCAGTCAGAATATGCTGGCTTCGTCTGCTGGGCGATAAGTGAAAGTCCTTGAAGTGCACTGGCTGCCGAATGGCAGCTGTGAAATTTAAATAGGAAATCCCATGTTAAGGAAATTTCGCCTCGTCGTGCTAGTTTAAAAAATGGGCGTTTCAAACAAAAAGTATTGGAATGGTTTCTCTAAGCTAAGTGTCGGTGTACTACGAGTAGATTTATCAAATGAGACAGAAAGGAAGAAACGGAACATGTATTTGTGATGGAATATTACCACCTTTTACCGTAGGTAGATCACCATGTAGACACTGGAACTCTGCAATGTTTAAGAAAGATAAACTCATGCACATGAACACACTGATAATGTATTTCAATGAAAATAAACAACTGGAATAAACTTATTTTAATTAAAGAAGATTTAACCAGAAAATAATCATCAATTATTCCAATGAAATTGTATAAAAATACTTTAATGAAAATGAAAATAGTGTATTTGTCAACAATTAAATTTAGTGTGATAAAATCAATTAAAATTTGTGTAAGCAAGTAGGTTTTACTGTTTATCAGATTTTATTCCCTCCATCCTTTCATGGATGAAATATTACTGAAACTTAAAATAAAACTAATTAAAACAAAATTTTTAAATCTGCCACAAAAATAAAATAACTTGCAAAATAAAATAATTTAAATTGTAGTTTCCCAGAAGTAGTTATCATTTCGTGCTTTCTTTCCTAACATGAGGTTGAAGAGCTCCATATCAGTTCAATGCAAATCGTTAACACAAGTCTCGTAATCACTGTAGCTTTAAACTGATTATTCACGAACACATCTAATCTCCAATAAAAGTTAATACAGTAGAATGTTCACTACTCTTTAAAAACTTATTGGGTTCGTCAAATCATTAATTACTTTACTTTACTCCGGTGCTAAACTCATCAGTAGAGCAAGAATACTGGACACTACGTCTCAATAAAATTTCAAAAATCTCAAATGAACAAGTCTGTAGTTTTAATGAACGTAAATAGAATTAATGTAGTCTCTGCAGAAGATCTCAATACGTAATAAAATGAATAGCAGACCTCAGAAATAATGAAGCGTCACGTGGACGTAGGCCAAACCTTAAGTCTTTAACATGGCGTCGAAGAAGTCCTTGGTGTCTCTTCTTAGGCCTAACACGCTCACAAATATAGCTAACAATTACAATAAGCTCAGGCCTCTTCTTAACTTGGCTGGCTCTTAAATACTAACTATAGTCCATTCCCGATTGGAAGCGACTTATGAAAATCAACCTTTGAAAAAACACACTAGGCATAACATGTCAACTTGTTTTTTCAATAACCTGTATTCCATAAATATATAACACTGTGGTTAACTTTACAGTACTGTATTATTGAATAAATGAAAATATGCCTTAATATCTTCTATAACTTGTAATATTTATTTATTTTTCAATATGAATTAACAAGAGCGAGAGCAGCGACATGTTGGCAACGTCGAGTAAGAAATAGTTCACACTTAAAATATTTTGACCTAGTTTTTTAGTATACTATTTGTAAATCAAAAGGTGCCTATTGAAATATTTAAATATTTAGGTAGCCCCGATGGCAACATATCTAATTTTTACAGTTCAAAATAACAGCGGAAAATATCGTGAGTAGGCCGTAATGGTACGCTATTGTTTTATCGAGCGAGAAAGCGCATGAATCACTGCTGGGCGAGGCTCACAGCGCTCTCTCTCTTTCTTCGTCTCTTTCAAACTCGGGAAATTTCACTTCGCTAGTAATAAAGGGAATGATACATGTCATCAATTGTAGCATATTTCATACTTATTAGAGCAAAATAATGATTTTTGAATTTGCAATTTACAACTGAAAAGAGATTTTAATGTTTGAATACTTATTTTAATATATATTAGATATTATGGCGGGGCAGTTACCAGGTGAAGTTGGCAGATGTGACAAGCCATGACATGGCGTGCTGCTTTTTGCCAAAGGAAACGTAAATTATTCTTACTCCGAAAAATACTTCAAATAACCACATCACGTTTGTAGACGTTGTGTTTTTTAAACCTACCTAGGTAAGTTACGATGTTGTAATAAATCTGTATTTCCGGCGCAGTAATAAATATACTGTGACTTTTGTTTCGTTAATTATTGCGTCTGTGGAATGGCGTGCCTTTGTGCATCGTGGTCGATACGCTGGCCCTGTGTGTGTGCGTGATTTCAAATATTTGATTAGCACTATTCATACGTTTTAACTGTGAACTGTTTCTATGACGAAGTTAATTATTTACATCCACGTCTATTTATTTATCACAACGTTGTACCTTGCCCTAAGTGGTTT
Source organism: Dryococelus australis (assembly GCA_029891345.1). NCBI lineage: Eukaryota > Metazoa > Arthropoda > Insecta > Phasmatodea > Phasmatidae > Dryococelus > Dryococelus australis. Next base: position 120,994,066 of record CM057000.1, on the reverse strand, counting down.
GAAACACATTCGTGTAACGTAATTTGCCACAATCCCAGAAGAAAAATACTAAGTTCAGCCCGATAAATTCCAATAGACCAAATAAACAGTAAGTTGAGCGGAATAAAAGTTATCGTAGGCTTATTTCTGTGCATGTTCACCGCTATCTTTTCAAATTTGTATGACAAAAATGAGAAACACGAGTTGCGGGCTTGAATTCAATGTGCCTTTTTCGTTTGACTGGTTGTTCCTTCGTTTTAATATTTATTCCAACTGAGGCCGTCCTTTTAAAGAAATTACCCTACACATATCAATAACAGAAGGATCACCCTTTTTAGTATAGCCCTTTACCTCGCAGTTGTAACAGTATTAAACACAGTCGCGGCAAAATACTAACGTGCATTACATGTATTGAGCTATGCCGTGGAAAACAAATATGTTAATGTAAAATAACCGTAAGAACTGTCGTCAATTCAGGCATTTTTAAAACGTCATAAAGCTGACGTATATAATGTTGTAGGCCTAAACTGTGAATATTCGTACGGAATGGTTTTGGAATATGACAGAATTCTTTGAAAAGCTGTAAACAGTAAACTACACATTTGACAGGTACAAAAGTAGAAGTCACATTCCAATGTTTATGTTTAGGTGTAGCGAAAGTATACGAACACATGTACACACACAATGACCTGTAAACATTGATTTTGACAGATGCTACATGGCAGTCACATGGCAATGTTTGTTTACATTTGGCGGAGGGATACGAAAAGGGCCTGCAAGTAGATATTTAGCAGGGCTCCGAGAAAGTTGCTTCCAATGGGGAATGGACTATAGAACCTCTGGGTAGTAATAATCTAGTGTACCCCTATGCAGATGCCGGGGATTTTCCTAATGAAAATCCCAGCGAAATATCACGCTGCTGAATCTTCAGAGGTCCAAACCAGAAGCAAGTCCTTCCGGCAACTTTCCTAAGACGTGACGTGATATGAGCTGAACTACTTCTGGTAACATATGTCCCAGTTTTCTTAATCCGTATATTGTTATTCATATCTATGCTAAACATATATGGATATTTTCTCCTGTTAATGTGTCCGAACATGTTGTCAAAATGGTTAAAATTCAATTTTTTAAGATATAAAAAAAATTGGGTAAAGATTAGTGTGTACGGAGAAGTAAAACTTGTTTAATAAATATTTGTTCATTTTATATACATCTTGTTTATTTTTTAAATTTATTTATATTTTCTTGCATAATGGAGCTTGCAACGTGAATATTAATTTTTATCAAGTAGAGAACACAATATTTTGCGCGAGAGTTTCCAAATAGCTAGGAAGACGTTTTGCTCTTGCTATCCTTGATGATTAAATCGTTGACCTGAACTACCCTCCCCACCAAAACGGACCGAGGTCCTTGAAAGCCCAGGGTATCATGAAACCGAAATGGGTTCTGCGGGGGTTTGTTAGAGTCAGGCTGGCAACCTCTGATATCTTTTTTTTTTTTTTTTTAGTTGTTACTATTGGAAAAAAAAAAACATTGAAATTTAACCTTGAAGGTTTATGACTCTGGAGAAACTCGCAAGTCACACTGCTAAGGGCGTAGATCTCTAAACATTAAGGTTTTTTTTTTTTCTCTTTTGGAGACATTGGCAAATGCTATAAGTCTAAGATTTTCAAGTGAGTATAAATTTGTTAGCTAATAATGTTTATTCAGAAATATTCAATGTGATTCATTTATGTTTAAACATCTATAAAATTGAGCATATCTAACTTTTTTCATGTGCAAGAACTTATATATATATATATATATTTATTTATTTAAATTTTGTTCGTTATTCCTTTTATTATTTTATGGCCACTGACTTACAAACTAACTAATATCATACATAACCTATCCGGGACTCGAACCCAGAAACTAACTAATATCAAGCATGCCTTATCCGGGATTATATATTATATACTTAGTTATGGAAAATCAATTAGAGTGCTCGCTTCCAGAACTTTTCCTGTGGCTTTTTCATTACAGCACTCGTACGTGTTAATGCAACATACTTTTTTATCAATTTTTTTTTGTTAGGGAAACAAGTTCACTTTTAATAAGGAATAGGTTTAATAAAATTAAAAATTCATTTTATGTCATATTTATTGACAAAATGTATACAAGCACATTTTAATATAATTATTTCGACAAAATGAAATATACAATTGTCAAAAAATCATTTTAACACACAGAAAATGCAAGTACATTTCTTCAAAACATACACAAATAACTACAGAATGTCCCAAAACATTACCACACAAAGCATCAAACAAATAAACAAGAACAGGATGTCACACAAATTACACAAATATTTCTTTCCGAAACGAAGTCGAAATGGTTTGCTCCAACATGCTAATAACTTGCTGATGCCCACCTTACATTTTGATTTCTGTGTGCACGAGCATGTGATTCCGTTCTCTTGATCTATTTATTACGAACTAGTGGATAACATACAATTAAACATTTTTATATTAAATTCCACTCATCCTAAAATAATGCCATATCACTCGAATAATATCCACAGGTGATTCGGAAGGAGAATCATCATAGTCTGTTTCGCCCCAGTCAGACATCATTGCCCAACTTAGCATTAATTTTGAGTTTTCCTCTGCAGAGACAAACGTTGAAATATATCCAGATGGTTTGCATAATTGTTTGAACAAGGGGCAATTGTATTATTTTTGAATATCTATTACTTTCCTGTTATGTACATTTTGTAAAGTGTGTTTTTTTCTCAACTCCACTACATATATTTCACGATTATTTAGGTAATGATTGCAAATATCTTCAATATTCTCAAACTCTATTCACCCACTCTCCCATTTTAAACCGTGGCGATGACTAGTAACCAGTCTATTAGTTTTCCTGTATTTAGGAGATAGATATTTCTAGTCAAACGGTACTTTGAAGCTGAATACAGTTGCATGTTCTTCCATATCAGTAACAGCTAATTCTTTAATGATTTTTTTTTCTACAGATTGAAATCCTTGCACATTGCAAAACATCTCGTCGTAGCCATGGTTCATCGTGTATTGACTCAATTCATTATCTTATCCAGCTTATCTCTTACGTTGTAACTCGCTAATCTATCGTGAATCATCGGAGTGTGAGCTTGTGTATTTGCCAGAATTGCAGCATTTGCAATAATTTCAATTCGTTAATCAATCACGCTATTTGTAATTGTGTTGTATTTTTGCTTACACAAAACACAAATAAGGCTCCTCTACTTTTAAAAGTTTTGGGTTCTAAGATCGGTGAACTGCTTTTTTTATAATATGTTTCCTGAAACTTTGTATACATATCATAGGTAATAAGGAATTCGCCATTATCAAAGTTCATATTTAAATCCACATAGGGGTAACCTCGACTGTTTTGATACAGTATAATATTTTTCATATCACAATTATTGAAAACTGATCTATCAGCTTTTAAATCGTTTTGTCGATTTGTTTGAAAACAAATGACAACGTATCTCAGTTTTTCCGACAAAAAACTTGATTTCATACTCCACACTATTTTTTGGGTTAACCGAAGAGTTGGGAAAACCTTTAAACTCCACGATCTGAATGCTATGTAAAAATTTTTCCCTTTTTCGATAGATTTTAAAAACTTCACATGTTCACGACTGTTAATTTCAATATGCGGCATTAAGCATTCCACACTGCTTAATTCAAATGTTACACCTTCCTCGTTATTAGCTGTATCATATATGGCATTCAAATGCGTATTGCCAAATAGAATAACTAACTCTTGTTTAGAATTTAATATGATGTGTTTGTAGTCATCAGAAAAATCCAAAACCATACTTAACAGTATAACAGCTTCGTATTTTCCACCTGGCTTTATTTGTAGTGAGTAATCACTATAATTGCTCCACCTATCCATAATCCCTGCATAAAGATCATTTACAGTTCCAGATAAATAGTTCTTTATCGTGGAAGTAATTCCAACATCTCGTGTTTGATCGATTTCCACTCCATTTAGCAGATGTGCAGTTCCGTCGATTAAATTAAGTATTCCATTTCTTATTATTTTTGCAGTTGCTGGTTTACTTTCATCGGCTGTCTTTTTAATTGTTCCTCTAAACCTTAAACTTGATTTCGAGGGTAACAGGTAAATATCGTGATTTTGTACTGAAATCCTTATTTCTGAAGGAAACATACAAACCTGATCGGAATGGTTCATACACATGTATTTCCATATTGGTGATAGCATTTTCATAACTCATTGATTCTTCGACATTAAATATGCCTTCCATTTCTATTACCGTATCTCCTAATTCTTTTGAATACAATTTGTTGCCTCGTGTTAACTTCACGGGTAACTTATTTGAAGTGAGCGTTTTATGATTGTGTTTATATCTTTTTATACTTCCTGTATTTGAAATACGTTCCTTAAAGAGACAGTTCTTAAAAGTACCACATACTTTACCTCTGTATTGGGTATTATACACGATACCCATTATGATTGTAATCCACAATGGAATGCAACTGTTTATATAGATTTTTTCAATGTAAACAAACTGTAATTTCTTTGTTTTTACAAATGAAGTTTAGCAGTATTACTGAAGAGCTTCGCGCTCCTGCAAGGATAAGATATCCTAGAAGAAGTGTTATAACTGGTGGTTTAAATTATCTTTTTCAAGCCGATGTGTGTGAAATGGCATTGCTTTCCACATACAATAAGGAACACAAATATATTTTAACCATAATAGATGTTTATTCAAAGTATTGTTGGGGTATACCTTTGAAAAACAAACCTGAAAACAGGTTACCAATGCAATCAATATCGTTTTGAAGGAGAGAAACCCAAATTCGCTCCAAACCGATAGAGTAACCGAATTTTTCTCTACAACGTTCCGGAAACTAATGACTGAATATGGTATTAATCACTATGCAATGTATTCGGACCTTAAAGCCAGTGGAACATTACAACAAATCTATTAATCAGTTAATTATTAACCATTTCACATCGAGGGGGACTTACAAACGGGATGACATTTTGCCTGCCCAAAGAAGTTATGGATAATAGTTTAATGAAAACGCTTTATAATATTGTTAAAGTCATCAACAAAAGAAAACCAAAGTTCAAAGTTGGTGATTTTATAAAACAGAAAGGAATCACAGCAGAAAGGAATCTTTGAAAAAAAAATTATGGTTAGTTGGTATTATGAAATATTTAAAATTATTTCAATTAGACAAACACATCCCAGAGTGTATTACTAGAAACCTATAATGGAGAACCAATAAAAGGCGAATTTTATTAACATGAACTGCAAAAAGTTAGTTCTCCAAATGAATATTTGATTGATAAAATAATTAAAATGAAGAAAGATATGTCCTTAATTCGATGGAGGTGTTTTTCAAAAGCACACGACTCCTGGGTTAAGAATGGAGATCTTAAAAGATTGTAATACAATGTTTGTAAAATTATGATACTAAATAAAATATTTTTATATTTGATGTGTTATTTTATTTAATAAATCTGTAGATAGGTAATGGAAGTATTATTTATTCTGCTATCAATCTGCTTGTTGATTGGATTATCGTTTCATTTGATTAACATTTGAGCGATAATCCTGTATGTTTAAATCATTTTAACTATACAGTTCTTAAAAAATATTCCCAACTTTTTTTATTTCTTAACTTAAATTATTTTTTTCTAAAAAATAATTCTATGTGGGGAGAGAGTAAAGTTTTCCATAACCACTGTCTATTACAAAGGAAAGGAAATGCTGGTCCTGTGTTAATGATTCTATAGAATGCTGTAGAGCGAGGATATAAGAATGAGAGAGATATGAGTAAATATAGGTTGATATTCCTAACAGCAATTTAATGTAATTTCTTTTCAATTACAGTAAGGGTTTAGACAAGCATTCACACATTATTGGGTTTCAGTGATAGAAAAGAAAGGTTATAATTTAATTTCCTTCATATAATTAAATTCGGCAATAATAACAATTAAATAAATGAAATTACCATCTGGAAAATTTTCATCAAATATTTATAACAGTTTTTCACTTCGCTATGCGGGATTTGGGGGAAGAGGTGTAGAAAAATAATTTATTGCATTATGCGAAAATTAATCGGAAACAATAAAGTACAGTTCCGTAAATATGCTAATATATCTACTGCTATTATTTTCAATCTAGTTATTAATGTCAAAGGAATAATTTTTCAGCACAATTTCTTAGATATTTATTCGATGGAAATAATTGTTTAAACACTTGAGAGTCTAAATGCGAGAATTTTTTCAAACATCCCCTGAGCACAAAATTTTGAAGGCTGTTAACCAGCTCCAGGTATGACGAGACAGGGGAAGGAGCGTGTGGAGGAATAACTATTGTTCTTACAGAACCAGGCAGGGCAGATTTTGGGGAGAGTCCACAACTTGTGGGTAAAACATAGTTTTGCAAACAATTAAACATTTTGGAAGAGTCTTACTTGGTGTCTTGAGGGGTGTCTCTCAGGTGGAAGGTCACTGAAGTTGTTGTTGGACAAAAGACTCAATCTGGGCTGGCAGTGAGGGAGGAGGGTGGTGGTTTGCGGCCTTGAATCGACAGTGAAGGCAGGGTTCTTGGACTGGGGAGTTCTCTAGCCAGCAGAAAAACGTGCTCTGGGGTGGGGTGAAGGGCGGGGGTGTGTAGGCTTGGACAGAGCAGCCCTCCCAAAACGAACTCTGTGTTGGAGGGGAGAGGAGACGCATCGCCGAAGACGCACTCTGGGATGTTGTTCCATGACCTTGGATTGAAACTGTATTTTCGAATGAAGTCACCTTCTGGACAAGGGGTGGGGGCAGGGGTTTGCAGTGAAGAGCGATGTGAACAGTTCTAGCTGTTTGCCGCCATGTTAGTTTCACGGCGGCCAGTGGGCTTCGGAGAGAGATAGCTGCGATTCTTGTTTTAATTTATCAGGAAAAAAATTTTTTTGTGTAAACTACGTTTCTGTGTTTGGTCGACGAAATTTGGAATAATTTTTTAACTGTCGTTTCGGTCACTAGTGCTGTGAATTTCACAGATTCAACGGAAAAAATTTGTACTACATCTGTTATTTTTTTTTAAATATATAGTATGTTTCTATAAAGTGTTGTGGGAATAAAGCTTTCTCCATGTCATCCGAGTGTCCCTACGCTTCGACGGAAATGATTTGTGTTAAAAGTTAACTATCCTTACAATAGTGAAACTTTCGTTAAAAATGTATTGTTTTGTTGTCTGCTGTAGGACGAATAATGTGTTCAAGTCGTTAATAGTAGCTTGGTAGGGAAATAGGTTCTGTCAGTTGTAAATTCCAACTCAGCTGTGCTTCATGTATGTAACAGCTTATAAGCTGGCGCCTGTCATACAATCCAGTCATTCATTGACTGAGGCGGATGGATGTGTTTTGTGAGAGGTGCGATTTCATTACGTGTTTTTTTAATTCGAGTGAACTAATCTAATTTATATATTAGTATGTGCATCGAAAACATGATTTTTATCCATTAGTCATGTAAATCGAATTCACATCTATTTGAAAGTAGCTATAACGTTAGTCGCTTGTCAGTCTCCGACCGTGCTCCATGTATATATAGTCAGGCTCTAGACGTAAGCTTGCTTCATTGATTCACCAGCCTCCGGGGTGGACAGATGTGTTTTGGGGGAACTCCTTGTGCGATTTCATTATGCGTTTAGTCATTTTCATGTACGTGTGCTCGTTAGACTTTTAGTATTTTCATCAAAATCTCCGAATTTTTCACCTCAGTCTATAATAAAGTGTAGGTTATAAGTTGACGAAAGTCCTATTTCCAAGTCAGTGCTGCAGCGACCTCCCAAGCGAATGAACCTATATTAAACGTTTTCTTTTTTACGCATGTTAATATATTAATTTATTTCTTACATTTCAGAAGTCCCTTACTAGTCTCACAGGTAATAGGAAGTGTTTTAAAATATTGTCAGGTATGTGCAAGAGGCGTCAAGTAGTGTCATTTTTTCATATATCTCGTTATTGTGTTAGTTAGCCATTTAATTTTTGGGACATTTTTTATGATACATTGTAGATCGTTAATTAATTAATTCATTTTAAGACACCTGGAGAGTCACGTAATAGTGATCGTTCAGCACTTGTCGACATCAGATGTTATTCACGTAGTTGTGTTCGTTTGAAATTTGCAATTCGATGAGTGTAATTTATTCATAGGTAGAACTCACTGAAATTATTTCTCTTGTGTATTAACTTTACGTCTCTTTCTGTTTAATTAACAAAAAATCGCCTATCTATCGTCTACGAGCAATATCCTATCCAAAAAAAAAAATACTTAGGCCACTCTTGCACAAAACTCACCACATATATGCCCTGTCCCCAACACACTACACCTCATTGAGTGCCAGAGCTCCAAGGGTGAGGAGGTACCACAGCTGCTCCTCCCCACAAAAGGAAATAAAGGAGACCCTTAGTACACTCTTGCACCTAACACACGCAAAAACTTATCTCATTCAATCAATTCAACCCATCCATTAGATTTAACTCTTTCAATAAATATTACCCTTTTAATTTGATTAACCCTTTCAATCAGTTTAGTTAACCCTTTATATCGATTTAATTAACACTTTGATATCAATTTAATTAATCCTTTAATATCCAACTAATTAGGTCAATCAAAAAGGTGGCATCCCTTTGTATCAGAAACCCGCCACCCCTACTACTTATATTGACTCATGTAATGTGTGACTATTTTGCATATGTTGACTCATTTAACACATGGTTCACATATATTGACTCAAGTAATGTATGACTATTTCATGTATATTGACTCATGTAATGTATGACTATTTCACAAATATTTACTCATGTAACATATGGCTATTTCATGTGTATTGACTCATGTAACATATTACTATTTCATGCATATTTTCTCATTTAACATATGCCTATTTCACATATTTTATCTAATGTAACATATTACTATTTCACATAAATGACTTATGTAACATATGACTATTTCACATACATTGACTGATTTAACATACGCCTATTTCACATCTATTGACTCTTGTAACGTATTACTATTTAATGTACATTGACTCAGGTAACGTATATTTAATGTATTTTGACATGTAATGTATGACTATCTCACATATATTGACTCATGTATTGTATGGTTACTTAACATATATTGACTCGTAATATATTACTATTTCGTGCATTTTGACTCATTTAACATATGCCTAGTTTACATATTTTAACTCATGTAACATATGACTATTACATGTACATTGAATCATGTAATGTAAGACTATTTCAAGTACATTGATTCATGTAATGTATGACTATTTCACGTATAAGGCCTCATGTAGCATGTGGCTATTTCACACATATTGACTCATGTAACATATGATTATTTCATGTACATTGATTCATAATATATGATTATTTCATGTATATTGATTCATGTAATGTGTGGCTATTTCATGTATATTTAATCATGTAATTTATGACAATCTCACTCATATTGACTCATGTAACATATGCATATTTCACATTTATTGACTCTTGTAACACATGACTATTTCACATCAATTTACTTATGTAATGTATGGCTATTTCATGTATATTGACTCATGTAATGTGTGACTATTTCACATTATTTATTCATGTAACGAATTACTATTTCACATGAATTGACTCATGTGACACATGACTATTCCACATAAGTAGGGAGCACGTGCCGCTCCTGCGATATAATTTATTCAAAAGGCCGATCATCCCCTTCCCATCCCTCCCCATCCAACCCCTTGGGATGAAGTGCCACCAGATTGGAGCTGTAGAGACCGTTGCGCAGTGTGGGTCAGTCCTTGGATGTAATAGCGTAATGAGAGTAACTACACGTGTTCACCCTTCGGCTGCCGAACCACAAGTGACGAGATTGGAAGGATCGGGGGAGAATGTTGGAAAGATACGTAGTCAATGTTTCGACACTCGATGAGGGTAAATATGTGTAATTGCATAATTACTAAGTCCAGAGAGTATTTGCATAGTGAATAATAACTAATTAGTAAGTACACATGATGAGTAATTGCATAATGACTAAGTGCGTGTAATTAGTATGTGAATAATTAGCAATTGCACAATGTCTAAGTGCATGCACTCAATTAGTACTGATAGTAATTACAAACACTAAGTACCAATCTTAAAAACATTTAAGTGCCCCTGTCCAGGAATCGAACCCGGTACCGGAAGTGCCCTAAGCGGGAATCGAACCCAGGACCGGAATTGCATCCAGAAGTACATGTGCAATATTGCATTTGTATACAGTCTGCGCTCATTCAACTATGGCTATTTAGTCAAGGAAACTTGGCCAACGCCAGGAAAGTGTTTATGCATGTGCATGTCTTAAAATGTTAGCACACGTTTTTTTTCCCGAGTTTTATTATGCAAAGGAAGAAATCAAGTTATGCACGATAGAATCTTTTTAGAAAGGGCGTGCCTTTTTTTTTTTTTTTTTTTTTTTCATGCCATTTATTACATATACACCATTTTTACATTACTATTGGCAACAATTGTCAAACCATGCATCGTTGTTGGAGGCATGTGTTCTGAAATCGAAAATGAGTATATGCAGTATTTTAACTATAGTACTCGGCACCTACAAACACACTACGTTTTCTATCATTAGGGTCCACCAGCACGAGTGTGAATTTTATGGGACGATTTATCAGAAATTGCCACAAGGTCTCGTAACCTGTTCGCCCACAGGACACACATAATAATGATTTGAATTGATCATTTGGTACACGCAGAAATGAAACCAGAGGCGGGGGGGGGGGGCATAGGTACAGAATAAGTAATAACACAAACTGTAGGCGTTCTCTGTCCAACTAACTAGCTTCACTTAGTGAATATTCTGTTGCCTTGAAGTCTTTTCTAGAGTAATTCAGTGTCATCAGCGTTTGTCAAATGAAAGCAATGATTTGCGTATTTATTTCTGTAGCTTGGAGGTTGCACAAAACACATACCAAGTGACATCCACTTAAACGGTGCTACCATGCACTGTATCAAAATTTTGTATTTTAACAACAATGTTTTGGGAAATAGTTGGCAAGATTATTTTTGTAGCACTACAATCAAATCAGAGAACATTTCACAACACATTACTGTTGAATGTGTAAATGTTGAGTTTTATGAAGCAAGTACTGTGGATAAGATTATTGTAATCATGGCGATACATAAACAATTTTGTATAGCCGATATGGGTTTAAAGACACACTATTGTACTTGCAATATTTTAACAAATTATGTTAGTAAAATTAAAATAAAATAAAAATATTAAAATAAATAAACCAAAATGTACTAATCACCAACAACTAAAATAAGAAAGAGGTATTAAAAATAAAGTAAATAAAATAAATTTTAACATTGAAGTAAATTAAATGAGATACAGGTTCTTCCAGAATAAAGACTGTTTGGGGAATGTGGAATTCTGCTATACATAGGTGCTATTAGCGAGTAACCACTAACCACAGAATTTAAATTCACATATTTTGTGATCATGGTCTAAAATATTATGAATTTTGAAAAGCCTAGTGTCCAAAAAATGTTTCTAAAATGTGCAAAAAAAAATTTCCTTTGCAGGTGTCAAAGTACGTAATACAAGGCACCTTTCTTCGTGACAAAGAGACAAGTTAATTATTTGCTGCCAGTGGTTAAATTTTGTCATTGAAATATAAATACAATCGCAAAAAATGAGAAAAACAGCTGAACACATTATGTGTAGTGTAACCCTTTGTTTATAAAGTTTATTGTTCTGTGAAAAAGTGATAAGTCAGTAATAATAATGTTGCATTTTTTTTTTTTTTCGTGGACAGATCACTGTATTAACATTACAGCCGTCACTGGAAATTCTGAGGAAACTCGACACTGATGTGCGTAGCTTGTTATTCTCCTGCTGACATACTGCTTTCGCATCTTGTCGTAACCAGTACTGCCAACATTTACACAGAGAATTTCACTATACTACATGTGAAAATCGGCTATAGTCCACAATATTATAAAAATCCGTCCAAGTCATCCTTCAAAAGACAGCAATATAACATACTTTTCATTCAACTTAAAATAATAGTTGCAATATATGTGCACCAATTTTTCTTTCTTTAACACATCTTATCTTTCGTTGATGCACATATAAACTAATATTCTTCTAGCAATTGTACATGGTTTCCCCACAATTCAATTTTTTTTTTAAAAAATATGATGTGAGTGTTAGAGGTTTCAATTATCACAAGTGTAAAAACAATTTATCGAATATAGAAATAAAAATAAATGACTAGTATTCAAGTGTACTTAATATGTCTTCAGAATGATCCCATATCATCAATTTCAAGGCATTTGCTTTTCATGGTACCAACTTAATACAAACCCTTCTAGGGTATTTCAAAGATATTCCCCAGATTTATTTTAATCAGTTAGAAAAGTACGCTAGAAATATTTACTATTTTACGATGTACACATTTTAAAGAAAGATTGAAACACTCCCAATACTAATATATATATATATAATATATATATATATATATATATATATATATATATATATATATATATATATATATATATATATATATATATATCTTTCCAGAAAACTGCCTACCATATTCCGACAGATTTAAAAAGAAATCCATTTGACTGACCAATTACTCTTAGATAACAATTTTGCCCACTATAAAGGGATTTAAATGCATCAAATCAATCTGGTGGAAAATCTACTGAGTTGGTAACACTGGACTCCTAACATCCGTGCCCATCACCATGAAAATTGGGGATGGTGAATGGTGTAAAAAGGGGGGGGCATTGTCACGTGATGATGGGGTAAGGATGAGGGGAGGGGATAGTATTCATGTTGCAGCATACAGGTTCTTCCAGAATAAAGACTGTTTGGGGAATGTGGAATTCTGCTATACATAGGTGCTATTAGCGAGTAACCACTAACCACAGAATTTAAATTCACATATTTTGTGATCATGGTCTAAAATATTATGAATTTTGAAAAGCCTAATTGATGTATGGAGATAAAAACAATTCTCAGTTCTATTGCATACACACAAACACATACACTAATGGGAAAAATTGGTTACACCATAAAGAGTGCTCTCCAATAGAACGCGTGTACAACAGTTGCATGCTCTAGGTGTGTATAACTTTGCCGAGACAACAAAATATCTCAAAATAATGTGGTTTTGCGGGTCTGACCGCGAGCGAGAGAGAGGGCGGACGAGGGTAAAACCCAGCGAGCCAGTCAAAGGCGAGCAGCTGTGACACGTACTCGTGTACTGCATGAAAATCGACAAGGCCAGTCTTGGTTGGTGGTAGTAAATAAACGTAGCCTGAAGGAGCGCCTATTTACTAGTGCGCAAGTAATTTATCGTTCCAAACGTGTACATATATTTGAGCGCTAGTGTAAATTTTAATAACATAATGGCTTCGTGTAGTAAAAAACGTCCCACTATTCATAGTGAAGGCCGCGAAATAATAGGAAACGTTATTTCATTTTTTGATGAAGAGGAGATATCTGGGAAACATACGTGTCCAATTGAAAACGCAACAAAGCGAGCAGCAGCTGCAACAGGAAAATCCCAGGTAACAATATGTAAAATATGGAAGGAAATCAGTGTAGGAAAACTAACAGGCTGTGAAGAAACAGAAGAGGAACTTCCGAAAAATTGTGTTAGATGATTTTGATTTGTGCGTTGTTCGACGTACAATCCAAAAATGTTATGCTCATAGGAAAGAAGTGTCTACCTTAAAGAAGTTACTTCCTGTACGAAGTACAGAAATTAATTTCCGTGGAAGCAAGGAAACGTTGCGGCAAATCGTAAAGACGACTGACTTCCGATTCAATAAATGCCAAAACAAGAGACTTGTATTAATGGAGAGAACAGACATTGTTGCATGGAGAGGAAGTTATTTAAGGAGAATGAGAACAAATGATAGTCTGGGGGAGAACAAGTTACCGGTGGTTTATGTCGACGAAACGAGGATTCATACTGCGTACACAGTCAGCAAATGTTGGCAAGATCCGCACCCGCCAGGTGTGCTGAAGAACAACACGGCAAGTCAACGATGGATTATTGTGCATGCTGGTTCGGATGCGGGGTCTATTCCTGGCGCGTATCTAATCTTTAAGTCAAAAATAAAAAGGGACGACTACCACGATGAGATGAATTTTGCGAATTTTTCAAAATGGGTATCCGAAAAACTCTTACCCAATCTGTCCCGTAGATGCATAATTGTAATGGATAATGCAGCCTATCATTCGGTGCAGACAAACAAAGCCCCTACAATGACATCGCGCGAGGCAGAAATACAAGAGTGGCTCAAGTTAAATAACATTGTATATGAGGAAGAGATGACTAAAGCAGAACTGCTCCACATTGTGAAACGGCAACGCCCGGCTCCGAAGTATTGCCTAGACGAATTTCTTAAAGAACATGGCCATGAAGTAGTCAGGCTGCCTCCATATCACTGCAACTTAAATGTCATCGAATATATATGGAGTATTGCCAAGTCTCGTGTGGCGGAGAGCAACATTTCGCAAAGAGCCATCAAATAAAGCCACTGACAGATGAAGCCATGAACAGTATTTCTGAAAAAGATTGGAATTCAGCAGGGTTACATGTGAAGAGAGAAGAATAGCAGTGTTGGAAAAACGATCGTTGCATGGAAGAATAAACGGAGAAGATTGTAATTAGTTTAGGTGGTGACAGTGACAGTGACAGTTAAAGCGACAGTAGCCATGATACTGACAGCTTCAGTGACAGCAGTGTACGTGGAAATGTAGCCAATGGTGGACTTTCAGGTATCGAAGAACTTGAGTAAACGTAAGCATCTATTACCGATGCTGCGTAACTTTACAGCTCACATTATATCATTAAGTGTTTCGGTAATTTGTGACACATTCCTTTCAAGCAGTCCACATTTCTTCAGTGTTCACATATCGACACGGGCGGATGCCAGGAACGCACACCAATATACCTTCCCGGGAGTCAGAATATACACAACACTTGTTTCGAGGTACATAGTTATTAAAGTGACACTTTGGTAATGATTTGTAACATTAACAGTTGTGACTGTATTGTGTTTGGAAACATGTTATTGTTATTATGGGGTATATTTTTAATATTTATCTGTCAATTGTTTAAATTATATGCACACTTACAGTAATGTGGGCATTGTATAATATGACAAGGCATAAATGTGAGGAATGTGTGTAGTAAATATAATTTGTTCATAGGTGATTTGCAACTATATTTAATTGTATATTCTGATAACGTTATTATGCCAAGCTAGATGGATGTCGTCCACATACATATGCTTCTACTCGACGGGCTTTTCGTGGTGTTCGAAACTGTTCTGGTCAGCACTATCCCCAGACCTCTCTCCATGTTTGGAATGTGGTGGGATGACGTTTATACTGCAAGATACTAACCTTCCACAATTGCGACGCCAGGTGCATGAGGCTTGGAACACAATAGCCTACCTCAGGATATTCGTCGCACATAAAGTGTCTGTAGACTGTTCGCGGAAAAGTGAGTACTTTTAAAGGTCCTAGTTACTTTTTTCCTACCAGCCATTTTTTATCCTTGCACCCCTTTTTAGAGTAAATATTGCCATGCAAATAATAAACACAGTGTGTATGTTTAGCCATACTCGAAAATTCAAGTCTAAGGCTACAAAAATATGTATATTTATTGACCATTATCCATAAATGAGAGGGCTTCGAAAAGTGCTCAGTTTACCGTGAATAGCATATACACGAGAGAATACACGACCTTGTTGATGCCCGAGAGAGGAAATACTGTGTGCTGATGTAGTGCTAAGCACATTCAGTTCTTGTCTTGTATTGCTTAGTTTGGTCTGTACTGCTGATCATGTATCATCAAGCCTTAATACCTCTATGTTAAATCGGAAATAAAGTGACATACATAGTCACGGCGTTGCAATTTTTTCATCAGATTATATGTGCGTGTATTTTGCCGGAAAAATAAAACTTACATATATATATATATATATATATATATATATATATATATATATATATATATATGCCTTGAAACGAAATAACGGCAATATATACAGCTGGGCTTTGGTTGCTGATCTTCTGAGCTTCGTTTCACAAGTTTTCCAAGCACATTACAGAGTATGGAATTAGCAGAACAATTGCCTTATCTACTTGATTAATCATTTAGTTTGGAAATCCTACAAATAAGCAACTTTTAACGGTGGTTAACAAAACCAAATTACTCAGTTCAACTTTAAAACGAACAGTCTAGACCTACGGATATTGGTGGATTTTATGATGAGATAATGATTTTCTTGAAATCACGAAATCATTTTTAACCATGTAATACATTGCGTAAATGCACGTAACTATTTATGTAATATAATACAACTATTTTACATTGATTTATGCAATGGTGTATATATAATGGTATCAACACATTTCTTCTTCCGCATACGCAAGTAATTGTGGCTTATATCGTTTATTTTCATTTACACAGTTTAACAAGCGGTTTTATGATTTTCCTAGTGTTTATTTAAGACTGTAAACACTGGCATTTTTTTTATCTCTATACACAAATAAAGCATCCTTATTGGCCGACTTAAGGGGGAGTGTTAGATATGTGTAAATGTCTAGTTATACGAGTGTATGTTTATAATATTACAGGTAAGGCCAAAGTTTTTCATGTAAAAATAATTTTAAAAAATTATAAACAAAATTTTTGAATATTGAAGAGAATTTAATGTTTTATAGTTTCTTTATAAAAAGCTATATAAACAACGCCGCTTCTTATTCTTTAACGAAAAAAATACCATAGGTTCATATGAGATATAAACTCTACCAGGACATAAACGTTTTACTTGTAGGAAGTTGTGACAGTCACATAAATAATTTCAATAATCGCTGTATGAGGCAGTTTTCAATCTGCCAAAGACTACATTAGTCAAATAAGTTTTTTCGTATGTTAATTTTTGTAAAGTTAGAAATTGACCTCGTTGTGGCATTCTACCATGTTTCTAGGAAACATAGCAGCTTACAAATTATTTATTTGTATGACCGTTAACGAACACTAAGCTGTGCAATTAAACGCTACGCCATCAACGATACAGTCGCGGCTTCCACATCGTTTGCCGTAAAGATAGCCCTGTTTACTGCTGCGCTCTGCACGACACAACGGAACTACAAGGGCTGTACTCGTGATGTCTTCGAACAGGGTTATCAGCTTAGCTAGCGTTATAGAGTCCACTCCCACCGGCCTCGGGCCATAGGGAAAAAAAGCACCTGCCTGGTCTTGGGCGATAGGTTTCCGGCATTTGCAGATACATTTGCATTTTATTTCAATACGATACATGTCTCGTTTCGTACTCGGCCAGTTATGCTGATCTATTCTGACAGGATCCGAGGTGAAATATTTAATTTTAATTTACAATATGCACCTCAGCTGACTCAGCTAACGCAATTTACATATTCACACGTGGCTATGAAAAGAAAAAAAGAGCAGCTCAAAACCAACTTAGCTGAAAAACTGTATTCTAATTTTGGTTTCAGATTACTTTCGTGCTTATATGTGGTTTCTGTAACTTGCTTACGAAAGAAAACGACAAGGTATTAGCAGAACGTACAGCAGAAGCTCTGATACATAGAGCAAATAATTTTTATTTGCTATTTAATGTTATTTTTGTTTGTTACCTACTATTAAAACTCTCCGTTATTTAAATAAACTAATGCCGTGATCTCAGAAACATTATGGTGGTGCGATATTCTCGCTCTTTCGAAACAGTAAATAAGCTTTTCTAAAGTTGATTCGAAGTGACAATGTTCTGGCAGAGTTTGCACACAGAATGCTTCCTTTTTATATCTTATGTCTAATTGAATTCAACAAACAGAAAAAATACTGTCATATATTTGACACTGCATGCACTGCATACACTTATACCAGCGGCGTAACCAGAGAGGGGGAGAGGGGGGCTCGGGGTATTGTAACCTCCCCCTCCCTTTTTCATACGAATATCAACTATTAGAATTAAAATTATTAATAAGCCTTTCATTTCGATAAAATCATAATTGCTGTAAACTATGATGCATGCTATTAGGCTATATTAAGTAACTCTTGTTCTAATAATTCAGGGAAAACAGGAAAAAGTCAGTGAATTTCATATGACAGGGAAACGTCAGGGAATTTTCCCCTAGGTCAGGGAAAACGTAAATAATTGCTACTCTGCAAAATTTTTTGGTAGTGTGAATACAGGATGATGTAATTATGAGGTCATGCATTTTAAAATTTCCAATTTTAAGTTTGTGAACTAGCAATAAATCAACTTTGCCAAGTGTCACAGGACCTATACCTACAAAATAAAGTATTTGTGTGTCTGTAATAGGCACTCCAATGAAGTCAATAGCGTGTATCGCGAGAAATGTTGATGATCTGAATAACATATTGGCACTGCTGGATTGGCGTGTTGCAGTATAATTTAATTCAACTTCACTAATAGCATTTCTCTTTCTCTGTCAGCGGTAAAAAAAAAAATGGTATTTGAAAGTTTCGGTTCTGAAAACAGGTAAGGGATACTGGTCAGATTCTGTCTGGAAAACAGGGAAAATTAGGGAATTCCAAAATACAATTTCAGTGGACACCCTGGTCTTAACACATACTTCAGCACCACTAATGCAAATATAACTTCCCTCCCTCCCTTCCTTCATTCGGTGTAAACCCACTCTTGGGAAATTTATGGCTGCGCCACTGAATCAATACTCGAAACTTCCTTCATGCAGAATGAATTACGAATTGTAAATTTTGGAATATTATTATTCTAGTATACAGTAGTATTTTGAAGACTACTTTAAAACCGGAAGTAATATCCTAGTTGATTTTAAATCACTAATGCGAGTCTTGATCGGAACCTATATCTAGATTCAGACCATATTGTTAATACTCAGATTAGCAAATAACTCTTTGGATGGATATATGTAATATTATACGTTAAATATTTACATACACCTGACTGTAACAAAGCGTGAAAGGAAAATTAACATCACATATTTCATCGTATGTATGTATAGTATATTGCTTAAGAAATGTTTTAATCAGCCCAATGTCTGTATCCACTAATTAGCGGAGACGCCAGCGTTTCGCGAAAATAAAATCGTGATATGCTGTATTTCCAAAATACTTCACCTTAGGTTCTCTTTCATAACTGGATGATTTTAACTGGTGTTGGTTTTAAGCGTCAGCTGGTGAACTATAGCTGTTTACTCCTAGAGTAACCTAGGTGCGGTTGGCTAACAAATGTTTTCTATTTAAGACAAATGTCTAATAAACAAAGGAACGCTGAATTTGCGCACATATAGGCTAATATTTAACTGTAAGTGGCGCGGAATACTTTTCACAGAATTCAAGTGACCCTACTCATTAGACAGTGAAATCATGCGTAAGACATCCTAAAATTTGATTCGCATCTTCAGAACGTTTCTATATTATTTGACACGTGCATATTTGTAGGCAAGATATTTTTACAAGCTCTTGGCATAAACAAGTAATCGTTAAATATATTAATGTTTAAAGTAAATATAGATGCCGTACTCGAACTAGACATCTCAAGTTGCGATATCACTGTGCGAGAATCATTATACTACTTTGTTGTAGTTTAAGAAGTGCATGTAAATTATCGCTGGATTCATAGTCAACACAAATAAGTTTCTGATATAAATCATGAGCATGCTTTCCTCGTCATGGGTGCAATTAATTTTTAAATAATTTCTTAAAAGCTTTGATGGTAGGTAGGACTTGACGCCTCGTTGAAAGCAATATTATTAGAGGTGAAACCAGAAACATATGCAACAGTAATGAGACAATTATAAGTACACACGTGCCTTACCCGGGACTCGAACACAGAAAATCTCGTACTATAAGTTAGTGCGCGATCAAATTGCATTACGAAGGTCGATTCGAACATCAACTTCGAATTTAATCAGTCTAATGTTTCGAATGACAGGGTTTAGTAACCTAAAATATTCACAGGGCCATCGTTTTGAAAATAAGTGATTGAGCCACGTAAAACACTTAAGTTTAAATGGCCTACCATTGCACTACTTGTATTGCAGAATTAGGTAAATGACGGATTATTAGTCCCTGAGGTACGACATAAAACCATCATGTTTTTCATGTGACGATCTTCACAAATGGATGACAAAAAAATTTATGTATGAAGTATAATACATCATTCTTGCTTGTCTCATTTGGAAACAGAAAGTCTTTGTATATACTACTAGCGGACCCGACAGACGTTGTCCTGTACATATGTCTTAAATCCGAAAATTAAATTTTAGATAAATAATGTATGATTTTATTTCTTTTTTTTTTTTTAATTTAATATTTCCGATAAGTAACAATTTAAAATAAAAACAATATTAAAAATTTGTTATGAAATCAATTAACTACACAAATAAATTTGTAGGTTAGGATGATTGTTAATCAACACACGTGTAAATTTTATAGGAATTTATGTAAAATACTCACTTCAATACCGCACCGAATTTGCACAATGTATAGTTTTTATCTACAATTCAAAACCCTTCACACACTAATTACATCTGAATGTAATATTTCAATTAGCACGCGATTAATTTTAACACAATAACAACACAAAGTTACGAAATTCTCCTGAATCTGATCGCAGCGCCACTATCGGGACAAACTGGAAGTAAAATGAAATATTTTTGGATATTCGACACCGCGATCGCAGCGCTGTCTGCCGGATACAATGTAAAACATTCCAAGATCAACAATAACTTATAAATAAAAAATTTATTAAAAAAAACATTTTGTAGTGGACCGAATAGTGAATCTAAACCATTCTCGAATCCACTTGAACACACACAAAAAATTTCATCAAAATCGGTCCAGCCGTTTAGGAGGAGTTCAGTGACATACACACGCACAGAAGAATTATATATATATATATATATATATATATATATATATATATATATATATAAAGATATTCAATTGCTAAATGTCACACAATATTTAATGGGAAACTAGGCTTAACCCCATACATATATACATTTATACATACACACATATGCATACCTTCACACACATCCATGCATGTACAATCCAACATACATTCATACAGGCCCTAGCACAGTATATGAATATGAGCGGTGGTGGTGTAGTAGGGACAATACTATGTTAACTTCGCTGTCAGTATCAGTTACACATTTTATGGTACAGCCCATTTATAAACCCCACAACACTCATTATTTCAAAATGTACTCTATACACAATTTTTTTTTTTTTTGTTTCAATAAGATTCTACTTCTTCGGCTATATTTTCGTTATCCCCAACACCCTAAAAATAAATTTAGGTTTCCGATAGTTTTTCAGAAATGTGAATGATGGTCGAGACTTCATATTGACAAATCTATTAACAAGTAAGCAAATATAATCTGTTAACTGAATCCCAGTTAGGATTTACGAACCATCATGCTACAACAACTGCACGTCTGTGTTAGACATATACGGACTGTGTTAGACATATACGGACATCAGAGACCAGTTGCGTAGTAGATTTGTATTCGAGTCGGAGCACATATCTTCAAATTACTAACTTTATATATATTATATATATAATACTGTACGAAAGCATGGCAAATGAATAAATGTTTTGTGTGCGATAGTATTTAAATTTAGCAGTCACTTCGACTTGACTATATAAAGTTATTAATGTGCCCCAGGTCACACTCCTCACGCTTTAAAATGTATGCAATCTTTGGTGATAATTAATAAGGCATGTTAATCCTATGTTTGGTTTTGAGATATTTTAATCTTCGTGCTGGCGTAAAAGGAACGCTTAATTGTAGTTAATTTGCTGTTAACTGAGCATTTCTAAAAAATCAGCTTTTACAAAGAAATCGCAGCTTCGAAATGCATATACGCTCACATATTTATACCCCCTCCCCCTCCCGCGTGGAATCAGAAATACTGACTGCGGGACAGTAAATTATGCGAGATCAAAACGCCGAACTAAAAGAGCACTGCTCGAACTGGCTGCAACTCAGACCGGTTTCGTTTCGTTTCATACACATAAAAACTTACGTATCGCAGTTGAGTGTCTCGGTGTGACATGGGCTACGTCATACAAGTCTGCTGTCCAGTGGTAGGTGTAAGGCAGTGTTGATTTTTACATGTGATTGAAGGGCACGCAGTGGTCCAAAAGAAGAAAATATTGGTTTAGAAGTTAACTGCAAACCAACCAAGTTAGTTTACATAACTCGGCAAAGGAAATAGAATTATTTCTTGTCCTCTTGCTGTAAAATATAACTATTTATTTCAGAAATGTAAAAACTGTAAAACTTTGTACAACAGTTATACCCTAAGATGCATATCCAACATTCATACACTGTAAAAAATTGTATAACTTCTTATTTATTTATATATATATATATATATATATATATATATATATATATATATATATATATATATATATATATATATATATATATATATATATATATATATATATATATAGAAGCCATATTCGACCAAGACATTTAAAGTTGCGATATCACTTTGCGAAAATCATTACATTACTCTGTTGGAGTTAAGAAATGCAAGTATACATAAACACATTTATGCCTAGAACAGGTACGTTAAAAATGTTATTTATTTCGATTTTAGATTAGTATTTAACTACCTCTGTATATGCCATTTCGTATGAAGGTACAACAAGTGTATACAATTGTACATGTAAACTTATGAAAGAATGTATTATTTAATTAGAATGAAACATACTTCTAACTGGGAAAAGAGTCATATCTGTATTTTGTACTGGTTTACACGGGGTTTGAAAGTTTTGAGACATGAATGACCAGTGCAATAACTTAATCTTATTCTCTATGGCGCGAGCCGAGGAACCACCTCCGGCCGGTCGGAAGTGTGTTGTAGGAGAACAGGCAACAACGTCCTTGCTACACTTCTTTTTTTGTTACGTCCCGCCATTTTACATCACTGGGACGCTACTCCCTCAGCGCGGGGGTAGATCAGTCCCTTGTGAGGGACCTTGGCCACCCAGTTGGTTGTCAGTTAGCTTGCGGAGGCGAGGAGAAGCTTACCCCCTCCCCCCTCCGCACCCATCAAACATATTTTATGCTGCAAAGCTAGCATTCTTGTATTTTTTGTTACGTTTTACGGCTTCTGTCCCATTTAAAAGATGATAGCGTTACCTAGCGGGAAACTCGTGAACTGCGTGCGTGTAATTTCGTTTGTATCTGCCCTCGCAATTGGTAGACAGCTCTGCACGCAAAGAACGAGCTAATATTTCGACCGCTAAGGGGTTAAACATCGATAAAATACTTCTTCGCAGTATCTAAATTGTACTCTAAATATGCGGAAAGGTGGAGATTGTGTTTTCCGTGAATAAAGAATATCTAAGTTATCAGTGTGGCTTTTTCTTTGAAATACTATGTGTAAAAATCCCTAAAATGTGATTTAAGTTCTGTTGAATATTCTACCCCTAAGGGAGGTAAAAACTTGTAAAGTATGTTTTCACTAAATACTCTATATCGTTTAAATTCGATGCGATATTGATTTTGTTTGCTACATAAAAATACTAATACAAATTAATTTCATGATATTATCGAAATTCATCATAGAAGGGAGCGAAAAGAGGTTAAATATATTTTCAGCGAATCTTCATTGTCACTTAAACCTGACGTTGCAACGCAGCGCGGTTTACTTCAAACTTCTACAGATATTAATGGCTAAGAAATATTACACTACTTTTCAAAGTACAGTCATCAAGGGCGTGAAAAAGTGGAGATACATATTTTAATGGCTCCCTCAGAAGCACGTAAACACGATGAGAGACATTTTGTTTCATAAGACTACTTCTGGAAATGTCCAAAAACTAATTCAGCATGCCAGGAAAGGAGATGGGAGAAGGCGTAGCCGCTGCCAAAAGCTGTGTTTAATTTCTATCTGTGGCAAAATAATTATATTATAAATTAAAATGGCGGGCGGGTGTACCAGTGAGGAAAATATAACTTTCTTCCGCCACAAAATTCCTATCGGCCAAAGCCACGGGGAAAAATTTAATTCCTCACTTTCAATCTGCCAAATGCAGAGTGCATGAATAGCCGCGACGTGCAGCTTGTTTCACTTATAATAAAAAGAAACTCATAAAAATTGTTAAACATAAACATAGGCAGTCAGAAAATTTATCCACACCTACACGTGTATTCTAAACTAACAAATAGAATCATACATATGTAACATATAAATAAGGCTGTTCACGATAAAGTGACGACTTTTGAAATAATCCTTGTCACTGCTCCCACCTTCATATATTTTAACGGGCGCACTGACTGACATGTGCCCAGTAAAGTTGAACATGATTGAGGGAAAGTAGTTCCATATACATAATTACATCGAATAAAAAGTGTTAGGTAATCATTTGTGACTACTTAAATTATTTATTTCGCTTCCTGTTTTTTAATGCATCAAAGTGTAAAAATGGGCAGATTCGAAAAATATTTTCTCCTCTGATAATTTCACTGGACCTATGTTTCTTTTACATAAAGCGTAAGACTACACAACGTGCATAAAAGTAGATCTTAATCAGGGCTTTCAAAATTGCTTATTTTACCGCGAACAGCCAAGAACAAGCATTTCTGTACATTCACAAATGGTATATTGTGCGAACAGCCAAGAACAAGCATTTCTGTACATTCACAAATGGTATATTGTGCGAACAGCCAAGAACAAGCATTTCTGTACATTCACAAATGGTATATTGTGCGATCTGCCAAGAACAAGCATTTCTGTACATTCACAAATGGTATATTGTGCGATCTGCCAAGAACAAGCATTTCTGTACATTCACAAATGGTATATTGTGCGATCTGCCAAGCACATGCTGGCTGATTTTACGCGCACGATACGAGTACCGTAACATAAATGCTTCCTGGAATCATAAATAAGTATTTCTACTTCCTGCCTCCTGAAATAAAAATTTCTCCATAGCTATTCAATTAGTTATTCCGTCGGGCCACTTGCAAATAATTACAATACTGGACGGGCCACTTGCAAATAATTACAATACTGGACGGGCCACACTTGCTTGTTATAAACTCGTGAATCACTTATACGTAGCTTGTTCACGTGACGATGTAATAAATGAAATCACATAGAATGTATAAATTGATTACAAATTTTAACCTAGTGATAACTGCAGTTGACGTTAAATTCGGCAATTGTATTTAAAACTATATACTAGGTAAAAAAGAGTTGCTGATAAAATATTTTTCCGCGGGCCACTCAAAGTAGTGTGGAGAGCCTTATCTGGCCTTCGGGTCGACTAAAATTACTTTTACATGAAGCAAAATGGATTTCGTACGAGGCCTCGCATGAGATTTCTCGTGCGAGAATATTAGAGGAATCCCATGAGAAACGAACCTCCAGTACAAATTTGCAACAAAATGCCGCCTTGCACGAGGAAAGTTGATGACCTCGGATTATCTTAACTAGCCATGATATTCATAATTAAATATCATGAACACGGGCTGTTTTAAAGTAGTGGCTATTAAATAGAACAGGGAATATTTTGTATTAGTCCAGTCATCTGACAACACTATCTGAACTCTATTCAATATCCAAAACAACAGTTTTAAGATTTTTTTCATATTTTTTTTGCCTGATTGCTCTCCGCACAGCTGTACTCTCTGTCCTTGTCCTATCTCTCTGGTTCATGTATAATGAGACACGCTTGTCTCAATAAACTGGATTTTTAATCCGTGCATGTTGGACAGCGCCATTTTACGCCCCAATTTGACCTGAGTGTTTGGTTAAGAAAAAAGAAGAAAAGTTGTGTGATTTTGCTATGAGCCTATAATAACATGAACTTACCTTTGTTTCCATGTGTGTTGGACAGTCTGCGTAGGTAATTACGCTTCGGTTAATTACGTGAGACCGACACATGATGCACGAGCGAGCAGCATAACCTCCTGTCTGCAGGGATGAAAGTTTCGCGACTGCCCAAACATGGTCGACAGACAGGCGAGCTGCGCTGGCGCTTAATCAGTGGTGATGCGGTGAACAACACTTCTCAGAATTCCGCGCTCACGTGGGTGCGTGAGTGCGCATGTAGCCGTTTCGGTCGGAAGGCCGTTGACGTAACTCGTTGTGGTTGGAAGAAATTTTAAATCTTGAAATCCAGCTCCCTAGCGGCAGTGAAGTGCATCGATTAACGAACTTTTTCTCTGGACACTTCGACGCCCCGTGTTTGGGGATATCAATTCTGTAATCCCACTAAGGGAAATGCATTTTTCTCAGTATAAATAGACCTACAAGGGGGTTGTCTGATTAGAGATGGCTTCCTCGTGGGGATGAACACATAGCTGAGATAAGTAGTGTAAAATATTCTTAAAAATGTAAAAAACGCAAAAGAAGGCAGGTTCAGAAAAGCCCAAGTTGCAGTCCTTTAATAGGAGATTTTGAAACAACACAACATCATTACAAGTACCAAATCATGCATTTCTTATTCTTTTAAAGTGAAATTTTTAAAGGAATCATGGCGTTTTTAACAGGACTTGAGTCCTTAAAAATAATTAACATTGGTAAAAAAAAAAAAGTGAAAATACTCGTCTGGCCTCAGTGTCATGTCAATGGCCAGTAAATGTTAAAAGTAAATCAAAAACTGACATAGTATTTTTCTTGGTGGCCTTTAGTGGGCCAGAAAAATGATAAAGAATTAATGAAAATACCATTACTGTTTTTTTTGTGGCCTTCAATTCCCTTTACTGGCCAATAAATGTTTGAAAATAATGCATTAAAGTGACATGGCCTGTGTTCTTGGTAACATTTTAGTAAGTCTATTAGCCTGTAAATGTTTTGAAACTCACAAGAAAAATTTGGTCTTTAGTGTGGTCTCCTGCTTCTTGATTGGCCAGAAAATATAAGTAAATTCGTAAAATAAATATTGTTGTTTTGAGTAGCCACATTTTGACTTCTTAAAAAAAAAAAAAAAAAAAAAAAATGAATATTTTTCCTTGTTGGCCTCGTGCTATCTTAGTGGCCAGTATGTATAAATGTTTTAATCACTTGTGCTAAGTCAGAAGAACAAAGATTAGAATTTTAAATATTTTTAAAAGAAAAGAAAATAGCAGTATTAAAAGAATCTCTTGGGAGATTTTAAAGGATCAGTTGTTGGCCTTGTTATGTATTCTAGGGTTGTAGAGATTGTTGTATATTTTTATTTTGGTCCAGAAACGTATTCATAAATAATCCATGTATTTTGGGTAACTGGGATGTGAATAAGTCTCGGTCTACCAACCCAGTCAGAGTAAACCTATAGAGTGTGTATATATATATATATATATATATATATATATATATATATATATATATATATATATATAATCCACTAAGTCAGTGTGTACTGACTTGTATTTAACCTTTTGAAAGATAAAATTATAATATTTCAAAATAAATATTTAATCTAGTAGTTTTTTTTTTTTTTTTTTTTTTTTTCAAAGTTGCTTGGAGATCAAATGTAATGAATTTGGAACATCATGCAGAATGTTCTATTTACCTGTATGATCTTGAAAACAGAACAAAAAAAACATAGAATATATAATAAATAGATATATATATATATAGATATATAGATAAATAATATAATATAAAATAAATAGAACACAGGAAGTAAATTCAGGTTTTCTTATTGAAATTCAGTCTGTCTCTTCCATTACAACAGTGCATTTTGCTCGTAAGGGTTTTTCTGATGTAATTTCACTTTCAGGTTCCATTGATATTTTGGACTTGTTTTGCCCCCTTGTTGCGTCCTCTGACTTAGAGGGCGCCACAATACATATACAGTATGTGTCTAAATTCCCATTACACATTGTAAGAGCTTGTACAGGGAACCAAGACGGTTACATTTTGCATAGGAACTTATGTGCGGAAATATACCGTTTCCTCGCAACAAACGAAACACCACCACATCACATGTTGACTCGCCCACGTCTGCAACATACTGTACGTTGTTTTTGTTCTGGGTCCATAAGAAGGGCTCGATGTGACTACCAGCAACATCTTACACAAACACAGTACCTACATACCATGTTCTGCTACACACGATAACCAATACCTGGATGTCCAAGATCCGTAGCAGCCATAACCCGCGCCAGCAGTTCTTCCTCTGATTCCACAGAGTTATGGTAAATCAAGCCCTTCATGTGGCCCCACAGGAAGTAATCTAGCAGAGTCGTTTTGGTCAACAGTGGATAGGTCGAGGTGGCCTGATTGCTTGGCCTGCATGTTCACCGGACTTGACTCTGCTAGACTACTTCCTGTGGGGCCACATGAAGGGAGTGATTTACGAGACATCTGTGGAATCAGATGAGGACCTGCTGGCGCGGATTATGGCTGCGGCGGATCTTGGACTTCCAGGTATTCGTGATCGTGTGTACCAGAACAGGGTTAGTAGGTACCGTGTTTGTGTAGACATCGCTGGTCGTCACATCGAGCCCTTCGTGTTAGTGGACCCAGAAGATAAACAACATACAGAGTGTTGCAAACGTGGGAGAGGTCAACATGTGATGTGATGGTGTTTCGTTTGTCGCGGGGAAACGGTACGTTTCCGCACATGAGTTCCTATGCAAAACGTAACCGTCTTGGTCCCCACTGCAAGCCGTACAATGTGTGGTGGGAATTTAGACACACTCTGTATGTGTGGTGACGTAACATGACTAGCAGAGAATGGCCAATAGAGTCACTCGTTTCGTGTGAAACTTTCATTAAAATAGAACATGCACCGACTCCTTTCGTACAAGAGATTTTCGCATGAGATTTAGTGTGAAAGTGCCATCTTGCATGGGTTTTGAATGTATCGTGCAACATGTCAAAGCTGATTTATTCAATAGTCCTGCCATGCGGATCGATTTCACGGTCAAAATTCGGAAGAAAAATCTTACGACCATAAACATACAGATAGAGGTGAGAAATTCTTCGTTGTTGCAAATATCAAGGTCCATTAATCAGTTTTACATAAAAAGAGGTCTTCGAAGAGTAGGAGCTCATAAGTTGCTCAGAGGCGAGTTAAACTAATCCTAAATTATTTGTGATTTCCAGGTGAAATATTATGGTGTACTGGAGCGGTGATTATAAGTTTGACATACAGCTGGCAACGATACCTTGCATTTTAAGGCTCGCCTTCGCCCCTTCTGCGGAAATTCTTCGTTTTCCGTCATAATTTCGAATTCATAGTAATTACTGGCAATGCACGATTATAGAACATTTACATTTTACGAGTTGTTTAATTTTTGCATGCATAATTTTAATTATGTGTTACCTGCTTGTTGTAAAAAGTCGAAAACACGTTTATATTTTATGAATAAGTTTTCGACGTTTACAACAAGAAGATACCATACAATTGAAATTAAGCACAAAAATATTAAACTTGTAAAATGTAAATTTTCCATACTCAAACATTACCAGTAATTAATATGAATCCGAAATTATGAGCGCGAAAACGAAGAATTTCTGCAGAATAGGTGTATCCGAGCCTTAACAACGACAGGTGGTCCACCCACAGGGAAAAACTGGATTCCAGGAAAATGTCAGGGAATTTCATGTGATGGGGAAATGTCAGGGAATTTTCACCTGGGTCAGGGAAACTGTAAATAATTGCTACTATGCAGAATTTGGTAGTTGTTTGAATATATAATAATGCTATTATTAGCATATGATTTTTAAAATTTCAATTTTTAAGTTCATGAACTGGCAATAATGATTCTTTGCCAAGTCAAGTCACACAGGAACTATACGTACAAAATAAAGTATTTGTGTGCTTGTAATTGGCAGTCGTGTGAAGTAAATAATTTGTATCTTTAGAAATATTGTTTGCCCTGCTTATTTGGTCTGTTGCAGTGTAATTTAATTCAGCTTACTGATAAAGGCTGTTCGCGGGAAAGTGAGCACTTTTGAGACCCTAGTTACTTTTTTCTTTCAGCGATTTTTTATCCTCCAACCACTTTTTAAAATAAATCTTGCCATGCAAGTAATAATCACAGTGTGTATATTCCACTGCACTCGGAAGTTAACTTCTAAAGATAAATTAAAATATATTTATAGACTATTATTCCAAATGAGAGGGCTCTCATTCTCACTTTACAGTGAATGGCTTATAGCATATTTATTCTGTCAGCATTAATAAAATATGGCATTGGAAGGTTTCTGCCCTAAAAGTAGGCCAGGGAAAACGGTAACATTTTGCCTAGAAAACAAGGGAAAGTCAGGGAATTCCATAACGGAATTTCAGTGGACAACCTGTGCGAAATTTAATTTTCCACATTACGCATCACGCATGTGTTCTTGTGTTTCCAGTTGGTTTGCACTTGAATTTACAATACTGCTTAAACACGTTACAACCTGAAATAACTCGTTATTTGCAACTAAATCTGTTTCAATTTAAGCTGCATACTTATTTCAATTCAGTTACTTTACGCACCGTACTTATCAATCTAGTGCCTTATAACCACTTCCTTTTTAGGGAAATGGCGGATTTTCTGAGAACTTCACTTCTCCGACTCGTTGATCACTAATGAGTTCATCAGATTGATGGACCAGAAAAAAAACCAGGACTTGCTGAGTGGAATATCAAAATCAACTGTGAAGTTTCAATAAACACAATAAAATCGAATTCTGCATCATTTAATTCTTACAAATATTTTTACTCTGAAAATCACTGCCTTATTTAAGAAGGAAAATTACCAACTTTTGCAGAAATTACTGATCTGACATCTTGAAAATTAACTTAACTTGGTTTAAATATTATGAACCTTTGTATGAATACCAATTTTAACATTACAATTTTTCTTTCACTGTCAATGTGTGTATGAATAAACATTTGTCACACTTGAACAAGATGAATTAAAATCACTTGAGGAGTACACACTACAATTAAAACACAGTTTTGAAAATGTTGCATATCCACTGTGTTTGCTGGCATCCGGATAAATACACCTGAAATCAAAGTACACATAAAATATTTCACAGCAATGACACACTATACAATAATTAATGAAGATACAAGAAATGCATCAAGTAAACAGGTGCATTCTTCGATCACGCGATAAAAGATCTGTACGTAGTTTTAAGACCTTTTGTTTTAAATCTCTTTAATGTAAAATGCAGATATTCAATGCCAAAATTCATTCTAATAAATATCTTCAGTACTTGTACAGAAATAAGAATTGGCCATTCGTATTTCACAGCACTTGTGAATAGGTCTTTATTTCGTAAGAAATAACGTTGAAATTTCAATTAAATAAACAAATGCAATTTTTACGGATTTATTATAGGCGACAAAAATGTACTCTCGTGGAACCCATTTTTTTATCCGATGTAGTTTTCAGTACTTTTGAGTCAGATAGGTTTGTCTTAAAGTGTCAGCTTCACAAAAAATATTTTTAATGTCAGTCTTTAAACATATATTGGAAAGAAAATTAAACGGGAATTCGCGCTGCCAGAATTGTTATAAGAATTTTAAGTTCCTGTCTGGTGCATGGCCTTGCATTTTTCTTTATTTTTATAAGTATTTATTTAACTTGCCTTGTTAGTTTATTTGTACGTTCGGGTGAAATCTTGCAAGTGAATTTTGGCCCATTTTTAGGTAATCAATCGTACTGAAACTTGGTATACATATAGAAACCTGATGACAATGCAATAATAGTGTGACAGCGACCTGGTGCTACAGCCAGGATCATCCCACGAGGGAACTCCTCAAAAGTTAATAGTATTGACTCGAGTTTGGGCTCATTTGATTGCTCTTGATGATACCTTTGGAAGTAGATGGTCAGTAAGGTCTGATGATGGATTCGGGAGGTGGTCATAGGAACTTCATCAAAGCTAAACATGGAATCTTCGGGTTTGGGCTCATTTGACTAGGCAAGTCGACCGTTTATTTTAATTTCACTTGTATGCATGTGGGTGTGTTTAAGTCAAATATTGCAAGTCGATTTTAAACCATTTCCCATTATCCAATTGAATTTGCTGCAAAAATGTTGCCATACCTCCCTGTCTTTGACTGTCGCCCTTGTGTGGATGGCACAAGCCTGCCTGGATCAGGCAGGGTGGCTTGGTGCGTCCGATCAGCTGTGCTCGCACGCACGTGCACACACAGAGTCGAGTTGCATCGTTATCTAGTGTATTAATGCTGTATTTTCATATTACGTAGCTATTGCATTTTTTGCATAAATGTTTTAGTATGTTGGGGAAACATGTCTTGGAAATGCTGATTTAAATTAATTTCTCTCCTTGCATAGTAAATGTATTGAGTTTGGCCTCGTTGGACTTGTCTCGATGAGTAATTTGATTGTTGTAGATGATGAACAGCGTCTGTAGCAATTATGTAGCAAATCAACATTAACAGACATAAACTTTGTCCCGAGATGTGCATTGCTACATAACATTACACAAAAATTGTGAAACTATAAAGTGAAAAATAAAATAACTGTAAAAATAACTTTTAAAACCAAGCTTTTATTTATAAATGTACTAAATAGAGAAAAATAATTATAGACGTTACACAATTTGTAGAACTTGTAAGATGTGGTTGAACAGCGGTAATAAACTTTACTACAAATTAATATTTTTGTATCAATTTATATTTAGTATGTAAAAGCTTGGCGCACTATAGAACGTATACCTCATTTACGTAAGCGTAATAAGCACATATCGTGCCTAAGGCTCTTGGCTATTTGCGCCAAGCTTTTATATACTAAAAATAAATTGATACAAAAATATTAATTTGTAGTAAAGACTATTACCGCTGTTCGATCACATCTTACAAGTTCTACAAAATGTGTAACTACTATAATTATTTATCTCTTTTTAGTACATTTATTAATAAAAGCTTGGTTTTAAAAACATTTTTTTTAGTTATTTTATTACTGGTCATCCATTTGTAATCGTTAAGAAACAGTACAGAGGTCACTAAAAAATTCTGACGGTGCCGCTGGTATGCGGGTTTTCTCGGGATCTTCCGTCCCCCCCCTTGGATACCAGTGCTGCTCCATTCTCACATCGTTCCACCCTCATTGGCTCTCTCGATGTTACGAGCTGCCCAACTTTCTCCACTCCACTTTAGTTGATAATCTACCTCCAAGATGACATATCGACCTGAAAATTTCGATATATTACAGCGCAGCAGGCTTGTCTAAGATCAGGTAGTCAAACAACAAACTCTGCTAGACTATAGGTAGAGAGCTTTGAGGATTAGCATGGTGTTAAATAATTATTCGAATTTTCCAAGTCACTTTATTACTAGAATAAATACCTGTGAAGAAAATCACCACGACGCATCACTCACAGTCAGGATCCCAAACCCTGTAGCGAAGCACGCTGTTTGTCCTCAACTCATTAGGATCACCAGTTATTTGCGGGTAGTCACAGCCATTGAAATTTTCTAGTAGCAATTCGTCGAACTTCTTGCCTATAGAGATGCTGCGTTCGTAGAAAATATCTTTCTCGTAACCTCCCTTCAATAAAAAATGCGAACACACAAGATTAGTTTTACTTGGTCTGTTGTCCTACGTCATTTGAGATATTCCCATAATCCTAGGGCACCAGTTCTTTCCCCGATATTATTAAAACTTTCACACGAAAGTCCACTCAAACCTAAGAAGAATACTGTTCTGAAATCCAAGGTTTTAGATCAATTTTCTGAGCAAGGAAAGGGCTTGAGAAATAGCTTCCCTCTCTCCAGGCCCGTGAGTCTTTTTAGCCTACTTTCCAAAGGAAAGAAAATCTAATAAGATAAATTTCCTGTCTGTGTGTATGTGTGTGTCTCTGTACGCGTGTTTGACTGTGTGTGTTGATGCGTATGTGTGTTTGTCCGTGTGTGTCTGTGCATGTGTGTGTTCCCTTTCAATTCTTGAACGCATGAACAGAAGTTCACCAAACTCGGTGCACATATAGTACATAGTACGAACACCTGCCTTTTGAAGTTTTCGGCCACGTAGGGTACTTATTTTTAAAATGGCGGCCATATTAATATTTAGGGGGATAGCCTATGTCATATCTCAGGAACCATTCAACCTATTTAAACTAAATTATGCTGTTAGCGCATTGTGTAAGCATTAAATTTTTTAATGGATACTGTAGTTGGCCCACCATTTTGAAAGATAGCATCTAACGAAGAAATAAAGTTTTATTGTACCGGTAACATCTCGAAAACTAATAAACCCATACTCGCCGAATTTGGCACGCAAATAGTACTATGGCAGGCCATGTAAATGTCAGTAATTGAAATTGATTGGGAGTTTATTGAAAAAATGGTGGCCTTTCAAATATTTTCGGTTTAGTTGGTATAGCCACCATAATGTTGAGCCAATTTAGACCAGATTTTTTACTCTGAAAGTATATATTACAAGGTTCATATTTGCCAACACATTGTCCTTTTTGTCCAACATTTAGGAATCGCTGCTTTGTTCGGGTTCCTTAAGAACTGCCATCACTTTCAAAAATTTCAATGGCATTTTAATGAAGTTTTAATACTTCTGTTTCTATCCAAGGAAGGCTGAGACGGTCCGCACCTGGCTACCCTTCCTCGTCATACTTGTTTCTGTTTTGCCATACTTGTTACTATTTAAAATGTATAGCCAAAGCCATATCAGTATTATTAATATATGCATTTTGTGAAAGTTGAAATCATATCAGAGATATTTAATATATGCACATTATGAATCCAGTATTAATTGGAAGGCGTTTTAGTATTGTATTTTTAAAGAGCCTGGTATGTGGTTAATTGAGGTTCACTGACCTAGCTAGAGTAATTATAATTTACTGTACTGTCTCAAAGGTGAAATGGCTCTTTTAATGAATTCGTTGGACGCCTGTTAATATTTTGGATGTTTGATATGAGCTTGTGGAAATTAATGAAGGAACTCGATTGTCGTTAATGTTTTATGAAATCTTGTGTTGATGATTTTATATGAATTTCGTGTATATTCTGGTGCTGTTTACAATACGTTTCTTGGCCATGTTGTGTGTTATGTTTATTTGTGGCTAAACACTACAACATGACATGCCATACTTCAATA
Source organism: Dryococelus australis (assembly GCA_029891345.1). Classification (NCBI taxonomy): domain Eukaryota; kingdom Metazoa; phylum Arthropoda; class Insecta; order Phasmatodea; family Phasmatidae; genus Dryococelus; species Dryococelus australis. The sequence continues at coordinate 120,958,921 of CM057000.1, read as the reverse complement.
TGAGCGCTTCAAGAAGGACTGAAAGAACTTCATAGTATGCCACCAGGTGGAACTTTGGAATTATTACGCCATGATGGAAGTTCGAATGTATTTCTTTCGGAGTGACTGCAGAGACAATTTAGAAAAATGTGCTGTAAATGCGACATCGTCTCCAAAGAAAGAAATATTCCTTGCACACAAACCGGTTCAGTATCTGCTGTGACAGTAACATACCACGAGTATGCTTTGGGTTTTGCCTAAAATTATTAAGGAAATAGTTTAGGTATCATAACAACATACATTTAATTCGCCCTTAGAGAATACAGGCGCAGTATGTCTTATTGTAACACATGTTTGAACTAAACAAAAACTGTGTAAAACGCATTAGTAATCTTACTGAGTGCCACAAAATACTGTTGACTACAGAAACAGGTAGGCTCACAAAACTTAGAGGCAAGAGAAAATTGAACTTGAAGATTATATTATATTAGCTTAGAGGACTATATATATATATATATATATATATATATATATATATATATATATATATATATGAGTGTATTTTGGGTGTTGATGTGCTATGAAGGCTGGGGTGCTGTATCGATACGCGACTTGGTGTGCTACAGGAAGGCAGTAGCACAGTCGGTGACGTCAACATTGCATGATTTTTCCTACCCAATTAACTTCCTAGTAGTCTGATGTCAACCCACTGTGCTGCTAGCTTAGTGAAATTGTTACTACAGGTAGATGTCAAGGAAAATTTGTCAGATGTTTAGGTTTGATCGATCCTGCAGAGACGTTGTAGCAAGGACGTTTGTTTATTATAATTCTGAGAATTTTTCAGTTAGAATAATACATTTCTCCGACAGTGCCACTCATCTTGAGGAGGGGTGCCATGATAGGTGTTTGCAAGCAGGTCACACAGGTACTTCCAAATTTTCCTTGCATTCTAGAGTAAAATTAAATGAGTGTCCTTTACAAAAAGTGTTGGATTGACTGCTAGTAATAACGAGAGATAACCTTAACTGGCGACAGGAGGCTGTCTCTGAATTACTGCAGAGGAATAATTATGATTTCTCGTGTGTACCGAACTACCGAATGACCTTGGAAGGACTAATGTGACATGCTACCACATAGAAACAGTAGATACAAGGCCCATAAAGCAGCAACCAAGACGACTGCTCCTGGCTTCGCATGAGGCAGTTTAGGGAATCATCCTTGTTAAGAAAATAGATGACTATCTGAGGTTTTGTCTAAATTATAGCCAGCTTGATATTGTGACAAAGAAAACTTATCCACTGCCAAGGATAGAAGACACACTGAACAGCCCAGCAAGTTCGAAATGGTTTTCTTTTTTGGACATGAAGAGTGGATACTGTCAGTGTGAGGTGGCCCCAGAGAACCAAGAGAATACTGCATTTGTTGTCCTAGGGAAAGGAACCTGGCATTTCACAGTTTGGTTTTTTGGGCTATGCAATACCCCTGCAACTTTCGAATGCCTGTTGGAGAAAGTTCTGGCTCTACATATCGACCAGGTTTACCTAGATTTCACTGCTGTGGCCTCATGTTTAGACTATGTATTCCAGAAAGTAGCCTCAGCTGGATTGAAACTAGATCCAAAAGAAGTGCTAATTTTCCTAAAAGAAAAACTTCTCTACACATGTAGTGTTGGCCCATAGAATTGGAACAGACCCTGAGAAGGCCAAAGCAATACAAAATTAGGCGAGACTAACTGACAAAACAGAAGTATGGAATTTTCTTGGACTATATGCTTTTACCATCAATTTCCACCTGGGTTCGCAATGATCACCAAGCCACTACATGAATTGACTGAGACAAAAAGGAAATTTCGTCGGACCAATGAGTATGAATATACTTTTAGGAAACTAAAGTAAATTCTGATATATCCACCAGTTCTCAGTTTCCCAAAAAGTGAGAGCGTGTTAATTTTGGACACTGATGCTAGTGAAAGACCACAAGAATTATTCTGTAAGTTATTGCATAAGCCTGAGAGAAATTACTCTGTTACATGTAGGTAGCTTCTGGCCATGGTGAAGTCAATTACACACTTCCACTCCTAAGTTTATGAAATACAATTTATTCCAAGAATCGACCATGTTTCATTATACTGGCTACTAAATTTCAAGAATCCCGAAGGTCAAATTGCTTGGTATATACAGCATCTTCAAGAATATGACTTTTAAATACGGCACAGATATGGATGCCTGCATGGCAATGCAGCTTCACTGTCTAGGAGGCATTTGAGCCATTTTGTCGTCATTGCGAAGGCCAGGAAGTAAAGAGTGGTGAATAACTGAAGGTATGGAGGACAAAAATTCAAGACTATTTATCTAGTAATGGGGCACCTACCTGTAGTGATGAGGATATTAGGAAATAACAGCTGAATGAACCCACTTTGCAGGCATCTGTATAACAGAAAGAAGCTGCCTGTCACCCAAAACAGGAAGAGATATCTGGTTTGAGTGCAACGGTCAAAGCATACTTGGCACAATTAAATTCCCTTGTACTGACGAATGGTGTACTTTACAGAAACAGGGAAAGTAATGTTAAAAAACACACGTGCTTACAGTTTGTCCTTCCAAAATGCAGGATGCCCAAATCTTAAAATAACTTCATAATGTGGCAGCCAGTGGGCACTTTAGTATTAAAAAGAACACTGACAAAGATAGACTGATATTCTACTGTCTTCATTGTTGGATGTTGAGATGTGGGGCCGAATGCGCGATATCTGCACTGCGAGGAAAGGCCCAAGGACAAGGGAACAAGGTCATATCCATAAATACAACATTAGAACCCCATTCAAGACAATGGCAGTAGATATTCTGCATCCCTTGCCTGCCACAGAGAGAGGTAATTGGTATGTACTTGAGGCCCAAGATTACTTTACTAAGTGGTCTGAAGTCATTCCCCTCCCATACCAGGAAACACGTATTGTGGCTGATGCACTCGCAGAGCATGTCTTCTCGAGGTTTCGGGTCCCACTATAATTCCATTCCGATCAAGGAAGAAACTTCGAAGATGCAGTTTTCCATGATGTAACCCATTATGATTCTGGAGATGAAATATACTGGGACTAGTCATACAACCTCAGTCGGATGGAATGGTCGCGAGGCTTAACTACACTCTTGAGCAGTACCTGTTGTTCTTTGTGGCAGATAACCAAAAGGATTGAGATTCAAAGGCACCATTGTTTTTCTTTGGTGACTGATCGGCAGTTCACAAGTCCACGAGGATGCTGCTTGGAAGAGAGCTGCACCTTCCTAGAGACCAGCTGTTTGACTGTCTGACAGAAGAGGAAGCTGCAGCTCCTGATTATGCCAACAAATTATGTTACAGGCTAGTTGGTATTCTTAATTTTGCTTGACAGAAACTTAAAATAAATAGTCGGGCGATTTATTTCAAGAAGGACAACTGGTGTGGCTGTACAACTCAGAGAGGCAAAAAGGGCACTGCCCGAAGCTACAGAATTTTTTGAAAGGCACCTACAGGATTCTGAAGCTCTCGGGCGAAGCCGAAGGATGTCCACATCGACTGACTGGCACTCTACGAAGGTCAAATTGTTGCAGAGTATGTTCGTCAGACTTGAGTAGGGAACAGTGATATGTGCCGTTGCTTTGCATTGCGTGAACGAGTGAAGAGTGTCTAGAGGAGGAGGAGGAATAGTCGTGATATGCTAGCAGATGGCGATGATGACAAAGGATAGCTGTGGTGTTGTGCCACGATAAGTCCTTTACAACTCATAAGCTCCTGACAATCAGAAGATAGAATTTTTGCATTTATCTGAAGGAATATTCATGTTAATGAGCTAGTTTATCTTAGCATGACTCGGGGTGCGGCGAACCTTCCAGATAAAGGGCAGGAATAATATTTAAGTGCGATGGGTCCCCGAGACAGGAGTTGATGAGTCGGAAGTTTGGGCGATTGTGTGACCTTTAGCGATAAACAACGAGCCAGACGAGCAGCGAGTGGCACTGGGAGTGACCAGCAGAGGAAAATTTGCGACTGCGAGCATCGGTGCAATGAAGAGTGCCATTGGCACACTGGACTATTAAACTGGATGCATGAATGAAAGACATTTCAAATTATGGCAACAGACAGACTGAAGATGTGGTAATGATGAGGGTGATTTAATTGACTATAACCAAACAGAGACGTAGGTGAGGACTTTAATTAGTGTTGAGATATACATAAAATATCGTGCTCATTGAAAATATATAGAGCAATGTAGAGATAGATAAATAAATTATGCTAACAATAGCTGTGTCAATAAATTAAAACCAAATTTAGATTTATTATCTATATTAAGGCCTCTGTTCCTCACACTCAGATATTTCACTCAGGCATCTTATAATAATACTAACAATGTAACCTTGCTTCATATGAAGAAATGCTGAAAAATATGGAGTTATTTACTATTCCAGTAAGGGTATATCTAAGTAAGATAAAATGTCATACCGAAATCTTGGCACGAAAATGATTTGAATACCATAAATGAACATATATCTATTCCATTAATTTATTCGCAACTTTGGCCATTTTTATTTTTTAAATTAAAGAGAAAATTTCTGCAGAAACCACCTTTTGCCTACCAGTAAGCGACGTGTGTCACTTTAACAATAAATTACAAACAATTTTATAATAAACAAAAGCTGTGATAGACAGTGTTACAGTATGATTTCAGCACCACTGTGATTATAATTAAGTGCTACATCCATTGAAGTCTATGTGAAGAACTTAATTATTCAGTAGCCTTAACGAGGTAAATTTGCAATAGTGCAAGATAACTCACTCCGTAATGAAGACGAATGTTGAAGAGCATGCGGCGGAAATCGTGCACCATCTGTTCCACTGTCTCATAAATCCTCCGCCTCAATTTCGATGCTATTTCCATCAGGTTCATGGGGTTTTTAAACTCGTACGTAGGCACCTGAAAAGGAACAAAACAGTTTGTGATTTACATACTGTACTCCACATAAAATTATGATAAAAGATTGCTCTCACAGTGACTGTTAGTTACCTCCTTATCGGCATTCGCTTCGTATGTGGTGATGAAATCCGATTCGTCCATTTTCCAAATACTAGAGAGGATAGATTCAAGTTTCGTCATCGCTTCCTGGCTGATGCCACGCCTCTTACTTCTTCTCATACTGCATCCTTTTTTCTGTGGAAACCAGTTTCTTGCAGGGGTTCTGGGATTATCCTCGCTTCCATTCTCCAGGATCGTCAGTGGCTGCCGTCGCGGTGATAGATGATGTTGCTGCCGACTTCTCGCAACTATAGAAGTAACTTCCACCGGTTTACAGATTTTCTTGGGCATCGACCTACTTTCTTTGTCGTCGGTTTCAATCGTGTTCACGTTCACTAGGTCCACACCACATGCTCTTGCTGGGATTTTGTGGGCTTCCTCTACACGCACCGAAGTTTTGGAAAATTTTATTTTTTCCTCAGCTTTGGCTTGAGCCTTTCTCCATGTAAAATCACGCCGATCCCTGCTTGCCATAATTTCTTCATTCCCTGCTGTTTTGTAACCCACCATATGCCCCATGCGATTAGTACTTGCATAATTGGAATTGTACAGAAACTTTTTACCGGGAACACAGTGAGTACCACTTTTGAGGTACTTTTTTTTAACAATCACATCCACGTCTTCTCCGCTAAGTACATCGGGAGCTGGAGCAGGGGGGATAAACATATTAGAATAACTCACTGATGATAGGGATTGTTCATTTCGCAACGATACGATTGTTGTTGGTATCATGCCATCATCGTCAGATAGCTCAACATCACAACTGGATTCAACAGTAGCATTCGTTGCCGGACCCATAAACACATGCTGGGAAAATTTCTTGTTACACCTCACATTTGACTGCGTGGTCTTTGTATTTGTTGAGTACTTTTGAAAAGCGTAGGTGACATGGGATTTGCTTCGACCTTTAGAAACAAAACAAGAACCCTTGTCGGATAAAACTCTTGAGCTTCGATTGTTCCCTAATGAATAACAGCATTTTCGCGGTCGTGTGATTTTGGTATTGGTATGATACTGGTAAGCATGGTTTTTCCGAGGATATGTGCCAATACATCTTTGAGGATTACTTAATATTTGATTCGATTGTTTCCTTGTACGAAATGCTGTATTAGACTTACATAAGTCGTACGACTTTAGGTACTTTTGCATTTCTTTTAATTGTTTGATAGCACTACAAACATAGTTTTTCATGTCATCATACACTTGGAGTTTGCAGTATGTTTTTTCTAAGTTCGCTAAACACTGATGGGTGTGTCTTATAATACTCGTAGCATTTGAAATTAAGGACTGCTTAAAGACTTCACTGTTCTGGGTAACAAATTCTTCGTCCGAGTCAAGGTATGTACAAAATTTTGTTTCTAATTCGTGTTCACTATCAGTCCCAACATCCGCGAACACTGTCTCCACAAATGGTTCATTAATAAGGTGCTCGCCATCAAATTCACGTATAATACTCGCGCTACTGTTTCTCAATTTGGCTACGATATTTTGTGTATCTGGGAGCATGTAATGTTTCTCCTCAATATTCGCCTTTTGGGAGGTACCCAAAGTTACCGGAACTTGCATAATGGATTTATGGGTGGGTGTATTATCTACTTTGATTGTCTCCTGGGAGGTATTACATCCATTAGCAGCCTGCGACCCAAATAAAACCTCCTGAGTGTCATCAGCATAGTACTCGTCCAAAGAATTCGTGTCCGAGTCGTCGGAGCATATATACTTCAAAATCTTTTCCCCAAATTCAGACAATGACTGATCCTGAGCCACATCTTTGGGTGAAGACTTCAAATTGTTTACCGTAGCATTTTCTTCAATATCATGATTTACAATGGTAACATTATTTTCAGTAGGTTCTGTAACCATGTCAATTCTTTTGAGAGAATCTGTTTCTCCAGTTGGTTCCGTATAAAAACTAAACTTCTGATCGGAATGAAGGAAGCAATTAGAATCTTCATTTGTATATTTTCTGAACAGCAACATTTTAATATCATTCTCCAGCTTAGGCCGCTGCTTGGATTGTTCTGGGATCTGTAAAGCAGCTTTTGATTTCATCCCTGAAAGAAATGTATAAATGTTAGTGATAACAGGCTGTATTATAAATACACAGAGCAGCATGCATATAATAGAAAATAAGTACATAAATTTGATATGAATGTCTAAGTAGAACCAATACTTCCTCAATGCATACAACTAATGAATAATAGTGTTATTACTTAAGATAGATTCAGAGACTGAGTTCGCTTTCAAAACTACTTGAATGTTACAAAAAAAATGGTAAATATATACACTGCGAAATGTTTTTTTTTTTTTTTAACACAGAGCGATACAGTATTGTCATCTACCACGTGGAATACACGGTCAGCGATTGCAGTAGTTAGCAGACAATGCGAGGCAGCATAATGAGATGATATGAGGACTTCACGGGCTTTCAATGTGGTCGGGTGGTCGGATGATACTTATGTAAGAGTCTTCGCGAAATTTCCACCCTCCTAAATATCCGAAGGTTCACCGTTTTCGATGTGATAGTGAACTGGAAATGTGAAGGAATGTGTACAACCCAAGATTGTGCAGGCAGACCTCCCAAGTAGTAGTAGAAGGAGCTGTCACTTTCGCCACACAGTGCAAGAGTGGCACAAGTGCCCATTTGATTAACCTGGGCGGGGGCTCGGAAGGATACTAATTGGAGCTATCCCACCAAGGTTATTTCAGGCTTCCCCACCCCGCCCTGAACTCTCCCTGTGCCGTGATTGGCCAAAGTGTTTTGCATGTGCCCCTCCCCTCCTCACCCCGAGAGTTGTGCTGTGATTGGCTGTTGGCTGATGGTGGGGTTACCCCTCCTTTCCCTCCCCCCCTGAGAGTTGTGCTGGGCAAAACAGTCACAATGGACATTTGTGAGAGCACCAGTGCTCTGAGGGAGCTGTATGGCAGGGTGTCATCGGCTGAACTGCCGCCAGGATGGGAGCTTTAATGACCGGAGTGGGTGTGGTACTCGGTTCGATTTCCATCGAAGGCAATTAAACGTAATTAGGCATAAGTAAATATATGCAATAAGTAATTCCAAATTATGTATGCACAATTAGAGTAAGTACTGAGTGCAAATACTAATTATCAGAGTAATTGCACAGTTACATGTACCAATTGCATAATTACAAATGCTAATTATATTTACTGAGAAACTAACTACATGTCCATTCGCTATCACTGCTTACTCGCGAATGACCTGAGATTGGTAATAGTCTTAAATATATCCCTCCAGCCTTCATTGATGGAGCATAACTACAGCCAATCAGGAACGCCGTACGCCACCGAACACGGAACAGCCTGCATCACCCTACTCGGCCCATCACGCCGCTCAGCTAGCGCGCAGCTCCGGCTGCCAAGCGCAAGCTAACAGCTCGAGCAGACACTATTATTAACTATTTCAGTGAAGTATTTTTTAGTGTTGAAAAACACGCCAAAAATCCTGTATAAGGTAGCCAGCACCAGACGGAAAGTGCTCTAAAGACATCTCCTCATATATATATATATATATATATATATATATATATATATATATATAGGTTTTAAGCAATCATGCACTTATATTACACTTATGGTTTACATTCTACGACTCGTGTTTTCAGAATGTATCACATAATTTCCTCGTATAATTATTTTAAATAGTAGAATCAAACTTATAAATTTGTTATTATACGCAAACTTATACACTTATTCCACTTACATTTTATATTTTGCGACTCATTCTACACAGATACACATCCACGCACTACAGTTAGAGAGTATCAAATTTATGTTAAAAATACACTTGCATATTAAATCGTATGACAACAAAATGCAACGTACACAAAGGACCTTTCAAACACACACACACACACACGCGCGAGCTCTCTCTCTCTCTCTCTCTCTCTCTCTCTCTCTCTCTCTCTCTCTATATATATATATATATATATATATATATATATATATATATATATATATATATATATATGCGTACTTTGTCAGCAACACTTGTTCCAAATTTCCCTTCTGTCCGCCGCCTTGGAGCCTAGTTTTATCTACAAGCGCCTTGTAAATGTCGCCGAAAAATACTAACCTTCATTACTCAGGTATGGGAACTCATTGCTTTCAGTTTTGTGTGTAAGTAAATGAGATAAGTGCAATATTCATAACGTAAATATAATTGTGGAAAATATCCCTATTTGCATTGTGTTATAAGCTACGTAATTAATTATACTTGCACTAGGGTGCAAATATGAACAAATCATAACTACGTATTTTTTTAAATTCTGTCATAAAACTGGAAATAAACAAAGCATTGGCTAACACAATTGCTTTATTAAAATATAAGCCCTGAAACAAAAAAAAATACTGTGAAACTGTTAAAAATGTCTTTTTAAGGCTTTTCCGTGCAATTTATTTTAGGAAATGGAGGAAAAAAGAGCAAAGTTCTTTTTTATGACAGATGCATGTTCTTGCACTTAAATTCCTGACATTTTCCCCGCTGAATTATTTTTACTTAATGAGGCCCAATGCCGATCACAGTTTTATTTTTACTGTTTACTCTTTTAAACAACACCGGAGGGCGTGAATAATAGTTACGGAATCAAGATAATGGCAAAAAATTTGGCTGGGGAAAGTATGTATCACAGTTCGAGCCAAACACTAACTCACAGAGTAAATAAGGTGTATACCAGAGTGGCAACAACAATGTTATTGGGCGGTCGCTAATTTTTTTTTGGCCCTCTCCACGCACACCAACTTAGACGCCACAACTACTGCATCACTTCGAACTACGAAGTTGGTGCTACTGAGTGCTTACAGCGCTTCTGGCGCATATACCTTGAACTTGTTAAAACTGCAGTGCAAATATTATTATAATCACACGTACCATTCAATATCTTTAGGAAATTTGAACACTTGTGGACCACCTTCAACAGTGAAATAAAATTAATTATGGGTGGGATCAGAAGATTACGATGTTCTGCCAATTGCAACGTATTTAAGAAATTCTAACTTAACCTGGCGTTACGCTATCGTCAATAACAACAATATTGCCAGGCAACATAATAAAAATTAAGACGCGGAAAATTTGTTTGCGTAAATCTGTGAGAATGCATAATTTTTTAAAAATGTATAAAATACTTAACCTCCGGCAATGTAACAACTTGGAAACAATTTGTAATTGCTTTAATGGGTATCAAAATATTTCACTACAAAGCGGGCATGCCTGGAGTGACCTGTTGTTCCCTATCCTGTGAACACCTCCTGCACTAACTTCTACACAAAAATGAACACCGTCAGTTTGAAGGCGACCTCTTTGGAGCACCAGCGCACCTTCCGACGGAAACTTTCCGCGTGCCAGACTCTTAGTGATAGCAAAATTGCATCAATTTGAAATTCGAATGAATCGATTGCGATTAATTTTTTAATCGAATAATTGGTAAAAATAATCGATTGTATTGTGCTAATCCATACAAAAAATTACCGTAAATACTTTATATTTTTATAAATTTGTTTAAAACTATTCTCACCAAAAAATTTTCTGTTATTTTAAATAATTTATGCTATTATGAAAATTTGTTTTTTCAAAATTGTATTTTATATTTTTAATAAATGTGAAACATGTAGGTGTCTTCAATGTTTTGTTTTGTTTACGTATAAACAGCTGAAAATCGTGAATAATCGATTTTTTTTAAATAACAGATGCATCTATTATAATTTAATAATCGATTAATCTATTATTTTAGAAGCGATTATCCCATCATTACCAAACTCTCCTATAGTAAATCTCGTTTTGTTCCTAATCCGAGTAGAATTGAATTAACTACATCGTCGTGTAAACTGCCGTGCTATAGATTCAAGCAGTCACCTTGAAAATTGTATTTTCCGTGTCATTGTCGCCATTTTCATGTTGTGTCGCACCCGTAGGAACTATGTAACTCTAGCAACAAATGATGCGCTGATCACACGCAAAAGCGTCGTATACAATTATGTAACTTCACTCTGGGTATGTGTCATTTGAAGTTATATACTGGTTTTGAGATAGCCCCGTCTAGGTAAAGTCAGTCAAAATTAAAATTGATTAGACTTCTGCATGGCAAAAATTGTTAAGTCTCGCTCGAAAACCGAACTACGGTTTCTTGGCGCGGGAAAATCATTTTTCTCTGTTCAACTGGGGTCACCGTGCCTTAACAATTTTTATTTTTCAATTCGTGGCGTAATTTTGGATATCGATATTGACATCATGAAATCAGCTATGAATTACGTTACCTTGTATGTGCAATGCCTCGCGATTGGCTTCTTGATACGAGACAGTATATAAATGAATTTAGCCATGCTTAACCTCGTAAGATGGTCTTCGGATTCTATCGCCTTAGGCTGGACTCACAACCATCCGTCGCATCCGTCAGTCAGACATCCATCTGTGTTTTCGTCCGACAGTTGAAACCGATTCACAACAATCCGTCATCCGTCAGTTCATCTGTGCCGCAAAATTTCAGTGTTACAACTTAAGATCGCGATTTTTCTTTCGTTGGAGGTATATTTCGGTTGGAAATACGTTTTCAAGAGAGAAACATTTTTTTTTGGAAAATATTCTTTTTGCGTACCAATAAGAATATATACAATTGATTTTACATTGAAAATTTGTGAATTTACCACCAAAGATAAATAAACAGATCCACCGCCTTAACTTTTATTTCAAAGAGCGAATTATCGCCTACAAAATGTCGTCAGAAGGCGATGGCCCATCCGTCCGTCCGTTGAAATTGAAGTTTGGGAAATAATTGACGGATGGAAGGATAGAAAATCAAAGTTGCCCTGCGATTGGTTGAAGATCACGTTACCGCCGGACGGACGGACTGGCGACTGACGGACGGTGATGTAAACGCGGGACACTTATACCGAATATAAGCCATGTTGCCATCAGGTACGGTAGGATAAAATCAGCTCTTATGTTAACATACTTTAAAAACGTGGAAGCCATCTTAATAATAGGCTACAATGCATTATAATACTCGCTAAAGGCTCTACTACAATGAGCCGATCATCCGCAGTGCCAGTGCTAGTGCTATTCCGGAATTTGATTGGCCCACGTGACCGTGACGTCAATGCTGGCGTGCAGTGCCGGTGCAGTGCTGTGCTGTTAAACCTTTTCAACTTTTCTAAATAGAAGATGAGGTAGACCGATCTCGCTGGCTGCGCACAACCAAACTCCGTGTCTCAACATTGAGCTGCTTTTCTGCCTTCACGTCTAGCAAAAATGGCGTGGATTGGGTTTGAGGCTAGAAACACTGTTTGGTAAAAAAGTACTTCGAAATGTTTTTATACTTCCTCTAGCCAGTTTATGATGCTTTTTGAATAAATTCAAAATGGTAAAGGTATTTTATTAATATAATGGTGCCTGTAATTTAAAAATCAAGACGTAAACAAACACGTTCATCACTGCTGACCATGTGACTTTGACAGTTGTGTAGGATTGAGGTAGGTCAATGTTGGGTACACGCGCAGAAGACGAATAAGCGGTATACTTCATCTTTAGTCTATGAGGTAGACCACTTATTCGTCTTCTGCGCATGTAGGGCCTACCCAACATTGACCTACCTCAAAACAACACAACTGTCAAAGTTACACGGTCAAGAGTGATTAACATGTTTGTTTACATCTTAATATTTAAATGACAAGCACTATTATATGAATCAAATACTTTCATAAATTTAAAATGAATCAAACAACATAAAAAATTGGCTAGAGGAAGTGTAACTTCATCTCAAAGCACTAATTTAATGAACAATGTTCTAATAACCTCACATCCAACCCACACCGCTTTTGCTAGTCGTATTGGCAGAAAAGTAGTTCAATGTTGGGACACGGAGATTGGTTGTGCGCAGCCAGCGAGATCGATCTACCTCATAAGTTGTCTGTTGGTCAGCATCGTATTGGCCAAGGTATGTGCGTCCCAAGTCGAGAGCCAATTAAATGTAGATTCGTAAAGCGCATCCGTGTATTACGTGCAGGAAAGCCATAAACAATTCCAATAAACACAAAAAACACACACACACACACACACACACACACACACACACACACACACACACATATATATATATATATATATATATATATATATATATATATATATATATATATATATATATATATATATATATATATATATATATATATATATATATATATATATATATATATATATTGAAGCGAGTACAACGCTGTTCATGTATTAAATGTCTATTTTCTTTGTGGCACTAGGCAATTTTGTTTTGACGCCTAGTTTGTTTCATCAAATTAGAATGTATAAGCAGTTATACGCATTAAAAGCCCAGTAGCTAACCATAACCAAAACTTCCATGTGGAACAAAATAAAATAAACTGAACCCCGCAAAAATATTAAAAACAAAAACTGCATTGAACTACTCTTTGTGAGTTTCAGGAAGTAAACAATTAACAAGAAATAAATTATTCGCGTAGTGAATGTAAACAATAAAAAAAACTCGGTGATCGTTCTGCCATTTCATTTGGGCAACAAGAACTACCTTCACTAGCTGACCATCAACATTTCATTGCAGACGATCTGCTCATTGCAGCAGGGCCTTTAATAAACTACATATAATAATATGTAGGGAGAAAATGCCACTGCCTGCATTCATTTAATGCTTGTAATAAGTTTCGTTTATTGTTAGTGTCCAGCAAAAATTCTAAGCTAACGGATTTTACTTAAAAAAGAAATACTGCAAGCTAACCTTTGGATTTTTGGCAACGTTTATAACATACCTACTATTCGACAAGCATGGCGTTAAAATAATTAAGTAACTATTATTTTGCTTGGTTTAAGCAAAATTTTGGTTGTTTTTTAAATTCGAAAACAGTTAGCTTTTGGAGAAAGAATTAAAACAAAAACAGTGAATCCCGTGCAAAAGCACACATTCAAAGACATTTGAGCGAACACAACAATGCAGTACTCACCTGTGTCAGCGAACGAGATTTGGGAATTGCCGGGAGTCATCTTCTCATAAGAAATAAAATTTTCATTTTGACGGTGGCAAACGACCTTCTGAGAATAGTATTTATCGGTACTCATATTTAAATGAAATTATAACGCTGACTATAAATTTCACGAGCTTTATATACTGAAGCAACAATAAGACATTTTGTCACCATTACTTTCACAACTTGAAATTAAATTGATGTTACGTAACTGTCTTCTGCAATACACGAAGATTATCTACGACATGCAAAACTTGCTTTTCTGAAACACTTGATTAACCGAATCAGCTGTTACAATTCACACGATTCTAAAAAAAAAAAAAAAAAAAAATAGCTCGTTGCTAGAATGACGGTTTTCATTTTCCCAAGGAGAAACAACGACAATGACAGTCTGTGCTGTGCAAAGAGGTGTAAATAACAAGCATGTAAACCTTCGAGCGGAAATAATAGTGGATATTGACGGCTATCACTTAAAAGATCTGATCATTTACGACGCTCAAGAGTCGGTCGTAAAACAACGAAACTCGCGCCTATGGTCACAACTCCTCGCATGATAACAAAGTTGCAATTCGTGTTCGCAAATGTAGTGGGACTATGCGTCCCGATTAATTTCAGTTGTCTCGTTTGGGGAAATTATTTTTAGGTGGAATATTTAACTCTGTCTGTTTTTAGTGACATTTAAAACGTCATTTATCCTTTAAAATTGGGCAATACTATTACCGTGGCGACTCAAAGGGTAGATTTTTTTAATCTCTAATTAAGGTGCAGAAAATTTTTCCATCTACTAGTAGATACGAAGAATGGTCCTTGAAAAGACACTGTAATACACTGTTAAATAAATGTTGTTTAATTAACGGAAAAGTGCTGGTGGAAATTTCGTTAAAGTCTCCGGTAACTCCAACTCTCCGTAAAATTACGGTCACTAAAAAAAACCGACTTCCCATAAATTTTACAGAACTTTACATAAATCCATGTAACCCCATCCGTAGATGTTCTAGTTAGTTTACTTTACATCCATGTTTAAAGAACAGACAACGAAAAAATCACTTAATTTTCATGATTGTTTTACTGTGATAACGAATAAATTTTAAAAATAAAAAATATATTATACCTGAGCGAGACTCGAACTCGAGACAAAAAAAAGGTGTGTTGTCAACAATCATCTGCTGCCTGTGACAAAAGTGTATTTCTAGTGTTGCGAGATGTAAAATTTTTTCAGTTTTTGTTCATGATTGTGTAGCTAAATGTTAAAGATGCCAGTAGTAGGGTATAGAGAAGTCAGGGACAATGTATTTTAAATGGGAGCTGTGTGGCTGTGTCTGAGATCCACCGACTGAATATCGACTAGGACGAGGTCGGCTCGACGCAGGTGGGCTCCGTAGCGTTCGACTCGGGTCTCTCCAGACACACCGGAAGGTGCTCAGTAGTTACGCCCACTAGCATTTCAAGCAAATATGTCTCTTTCTGGTAGCCATATTAATTTCTATAAGCATAGGGTATTACCCGATTAAAAAAAAAATCTATGATAAAATTTTTATTTTTTTATATTGTGTCGAAATTATGCATAGGGTATTGCAGAAACATGCAAAAGTTTCTCATTCAATTACTTCATTTCCAGTCCCCTCTCTTGAAGACTGATTAATACACGATGCCAGAATTTGCAAATGATTCATTGCCACGACGGTTTTGTAGGAATAAAAACTTGCTACTCTGAATTTCTTTTTAAATGTGACCAAACCAAGTCCATCATATGAGTAGCAACCACGTGCACACGTATGTTATAATCATGGTATGGATCAGCATCTACCAACACTTTACATATGCTTAATTGGCGTTAGTTTAAATGCCAATGCTTTCAGGCCCTAGAGACTTGGGATGTACGAGGGTGATAATCACTCTAACTTAGGTGCTCTTCTTGGCCATCAATACATCACTCTTTAACAATCTTTTCATCAATATTTCATAATATTTACATCAATCTTTCGCAATCAGCACCACAATATTTCAATCATTCGCAATCTTTCCATCAATCTACCATTCTTTCGAAATCTTTACTAATCTTTTCAGCAATCTTTCAATATTTCCATCAATCTTTCAATCTTTCCATCAATATTTCATTCTTTCCGACAGTTTTTCACAATCTTTTCATTGATCTTTTGCAATCTGCTCCTTAATCCGCTCCACGATCGCAATCCGCTTAACAATCGCAGTCTGCTCCACAATCGCAATCCGCTCCACAATCTTTCAATCTTTCTATTAAACTCTTAAATTGTTCCATCAATCTTTCAATATTCCACAATATTTTCATCAATCATCAATCCATATTCAATTCATGGACTTGCCTTATGTCTTTATCTATACATATTTTAAAAAACGATTCACGAAATGTCTCCAAAACTTGCACATCTCGGCACAATTAATGTTTTGTATAGGCCTACAGCCATCTATTCATGCATTTTTATATTAAAATCTTTATTATCATTCTATAAGCAGATCTTTCCAATTACAGGCGGATGTTTATACCACCACTTTAAAATTATGAGTAAAAGAAAGGATACGACATAGAGAATAAAGTAAAATCAATTATTTTATTTTGAAAAAAAACTTTAATTACTATTTCAGAAGAAAGCCGTTCATCACATCATCTGATATATCCCCAATCCTTTAGTTTACTAATTAATGAAGATATCTCGCTGATGCGCTAGACATATCCATGTTTTTTAATGTCAGTCAGATGTCTGAATATATAAACAGTTTCATTCGTGCCTTCGGGAAATATGTAGACACTGCTCTCAGGGTATTCTGCCTTCTTTGTGTCGCCCGTTACAGAAAATATATTGGAGGGAGGGCGTAAGGGCATCGAGGAACTCACCATCATGTGAATGTAACTAAGGCATTAGCATGCATCAGCGCTCTATATATATATATATACATTCTCCCAAAGTTTTACTCTAAGCCCGAAAACACAAATGCTTGTGACTAAAGTAGGCTGCTGATTGGTCGGAACGAAGGTTTCCCGAAAACACGCGAGTAATTAGCCAATGAGATATAGTGATGTGAGTGGAGCGAACCCGACTAATTGTTCCAACAAATGTGAGTAATTGGTGGGGAGGGGGGAGTAACTAACCAATGAGAATCATGGATGGGGTTGGTGGGTGTCGAGCAAACATGAGCAATTGGGCAATTAAATATATTGGAAGTGGACTGAATGAAAATGAGTAATTAGCTAACGAGAAACACTGGAGGGGGTGGGGAGGAATGGGGGCGAATATGAGTAATTGGGTGATTTAATATACTGGAAGGGGAGAGAACGAATTCGAATAATTTGTCAATAAGAAACATTGGATGGGGTGGAGGCCTGGCAACTAAAACGCCAGTAGCAAGTGGTGGGGGTCAGTCATCTACTGGACGTGGTGCTGTTGGGGACCTCCAAAAATTTAATTCTATTTTTCAAATTAAGTTTTTATAATTTTGAATTATAAATTCTCGATGATAATATTTTTTTGTAGTATTTTTTTAAAATAAATGTTTCATTTTTATTAATTTTGGGGATTTTGGGTTTTTCCAGGTTAAGCACTAGGCAAGGTCAAAGGTCAAGGTCAAATCACGCATCCATATGGGATAAGATAGCCGCGGAGAACCAGAATGGACAGCTCGAAATAACACTGCCGATGGAGACCACTGGCAATAGGCTATATCGATAATTTCCAAGCCTTCGATGCCCATACCTTGCCCAAGTAGCTATATCATTAAACTTCCTGCCTATAGTACTTCAATAAGTTTGCGACTCAGCAATATTATCTGCAATTATGGTTTCAATTGTATTTTTTTTTTATAACGGACTAATTTGTTACATTTTAAACTAAAATATGTTTATAATAACTTACCCTTTTTATCTGGTGCCTAAATAACTATAATCTTTCCCTTGTCAACTCGAAAATGATGAAGATAACTCTTTTGCAATAGAAGCTAAACAAATTGCAAAGGGGAAAATAAAATTCTTCTAGATAGGTTCAGAAAAATTAGAAATTTATTTTATTTTTTATTCCACCAAAATAAGCACTTTTAAAATTCACAGACTGGTAGCAGATTTCTCATGACAACATGCAATAACAATGAAGGATGTATATTTACGTAAAATATTTAATTTTAAATTTTCTAAATCTCTCTAGGCTAAATTATATGATACATAGTCACATACTTCTGTTTGATATGAACCTATATCACCCCACCCTCCTAAGGGTCCAATCTGAAACAGTTTAGCGCCACTAAACATAAACCTTAACTGATACCGCAACAATACCGCAATAGTGGACGGTTATTAACTAACCACTGACCCAAATGTTCTAACCCAACAATTCCAATCTGTAATTTCCGGGACTTATTCGGGTTACTATGAAAGAGGTTAGGCGTTCATAGTAAAAGTTACAGTATACAAGTTTTCACAGCAAAAAAAAAGTTACATGCAGGCTTGTATTCAAAATCTTACATACACTTTCAGTTGTATTTAGGTTATTTCGTCAGAAACATTTGTTACTCGGTCAGGCCAAACAGAATTAGGTTACTCCGAGAGGCGCATCAATTGAAACCATCCAATCGCAAAAGTGTATCTTAGCTAAAATGTTTTGAAATACAACTTCACAGAAACTCTTTTCGTAAGAATTGGGTGTTCCTCAAAATATGTACAATTTTTTTTTTTTAATATATCCCTTTCATTTCATGAAATGCTAAAATTACTACAGTTTTGCGGATTTTTTTAATGACTGGTTAATTTTTAAAAATGTATAAGTTGGATTTTGGTTTTTCCTTTTCAGATTCCCAGTGGGGTGTGTACCCAACGGTAAGAGAAGTTATTGAATGGTTCCCTCAGCTGAAATCCATACTTTTAAAGGAAGTAAATGGCAATGATGATAAAAAATCGAGCATCCTTAAAGAAACAAATGTAATAGAATGCCATAACACAGACCAGGACATTAAGCCATTTGAAGTGAGTAACCGTGCAACAGCTGGCCATGACACAGATGTCGAAATTATCGTACCAAGTGATGTTCATGATAACTTTGCATATTCAAACAACTCAGGGAAATGCCGCACAAGAGATTGTGGTAGTGACTGCGCGGTGTGTGCTACGCTGGGGTTTGCAGTTTGCTCGACTCATGGATTGCTACGTGAAGATACTAACCCCGTTTTTAATAGCCAGTGTATAAAGGTCAAAGAAGAGCAGGAAACCTCATGCCAGAGTATCGTGGATGACAATGATAATGTACGTAATGAATTCGAAGAGCCCATTTCTGATCGCCAGGTAATTGAGATGAAAGAAGGGCAAGATATATTAGCACAGAGTATCGAGACTGATAATGATGTGTATGATGAAGCTGTGAAGCCCATTCTTGATAACCAAAACACACTGTTCAAAGAAGAGCTGGGTATCATAATGCAGAGTGTAGTGGATGACTATGACGGTGCTTATAATGAAGTTAAAAATGCTGTTTTTGAGCTTGTTGAAACAGAGTTGAAAGAAAAATTCAGAGTATGCGAAAAGAGACACGAAGGCTCAAATGCATCAAAAATTAATTGCAGTTGCCTCGATTTTTCAGAGGAAACATCTACCATAGACCACAAACCATTACATATTCAGAAAATGAAATTTTATTCTGGACTTATCTGCAAATTGTTGGCATGTTTTGAGGAAGTTTACTTGCAGCTTCAAGAAGACAGCAAACTAAAAACATTTCTGCGAAATGATCTCAGCAAAAAGCTTAACACTTTTCAGTCAAGCAGTTCTCCTCAAGTCCGTCGTTTTCCCCGAGCAACCAAAATAAAGAGAGCTCCTATAAGATATCGGAATAAACACGTGGGTATAGTTCACATTCCAATTTGGGCGCCTAGCAAACGGAAAATTTTACAAGTGAAGAAGAATGCCAAAGTCTGGAGCAAGAAGAGAACTTTCCCTCAAATTGCTGTGGTAAGTTCAAGTGCTGCATCGGAATGCATGTCTGAAATACATGAAAACCAACCTGTAACAGAAAAAATACCTAAAGATCAAGTTGTTTTGCTTGAGAATATACTGCCAGCTGCAACACCTGTTTGCACAGAGGTAAATATTAAAAAATTAGAACCAAACACTTTAAATATCGATGCAACTATTACTCGCAGTGACTTTTATGCAAAGGTGGATGAGAAAGGACTGCGTGGGTTTGCCAAGAAGGAAGAAATTGTGGAAAATTTGGCTTCGACTGTGGCCGAATGTTATAGCAGTAATGCTGTAACATCTGCACAGGCTGTGGAAGGTAGCCATGAATTTTCACAAGATTGTAGCTTAGAAGTAGTGGTTTTAGAAACCAATCCACACGAGAGAGACAAATCAATTAATAACGAAGTTTCTACACCAGAGAAAGCTAGAAAACCCGCAGGAAAGAAGTGGAGATATCATTCGACATCCCTACGACAGTCACGAAGGAAAGTGGAAAGCGGAAGTTGTGTCATTCCGAAAACAACACCAAGCAGCTTGTCGGAGCTAAAAGAAGCATGGACCACACAGAGGATAAGGAGGCGGGGTATCAGTCAGGAAACTAAAAGAAAATTGGAATCCATTCTATCGTCCGTCCGTAACATGCAAGAGAGTGACTTCATCCATAGATTCGACATGAGAAAGGAGGTAAGCAAGAATATTCTTTTTATGGAGACAATGGGCAAGGGCGGTTAATTCGGTTGTATATTAGTTCTGACTATTATAGAAATACTGTACTTTTTATTTGGCTGTTATATTGTGAGAGATACTTTTTATTTTGAGTTGGCTGGGTATCCGTTAGTCACGGAATTTTTTTTAACATGTTTAATGACACATTACATTAATAGTGGTTATATCATAAAGTAATTAAGTTATACATCAGAATGTTTCAAATAATGCTGTAAATTTTTTCTATATTTTTCATGACTATATCTGGAATGTATCCGTATGCACATTTTCACTAACAGGTTTAACATGTTATTTAACTAATTGCTAGGTGTGTGTGTGTATATATATATATATATATATATATATATATATATATATATATATATATATATATATATATATGTGTGTGTGTGTGTGTGTGTGTGTGTGTGTGTGTGAATAATACATGTTTCATAATACATGTTTCGTTGGGGCATGATTTCTTTGGTGAGTGTGAAACCAGTGAGGCAAGTGTCCACGAAAAAGTTATACATGCAATGATGGAACAGATTCCTATCATGAAATATGTTCTCTGTGAGTTATCCATTCATTAAGCCTATGTCCGGCTCGTAGGCTGACAGAACATATTCTTGAAGCATTCTCCACGGAGTGTCGGGACAGTTTTGGTCCATTATGTGACCATCTCCGTCGCTTAACTTCACCAGTCTTGATTTTCCTGCCGTACCTGCAGAAGAACATACTGTAGTTCATGAGACTTCAGTTTACAAGGAAGACCTTCTCCGTAGAGCCGCGTGAACACATGTCGCGTGTACAAAAGAAAAATGGGAGTTAGTCCGCTTTTCGTGGTAGCCATCATTTTATAAGCTCACTTTTTTTTTACTGCCTGGGATATTCTCCATTGTCTAGGTTTAGAGTACGACAACCGAGATGACGGGATTAAAGCCGAGTTTACAAGAGAAAAACTAAGCGTTCAATTCGTGTACAGAAGAAATGGAAGTGTTATCTCAAGTACTGGTTTCCAACGGAGCTTTGCAGGTCTCGTGCGTTCTAGGGATTACCTTAAACCAATCATAACAAAGCAGTCAGTGTTGTTGGCAGGAAACTGTTGTTTACAATTTGTGAGACATTTATTTCCCATGCCTGAAAGGGTCCCGGATTTAAGCGAGACGTGTACGTCTAGGTCGTTACCTCTTTTTACTGTCTATACGAGGTGAATTATATTAATCAAATACCCGGATGTTCTTCATCATGGTAGCCCAGAAGTCGAAAGTCGTTTCGCTATTGTTTGTCTGGCTTTCCTCCCCCTTGAATATAATTAATATAATTAATCACCGCAGACACAGCTCTCTCGCTAGCCATCCCCGACCCAGCAGGGTGACTCTCAGACGACGAGTGTCAGAATTGCAAACGAATTCCTCAGACCACGGCTCTGAAGCGCGGCAAATTGTCTCAGCCAATCAGGTGCTCCCAATGCAAATAATACCGATCTTCCTCGTCGGTTTAGGGTGCCTCGTTTATCGTATCCTGGTTTAATTTCCATACGTTTACATTCGTATACCTGTCTACCTACATATCCTACCGTTACATTATAATTTTAATATTTATCCAACCAATTCTTAATTATCTCTGTAGTGATGTTAGTTTGCCCCGCCTTCTGGGGGTATTTAAGTCTTAAGTTGTGCTTTCGCCATAATTGCTACTGCATGTCGGAATGTACGAGCGAGCGCCGATCGGTGCGAGCGACCACGTGCCGAAATTCCCAGATGACATTGTACCGTAAATACTAATTCTTACAGTTACCGACAGTGGCTTAGCCTACGGATTCCGGGAGCCCGTACCCTGGTAACTTCTTCATTCGGATACAGTATGTTCTCTTCCTCCCTTGAATTCCTCCTTCCTCACCTCGCGCTTCTAGCCGGGCCGGGATAAGAGTTCCCGTTACTCACAACCCAGAAAAAAAAAACACAATGCTGAGAAAGAGAAGCGATAAGAAATCAATTAAATGTCTGATGACAATAATTATTAAGAGCTCCGTCTGGCGGGCGCATGGAGAGCGTTGCAGAGGTGGAAAAGACGTGATTTCCAAACGGTTGGACATTTTGTGGTGGTGTCTAAAACACGAAGAGCAATTAAGAAATATTTCGTGCCCAAAGACAAGTCCCGAGTTCTCATTTCAACTCCTCGAGGATTATTTTCGGTCATGAAAATATCTGTAACGAATGTTTTCAGAATCAGTTTCAGCTGATAATTTTTCGAATACAAATGTTTGGTGTTGTCTTCAGACACGCGTTATACTTTCATCTCCCATCAGCGTGCCGTAAAATTAAAGGGGCGCAGCCTAAAGTCGCGTTCCACCGAGTCATGGACGGGAAGACGCCCTAGCACACGCGCCGATAAAATCGGATCTGTTTTTAATGCCGATACGGCACAGCACGGCAACCAGTTTTAAGAGTGTGAATCACATGCCAGTCAAATGAGTGATACAGTCTGTCAGGACACGGATTATATGCAGGCATTATTGCACGCGGAAAATTTTGGAAAATTAACTGAGTATAAAAAAAACTGCATTGAAAATGTCGTTTTCCACATTTTGAAATGGCTTTAAAGATAAGCACTGTGTACAAATCTCCATTCCGTTATAATAGGACCAACCTCCCGTTATTAACAAGAAATTTTGTCTCTTTGTCTTCCATCATCACCGCAGAAAATTTCGAGCGGTCATTCGAGAACTAGCGCACTGAACATACATCTAGCTAGCATATTGGAAGTACAGCAGTGAAATGCTGTAAGCTGATCACTCGAAGCGACTTACCATTTGATATCGTAAACTGGAGAGATAAACTGATATTATTCTTCCCTTTTTTACTCCTATTTATGGCGTGAGCGCACGCCCACACAGTCGCAGATGTTATACACCAGGTGAGTTAGGCTTGCTGTGATAAACGCTCTTTAATTCAAATGTATAGGCGCACATGTCTTCTCATCAGTTGGAATTTCCTCCCGATATCAAGTGCGGTAAAATTGCAGTCCGATAATTCAATGGAATCGGGACGAAATTATCGGTCAGTGTGACCAGGATAACGTTAGTTAATGAGCTTAAACAGACGCACAGGTGACAGGTGCTCCTTGCTACAGATAGGAAAGCATCAGACTGTGTTTCCATTCAATTATTTTACCACAGCCGAGACTTGATACACATCGAAAAATGACGTCGGGAAAGGGGTAGCCTTGCATATGGTCTCAATTACTCTGTTTACAATTAAATTATTCATGGCTGTACTCATCCTGAAGTAATTTAACAGTATAACATGTCCCCTCTACATGCCGTATTTGTATTACCACCTACGTGAACCTAGAACCTTGTGTCTTGGTTTTCTGCCGATGTCTTAAACGCACGTACAGTAGCCATGAAATATACTGTCCCTTGTTCAATCCCTATTGAATGCTACACATGCCCTGCATATCCTCAGCAAGAGCTGATTACTCGATGAAATCGGCGTGTGTGCGTCACAGTCCGGCCTTGCACCACAAAATTACTATATCGGTTAGTGATAAAAATTGGGCCGTAAGCCCTGTCGCCACGGTTCCGACATCGACTTTGCCGGATCTGAAACGGATTGCGTGTGTGCACCGTTAAGAGTAAATATTACGTGCGCCGATTAATTCGGCAATCGTAAAAGAAGACTTGTAACAATGCGTAAGCCAGTTACGAAAGCTCCGTAAAACGAATTTACATACATTGTAATTTTTTTTTCTGAGAAAAAACATTGTGTCTGTGGTTCCTTGCATGTGCACTCCCAAATATGTTCAGTTTCGGCAAAATTGTTATAATATTGGCTGTGTTCATTTCTCTTATATACGTTAAATAATATATAATAATTTATATTCGTAATCTTGATTCTGATATACACTTATACGTAGCTCTTGGTATTTTACTTTTCGTTGCTGACTGTTAAAACGTTTCAGCCAAATAAAAATGTTTCTAACTTCGACATTAATGAATTACCATTCTTGGATTTTTAAAATTGTGTAATGTTGTTGAATTAGTTTTAAACGAGTATGAAATCAGTTGCTTCAGCCGAGGATGTTGTGTTTCAGGTACCCAACTGTCAGCACACGAACCCCATGAACCTGGCGGAGATATCATCCAAACTGAGGCGCAGGATTTACGAGACGGTCGAGCAAGTGGTGCACGATTTTCGGCGCATACTCTTCAACATCCGTCTTTATTACGAAGTGAGTATGCGACGGGGCGCCTGCATTCTACACCTAACGAATATTTGCTCAGGTTTCCCTGGTCGGGGAAGATCTCGAGGCTGCTGCCTGCTTGGACCTTGAACTGCGTTATAGAGTGTTAGTGATGTTCACAGTCTTCTTCGAAACTATCAAACATCCGTCCAATGCGCCGATCTATGAAGAAGAAAAAAATGTCACGTACATCAGATTAGGGTTGTCGAGTGCTTTCAAGACATCACGCATGTTAGAAAAACAATTTTCGAGCATTCCAAAAAATACTAGAAACTGCTTTTTGTAAGCGTATCTCAAAATATACGCGTCAGATACATACGAAAATACTCAAGGGTCCTACGCTGAAACTTCCTACAGACTTTCCACCAATAAAATACCTTGTCGCAGCTGAAAGTCCCGTGTATGTACACGCTTTGCGACGAGAACACTGCACGCCAGTTCAGAGCCTTGCGCTTAGTGGCGATGGCGTACTTAATGCGCGAGGTAGTGTCGTCCTTATCGGTCCTGCGCCTGAGGGCCTCAAACGCGGAAAAAGTCTCTAGGTAGGCGGCAGCCTTAACTATTTCAGGTTTAGGAAGTGAAACAGTTATTTTATAAGGGATATTTTACATGTTTTAACATGTTTTACTTGTCCATATTTTTGGTATCGTTAAATAAAAAATAATATTTTCATTTTGAAACTTTCAAATTATTGCTTGTGCCGTTTTGCATCCACACTTGTGGCGGAACGTATGGAAATAAAAATTTTCGATCACCTAGGTACCCAGATGAACAAATCACTTGAAAAGTTTAACTCCGTTTGTTTTGTTCGTAGAAGTACTCTCAGCAGATTATCCTCCCTTGCATTCCCTGGTCGCAAAATAAGAAATTTTCTGACTTACCAACTTCAGAAACATAGGCGCTGAATACATGTGTAGAATATTGTTACATGCGGACGCCTAAGGGGCGTATCTGAGTTCGTGAGGGATGCAGTTCTTAATAAAAAAATAAAATACATAATTTTTCATTTATTCACCCCAATATTATTTGCAGCCTTAAATTGTCTGTCTCCAATTGTACTATTTTTTATTTAACAGTGAGTGCAATATTTAATATCTATTTCAATTATAATTAACGTTCCTCTTTATCATCTCTGTTGGTTGGAGTTAATTAACTCATACTCATTATTAACATGTTTTCAGTCTATCTGTTGCCATAAATTATGTCTTTCACTCACGCATCTATCACTAGAAGTGGGCAGCACAGTGGGTTGACCACATACTACTGGGCAGCTAACTGGGGAGGACAAGTCATGCCATGTCGACACCAACAACTCTGTACTGCCTACCTATAGCACACCAATTCTAGTATCGATACAGCACATTCATCTTCTTTTTCTGATCTGTAAACATCGTGCTCTATGCTAAGGTCACCAAGCTTCGAGATCACTTTCCTATTACCTTTGAGTTAGGGGGTCTCACCTATTACTGTAGTCAAATAGCATCGTTCCATGTTGTCGGGCGATCGCTGGGGGGAAGGTCCGAGGATATCTGGTGTTGCTACTATTATGGTCGGCCCAGTTTCGACAACCATCTGGCAAGGAACATCATTCAGGTTCCCCTCCACAAATATTGGATCGCAATCCTGTTTTACCGACCAAACATGTAAGAACATTGGGGCAATCCCTCCAACAGTCATCGACCTTCGCCCTCTAAGATCTGTATGTACAAGTTTTCCGAGTTGCGGTATTATCACCTGCTTCTCGCTGCCTCTTATCCTTCTGCTGCTGCGGGTAGTAGGCTCTCAGGTGTCCCAGCTGTCCACATGACCAACACTGTGGCCGTTTAGGTGGAGGGCGGCGAAACTCTGTAACGCGGTCCGTGGCAGCGATGTCCTTCACAGCCATCTGCAACTTCTTCATTTTCTTCTTCATGCTGTCTTCGTCGTCTTCATTCAGCATCATTGCCCATACCGGAAGTTAGGGTGTGACTCACTCTCTTGCTGGCTTCACCTCCAGTGATCGGGCCATGGCGTCCTGCATGGCGTGAGGTGCAGCCAGACGTACTGCTTACCATACCTGTGTGTTGGCGATGGCGCCGATGAAAAGCCGACAGCGATGGTGTCGCGCGCCTCCTTGGGGTACCCTTCCAGAGATAGGTGGGATAGCCGCACGACGTCTTGCCATAACTCTGCAGTGGCTCCCGTGGTCGCTGGTTGCGGCATGCTGATATGCATGGTGGGCATGTCGCAGGTATCGGTCGCCGAAACGTAGCTCCAAGACTGACGCCAGCATGGAGTACTCCAGTCGATGTCACTTTGGCAGAGATTGTAGTATGCTCAGTGCGGGGCCTCTCTGTACAGCGGTCAGTCAGTGATTCCGCGGTTCGGCTGCTTCGCCATTTAGGGTAGCAGCTATTTTAAACTGCTGTTGGTACTCCTGCCATGAAGTCTGGCCAACGCAATGGGCGGGCTTAATTGAGACCCCTTCCCCACTGCTGGTTGCGCGACACCAATGCTGCAGATTTTCTTGCTCTCCACCGAGGTTGCTCTATTGGTTTCTACTTGCACAACTTCTTCACTTTTCTCGGCTGTCGATGTGGTGGTTGTGAAATTCCGCTGCTGAAGAATGTCCTCCAACTAATTCTCCAATGCACTGATCTTCTCTTTAATTTCTTTTCGACACTGTCCGTCCTTTCATTTACACTGTCAATCTTCTTGTTCAAACAGTAAACTCTTTCATTCGTTAGCTCGCAAATTCCTTCTACTAAAAGTTTTTCATTTAGTTATTTACATTACCATCAGAAATTAAATTATATTTTATAATACCTAAATTCAGTACACTTCCTCATGTTATACTACCAAACAATGACAAATCAACACAGCACTCAGTACAAAAGTAATTTCAGAATTGTTTGGGAATAGCAAATCTCTGTTGCATAACACAGTATTGATTACCTGCCTGTCAAACATCATTCAAAACACCATTTTTTAAGCATGGAAACCGAGAGCAGCTCTGACACGCAGTTTTCACCTTACTTTTAAAACGTGTGTACAGTTCATTATGTAATGCACAACATTCTTCTTACAGTTCTCACAGTCGTAGTACTTCTTGAACCATTCCATCCCATGACAGTATCGTATGTCACAGGAAACGCGACCTTTAAGGTATCGGACTACCAGTTGTCACATCATGGCATTGTCTATAGTTGACATGTCCGAGGACACCCAACAGCTGATAGTTACACGTGACCATGTGTGATCGCGTTCCACATCCGCATACCCTAGGTGCGAACTTTATTGACGAATTCGAATGATGTCTACGGACATGTCCATCTATCCAAAACTCCCGTCTTTAGATAATGGAAACACTGAAATATACACAGCAATAAACTAACAAGTAGACAAATATTTTACATCATTATAAACTAGCAAAATTTTGTATTTTTTGTACTATTATAAGTATAAAAATTAATATCATACAACCCAAGAAACAACGAAATTTTGAATGCAAACTTGAAAGTTAATGTAATGTATTAAAGATTACATTAAATGTTAATTTTTTAAATGTAAAGCCAATATGATGTGCATGCACTGAATCCAGTAACAATTCAAAATGAAAATAATCTATATTTCTGTGTTTACTGCTCTATATTGTCAGTTTCGAAAACTCCATTTGCATAGGTGGTCATTCTAGATTGATTGACTCAGGTGTTGGAACGTGTCCTCTGTACATGCCTTTGTACTAACAAGAATTATACATACAACATAAAGAAGAGAAACTCATACATGTAAAAGCTGGCCAAATTCTACAAACTAAGATTCAAGTAACTATGCAGAAAAAATTAGTTTGGAAGAGAGAGTTTGTTGGCTGACAAGCGGACATAAGACTTCCTCCAAGTTGGACACTGCATTACCATTCTTAAAACTGGTCATAAATTACAACACTCGTGGCAGCTTTAAAACAAATGGTCTCTGTGAAGGGGTCTATAAAGAGCACAAAAATTTGTGTTCGCAAATTGTTTAAAACCACAGAAAACGACAAATCGTAAAACGAAACAACTAAATGAATAACCTGGCTTGGCCATAAATAGTCGAAAAATTAGCTGTTTGTTGAAGTTCGTAATAAAATTTGAACGACAACTTTGTGACAAGTACGACAAAATTTATTTAATAAGCATAGTAGCCTACACATCCAGGATTAATTTCACAATTGAATCTTACTAAAGCAAAAGTTCGTCAGTGGATTTGTGAGCGACGCACTTAAATTTCTAGTAGTGTATTTGCTCTGGTTAAATATGAAAATGTCGTGGAACTGAACATGCGGAGTGGTCCTCAGCATTGGACTGCTGAGGACGGTTATTCATCCATGCTGTAGATCCTAAAGTTGTACTAAATATTTTAAAGCTTGGAGATGTCATGTTTGGAAGGTAGTTCCCGAGAAGTTTTATTTACTTTAACATATAGTTTTATTATGGAAACTGGAAGTGTGGCATAGCGGTCAACTCCATGCAAAATGGGAGGCTAGGAGTCAGACGGCAGAGTGAAATCCAAATGATAAAAATAATACGCAGAAGACCAAAACACGCTGGGCGAGTCAGGAGGGGGTGAGGTTGTTCAGTTCAATAGTGACAACTGCCGAGAGCGGGTGGGATGAGAGATGCTCGCATGTGAATATCACCTGTAGAAAAGCGTAAGTCGCGCAGCGCGGTATTTAACAGCATGGCAGTAGCGAGCGATGCGATTAGTTTGGTGTGTACAGCACCAGCAGTGTCGCTTAGTTTCCCTCCCTCCAGTGGCATACATTCGGTAAGGCCTTCCCCTACACTGCCTCCCAAACCTCCCTTCCCCCCTCCCCACCAAAGCTGCGCGAAGATTATTTTATCATTTGAACTTTACAATAAGCGACTAGATTCTACCTATGCTGGAATATTCTGGTATAATTTATTCATTCTTTCCACAATAGTTTCATAGTGTCTATTGTTCGGATGAGAGTATAGTCCATTCGCGATTTCTTCACACTTTTTGAGTCAGACCTTTGAAAAAACACCCCAGGTATGATGTGTTTGTTTGTTTCCTAAATACATAATATATCACAAGCATTTTATACTTCGGTTAACAAAAAGTACTTTATTTGTGGTTAAATATAACTTTTACTTGTTCGCTAACATTTGTGAAAAATGCAGCACCAAGAAGGATATATGTGAATGAAAGGAACTTTATACCACAGATTATGTACATGACAATACCCAATTTATTAGGATTACAGAACTGTACGTGATCTCTGTCCTTGCGAACTCAGTATGGTGTGAAGCCTCAATGTGCTGCAATCAGAACCCCTAAACGTCGTGCCATGGTATCATGTAGGGCCTGAATAATGTTCCTGGGGAATCTCCCTCTACGCGGTTTGTATACGAGTCCACAAAGCATCAACAGTGGTTGCTGGAGGACCGTGACGAACGAGTCACCGACCAACCATATCCGAGATTGGTGGTTCGATGGGCGACATGTAGAGTGAACGTGCTCGCCAGGGAAGCAGTGGCACCCGTCGTTACCTGAAGAAGGGGCAGTAGTACCTCGGGCTCTGCACCCTCCTTGATGTAGTGGTTGCTGTTCAGATTGCCCTCAATACACAGGAGTCGAGATCGCATGTTGGATCCAATGGCGCCCCAAACCACCACACTTGGCGTTTGTGCGCTATGCTGCTCTACTGTGCAGGCTGACAGATTGCAGTCACCATGGTAGCAGCGTCTAACACCAATATGGCCATCACTGTTGGACAGGTTGAAGCGGGACTCGTCCGAAAACACTACATTTTGTTACTCAGCACGTCAGCGACGGCTTTTACGTGCCCATTGCAGTCTGAGTTGTTTGTGGTTTCCGGACAACGGAAGTCGACGCAATGGCATGCGTGCCGCCAGTCCAGTCCGCAGCAGATGGTGTCGAACCGTCGAGGCAGACAGGTACACGCCCATTGCAGTGCTCCAGTGTCGAGCCAACACTTTAGAATATGCTGTACGGCCCTGTACGGCAGTGCGGACAAGATGGTAGTCATCTTGTGATGTGGTCACATTGCGTGATCTAGTACCCGCTCGTCGTTGCGTACGGCCCTCTTCTATCCAATGGTACCACACGCGCATCACTGTCGTAGCAGCATCTCCTGTACGAGCTGAAATGTCACGGTATGACAAAGATGTTTCGCGAAGACCGATAATTCTGCCCCATTCGCTGATGTAGTGCCCTTTGAAGTCGACGAGGCATACTGGCACTTGCATTCACTTCGTCTGATGGTTCTTCACTGACTGAGCTTGGCATAACACTGACCTTTCCAGTCACACAAGAGAGGGTGTTGCTGGCCCTACGTGTACACCAACTCCCTGCAGTCGTATTCGCTTATTGCTGGTATACTGCTCTACACATCCTCCGAGTTTAGATTCATTGGGGCCATTATTTCTGGGTGTTGCAATTTTTACAATTTAAAAATTCAAATGTATAAAACAGGGAGGAAATATTTGTGCTTGTAATATCTAGTGAAAAATTGTTCATGTGCACAATGATGTTACACTGAGCGTGCACAAATGCAGCATATTGTCCTTTTGGTGTAATTTTCTAGACTTAGTTAAGCTTTGTTTGCATGAGTCGGAAGAATAGCCTGAAAGTAGAACTCAGGCAGGGTTTCAGAAAAGTTGGAAGTAACCACGAATGTACTATAGTGGGTTTGCCTAAATACATCATGACTTCTCTTTGTGCCTGGCCACACACCATCATAACTGATACTTGAGTGTTTTCTGATTTGCAGA
The DNA here is from genome assembly GCA_029891345.1 of Dryococelus australis. Classification (NCBI taxonomy): domain Eukaryota; kingdom Metazoa; phylum Arthropoda; class Insecta; order Phasmatodea; family Phasmatidae; genus Dryococelus; species Dryococelus australis. The sequence continues at coordinate 120,927,189 of CM057000.1, read as the reverse complement.
AGGACGAAGAGAAGGACACGTTCTACGATGACAGCTTCGCCATCGGCAGGATGTTCGACAGACTTCTCGCTCATCATTTCAGTGGCTACATCTACCCAGATATCTCTGGTGACCCAAATGAGCTGCGAAGCAAGCCCGCGCTACGCTACAGAGTCTGGGATAACGACTCCGACAATGATTTCTAGCGAAGTTCGCTGCAAGCTCTTTTCGCTGAAATTTTCCCACAGTTTACAGCAGCATCGCAAAACTGACGATAAATTTTGCAAAGTGTATTTTTATGACAGTGTGAACTTCTTTTTGAGTACTTAATTTTCTGGTTATTTGTGTGAAAATCATTCTCGAAACTACTGGAATTCTGGTGTGAGTAGTTGTAATTATACAATGCATAAATATTACGGAAAAGTATTGCTCAAACAGTATTTATCATCAGACATCACTTTGTATTACTACATTTAGAAAATTCACATTTAGAGTGAACAATTTATTAATGTAGTGATACAGATATTTCACTGCCTGGTATCATAATAGTCATAAAGGTTATTTTTCAATGTAACTTGAAGTTCCTGTATAGGTTAATATGAGCAATTTCTGAAGATTAGTTATATTTTTATACTAACGAATAATTATATAGCCTATATTAAATTAAATACTACAAACGATGCTGTAAGGAGAGGTGAACTGATTAGAATAATATTTATCTGTCTGTGCTGAAAATATCAGTCGTATTTGACTGGATTAGAATTAAGTTTTGTATTTTTTAATGTCTATGAAAAGCGGACCTAAAATTAGATTTATTCGATAGTGGAAAAAAAGGAACTTATATATGGGAAATGTTTACATATAATTCCTACTGTTTTAAATACACATTCGTAAATAAATACGAACTGTTAAAAAACCATGCTTATTCGGATATTTTTTGTCACCGCATAAAAATAATATATCAATTTGTAGTGAATAATTTTTTTCTTTCAAAAACAACAATTTGTAACAAATTTTTTTTAACTTTTTTAATAAATTGATGAAAATAAAATACTACATTTTTGAATAAAAATCCTAAAAATTAAGTACTAACCCATTCGAACTGTAAAGAAATAGGAGCGAACAAGCGACTCTAGGATGTATGCAGATGTGTAAATATTCAAAACCACACTAGAAATCATACGTGTGTATGACAGAGTACAGAGTGAGTACAGAAGAGCACTTTACCCTTGCAGGAAGCCTTACCCCGGTGGTCTTGGAAATCTTGGCGCCAATATATAGGGTGACTTCCCTCAACAAGTATACAAGAAAACCACTGACACTGAGGAACAATAGGGATGCTAAACTACAAGCAACACTACAAAAACTGACAGTCTGTAGGTGAAGCAAAATATGTGACAGAAAGTGGTTTACTTGATTTAGTGTATTCAGTTCAAAATCATAATTCAATGATGTAAAAAGCAGCATACGGTGTTCACCTTTGCCTGTAGCAAAAATAGCAATCTCCTAAAGTAATCAGGTAGCTGGCAGCTAAAAATCCTAAACAGTGACAAATGAAAGTGTTTTTTATTTATATGCAGTTCTGAATTGATCTTGTCACACAACACTAGGTTTTTATTATTGTTTTTTTGCCTGGCTTAATGAAAATATTTATGTCGGTAGAAAACACAAGAAACTTAATCTGAGGTTGTTTGTGGTAATTAAAAGAAAGTTCTGTTTAGATGTTTACAATGTCGTATGTCTTGGCTTTACCCCAGGAGTAAAGACTACTATTTATAAAAGGATGGAAAACATGTGCGATACATCTGCAGTTTTCACACATAATTCGCTCAACAGCCCTCTTATTTTGCATTGTAACGCACTCCAGATGCTATGATACCTTGGTTGAGAAACATTCTGAAGGTCGATGCCGTCTTTACACAAATAATAAGAGGGATTCCAAACACTAGGTCAGCATCCCTGGCTGTCCGACATGATGGCTTAATGATACAATATGGAGACCAGGTTCATTCATAATGATGAAATTTCCACAGATTATTCTACTTTCAAATCAGTATAGCTGGTATAGGACTTATTGAGTAGGTGTATTGAAAAAAACCCCTCTTATTAATGACGTCATGCATGCTGCCAACTTAGGTGAACGATAATTGTTAACAATGCATAACAAAAAAATGAAAATTAGAAAAAATTAAATATGCTGCGTATAAACATAATAAATGAAACAGAAAAACAAAAATACAGATGACAGTCCTTTAACATTGCAGGGGTTATAATAATTAGTGGATTTGTGAGATTGTGAGATGTGTAACATATAACACACATGTTTACACTTTTATACCTTATAGCACCTTTCGACTTACTATGATTATTTGGAGGTCTCTGGAACTCTAAAATTGTTACATAGTGTAGCAATAACCTAGCATCGCTACAGCGTTTAAGCCCGCATGGGGTAAGGATTGTGGTCGGCTGCAAATGTTTGTTAAACCCCCCCTTCACCTAGTCAGCACCATGAATCGACACAGTATACTAGTGAGTTAGATTGTAGGCTAAAGCAGAAGGCAGCAGAAAACCTTAAGCCCAGAGGAGCTCTGAGGCCAACCTGATCCACAGACTTTGGGTGAGCATAAACGTGTTTGCAGTAGGGAGCCATTCTCGTAACAAGTCGTCGACCCCTTCCCCCTCTGTAATATAATTATTGCAAGGTTAGGGAATTCACTGCTGTAATATTGTGAATATTGTATGACCACTGTTTCTAAATACTTAAATAATGTAATTGTATTCCCATTGTTATGTATGCGTAAATGTATTGTGTTTTTATACTTAAAGGTTGTTGTATTAAAATATATATTTTCATAATCTATCTTCTTTATTTTGCCACCATCGTGAGCACCCCCTGTGACATCCCTTGCCTCCTCTTACAAGCCAGTGTAATTATTAAGAGTTGAGTAGGAAGGTTAGCTGATTGAATAAAATAGAATTCAGGAGGAAGAGCAAGTGTTACACTGGTGGAGGCTAGGGTCTTACTCCGACCTCCTTGCAGTCAAGCTCCACCTGTTCCCAGGTCACATCATTATCGTTTCATTACATATTCTAATTAATATTTTCATACGCATGATACTATTGAAAGTAACCCATCTTCCCCTGTTTGTAACAGACAGCCCCGCCCATGCTAACAGCTGTTCTCCTCCTGCAGTAAGCCAGCGTGTTGTAGGTCAGTTACCATGCGCACGCAAGTCAGCGCTTGTGTAGCACGCCTTGCCGGCCAAGTTTTCTCATCCACCTACTCTCTTCATAGCTGCTTTGTTTCAGTAGTTAGAGTACTGTACTTACAGCTTATAATGCATGCAGAATGGCGTGTTCTTTTGTTGGCTTGAACCACTCAACTTGTATTGTGTGCTATCGGAGTGTGCTCTCTTCTTCCTTATTGTAGTTTGTTTAATTTTAATTTTACACCAAGTGCACGGCACCATATACACTAACACACATTTTCAACACCCAGTTTACATGGTACATGAAAACGCGCAGTCAGAAAAAAACATCTAAAGTTTCGAAATTTCTTAAAACAGTTTTCATTGACACGAAAGATTTTGAACATTCTTTAGACGAAAGAGACAGACAATGTGCCCTCCATTCATCAACCATAATCGCTGATCATTTTCCTTTCTAACATTCTGTCCTTATCGGGTAAATCCCGACATTAATTGTTTCGCGCCCGAGCGCAGAAATAAGGAAAGCATATCGGAGAAATCGAGCCGACATTGCGAGTCCGCACCCCAGAACACTGTCACTATGAATAATTTCGGGCAGTTTAAGGGCATAAAGGACACAGGGGATTTTCACTGTAAGGTGCATAAATGTTTTATTGGCAGTCATAAGCAAGGTACCAAGAGAGCGGTGCAATTGGCTACGCATTAAATGATAGTATAGTAATATATAGAGAATGTTATGATAGCGTAGATAATTGGTAATTTAAGGAATTCGCGGAGACCTATTCGTATAACTAAAAAAAAATCTCAATAAGATGATTGAGCTAGTGTAGAAGTAGTTTGAATAAATGTTTAAGTAGACTGAGGAATTAAGTACATTATTGCAGAGTGCATATCAATGGCAGTAACTTATAATAATGTAATTATATTAATGAACTTAGAAATGCAAAGAAAATTACATATGCCACTTAGATGATTAGGAAAACATAGGGTATTATATATATATATATATATATATATATATATATATATATATATATATATATATATATATATATATATATATATATATATATATAACAGTAAGATACATGTCTCAGATGATGAAACTATAACATAAAGTAAGTGCGAGTTGTGTGAGTAAATTAAGATAATAGAATAAGTTATTATATTGGGAACTCTATCGACATTGATTGATTTTGTTGTATTTTGCCAACAAGTCTGGAATAATGAAGTAGCATATTGATGAGATAAATTAGCTAGAGGGAGCTATCTAGGTGATTTGATAAGCATTCCTAAGATAAAGTATAGAGTTCACACACGTCAACAGAGAAGTGTAATATAAGAAAACCAAATCATAATATATTTTAAATTTTAATTAACTAACTAAGTAAGGATTGAATGGCCAAACTTTTGTAGTTATATGATATACATTGATATGAGATGGCATTATGTTGGTTCATTATGAGAAAAACGGGAAATAAAATTAGTTGTGCAGTAATAGAGCATTATACTGCAGTGAATATCGCACATAAAAAGAAAGAGATAACCAACACACGAGTGCATGCGCCGAAGTGCATTCAGGCCTCAATGACACGGCAAGCCACTATGGCCTCCTTTCGGCGCACACGCGCTACATTCCAGGGCCTGCCTCGCCACCACCTCCCGCCATTGTGAGACTTGTTAAAAAGCCACGCCTCTATCTGGCACACAAAAAAATGGTGCGCTATGCCTCCTTCATCATGTCAGCAACAGGTCATTAGTACTGCAACACCGCACTTAAATTACTTTATCCAATTATACTAATTTACATTTCCATATTAAGTTCTAAGTAACTTCCCCTATAAATCAATGTATTTACCAATTACTAATAGTCTTCGTAGATCAATTTATATATATATAATATTAATCAATATTTTCCCAGGTACCTTAAATTACGTTATAATACCTATGTGCATCGGTCGTAATTTAGTTTCCACGTGTAAAGTTAATACAGTTCAACGTTAATTTCTTTCCAAGAGTCAATTATCAGTGTTCAGTGATTATACACAGTTTTTAATGCAGTGACAGTTCATATAAATAATCCATGTTCATAAGTTAGTATAAGTTCCATACATAAGTTCAACTTATTCCCCAGCCCCTCAGTTCAATTCAATGAGACACTACCCTCGTGTGACAGGAACAAGTATGGAATGAACCCTGAAACAAAGTGGATCGCTGCGGCTAACTGTTTTAGTCCCAGTAGAATGGATACTTACCCCAGAGCTCTTCCCCTTTAACGCCCTTCATTACCCCCTTTTGCCCTGCTGGCCTTGAAGGAGCTTCAGGCAGCGGGGTCATGTGAACCTTTTTACTGTAGGGTTCGTACTTGCGACACAGTAATGCCCATTTGGCAGTGTTACACGAGTGCACTGGCCATTTCTGACCTCGGTGAGGGTAAGCCATGATTCCAGTTTCCCTTGTTCCATACTGTATTCATATGTTAAAGTGTAAGAAAAGAGTTGTTATCCCATGTTACCCATTAATGTGAACCCTTGTCATTTTCTCAGCTTTCCCATGTTTGTATAATTTATATCTCCATGTGTACAGCCAATGTGTAAAATTCCATTGCAAACAGTTAATTTATGTTTAATTATTTATAATGTCAAGGATTTAATATTGATTCTTACTCACATTTCCATGTCATGTGATAGTTTGCTTCTTTATTGACGCGCACACACAGGATGGTTAACCGGTATTATAGGATAATAGGGATGATAGGTGTTCTACATTTCCATAATATTTGCGGTCAATCTAAATATATTGATTCAAATAATTTTAATATATTATATTAACTTGTTTTGCAACTGTAATCAAAGCTCTCTAAGTTTCAGTTTTGTTGGTCCATCATGACTGGAGAAGGACTACAGATCTGATTTTGTATAAAGTATGAAGTAGGCATCACAAAGTGTTTTCAAAGGACACCTTCATTATGTTTGAATTCTGAATCATTCAGAACATTTATATTCCCTATATTACATTTGGCAAATGCTCGATGACTTCCACTTGGTTATTTAATACACCATGGGGAATTTTTTTCTCATGCTGTACTTCTAAGTTTCTGATACCCGAAAGGCAAACCCAGGGCCGAGCTACTGTCCCATGACTCCAATCTGTAGAAGGGGTACAGGATCGCCAACTGCACTTCTGGCCTCTTGCCATCCATGCAGCGCAGCGGCAATGCCCTTTACGCCGCCCGCCGAGGTTGACTGCACTGTGCATGGGCGGAGCCGCTCTGCGCAGGCGCCTGGCGTTGCCGGGGCAACGGCCGGCACGAACTGTGCCAACTTCAGTGAGTGGGGCACTTTGCCCGCCCACTTCGCACAAGCCGCCGTTACGGAATTGCTAGTGTTTTGTTTTTTCTCCACAGTTGGGCTCCCACCGCCGGCGACTTATCGCACATGTGCTGGTGTTTGTTACATCACGGTGGAGCCTGAAGCTCTCCAAGAGACCAGCATTCCCCTTCCGTACACACTAATTGTTTACTTCTTTCAGATTTTATCTAGTTCAAGAATTGTTTTCACTTATGTCCATACGACACCTTTACTGCAAACTATTAGCTTCTTATTTCCCATTCTAATTTATGTCATAGCCACCTTTTGCAGCTTTATAAGTATAACATATAATCTTCAAGGGATTACAACTTAGACCTATAGGTCTGGACTTACTGTTCAATTTCTATAAGTTCCATTTGCAGGCTTTCTAGCAGGCTAGCAGTACTATTCAGTTATATTTTGTTTTATTTTCAATGTGACATTCACATTCTGCCTTCTGTGTACTGTTAGTATATTATTCAACGATTCGCAAGTGGTTTTCAATTAATGTCTATGGGGCTTCCACAACATAAACAGAAGATTAATAAATATTACTGATACAAGTAATTCAGCTCAGATTAATTTTACAGATTCCTACATCTCCGACAGGCTATGTTGTTCCCATTCGTGCCTGCGAGAATTGAAATGTTTTTTCAGTACATTCACTCCACTCTGCATGGTGTTTAGTGTGTGTGTAAGTTATTTGATTATATTTGTATTTTATATGAGTCTTATATTGTCCAGCAGATCTTCAGTTATAATTTCACTCATTTTGTAATTTAAGGTGTTATGTCTTCTGGCATTATAGGTAATATTGCAGTAATTTAGTTAAGGCCTACAGTTTCGACTAATACAACACTTCAGCTATATGTGTATTTTGCACAAGATGCATTACTATGGCTATATATTTGAGTTATTGTAGTTCAAACTGCTCTTACATTTTTACAAGGATCCCAGTGTATTTGACATATTTTATGGTAAGGAATGAGGTAGCCCCTCCTGGTTACAGTAAGGTTTCATTACTTTAACCCTTCACTAATGAAAAGCACATCGAGTATTGTCCTTTATATAAGGCTGATATCAAGTTCTTATAACCTTAACTTAATGGCCTCTACCTACTTATGTATATTTGAGAGTTCAAATAGCATGCCTCCTGGCATTACGTGTGTATACAAGTACTTTTTACATAGGCCTACAGGTTGTTATCTACTACTTAAAATAACATACCTTATAGTATCACGCACCAAGGTGCTCACAGTTACAGTAACTATTATATTTATTTGCGTGCAAATACTTCAGCAATTATGCACAATATTACCGTTGAGACTTTGACATTCTATCCCTGTATTGAGAGCAGTAGCAACTCTGTATATAGTACTTTTCAGTTGTGAATATTTTTTTTGATGTCATGTGTATCTGCTCCTAATGAACAGTTAGGGTTAGTTACTTTTACTCCCTATCGAGGAGAATTACGATCTTGTTATTTACAGTACTTGTCACTTAGGCATAAGGTTATATACATATGTGTATCTATTTATGTTTTAATTCAATTACATGCCTAATGGCATTCCCGATTAAAGAATAACTATTCAAGTGCATTGCACTTGCAATTGAGATTATCACATATTGGTGTTACAAGTGAACACTTCTCGATCACATCCTTCACATCCTGCCTTGTGTGCAGCGATTTTTTGTGTATAGTGAACTTACATTATTAATTTCCAGAACTTCACAAGTTCTGTCACGAGTATGGCGTTTTATTTCTAGTTGTAAGCTATTTTAAGAGGAGTACTCCGCCCTCTTATTCTCCATGTCCCATATCTGCAGATTTTATTATTTTATTTTGCATGTACGATGTCCAATAACATTTTTATGAAAACTACCACTAGCAAGTAAGATGTTTGTAACTATGTATAATGTATAGGTTAAGTATGATATTCTCAAAACAAGAATTATTTTCAAAGTCTTTTGATCATAAGTTATATAGCTTTTGTTTTATTGTTGTTACTATCGCCTTACGACGTAATATTGTATTTCTCGCCTATGTGCAAATATATAATCAACTGTTACGGTAGAGTGTCCTATATCTATCTCAACGCAATCACGCACACGTGAAAGACACTTATGAAAACTTGCAGTGCTACGAACTTTCCTAAAAGACAGTGCCATGTAAAAATAGTGCTTTCCCAATATTCCTGTGCCCCCACAAACTTTGCACTCCTGCGTGGGTGTCATATGCGTGCAAATACAGTGAATAATGAGAGAAATAAACTTTCAGCGCCACGCGCAGGGCTACCACCTACCGAATATAAACTTTCTCACAGTGGCGTCTGTGCCTATCAATTTTCCGTTTTTCTATAGTTCCACATGTTTTATGTTTCAATTCAAAGTGTTTATTATCTTATAAAAAATGTATTTTATATAACACAAAGTTATATTGAACATATGTAGACGTAAGTTACAAATACCACTGAGTGTGTATATAAGTTGAACAATTTATTCTCAACTCTGTGTAACGCACACAGAAGTGTCCGAGTATACTTATCTGGGCTAGGTAGCTTTAATTATCACAATATTCACGAGTGTATTACGTAGACAATAATCACTGTACACAAGCACGCCTAGCGCGTCTCACAACACACTCTGTTGCCGACAGATGAGCGTGCATGCATCCACTTGGCGCAGCCAACTGCTCAAACTTAAATTATCACAATATGCACGAGTGTATTACGTAGACAATAATCACTGTACACAAGCACGCCTAGCGCGTCTCACAACACACTCTGTTGCCGACAGATGAGCGTGCATGCATCCACTTGGCGCAGCCAACTGCTCAAACTTAAATTATCACAATATGCACGAGTGTATTACGTAGACAATAATCACTGTACACAAGCACGCCTAGCGCGTCTCACAACACACTCTGTTGCCGACAGATGAGCGTGCATGCATCCACTTGGCGCAGCCAACTGCTCAAACTTAAATTGTGTTGCGCACGTCATCCACGTTGCCAACCGTGCCTTGCTATAAGCAACCATGGCACATAATATTGTATTTTTAAAATGTAACTTTCAGCCAGACGGCTGTTCCTTTTAACCTTGTTCGCTTTATTTGTAATCTTTCTGGTATGTTGTTAAGTGTTCACTACATGTGCACACAACCCACCCTCCCTTCTACCCGTGCCCACTGCCTAGGTATTAGGGGTTTCTTTCTGTTTAGTTGTTAAATGTGGCTGTGGACACATTCCGTTCCCCTCCACCACGTGGCGCTTACAACATGTTCAGAACTTGTAATTTTTAACATGGCAAGCCACATACCTCGTATCACTATATTTTATCTCAAAACTACCCCGCCTTGCCTTTTGCCCTATAAAATATCTTCAACCTAACTTCAATATTTTTCTCATGTGTATCTCTGAGTTTTAATTTTGTTTTGACGGTGGCTCCTACTTGAAATTGCTCCTTCAACACTGCAGGCAGAAGGCAACTCTAGGCCCAGAGGAGCTCTGAGGCCAACCTGGTCCACAGACTTTGGGTGAGCATAACCGCGTTTGCGGTAGGGAGCCATTCTCACAACGAGCCGTCGTCCCCTTCCCCCTTTGTAATATAATTACTGTAAGGTTAGGGAATTAACTGCGATAATATTGTGAATATTGTATGGCCACTGTTTCTAAATATTTAAATAATGTAATTGTATTCCCATTGTTATGTATGCGTAAATGTATTGTGTTTTTATACTTAAAGGTTGTCATATTAAAATATATATTTTCATAACCTATATTCCTTATTTAGCAACCGTCGTGTATCATAGAAAAAGATACATTAGTTTTTGGAAAAACATAGTAATACAACATATTTTCAAACAATCAACACTAACGTGGCGATAAAACTATTTCCGATAATAAAGTAACAATCTTTCAAACCAATTATATAGGTATGTATTTCAATAACTACATAAAACCTGGGTGAAGCGATGGCGGACTGTATTTTAATAACTCCATAAAACCTGAACGAAGCGATATTTCTATTTTAAACATGAAACTGAGGGGATGAATATTTTATAATTTTCCTTATAAATAGGACAGTTTGCTTTTAATATCGTGCATTTTCTTAATGCAGTCTTTTGTCTCTTCAAACTCATATTGCCGTCTCTTACAAAGTCGTCCCCCACTCTATACCATCTGCATTTGTTGTTCAGTTCTTTTTTTTTTTTTTTGTGCAGTCTGCTTACTGGTATCCTTTCATTATAATATTGTAATGTTTATCTATAAGTATTTATTGTGTCGTCTATGTTCTATTTTGTTAAATTTGGGCAGATTATTTGTTACTGATTCTAGCTAATCTTGTCGTCCAAACTATATCTCAAAACTCAGCTCTGTATTGTACCTACTTGGTTTTCCAAGGACCAGCTTCCAGTGCCACGCGAACACATTAGGATCTCCACAGGCTTGTAGAACATTTACAGGTATTTAGAACTTTAACAGGCTATCGTTTCTTATTTTGGTTTTAAGGTTCTTTTTATTGTTACACTCACTTGATTAAAACCCAAATGTTATAGTTTATGATGAATATCTGCCTCTTTCAGATAGGATATATTGCAACTAGGTTAATTGAAACTATTTACCTGATTCACTATTTCATTATCATATGCTTACCTAGACATAATTTGCGACACAACTGCTAAATTTCATGTAGCGTAATTATAAATTGGAATTATACACAAATAAATTCGTTGTATGGTTATAATAATATATGTTTTCTTGATAAGAAGTCATCCTATTAAAATTTTAGCAATCCTACAAAAATATTTATTTCCATGGAAATATGTACTACTTGAATTATGTACAAGTACTCTCAGAGTGATACCTCTGTCGCAAGTTGTTCTTTAATGAACGGGCGCGTAAGGTCATACTGTTATCCTTGGTTTATTGTTGACGTAAGCTCACATTTAGCATGAACCAACTATGAAAACGTTAGCTCACGTGATACTATATCTAAAGAAAGAACACTGAACTCAGTAGCGGCCTTTTTGTACTGTGTAAATGCATTTACTGTACCGCTATTTCTTAACAACTAGATTCATTTGTTACGTCCTTGTCTAGAAAGACGTTCTTTCAGTAATGTAGATTTAAATTTCATCTTCTTTTATGTCCAGTTTGAACGTAATTACTACCATTGTGACAACAGCAATTGTTTATTGACCAAACCATTAATCAATGCTTCGAACCAGAATATCCAGGACAGGGTATGAGTTTCATTTTTCTTCATTTCCATAAAGTGTTCATTTCGCCAGTTTTCACGCAAATGAGAAGATACACGTATTCTTTTGATTGAAGAAACTTAAACACAATTTTCTTCAGAAATTTTCAGGACTGCACTTTATGTTTCATTTATCATCAGAATCCACAGCTTCTAATGATACAAATATATTGTGTACTTCTCCTATGTTACCGTAAGCGGGGGTCACTTTGGGATGACTTTAGCGACACATAAAATCACATTAAAGTCCCCCTATTTCAGTGGGATGTTTCATGTATTAAGTGGTGCCAATTGAGTCCCACTAAAAACTTCTTTCAAATGGTGGGAAATCTCAATAACAGTGAAAAATCCTTTGTCACAAAGTCACCCCCTCCTCATCAAGCTCAAAGCCTCCAACCGCTTACGGTAATCAAAATATTTAAGTTGGGATTTCGAAGTACCTTGCTGACTTTAACAATGATTTGTAATTATTGTGGAATGTGATGCGTAAATTCAATGCCTACAAAACAAACTTAGCTGTTCCTGAGGAACTCCTTTTCTTTCAGTTTTTGCTTCTGGGAAGGTGATAGTTTCGATAACTAGAGAAATAGTTTTCACCGTAGCTGGGAAACTTGATGTTCTGCAGCTACTCCTTTGGTTTTTTAGGTCCATCTTGTTTTTGAGAGAAATTTATGTTTTCTAAGATTTAGTCCAAAACTTTTTTATATTTGCCCGAAAATCGCATAGTGTGTAGAACTGCCTTCTATAAAGTAGTACAGAAGCGGATTTTTTTAGAAGTGAAAGTAATTTAATTTATTTTCAGACATTGCTGAACACTAAGCAAACAGTTCTAAATACAAGCATTGTGCAAGCGAAGATATTTTAATTTGTTGCCGTGTTTGGTTTGAAATAAGTAGTAATTAACTTTTGGTTTATCCAAATTACTTATTTAAATATATATGTATTCCTTTTTATGTATTCCGAGATAGTTTTATTTTTTACAGCCCGTAGATATTTGTATAAATTTGGTAAATTTGGGTCTATCAGCATATATCTCATTATTTTCATTTTAACCCTCTTCTTCTGTTAGGTATCACATGCTCTTAGTTGAAGCATGTTTCCCATTTATATCAGCCTGTATATTTAACACATGCTCATTACAACTTTACTTATGTGATTGCCAAGTTTTTTTTTTGGTGTTTTTGGGTGTTACTGACAAGCAATTTCATATGTTATTTGCAATTAACCAGCTTAAATATATCTTATTTCCTTAAATTATATCTTCTAAATATAAAATTTTAGTTCAGGTTCCTATAACGTTGTTTTCTAATATATGCAAGTAATTATTTATTTTCAATTTATATATCATTACCACCAAGGTTTTTTTCTATATCCATCTCCGTATAATGGTTTGTTATATTTATCTTGAAGTAAACAATACTTCCAGAATGAGTCAGTACCCTCTCTGTCAGATGATTTCTGTTTGAACTGTCAAGTTTTCATTCGCTTCAATTAGAAATCGTCAAAGCCAAGTTCTGCACATCGATAAACACATCGTTAAAAATGGCCTATTTGTAATGTTATGATTTCCTAAAAGAATAATAAAAAATGTAAAATAAAAAAAAATCCCTGTCAAACTCCGTGAAGAGATTACTCACAAAAATATTGTCGAAAAGAGTACACATGACATTTAGCCTAACTCTCTTCCTTAGGATGGTACACGCCCGTAAAGGTGGAGATGAGCGACAGGTTTATTGCGAATACTACGGGAACAAATACATTTAGACGTCTGAAAGTATGTGTAGTGTACCAGTAAATGAACATACACATCTACAGAAAATTACTCTCGGTGTACATAACTAATGGGTTATGGAATAATTGGAGGTTGCCTCTCAGGCGTATCTCCAGTCGCATTGGAGGTGAGTGCGGCTCCTCCTTACTGTAGAGTGTGCACGCGCATGTGTATGGTACTGTATTTACTGCCACACTACACATACTTTCATACGTCTAAGTAAATTTGGCCACACATATATATATGGCCAAATTTACTTAGACGTATATATGTATATACTTTCACATATATGTATGTATATATGTACACTTTTCGTCTATATGTATATATATATACTTTTCGTCTATATGTATATATATACTTTTCGTCTATATGTATATATATATACTTTTCGTCTATATGTATATATATACTTTTCGTCTATATATATAGACGAAATATATATATACATATAGACGAAAAGTATATATGCGAAAAGTATATATATATATATTTCGTCAATTTATACATATGAAATTTGGCGTAACTCGATCCTAAGGATGGTACACGCCCGTAAAGGTGGATATATATACGAAAAGTATATATATACATATATATACTTTTCGTCTATTTTTATGTGAGGAATCACTCCACGTAGTTGCCGGTAGTTTTTGTGAACATCCTGTATAGTACTGGGAGCCCTGTATTGTTCTGAAAGCAAAACTTTGCTAGTGCATGCATATTTTTTTGGCTTTGTGCGGAAAAAATAATTGGTTACTTTAAGGCCATTGAAGTATTGGAAATCACTTAGTAGCATGCCATTCTGATTAATTTCTTATCCGTGTGGCCCTATTTATTTAATCATCGCGACTTTCCCGACAATAGTATCAAAATTACCTGCTATTATTATGAGTAACCATCGCTATTGTCTTTACCACATGTGTAATTCTTGATAAAATTCATTACATTTATCTTTATGTCCTTCCTATGCTCAGTGAAATACTACGCATATAATTGTCGAGATACACTCTTGGAATTTTCAGTCTTATAGTCAGGGTCTCTGCTCTGTTTGAAGTGTCCGAATATTACTTATTTTACCAATAATTCAACAATATTACAACTTCCCCTTCAGCTTCCTCTTTCTAAGAAGACCTCAGAATAAACGATTGCATATATTTTTTAATCTCTGTCACATATTTGCATTTTTGCTTACTCTAATAATTTTTACATCAATCATAATGTATAACTCATTTTGAAGTTATCGATTTTTTTGGTTGCTATTACACTCACATTCCATACCACAAAGTTCATGTTTATTAAAATTCACTATTCTTCATCCTTTATACATTTCCTGTTTGTCATAGGCGATCCTCCCGGGCTGTTACTATTATGTAATAACCCTGGAAATATTACCAGCTTGTAGCAGGGTAAATTTATGATGGGAAAACCACTTTTATACTTAAAAAAAAAAAAAGCAGCATTTTAAAACCAGGTTTTCTCTTATTCAAAAGTTGCCTTTAACATGGTTATCGATCCTTCTCTGTCTATTTCATTTGTATGATCTTTACCAGTGGGATTTACTTCGTACCCTGCCTTCGAAAATAGTCTGAAGTTACCTAGTTTTGAAAAAATTTAATGTGTACCTGGGGTCACCATGATCGCCAAACCACTACATAAACTGACTAAGGTAAAAAGAAAATTTGATTGGACCACTGCATGCGAATATGGTTTTAGTTAGCTAAAGAAAATACTGATCTCTCCACCAATCCTGGGATTCCCGAAAAGTGATGGCACATTCATTTTGGATACATTAGACTTTGGATCTGTGTTATCTCCGATTCAGGTTGAAATGGAGAGGCCACTAAAATACTTCAATAAGGTATTGCACACCCCTGAGAGAAATTACTGTGCTACACGCAGCGAGCTTCGTGCCATGGTGAAGGTAATTTCAAACTTCCATCCCTACCTTTATGGCAGACATTTTATTCTAAGAACTGTGCATGATTCATTGCGCAGCCTACATAATTTCAAGAGCACTGGAAGTCAAATAGCCCAGTGGTTACAGCATCTCCAAGAATCTGAGTTTGAAATATAGCACAGGCCACGATTTTAATAATTTTCAACTATCTAATGCACATGCTAGTTTACTGGCAAGTGACTTAGATTTTATTTTCAACAATTTGTTCATTTATTTTGGCATATAAAAATAAAATAAAAAAAAGTGACCAATGGTGAAAACTTGAAATACATTTACATTCTACGCAATGAAAATATTTTTTGTCTCTCATGAAAGAAAATACAATTGTGATATATTAAACATAATATGTAAGGTCGTCTCAACCAATAAATGTGTCTGAATTAAAATTGAGTAAATTACCTCGAAAGATTCTGCTGATACAAATATATATTTAGCTGATTTTATAAAACTCAAGTCGTAGTAGCACTTCTGGTATTGTTTAGTTAACAATACATTTTAAGATACTTTTTTTAGGTATACAAATAATAATTTTTCAGACACAGGCAGTATCTTTTTCGATGGAGAAAAAAAAAATCCGAACATATAATAACTTATAATATTTTATTTTAAACTCTGATTTTCCACAGGAAATTTTATTCTAGTTACCATAATTTTTAGCATATAAAATACTACTCCTATGTATCCACCCCTACGATGTGTCACAAACATGCAATTTCACTAAAATTGTTTCATATTCCAAATCGGAAATCCCCTTATAATCAAACAGTGGTGAAAAACGCCAGTAAGTTTCGCAGTAGAACATATTGAGGAAATATTATATTCCGTACACCACAAGTATGAGCACTCCATCTTGATTATTGTTTATCGTGCTGGTGCAAAATGTCTTTATGTTGTGTCGTGAACAACTGAAGAAGGGTAAGTAGTTCACAAAAGTCTGGCTGTCAAGCATCTCCAGTCAGGAGTCTGTTTGTGTTCAGTGGAACTGAGAGATGACAACTAACTAAATTCACCAAGCAACGCTATCTAGTGCCCGAATGTGCAGTTGGCAGAATTTCCCCATCTTCAAGAAGGTGAGTCTCACTTTTAAGGAGATGGTTCATTCTTCAAGGATAACAGTGCCGTCATCGGTGAAATAAACCCCTTCTTTAGGGCGATGAGGTCCATATTTCTGGAGATACATCTCACCTTCTGGGATATGAGACCTATGAGACCTTCCATTAAGGATATGGGTTCTATCTTCTGGGAGATAAAGGTCTCCTCTTATGGGAGATAAGGCCTTTAAGGAGATGAGTCCAAGATTTTGGTAAGTGAGTCTCTTCTTCAAGCAGATGAGTTGAATCTTCTGAAGGGTGAGTCCTTTCTTGAGGGGAGTGCTTGCCACTTCAGGCAGGGATCTCGCGAGCGGCGCGAGGCGAGCGCTTGTCGAAGTGTCGCCTGGAAGAAGTCGACTGTGTCGACTGTCTTGGTGCTGTGGGATCCCCCACTCCGCCCTCCAGCACAGCCTCCCACAGATGTGGGTCTCTCTTCAGCGTCGTACAGAGGAACACGCTGGCCAGGATACCCACCAATGCGACCACGACCAGCACCCCGAACCCGATCAGGAAAGTGAATGTGTGATCAGCGAGGGGCGGCGGAGTTGGCGGTGGGGTGGTCGAGTTCGTCATCCTCGGAGCCTGCAACATTATTCATCTGCTTTAGGAAGTTTCCACATCACAACATTTCTCGAGCTCATTTGACTGTAAGGTTGGACCTCCTTATTTAAAATGCATTTAGTGGCGGATCTAGAACTCATAAGGATGGGACAGTGTGCATTATACTCAAGCCACATGCTTACCAAAAATCATTAAATATGTCGATAGACTTTGTAACACTTAAGATTGAAGTGAAGCAACAGCCTATGGAGCACTGCACCCGACTATACGATGTGAAGAACTCATAAAATGTAATGCAGACATGATAAAAATGGCCAGAAAAGTGCGATTTATGGTGTATATGTAAGAAAAATGTATATATTTTGCAACATCTTATAATATTTTACTCAAATATTCTTTTTAAATGTAAAAACAATTTATAAAATAGTCTTCTTTTTTTTTTCTTTCAAAATTTAAGCGCATTTTCATTCTGGATGCTTCAGAAAGCAGAATTTGCAAGAAAATCTTCGTCATGGAATATTGCCATAATGTTAACTGTGATTGTGTGTAAGAAAATTGTAATAATAATGTAGGAAATAATTCTTATAATTGTTTTTATGTGCGTTCATTTGTCACAAACTTTTATGGCTAAAACTGACGTATATAATGTTAATTATAGAATTGACATGATGCAGTATTATCATGATTTTATCACATATGATCACAGTAAATATTATGAAAATCTTTCATGAAGAAGATTTTCTTGTAAATTCTGCTTTCCGAAGCATCCAGAATATAAATGCGCCTAAATTTAGTTAAAAATACAAACTATTTGAATCGATTATTTTTTACATTTAAAAAGTATATTTCAGTACAATTATTTTATAATGTTGCAAAATACACACATCCTCCTTTCATACACATCATAAATCGCACTTTTCTGACAATTGCTATGGTATCTGTATTACTTTTTTTATGAGTTATTGACGTTGTATAGTCTGGTGCAGTGCTCCATAGGCAGTTGCTTTACTTCAACCTTATTAAAAGATTTCCTAATACTATACTAAATGTCTGTAGTAATACTGCATTAATAAGGGAAAAGATTTAAACGAATAATAAATATATTTAACAAGTCTAAAATCAACCTCCGATAGGAGGGCTCAATTACCCTTATGGATCCACTCTCTATACGCATTACACCTCCTGCCATGTATTCTTTGGATGTTGCCCCTAGACTTAATTATTTTTCTTACGGGCTAGTTTGTACTTGATCCACTTATTCAACAGCTAAAATTTCTCCAAGGCATTACAAAACGTTCTCTAACCCAACTTGAAGTCTGTTCTTACAATCAAATGAACTCATGAAGTTTCTAGGTTCCTGCAAATAACAAAGTGTTACACTGAAAAATGTTGTCTTCCTGACTTTGACCTGAAATGTGCATGCATATAGCAACAACATCATGATGTCCGCATTTTATTAATGAGACATCTAATGTAAATATACATAACTCAGATAGCATGTGCGCCCAGAAATCCCTTCTCACAACTCTTTAATTTTGTACATTTAATCGATATTTGAGTTGTATCCCTGTAATGGTAGTTTGATTCTACTAGTTTCTTTGATAACCAAACTTTTTGTTAGACATATATGCTAATGATCATTTAATTTCTGTTACTATTATAATCGATGGGATGGTGTAGCTAATTAAGCACACAACAAATGTAAACAGGGCAGTGGAAAAGTGAATGCACATTCAGCTCTGTGAGGTTTTGTAGATTACAGCTAACATCTCTTCAGCATGCCTTCACAATATACGAATTTTAATGTAATTTTAAAACAAGTTTATCTAAAATATCATCATTTGAATACTGTAAATAGTTATTATTATGCTTTGCAGTCATACATTATAACACAAGAATTATTGCCACGTCCTCGATATCACCAAACTGTCATTTGTATGAATTCTCTGATAGAATATCATCAAGTTACAATATCGTTAATGCCGCCGATACATTGCCAGACATTTCTGTTCATGTCACAGTTGTAATATTTCAATGATATCGTAAACAATATGTGTGGTAAGATTTCTCACACCTTAGCTTGACAATTGCTCTTGAGCATGGAATGCATCAATCAGCCTGCGTCATGCAACACATCCCAGAAAGTTGAAAGCAAACATCGCCAATGGCGTCCATATTATATGATGTACTACAAAAGAGCTAAACCAACATTACTAATATATATTAATGTGATAAACTTCCATGCATTTTCAGATATCACTATGCAAACTTTTGTTACCCTCAGAGGCACCACTTCTACAGTCGAGAATTATTTACTACAAAGTAAGAGATAAAAGGCATTTTAAAAACAGCTATTTGGAAACCAGTTGCTAATATTACTTCTGGAAAACTACAAGTAAATTATATCAACATTTATGTAACATCTATGTAGACTGTATGAAGATAATGTTATTTAACAAACTAACACTCTAAATATAATGTTTATAGAAATATGAAAATACTTAGTTATAGGATGTTGATGGTAACGTGAGCAATCTATCTTTGCACTGCCTTTTAAAATAAATATTGCCTTGCAAGTATTAGTGTATATTCCACCACACTCGTAAATTAACATCTAAGGTTACAGTAAAAGATATTTATTAAATATTATTGTAAATGAGAGGGCTTCAAATAGTGCTCGTATAACCTGAATAGCCTATCCATATAAAAATGGGTAGTTATAGAAAGGGCATTCAGCACCAGGGTCTGGGTGCTGCGGAGCCGGGGCGTCACAGCAGCCATCTTGATTGAAGACACTTTTCACCATTTTCCCTCAAAATTACCCAACTTTCCTTCTAATGCCGCAAGATTTCCCGCAAATAATGTGCTTTGCTCAGTGGCTGGCATTTGCGTAATGCGGCGGGATCCGGCGGAAATCGAGCTAATGCCAGCTGGATTGTGCAAACATATACAGGCACTTCAAGCTCTGTCATTTCATGCTAGCACCATCCACCTGGTCTGAAGAATGTACGAGTTCATTGCCTTATCATACAAATTCATGCACTACCTTTTTACAAGCATATATTCTACGACCTATGTCAAGCACGCATATGCAAAGGACAAAAACAATGTCAATCATAAACATTTATGCTAATTGTACATATAATAATCGCACTTATGCTAATCGCATACACATCAATCACCTCACTACCTTGCCTCCATCCTCTGACATCTGGGATTACCGCCCACACCTGTTCTATTCCATGATTTTCTCATATTTCTTCTGTTCTCCTATTTTCTCTCTTACCTTCTATCATTCCTTCTTGTCTCCCACTCATGTTCTCTCTCATTTGCGTTTTACGACCTCCATCATTATTTCCCAATCCTGCTGCCAGTCGACTGCTGTAGACAGCTAACTTTAATTCTCATGCCCATTACAGGAATGTGCTTGGTTCTACAGTTAGCAGCTAGGAGCATTCGTATCGATGCGGCCATTTTGCGTACTGGTTAATTCACTCGTTGCCTGCAGGGATGCACTAAGCATCTGAAAGGTGAGTTCAGGCAGTGGTCTCTAGGTGTGCTCAGAATTATTTTTAGTTGTTTGTGAACTCAAAAAGGCAGAAGGTGTGTGGAATCGCTCCGATCACCCTTCGGTTGCCAGCAAAATGAGTATATCACAATATTACTACTACATCTAGGAAATGAGGGTGCTTAATGATGAATACTTAGATAGTTATTATCATCCCAGCATTCGGAAAACAGTTTTGACATACCCAGAATTTATACAAAAATCGCAATTGTATGGCTAGGAGAATAAATAAACATTGACCTATGCACTCCTCGGACAATAAATCTGTCATCGCGAAAAAAAGAGGATGTTTAGCGTCGAATGTACACTTAGGAAAAAACTGAAGGCACCACCCATACATGCACACACACACATACACTTGTATATGTGAAAAAGTTTTATATATAAGAGATTAATAGCACTTGTACTATTACTATTCCTGTCCACATGAGCGCTGACAACTACATTCGCATGTAACATACAGCAATACGTGCACACACACAATTGCGCTGTGACGCACATGCATGGCGATTACGAGCGCATGCACTTATGTATCTCCAGCCTGTCCATGCATTCACTGCAGCTCGGAGCGAAGCCGACCCACACACGCTAGCCTAATGTCGCACCTTGCATGTGTCAAGTACGCCACGTCGTATGTCCGCTTATAAGCATAGTTGGCTGTAATTTCCGACCTGTTTAAGATAGTCACCAAATTCATAACAAAGGGTGACCCCGACAATGAAAACGACCGCAGGACAAGTATGCTCTATGCACTCTTATAAGCATAGTTAGCTGTAATTTCCGAACCATTTTACATACAGCCACCAAATTCATAACATAGGCATCACCCCCAACAACGAAAAGAACCTCAGGGCAAGTATGCCCTTATCACATGTATAAACATAGTTGGCTGTTATTACCGAACCATTTAAGATAGAGTCATCAAATTCACAACATTATCATCATCCCCAAAGACGAAAAAGACTGCAGGGGTAAGTATGCCCTAGGCACTTTTTTAAGCATAGTTGGCTGTAATTCCCTAACTGTTTAAGATACAGCCACCAAATTCCAACATATTGTTAAATACAGATGCCCGAGGGGCTTATCTGAGTTCGTGAGAGATGGAGGTTTTAATAAAAATTAAAATATAATAATTAAAGTTGATTTGTACTTTATTGGCACAGCTATTATTTATAGCATTAAATTATCTGTCTCCACCTTTGCTCTTTCTATTTAACAGTGAGTGCAATTTTTGATGACTATTTCAACTGTACTTAACAACCTTCTTAATTATCTCTGTTTGTTACAGTAATTAACTCATGCTCATTATTGACACATGTTCAGTCTATCTGTTGCCATCAATTATGTCTTTCACTCATGCATCTTGTCCAATAGACCAGTCTGACAGTCACGTCCTTCACTGCTTGATACTCGCAGTCTCAGACTTCCCTTATGCAGGTCACTTCTCCCGCTGCTCGTCTTCTATCGCTTGGAACTCATCCACTCATTCATTAATCAACACCAACTCCACTCAACTCCCAGCCCGGAGGCCTGTCGCAATATTTGTAGTCTTGCCCTGACCATCTCGAAGGTTCAGCGCAGCCCTAGTCATGGTTAGAGAACGGGGTCAGTAATTCAGAGCATTCTTAAGATAACCAGAGAAATTAATAATGCCAGGGTCAGCAGTGCATGTAGCGAAAAGAGATTTTCTTGTCGGCTCGCTTTGTGTGTAACTGATACACGATCACCGGCTAATCGCTCGCCTGCCATTCAAAACATTACACTTGCATACCACTGTCGCCACTACCATATAATGACTCTCTGTCCTCTTCGCTCGCTCGTGCGGCATGGACCAGTGACATGTAACACTGCTACCTCCTCAAGTCTGTTTGTCCCGGACAGACTCTGCAACTTCCAGACGACCGTAGACTGCCAGTCTGTCGATGTGGACAGACTTCAGCTCCACCCGAGAGCCTTGATAACAAATTCGAAATATCGCATCATTGATCTTCTTTGGAATCCTTTAGGAGCCTTCCCAAATTTGCGTGGATTCGAGTACCTTTTTCGTTTCTGTAGGCTGTACAGTCAGGTTGTCCTTCTTGAAACACCTCGCCCGACATTATCCTCTCATTTTGGGTATTCATTCTGTCGCTATATGGTTGTTTGTGCCTTACAGAAGTACTAATCCTTTCGTTAGTGGTTTGAAAAGATGAATAAACTCCATAATTTACCCTGGTAATCCTCCTTTAGACCATGTCTACCAATCTGAAAAGTGCTGGCACTTTCAGTGGATGCTGCAGATTGTGGCTGGATTCTCGTCCGACGTAACCTGAGGCTCTAGTACCTCCTGTCGACTGCCTCACTCCCTTTATTTAGTTCACACAACTGGTTTTTTGATACCCGAGCCATTTCCATCATGGAACTGCTATCCTCGGAGGTACTACTGAGAGGGGCCATCCTATCACTCGCGCAATGTCATGTCATGGGTACCTTTCTCTGTTATATGGCATAGTGTGCACAAAGCTTCTGGACAGTACTTGCAGGTCGTCATGTGCATTTTCCAACTGCTTTGTGAGGTGTGCAGCTTACAGCATCAGCTTGTAGATGCAATGTGTCAGTTGTTGGGCATATGCACGAAGCTCACACATTTCTTCACACAAGTGCTTGTATGCGCTCATCAAGGCCATACGTTCTTCACCATGCTGTATCTTTACTGGCTGTTGCTTCTGTTGTCGGCAATACACTCTCACTTGCCCCCCCCCCCCCTTGTCCACATGACAAACACTTCCTCTGTTTGGGTCGGGGGCAGAGAAGCTGTGTAGCACAAATCCTGGAAGCGATGTCTTTCATAAACATCTGAATCTCCTTCAGAGTCTTATTAATGTCGTCCTCTTTGTTCAGCTTCACTGCGCTTACTGGTCATAGGAGTGCGGACTCTTGTCTTGCTGACTCGACCTCCAGTGCTCAGGCCAGGGCGTCCTTCATGTTATGGGGTGCAGGCAGACGTACTGATTGCCGTACCTCAGTGTCAGCGATGGTATCGATGAAGTAGACGACTGCTATGATGTCACGCGCCTCCTCGTGGCACCCTTCTAAAGATAGGTGGGGAAGCTACAGAATGTCTTGCCATAGCTTCTGCAGTGGCTCTCCTGGTCGCTGGGTGCGATTCGCAGCTCTGCATGATAAGCATGTCGCAGGTGCCGGTCGCCGAAACGAAGTTCCAATGTAGTGTAGAGTACTCCATTCGATGTCGCTCCGGCAGAGGTTGTCGTATGTTCAGTGTGGAGCCTCTCAGTACTGTGGCTAAGTGGTGAGCTGCTGTTCGGTTGTCGAACCGTTAAGGGTTGCAACTATTTCAAGCTGGGGTTGGTACTCCTGTCATGAAGTCTGACTGTCATAAGGGACGGGCTTAGCTGAGATACCCTTGC
The DNA here is from genome assembly GCA_029891345.1 of Dryococelus australis. NCBI lineage: Eukaryota > Metazoa > Arthropoda > Insecta > Phasmatodea > Phasmatidae > Dryococelus > Dryococelus australis. Next base: position 120,903,038 of record CM057000.1, on the reverse strand, counting down.
CCACTTCTGGTTGCGCGACACCAATTCCACAAGGCTGCTGGCTCTCCTCAGAGGTCGCTGTGTTGGTGACGACTCATAATGCCTCCCCAATTTTCTCGTCTGCCAATGTGGTGGTTGTGTACTTCGTTGCCAAAGAAATTCCCCCATCTTCTTCTCTACTGCACTGATCTTCTGTTTCACTTCATTCTTGACACTGTCCATCCTGTTGTTTACACTGCTCACTATTTCAGTTACACTGTCCATTCTTTCATTCACAGTGTCAATTCTCGTATTCACTAACTCGCTAATGCCTTCTATTTTCCTATCAACAGAGTCAATTTTCCTATCTTATTTTTCTGTCTACATTCACATTAACAGTGATCTATTAAATCACTTACATTAGTTATCTGGCTATTTACATTTTCGTTTAACTTACTATTTCTGAGGTAATTTGGTTATTTACAGTCTCGTTCACACTACTAATTTGGGTATTTACAATGTCATGTACACCATCTATCACACTACTAACCTAGTTATTTACATATTCTTTCAAGCTATTTACACTTTCGCTCACTTGGATACTTAGCCCCTCAATCAATACTTGCAGTGCTTCCACTTCCGCAGACATGTTCCTTGTTAACATTCACTGCGTCAGTTATACAAAATATTCTTAATTATTTTCACACAACTATCACAATTAATTAATGTGTTCTAAAATCACTAACTACCTGCCTATAGTGTAACTTTATTTACAGTTGATTAATTAATAATTGCTTCCATCCCACTTCTGACACCAGGGTTATGTGCGGATGCCTGAGTGGTGTATCTGAGTTCGTACGAGATTGAGGTCTTAATAAAAAAATTAAAGAAACTTAATTTGATTTCTACTTTATTCACACAGCTATTATTTACAGCATTAAATTATCTGTCTCCGCTTTTGCTCTTTCTATTTGACGGTGAGCGCAATATTTGATGCCTATTTCAACTGTAATAAACATCCTTCTAAATTGTCTTGGTTGGTTACAGTAAATTAACTCATGCTCATTATCAAAACTTGTTCAGTCTATCTGTTGCCATGATTTATAATGTCTTTCAGTCATGTTTTATTGCCAGTTATTGTTCAGCTGAGGCAGTAAGGTGTAAAATTACCCACAGAAGGAAATTGTTTAAACTTTTAAAAACGAGTAGTAAGAGAAAGATTGTATATTTTGGTCATGTGCGAATCAGTGTGTTGTAGGTTTGGTACAAACCTCTTTTAAGATGGTTTCAATGTTATTTCCAAAGAGTGAAAGTTTTGGAAATAACCTTTTTTAAGGCAAATGTTTTTCATAATTTTGTACTGGGAGTTTTGTCAATTGTCTTATATGAGGCTGTGAAAGGTGAGAGAGAGCATTCATATTAGAGTATAAAAAATTTGTAAAATTTATAAGCTGGTGTTCAGAGCAAGTCTAAAGAAGTATTGTTACTCTGGGTGTGCACTTTGAGAGATAACTGTAAACCATGTGTATGCTGGTATTCAGAGTATGTTTAAAGAATTATAATTACTCTGGGTGAGCATGTTGAGATATGTGTTTTGGCATATTAAGGAAAATATGTAATCATGGTGAGATGACATCGTGTCGCAAAAAGAACCTTTTCAAGAGTGTCTAGTAGATGAGAAAAAGAGAGACAGGTATTTCTGTTATTTGTGTAGTAGTAGTGTAAAAACCTTTTTCCCACTGTGTACAAAAGTGATGACCATTCAATCTAACAAAAACCGTATCTGTGCTCTGCTGTTTAAATATGAATTTAAGTGTGATCCAGCCTTTTCCTAAGCCCCTTTAATAAAATGAAGGTTGGGTTGTGTTGTTGGCCGGTGTTGAGGCACCGGTGACAAGGTGATGCTTATGATGCGAATTTGCTGCCTATGGCTTCGGGGGCGGGGTGGAAAGTGGTAGTCAACTATGCTAGACGAAGACTTAGGGCATAATTGACACTACCATCATGTTTGCTGTCGGTGGCGATGTCTATGTTATGAAATTGAAGACTATAGCTTCACTGGGTGGGAAGTGGTGGGCAAATACGCTTATAAGTGGGCTTAGGGTGAGCTTGATTCCGCAAAATACAAAATAAATTCCTAAAAATATATCGAATATAACAAATGTATATTCATATATGCTACTAGCAATATTATGTACTCATAATAACGCACCGACTTGATAGTCTGTTTCCGGGCGGGAAGAAGACGACTCTGCTGAAGAGAGAATGAGAGGAGGCTCTGCTTTGAGTGGAGTCTGAAGGGATTCCGGTCCCAAGTCGCCCCCCCCCCCCAAACTATACTAACACTTATTTTTCTTTCCAGTGTCACTAGATGCTGAAATGATAAAACGTACCTCATGTCCTGCCCCGGGAGACTAAGGACTTGCCTACACACTACATGCAAGATTAATTAGCACACTTGCATACAACAGGACAACATGTCAGATATCACGACACTGACATTCACTCCAGCCGGGCGACTGGAGTGGAGCTTCACTCTCCCGCCGAACACACAAACGCGTAATTATACTTCGAATAATCAACACCAAATAAAACAGCCTAAACACAGGCCTGGTGCCCAATAAAATGCAGATACACTGCCCCTGCTGCCAACCCTATGATTAGACTAAGTGTTTGGGTGTATTTGTTTTTACAATCATCCTGTGAGTTATGGGAGTCCAGACTCCCGGTCTCACGACACATATCATTCCGGTGGCACATGAGAGTTCGGTGGCGGCGGCAGGGTTGACACTGCGGCCAAGTTCATCGTCGGGGCAATAACTATGTTATGAATTTGGTGGCTGTATCTTAAACAGCTCGGAGATTACAGCAACAATGCTTACAAGAGGGTTTAAGGCATACTTGCCTTTCTGTCGTTTTCGTTGTCGGGGGTGATGCCTATGTTATGAATTTGGTGACTATCTTAAATGGTTCAGATATAACAGCCAAATATACTTAAAAGTGTGGCCAGGGCATGCTTGTCCTGCAGTTATTTCGTCAATAGGGGTGATGCCTATGTTATGGATTTGGTCGCTCTATCTTACACGGTTCGGAAATTACAGTCAACTGTGCTTATGAATGTGCTTAGGGCATACTTGATGCTGCGATCTTAGTCGTTGTTAGTGGTGATACCTATGTTATGAATTTGGTGGCCGTATCCTAAGCAGTTCAGTAATTACAGCCAACTATGCTTATAAGTGAGCTTAAGGCATGGCGTACTTGACACGCACGCAATGCGACATTAGGCTAGCATACGAGAGTCGGCTTCGCTCCGTGTCACATTGAATGCATGGACAAGTTTGAAATACAGAAGAGCGCAGACGCATTATCTCCATGTTTGTGCAGTGTGTGTATGTATCGCTGCATGTTACATGCGAAAGTAGTTGTCAATGCTCATGTAGACCAGAATAAGCATATTACAAGTGCTATTAATTATATAGACACATATATTACACTCACGCGCATGCATGGCACTTGCTGTTTTTTCCTATGTGTACATTCGACATTAAACATACTCTTTGTAAGTGATGATAAGTTTATTGTCTGGGGAGTGCATAGGCCGATACGGGTATTTACTTTATTCCTTCTCCTAGCCATGCAATGGTGATTTTTGTATAAATTCGGGGCCTGTCGAATTTTTTTTCCGAGTGCTGGGATGGTAATAATTATCTGAGTATTAGTCGTTAAACACCTTCCTTTCCTCTATGGCATAGAAATCTTGTGGTCTAGGTGTCGGACTAGCAACCGAAGGGTGTTCGGGGTGATCCCACACACCTTCCGCATTTTTTGAGTTCACAAACAACTAAAAATAATTCCCAGTGCTCCCGAAGGCCTCCATTTGAACTCACCTTCCCGATGCTAGTGCGTCCCTGCAGGTGACGAGTGAATTAACCAACGAACAAAATGGCCGTACTAATACCAACGCTGCTAGCTGCGAATGGCATATCATAGCACACTCTAATGGTGGGTGCGAGAATTAAAGATGGCTGCCTATAGCAGTCGACTGGCGGCCGGTGCGGGATTTAATGATGGAGGTCGTAAAAAGCAAGAGGGAGATGACGAGGGAGGAGATAAGAAGGGATAATAGAAGGCCAGACAGTGAACAACGAGACCAGAAGGAATACGAGAAAACCAAGCGATAGAGCAAATGTAGTCGGGAATAAAATTGCCGCCTACAGCATATGTCTGGCGGCAGGCACAGTAATTAAAGATGGAGGGAGTACAAGGCGAGAGATGATAGGCGTGGGAGACAAAAAGGAATAATAGAAGGGACGAGAGAAAATAGCAGACCAGAAGAAATATGAGAAAACCAAAGTATAGAGCAGGCATGGGTGGGAATCCAAGATGGCGGGGACGAAGGCAAGGTGGCGAGGTAATTGATGTGTGCGCGATTAGCATGGATAAGTGTGATTAGTATATGCACAATAGCATATATGTGTGCGTGATTTGTATTGCTGTCCTTAGCATATGCGTATTTTATATAGGTCGTTGACTATATGCTTGTAACAAGGTAGTTCATGAATTGGCATTATGGGGCAATGGACTCGAAAATTCTTCAGGCATGATCGATGGTGCTGGCGTGGAATAAGAGTGTGGGAAGTGCCTGTGTATAATTGTACAATCTGGCTGGCATTTGCTCGATTTCCACCGGATCCCGCAACACTGAGCCAATGCCAACCACATTGAAAAAAGCACATTTTTTGCAGGCTATTTGGCTGGTTTTGAGAGAAATTCGAGAAATTTAGAGGGAAATTCTGACGATTTTGTCATTTTTGAGGGAAAACGGGAAATTCTGAGGGAGAAAAGGTAAAAATGACACCATCCAAAATGGCTGACGTGGTACCATGGCTCCACAGCCGCCAGCCCCTGGCGCTGAATGCCCTTTTTATAACTACTACAGTGTTTTATAGAAACATTTTGAATGTACAGGCTGACGTTTCGACAATGATGCGTTGGCAAGGGGCAAGAAGAACTTCTTCTATCAAGTACACTACAATACCTGCAAAATTCGCGTTTAATATCTAGCACCAGGCTGACTTTGCAGTCCTTTAAATGAATATTTGGCTGCTGCTTTCTCCGAGAACTGCAATTTCCTTTCTAAATATATTGCCCATGATACTTTCTAGGCAATTAAAAGTGTCCTTTATTTGTCCTGAGTCTCCCAGATCGCGTCAAATTAACTGTCCGATTGTATAGGCACTGTAACATAAATGCCAACCTGTTGGCAAATAGCGCGAATTTTGCAGGCTGTATATGATGAAAAACCATACAAATGTTATTGTTACATCGGGTCTGTCTAGCTGATTGTCCACAGTAAAAAAAACACCTTCCAAACAAATTGTGACCAGCACTAACATAAGTCTGCTCACGACGAACGCAAATAATGAAAGGGAAGTCGCAATCTGTGAAAACGGCCACCGATCATAACAATCTCCACTACTTGTTCTGGCTCCATCGCAGCCGGTAAAATTACCGCACATTTAAACAGTGATAGTGGAATTCCTAGGCGCGCACAAGAAGAGACAGTTGTGGCATTATGGTGTTACTCCAGACAGTTAAAGTTGAAATAAAGCAACTGCCTATGGTGAACTGCACCCGACTATACAACGGGAAGAACTAATAAAATAGTAGTACAGGCACCATAGAAATTGTCAGAAATGTGCGACTTATGCTGTATATGAAAGAAGAATTAATTTATTTTGCAACATTATAAAATATTCTATTTAAATATACTTTTTTAAAACTAAAAAAATAATGATTTAAAATAGTCTGTATTTTTTAACAAATTTAAGCATATTTCCATTATGTGCGCTTCAGAAAGCAGAATCGGCAAGAAAATATTCCTCATGTAATATCGTCATAATGTTTATTCACTATGATTGTGTGAAAGAAAATTGTTGTAATAACGTAGGAAATAATTTTTATAATTGATTTTATGTGCGTCCGTTTGTCACAAACATGAAATTATGTAATTCTATCAATTATTTCCTATATTATTATATCTTTTTTTTTTAAATACAATCATAGGAACATTAAGCCGATATTCTGTGACGAAGATTTTTTTGCAAATTCTGCTTTCTGCAGTATCCAGAATGGAAATATGCTTAAGTTTTGTTAAAAATACAGACTTTTTTAATCAATATTTTTTATATTTAAAAAGTATATTTTAATAAAATAGTTTATAATGTTGCAAAATATGTACATTATTATTTCATATAAAGAATAGGTCGCACTTTTCTGACAATTTTCATGGTGTCTGTACTATATTTTAATGAGTTCTTCACGTTGTATAGTCGGGTGCAGTGCTCCATAGGCAGTTGATTTACTACAACCTTAAGCTGGCAGTTCTACGGAGTGCGTAGTTAAGGTAGCTACTAGCAGCCGTCACACGTCCAGCGGAGCGCTGCTGATGCATCACAGGACGTTCGGCTGCCTCTATAGGAATGCCTTGGCCCCGGTGAAGAGAATTGAGTTGAGAGATTTGGGTGGCTCTTAACAACGAGGCGATTGAGGTGAGAATGGAGCAGCGCCGGAGTGAAATGGCAGTGGACAAGGCAGATCCCCAAAAAAAGCCCGCTGACCAGCGGCATCGTCCGGCACGATTTCCCACTTGCGAAAATCCGGGAGTTGCCCGGCCGGGGATTGAGACCGGTTCACCATGGTTAGAGGCAAGCAGTATAACCGCTCAGCCACCGCCCCCCCCCCCCCCCCCCGGGAATAGAGGGCGGCCTTGCTGCTAGAGGTACTGTAAGCCTGACGAGTATTCAAGTGCCACAAAGTAGGATGGCCAGATTATTTCTTATAGTTTATTCGCGATTTTTTTTCACACTTTTCCAATCAAACTTTTGAAAAATCACCCCATTGTATGGCGTGTTGTTTCCTAAATATGCCAAATATCACAACCGTTTTATACCTTTGTTTACACAAAAGTATCTTATTTTGCGTCAAATTGAAGTTTTACCTATATTTTATTTATAAATTATAACACTTAATTTGTTAAAAATATTATTATAAATAGTGAGAAAATATTTGTGTATGTAGTACTTAGTAAGAAATAGTTCTCATGCAAAATATTATTACGACTGAGTGCGCACGAATTCGGTGCTGTGTCATTTTCTGTAATTTCAAAGACATACTTAAGCTTAGTGTGCACGAGGCGGAGGAATTTCCTGAATTTAGAACTTTAGCAAGGCTACAAAAATGTGCGAATTAACCGAGAATGGATTATAAATGTAGCAGGACACTTGTCATAATAAATGTGATTTCTAAGAAAAGGAATGTGGTTAACAGACATGGAAATAGTATAAAGTGATTGAAAAATTGACAGAGTACGCTAAATAAATATTTGTGTGCAAATAAAAATCATTATCACAATTTAAAGGTAACAATCACTGGCAAAACAGATAATAATAATAATAATAATAATAAAACATCTTTATTTTTTGTGGTGAAGTTAAGGTATTGTCGCCTTCACTTACACTTATCCAGTTTGCATAATAAAACGTAACACTTATTATTTGAAAAGAAAAGAAAATAAAAAAGTGACACAAAACTTAATGTCTACTCTAAACTTAAAGAGAAGCTTATATGAAATTTATAAACATACATAAAATAAAAATAACCTTAATATTGAACATATACGATTTCTCTTTACATATACACGCATACGAGAAACTGCATACACACATTACACACACATATACATGTATGTGTATATATATATATATATATATATATATATAACTGAAATTTATTTTAAGGATTACTGAAAGAAAGAAAATCACAGCAAATAACTATTTAAACACGGAAAAAAGACAAAAATAATAATTAATATACGACATAAAAAATGATAATATAATAAGTCTAAAATTATCAGTTACTTAAAAATATACATAAAATAAAATATTAATGCAACGTTTACTCACACACGCTCAATCACACATCTACATACGTTAACAGTACATTTAATTAATTAAACAATAATATAAGCATGAGAAAAACCACTACAGTCACATGAAACATAAAACAAACAAGTTAGAGGTATTAGAGAAGACGTACCTCCACAGTAAGTATTGTTTATATCAAACCAACATTTCAAGTTCGTTAGAATTTTTATAGTGTGTCCAAGCTGTTACCGCATTTTTTTTTTTTTAATTTAGTGATTGAAATTGTATCTCGTACTTCCTGAGGTAAGCAATTCCAAAGTTTGGTTGTGGTGACGATGAAAGATGAAGCGAAAAATGAGTTCTGTTTTGGTACTAGAATCTTTTGTTGATCGAAAGAACGAGTGTTTGATGCATTGGGCGGTAAGAAACGCGACAAAAGGTATCGAGGACATCATGTTAAAAATAATTTCTTTAACAAGCAGATCTTGTGCAATGATCATCGAATTTTTAAATCAAGCCATGAGAGAGTATGTCTGTGTTTGGTGATATTGTCTTTCTTCTTAAGGTTAAAAATAAGTCGTACACAGTTGTTTTGATTTCGCTGAAGTCTCTGAGCTAGATCTTCATGCAGGTCACTGAAGACTATATCAGTATAATAAAGGCATGAAATTATTGATGTTTCTGTTAAGATTTTCATCAATTTCGTGGGTAGAAATTTTTTAAGCCTTCTTAATTAATGTAAAGTGGCATTTGTTTGTCTACAGATGTAAGTGGCACGCTCTCTCCATGTTAAAGTTTCACTAAATATTACACCTAGGTTTTCTGCTGACTTTGATAGTGGAATCGGCCCGCCATCAAGCATAATGTTAGGGGCAGAGTGACGTTTGGTGATATAACCAGTTTCTTGGATCCTATTTTTGCTTTCGGATTTCTTAGGTTTTAATAGTAGCCCGTGCTTTATTGCCAATTCTAAGATGTTTGACAATTCATGGTTAATTGTGTCAATTGATGACGTAATATTACCGGAATGAACTGGCAGGTATATTTGGAAGTCATCTGCATAAAGATAGTATTAACTATGTTTCAGTAGCTGAGGGAGGCCATTGATAAAATAGAAAATAGTAGGGGTCCCAGAACAGAGTCCTGGGGAACTCCAATTTTAACTGTGCACCAAGTGGATTGTTGTTCTCCGCAGACAACTCCCTGATAACGGCCACGCAAGTATCTTTTAATCCATCATAACGATATTTTGAAGGAATTAAAATATGATTTTTGATTTGCTAATAATAGCTTTTTTGAAAGCCCTGCTCAAGATCTACTTGTATAATTCTTCCACCTTATGTAAAATTTACGAGGCCATGGGCCTCAACGCTTTATTCATGCGTCGGCCAAGTGAAACTATAGAATTATTAGCAAAGTAAATAGTCTACAAATCTGAAAACTTTTGCACTTCAATGCATTAAAAAATCAGATAGCGAAAGAAATAATTTAAGTTCTCACAAATGGTTACCTAGCACTTTTTATTCAACGTTAACACATGGAACTACTTTACCTCTATCGTTAACAAATTTATTGGGCGCAGGTCTGTAAGTGCGCCCGTTCAAATATATTTAGTTAGGAACACTAACGTTTTTCTGAGGTAAATTTCAAAAGTGCTCACTTTATCGTGAACAGCATTTAACATGTATATTTCCTTGAAATAATTTTTTTTTATTTGAAATAATGACGCGTAGCATAGTGTTATTTTGTAAAATCAGTTCATAAAACTCACTGCATGTGTAAATATCATAAATTTTCAGTGGTTGTTTATGTGAAAGGCCTTTTTGAAAACATGTGGCTAAATGAAGGCATTTTATTATTTTATTTGTCATTTTGGATCCCGCATGTAAACGCTAAAAAAAATGACTTCCGAAGAGCGGGACGGATGGTCATTCTACTGTAACTCATTTCTAGGTTTTCAGTAATTTTTTTAATTTTTTTAATTTTATTATAATACCAAACACTGAATTAGTACCCTATGCAACAACTTTGGTATAATTATGGAGTTTCAATTTTAAAATCTTGCTTAGACGAATTTCAAAATTAATCCTCTTGTCTGACTAAGTTAAATGGTTTTCGGAATTTTAAGAATACCTTCAAGCAGTTTCTTTGATGTACGATGTTTGGTTCTTCTATAGTCATAGCTTATATTCTTAGTTTTTAGCTTTGAAGTTTATCGTGAAACGATAAAAAAAAAAACTTATATTTAACTTGAGTACTACTTGTAAAATATTTTGATTGGATATTATTTTGAAAATGTTCAACAAAATAATATTATTTTTATTTACACTGTCCTCAAATATTAGGCTTTTTCCATCCGAACGAACTTACATAATATAAATACAGCCTGGATGCATGATAAATATTAAACATTACATTAGAGAAATACAATATCAAATTCTTTTTATTCCGTTAATCTTAAATTCCCCACTTATTTTAATTTTTTTCTGGCCAGAAATGTGGTACTATATTACAACAAACATGAAATATGCTAAATGTATGGACAATCAGTGTGGGCGCTTGAAAACCCTTAAAACTCCGGGCCGGTAAATCTCTTCCTCGGCTCACCGAGGAACCGCAGACGATCTAGCAGCAGCTTTCATCAGATAAGAACGAGAAAGTGCGAGATCTGTGTTCAACTACTTGCGCCATCTGGGAATCGTGCCGAATGATGCCGTTTGTTGGCGGGTTTTCTCGGGTATCTCCCGTTCCCCCCTCCCATTCCATTCCGGCGCTGCACCGTACCCACTTCGGTTCATCCACTCCGGCGGCGAACATCTCTCGCCGCCGGCCTTACCACGTTTCAGGTAAAGCGAAAGGGGAACGAAGGATTCGGAGAATACCCCACAACTTCTTTCGCGTCAGTAAAAACGGCCCCGTCCATAGATATAGTCCATTTACTGTAACTTCCAACCTTTCTGAACTCCTGCTTAAGTTCTGCTTCCAGGATATTCCTCCGCCTGGTGCAGACAAAGCTTGACAAAGTCTAGAAATTTACACCAAAGGGGCAACGCACCGCATTCGTGCGCAGTTAGTTTGATTATATTTTTCATAAGAATTATTTCTTACTAGACATTACAAACATACATATTTTCCCCTGTTTTTACTCTCATTAAATATAAACAAAAATTTAAATTTACAATACAAATAAAAATAAATTCTAACGAAAAATAAGGTAATTATATATTAACAAAAGTATAAAAGGCTTGTAGTGGATGATATATTTAGGAAACAGCCAATCGCATCATAAACGATGTGATTAAAAAAAAAAAAAACTGCCAGAGAAACTACGAGACACAAGATTTGTATATAATGCGAATAATAACACCTTGTTCATACTGTAAGAAATACTGTGTGGGGGAAAACTATAATTTATTTATGCCCCACGTATGAGTATTAATTAGCTGTAAGAAAACGGGTGAACCCTGCTCTGGTATTCTAGTCAAATGTAATGTATACAGGCAGAACTGTATAATTAAAGTGCAACGACCTGCCAGTTAATTTAAATACCGCAAAGCATCGTGGAAGTTGCTGGTATTCCACACCAACAGAATTTCAATTACCTGGATAGCCTTGCTCACAACCAGGTTCTGTGCAGCCGCCTGCATAGCTATACAACACTACACACACACACACACACACACACACACACACACACACACACACACACACACACACACACAACCGGAAGTCATATGCACCAGCAATGTATTTATTTAAAGCAATGAAAGTCTTCCAGTTTTTAAGAAATAATTAAATATGAAAAAAATATTATAGAAATATAGAAATAAATTGCCTGAAAATTTTCATTCCATGATAGTATTAAAAATGCAATGGATATGCACGCAGCAGCTGGATTAGGTCTGTATAGATACCTCTCTTTATGCCTGCTACAAATGCCAATTAAGTGAATAGAGTATTTAAAAGTAAAAATAAAAATTATTATCTAGACATCTTGAATGTTGCACACGCTTAAAGTTTTGCAGAGTAGATCTAATTCACTTCAAAATAAAAGTCGCTAATGTTCTCACACTTGGCCGTTACAATTAATTACGTGTCTGTATAATTACATATTTTTAATGCTCCTGGCTAGCACAGTTTATGTTGGTAAAGCAATCACATACTTATTTAAATCTCAGGCACTGTTTGATCACTGAAAAGTGCCGGGAAACGATGCTGCTTACTTTAGAAGTTTATTAAACACTCTCACGTATGTGTAACGGTCACTGTACATTAAGGTGGGATCATACCTTATATAATTGTAGAGTTTCTCGCACTTATTTTATACGTAGATCTGTTCTGACGGCAGTACTGTGTAGAGTTGGCTTATCACTCAAATTGTAATATACTTATTTAGGTCTAATTAACCTTAAAACGTTTCATTTATACTTCTAACGTAGAACTAAGTCTTCACTGGCCTGCTGCCGTTGTGACCCGCTTAATTCAATATGGAAGATGAACATTCCGTCACCATCTATTATCGGCAGCGGTTAAATATTCAAATTAATACAGAGTACATAGGGCTTAACCCAGGGTGCTTTCCAATATCCTTGACGATTAAAAAAAGTGCGCCTAAATGTTGCCAACGTGCACACAATTAACAAGTTACTTGAAACCTGATAAAACAAAATAACATTATAACAATTTTTTTCATATGGAAAATTAACATTTCAGCTTCTGTGTGTACTTCAATATTACGTAGAATTAAGAAAATAAAATTATGATATAACAATATTTCATGTGAAACATATGACAATCATAATATTTGTTTACAAAATAAACGTGCGTGTACTAGTATTATAGATTTGCATGCTAACTTAAAATGTGTTGAAATGCAAATCGCACCTGTTGGATAATCACACGTTACAATACAAATACTTTTATTTAAAAAATATTTTTACCCACCGCAATGGGTAGACAGTGGGAATTTAACCTAAACGTTAAGTACAAAAACTGCGTTATACTTCTAACGAAATAAAAGACAATAAAATAACAATTAGCATATTAAACTACTGCAAACCTATAGCTCCACAGTATACCAAGGAAAAGGATTTGATAACCGCACTGGAAAAGCTGCCCGCTAATTTACGCCACCTGTAGAGGATAAAATACTATGAAATTACATTTATTCTCTGCGCTTTTCAGCATTCTCAGAGCAATTGTCGCGGTATTTCCAGCCTCCGGTTTTGCTATTTTCTAAATTGATCCCAGTTTTGAGGAGCCCTGGTGGCGCAACAACAGGCGCTGCGTCTGGTCTGTCTTGAGCTGTCTAATTACCACGAGAGCGAACACAAGATAAATGAATTAAATATTATTTGGCATTCGTCTAATCCCACATTCATCTGTCACGAGTCTGATTAACCCGCGCTTTAAAATTCCATCTCAAAAGTGAACACGCGAAGCGCAGAAAATCATATTTCGAGCGCACGTAGACATTAGGATAAGGTTTTTAAAATCATTAATCTATTAAGTATTGGATAGGGCTTGAGTCAATAGTAATACTTGGAAGAGCGGGTGTTAACACACATGGTTACTGTAAAATTATAGGGCGCTGTAAGAACAAAGCAGTAATATAATTCCACAGGTATATGTGTAAATATATTAACTTTATATAACATAATCAAATTCCCAAGGAAAAAACCTATTTCGTGCAGGAAGTGCAAAGTAATAAATGTAAAAAAAAAAATAGTTCTCCAATCACATGTAGCACCTGGAACAACAATTTACAGTTGTAAAATAAAAATAAGTATAGTAAAATTACGTATACACAGTGTGTGAATTTACATGGTGTAGCAATGGAAGAAGCACTGACTGTTAAGTGTAGTTACATGGTGTAGCAATGGAAGAAGCACTGACTGTTAAGTGTAGTTACATGGTGTAGCAATGGAAGAAGCACTGACTGTTAAGTGTAGTTACGTAAATGTTGAAAGTAAAGAACTTTCTCTTACTGAAGAAATACGCCCATTTTTGCGGTGCAATCAGAACTGCGTTGTCTAAGTCATGGAAAAAGATACGCTAACGTTTATAATATTTCCATTTCATGACTGACACGTGTAATTTTAATTATTTCAAGTGCATTGTACTCGAACGCAGAGAAAAAAATATGAACATTTGCATGTGTAAACCTACATCAACTTCGCCGGCCACCCTGCTGCTACACACGTTTGTGTCTAATTACACTGACTTGTTTTTTTCGACATGAGACAAGGCATCGCCGTCATGGAAATATGTTTTTAATTGTCGGTAGTGTATAAACTTAAGTGGTAGACGTCTTCCTATCGAAAGTTCCTGTTGCAAGGTGACAGTATACTTTTTATTTCCCCTATAATTTCACATAATCCTAGTCATGTGCCGTGATGTGTAGAATCGGTGGCGAAGTTCCCGAGCGCATAATGGCACGGACACTGATAAAACAGGCAACGAAAAGAGCATCTGCATGTGGCTAAAACCTGCAGTGCCGTGATGTTCCTACAAGACCGATACAGTCTCCATACGGCGCAACCAACTCTCTGAAGGAGAATCACATATTTTCAGTTTCAAGAGGCCGATTTACCACTAATTTTATGTAGCAGGTACACTCGTGAAAAAGTTACTGTCGAAAAATAAAATAATGTTCTTGAATTCAATCAACAAGCAGTTATTGAGAACACAGTTTCATACACTTTTTTCCCGACCCATTCATTTCACGGTCGTGTTCGATTGAAATATTTTCTCCCTCCGCGTATATAACCACAATACCATAGCGAAAGAAATTACCGCAGAGTAATTCACCACAGTAAAATCAATTACTGATCACAAACTCTGTAAAACTTGTTTGTACCAATCCACTTTCTTAAATTTTCTAGCCTGGCTTTCAAGTGTATGAAGGATGCAAAACTTATGTTCTGTGATTACTTAGCTGTCATACTCTCTTGAAATTATTTGGGTTCCACTAAACCTGTAATATTTCATATTTCTTCTTGATGTGCAAAGCATAATTAAGCACTCCAGTGCTAACTCTCAATATCTAATCCTCAAATCAAACAATTTGTGAACTGTCTTGTGAATGAACATACATGAATATTAACTCAATTATTTTTAATTTGGGCCTCAATTTTTTACGATCTGAAAGTGCTTGACCAAATAATCTAAATAAAGACAAACTGACCTATCGCGGAAAACCTAACTAAATTGCAAGAATAACGTTGGATTCCAGCCTACTAACAAATAATCCCGCGAATCGTTGTTAAGTTTCATAACAAGGTCACTTTATAAGTTCATTAAATATTTCTTAACGCGATAGCAAATTTTTTTGTAAATTTGTGTTAAAGTATACATTGAAATAAAATGTGACGGAGATTCACGTTTATGAATGAAATATCTAAAAGAGTAATAGAAATTAGTTATTGAAATCATACCACAACTTTTGATCATGTTTGCTTTTAACAGACACATTAAGTTGTAAATCGGGAGCTGTGCAAAAAATTGCTGTATTTGTTGGTATTTTGAACCTTAGTTTTTATTATTCGTGACTAACAACCTTTTGTTAGTAATGCTCTTTAGCATTCCCTTTTTTGTGTAATTTGGTTTTTGTAGTACCCTTTTCAATTTTTACATAATTAGTCAATAACATAGACTACGAGATTCGTAAGTTCGCTCATTTCTAAAAATGTACCACAATTCGTGGACTCTTCTTCGATTCTAAAAAGCATTTAATACAAAAGTAGCCGATTCCTGACTGTCCATTTAAACAAAAAAATGGTTTCCAGCAATTTGCCAGCAGTGATCAAACAATTGCTGTTCAAGAATATTACTTATGTAGAACACTGACGTTCTGACTTGACAAAATCTTTGGGCGCATGAAACCATCGTAGACTTAAAAATAAATTAATTAACTGTATGCACGCTTGACAGTCTGGAAAATGTTAAATGTATTTATGCAGTTCCTTGGCTCTAGACTTGGATGCTTGAGCTAGATCTCTTGCGCAAACTGAGAGAACGTTTAAGCATTTATGTGCCGCTTTTACTTGCCGGAGTGAGTATAGACTAGAAGCTTAATGTCTGGAACGTTTCTTGAGTGAGATAGTTTTAAGGTGTTAAGATAAATAGGTCTGGCGTGAAGGAGAACTAAACTACTTTATAAAAGAAAGTTTCCCGACGTGTTTTTTTCTTTCTGAGAACGTCGTGATGAAACCAGGTGCAGGGGGGCGCGCTCTTGTTTACACACGTGCACACACACATACATAACAGACATATATACAAAATACGAATGTTTTGGAGGTCCTGAAAGTTTGTTCCCCCGGTGTATGCTATTTATATTCTATCTTCACCTGCGCCATTAAATACAAACATGTGGCATACGCACAGTATTTGTTTATCTGCCTGGCATGGGAAGGGAAGTATCACCACAATAAACTCAGCTTAAATATTTGTCTTGTCCTGGCTGGAACCATCATTCTCTGACCAAGGTCAGAGTTCATATGACTCTAGCCACACAAGTTGTTCTAGACGGCACAGAAATATATTACTGACGATAAACAGGCCATGGATAAACAGGCCGTGGATAAATTTAGTTTTACATAATTTATTGTTTCTGGACTGAAAAAAAAAACAATGTACATTGACAGCATTCTCATTTAGCCGCAATCCTTTAAAGGGGTTTAATTTATACGTATACTTAAAAGTATTTATCAGTGTCGATTATTCATACTTGATTCTGCATAGGCCGCTTGTAAAAGGAATCGATAATTCTTACCAAAGATTTTTGGATAAAGAAATAGATTATATATAATACTGGGATATATTTTCATCACCTAAGTTTTGCTAATTTCTCGATTTAGCCACCAGGAGAGCTGTCATCAACACATTTATTCCGCATTGGATGCGCACAATAAACATTATGTTAATTAAGACATATGTTGAAATGAAAAAAAAATACCGTTGCAGTGATATAAATTTGACCTTGAGACTTGGAGGGAGGGGAGGGTGAAGATCGAGTTGGGCATGGCCAGGCCTGCTTCACTCCAGTATATATCGCAGAGAGGCCCGACATGCATGACTGGTGTTACTCTAATAGTCTAATACACCACAGTTATTTTTCTAGTAAACACAAATTATGAACTAAATGGAAGATTTCTATGTTTGAAGGTCAAGACCATATGCAATAATCAAAGATTGTGGAAGTGATGTAACCCAAGATGGCGATTAGAGGTTACCGAGCAACCAGGAGCTTGACAAAAATCTAATATGATGGCCTGGTGACAAAATCACGGAGTGACATTGAATTTAAGGAAGGTGATTAAGAAAAACGACATCAAAGATGGTGAAAATGGCAATACAGAGCATGAAATAAATGGGTTTCATGACAGCTCGTCTGGTGGCTAAATCGACAGCTTGGTTGTGATGAAATTGAAAATTAATACACTAGCGGTACCTATATCTCAAAAATAGTATCTAATATGTCTGCTGCCGGCGACTTACTCGATAAATAATACACTAGCACCACCTATGCTTTAAAACTGGATCCTTGATGGCAACCTACGGAGATACAAACAAATCACAAACCACAAAAAAACAAGATGGCAGTCGAACGAAGGTGAGAGATTAAATCCAACACTGTAAAAATATGACAAAATAAACAAGATGGCTTGTCGAACATTAGCGAGCGAGAACGGTAGCTCATCTGGCGGCGAAATCGATCATTAATACACTGGCGTCACTTAGTCGATGAAAAAGTAAACATATAAAATCTGAAATAGCGTGTCGGACATAGACGAGAGACAAACTACAGCACCGTAAACAAATGGCAACCAAATAAACGAATATAGAGGGTGCAGTGCAAATGATGTAATGAATGTAGAAGAGGGGCCGGGCAGGGAAAGTTAAGATAATTAGAATCGTTGGTGGCATTGAGTAATTAACCAATTAGGAACATTGGGGGGGGGGATGAAGCGAACACAAGTAATCAACCAATAAGAAACATCGGTGGTGGAAGTGTAACGGAGCCGACGAACTAACCAATCACAAACATTGGCGCGGTTCAGTCGTCTGCTGGTGTGGTGCTTGACGAAACCTCTGGAAATGTAAGCATTTAAATAACTTTTTAAATAATATTTTAAAATAAAATTTGTTATAAATTTCTTGGAAATTTTCGTTATTTTCTGGATACTTTTTGCAATGTTTTGGGTTCAAGGATATTCAATGTCACAGTTATGGGTCAAGGTCTTGTATCAAGGTCAAGGTCTTGGGTCAAAGTTAATGTCACTTTGATATAATATGGTAATTGGGTTACATTAACATGGTGGCTGGTTGCCTCTGGTTCCGATCCCAGATCTCGTTACATCCGAGAATTCGAAATTTTAATTTTTAATAGTTTTTTATAAATGATTTTATAATTTTTTGGAAGTCATCCAACATGGCTGCTAAAATGGCTGACTGAATCAAGATGGTGAATGGTCAGCTCTAACTCCAGACCTTGAGTGTCGAATTGCCATATCATATACCTATAAAATTATCATGGGCGCCATTGCTCTTTCCTCAAAAAGCGAGCCGCCCCCAAACCATATGATGGATCGAAACATACCTTTTAGAGGCTCTTTTTAGCAAGTTGGAGGCTCGGTGCTTTTTTTTATTTTTATTTTTTTTTTACGAAAAGCGGACTGAGGTGAAAAGGGAAATTCTGGCGGAAAAGGGAATTTTAAGGGAGAAAGGGAAATGGAAATTTTGAGAGAAAATTTGATGGTTTAGAGGGGGAAATGGCTACCGGGCGACCAGAATGACAGAGCATGAACAGCTCTGACACTTCACGCACCTACGCCCTTATTCCAAAACATACTAATCGTTCTGCTTGCCTTTTCGAAATTGCTTGATCTTTTCAGTCACAGTGCTCCAATATCGGGGAGGTTGCACCATAGTTGCTTTAATAATCTTTACCATAGACTAGTGATGAGGTAGACGTATTTTTCGTGTTCTGTGCATGCATCTAACAATGACCTACACCACATCAATACAAGTGGCATGGTTAACCGTGATGAACGTGTTCGTTTGTATTTATTTGTCAAGAAGCAATCCTTTTTATACACTGGGGGAAAATAAAAAACTGAACACCACTAAAGCGGTGACGTAGAAAGGCCATATGCGCATAGGGACACTGATACTTAGAGGACAGTACATGCAATAATTAACTGTGCTGTGCTGTGAACAGAGTAGGGACAGCATACTAGGCATAACACTACTGAGCCCAATACAACTGTAGTTGACTCGGCGAAAGTGTAGTATGTTGTTTCAATCATAGGTCTGCGTGTAGTAAGTATTGTATACATGCCATGACGTCATAGGCGACCACGCTTCATGCAATTAATGGACTTTGAAGGAAGTCGGTTGTTGGCCTGAGGGAGGCTGGATGGTCGTTCCGAAGAATTACCCAACGCATAGGACGGGAAGTATCTACTGTGCATCAGTGGTGGTGCTAGTGGTCCAGCGATAGTGCACATGCTCGTCAACCTGGTTCCGGATTGCAGCGGCATAAGTGTTCCCGCCTGGACCGCTGCATCAGACGAACTGTTGATAGCACGACGACCGTCGCACAGAATAGGGCTACTGTTGCACCCAGGGTGTCAGCTAAGACCATCACTAACCGTTTGCTGTATGCTAGGCTACGATCAAGGGTGCCGCTCGCCAGACTTCTTCTCACACCTCATCTCCGTGCAGCCCGCCTCGGATGGTGTCGCGAACGACGCAACTGGAGGGATGAATGGCGCGGAGTTGTGTTTAGTGATGAGAGCAGATTCTGTCTTTGCACCAGGGACGGTTGTTTGCGAGTGCGACGTCGACCAGGAGAGCACCAACAACCAGAGTGTATACGGAAGTGACCTTCAGGATCAACTCCTGTCATCATGGTCTGGAGAGCGATAGTCTACAATGACCGTACGCCTCTGGTGTTTATTTAGGGGACACTGAATAGTGAACGCTACATCCAGAACATCATCCAGCCCAATTTGTTGCCGTTCCTACAACGCCAAGGAGATGTCCTCTTCCAGCAGGACAATGCCCGTGCACACGCGTCTCGTGTTACCAAACGCGCTCTCGATGGTGTTCGCCAACTCCCCTGGCCAGCACGATCACCCGACCTGTCCCCCGTGGAACATGTGAGGGGGCATGATGGGATGGCGTTTGGTGCGGTTTGCAATACCGGTGACAAGTCTCTACCAATTGCAGAAACAGGTGAAGTTAGCATGGAACACTATTCCTCTAGGTGAAATCCGACACTTTTATGATCGTCTCTATGCAAGATTGTAGATCTGCATCATCGCCAAAGGAGGATACACAAGATACTGACATTGTTATTCAAGACACTGAAGCATCTTTCCATGATCATTATCATATACAGTATACAACCTATATAATCATGCAATAAAAACCTTCATTTATGTGGGACCATTGCGTCAGGATGTTCATCTTTCATTTTCTACCAATTATAAATACTTTTACCTATTTGAAAATAATCTAGTTGCATTGAAAATTCGTTACAGGAAGTATACACCCATCTCAAAGCACTTCTTTGCATAACCAGTATTCTAACATCAAATCCTATCCACGTCATAAAATGAAACCCATCCAATGATGAAAGTCCCTCAAATATATGGAATACATCAATCGTTATTTGGTAGCCTACATTTACAGTATTATTTCAATCCGGATTGAACTTGAAGTGAACTGAAGAATACCGATTGAAACTTTACTGTAAACAAACCTGGACTGGACTGAATTAGTACTCGAGTGGGTAATCCACTCCAGTCGGCAAGGTGGACTGGAGTTGGAGAATCCTGATAGTAAGTTTACTCTAAACACTGCCGATAGGAGAGAACCAGGAGTGATAAGAAAGCAAATGCCGCCATTTTATAAGTGTATTGTTCAAATGTTTGCACGCACGATGTTTTTAAATTTCTTAAAATTAATTATTTTATTCAAGGGCAATAATACCCGAAAAAAATATACATGATGTGAATTGTTTGGGCCGAAATGGACGTACAATTCTTTTAATCATAATGTCGGAGAAAAAATATTAAAATTACATTACGGTAAAAAATATATATAAAGGAAGGGAGAGTTTTTTAAATCGATAAGACTAGAAAAGAAAATGCTGACTTCAAAAAGAAATCTGTAATAAAAATAAACAAATATACTCTCGCGTAATTATTTTTCGAGTATCGTTCTGTCAGACTGCTTGTCTCCTACGTATGCGAGCCGGGTTCGTAATATAGGCGGGATGGCTCCCGGATTTTCGCATGTGGGAATCGTGCCGGACGATGCAGTTGGTCGGCAGGTTTTCTCGGGGTCATCCCGTTTCACCCGTTCTTGTATTCCGGCGCTGCCCCACAATCACCACGTTTCGCCCCCATCGGCTCTCAATACCTCGATGTTAAGAGCCGCCCAAATATATCCATCACCGTCAAGTATAGGCTGTTCACGGTTAAGTGAGCACTTTTTAAGGCCCCTATAAATATTTCCTTTCATACAATTTCCAACTTCCTGCTACTTTTTGTTATAAAAATGCAATGGGACCAATAAGCAGTGTATACATTTCACCACTATCAAAATTTAACATCTGAGGCTGCAATAAGATATATTTATTAGCGGTTAATGCCTTTTGAGAGGGCCTTAAAAAGTGTTCACTTTATCGTGAACAGCCTATATCGTTTGTTTTCTAGTTCACGCAGTTACCTAAAGTTGTCACTAGACACTTTGCAGCCCGTGTTCACTTCCTATTCACTTTCGGTCCATGTTCGATCCGTGTTCACTACATTTTGAATCCAGTCCGATTTTAATCGAGTCCAAAGTTTTACTCTAAACGGAAACCTTGTGACTACATTCCATAGTCCCACGAACAGCTGCTTGCAATAACATGAAAACAGAAATATATTTTTATTGGTCGCGTCATGCGACCGAGTGTCATGGCGATACTAGCACAATTACGAACAAAACATTAGTTTACTTATACGCCTAAAACGATTTGCCTGTTAATTAGTGACCGAAAGTATTAATTACTATAGTAAGCGATATCAGTAGGACGAATAAACATGTGGCGCACTAATCAACGAAAATGGCGCGTTTCGCAAACGCCGTCATCTGTTCCAAGACAATGGTTCCAACTGCGGCGATGTTGGGGAAACAACATGATCAAAATTATTTTCTCTGTGCAGCCTCGTCGATCGCAGAACTCACTACCAAACACAACGCACACTACAGAAAAGTTACGGAACTTCGGTGTTAACGGCAGAAAACTTCTCGTCAGCAGAAAGTTTACAGACAAGAACAAGTCCACAAAGCAGATAATCTGAAGTTAAATTAAAACCCATTATGGCTATTGGTGCAGCATACTTGCTCCTCGCCCACGACAGAAAAAAAAACACGTAATTTAAGGTGTTAATTTATATCGTCGCACGAGACAAAGCCTGTTAGTTATAACTTTAAAATGAAAATAGATATTATGCACGCCAGGTATTTTTTTTATATTCTTTGTAAACGTGCGACGTCAAATTGAAAAGTATTGAATTCATCCGAAAATATCCCAGCACGTAACTGCATATTTCTCGATGTAACGGTGATGGGATTAGGCTTATCTATTCTAATAAACCTCATGGCGTCTAAGCTTAATACTCGGCTCGTAGTGGAAAACGTGCAGAAAGAGACGTTTACATATAACAATTATGTAAAAAACTATGTTGATATTTAACATACCCGTATCACGTTCACCAATTCTGACACACAATTATAAACTAACTTGACTGCGGTGAAAGAGTGGTTTATTAAGTTAATAATGCTGGTTACACTTTTCTAATTTGTAAGAAAACTTATGTTACTCCCAGCTGAAATCTTTTCTTTTTTTAATTCCATATAAATACACTGCCGGAAAATTAAAATATTGCACCACGGAGAAATCATATGACATCCACGGAACGGGGTAAATAGCGAGAGTACGGGGTTGTAGCCACAGAGAAGTTCATGCAAGTGCGTTTGCATTTGACCTCACACCCGATAGTGGCGTTCCAAGCGACCACCAACCATCGTAAACACTGACTGGCATGTAGTCAAAGTCGCTTTAACGCGAGAAACATCAGACGATACCAAGCAAGTATACAGAGTGTTAAAGAATGCCAGGAAGATGCCGAAGACGTCACTTACGCAATTGACGACTTCGAGAGAGGATTCATAATCAGGCTGGAAACCGAAGGATGGTCGTATCGCCGTACAGCCCAGCGTGCGGATCGTAGGGACCACACTGCCCCGATGTTGTTGGGAGCAGTGAATACGTGAAAGCACCAACACATAAGTGGACCGCCTCAAGACGGATGAGGTCGACCACTAGTCGAGAGTATCGAGGGATCGTGCGCCAGGCGCTGAGGGATCCGATGGTAACCTGGTGCACGATACTGTCCAGTGTTTAGGCTTCTGCGTGCTCGTGAACCATTTCCCGGCGCCTTTCGTAGGTGGATCTGTGATCCCAGCGCCCATTTCATGTGCTGCCATCAACTATGCTACAGCAGTGGCTCTATTTGCAGTGGAATGCCACAGACTGGCGACGAGTTGTGTTAAGCGATGAGAGCCACTTCGTCGTGAAGGCTGACGATCATCGCGCCTGGGCGTGGAGGGCCCCTGGTGAACGCCACGATCACAGCAACGCTATCGAGCGACACACGACCCTCAAGGTAGGCATTATGGTCTGGGCAGTCGTAGCCTACGATTGCCGATCCGCTCTCGTCGTGGCACGTGCAACAGTCACGGCCCAGGATTCGAGGTGCAATGTTCCAGGACAATAATGCCCGACTGACTGTCTACGTCATGTCCATACACTACCATGGCCTGCCCGCTCACCTGAAATGGCACCAATCGAGCATGTGTGGGGCCAGTTGAAACGCTAGCTGCCACCGTACTACAGTATCCGGGATCTGGAGCACATGGCTAAACAATTGTGGGCCCGTCCGCCTCAGGACAACATCCGGCGTCTGCTGTACTCCATGCCACGTGCTATTAACGATGACTAGGTGGCCTATCACAGATCCTTATGTAATTTTTTTACTGCTCAGTTTTAGAGATCTTTCTCTATCACTTCCTCTATAAAGTTTCAGTACCATCTGGTGCATCCTTCTGCTATTTTTGTCATCCAGCACAGTACCCCTTATTTTTTTCTTCTCTGGCAATCGTATCGAATGAAGACCTTATGCACGCGACATGAAATAAAATAACGCCATTTCATACACTTCAAGGATGCTTCATAAAAGACACATACACGACGAACATTGACCATGTCGTAAAAAAAATAGCTGCTTTCATTTTAATAGGTTTATTGGGTACAAGTATTTCGCCATAAACCGATTCTCACCAAAAATTTTTTAGATAAGTATGTTGTATAACAAAACATGTACCCGATTTTAAGATAATTGTGTATCCTGGCAGTATATATTACCAACACCAAGTGTTGCTACGCAGGGTTTGTTTGTCCGCCATTTTGTAAGACAGTGCTACAATAAATAAATATCTCTTCTCACCGCTGGTCGTGGGTCGTCCACCCTAATGTGGTCCCCTGATACTCCGTTGTCTAGTCGATACTTCTGCTGATGATGAGTTCTATAATCCAAGGGAGACGATCAACGGATTCCTCCCACATTCGGCAAACAAGGTGGCTATATGAATATTTTAGCTTAGTATTCGATATCTACGAGTCCATGTAGGCCTACCAATGTCAACTTATCTTTGTATGCTGACAGTATATATTTCAACCATAAAATATGTCCACAGTTCTGTCCTTCATTTTGTAAATGTTTTCTATCATACATATTGTATTAATCAACCGATTCTCGCTACATTTTGCACACTAGTAATGCTACAGTAGTACATATTAAGCATTTATTTTGAAAGTGTGTCAATATAAATAATTTACACAAAATGTCACCTATTATACAAAAACAAGTTTTTGATGCTGATAACATCTGCTGGATATGTCATACATGCATATGTAGGCTGTTCACGGTAAAGTGATCACTTTTGAGGCCCTAGTTACTTTTTCCTTTCAGCCATATTTTATCCTTTAACCACCTTTTAAAATAAAATATTGCCATGTAAGTATAAAACACAGTGTGTATAATCCACCGCACTATGAAGTTAACGTCTAAGGCTAAAACAAAAT
The DNA here is from genome assembly GCA_029891345.1 of Dryococelus australis. Classification (NCBI taxonomy): domain Eukaryota; kingdom Metazoa; phylum Arthropoda; class Insecta; order Phasmatodea; family Phasmatidae; genus Dryococelus; species Dryococelus australis. Next base: position 120,877,952 of record CM057000.1, on the reverse strand, counting down.
GAATTTACTGACTATTATTCCAAACGAGACCGCTTTCAAAAGTGCTCACTTTACCGTGAATAGCCTATACAAATATTTGTTAAGCGTACGTGTGGGACAGCTCCACTTGTGAAAGAGCTTTTTTTTTTTTAGCTACATCTCGCAAAACAATAAACCTACTACACCCAAAGTTAGCACGCAAGTAGAGCTGCGGTAGGCTATGTAAACTGACATGATTCGTATTTCCAATGTTCCAAGTTACTATGCCCTCTCTGCCAAAACGGTGGACTGTTTACAATCGAAGGTGATGCTCCGAAGCCTTCCTCCCTAAATTAAATGGTTGCACACTGGTTGACGGTACAAGTGTTACTTGGTTCGAGCCCCATGTAAGTCGTATATGTATTAGTAGACTACTTGCCTCGCTAATGTTATGTTACACATGTTTCTGGTACTGTATGTGATTACATTGTTGTCGTCGAGATAAGTCCTACCTCATCAGAAATGTTTAAATTCATCAGAATGGCGCATCTATGTAGAGGAACGTATGCCAATTAGTTATATTAGTTTACACATATAACATACGAACTTAATGAATTAGTCTAACAACTGTAAAGTAATATTGTTATTAAAATATGTCAGATATTAATAGAAACCTGCAAAATCCGGGTTAATGTTTAGCGGCAGGCTGTACTTCAAGTTACTGTGCATTTGCCCGACATCTGCCACGGGACGGCAGTATGTCTGGCACGCCTCATGGGATTCTTGAGCCAATAACGTAACTACACAGGCGGACTGACCAATCTTCTACGGGGCGAGTCCTTTAAAAGAGGCCCCGGGTCTGTATTTCTTTAGTCCCTCGCTCTGTTACACACATGTCCCATAGGGCCTCTTTTAAAGGACTCGCCCGGTTTAACGAAGTCAGACAGGTAGGCGAGTCCACTTAAAGGTTGGCGGCCAATAAAACCACTGACTGTGCTCATTTATGTAAAAGGCAGTGGAGTTTATCGTGTCACCGAAGGTCAACGTGAATTTTGCAGGTTCTACACATTACATATAATGCATACTATACAATCTGAATGTAAAACTAAATTAAATTAATGAAAGTAGTATTTAATTTAATAATAGTAGCAATTGACAGAATTATTGTGAAGACACTATAGTTTCTGTGAATTCAAAATGTCAGTATAGGTCATTCACAGTAAAGTGAGCACTTTTGAAAGCCATCTGATTTTGAATAAGAGTTAATAAATATATTTTATCTTAGCCTTAGATGTTAACTTCCAAGTGCGGTGAAATCTACACGCTGTGTTTATTACTTATATGACAACATTTATTTCAAAAAGTAGTTAAAGGATAGAAAAAATGGCTGAAATAAGAAACTATAGTGGATTTCACGAAAGTGAACAACCCAAGGGCCGTGTTTTCTCTACCCACAGACACAGTTGAGATTCGCTCGGCGCTGCAACCACGGACCCTGGCGAGTGCCTCAGCAGCGCGGCGGGCACTTAAAGCTCAAGATCGCGTTAAGGCGGTTATTGAGAAAGGAGTGTGGGGGGGGGGGGGAAGTGGAGGCGACACCACAGTAACCGAGTTTCTCGCAGTTACGAAGTTATCTGCCGAGACGAGCAGCTCCGGGCGCGGTCGTGCTGCGCTGCACTCTCCCAGGGCGTAACTCATAGACTAAAAAAGAGGTAGACCGATTAAGGTGAATTCCCACACGCCATTTTGGAATTATCGATTTTCACCAAAGCTTCTATTTTAGGAGTATTGAAATTTTCTGCACGCCAGTAGTAAGGGAGTGCCGGTTTCAGATCAAATGAATGCCGCTTTTATTAATTGGATTAACCATTTGATATCAATTTACTCGGGTTAAGGATTAATCCGATTTTATTCCGACCAAAAATTTAATCCGATTTTAATCCGATCAAAATTTCGTTAATCCTTAATCCGATATTAATTCCAATTTTTTTTGGGATTTTGTGTGAATTGATAAGTGTATAGTTTACTGCAAAGGTGTGCTAAGCACTTTATTTATTTTCTTTTTTTGGGGGATAAGGTGCAGCTATGGTAGATGTTGTCAGCACGACGACTGGCACTCGATGAGGTGCGTCGTGTTGGGGACAGGGTATATATGTGGCGAGTTCTGTCCAAGAGTGGCCTAAGTGTAAATTTCTTGGGTTGGTAGTGATATTGCTCGTAGATGGTGTTGGGAGATAGGTGATTTTGAAATATAGTATTATTCCGAATGAATAACAGCATTGCACAGGAGAAAAAATCATTTCAGAGTGTTTAAACAAGAACTACTTATGAATTAATTACCCGCATCGAATCGTAAATTTCAAACTATCACAACTACATGAATAACATCTGGTGTCGATATATGATAAACGATCACAATTACATGACTCTCCAGTATAAAATGAATTAATTAGCAAATAATAAATGTCCCTATAAATTATACGACAGTTTTCCTAAACACATGATATATGAAAAATGTGACACTACTTGAGACCTCTCTCACATACCTGACAATATTTTAAAACACGTCCATCTGCCTGTGAGACTGGTGAGGAACTTTTGAAACCGAATCCACAGATTAAAAGATATTCGTTTATTAACATACATAAAAAAGAAAACGTTTAATATACATCCATTCGCTTGGAAGATCGCTGCAGCACTGACTTGTATATAGCACTTACATCAACGTATAAGCTGCGTCGGCCTATGTTTGATTATGGACTGAGGTGGAAAATTCGAAAATTTTAATGAAAATACAAAAAGGCTAACATACACAAGTACATTAAAATAACTAAACAAGTAATTAAATCGAACCAGGAGCTCCCCCAAAACACATCTGTCCGCTTTGGAGGCTGGTGAATGAATGAAGGGAGCTTACATCGAGAGCCTGAATATGTATACATGGAGCATAGTTGCAGGCTGACAGGCAACTGAATTGAAATTTACAAGAAAAACTCTGTATTCGTCCTACAACAGACACAGAAACAATTTTTTTTAAATTTAAGTTTCACTATTGTAAAAATAATTCACTTTTAACAGCAATTTTTTTCTGTCGAAGTGTAGGGACACACAGGTGACTTAATCCCACAACACTTTATAGAAACGTACTATATATTATTAAAAATAATGTACGCATTATAATTTTTTTCTATTAAGTCTGTGAAATTCACGACACTAGTTACCAAAGCGACAGTTGAAAATCATACCAAGATTCGTCAACCAAACTCAGAAACGAGGTTTATACGAAAATTATTTTATTCACGATAAATTATTTTTTAAATATTAAAACGAGGATTGCTTACCGAGAATTGTGGCTAGCACTCTCCGAAGCCCATTGGCCGACACCGTAAATCGGGGACCGCTCTGTCCCTTGGTCGCGTCACGAACCCCGCTGACTGCCGCGCCTGGTGAAGTCGGGAGAGCTGCTGTATATGTGTATCCTGGACAAGTGTTTGCGAAGAACTAATATGGCGGCAGGCAGCAAGAACTGTTTACATCGCTCCTCACTGCACCCTTTCCCCCCTTGACCAGACCGCATTTTCGGCAATCTGTTGCCCTCCCCTTCAATGCAGAGTTCGTTTTTGGAGGGCTGCTCTGTCCATGGTCATGCAACAACACCCCTGAGGGCATTTTCGGCGAAAAGTCCCTCTACCCTACCCCACTCCAAAGCTCCGGTCCACACACAACACTCCAAAAACCTGTTTAGCGCCAACCACCTATCCGCCTACACCAGCCCAGAGTTCGTTTTTGGAGGACTGACCCCTTCCAATACCGTGCTTCGCAAAACCTGCCCATGGCTCCCTCGAGGTCAGAAAGTGTTTTCGGATGACTGCCCTGTCCATGGAGGGTGCTGCACAGACCCCCGCTGTCGATTCGACACACACCTCATCCCCTTACACCACTCAAGAATGTGTTTTTCGGATATCTCGAGAAATGCTTGGTCCACACAGCCCTGGTCCCCCTCCCTTCACCTACCAGCCCAGAGCGTGCATTCTCCAACATGAGAGATGCCTCGGCGTGGAACGGAGGTTTGCTTCAAGGCCAAAGCGAGTCTTTTGTGCAAAAACATTTGGGAAGCCTACATCCCTCGGGACAGCAGTGGATTTTGAACTGACCTGGGCTAGCTGACTGCCCCTCTCCCCCACAAACTGTTACTTTGACTTGGAGACTGAAGCTTCCTCCTATTTTTTGAGATGTAAGAGCCTGGTGTATTCCCAGCAAAATAAAAATTTCACAAGTCCTGCTGACGAAACTTTATTTTCTGCATCACTACAAAATATGTTCCAACCAAAACACTTAATATTTTAATTATGTAAACTTTTTTCCTGTTTCCAGCAAACTTTATTCCATTTTCTAGCAAATTTTATACCATTCCCAGCAAACTTTATTCAGTTTTCCAGCAAACTCGTTTAAGTTTAAACTAATCAATGATTTATTTTCATACCTACACATCTATAAGACATAGTTTTAACTCGAAAAAAAAATGTTTAAGTAATGAAAACCACACATCTTTCCACTTACACAAGTTAAACTTAGAAAACCATTCACGCCCTATTCGATTTAAGCAATATTCAAGTTAGACTTTTTACAAACACTGAAAACTTATGTGAAACAAACTTGTTCGAAAAGTTTTTAAATTTCAATCTGTTTTTTTATTTGTGCATATTTCACGTGTATAATTCTCCATAAGTTTCCTAGCCTATAATTTTTAGACAGTTCTATCATATAGGAAAATATGATGAATGATATTTTAAGTATTAATTAGTTCCAAATTTATTTGGGAAAGGGAATTGACTATAGCGACGTGTTTTTACAAAAGATATGGGGACGAGTCATTCTTAAGCCTCGTGGTCAAAGTCAGTCAGCGGATGCCTGAGAATTGAGTGCATGGGGAGCAAGCGAAACTTAGGTCTCAAGAGCCGATATTGGTGAATCGCGTGGAGTTGGAGCAGTGTAAAAGACAGCGTGCACAGGCAGGATTTGGGCCGCTCATGAGGCAGAGCGGACGAGAGAATGAAAACTGGTTCAGAAAAGCACCGCTGTCCGCAGCCCAAACCACTATCGAAACTCGCCCGCATCCATCCGCCCGACAAACCCCCTTCCCCACTGCTTGTGCTCTGCATGCAGACCCTACAGGCGCCTGTGTGCATATGCGACAGCAGGAGGGAGAGTCGTTACTTCCCCTCCAGCCACGCCACTCAGCGACATCAATTGCCATCCCCACAGCTCGCCTCCACAAAACACTGTGCTTCGCGACCTGCCTTGCCTAGTCTATCTTTCCCAGCTACACATTTGGAGCAAACGGACTGTGTTAACAACACAACATTGCACTGAATTTTAACCCCAGTTTTGAATAGCAAAAACTTTCCAACTTAAATACCCTTTTTTTATGATTTTTACACCGTAAAATTTTTGTACGGCGTAATTTTTTTTTAGATTTTAAACTAGAAAATTTGGATGTTCCAATAGCGACATAATAACTCAAGTTTTTCAACGTGACGAAGAACCACTTATTATACAATGTATATTTGATGGTAAAAGAATGCAATTTTCTGTTCAATTACGTTTTCTTTCGTATTTACAATTACAGGCAGATGTACATTTTGTTTTATAAACTTCATGTCTACACAATTGGACAGTATAACATAATATATGTAACATATAGCATACTAACATAACATAATGTACTAAGGTAATGTATCATAACATACCAACAATATGTATCATAACATACTAACATAACATATCGTAATGTATTGGACTGTACTAACATAGCATATCATAATGTATTGCAATGTACAAACATAATGTATCGTAACATATTGTAACATACTATCATAATGGATCGTAACATATTTTAATGTTTTGTAATATATTGTAATGTACTAACATAACATGCTAACTTTAACTATAAATGTAGGTCTATATATTGGTTTCACATTCAGTTGAAAACAATGGTTCATACTAAACATATCAAAAAAGGATGTGGTGTATTGAATACATTGATTAATAAATTACCATTTGAATTGCATTTACCGAAATACAATTATTATGGACCAGGTACTAACCTTGCCAAACGTTTAGCACAGAATGATTAGATAATGCTTGTGAAGAACACGATGTTGTTTACGATCTAACAAACCATTTGAAAGAAAGACATATAGGAGATACAATTCTAGCCGATAAAGCTGCAAATATAAGGAAAAATTCATCTACATCTACAGGTGAATTGCTAGGAGCTCGGGTTGTTGATAAAGTTATGCTCACAAAGGTGAAGAGAGGCTTTTCCTATGGAACATAAAACTAAAAGAAAAACAAAGAAAGGAGAAATAATTCTGTTCCTATTTCCAGCATTAACAGCTCTAGATCAATCCTCGGAGGGGTTTCAGTAATTAGTAGAGCAGTTAAATCAAAAGGTAAAGATACATTTGAAACCTTATAAAGTTGGACAAGGACGAAACAACTCCAAATGGGGAATAAAATGTAGAAGTCCTAAATAGTCTTCCAAAATGTGCACTTACAAACAAAGATATTAATGTATTTTTAAAGAAACTGGATATTCCCTACTTACGAGGTGTGTATATGAGAGATGATTTACCAAAGAAACTAAATCTTCGTGAATGTATGATTGTTAATTTAGATTCGATACAAATCGGGTCGCATTAATTAGGAACATAAATCATTAATTGTATTATGACAGTTGCGGCAATTTACATCGTCCAATTGAAATACATAATTATTTAAAAATCATGCAATTAAGGTACAATTGCAAACCAGAACAATTACCAAATACAATAAATTGTGGACATTTATATTTATGTTTTTGTCTATAAATATGATATATAAGTAAGTGAAATAGTAAAACATATCAGTAATATGTCAATTATGTTGATATTAAGTGGAAATTTGTCACAATTGTGTGCTGTATATTTCCCAGCTTTGGAGTTAGATGGAGAATGGCAAATAAGTCTAATCGAATTTGTTTCTTACAACACCATACCAAACATTGATATGCATTACCAATCATTTACCGCTCATATTGGTGTAAAAACTTACAAGATTGTGATAACAGCAGGATATTATGAGTTGGATGACTTAAAAACATTCATTAAAGCAGCATTACCTGAAGATGTACATTTCCAATTATGTGGCAATCCATATATATTAACTAGTGCAATGTATAGTAATGTCGATATCGATTTCTCTGAAGACAATTCAATTGCAAATATGTTAGGTTACTAATGGAGAGTATATCCAGATAATCAATTACATGAATCTTCAAAACAGGTTAATATATTATCAGCAAATGTATATCGTATAAATGTTAATATTGCAGGAAGTTCACATTTAAGGGAAAACCGACAAATACAATACATGAATTCACATGTGCTGTGGCTCCAGGATATAAAATAAGTGAAAAACCAAATACTTTGATATATCTTCCAGTAATAGTGAATAGTGTTAATTAAATAGATGTTTCATTTGTCGATCAAGGCAGTAAACTTAATAATTATAGAAATGAAGAATTTACCATCCATTTAGATTTAATAAAAGCTATGTAAACCATTGTATTCCATTGCACATTATAATCATGATGGTTATTGTGTGTAATAGTTCGGATGTAAAGTAGCAGTTCTTTTAATAATTATGTCATTAAGGATTGTATTTCGAAGAAAGGAAGTAAAACATACGTAAATGCAAGCATAAAACACTCACTTAAAATAAGTTACCTGTGAAGTTAACATGAGGCAACGAATTGAATTTAAAAGAATTAGGATGTATGTTTAATAGAAATGGAAGCCATACTTCATGTTGAAGAACCAATCACGTATGAAAATACTATCACCAATACGGAAATACATGTGTATAAACCATTCCAAGCAGGCGCGTACATGATTCCTTCAGAAATAAGGATTTCAAGACAAAATCATGATATTTACATGTTACCAATAAAATCAAGTTTAAGGTTTAGAGGAACAATTAAAAAGACAGCCAATGTAGGTAATCCAGCAACTACAAAAATTTTAAGAAATGTAATACTTCATTTAGTCGACAGAATTGCATATCTGCTAAATGGAGTGTAAATCTATCAAGCATGTGATATTTAATTACTTCCACGATAAATAACTATCCCTCTGGAACTATAAATGATCTTTATACAGGGCTTATAACTGGGTGCAGCAATGCTAGTGATTATTCACTACAAATAAACCCAGGTGAAAAATACAAAGTTTTTATACAATTAAGTATGGTTTTGGGATTTGCTAAATACTACAAACACATCATATTAAATGCTAAACAAGAATTAGTTATTATATTCGACAATACACATTTGAATGCCATATATGATACAGCTAATAACAAGGAAGGTGTAACATTTTAATTAAAAAGTGTTGAATGGTTGATGCTGCATATTGAAATTAACACTCGTGAACATGTAAGGTTTTTAAAATTTATCGAAAAGGGAAGAATTTAGACATTGCATTCAGATCGTGGGGTGTAGAGGTTATTCCAACTCTACTGTTAGCTCAAAAAATAGTGTGGAGTGTGAAATCAAGTTTTTCATCAGAAAAACCTAGATATGTTGTCATTTTTATTCAAACAAATCGACAAAACAATTTGAAAGCTGATAGATCAGTATTCGATAATCCTGATATGAAAAATATTAAACTGTATCTAACCAGCCAAGCTTTCCCCTATGTGGATTTAAATATGAACTTTGCTAATGGCGAATTCATTATTTCCTATTATATGTATAAAACATATCAGGAAACATACTGTAACAAAAGCAGTTCACCAATCCTAGAACCCAAAACATTTAAAAGTAGAGGAGAATTATTTGTGTTTGGTGTAGCCAAAGAAGACGACATGATTACAAACAGTGTGATTGATTCACGAATTGAAATTATTGAAAATACACCAAGCCTGTCAAATACACAAGCTTACACTCTGATAATTCATTATAGATTAGCAAGTTACAGTGTAAGAGATAAGATGGTGAAAATAATGAAGTGAGTTAGGAGGCGACGAACCATGGCTACAACGAGATATTTTGCAATATGCAAGGATTTCAATCTGCAGACAAAAAATTGTCATTAAAGTATTTGCTATTACTGATATGGAAGAACATACAACTGTTTTCACCTTCAAAGCACCGTTAGACTGGAAATATCTAACTCCCAAGTACAAGAAAACTAATAGATGGGTAACCAACCATCACCACAGTTTAAAATGGGAGAGTGGGTGAATAGAGTTTGAGAATGTTGAAGATATTTGCAAACATTACCTAAATAATTGTGAAATTTAACTAGGCGGACTCGAGCAAAAACACATTTTAGAAAGTGTGTGGAACGGGAAAGTAACAGATATTCCAAAAGAATACAATTGCCCATAATTCAAACCATTACATAAAATACACAGATCCAATTCGATATTCTTCTCTAGAGAGGAAAACTGTAATTTAATACTTAGTTGGGCAATGATATATGATTGGGTTGAAACAGATAATGATGATTCTCCTCCTGAATCACCCATATATATTATTCGAGTGATATGGCACTATTTGAGATGAGAGAACTAATGAGTGAAATTTAGTATAAAAATTATTTTGTAGAAGAAACCCACTAGTTCGTAAAGATGGATCAACAAGACAACGAAATCACCTGTTCTTGCATACAGATCGAAGTGTAAATTGAATATCAGCAAGTTATTAGCACATTGAAGTAAATCATTTCGACTCTGTCTCGGAAAGAAATAGTTTTAGTATCTTTGTGACATTCCTACTGTAAGCATGTCTTTCTTCCACCTAATTGGTATTTACTTGTCTTTCACCCTTGGAAACTCAAATGTGAATTATTCTTGTTTGTATAATGGAATAATACGTCATTTTGGAGAGATATGCGATGGGTTGTTTCATTTCAAAAATATCCAATGTCCCATAGAGGGTGAAAAATGTAATGATTTAATATCTTGTCCAGATCTGAATAAATGTCCTGCATACCATATGTGTCCGAATACAAGTCTACCAGCGAGAATGGATAAGTGTATTCGCACTTTTATGAAACATTTCCTGATTTACCAGCATGTATAATATAATACGCACCCGAATACACAAAAAATTATAATAATCACACAGATGAATATACTATAAGTATTGCCAAGGAGAGAATGGAAAATATATTATGTAAAAAAGTATTTTTGTAAACATACAGTGATGAGAAAATGTATTCTGTAAGCAAAATGTAAGAAAAATGTAACAAAATAAATGGTTTGAAACTGTTTTTTCTGTTTTACTGACTTTACGGATGTGTGAATTGTAATATTCCCATATTCTGACAAACAAATGTTACATAAACTATGTTTGCATCCATTTAACAATCAAATCTAAATATGTTTGTACATAAAGGTTTGTGCGTGGGATATTGATTAAATAAACCTTTAGTAATTTGAAAGCAATTTAATATATAAAACCCTGTAAATGTAATATTATTCAAACATATTATGTTTAAAAGAATAATGTAATCGAATTGCTTCCTGGAATTGCCTATAACTACCTATAAAAGGTGTACACCTTGAAATTTCATTCTAATCTTTGAATAGTACAGAAGAAATGAGGTCTTTGCTGTGTTGCTTCTGCAGTAAAGAATTTACCCCTCTGTGCATCGTGCATCGACATGAAAGAACAACGTGTGGAACGAAATCTACAAGAAAACAGTTTGAGTGTGAATTCTGTAAGAAGCAGTTTTCTTGGAGTGATGCATTGAAAAGACATTGAAAAACTTGCAACATTGATTCTTCACCTCCACTTGCTTCACAACTTGTACCACAATCAACACCACAAACACCGCCACATCCTAAGCCAGCACCACATCCTAAGCCAGTATCACAAACAGCACCACATCCTGAGTCAGCACCACATCCTACACTAGCACCACAAACAGCACCACCTTCTAAGGCAGCGCCACAGTTAGCTCCGCAGTTAACATTTCGAGCTCCACCCACTGAATTACCTCCAAATATTCGATGTGTTAATTCAAGGATAAAAAGTAATTTGATTTCCGACTCTCCAGCTTCAGTGAAAAGTTCATCATCCTATCTCAGATACGAGATATTGGCTATCGCGTTTGCCGACAGGCTAACTGATGGGCAGATAGTTAATGCTAGGTTTAACAGTAATGCAGACTTTTCTCATTTTTTCACGAGGTGCAGAATTCCTTTGATATATTTAACTAAAACATCACCCTGACCTATTAGAATTAGTATAAAAGAAACATGTAAGTACTTTAAATCCGTCATGGCAGAGGATGACGTTACAGAAACCTATTATTTTCAAAGTAATTCCCTTCCTCTCCTACACTCATCCGATGTTGGGGAACTTTATTACAATAACATAGTACCTTACTTAACAACCAGACTTGAAGAATTTAGGGCTTGTTGAAGCAGGTAGACTTTACAACTGATATCAAAAATGTATGTGCATATCTCCCAATACCGACCGTTCACTGCTGGAAACAAGTACACTAAATAATCCAAGTTTATTACCGATAAGAAGGCTTGTAATCCGATGCTGCTTCATTACTCGCCTCGCTTCACCCTCATCGACTCTCAAGACCCCAGTTTAAAGAACCGCCAAAATCTCTTCACTTGCTCCAATGCACAGATAAATATTTTTACTACAAAGTTTTAACACAATTGGAAATCTGTAAATTTCCTGTTCCACGAAACCCACAATGTGTGTAGAGCCGCTGAACTTCGAGCCTTGCCTCATGTCACTATTATGTGTATGTCAACTTTCCTCAGCAAATTTTACACTTCTTGCATTTCTGCGCTTCATTCAGTTGGCTGGTGTATCCCTGTGTGATATTATAGAATTCCTGTCTACATTTTTTCTGCAACACTACACTCAATGCCATTATAAATTCAGCTCTACTATATGCTATACCACCAATGAGGTAGTTAAATTGCACAATAGCATCTACGAGTCAATTAAACTGCTAGCCATATCAAGAATGAATTAAATAACTAATAGTGTCTTAAAATAACTTATCTGCAATTCTAATGGCCAGCAAGCCATTCTAACAGCTAGCGAGCCAAGACCTCATCTAGAATTATGCTGTGAATAACAACTCATCACAGATTTGAGAGTAACGAAATCGTCTTCCCTCAACATCAACCAAATGTTACCAGCCTCATTCCAAGAAAAGAAGATTGAGCGTTTTATCTGTATATAAATAAACATTTTTAAGAAGAATGTGGTTTTTGTATATGTAAATAAATATTGTGTTTGTTGGAAAAATGGGATATATTAGAAGTGTATTTCAAAGTGAATGTGTGTTTCATTTATCTCCAAATTGTAGATCTGTAAGTTTATAAACATATATCTTAAAGAAAGGGTGAGTCAATGTTTATACATATGTATATGTATATATATATATATATTACTACTTTATCCACCAGGGGTTGTAGCTTTGCAGTTGTTTGTGTGAAGAACATTTATTTATTAGGGGCGTTACCTTTTTTTTACATATATATCTTGAAAAATGCATATCAACATAACAAAACCAAAATTACCTGGTTAATTGATGATATGTTTTAAGTGAGCAGAAATATTTGGATGTGAACTGAATACGTACTTTTTCCTTCAGTCGGTTTAACAAGTGTGTGTTTGTTTGCAACAATTGGTGAATCACTTTGTCTGAGTGCTTTCCACTACAGCAAGCAATACTCTCTCGCTGTGAAATCAGTTTGTGTGAATATAACCTAAAAAATAGCTAAATTATTCGTATTACCTAAAAACTGCGAAATCATTAATATTTAACACATAAAGACTATGGAGATTCGCAATGAGTAAACAATTTTGTGTCAACAGAAAACAAGACTAAATAAATAATTAAATTATATTATATGCATTTTAAATACAAATGTAAAATACAGTTAATGGGTATTACCAAACTCTGACGATTCCTACGAGATATTTAAAACATAGAAATTGCATTTACCCAATATTTGCTTTTATTGTGTAAACTAGATAATTTTATGTTTAACACTTTGTGTGAAGCCTGTATAAATCCTACAACTGGGATGTGTTCAGGACATGTATAAAACTAAAGCATTGCTAGCAGCCCTTTTCCCAAGCGAAGTCGTCCCTCATTGGCTAGTGCTCAGTTATAGGATAGAAAAGATGAACAAAATCGTGCCATCCTACAGAGGTTTCCCATCCTGTTCACGCATTGGCACCGACCCCCATGCTTCGCCTGGCTGTAGCGACAACCCGCAATACTTGCTAGGTTCTAACTTCATATATCTGCTCGAGGTTCACTCCTCGCTCACAGTCTTCGTAGCACTATTTCTCGAAATGTTTCTGTTTTTCGCATATTTAACCTCAGTAACATAAAATACGATAGGAGTTAGAATAATTCTATGCGTGTTAATAGAATGATTTATTTTTTATAATCCTTGATTAATGTTTGAATTCAGTTTCTCTACTAGTGTAAGTACGGGACTCTCTAAACTTTTATTGCGATAGTTTACAATGTAGAAATCTTTCCAGTAATTTTAAAGTTAGTGCGTGGTTATTATTTTTTAAGTAAACCATGCGTTATTAGGCTAGGATTCGTAAATGTGGATTTCCAAAAGTAGCCTGCATGTGTTCGCTATGAGAATTTTTTTTTTTTTTTAACTTTCTCTGCAATACATTTTCGAATGAGTTTTTATTAAAGTTATTTCGGATCGATACACTGTGTTTGTGATAAGTAATTTATTATTTATTTCATCATTATTCTTCGACTAAATGTGTGGACTGTTTAATTCAATTTGTTTGTTTAGTATTTGTACATTTATACCATTTGTGCCAAATTTATATGGATTAATCATTCGAGTCGTTCGTCTAATTCGTAATTAGGTAATATTTATACATTTTCTCGCAAATTATGTGCAATAATTAAATAGTGAGAGTTGTTAAAATATATTCGTTTGCAGCAAATGTTCAAACACTTGAGAGTCTAATTGCAAGAATTTTTTCAAACATATCCTGGGCACAAAGGTTTGAAGGCTGCTGACAAGCTCAAAGTATGGCGAGTCAGGGGAAGGGATGGGTGGGGGAATAACTATTCCTCTCACTGAACCGGACAGTGCAGATTTTCGGGAGAGTCCACAATTAACGGGTAAAGTGTAGTTTTGCAAACAAATAAACACTTTGGAAGAGTTCAACTTGGTGTATTGAGAAGTGTCTGGCAGGTGGAGAGTCCCTGAAGTTGTTGTTGGACAAAAGATGCGATCTGGGCTGGCAATGAAGGGAGGAGGGTGGGTGTTAATGGCCTTGAATCGACAGCGAATATGGGTGTTTGGACTGGGGAGTTCTCCAGCCCTCCAAAAACGAACTATGTGGTGGGGGTGAAAGGCGTGGGTGCGTGGGCTTGGACAGAGCAACCCTCCGAAAACGAACTCTGCATTGAAGGGGGAGGGGGCTGCATGACCTTAGATAGAAACTGTCTTTTCGCACAAAGAAATGGTCTGGAGAAGGGGAGGGGGAGGGGGTGCAGCGAGGAGCGACTTGAACAGTTCTCACAGTCTGCCGCCATATTAGTTTCACAACAACCTTCACCCTGCATAGACATGACATATATATATTTGCATATATATGTCATGTCTATATATACACACACACCCTGTCCCCAACACGGTGCACCTCATCGAGTGCCAGTCGTCGTAATTACCTCTACCAGAGCTGCTCCCCACCCCAAAAAAATAAGAAAAAATTAATAAAGTGCCTTAGTACACCTTTGCACTAAACTATACACTTATCAATTCACACAAAATCCAAAAAAGAAAAATTATCGGATCAAGGATTAACGAAATAAAGTTGATCGGATTAAACAAATTCTTCGGATTAAGATTGGATTAATCCTTAATCCGATTAAATTGATATAAAATATGTAATCCAATTAATAAATGGGTAATCCATTTAATAAAAGCGGCATCCCTTTGTATCTGAAACCGGCACGCCCCTACTACTCACGTCACATCCTGAATAGTAGCTTCCCTAACTTTAACGAACTGCCACAGCTTCACTACATTATTAGTTTTTAGCTGGTAACTGTCGAGGCGAAAATGCGAGATTATTTCTTGCGAACGATTACAAAGGCGACTATATCAACAGTAAATAAGAAATACAGACCTCGGACAATACACTAGGCAATACTCTGTGCTCTATCGTTCCAAAAAAAAAAAAACATGATACAAAACTAAATTTACAGAGTATGGCAAAGATTCCATAAATCCAAGATGGCGGGTTGGGAATCTGCATTAAGCTGGACTCACAACTATCCGTCGTCCGTCAGTCCTTCTGTACGGCAAAATTTAATAATATCGTTATCTTTCTTTATAGGCTATTCACGGTAAAGTGAACACTTTTTAAGGCCCTTCAAAAATTTTCCTTTTAACCAATTTTTATCTTTCCCTCACTTTTTAACATCAACATTGCCACGTGGTTCATAAAATTGGCGTATACTTTCACCACTCTCGAAAGTTAATATATGCGTCTGCAATAAAACATACTTATTAGTTGCTATTGCTTAGTGGGAGGGCCTTAAAAATGCTCACTTTACCTTTAACAGCCTATAGTTGGATGTATATTTTGGTTGGAAATACATTTTCAAGAGAAAACATCTTGGGAAAGTAATTTTTTTACGTGATAAAAGTTTATGCTGAATTATTGTTTACATTTTAAATTCCTGAATTTACCACCAAAGAAAAATAAACACTTATCCACTCCTGTTTTTTTAATTCAAAGTGCGTGTTCACGTCTACGGAATGAAATCAGCAGGTGGTGGCCCATCCGTCCGTCCGTTAAATGTTAAAGTTTGAGAAATATTTGATGGGTTTACGGATAGAAACAAAAGTGGTCCTGTGGTTGGCTGGCGATCACATGACCGCCTGATGGACAGGCGACTGACGGATGCGACGGATGGTTGTGAGTCCAGCTTTATTCGTCTTCTGCGCATGTATAGGCTGTTAATGGCAAAGTGAGCACTTTTTAAGGCCCTGCTAAATTTTTCATTATAATTAATTTCTACCTTTATGCCACTTTTTAATGTAAAAATTGTAATATGATTAACAAACACATTATATACATTTCTTCACTCTGAAACGTTTACGCCTGAGACAGCAATAAAGTATACTTATAAGTGTTAATGCATTTTGGAAGGGCCCTAAAAAGTGCTCACTTTACCATGAACAGCCTATACCCAAAATTGATCTACCCCAAAATAACACAACTGTCAAAGTCGCGTTTTCAGTAGCGACGAACACATTTTTTTACATCTCAATTTTTAAATGACATTCCCTATCATATGAATAAAATATTTTTTTTACCAATTTCAGTCTAATCAAACTGCATTGCAGACTGGTTAGAGGAAGTATACAATCTCAAAGGATTTGTTTACGAATGAGTTCTGTAACCTAAAATCCACTACATGCCGTTTTTGCTCGACGTGTAGGCAGAAAAGCAGTTCGATGTTGGGACACGGAGATTGGTTGTGCGCAGCCAGCGAGATCGGTCTACCCCATTTTCAGTCTGTGGGCTTAACCCATAGGAGTGCGCACAAGTGGGCCAGGTGTATCGTACCCCCAACCCAAATATGGGCATTCAATATGGCAATTTCGCCCACACATTTGCTTTTCGCCGATTATTGCTGTCGTAAACAAGTGCGAAAAAAATAAGCCTTTGAACAAGAGTGCTTTGTGCGAGACAGTTCGTACACATTTGAGTGAGTGGAGATATTTTGGCGTACCTTAACAGCAAGGTCTCGAGAGCCGATGAGGATGAAGTGAGGTGATTACGGAACAGCGTCGGAATTAGAGGGGGGCAGAGGAAGGTGAGAACCCCGAGAAAACCCGCCGAGCAACAGCATCGTCCGGCACGATTCCCGCACGCGAAAATCCGGAAGCGACCGCTCCTGGAATCGAACCCGGTCCGCCTAGGTTGGAGGCGGGTAGTCTAGCCACTACAACACCGCGGACCCATTCGTACTCATTTGAAATTTGTTAAAATGACTTCTGTATAGTGTAACATTTAACATCTATGGCAATATTTATGCAAACAATATATTAGTCTGTAATGTATATTAAAATAATTTACAGAACAAAAATCAGATATACAGGTTTTCAAGACACAACGTAACATATAAATAAAATTGGTAGTTCGTGACTTGGTTATTTTGGCCTGTCCTAGGTTTGCTTTGTCAGATATTTATATAATGTTCACGATAAAGTGAGCACTTTTGAAAGCCTTGTTTAAGATCTACTTACATGCACGTTGTATATTTTCAAACGATATGTAAAATTAACATTTCCATGGGTCTCATCACTTTATTCATGTGTCGGGCCAGTCAAACTGCGAAGTTATTAGAAAAGTAAACATTTTATGAATCTGCTAATTTTTACACACTGGGGCGTTAAAAATAATATAAAGAGTAAGAAATAATTTAAATTATCACAATTTTATATTAGACACTAATATATGGAACTATTTTCCCTCCATCGTTACCAACTTAACAGGGCGCATGTCACACGGGCGCTCGTTAAAATATATGCAGGTAGGGGTAGTGACTTTTTTCTAAGGTTGATTTCAAAAGTGCTCACTTTATCGTAAACAGCCTTTACCTGAATACATTTATTCGCAGGAGCCGTGGTGGTTCAGTGGTTAGACTAATCACTTCCTATCAAGGCGGACCGGATTCGATTCCCGGCGAGATCACTCCCGGAGTTTATGATGTAGAACTCGTGCCGGAAGATGCCGCTGGTCCGCGGGTTTTCTCGGGGATCTGCCGTTTCTTCCGCCCTTGCATTCCAGCGCTGCTCCATACTCGCCTCGCTTTACCCTCATTCGTTCTCACGACCTTGTTGTTAAGAGCCTCCCAGACCTCACCACTCCACATTTATTCCCCATTTTACTCAGTCCGGCGAACATGTAAGTGATGTTAGTAAACGTCATTTTCGCAACAGACAATCATGAACGAGTCTTGCCTCCACAGGTAAAAAAACTTTGCCTTCAAATACCGTACGTTGATGGTGGTATTGATCAGGAATAGAGTGACACAGGAGGTGCAGTAACACATGGCCGACGGATTTCTTATGCACAAGGAAAGCAGATGTCCTGCCATGTTATAGCGCCTGATGAGACTATTGCTACGCCCTGTAGCGCTAAATAGGAACAAAAAGAAACATTTCAAAACATCTACCAATAACAGCATTTTCAGCAGAGTATACATTTGTCGGATGTCTTAAAATGGACACGAGTGGTTTTGTCAAGAAAAATTTATTTTTCATATAAGGAAGAACTGGGTGCCATAAAAGAAATGCTATGTAACAATTATAAAAAAAAAAACAGTGAATGTCACCCCTGAATAATAATATATTTTCTACAATTTTTATATCGAAATACTTAGGCTTGTACTGGTTATTTTAAAACACACGTACAGTCATTTACAATCCATAAAAAGAGCAAACTCTAATCAGAAAAACTGTTACAAACATGATTTTCAAACTACTGAAAGCCTCGCAAATTTTCCCTTTGAACACTTTGAGGATTTCGCCCGAATGCAGCTCGTGCTAAACCTGATAAAACCAAATAAAATTACAACAATTCGCATGTGAAAAATTAATATTTCAGCTTCTACGTGTACTTCAATATTAGGTAGAATTAAGAGAATATGATTATCATATAACAATATTACACGTGAAACATGTGACAATCATGATATTACCGAATAAACGTGAGTGTACTCTTATGTTAGATTTGCATGCTAACTTAAAATGTGTTGAAATACAAATCGCACTTGTTAAATAATCAGACGTTACACCGAGGACATGATTTTCATTCCTCGGGGTCGAAAAAGAAAATTGAAAACGGAATATACTACGACTTCCTTTGGAACGTGCTCTTTGCGCTATATGATAGGCTTATTATATCACCTTCCTGGCTGTGTATATACGTTTATGTGCTTCTATTACAATCATCGAATGTGTCTATGTAGAGCTTCTTTTCTTCGCCATTTCGTAAGATAGCGTCACATGAAGAATCAAGGTTTTTATGTCATATCGAGAGAAACAAACTACCTATCCTCATCCAATTCAGGTCACAAGTTATATATTGTAGTCCATTAAAATTTGTGTGGCTTAAGGGGTTTGGAATATATTTCCAACGTAAAAGCGGGGTAAATATTTTAGGTTAGTATGCCATATGTGCCAAATAATGTAGCCATATACTAGCAGCAGTAGCTGGGCCAATATCGACAGTGTTAATACCTGACTCTTTTTTTCGCCATTTGTGACGATAGTACATGAGAAAATGGGGCTTTTATACCATATTTCAGGGACTAATCAACCATTCCCACCAAATTTTGCACACAAGTGCTACCCTAGGGCATGCAAACTTGCATGATATAAGTGACTCGCGTACTTGATTTTCAAAATTTATTCCGTACAAATATGTCTGATTAGTAAACTCTGTCTACCAAAATATTGAACCCTTTACAACGGATGTTGATGCCCCTAATACTATAGTCCATTCACGGATTCTTCAGATGTTACCGCGTATACCACAAATATATAACCATGTGGTTAAATTAAAAGTATTAAATTTTTGAATAAATAAATCTTTAACTTGGTGCCGTCTATAACTTGTAATATTTAATTAGTTTTCGATACGAATTAAAAACTGCGACAGCAGCGATGTGTTGGCTATGGCTAGTAAAAAATATTTCACAGTTAAAATATTGTTTTAACATAGTTTTATGCCATGATATTTGTAAATTAAACTTTGTATATTAAAATATTAAAAATTTTAAGTAGCACGAATGACAAAATACTTATTGTTGCAGTTAAAAATATCAGCGAAAATTACGGTGCGTAGGCCCTAGTAACATGTTTTTTTTTTTTTTTCGTCCGAGGAAGAAACTTGAATAAACGGAGCGGAGCTTGTCGCTCTCTCTCTCTCTCTCTCTCTCTCTCTATCTCTCTTTCTCGTTCTCGTTCTCTCTCTCTATCTTGGAAATTTTCGCACCACTAGTAGTACCAAGAAAATTATACATGTTGTCAATTTCAACATATTGCATACTTAATACAACAAAAACAGTGATTTTTGATTAGGAATTTTCAACTGAAACGAGATTGTAATGTATGAATACTTACTATAATATATTTAGATGTGATGATGGGATGGTTACAAATCCAAAGTTGACAGAAATGTGGCGACATGACATGGAGTGTTGCTTGTTTTATAACGAAAATATTCTTAAAATTACCACATCAAGTTTCTACACGTTATATTTTGTAAAGCTACCTAGGCAAGTTACGATGTTGTAATAAATCTGTGTTTTTACGGCAGGAATAAATATAATGTGACGTGTGACGCGACCACTGCGTGTGAAAGGGTATTTTTGAGTCCGTCACGCTAGGTCAGTGTGTGTGATTGCAAATCTATGACATGCGAAATTTTTACCGTGAACTGTTTTATGATGAAATTAATTATTTGTAACTCACGTCTGTTTAGTTATCACAAGTGTATAACTTTCCTCTAGGTGTTTGAAACACAATAGTGCAACGTGCTTACGTTTCTGTGATTTCAATGTTTGCCACAATTCCAAAAAATTACTAAGATAAGCTCGAAAATTCTTAATAAATCATTAAATAATCCTAGTAAAACGAAGGACTTATGCAAAGACTTTTAACGGGACAAAATATACGGTAGGCCTATTTGTGTGCGTGCTCGCCACTATCTTTTAAGTTTGTCACTGCTACGTACAAAAAATAAGCGACACGAGTTGCATGCTTGAATCTATTGTCTTTTTCGTTGGACTGACTGCTCCTTCGTTTTAATATTTATTCCACGTGAGGCATTTGGCAGTTAAAACGTAGAAGTCACGTGGCAGTGTTTGTGTTTATATGAAGCGGAAGGATACGTAATAGGTGATCAAAAGTAGAACATTAGCAGGGCTTCAGAAAAGTGTGAAGTAACTGTGAATGCCTTATACCTCCGAAATTCAGTTGGTTGAATGTCATCTTACGGTACGCAGGCCCACCAAGAGAAATTCCGGGCCCTGAAAATACTTGCTGCGCCCCCCCCCCCCCTCCTGACAGCTCCCTTCCAAAAATCTACTATTTACAACGACATAAAAGTCGTCATCTATACAAAACGTGTCAAGTTTTGAGTGTCGAAATTAGATTCTTACGTAATACTTCGTTTTATAAATAAACATTTACTAGACGGGCCCGACCCGAACCCCCGGGGACTCGGGCCCCTGACCATTGCACCCCCTTGCCGCGCCCCCCTTTTCCCTTCTTGACGGGCCTGACTGTGGGTTTATAACTATCTTACTAGTACCTTATATTTCTGATTCCATCCCTAATGATACCTCTGGCAACACGAGGTCAAGGCCTAGCTACAATCTACGCTTTTAAGAACTTCGTCAAAACGATTTGCTTCCATGCAGAGGAAAGTATAGCCTCATAGTGGTAACTTCTTATTAGATGCTATAAGATGCCATCTTTGTCTTAAGTGTTGTCGTAGGGCCTACCTGTTTTAAAACTTGCCGGAGAAGTAAATTTTCATTGAATGACGAAAACTAATCAAACTAATTTTGTGATATTTCTTTTAAAACGCATTTCTTGAATTAGTTTTTCTTTTAATTAAAAATACTTTAATTTTTGTGTATAACTTTTACTTCAGTAGGAACTATATTGCTGTAAAAATAACTAGTCAGTCTCTATTGATTCCATAATCACTTTGTCTGATACGCAGTCTTAGCAATTTTTATCCATTTTTCAGTATATTCTAAAATACCTTTCAAAGCAGTTTAGTGATCTGTAGAACCTTGTGTGGGTAATCTACTTACTCATGGCGATGATTAAAAGTAATCTACAATTTAGCAAGTTAATAAATTCAAAATTTCATATAAAATAAACTGTTATTATTAGAATGTGAAATTATTAATCCCAGAAATCATCAGACATTTTTACACGCAGCTATTTCGGTGGCTTTGTCAAGGCCGCCCAGAACAAAACGCTCTCAATATGAAGGCGAAACTGTGTCCCAGTTCTTTTTGCGAGGACCTCAAACAATATAAAAACCGTAAAATAGTTTCTCATGTAATGTGGTCACCATAATATGCGAAAGAAACAATCGAATTCCCATCCTTCGAGATTTGGGAATATATCTTGGCTCACGAGGTAACACACTTTTGACTGTAAAAACTTATCCCTTAGAAAATTTCAAAATGTGACGTTAACTTCAGAAAATGTAAAATTAAGTTATACTCCTGCAAAATGGAGCAACTCGAAACGATTAAAAAAAAAACCCCGAACATTAACAATGAGAAGATCGTTTTTAACGCTATTTCCTGTTCCCCGTTTCTTTATGAAAAACAATTTTATTTCCTGCACATTGAAAGATTTTGTTCCAAAAAAGTACCGCAAAAATGTTGATGTCGTTTCTCTACTATTTTTATAGATGTTGTTTCCGACAGTACCGTGACAAATCCATTCTCCTCTGCATTATGGATTTCAAGATGAATGAATATTTCCATTTTCGATAATAACGATATACGTGGATATTTTAAAACTTTAATAAATCTTACATTCAGTTCTTGTAAGCGTTATACAACGTTTGGGATGTGATTCCAGATAATAAATGAGGCAGGAAAGATATGTAGGGACGTCTTGCGGCCTGAAGTGATTGTTATGAGGAAGACTCCATGTTTATCACACATTGTTATGAGGCAGGCTCCACGTTTATCACACATTGTTATGAGGCAGGCTCCACGTTTATCACACATTGTTATGATGCAGGCACCACGTTTATCACACATTGTTATGAGGCAGGCTCCACGTTTATCACACATTGTTATGAGGCAGGCTCCACGTTTATCACACATTGTTATGAGGCAGGCTCCACGTTTATCACACATTGTTATGAGGCAGGCACCACGTTTATCACACATTGTTATGAGGCAGGCTCCACGTTTATCACATATTGTTATGAGGCAGGCACCACGTTTATCACACATTGTTATGAGGCAGGCTCCACGTTTATCACACATTGTTATGAGGCAGGCACCACGTTTATCACACAAACCACTCAGTCCTAATAGGTTAAGAATTGGATGAACCCCCGCATTTTTTGTGAAATAGTTGTTTGCGGGAATACGCATATCTCGGAAAACAAATATTCTGCAAATACGATTTTTTGTCAGAAAAGACGAAAAAATATTGCCTATTCCCCTACTCTTTTATTTTACTTTTGTCATATCAAGTGTATTCTTGGAGAAAAAATTCGTGGAAATGGCCACATGACGTATTTTTTAAGCTTGCCTGTGGAGTTTCCTTAAGTGGCAAGAGAAAAGTACAAAGATACGGACGTAGTTTAATCTGTGGTCTTTCATCGCGTGCAATAAGACCCCGCCTTTACGTATACCATTTGCACAGTACAGCGTTACGACGGAAACACTGCACGCCTTGCGCGTAGGAGCGATGAGGCGCTAGGCGTGCGTGTAAATGTCGCCCGTATCGCTCCCTCGCTTCTTGACCTTGGACGCGTAGTTCCCACGGTGGTCCACCCCTCTGTTAAAAGAATGTGTTGCGTGTGGCGTAGAACATGCCAGGGAGGTGTAAGACTCTTGTCACTGCCATAAGCATACGTTATCCAAAATAACTTCCAGTAGTTAATATATAAGTTATTAATACTGTGGCCACTCTGGGGAATACACTTGACACATCTTTCGACACAATTGTGACAATGCGTGACAACAAAATAAATATTGTGACATGTGACAATTAGAAATCATTTGTACAATGGCAGCTGGTTGATCAAAGTCAGTAATTTTAGTAGTTTAGTAGGACCTATATAAAAATTTAGTAGATCTTACTCGCCTTCATTTTAGCAAATTTTTCACTCTCCGCGTGTTGAAAGATTAATTTAATGAATTCATTATAAGTGTTTTTTGACAACTTATCCTGGATTACCATACGTCATTAATCGAGACTTTATTCATTTGATCCGATTTTTTTTTATCGTACCCTCAAACAGCTAAGAATCTCAAACCGAGAAATTTGGTAAAGCTTGTGTGCCTACGCAAAAATAATTATCCGGTACACGATACCCTTCAAGCATTATCCCTGAAACTTGTAATCAATCTGCTGTACGAAAAATTTCTGCAGTGACATATTTGGCATAACTCCTTCGCTCGTTCTCTAAAACTGTTGTCGTGTTTCGATTAATTGCATCCTGTACAAACCTTCGCCAGGTTTGTGTTTACAAACTGTAACGTCATTTTATTTTGTGGTAATTGATGGGGGATTTGCCCATTATGATGAGATTTTGGTTTTGTTTCATCCTGAGCTAATCAATACTTGTGGTGAGTAGTGAAAGGAGACTAGAAACTAGAAGTAACTGGTTCTGGTCAGCCTCCAGTACGCGACTACGAGAGGGATGAATCGGTTACATTCGCATTAATTACGAAAATTTTTGGAATTATTTATAGCAAACTCCAAATATCAGTTTTAACAATGGATAGCTTTCTGTAGATGTTGCGGAGCTCTGTTAAAATGGTAGTTATACACAGAGTATTTATGAGAAATATTTTTACACAGTTTCAGAGTATTTATACACTAGAGAGTATTGGCTAGTTTTCCTCTTATAACTCTGTGTCAGAGTAAAACTACCATATAAACAAGTATAATAATTAATGCTATGTTGGGCCTACTACACATTCTATGTAGGTGAAATAAGGACAATGATGAGTGTTGATACCTTACTTGTCCCTTTTAATTAACTGCACGTACATAATTAAACGCAAATGGTTTAGTTTCGAAAGTAATATCATTCGTGCCGTGCAAATAGCAAGTGAGAGTGAGTATGCATTCGCGAGTTTCGCAAACGTACGCGTCCCGCACTGCGTCATTGCAGCATCCAGCCTGCAACTCAGGGGCAATTTCCAACATGAATAATTCCTGATCCTAAACCAACATGAATACGCATGAACCAGCGATCACAAGCATGAATGACACCGCAACGTCTCACTGGTGCCATTCGGACGCAGGACTGGTTATCTGTGGTCGACCTGCTTGTGATGCTACCGAACTCTGTCCGCGACTCGCGAAACACATTTAATTTCCCCAGTACGCTTGTTCTCGCTGAGCTGCACAGTGCAGAAGGCGGTAGTGATTATCAAGTGAATTCTCTGTAAAAAGAAATCGTATGAAATGTCATTAAGTGAAACTAAGCTTTCGGGCAACCGTTTCTAATGCCATGCAAAATTTTGTGAAGTGTTTATCTCGTCGCAATAATTTTCTCAATAAACACACAACGCGTCATTGAGAAGTTGCAATTATGAATATGTTTTAGCGAACAACGTGTACATGTTCAGTTGGCATCAAACTCATACAGTATTAAAATACAATTTTCACATTTGAATTTTGTTGGCATGGTTTTGCGGTTTGAAATATTGTTATTCAGCTCTTGAATCATTGTAAAGTAATTAAAATTTTCGTTTTTTTTTTTTTATATATATATTTTTCTTAGCAAGACTGGATGATAAGGAAACTACCTACAAACGGAGATACTTCTTCATTGATAAAAAAAACATTAGAATCATTATAGATTCAAAAAGCTCGTAGAAAATTATTAAATACAATGTTTAAACATATTTAATGATCAACCTAATTAGAATTTAATTTGTATGCAGTTACACATACACCTTAACGGAGTTGCACAATTTATCATAAACTTAATCACTGACATGGGTATTTGTACTACTAAAATATATAATCGTGTGTTTATCACTTAAGTTATTATATTAAAGAAACAAAAATGTAAAATTCTTCACGCCTCGTGTTTAAAACATAAATTTGGTTTCTAGTGGAAGCGAACAGATTTTGTGATAAATTATAAGCATTATTGCTTTTCCTACAAACCAAACCAAACAATTATTAATTTGCAGAAATATTATAATTGAACCGTTAATGATAGAATTGTGTAATTACAGTGGCAGTACAGCAATACGAATGTGTAATAGGTAGTGTAAGCAATTTTTATTGAAGTATGTTTACATATTAATATATTGCAATTTGACAAGTAAATTAGAAATAATTAGGTTATACATTCGTGTATTTCTTAGAGACAATTTATTGCTTCTTCAATTCCTTAAATTCGTGAAATGTTGCGTACATTAAGGTTGCCAGAAAGAAATAACATATCCGAAATTTAAAATTTCTTTAAAATTCCTGCCTGCTTGAGAAAAATTTTCAATGTGTATTTATTATATTTGTCTTTTTCGATTTCTTTTTAGTTTTAATTTACCGTTATAGTAGATGCACAATTATAATAAATATGTTTTTTTATTTCATTTGCTTTAGACAATTTTTGTACCCGTTAAAATATTATTCATGCAAATGAAATTCTAAATATCTATAAGCATTAGTAACGAATTTTGTCGTTACTACAGGAGAGATTTGCATGTATATCACCCCCACTACGCAGTGAACGAAAAAAAAGTTATATTTAAATTACTTGAAGGATAGTGGCAGTTGCTCGCCTTCAGTTACATGCGACGTGGATAATAACTTCTATAGGCTAATCACGGTAAAATGTGCACTTTTGAAAACCCTGCTCGAGATCTACTTATATACACATTGTGTGTTCTTCCGCCTTATGTAAAATTAACATTGTCATGGGCCTCATTTATTCATGCATCGTTTAAGTGAAACTGTGAAATTATTAGAAAAGTAAATATTTTACAAATATCCTCATTTTTACACTTCGATGCATTAAAAAATTCAGAAAGCGAGATAAATAATTTAAGTTATCACAAATTGTTACCTAACACTTTTCTTTCGACGTTAATATATGGAACTGCTTTCCCCTCCATCGTTACCAACTTTACTGGACTCATGTCACTCATTGCGCCCGTTAAAATGTATGCAGTTAGGGGGAGTGACATTTTTACACAGTAGATTTCAAAAGTGTTCACTTTATCGTGAACAGACTTTAACCAAGGCAGTGTCTGCATTCTCTCCAAGTATACCTACGCATTTTCGTACTTTTCCCCGCCTTTGACATTACCAAGCATGTACTAGCGCGGTCTGAATTCTCGATAGAGTACACGAAGATGCTTAATTGTTGAGTACGCCTTCGCACATGCTGTGGTCACCATATCTGTTTCGGTGTTGAGTTGTGAACTGTTGAAACGCTTATAAAGAATATCGCTTTGTAAATCAATAATTCATCACGAAATGCCATTTAATCGTAAGTAAACAGTCGTAGGTCACGTTTGTATCCGGTGGATAACTAGCGTACATAATCAGTGAATGCTATCAATCATTAGATACTCCGAATGTTGTATAAATCTCTTTAATACTGACTGATAAATATGGCATGATATAAGATGTACTGTGTTATTTATTTTGTACGAAACAACAGGTAATTTCTGTTTTCTCATAGTTCGTGCACTGCCTCTGGAGTGTACGTGACGAGTCTATTGCATGTATGGAGGGACGATGATCCATCCGAATTATCTGGACAAGTACACAACAGGGAAAGTAAACATACGTGCACACTTAACAAGTGTATAATGACAGTTCGTATACGGTCTTAAGGTTTTCGCCTGCCTTGAGCAGTTTTGTGCATTCGAAGCCTCGAAACGCGTGATTTCTCAAGACCTCGAAGTACAGAGCCGCCCAAATCACTTCACTTACTCACTCACTCACTCACTCGAAACGCATGAACTCTCAAGGCTAACACCCTCTCACTCGCCACTTGCTTCATCGCAGTCGCATGAAACTTAGCCTATTTCCGGATTCTCAAGAAATGCATACTTGTGCGTACCTGTCTCCGGAAATTACATCGCCATGTATATACTAGCGCTGTTCGAATTTCCAGAATATTACACACAGGATCTATACTTGGTAAAAATTTTAAATTGTATACTTGCTGGGCATACTTGCGTACTTACGACAGCCGCCATGCTGTATTTCAGGTGTTAAAATTAACGTTTATGTTTTGTGGTTATAAAGCTCGCAAGTTTAAAATTCAATAAGTATTTACAAGATGTTGTTCTGTTGTATGTGTGCATAATTGTAATTTTAATAAATGTACTTCCAATTATGAATAGCATTCTGAGCGTTGTATAGACGTCTGCAGCATATTTCCCAGGTGTATGGTTACATATAATATTACATTTGCGCTATGCATTTCCAAGTTATTACAAACCCCACTGAATTGTATTTCTCTTTCTTTTTTTTATCAATGTGAATATTTCAAACACATGGTAAGGTACATATCGAGGGACGAGGAAAAAATGCCAGTTTCTGTGTAATGCTTTTTACACACGATAAATAAATGCAGCAAATCCCATGCATAACAACTGCCCCTGATTTGTTTACAATCTTCCAGTGACGTGATAAAGCATTAAAACAAAATCCTATGGCTATTGGCGTGAATGCTTGTCGAATCGAGAGAAGCTGAACAGATAAACATAACCTCAGGATACACAGGTGCAGGACTTTCTGAATTCCTGCAATGTGTTCTTTTGCTGTACAATGTGTACTCAAATGTGTATCAAGACCAAAAACAGGCATTATATTGGCATATTTGTTTGTATTAGTTTTCGTTCAAAACAACACACCTCAGCGCTTAAACTAGTAAGATGTCAATGTACAAAACCACGACACAAAAATAAATAAATGTATATAAGTTTATGTTACATCATAGACTAAAGATGAAGTATGAGGCTTATTCGTCTTCTGCGCATGTACCCGACATTGACCTACCCCAATCCTACACAACTGTCAAAGTCATATGGTCAACAGTGACGAACGTGTTTGTTTATATCTTTAAGGGACAAGCGCTATTACATGAATAAAATACGTTTACCAGTTTCAATTTAATCAAACTGCATTACAGATTGATTAGACGAAGTATACATACATCTCAAATCATTTGTTTACAAATCAGTTTTCTAACCCAAAATCCAAATCATGCCGATTTCGCTAGACGTGTTTGTAGAAAAGCAGTTCAATGTTGGGGCATGGTGATTGGTTGTGCGCAGCCAGCGAGATCGGTCTATCTCATATTTAGTCTATGATGAACATCTACTTAATGCGTAACCATATAAGTTGTAACTTATTTATAGCACTATATTGCACCGAATTTTTCTGTTACATAATTTCTGATATTTCTGCCAAAATGTGCGATCAGTATAATTTGAATAGGCGATAAATTGTCCGAATAATTTCAACAAGTACGTGACAATTACACATCACAGCTAGTACGAAAATGTACATAGTTAACACGTATACATTGACAATCCGGAAACGGCCTTAGATGGATAAACCGTGTCTAGTAGGGAAAAGGGAAGTCTGGGCCATGTGGCTGGTGGCTGCGGCTTGGGCGCCGGGGGCCGCCATGTTGTGGCGTCACCCGTCTGCAATATTTTTTTCCCTTTTCCCTAAAAATTTCCCTTCTTCCTTCTAAATCGACTAAATCTCCCTAGAAATGTCTCTTTTTCCTTAAGAAAATTTCACTTTTCCCTTAAAAATTTCCCTTTTTTTACCATTTGCAAACAAGGACTCCCAGAAGAAATCTCCCATTTTCCCCGAAGCAAATAAGACGGATTAGCGACCCAGTTGACCTTGGGTCAGGGCAAGCGGACCGGTCAAGGCCCTTGACCTTTGCTGGGAGGCTGGTGGTCTTCGGCTCGACTCGAACGAGCTCGGCAATCCTCGGATGGACTCCGGGGAGTGCTCGGAAGCCATCTACTTGGGTTTGTCGGACGTTACGCCCCACTAATTCTTCACGCATATGTTTTTATCTAGTAGCCATATATGTTGTATAGGTATAGAGTATGTATATCAAATCGCAAATCGATATTTATTAATCGATTTTAAAATTTATTAAATTATGTTAAAATTCTATTTTTTTTCTTATATTGTGTCGAAATTAGAGTATTGCGGAAACATGCAAAAATCTCTCAACTACATTTCCAGACCCTCTCTTGAAGTCTCATTATTCACTACACGAGTAGCATACGTATGCTACTCAGATTTTGTTCATGTATGTTTATATGACTAAACCAAGCCCATCGTACTAATAGCGACCACATGCACCAATATGTTGTAATCATTGTATGGATCAGCATCTACCAACAGTTTTATTATAGACTTAATTGGTGTTAATTGACACGACAATGCTACAAGGCCCTGGAGATTTGGAATGTACTAGAGCAGCTAGAATGATCAACATTCATGCTCTTCTCAGAAACAAATATTTCGATCAATCTTTCATAATCTTTCCATGAATATTTCAATCCACTCATCAGTCCACACCAATCCACCAATCCACACACCTTTCTGTCACATTTTAGATAACACTTTATGTAAAATAACAGGGAGACAAGGGGTATTTCCACACTTACAAATATATTCACTGGTAGGGCAGCGATGAAAAGTTAGCGGTTAGCAAGTCGGGCACCAGTTTTTTCAACTCGTCTGGTATGGTCCTTCCCAGGCTAATCTTAATGAGCATTGTTTACGAACTAAAGCCAATTTTTTTCCCGTGGCAACTTGCATGCCAGATTTTCATTTACCTCTAGGTTGTTACAAAATGAACTTTGGTGTAAGGGGTTAAACAATTAAATATTTTTTACTATACATTGTTTCAAACTTTATGTGCCTGTGTACAGGCGTGATCGGCATAGCAAATATTTATGCTAGTATATATGTTTCAAGTGCGAACTATTCCAAGTCTTGTTCGCTAGCGATGGCGCAGGTCGTGGCTCCATGGTCGTTGAGGTCAAATGTAGGCCTTCGTATTCGCGATTCATATTCACTGTATAGCGAGAGAGCACTTCCAAATGATGTTAACTTCTCGTCGTCCGAACGTCAACTAAGGAAGCTGCGTGCGTCAGCGCTACACACACACACACACACACACACACACACACACATATATATATATATATATATATACACACACACACACACACACACACATTCCCACACCAATGAGCAAAATTGCCAAATGTTTTCTAAGTCCGATAGAAAATTAATATTTTTAATAGTTTCAGGTATTGAACACAAGTCCTTACGCCATGCCTAACCAGTGAACATTGCTTAAACATTTATATAGATGGTGTACGTAATAAGCCAGAAGTTCGCGCACGAACTTTGCTAATTAGCTCCGACAGCTCGCGTCATTAATCGAATAGCGAACCACTTATTTCATTCCGACCTTTTAATTATTTTCCTAAAGCTCACGTCTCACCCTCATTATATATTCCTCCCATTAATGAGTAAAAAAAAGCACATTTTTTCTAGTTCCGACAGAAAATTAATATTTTTAATAGCTTCAGGGCTCTAACTCGAGGCCCTACACCGTACCTCGCCTTTGGTGATTGCTTAAATCGTTACATCAGGCACGCATGAATACTGCGAAAAATTGCCGTGTATTTTCAAAGTCCGATAGAAAATGAATACATTTTATAATTTCAAGACTCGAACACAGGATCCTACGACATGTCTAACCGATGAATATGGCTTAAATATTTATATCATGTACGTATACGCACGTAAACAGGCAGAAAATGGCGTACAAAGTTCGTTAAAAATGATCAAAAACTCGGGTCAGTATTCGAACTGTGAACCATTTATCTCACTATACAATCTCTATCCTTCGTCCAAAATGAGTCCAACAGCTTGCATTATAAGTTTCATACACCATGTATTTGCATGGTATTTATTCCAGCATTTTTTTTACAAAAGTTTCACTTAGGTGGTTCTTGTAATGCAGGCTGATTAAAAACAAATTGGTAAAATTATTTTATTCACATAATAGTGCTTGTCATTTAAAAATAAAGATATAAACAAACACATCGCTGTTGATCACGTGACTTTGACAGTTGTGTTCCTTTAGGCTAGGTCAATGTTGGGTACACGAGCAGAAGACGAATCGGTGGTCTATCTCATCTTTAGTATATGAGTTACTGACTCGTAGCAGTTCTACGAATGGGGTTCATATTTACTACGAACCACACCGTGGAGCAAAGTCTATAAAGCTAAGCACCCACCGAGGGTGTCAAATGCTATAATGCGTCTCACTCTTAGATTGCAGTCAAGTGTGCATGACGTGTGCTGTTTCCTGATGGCTGGCGTTATCAACAGCCAAGAGGTTATGTCGTGTTGGCAGAATAAGTTCGTATGTCCAAAATTACGTAACAAAAATTGTCAGATTGTATAGTAGTGCATAAATATAAAATTGTTTGTTTAGCTACCCACTGCAATCTAAGAGTGAGACGCACTATAGTGCGCGAACTGCTGCCGTGATATACGAATCTTCCATGGCGGCTCACATAGCGGCTGTTATACCGGCTCATGCACCAGGCCTTGTAGAAGCTTGTATAAGACCAAGTATGACAGCAGGTGTTGGTTTAAGGGACCCTGCGGGATGGCTGTCCTCAGGGCTCGTAGTTCCCCCCCCCCCCCTTTTCCGTTCCTATTGCTAAGTATTTAGTGTACGTCCGAGGTAGGGACGGGTGCTAAATGCGTCTCAGGGATGAGCCCCTTACGCCTACAGGAGAGGGGAATTGCATCCAAGTGGTCGTGCATCGCGGCAGAGAGGGATTGGGCAGCCATGGCCGCCGTTTTGGGACATAACTGCTTCCCTAGAGTGTACCTATAGCCGAGGCTATATATAAGAAGTGGGGAAAACAGGCATAGACATCGTAAAAACCCCTTCCGACAGAAAATAAGTTCAAAACTTATTCATGCATGATTGGAAATGCTACGGAAAATAGCTGGCGAGGATTCCATGCTCTTTAATGTGAAGTTAAAATCTAGAAGCGAAAAATGGGGGGGGGGGGGGCGGCTTGTGGGCACAAGCGCCCTTAAGGTTGAACTACTGTCAATATTTCTGTGCAGGCGAACCAGCACAGTGGTATTAACAGCAGCAATTGATTGCAGGGACCCCCTGATTCTCGTCGAATGCATCGGAAAACTGGGCAGTTTAGCCATGGCACCTACTCCATCTTCGCCCTTCCACACTGACGTCAGGGTCTCCACGCCGTGCGGGTAAAGGCGTGGAGCAATCGCCCGGGGAGCCACCCCTCCCCATCCTCCATAATAGTCCGTCGGTCTTGTTGAGTTTTTTAAATCGCTAGGGGGGGGGGGACATCCGGGACCTACCAGTGGTGGTGGCGAATCCGCTGGCCCAGGAGTGAAGGCTGACATCAGGAATGCTTCGAAGGTCCGGTGCATTCTATTCCATTCCTCACCCATCCGCAGGTGGCAGCCCGCAGAATCCAGCAGTGAGGGTGGCATGTTTCAGCACCTCGAGATCCCCCTATCCGCCTTGGTCATCGGGCCGCCTCCAGCAGATGCGCTTCGCCATCTCATACTGAGCCACCCAGGTTCCGGACGTCCACGGCGACAGCGCTCTCGCACCGGCCAGTTGGTCCACGGGCTGGTATTGGAATATTCCCAGCCACCCCAGAGCTTGGAGATCCCCTACCCGCCACCCGGGAACGCGACGAGTTGCGGAATAGTCGCCACACCCAAGCTGCCATAGTCCTGCCTTTACTCGCAGAGGCCGCTCGCCTTCGCTGGTCCCAAGGGGCGGGCAGATCCCGGAGAGAGAGAGAGAGCAGCCACGAGCACGATGTTCATCCCACGACAGCTTAGTTCGTCTCAGCGCTCGTCGTCGGACGAAGCTGGCCGTTGAACGAGGCTTGGCCTCTTCGCATCCGCGCCTTTATAGATTCCGCTGCCCTCATTTTTCTGTCGGGGGTTCGGCTGTTGTCATAATAGTGGCTCGCGCTGTTTAGCGTTGTTCGCTGGCATGCATTCCCAGTTCTCTGGTTTGCTGTATGTTTTATGTATGAGTCGGGATTTTATTACTTTCCGGTCCATAAAAATATATTTGTTGAAGAACAGTCGCTACGCTTGGATCCTATACTCGCACAACTTACCGTTTCTATTAAATAAAAAAACATGCCCTGGTATATAACTGAAATAATATGTGATTGCACATTCTGTAAGTAATTATGATTATTATTGTCTTATTAATACCTATAATTTGGCTGAGTAAGATTGTTTATAGAATCAACAGTTTTTAAACACATATTCGTTCTTAATTTTGTATTAATTTTTAATAGTGACTTTAATCAACATTTTATACCCTACCTTCTAACAGTATGTTACTAACGTGTTTATCCTGATAGTGCAAACATGCACTGTGAGTCACATACCATCCTTGGTTATGGTGTTTCATGAATTAAGGAATGCAGAAAATTTATCATGCAATGTAAGGGACATGCGAGGAAGCGTAATTTTGATGTAGCTTTTATATTAATTAATCTTAGCGATTAATATAATTTAATTTGGATTTATTACACATTGCAATCCCCGTTCTTATGGCTTCATTGATGTTATTTCAGCGATAAATAATTGGTAACGTTGGGGACCAAACTAAAAATTGAACTTTGATGGGAGTTTGTTCTAAAAATGTAATTACTCTCAACATTTTCACCCGAGATGTAGGATCGAAACTTACTGTAAAGGTAATTAAGAAAGTTGTTAATGAACTTATCCGTTACAATGTAGAAGCAAGAAGATGCATCCTTCTTGCGTTCCGTGGGAAGTGGAAAGGGTTAGAAGAAAAAAACGAATTTTTACGCAGGATATAAATTAGGTCACCACCCTATATTACCTTCCCCTTCCTTTTAAAATAAATTATTATAATGAAATTCACGTCCAGTTACAAACGTGACGTTCATAGTTTTAGTAAATGCAAGTATGATCACATTAAGTCTAATACTTTCACGCTTCCCTCGGCAATATTTCTCCTTTAAGGGGAATGGTGCATGAAAGCTGTACATTTACCCTATTTTCGATATAAGTCGTTTTCCAAAGGGTTTATCGAAATTTTGGAGTCAGTAACACATAAATAATAATTTTCAGCACCTTCTACGTTGTGAAATTTTTACTGTCTTCATTATTCTGGGAGCACTCGTAGAAGAAAGAAAGTGAATTAGTTTTCCTTATATTCAATCATAGCTCCGAGAATAACGAACGCAGAGAATTTTCGACCATGTAATAAGGTGCTCGATATTGTTATTTACGTCTTGTCGAACCAAAAATTCCGAAAAATCCTCCTTAAAACAAATTGTGACAAAAATCATATAAATATACGGTTTTTGTAAACCATTCCCTTTAATGATGAGATCCATACGAGGAACCGCCAGTAAAATGCCAAAACCCCGTTTATATTAGTTCACATAAAGGTAAAAGGGACGAATACTTTTCTTTCAAATAAGAATACCTGTACGTTTCGGACAGAAAGCCAGTCTAAACTGTGTGTATTTTGGGAAAATACGGAAAACCGAACTCAAGCTGGCCAGATCAGAACTCGAACCCATGTCCTCCCGAATGTGGGTACGAATGTTTATCACCGCACCAGCTCGCTCTGTGGCGTCAACAGTGACCTTGTTTCCTCTCACACTATGGTGATGCGATTTGCAGAATAAATCTCACATTCTCGACGTCCCTTTTGCCTCCTTCGTCTGACATACAGTCCATGACTGGTTCGTTTGCATTTTTACTCGTAATCAGGCGGCTGGGGAATGGTGGTACGTCGTCTTTAGTGATCAATCCAGGTTTTGTCTGGATATGAATGGCGACCGCACTCGAGTATGGAAGGGCAATGGGCAGCGCAACTTAAGTTGAGTGACACACCGTCAGAACTTGAAGTGTCACGATGATAGAGTGAGCGAAGAGATTTGGGCAGCTCTTAACAGCGAGGTCTTGAGAGCCGACGATGGTGATTGAAGTGAATATGGAGCAGCGCCGGAATGAAGGGGTGGGGGAAACGGGAGATCTCCGAGAAAACCCCGACCAACGGCAACGTCCGGCACGATTTCCACTTGCGAAAATCCTGTGACCCAGCCGGGCATTGAACCCGGTTCGCCTTGGTGGGAGGTGAGCATGCTAACCGCTGAGCCACCGTGGCCCCTCATAATGATAGAAGGAACCTCCTACAATTCTTGGTCTTTCATGGTATAGACGGTTTACTGTAAAATGAGCGTCTTGGAAGCCCTGCTGAAGATCTACTTGTATGCACGTTGTGTTATCTCCCGCCTTATGTAAAATTAACATTGCCATGGGCCTCATCACTTTGTTCGTGCGTCGGTCAAGTGAAACTTTCAGAGTTATTAGAAAAGTAAATATTTTACAAATCTGCAAAGTTTTACACTTCGATGCATTTAAAAAACAAAAAGCGAAGAAATGATTTAAATTGCTCAAATCATTACCCAACACTTTTTATTCTACGTTAAGATACGGAACTACTTTCCATCCATCGTTATCAACTTTACCGGGTGCATGTCACTCAGTGCGCCCGTTTTAATATACGCAGGTAGGTGCAGGGACTTTTTTCTAAGGTTTATTTCGAAAGTGCTCACTTTATCGTGAACAGCCTTTAGTGATCAAGGAGCACTGATGCCACAGAGGTACTTTAAGGAGAGTCTACCACCTGACGTGCTTCGCTTCCTGCGGCGGCTCATACAAACAATTTACCAACAGTATAATGTCTACCCACATACGGCAAGGTATTCCGGGGATTGTTATTGCGCTGTCAACACCCTTAACTTGGCCAGTCCACTCTCCAGAGTCAGTGGGTGAAGAGATTTGAATGGCTCTTAACATCAAACCGAGCGAGGTGGCGCAGTGGTAACTCACTGGACTCGCATTCGGGGATGACCCGGGTTCGATACCCGGTCCGGCCATCCTGATTTCGGTTTTCCATGATTATCCGAAATCACTCCAGGCGAATGCCGGGGATGGGTCCCTAACAAAGGCCGTATCCTACCCAATCCTTACCCAGTCACTCTTCCCTGTGCAACTTGCACCGTCTCTAATGACCTAGCTGTCGACGAGATGTTAAGCCCAGTTACCTACCTACCATCTTAACATCTGGGTCTTGAGAGCCGATGAGAGATGAGTATGGAGCAGCGCCGGAATGCAGGGGTTTGGCGAACGGGATATCCCGGAGAAAAACCCGTCGACCATCGGCGATACCCACATGCGAGAACCCCCCACCGGGAGTCGAACATGCTTCGCCTGGGTGGGAGTCGAGTAGTGTAACCACTACACCACCGCGGCCCCTGCCAGTCTCCAGACCCACCAATAAAAGAAGTACGGAACCAGCTGGGACTGCAGTTTCAGCTTTAAACAACACAGCTGCACCTATAAACAAGTCTGCAGAACTTGGAGCCACAGTTATTACTGTGGGACTATTTACATGATAGCATTAAGCGTCTCTATGACTCCATGACAGAGCGTGTCGCCGCATGCATCTATATTAGGGGAGCTACAACAATATATTAAATTTCTTTTTTCCTGAATAATCAGCTCGTTTTGCTTGGTCAGTTGTTTGCATAATCGTCTTCATTGCCTGTGCTAAGTTTCATTTCTTTTCGACGCCTTCTTTTAGGTGTGGCAAATTTTATGGCATTGAGTGTGTTTGTGGGTTGTATATGTATATGTTTATGAATAATGACACACAGATTAATTCTGATTCCAGGTACTATACAAACTTTGTGAGAAGATTCATGATAGAAAATTGGGTAAACAACATAGAGTCCCTTAATTTTCAGAACGGGCGATTGTATCGCCCAGCAGATGTTCAGACATGGCAGATAACAGATCAGGCTAGCACTACTCACAAATATGTTGTTTCATATAACGTGGTTTCTGACATTTTGCAAATAACTAACTTTAATTCCCAATTTTCACGGGCGTGTCTCTCCTTAACAACGACGTTAGGTCATATGCCGCGTCATGTTTTCTGTCCGAATCTTCGTGACGAGTAACCTCACAAAGTTTGTACCAGGAGTTGAGAATAACCATTCATACATGTACAGTGCGTTCACTGTAACATGAGCACTTTTGAAAGCCCAGCTTTTAAGAGCTACTTGTATGTTCATCGTGTATCCCTCCGCCATTTGTACAGCTGAGACCGCATCTAAGTTTAAAGAATATGCTTTCGAGAGAGCACTCTTTCGTACAACCTGGCGAGAACACTGCTTCGCGCTCTTCCGCGCTCTCGTTCTGTGAAAGTGAGAAAACCATTCTCTTGTTGCTCTCCGATGTCACGTATAAAGCGGATGCCAAAAGGTGGGAAATCAAGTTGAAATCACGGCCATAGCTATTGTAAGTAATTTATACGTGCTCAAAATAATTCACTAATAATTATAGCCCTGCCGGAATAATTACTAGCGTACAAAATACTACTATTTTTGTTTATACATTACAACCATGTTGCAGTAAAGTGACAAAAAATATGAGACTTTACCGAAATCCTTATTTATATTTTTATAAATACGTGTCATGGAAATAATTAAATTGATTAAAACCGTTTAAAGTATTCACTTGCAGTTAAAATGAGACGTGGTTCTACCCCAGAAAGCTACTGTAACTTAATCCAAACACGGAAATAATTTAAACAAGTATGGCGCGTGGTCAGAGAGCGCGAGAGAGCGCCAGCGAGTATACAATTTCGTCCTCTCTCGCTCTTTCGCGCTCTCTCCGACGAATTGAGACGACCATAGAGCGACATTTTGACGTCATAATGACGCGAGAGCGAGAGCACGAAAGAGAGAGAGAGATAGATAGTGAGAGAGAGAGAGAGAGAGAGAGCTATCTGCGCCAATTGAGACACGCCCTATAATTGCCATGGACCTGATCACTTTATGCATGTGTCATCCAACAGAAACTGCTAAATAATTATAAAAATAATTATCACAAATTTGCTCGTGCTTACGTTTATATGTATTTTTTTAAAAAAGGCAGAAAGCAAAAGAAACAATTTCAGAATTCAGAAATGTTTACCTGAACACTGAACTACTTTCGATCCGCCATTGCCAACTTTGCCGGGCGCATGTCACTCAACGTGCCTTGTTAAACTACATGCAGGTAGGGGCAGTGGAATTTTTCAAAGGTTGGTTTCAAGAGTGCTCGATTAACCGTGAACAGTCTATAGCTAGACGCACATACACTTCCGTTTGTTCGAAACATTTCTCGTGAAAACTTCGTTCCGCATTTAATTTTACCATCCGGAAGGGGATACAGCATACTGATGTATGGCAAGATAAACGGGAGTGGGCCCCCTGCCCCCTCCCTCGCTCAACCATCCCATATTTTTTTATCAAACTGGTTGGGGATAATCGCATAAGGTTTTAATTCGAATGAATCGATTACGTTTGTTTTTAATCGAATAGATAATCGGTTAAAATAATAATCGATCGTCTTGTTCTAATCCATATATAGAAATCGACTGCAAATATTCTATAATATTTGTATAAATTTGTTTAAAACTATTATCACCAAATTTTTTTTCTGTTTATTTTTACTAATTTCTGCTATTTTGAAAATTTGTTGTTTCAAAATTATATTTTATATTTTTAGTAACTGTGTAATATGTAAACGTATAAACAGCTGAAAATCGTGAATAATATAATTGTTTTAAAATAATTTATGAAGTAATTATATTTAAATAATCGAATAATCGATTATTTTACGGGCGATTATCTCATCACCAGGGCGAGGGTCGCTGGCGTGGGAGACTGGTGGGCGATGGCAGAACGAACACATAATATTTCTTCCTTAGCATGTAGGATTTTTCTTTATTTACCGACATAGAGCTGATTTATTATCATAGATGTGATTTAATCAGGGCGAGTTGTCAAACACCGTATTTTTTTAAGGTGAAATATATGTAGGGGTGAGCAAATATTTGTTATTTCCTCTTCCCTTGATTCCATGAATCGTTCTTTACGAGACAACATTCACCGTCCAGTTACTGCAGGCCATGTTTTGGAACTTCTGTGTAGTTTGTAATAACCTAATATTTGAATTCATCATTTCGTAATAAACTTGCGTTTAAATGTCAATAAGCAGATTTAATAACAAGGTGAGATGTCAAACGGTATCGTTATGGCTGTAGTGCAGAGTGATTTCAGTCTGACAAGTTGGTAATAATGTTTCGTTTATGTATGTATGTATGTGCACAATACTGTAACTTCATTGGATAAATAAGTAATACGGTCAGAGAAGATGCATGCTGTGCTTAAAGCTAAAATAAAGAAGTTTCACGAACACTTGCAATGTTTTAAGTTTCCATAGTGTTTCTTTTAAAGCAAAATAATTCATCCTACTCTGGGATTATATCTTTTGGGAAAGATAATAACCAATAAATTTGCTAAATTACCATGAAAATTATTGTTCCTTGATTTATTTGTCTGCATTTTATAATTCAAACTAAAAAGTCAACGTTCACTACAGTTAATTAATACCAGAACATAAAACGTTCAGATAATATCTCACTGTTTACTTTTTTTTTTCATTCAGATAGTTGAAAAAGAACACAGTTTGGCGATGAAATACTATATTATATTTTTTACGCGATGAATTATACCTACAAACTGCTCTTTCTCCGGTCACAGATTGTCTCCATACTACACATGTTTTTATACGCTGTTCACGATAAAGTGAGCATTTTCGAGGCCCTAGTCATTTTTTACTTTCAGCCATTTCTTATCATCTAACCATCGATTTAAATAAATATCGCCATGTAGGTAATAAACAGAGTATCTATACTCCAGCGCACTCGGAAGTTAACGTCTAAGTTTTGCGCCACACATACTACATCCTCGATGACGGGTGTCCGGGTTTAATATTAAATGTTATTTTCTTAAACAATGTGAGTGTAGACTGGAGAGTTACCTTAAGGAAGGAACTGGCAGTTCACCTTAAGACTTTGTTTGAGATGAGTAAAATACTGATATAGGCTGTTCACGGTAAAATTTGCTCTTTTAAAAGCCCTGCTTTATGATCTACTTGTATACACGTTGTGTATTCCTCCGCCTTTTGAAATATTATCATTGCTATTGGCCTCATCACTTTATTCATCCGTTGGTCAAATGAAACTGTGAAATTATTAAGAAATAAAATACTTTACAAATCTGCTCATTTTTACAGTTAGATTCATTAAAAAAAATAGAAAAACGAAATAAATAATTTTAAGTTATCACAAACAGTTACCTAACACTTTTTATTCTTCGACGTTAAGATATGGAAATACTTTCCATTGTTATCAACTTTACTGGGCGAATGTCACACAGTGCGCCCATTAAAATATATTCGTGCAAGAGCAGTGACATTTTTTTCTAATGTTAATTTCTAAAGGGCTCACTTTATCGTGAAAAGCCATTAGTGCTTGTAATTGTGTGTTTACCGGCGGTCGAATGAGGATGAATCGCCAGTGGTCAGGCGGTGCAGCAATCTTGTTGATTGTTAGCTTAAGCTGGCAAATATGTATAGGCTGTTCACGATTAAGTGAGCACTTTTTAAGGTCCTACCAACAGGTATTAATTAACCCTTAATAAATGAAATATATTTCAGCTTCAGGCATTAAATTTGAGAGAGGTGAAAGGTAAACACTCTGTTTATTAGTCACACGGCAATATTTATATTAAAAATTGGCTGAAAGGTAGAAATTTACTGAGAGGAAAAATTTAGCAGAGCCTTAAAAAGTGCTCACTTTACTGTGAACAGTTTATACCAACCAGTCATGTGCTCCAGCGGGCTGACGTCCTGGTGGACGTACCCCGGGTCCCGGGATCACGAGGTAGACGACCCTTGGCAATGACGTGGGGTACCACGTGATACAGCTGGCCGATATGTAAGGGTAAGTTACTGAGCAAAGAGGTAGATGGATGTAAGCTGTTGTAGAGGACTGGTGCCCGGTTGTAACAGGCGTGATCTGTAATAAACGCTATGTGTGTTAAGTCTTAGAACGACTTGTTCTTCTACCGTCGACGGTATGTTAGTATGAGGGAGAGAACAACTCTGATGAATACTTTCATCCCCGCTCGGGGGCAACATAAGGCCAAAATAAAGTATAGATAATGGTTAATATTTCAAATGAGATAGCTTTCAAAAGTGATCACTTTACCATTGTTACGGGCACGGGACTCGAACCCGCACACTGCTGACGGAGTGCTGTCCGGGCGCACTTGCGATGAAGGGAGCTAGGGAGCACCGAGGGTGGCAATAGGCGCCCCTGTATGTCGGCCAGTCGCAAGGTGTATAAGGCCGCTGGTGCATGCCGACGCTTTCACTCTTTGACCCACTCTGCTGGTGCCACTTACTCGAAGGCGCATCGAAGCCGGAGGCCGGCGCGAGCAACTTGAGGGCATCACTGCAGGGCGAGCCGAGATACTGACGTTTTGGAGAGGCGTGACCAGATCGGCCAATCGCACCACGACAACAAGACATCACGAGGCGGAGGAGCTCCGGCCGGTGTCGTTAGTCACCAGTGGTAAGGAGATATTCAATTCTGGGTGCAGGATAGATCAGGAAACGATATTACGTGCAGCGAACCCTAGATGTCCCTTATTAAGAGACTTTATTATTAGTTGAGATATTTCAGATCGAGTATTCATTCAGTATTGTTTGTTAATATATTTGAGATAATTTACTGTATGAGAAAGAGTAATAAAATAATTAGTGGTTATTGTAATCGTCTTGTGTCATTGAACCATTTAGAGTTATGCCCCCAGAGTACAGTAAAGTTAAGAGGATTAGCCTCAGCAACTTGCACTGTGTATAATCTTGTGTTTAATAGTATAACGTTACAGTAGTCATCCCAGCAAAAACGTTACACCGTGAATGACCTACAGTGATGCAGTAACACATGTATTTTTCTTTCAGGAAGTCCGGTGATTTTTCAATGCGGTTATGCTGTCTCATTCCAGAAACACACCGATTGTGCTCCGGTGATTTTTCTCGTGTGATTATCCTGTCTCATTCCAGGCAAAAACCGGACCATATATTTAATTTGCAGCTTACAAATCAATCACCCATATGACGAAGTGCCTAATTTGGCTTTTTGTCCTACTGTTATTTCTTTGAGTATTACAGTATTACTATTCGATTTTCATTACAATTTTATTTTTCTTGTGATTAGTATTATGTATTATGAATAACTTCATTATTATTACTAAGAGTATTATTATCATTAGTTTCAATAATATTGCAATGAATACTACGTCATCAAGCTTATTGCTACACAAATATTGTGGTAACTGTAAACAATATTTAAGCGATCAACATAAGTGTTAACACATTCAAGGTAACTAACAGTTATGTAGACATGTTCACTGCCTGGAGAAGAGGCAACAAAAGTTTACCTGGGAGGCCTTCCGAAAAGTTACTCTTAGACTAAAGGATTAAGGAGTGCAGGGATACTGCACTTGAAAGATAACAGTTATTTTATATTTATGCCAAATAATTTTCCTTCAAAAAATTCGTGGTTTTTTTTTCCTATAACTCAATGTCCCAAAATCACAAATTTCTAATTTTGGCATACAAAAATAACAAAGAACAATATTACTTGCAAAAATTAAGTAATTTACATTGAATGATATTTTGATGCTGTACTTAAAATACAAACCCTCAAGAACGTTATGTTGTTATGAGCTCGCTCCTTTGTACGTGCGGGCGGAATAGAAAGACATAGAAGTGATTGATAGCGGGTGGCGAGTGACTAAGAAGATTTCGAATGACAGGAGAGCGGTAATCCTATCAGTTTTTCTAGCTACAGAGTATGCCGCGGCGCGTTCTTATGCCGCCTCAGAGTCGAGAGTTTCTATGAGAGTCGGGAGTCTGTGCGATTGTGCGACATTAACCGATAGACGATGAGCTAGAAGAGCAACGAGTAGCGCCTGAAGTGACCAGCGTAGGGAAAATCTGCGACTGCGAGCATCAGAGCAGTGAAATGGTTGGCTTTATTTGAATAACTTTACAAAAATATCATGCAATGGAAATTTTGATGCACCGCGATTATGTAACACGACGAGGCCTAGTGTCAAAAATCTTCATTATTTATCCCTTATAAACACGCGAGCGGAGCCGCTGGTAAAAGCTAGTGTAGGAATAAATATGT
The DNA here is from genome assembly GCA_029891345.1 of Dryococelus australis. NCBI lineage: Eukaryota > Metazoa > Arthropoda > Insecta > Phasmatodea > Phasmatidae > Dryococelus > Dryococelus australis. The sequence goes on along the minus strand of CM057000.1, from coordinate 120,833,911 downwards.
TACAGTCTGAGTATTTGATCGTTACTGGGGAAAGAAATTAAACCAGCATTATATGTCATTTTCTTTCATTTAAGTGATAAACTGTGTGTGTGTATATATATATTTATATATATATATATAAAATGCCTTTTGCTAATGCGTAAGCTTTTTTATAACTATTCCAAATAATAATTTTATTTTCTTATCGCCAAATACAGAACCGGAAATTTCAAGTACTGTAATATTATATTGAAAAACTCTGCCTTCATATGTGTTCATGTGGTATCAAATATATTTGTTTAGATGGCCAAGCATTTGACTGCAAAACAAATATAATTACTCAATTTAGAAGGAGTATTTTTCGATTGTTTAAAAATGACTTACGTAAAGCCAATTTAAAAAAAGTGATAAAATAAATGCAGAGAATTATCGACCAGAAAGCAGATTCCTTTTGTTAAAAAAATATATGCGAGTGTTATATTCAGTCTTAATTCGATTTTCTTTTAAAAATAATTTTGGCAATTAATGACTTTGTATGTTATTATGAGTATTTTTCTAACAGGTCAAGTACAACCATTGGTATACCACATGGAAGTAATCTTGGAGTATTTGTATTTTTACTTCTTTTCAATTATTTTCCCCAAAAACAGATTTGGGAAGGATTTTACACTATACTTTAGTTATAGAAAAGGGAAAGCAAATATATAATTCAGATGATTTACTGACCAAATAGACAAATGGTTCACAAATAATAAACTTGTATGAAACACTATATAAACATATTAAATTGCCATTAGTTTAAGAAATAACAGTAAAGAGAATACAGTGAACTTACGTAAATAACAGTAACATCATTCAAGTTACTATTAGATTATTAGGAAATTGTATCGATCAGAATCTTGTATTTAATCATCAATCATATTGCGTACGTAGAAAAAAATTTAAATATTGCATGTTGTGTTTTGAGATTACTTGTGTCAAGAATAGTTAATATACAAGCCATTACACAAACATGTTATGCATATTTTATAGTACCAAATATGGTGAAATACCAAAGAAAATAATAAAATACTAAACCTGCAAAAAATATCTCTAAATGCAGACCAAAATTAAACAATATTGGAATTATTGCGTTTAAAAATTAATACATTTACAAAATAATAATATTTTGTGATAAGAATAAATAAATTTTCAAAAATAAGAACAAAAAATTGTGATAATAAACTAAAGCCCATACAACATGATGCTACTAAATTTTAAATGGGAATACTACATATACGTTTTTATCAAGACTGAAACTATGGTACTAATGAACCAAACAGAAGAAATATTGAATAAAATTCGCAGAAGAAATTGTTGATAATGTTGGAAAAGAGAAAGTTATTTCTGAACATAATCTAGACATAAAAATCGCACCAGCCTTTGCACTCAAATCTTTAAGAAAAATTAAATCATCTGACATCTGCTTTAGACAATAAGATATTTAGAGACTCTCCATGATCATAAAATCGAATAAATTAATTTAACTTTAAAAATGAATCGGTGTGAAACCAATACATGACAATTTGAACTATTGTTCTACTATAGATTTTAAAAATGAAATAATAGTGTGTATGAAGACCGCAACTGGAGTAGCCAAACCCGGTAAAACTTGACATTGCTCAATCAATAAGCTATTTATGTTGAATATCTGCGGGGTCGTATTGGGCGTATAAAGCGCGTGCAGACGTCTTCTGCTCTTCTCCCTATTCACGCCTTCGCCAGCAAGCTGTCTGCTACACCTCGACGACGAAACTCGGACTTTCCCTAAACAAATTAAATAAAAATCTACCGGGTCTGCGACACCGTCACAGCCCACCTGACGGGTCAAAAACCAATATGTCTTCCTCTAACGTTATCTCAATAAGGCCTCGCTCAACTCGACTCTCCAATCATGGTGCGGCTACTCCAGGTCGTCACGAGGTTGCCCTGGCAACCGTAAACAACGGCTCACGTTCACTGCCACGTGACTGAAAATCAACACATTACAACTGGAAACACATAACAATGATATATATGAAATATTATTAATTACATAAAATATATGTAAAATAAATCATGAAACATGACGTAAAAATAAATATTACTACACATATGAAACAATATTCAAACCAAATAAAATTAATTCAGTTTAGTAACAGTGCATAAATAACCATAGATGGCGCAAACGCATAATAAAGTCCTTCAGCCACAGACGTTACACTGCAGTACATTAATTCATTTTTTTTTCTGTAATAGACTTGAAAATTTCATGTAATTACAACATTTGTGCAAAATTTAACGCAATGAAACTGTTTTAACTTACAACACACCGGATGAAAGTAAAATTACCAACATTTTTGTGAGTGTGTATTCACACTTACTTTTTCGAAGTTCTGGTCTCGATTACCAGCGGCAAATTTCTCATTAAATATAGAGTGAAAAAGATAATAAGTCAGTTGTAGTCATCTGTTACGTGGGAAGAAAGTTGCACTTTTTTGTACGTCTAAACTGAAGTGAAATGTCCGCAAGAAGGATATGCACCACGTTGAAGACGAGAGTACTTTCGACTTGCATCAGTGCAAATGACACGCTGTTCATAAACTTATTTGATAGTTATTTTACGAAGTTCCGTGATACGCTAAGTCAGCGCCTCTTTATCCATACACATAGCATAGTTATTTGTTTTCTTCACTAAGTCTTGATTAATACGTTTCAACATTTTTTTTTCTTTAAAAATGTACAAAAGAAAGACGGGTAATACAGGCTTGACGTTCAGGCTATATCGATATACCGAAATCGACATCGATGTAAAATGAATATCAAGGCGACGCGTGTTAACAAATTTGGCGACGATTCTATTGTTCATATATGTCGGCATTGATGGCACCTTTTTGAGATTGTCAGTGATGTTGTTCAACGGAAACAGATATTGAGATTGGAAATTAGTTCAAAGTGACTTTTCGAGGCATTATGATATGCGGGAATTAATAATAAAATTCGACGTAAACAAGGTATAGGCACTTCACGGTAAAGTGACCACTTTTGAGGCCCTGGTTGATTTTTCTTTTCAACAAATTTTTTTATCCTTCCACTACTTTTAAAAATCATTATTGCTATGTAATTAATAACACAGTGTGTATATTTCCCCAGACTCGGAAATTAACGTCTAAGAAATATAATATATTTAGTGAATATGACTCCAAATGAGAGAGCGTTCAAAAGTGCTCACATTACCGTGAATAGACTATAAGAATGAAAATTCAAGTAAGCAACTTCCCTGTAATGGAAAACCAGCATATGCTCATACGTAGAAGCAAAGTCTATTGTGCCGCCTTGCTCGGCAATATGACCGTGTGAAAATTTTGTCTTCTTAATTAACAAAATAATTTTTGTGTGATGTTTTCTCGGGATCTCGATTTTTTTTTTTGTCTAGTAGACTTTACAATAATTATGAAGTGGTTTTTACAAAACCTGTGTAACTGACTTGAGATATATACCATTGATATTAATGTCACAGAGATAATATATTTTATGCCTGATAATGTGGAGACCTAATTTATATACTCAAAAAAAAAAAAAAAAGAGAAATTATAATAAATCTTGCTGTCCTTCCGAAGTAAAGATTCTTTTCTATTTTTAAAATGGTAATTCATAACCTGAGTCCATAAACCATGGTGAAAAATTATTTCACTACGAATGAAGTGTCTTATGTGTAATGTGTTATAAGCCACATTATTGAACATATTATTTTGTTTTTTTAATAGTTATGCTGTGCTGAACACTGGTTCGGCCTTCTCTGGTGCTTTTACTAACCCAGTACTGCACACTCGTCCCAACTAGCTATCGCGGCACGCTTTGCGTCTTGTGTTGTTCTACCTGGCTTACTTTGTGTTTCGGGGGGGGGGGGGGGGCAGATTTTCTACTCCCTGCGGAAGTGTTGTGAGCTGGGTAGTTATAGCACACTATATTCAATTACAGTGAATGCATAAAAGCCTCATATCGACATTACGTCATTCGAGTTCGCCTTCAAACATAGCTTACTGGTACGTCATCGAAATTCCGCGTCAGATTCTGTATTTCGCGACCGGCATGCGTGTAGGGTTTGCCAGGTGTACTGTTAGCCTAAGACAAATCTGTTTTTGAACTTTTTTTTTTCTGTTACAATACACTAAATGTTAGATTAAAAAAAAAAAAAAGTTAACTACATAACCTTGCAAAATTTAAAGTTAAAACGGTACTTGCAGACACACAAATGATCGCCATGTAATGTTTGAACGAGTGTTTGTATAAGTCCGTTTTGTGTTTTGACTCAACTCATTGCATGTATTAGTTGTTAAGTTTGGTCCACTTAGGCCGGACTCACAACCATCCGTCGCATCCATAAATCGCCCGTCCGTCAGTCGGTCATCCGTCTGTGTTTTCGTTCGTCATTTGAAAGTGATTCACAACAATCCGTCGTCCATCAATCCTTCTGTATGGCAAAATTTCAATGTGATAACTTTGAGGTATATTTTGGTTGGAAATACATTTTCAAGAGAGAAACATTTGGGGGAAATATTTTTTTTTACGTGGTAGGAATGTATACTGAATTATTTTTTACGTTTTAAATTCCTGAATTTACTGCCAAGGATATATATATATATATATATATATATATATATATATATATATATATAGAGAGAGAGAGAGAGAGAGAGAGAGAGAGAGAGCCACCGCCTTGCATTTTATTTCATTGCGTATTCGCGTCTTCTTAATCTCGTCTGAAGGCGGAAGCCCATCCGTTGTCCATCGAAAGTTAAAATTGGGCGAATATCTTACGGATGGACGGATAGAAAAAAAAGTTTCTTTGCGATTGGTTGAAGATAATGTGACCGTGGGACGGATGGGCGACTGACGTACGTGACGGATGGTTGTGAGTTCAGCTTTAATGTGCGTACGAGTCTTGTATGCTCGTATACGGTAGCCTACTTATTAATTTCGGGATGATGAATTGAAAAAAAAAAAAACGTCTCCATCAAGCGTTGTTATAAGCTTTTACTACAAGTTTCTTATTAATTTCACTTGTTTGTATGTACGGTAGGTGTCTATGAGGTGTCTGTCTGGGACCCACCGAATCACTAGCAATCACGATGCATTTGGTTTACAAGTTGTCGATTACTGGTGGCGCGTAGAGCTTCAGTGCTGGGGAAGTTCTCATTTACACGTGGTTGTGTGGGTAAAAGACCGTCCAAAACTTTGAAACACAAGAAGTAATTCAAATGATCGACCGCACGTGTGTATGCGAAATACCATTTGAAGATTCCGATCTGCGTGAGCTCGTTTTGAAATGTCAAATACATCGACACATACATACGGGCAAGATGATTAATGGATATCCAGCATGCCGGTTTAACTTCCCGCGTAAAGAGTGCACTGAAACTCGCCTGATCGTAAGCGATACCGATGACGGATCAGTCTGTGAATGTATAAATAGTCTGTCTATATAATAAAAAAATTAGAATAGGTGAGACAAAAACATGAAAAATAAATTAACTGTAAAAAAACCAATTCAAAACCAAGTTTTATTTATAAATGAACTAAAAAGATAAAAATTATTATAAGAGTAGTTACAGAATTTGTAGAACTTGTAAGACGTGGTCGAACAGCCGTAATAAACTTGACTACAAATTAATATTTTTGTATGTATTTATATTTAGTAAATAAAAGCTTGGCGCGAATAGTTAAGAGCTTAACGTAAGATATGTGCTTACTATGTTTATACAAATGAGGTATACTTTCTATATACTAAATATGCATTGATACCAAAATTGTAATTTGTGGTAAAGTTTTTTACGGCTGTTTCACCACGTCTTGCAAGTTCTACAACTTCCGTAACTACACTTATACGTATTTTTGTATCTTTTTAATTCATTTATAAATAAAAGTTTGGTTTTAAAAGGTTTTTTTTACAGTACATTTTTTTTTTTTCCTTTCCAAATACCTGACCCGTCAACCCTCCGTGCGTGGCATGTGCTTGACGTGCGTCCTCTCGATAAATACGAGGGTGAAAAAAAAAAGAGAAAAGGAAGGAAACAAAACTGCGGATGATCCATCATACGAAGTATTCCGTTGTATGCACCCCACAAGTCGCCCAGCCCTCTCTGCATTACGCCCTCTGTGTTCATACGAGCTCGACGGCTGGCCGCACTCGTATTTCATCGCCAGTGGCAGGCGACCAGCCAACATGTTCGGTTGCTCACCCGAGAATATACGACTTCACACCATGGCTACCAACTTCGGAAAAAAAAATAATCATCCACGGAAGTTGTTTCTATCCGCGCGCGTAATCGAACGTGGGCTTGCCACATAAAGCTTCGCCATCCACTCGTCATGGATCATTTGCAAATAAATCTTCTTAACAAGAAAGATTTTATTTTCAATGATCTTTTCTTCCTGCGAAAATGTGGACCAGATCTACTGGGAGACCCCAGACTGCATTATGTGAAACGTAAAACGTCATTACTTCTGCATTTTTTTTTTTTTATGGAACAGTGTTTTCAACACGCAACTACCATTTGTGAACGAGTAGTTTCAGACTCCTGAGCGAACTATATGTTTACTTTGTACCACAGGATTCAACGTCACCAACAAAAATGTCCAGTTAACTTGGTCGCACATAACTCTTCTAAAGTATTGCATCGTCATGTAAATAAATGGGAGGGTGAAACCTATTCTCGAGTGACTGCCTTGTATAAGTGGCTAGCGGTGAATGACCACTTTCGAAATCTACCTTCGAAGAAAAGTCCCGTCACTAAATTCATATATTTTAAAGTACACAGTTGTTTACATGATCCCAGTTAAGTTGGCAGCGATTTTGAAAAAGTAATTCCATAACTTAAATGTAGACTATTCGAAAGTGTGGTGATAAATTTGCGGAACGCTGATTTTTACAAGGTTTTATTTAACTTGCTTTGTTAGTATTTACGGTAGGTGTCTGTCCGACCTCTATGCACTGAATTGGCGTGCAGTCTGCCTGCAGCGCATCACTGTTCGTTAGTTTGCAGCCCGAAGTGTAAAAAGGGTGGCCAGTGTTTATCTTAGTCTTTTTAGTATAAGCTATTTTTTTTTGCATGACTGTTATTCAGGTTGCAGCCCAAAGTGTGGAAGGGGCCACCAGTATTTTAATATTTTTAGTCACACTAATTGCTTTTATTATTAATATATAGGTAGACTATTTATAAATTATTGTGTCTGTGGATGTATAAATAGTCTACCTATATAATAATAACAAAAAAATATTTCTGACTAAAAATAGTCAAGAGCCTTACTCAAGATATCTGCTTACCACACTTGCTTACATGAGGTATACGTCCTATATTACGCAAAGCTTTTATATATTAAATATAAATTGATACAAAAATATTAGTTTGTAGTAAAATTCATTATGGCTTTTCGACCTCATCTTACAAGTTCTACTAGTTCTGTAACTATTATAATTATTTTTCTTTTTTTTTGGCCATTTATAACTAAAAGGTTGGTTTTAAAAGGTATTTTTACAGTTAATTTATTAATTTCATTTTTGCTTGTTATATACTCATAAGTTTAAGACTCGGAATTTTAATCCTTAACGAATTCAGAGTTTCGCTTTATCGGCGCATGAATTAAGTGAACGGGCCCATGGCAATATTACATATATGTACGAGGTTCACCAATGATTCATTGTTTGAAGAAGAAATGAAATGTAATATGTATAATGTGATAATGATTCTTCTTTAGTAGAACTGTCGTACGATAGGTTTCATAACTGGACGCTCTCCTTTTCCTTTGGTTCTAAAGATTTTAATCTTCTCTGCACAGCTTCTTTGTTTTCTTATATTATGAATCATTACAGAATCTCGTATTCGCTTTCCTCCCACTATTCTCTGCTCTAGACATATTCATATGCAATAAATGCTCCAACCACGGTTTTTTTTTTTAGTTACATTCAAAAGATATTTTCTCTTCTGTTTTCCTCAGAACGTAATTGTTAATCATTCTAGCGGTCCAGGTCACCTTTAAAATTATTCTCTACAACAATATATACGATTATTTAGTTACCTATCATCTTTATTTTTGATCGTCCACTATTCACTCCCATACAACACCATGTTCCCAGTAGGACTTTAAAGGTTTTTCCCATTTCCAACCTACTTCTAATTCCTCCGTACAACCCTCATTACAAGTTCCAGGATACTTATAAATGCCATATGCTTAGCAGTATTTTCTATCGTGACAATGCTAAGAAAACCTTCATTTCACCTTTTGGCTTCAAACCTAACACTTTCCACACTCTTGCAATAGTTTCCATCATAGCTTGTAGTTCCCGCCAACATTGCTTTAACCCATTCAGATTCAGTGCACACAGTCGTGTGAATTATGTACGTGTAGGTACTTTGTCGGACTGCACTGCACACTACGGAGCTCAGTGACCAATAATCTTATCTGTGGGTAGATGACTCGCAAACCGTCTTACTGGTCTAGGTCATCATTGGTTCATATTACTGTAGCCGAACATATAGGCCTAGACTCAAACTTATTGTCTGTGACGAGGAAGCAAGTGTTGTGTCGATTTAAAAACAGCACGCGTCATACGTTTTATTGTTCGCAACACCTGAAACCGTAAATAAAAGTGGGCCTGAAAGGGTTAAGCCCACATATTTGTTTTGTTATTTATTCTTCCAGTACAATGCATCTTGCTTTCTCTTTGGCTTCCACTCTGAATTGTTCAGTATAAATATCGCATAGTGTAGCCGACAGACAGCATCCATGCGTCTAATGCCTCCTCCAAATCCTATCTCATATACTTTATCATTTTCACATATTACAACTTTCTGTCTTGCGTACAGTTACTTTAGTAGTTTTCTGTCTTTCTAATCAGTACCAAGTTATTTCAGCGCCTTCAGAAGTATATTCCAGCATAAACTGACGAATACCTTCTCCTAGTCAATATAACACAAATATATAACTCTCTTTACCCCTCAGGCACACAATAGCATCTCATGTCCTTCCCAATATTTCTGGAACCAAACTGGTCTTCTCCCGAACTCTCCTCAACTCTGCCTTCTATTCTCTTTCAAATGAATGTTTTCTCGGTTTTTGTAATAATTGAGCCATATTTTATTTTCTTCTGTGCCTTATGACTTGCATTGTATTATCATGACTTGTTTGTTTACTTCCCCCTGTTTTCTTTTCGTCAGTCTCCTACCGTTAGTGTCCTGTTGTAACTTCCTTTTCCTACTCTTCTGTTCTTTCGCACTGACTTTCCAGCCAATTCTCTCTAGCCCTTACATTATTTTCTCTCAATTCATTATTCAATGTTGCATACTGTATTTTCCCCTCTTCAGAAGTTTTATATTTTTGATTGAATATTGTTACATTTCGTTGCTCCTCACCTTGTGCCGAGGACAGATTGATAACGCGACAAGCGCGTGGCGATTTCCGAATGCGAGCCGCCGCGTATGCCAGATAAGCATATCGGGACTTTGCTCTTGACCTTCAGCGGATAGAATTTCTGACGTTATCTTTGGAAGAACGTTCTGGTAATTGCCCTAGCCTCTCTCAACGAGACTCGAAGCGCCGGGAATCTTCTAACTCGTTCCAGAGAGACCACTTAAGCAATGACGACCTCCGAGCTGACAGTTTGTATTGTGGAGGAGCGTGTGACCTAAAGCGGTAGGTGTGCGAAAACAGCGAAGCGACAAGCCAGCACGGCGAGTGACGAAAAGAGTGACCAGCGGGAGTGGTGGCAGCGGACTGCGAACATCTCTATGTACAGTGCGGCTGAGCGGTTAGCGCGCTCGCCTCCCACCTGGGCGAACCGGGTTCAATACCCGGCCGGATCACCGGATTTTCGCAAGTGGGAATCGTGCCGTACGATGCCATTGGTCGGCGGGTTTTTCTCCGGGATCCCCCGTTTCCCCCGCCTCTTCATTCCGGCGCCGCTCCATATTCACTTCATTCGCCCTCATCGGCTCTCAAGACCTCGCTGCTAAGAGCCGCCCAAATCTCTTCACTCACTCTATGTACAGTGAAGAGTGAAACTGACGGGTGGGACTACAGAAGCGGAGGCGTGAGTGGCAGATATTTGGAATTATGGCAATAGAATGAATGTGTACCAAATAATGAGTGTGTATTAAGTGACTGTAACCAATACAGATATATTGATAATTACTTTAATAAGATTGAGATAGACATTAAATACTACACTCTCTTGGAATAGCAAGAGTAGTAGTGTAGCAGCTGTCTGAATAAATTAAAAATCAAATTTAGTTTATTCGTTTTTAATGAGACCTCCATCCCTTATGAACTCGGATACGAACCTCTGGCATCTTGTAACAATATAACTTTTTCCAGTTTAACAAACATAGACTTTGTGACCACTGTATTCAACCGTTATCTTTTTCCTTTCCACGACAGAGGCAACACGCACCACACATGCATATCGCAGACATAACACATTCACTGTCAAGAACATTGAACATCCATTTCTCGAAAACCGTGGGGTTTAACGTAATAACACAAGCAACATTTTTTTTTTTTTTTGCTAAATTAACCAGACTGCTTATGTAAGTAGATAAATCGTCATATATTCAGCAGGGTAATATTTTCCATTACATGCGCTAACTGGATTTATGTACCGTTTTAAAATGTACATAGTTTTCAGACCTATTATAAACATATAGTTTCATTGTCTATGTTTCACATTTTCGATTTGCATAATATTTCCTGTTTGAACGTATGTAAATATTGTCACACATGTTACCCCAGGAATTTGAATTTATGTATTCAATTATATTCTTTTATACTTTCTTTTTATTTTTATTATAACATTTAGGACTTTTACTTTAGTTTTACGGTGACAGTAATATATCGTTTAATTTAATTAGGTTAGCTGGGTTACATTTTGTACTTTTCTTATATGTGATTAATTCAATTTTTTTTTGTCTCGTTTTTTGTGAATATTTCTGATTTTTATTATATTATTGTACCCATTTTGAGACCCTATGCTCTAGTATTTAAGCTGTTAGGCAGTTGTAAAGTGGTCCATGAGGGGGGTTCGGACACTTCTACTCATTACTGGCCCTCGGGTTAAAACCCTGGCTTATGATTGGCTGGAATGTCACGCCCCTTAAATTAGCTTCAGTCACTCCTCCTCCTCTTCGACTCCTTTTTGAGGTCTAAAAGATGCCAGCTTAAAAGAGAGCGATATTAACTGCCCTTCTGGTAGGCTAGTAAATAAGGAGGTAGAAGTCAAGTAGGTCGTCGTAAGGTAATTTTTCTCGCTGTAATTTGTACGTCCTATAGCACTCAGTGTACGTCCTACAGCACTCAGTGTACGTCCTATAGCACTCAGTGTACGTGCTACAGCACTCAGTGTACGTCCTACAGCACTCAGTGTACGTCCTATAGCACTGAGTGTACGTCCTATAGCACTCATTGTACGTCCTACAGCACTCATTGTACGTCCTACAGCACTGAGTGTACGTCCTATAGCACTCAGTGTACGTCCTACAGCACTCAGTGTACGTCCTACAGCACTCATTGTACGTCCTACAGCACTCAGTGTACGTCCTACAGCACTCGGTGTACGTCCTATAGCACTCGGTGTACGTCCTATAGCACTCAGTGTACGTCCTATAGCACTCAGTGTACGTCCTATAGCACTCCGTGTACGTCCTATAGGACTCAGTGTACGTCCTATAGCACTGAGTGTACGTCCTATAGCACTCAGTGTACGTCCTACAGCACTCATTGTACGTCCTACAGCACTCGGTGTACGTCCTACAGCACTCGGTGTACGTACTACAGCACTCGGTGTACGTCCTATAGCACTCGGTGTACGTCCTATAGCACTCAGTGCACGTCCTACAGCACTGAGTGTACGTCCTACAGCACTCAGTGTACGTCCTAGAGCACTCAGTGTACGTCCTACAGCACTCATTGTACGTCCTACAGCACTCAGTGTACGTCCTATAGCACTGAGTGTACGTCCTATAGCACTGAGTGTACGTCCTATAGCACTCAGTGTACGTCCTACAGCACTCGATGTACGTCCTACAGCACTCGGTGTACGTCCTACAGCACTCAGTGTACGTCCTATAGCACTGAGTGTACGTCCTATAGCACACAGTGTACGTCCTATAGCACTCGGTGTACGTCCTATAGCACTCAGTGCACGTCCTATAGCACTCAGTGCACGTCCTACAGCACTGAGTGCACGTCCTACAGCACTCAGTGTACGTCCTATAGCACTCAGTGTACGTCCTACAGCACTCATTGTACGTCCTACAGCACTCAGTGTACGTCCTACAGCACTCAGTGTACGTCCTATAGCACTGAGTGTACGTCCTATAGCACTGAGTGTACGTCCTATAGCACTCAGTGTACGTCCTATAGCACTCAGTGTACGTCCTACAGCACTCGATGTACGTCCTACAGCACTCGGTGTACGTCCTACAGCACTCAGTGTACGTCCTACAGCACTCAGTGTACGTCCTACAGCACTCGGTGTACGTCCTATAGCACTCAGTGTACGTCCTATAGCACTGAGTGTACGTCCTATAGCACTCAGTGTACGTCCTACAGCACTCAGTGTACGTCCTACAGCACTCAGTGTACGTCCTATAGCACTCAGTGTACGTCCTACAGCACTCGGTGTACGTCCTACAGCACCCGGTGTACGTCCTATAGCACTCGGTGCACGTCCTATAGCACTCCGTGTACATCCTATAGCACTCCGTGTACGTCCTATAGCACTCCGTGTACGTCCTATAGGACTCAGTGTACGTCCTATAGCACTGAGTGTACGTCCTATAGCACTCAGTGTACGTCCTACAGCACTCATTGTACGTCCTACAGCACTTAGTGTACGTCCTACAGCACTCGGTGTACGTACTACAGCACTCGGTGTACGTCCTATAGCACTCGGTGTACGTCCTATAGCACTCAGTGCACGTCCTACAGCACTGAGTGTACGTCCTACAGCACTCAGTGTACGTCCTAGAGCACTCAGTGTACGTCCTATAGCACTCGGTGTACGTCCTATAGCACTCAGTTTACGTCCTACAGCACTCAGTGTACGTCCTACAGCACTCATTGTACGTCCTACAGCACTCAGTGTACGTCCTATAGCACTCGGTGTACATACTACAGCACTCGGTGTACGTCCTATAGCACTCGGTGTACGTCCTATAGCACTCAGTGCACGTCCTACAGCACTGAGTGTACGTCCTACAGCACTCAGTGTACGTCCTATAGCACTCAGTGTACGTCCTACAGCACTCATTGTACGTCCTACAGCACTCAGTGTACGTCCTACAGCACTCAGTGTACGTCCTATAGCACTGAGTGTACGTCCTATAGCACTGAGTGTACGTCCTATAGCACTCAGTGTACGTCCTATAGCACTCAGTGTACGTCCTACAGCACTCGATTTACGTCCTACAGCACTCGGTGTACGTCCTACAGCACTCCGTGTACGTCCTATAGCACTGAGTGTACGTCCTATAGCACACAGTGTACGTCCTATAGCACTCGGTGTACGTCCTGTAGCACTCAGTGCACGTCCTACAGCACTGAGTGTACGTCCTACAGCACTCAGTGTACGTCCTATAGCACTCAGTGTACGTCCTACAGCACTCATTGTACGTCCTACAGCACTCAGTGTACATCCTACAGCACTGAGTGTACGTCGTATAGCACTGAGTGTACGTCCTATAGCACTCAGTGTACGTCCTATAGCACTCAGTGTACGTCCTACAGCACTCGATGTACGTCCTACAGCACTCGGTGTACGTCCTACAGCACTGAGTGTACGTCCTATAGCACTGAGTGTACGTCCTATAGCACACAGTGTACGTCCTATAGCACTCGGTGTACGTCCTATAGCACTCAGTGTACGTCCTACAGCACTCAGTTTACGTCCTATAGCACTGAGTGTACGTCCTATAGCACTCAGTGTACGTCCTATAGCACTCAGTGTACGTCCTACAGCACTCAGTGTACGTCCTACAGCACTCAGTGTACGTCCTACAGCACTGAGTGTACGTCCTATAGCACTGAGTGTACGTCCTATAGCACTCGGTGTACGTCCTATAGCACTCCGTGTACGTCCTATAGCACTCAGTGTACGTCCTATAGCACTGAGTGTACGTCCTACAGCACTCAGTGTACGTCCTACAGCACTCAGTGTACGTCCTACGGCACTCATTGTACGTCCTACAGCACTCAGTGTACGTCCTATAGCACTCAGTGTACGTCCTACAGCACTCAATGTACGTCCTACAGCACTCAGTGTACGTCCTATAGCACTCAGTTCGACCCTACTACGACTTGAGAGCAGCCCACGAGCCCGTCCTACGTAATAAAGTTGTATCCAGCTGTGAAAGCGCCGATTATCCTGCAGAAACAGGTGGATAAGTTAAAATAAATTTTCGTGGAGCAGAGTCGACGGCCCTTTTGACGCGCTCCAGCCGCCATGTTGAATCCTATACGCACTATTTAAACCAGCATAATGTTTGCTCACGGGCAACCAGAGAGAGGTTTTAAGAGCCCGACTGAGCTAATTACAATAATTTAAGACATTTAATCTAGTGAATTTTTTTTCTATTTAGTCAGCTGTGAAACATTAACTTCTTATTTTATTTTTGCGAGTGAATTCTTATTTTGACCCTGGCAATTTATTTCGTTAATTTGGGTATAATTTATTTTAGGTATGTCCACTTGCCAGCTGCAGTAGGATTGTGTTGCTTTCAATCAACTCTTTGCTGATTACCATCAGGATTTTTCAAACCCCAGTTGCATAAATAAAGAATTTCAATACATATAATTAGTAAAAACAGCCATGCCGGGTGTCCCTGTTTCTTAGTAGTGTTGCATATTTCCTGTGTTCCGTAATGTCAATGTCTTCATGTAATGTTTTAATTATTTTGAAACTTATGCTAAGTGATTTGGTGTACAAAGTGTGTTCAGTAAAGTGTGTCTGTTGCCAGAGGTGCCCACTATAAACGGAGTATTTCCTGCTCGGCCCAGTTTACCACCAGGCAGATGTAACTAAAGGCTATTCACGGTAAAGTGAGCACTTTTAAAGCAATGCTTAAAATATACTTGTATGCACGTTGTCTATTCTTCTGCCTTATGTAAAATTAACATTGCCATCGGCCTCGTCACTTTAGTCATGCGTCAGTGAAGTGAAACTTTAAGTTTTAAGAAAAGTAAACATTTTACAAATCTGCTCATTTTTACACTTCGATTGATTAAAAAAAAAAAAAGAACAGAAAGCGAATGAAATAATTCAAGTTATCCCAAATAGTTACCTAACACTTTTATGGAACTATTTTCTATTCATCGTTACCAACTTTAATGAGCGCATGTCACTCAGCGCGCCCGTTAAAATATAGGCAGGCAGGGGTACTGACTTTTTTCTAAGGTTGATTTCAAAAGTGCTCACTTTATCGTGAACAGTCTTTACTAACTGGGTCTGTCACACACTCACATAAAGACAGTCTTAAATTATTTTCATTGCATTTGGCCTACATATTCTATGATATTTATTTTTACACGTGTTGTGTATTAATGATATCTTCCACACTAGGCGTGAGTACAATAGGTAGTTTGGTCCGGGCTGATGTTAAGAAACGAGCCAGTATAGATATCTGTCCATATATCAATAAGAGTGAGGCTGGCAAGAAATTGACCATAATCATAGTTATATGCACCAAAGAACCCAGCTAACTAACCTACTTAGGGTAACCTCCACGACTTACATACACTCACAGTCTTCTGTTCAGAGAGTGAAAATATTCAGCCTAATTTATGCATCCACACTGCTACAGAGATTTATATAACTTCCTTTCATAGTCTTTTCTTAAAAGTGGCACCATAATGTGGAGACATTCTGAGTTAGTGGCCCTGGGATAAACTCATTTGGGCCGACCTTGGGTTGTGAGATTTGAGAATTTAGTTATTCCGAACCATGCCCGTGTGTTTAACAGACCAATAATGGCTCCATTTCGCAGTTAACACATATAAAAAAAATATAACATTGCTTGTAAAAAGTACAGAAAATTTTGATGTGGACTCAGAAATCTATTTTTGGCATTATGTAGTGTAAATATTTCCGAATTTTCCACATTTGTACCTTTGACAATCAGACTGTCTGTGTAGCAAATTACAGCAAAGAGACAAATCACCGCATTCCGGCGCACTCAGTGTAATAATATTTTGCATAAGAAATATTCCTTACTAAAGGCTGTTCACGATAAAGTGAGCACTTGAGAAATCAACCTTATAAAAAGTCACTGCCCTGCATGCATGTATTTTAATGGGCGCACTGAGTGACATTCGCCAAGTTAAGTTGATAACAATGGATGGAAAGTAGTTCCACATCTTAACGTCGAATAAAAGGTGTTAGGTAACCATTTGTGATAACTTAAAATTATTTCTTTCGCTTTCTGTTTGTTTAATGCGCAGAAGTGTAAAAATGAGCAGATTTGTAAACTATTTATTTACTAAATAATTTAACAGTTTGGTATGACCGACGCGTGAATGAAGTGATGAGGCCCACGGCACTGCTACTTTTACATAAGGCGGAAGAATACACATCGTGTAAACAAGTAGATCTTAAGCAGGGCTTTCAAAAGTGCTCAGTTTACCGTGGACAGCCTATGGGCATAACCAACATACCTGTTTTCTCTCTATTTTTATTTATATTAATTGAAAATGAAATATCATAATTTATAAATAATATGTGAGTAAAAGTTCACTTTAATCGATAATAAGTAATTTTTGTGTTAACTGAAGTATGAAACGCTTGTGACACACGACATACTTCGGAAACAAACACGTTATACATGAGGTGATTTTTGAAACGTTTTAATCCCAAAGTTTGAAGAAACCGCGAATGAACTTTAATAGTTATTGCGCACTTACAACGTTATGATTTACTGTAGTCAAAACTGTTTAGATATCAAAATAAGCTAGATTTACGACGCCAGTGTTTGCATCAATAGAAACGACATTTTTTACAGTTTATTTGAACGATATATCGCATAGATACCGATATGGTAAGCGTGCATGAAAACGACACTGAAAAGTGGATATCGCGAAGCCCAAGCAGATAAAGCTGGACTCGAAACCATTCGTTTCAGCCGTCAGTCTCCCGTCCGTCCTTCGGTCACGTGATCTCCAACCAATCGCAGAGCAACCTTTTTTTTCTATCCGTCAATCCGTTAAATATCCGTTAAATATATCTCAAACTTTAACTTTCGATGGGCCGCCGGATGGGCCACCGCCTTATAATATCGTTCCTTGAACATGACAGTCGGAAAACGGTCACTGGTTTATTGCCTGAATATTTTCTTTTTAAATACAGAAAGCAGCGAATGTGTTTCCTTTTTACGTTTCAGCTTTGAATTGAACTGAAGATGACTTGTAGATTTTCAGAGGAAATGCTGATAAATTATGTTAGGGAATGAGAATTATATTAAGACATTCATTAAAACATTTCTCTCTGAGCGAGAAATTTCTTGTTGGGTGGTTGGTTGCACTGGGCATTTTCTGGCCTGACGGATCGACGCATGACGGACTGTTGTCAGTCGCTTTCAATTGACGGACGAAAAAAACCGACGGATGGCTGACTGACGGACGGACGCGACGGATGGTTGTGAGCCAAGCTTAAGAGGCACATTCAATTATTCGGTATAAGAAAGGAAACATCGACACTAATAAAAAGACTCAGACACAGTGTTCGGCTCACTAACATAATAAGCACTTCGTTCGTCGAGGCAATTACCAGGACGGGCAAGGTTAATTCGCTTTACTGTTCAACAAAATGTTTCAAGTTTGTAAACAAGGTTAACTTCGGGAAATACGCAGAAAGTTCTAACATATATCTTCCCAGTTGCAACTAATATAAATGTTATTATCAGCAAACATAGGTTTGGCCTCGAGAGCTAACTTCCAGATGCCCTCTTTCTGGATGTTCCGGAACTGCTACGTAACTCAATTAGTTCTCAGAACGTAATTAAAATCGCGCTCTGAGAAGAAAGGCGCTGTAATGAAAGCTGCAAAACCAGAATCAGGGTAAACGATTTACTGCCACCAGCTTGTAAATTCGTGTCAGACCTGTCGCGAAATATCGCCGATGTTCTCGAGCAGCGTCTGCCAGGGCGGAAGTGAACGTTTAACAGCTCAAAGCCCCAGGACGCGTTGGATTAAACAATTCCGAATGTTTCCTTTGCCTATTTTAATACCGGGTTTATTCGCTCCATTTTTGTTCATTGTGTTCTAAAAATTAAAGTTGTTCTAACTACTAATTTTTTTTTAAATAATATCTTATACCTCACGTTCGTTTTAATATTTCTGTGTCATACTGAATTTCTAAAAAAATGCTAATGGTTTTGTTTTATGATAATTAATACGTATGAAACTTTTCAGTGGTTTTCGACTAATAGAGTTTCAAAGAAATTTCCTCAGCGTAATAAGTCTAAGGTGTGGTAATTTAGATAGTATGTCGGATGTAAATGAATCATGCCAACAACTCACAAATGCAATATAAGATAAAAAATTTTGCCGAAAATATTTATACGACTTTCAGTCTGCAGTGATTCCTGAGGGTGACTTTTCTATCTCGAAGACAGGTGTGATGCAGATTTTTGATAAAGTTCTTAAGATTGAACTATGAGCGTTTGGATAACACTGTTACATGGGGCACCTGAGGGGCGTATCTGAGTCAATTAGGGATCAAGGTCTTAATAAAAATAAAATAACTAAATTCAGAAATTATATTTATTCTCAGTGCCACAAAAAATCAAACATCCGTTATTTGCCAGTTTGAGTATCCTATTAGGCCTAACTCCTATTATCTTATTGGGCGCAATATTTAATTTCTGCCCCCATTTCAATTAAACCATTTTCACAGTCTTTACTTTGGCTAGTATCCATTAAATGGCTCCAATTATCTCCACATATATAGTTAAAACTGTCTATTTCCATCGTCCCGGATGTCTTTTCACTCACGCATCCAGCCGACAGTCCCGCAGATCAGTCCCACCCTTCACTGCACACAAGCTCGCCGACGCACTCTCGCAGATCGCTGCAGTCGTCCCTCGCCGCTCCGGAATCGCCCAACTGTCACTTAAGGTCGCACGAGACGACAAACTCTAGGCCCTTAATCACTTTCTCCTAACATGCCCACGCGTGGTATTTATACTTGAGGAAGGTGCCGTCTGGAACGTTATGGGCAATCCAAGTTGTTCTGGGATAGGAAATGGTTGTGATGACGGCGACAGCTGCGTGATAAATTGAGAAATATGATCTGAGGGTCAGCGAGGCTTGAGCTGCGATAAGTTTATCAGTATGTGTGGCTGCATTCTCTATGATAGGCCACTCGCTTCGTCTAATGTTACGAAATCGACCTCCGACCTTTTGGCGCCTTCCTATGTGAAGGAAACATCCGGACCTTCGTAGAGTGTCGTACGGTCGATGTGGACAACGTTCGACTTCGCCCGAGAACTTTGACGACAAATCCGAAAACCGCGTCATTGATCTTCTTCAGAATCCTGTAGGTGCCGTCCCAAAATTTCTGTAGCTTCGGGAAGTACCCTTTTCGCCTCTGGTGGTTGTACAGACACACCAGTTGTCCTTGAAATATCTCGCGCGACATTCTCCTATCATACCGCATCTTCATCCTGTCACTATTTATTTTGAGGTGCAGTCGAGCAAAATCATAAATGCTAACAACTCTGTTATGTAATTCGCTGGCATAATCAGGGGCTGCAGCATCCTCTTCTGTCGGTCGCCAAACATCAGGTCACTGGGGATGCGTAGTTCTCTTCCAAACAGCATCCTTTGTGGTGTAAAAGATTATCCATTTTTTGTCACGAAAAATTCCCCTGTAAATTAAGCTTGAGAACCGAAAACTCAGTCCAATTCAGAATAACAGTTCAGTGTTTATTATTTCGTAAAAATGTTTTTACACAAAGCACACAAACTAAACTAAAAACACTCGTCTCGGTCGCCGAGTAAGATCACTACAATTAGGAGCACAGATGTCACGCACTCTAGCGAAACTATTAGGCCCGTTCGACAGTATCGCTGACACGAACTCGTAAAAATAATTTCACCTGAGTTGTACCCACAACGCAAAATATACGGCCACGGATTATCAGGACTGGCTTTACTGAACTTAGAATTATATTTAAATAAAGCCATTGACATTTATGTCAAGAAACAACAAAGGAGATTAGAATTTTCTCTGTAGGGCATGCTGTAAAATGAAGTGTCGTTTACCTTACATAACTGCGGTAATCAATGAGGTAATATTATTTCTTAGTGAAAATATCAATTGTATTCAACATGTTGCATTTTACTTACAGTTCAGTATGCCACTCAGAAAGACACATGCGTGAGTACATGTATGCGATGTAGCTAACATGAGTGGAAAGAGATGCCGCGGAGGTGCGGTGGTCAGACTACTTATCACGTCTCAACACAGCGAACCGGGTTGATTAATGTTTCATTTCGACCGAGTCTTTGTAATCACCCAGAATCTACGGAATGAATTTGAAAATCAAACTGAACAGGCGCCATATTCCTCTACATCGTCTTCACTTCTGCCAGTACTGTGTGGAATGTACTGCATTCTTTCAAGCGATTGGCAAATTATGTCGGTTGTGTCGTTTGATTTCTTTCCCATTTTTTTTTAAGGCGCTTTAGGGGGTAGGGGGCAATCGACCTTGAGGTCATGCCTGAATGCCACCGTGATATTTTCCGCTCGTTCTCACTGAATCTAGCACAAACCTCCCTCTGTGGGGAACACCAACACATGGATTGGGATACAAGGACGGAAACGGCTATGTAATGTTTGCGGGGTGATCCACCCCGACACTATAACTAAGTGGTCTTAGTGACTAATAATACGAGTGAGACGAATGTGGTCTTTTTCGAAAGGGTGTACAACTACTCAGCGAGCGTCGCAGGTGGGGGCCCGCGGCGACTAGCGGTCATTTTGGACGTGGGTGAAGATTTCTGGGCAGTGCATATCGCAGTTCCGATGTGCCAGTATGTTGATTTTGCTGCCAGATGAAAATTTATCTTTTAGATCTGTCAACTTAACCCGTAAATAAGTGTAGATTTTGTCACTTTCATTTTATTCCCACATTCCAAAGAAAATATAATCTGCTAACACAAACTTATTCATTTATAACTCACGGCCGTGTTCCTGAAACAGCCACACGCCGATATTTTTTCTTCGAAAAAAAATACCCCCCCACCCTCCTTGATATTTACCTCTGGACCCGTGGTATCTTATCGCTAATGATGTTAGACACTGCAGAACTTATTTTCCTTTTTCTTTCGTTGTATATTTTAACATAATATATGTAAAAATCACTATGACAGTCACAAGTGACAAGTAGGGGCAAGGGGTGGTCACCCCTCCGCTTTTAGCCAGCAGAGGCGTTATTCTTACCTTTATCTCCTCCCCCGGGTGGTCGACCACTGGTTCAGTTTGTAATAAGTATAATTTATACTAACTTCTTGCCTAATTACTTTCCAAATATAATGTAATTTTAATGTTTTGGTTTTGTAAAAAATTTTAATACCTATTTGATTCAGAATGTTCAGTTTTTTTAGGATGCTTTTATAATTCGCATTGACTTTTCGAGCAGAAATTCAGTACTGTAGTTTCTCAAATATTTGTAACTCAAGTTGTTTAAAACCTTGGCATATAAATTAAAATAAGTGTTATATTCGTGCATAAGTCCTCGCACAAACATACAACACACATTGATACTGAAGATATTTAAATATGTTAAAATTTACATGGGCTCGGTTACAGAAAATTTGAGCCTCCCTCCTTCCCTTCCACTCACTCGTAGAATGTATGGTGACAGTTAATGTAGGGCTTATTTTTATTTAGCACTCAGGTATATTTATTACGAGTAAAAATACAGATATTGAATTTTGTCTTAGCTAATTCAAATATCGCTGTAGTTATAATTTAATGCATCCCAGATATTAATCTGAAGAAAAAAAAACTTCTCTTCGCTAACTAGCGGGATATTGCAGCTGCTCAAATTGTGTCCTGGGGCGCGATTATCATTCACTTTTCTGCTTATCAGGAGCCACAATACGTCTTGGAAAAAATAAGTGTGGTGGAAGTTTCCATGCATGAATTGTAGCTGCCAGGTACCTATCAGAATATCGTAAACTCCAGATTAATTATTAACTAGCGTTCGCATTCGCGTAACCAAAACGTGTTTAATTTTCTACTCGTGACATGCTCATCAACAAATTTTGGTTACAGCCTAGAGGTCCGCAACTCAATAAACTAAATTTGCTGGAATTTTAAAATTATGCAGTGGTAAAATTGAGCTGTTTCATAGATATTAATAGCACAATGCTGTCAACATAGAATAAAACGGAGACAGTCTTTATCGTTTGTTGCCCATTTGTTGAACCACAAAACCGATTTGCGCTCGCCAATTTATTTGTTTGTCCGAAAAACCTCCGTTATATGAAATCTGAGGAAGTAGCAAATATTTGTGAAGTAATCTTCAGACATGGCAAAGGAAGTAAAAATCTTCTACCGGAGGCCCAAAACGGCGTTACACTTTCTGTAGCTGACATAAACGACGCCATCTCTGGAGGCAGAATCACACGAGAATGTATTCCAGTTGCAATCATAATGTGGCGCCAACAAAAACTGAACACTAATGAAAACCTACCTAGTCGTGTTAGTCGGTAGTAAGGATACAGTTAGGAGCGGACTCCCGCACCGGGCTTGGGCACAATGTTACCTCATCTGCGTGGTCTCTGTGATGTGGTGAGAATGACCCAGCACGACTCTCCCCTCCCAACAGGCAGACCTGTTCACCACTACATATACCAGTTTCCAGTGTAATGATTGACAACCGACCTGACTGGCGGCACTGCCCTCCCACCAATTCAGCCTCAGGAGTCGACGACTTGAGAGGATGAGCAAGAATTTTCTGGTATAGACTATTCACGGTAATGTGGACACTTTTGAAATCCCTGCTTAAGATCTACTTGTATGTAGATTGTGTATTCTTCCGCCTAATGTAAAATTAACATTGCCATAGACCTCATCACTTTATTCATGCGTCGGTCAAGTGAAACTGGGAAATAAATATGAAAGTAAATATTTTACATATCTGCTTGTTACACTTCGATGCATTAAAAAAACAGAAAACGGAAGTAATAATTTATGTTATCACAAATCGTTACCTATCACTTTATGTTCGACGTTAAGATAAGGAACCATTTTCCCTCCATCGTTACCAACTTTACTGGGCAAATGTCACTCAGTGCGCCCGTTAAAATGTATGCAGGTAGTAGCAGTGACATTTTTCTGTCGTTGGTTTCAAAAGTGCAAGGCGGAATCTGCAGAAGGTCTTGGACACGGGGACGATACTCTATAAATACAGCCGCCGCCGGAGGACCGGCAGTATTTGTGGTAGCCATCAGGCTGAAGTGCAGAAATCGGGCACAGTCCGGTACGGCGAGGGACATCAGCAGAGAGGACGGGCGACGTCGGATGGAGTGAAACGACAGTGGATGAGTGTTCGTGTAGTGTGGACGGACGAGAGGGTGTGCTACCACACGAGTAGAGGGCTAACTACTGGGCGTTGGGGGCGCTCGGAGTGGTCTAATACATTCCGAGCTGGTGGAATCTGAACTGCATTAAGGCGAGACTGTATGAACATGTGTTAAGGACTTTATTGTAAATACTATAATTGTCAGATATATACATATAATGTATAAATTAATTCGTTAGGTTTTGACGCACTGATTGTTTTCAGTTTCCTGATTGAATTAATTTCTGTGAGGTTATGGATGATTGGGTAATTGTAAATAGCACGTAATTGCCGTTTATTGAGAGATATTGTGTCGAGAGTATTTTCTTTGTAGTATTTGTAAATAAATTAGGAATTTATTAATAACTCTTTTATTAAATGAAGACCTTATATCCTTTAAATAACGTGGTTCAGACCACTGTTTTTGAGAAATTATAACAATAATATGAGCAAGTAGCTAGGCAAATATGAGAAAATATCATTATAATATGAGTAAATATCAAACTAAAAGAAAAATAAATAATTTGGATGAAGAAATACTGAAAATATGTAAAACATGTTTGATAAGGAAAATATTCCCAATTTTTTTATCACTGGTTAGTTTGGAGTATGAATAATGTTTGACCGTCCGATTTTCTAGCATTTCTCACAAAAATTAATATTGTGGTTGGTTGTAAAAAAAACACATTTTAACGTCCTAAGTTTTTTTTTAGTTTCTCTTCTTGTTAATTGTTTAGAAGGGGTATTGTCTGTTACAGAAAGTATATCGTAATTTTTTACAGTTTAACTTAAAGATATAAATTGTGGGACCGCCCTTTTTATAGAAACAATCGCTTCTGTTTTTTTTTTTTTTTTTTTTTTTTTTGCGGAGAAGGAGTTTCGCTGCTCGAAGGAGAGGTTTTGTATCTTTTTAACACGGTTATCAGTTCTGTGTCGCGTTATTACGAAATGCATTGATTTACGGATACTTTTAACAAAGTAATATTCTGTATGACTTTACATGAAACTACTGCTCCTCGAATGTTCCTTAACACGACATCCTCGAATGTTCCTTAATACGACATGTTATATCTTTCCCATACTGCCCACCCGTATTGGAAAACACCTGGTCATTTTAGACTGTTTCGACCTATTGCACATTTTTTATAGCGATTCACTAGCTAGAACTCAGCAAACCAGAGAGAGAATACAACCTCAAAATAAACATATGACAACAGATAAGGGTAACCATGTTTTCATAGAAGTATTATAAAATTTCACTGAGCTGATGCTAGTTCTTTTTACACATGTACCGACTATACAGTATTCATACTAAAACTAAACAGATATAAAATTAAATGACAATAAGATTAGTTGTAACATGAACTACCGCCCTACATCTCACTTGCAAAAAAAAACATACTATGAAGCACTGTTTCTACCAGTTGCCATGGAGAAAACATTACTCTTGAGACATTAGATACCAAATAGCTTCTAGTTACTCATATTATCTGACTGCTTACATTTGCCCAAGTCCCTCTAATATAAGTTTCTGTTTTTTTTTTTTCCGACGCTACAAGTGTAAACTGGTCACAAAGCTGAAATTTTCTATTGCACAATAAATAACGCTATTAAATAAAAACAGTGTTAATCACTCGCTACTTTGTCCTACGCGAGCGAGTTGAATTGAATGACAGAGTAGTTATACGATAGCGGCGGCGAGTCACAAGGAAATGTTTGGAAGGTCAGGTGAGCGATAATCCAATACGCGCGTATCTGTTACACAAAGCATTCCGCTGCGAGCTCCTAGCCTTGGTTGAATTGAATTTCTTCGTTTATCTTAATAATGCTCTGGATAACTCACCTCGTTTCTCTCAGCGTGACTCGGGGTGTGTTGAACCTTCCAAGTGGTCAGGGACACATAACAAGTAAGATAAATAGACGAAGCTCAATGCTATTTTGGTAGGCCCTTATTTTCCTCTGTGTTTGGGCTATTAAGCAGAATTTGCAGCCAACCATACAACTCTTAAACGTAATTATTTAAATTTTCAGACAGGTGTTTTAGTTACTGCTAATAACCATTTGGTAAAAATGTTATAATTGAAAGCTGTATTTACAAACGGTAACATGGAACAAAATATGTGTTTAACAATTGATGGTAGAGAATATATAGGTTGGCTAATCTGTTTACTGCACAATCGTTTATTAAATTGCTAATTGTACATATTTCTTTCTTTTAAAAAAGCATTGTAGCTGATATCAATAACTCTTGTGCCATTTATTCTTAGGCAATGAGCATTTGAAATACCAATAAAGCTCAATCCCAATTCCTTCAATTGATGGCAAATATCAATTCCACCTTCTCCAGCAACGAACATAACAAAGGAAAAAAAAAATAACTCAACGCTCAAGCGCTGACAGTCCATGCCTACATCAAAATTATATATTTTATGAATGATGATAAGAACAATTAAAGTTAATGTACTTGTGACTTAAGTATATTTAAATAAAAATTATATTGTTTATAAAATATACAGCTTTATTTGCCAATGACAAATAATTTCATTTGTTCAACAGTTGGCGAAGTCATTCTACCCTATAATTTATTTGCCCACAAAATCCCCATAGAGCTTCAACCCCCTGGTCAGGACGACTGCATAGACTAAAGATGAGGTAGGCCGCTTACTCGTCTTTTGCGCATGTGCCCATCATTTACCTACTCCAATCCTACACAACTGTCAAAGTCACATGGCCAACAGTGATGGACGTGTTTGTTTACATCTTAATTTTTAAATGACAAGCACTATTATATTAATAAAATACTTTTGCCAGTTTGAATGTAATCAAAAAGTATTACAAATCGATTAGAGGAAGTATAAAAACATCTCAAAAGCACTTGTTTACTAAACAGTGTTCTAACCTCAAACCCAATACACGCCATTTTTGCTAGACGTGTAGGCAGAGAAGCAGTTCAGTGTTGGGACACGGAGATTGGTTGTGGGCAGCCAGCGAGATCGGTCTACCTCATCCTTAGTCTATGAACGACTGACACAAAAATGCGACAGTCCTCTGAGCCGGGAGTTTATGAGTGGAGTGGAGTGTTTACGAAAGGCGGGAACCTGGGCGATTGTGCGGTGAAGAGCGACTAACAGCGCTGGAAGTGACCAGCGGGAGAAAATCTGCGACTGCGAGTATCAGACCAGTGAAGGTGCAGCTGGCAGGCTGGACCACTGGACTGGGTGCGTGAGTGTAAGACATTAAAGGCTGTTCACGATATACTGAGCACTTTTGAAATCGACCTTAAATGTCACTGCCCCTACCTGCGTATATTTCTACGGGCGCCCTGAGTGACATGCACCCAGTAAAGTTGGTAACGATGGAAGGGAAAGTAGTTCCATATATTAACGTTGAACAAAATTTGTTAGGTAATCATTTGTGATAATTTTAATTAATTCTCTCGCTTTCTGAATTTTTTTAATGCATCGAAGTGTAGAAATGAGCAGATTTTCATAATAATTTCACAATTTCACTTGACCGACGCATGAATAAAGCAATGAGGCCCATGGCAATGTTAATTTTACATAAGGTGGAAGAACATACAGCGTGCACACAAGTAGATCATAAGCAGCGCTTTCAAAAGTGCTCATTTTACCGTGAACAGCCTATACAAATGATGGCAACAGACAGACTGAACTCGTGTTAATGATAAGTTTTAGTTAATTGACTATAACCAAACAGAGACATTGATAAGGATGTTAGTTAGAGTTGAAACAGATATTAAATATTGCGCTCACAGCTGTGAGAATAAATTAGAAATCAATATTAGTAGTTTTAATTTTATTAAGACCTCCATCCCTCACGAACTCAAATACGCCCCTCAGACTTCCTGTAACGATATATTTAATTAAGTTGCAACTTGATAGGCTCCCCTACAACCAGAATAGAGTTTCACAAATCACTAAAAAATTGTGTACACGAGAACCACTAGGCGTGAATGAAAGTATAAATCAGTTCACGCATGCAAACATGATATAACAATGAAGAGATAAGGGTTAAATACTGCGTGCATTTTAAGTAACTAAAACATAATGGTTTGTGAAAAAAGTTGGTATGGTTAATCTCAATGGGTCAAACAGTGAAGAACACGTCTACAATTTGATGTAGATTAAACTGCCTAATGATTAAAGAGTTTCAGTTGATTTTTAATATAATTAACTTAGAATAGAAAAGGTTTGACTATTGCTGTTTTGTTGATCACAATTGGTTAATCTGTTTACTTTACGTTACCTTTCACCATATGGTCAGTTTAGTCGTATTAGGTCTCTTTTTGTAACATCTTGTCACATCTACAAATTTTTTTTTTAATGTTTGATCGTTTATAATTCGTGGCACTGTCACATTTTATTATGTATGAACACATTTAATCACTTGTTGTCGTATTTGACCACATTATGCGACATTTGGTCATATTTAGTTCCGTTCTCTTCATATTCAGTCACACTTCTTAAGGTTTACAGCTATTTCTTTGTGTTCGGTTATGCCAGGTCACGGTTATTCAAATTCGGTCATATTTGCGGATTTTCGCATGTAAGGATTTCTGCCGGACGATGCCGCTGGTCGAAGGGTTTTCTCGGGGATCTCCCGTTTGCTCCACCCTTTTGTCCCGGTGCTGCTCCATACTCACCTCGCTTCACCCTCATTGATTCTCAAGACCTCGACGTTAAGAGCCCCCCCCCCCCCCCACGTCTATTCACTCACTCACTCGGTCACATTCGGTCATGTTTCGGCCGCATCCTATCTCATTCAGCCCATGCTTTGTTTCTTTTCGTCTTATTTGATCACACGATCGAATTTTAAGGGCATTTTATCACATTCAGTTATATTCTGCTAATAATCTAGTGTCTTGCGTTTCCCCCAAAACTGTTTTTATGATTTATTCGAAATAAAACCTCGTAGGTCATTAGTTCATAAGTTAAACACATTAAATGCTAATTAATTATTATTGATTTTTTACTTTCTGAACTGACAGATTACGAGGTTATCTAATTAATAAACCAAAAACACGTTATTTTTGGGTAAAATTGAGATTCAAGGTTTATATTTTATTCTAAGCTGACGTTATACTTCATCTCAGGTTAAGCTGAAAAGGGGATGTAAAAAATGAGTGGCCACCTAACGCTTTGACCGCTATGTACATCATATATGATGCACAGCTGAATTTTGATTCTGGTCACGTGCATAATATTTACTCACGTTACTTGTAACATCTTCAAAAGTTTTTTTTTTTTTTACTATGCTGATTTTCTTCATTTCATTAAACTAAAGCTATAAATTAAAAAAATATATATCTTTACCAAAACACACATATTACGAAAAGTATGGCGTCAGTCAAATGGTTAATATCCCCATAAAGTTCATTAAAACATGTACAGTATTTTAGAAGCAATTGAGTGGGCCACATCGCATAAGCTTCTTTGCAAAGAAGGTAGGCCGAAAAGTCTTTTTTTTTTCTTTCATAAATAGCAGAATCGTGGACAGATTCACAGCAATGTCACCGGTGGCTATCCGGTGATTTAGCTATCGCACAAGCGAGTTACCCTCGTGTGTTGGCGAGGGATTATCATGGCGCATGCACGGGGTGGAAGTAATTATTGGTCGAGGGCTCCAGGGACCCGTGGCAAAGTCACAAGCCAATCAGGGCGTGTCTTCATACTTCCCTGGCGGCGACACATCCGGCCCGCAACAACGACATGAAGCTTCTGTGGCGTGATGCAGC
Organism: Dryococelus australis; assembly: GCA_029891345.1. NCBI lineage: Eukaryota > Metazoa > Arthropoda > Insecta > Phasmatodea > Phasmatidae > Dryococelus > Dryococelus australis. Next base: position 120,804,541 of record CM057000.1, on the reverse strand, counting down.
TAATCAGATATTAAGCCCATTAGCTGTTGGTGGAGCCAATTAGTGCTTGAACGCCGACGGATCGAAACGGAGCTGACACGTTGATTCTCCTACGCGGGTTTATATAGTCCGTGACAGTGGATTCGTCACTTCTTTATACATTCTCGCTAAATCTTCATATGTGTAATTATTTTAACTATCTGCTGAGCTCTTACTTAATCTCTTCTTATATTGTTTTTTTTTTACGTGTGTGTTTTCTTCCAGAATGTGTAAGAATTCTGGCCCTGACTCAACATACTGGATTCTTTGATTTCTTGTTAATCAAATCTTTCAAAAAGTTCAGTTTCGAAAATGCCGCTGTAGTCCTAAAAATTTATCTTACCATGGAGTACAGTCCCGGAATCTGATTTATTTCTGTATACATTTGCTTTAATATGTTCAGTATCTTTACAATTTTTTATTCAAACCTTTGAAAAATAACTTATGTTTTACAGATTTGGTTGCTTCTGTAAACAAATTGTATATCATGGCCTTTTATAATTTTGTTGACATCATACTAGTTCATTTTTTGTCTAAACGAAAATTTGCACTCCCATTAACATTAAACTACCTACTTCACTCTTTGTTTAGATGCAATTAACAGTCATAATTTGTCTATCAATTAAATAAGTTAATATTAATTTAACAGATACAAAAAAAGGTACTTTGGAAACGGCTAGTAATAAATTGTTTTTCTATAAAATTTGATTTAATTGAGTTCCATTGTGTTATTTGTAAGATAAACAATTATTACTTGGCATATTTATGTTAACAGTATCGTTGAAAATCTATTTCTTTGTTATGTACAAAAATTATTTATATTTTACTACGTGTCTAGCGCGCAAATACGGCTTTTCTTTTCAGACTCGTATACCTTTTGTCACCTACTGCATGAATATACACTGCGGATCGCTTGGAAGTAGAACTTCCGGCCGTTTCACGCGTTCAAATTTTTCTTCAAATCACCTTCAATTTTTATTTAATTCAATTCATTGGATGCTATATGACGTCATTGAAACGTCATAATCGCGGCCATTTTATCTTTCAATTTCTTGAAATTTTCGTTTACCTTCGTTTAGAACGTGTTTGATATTTTCTTGAATAAAATTCTTCAATCTCTTACTACAGCTTTTCTGAGAGTATTAAAGGAAGTAATCTCATAATAATACGCGTTTAAACGCGTTTAAGCGCGTTTAAAGTTTTTGCAAAATAAAGACTCATATTTAAGAAAAATTACAATGAAATAAAGTTTTTTTTTTTTTTTTTTTTTTTTTTTCCAGTAAATTATTTCCGTGGCGCACATGATTCGTAGATAATTCTAAAAAAAAAAAAATTAATATTTTTTAACTGATTTCATTAAAAAGTTTGTTATAGATTTTCATGTGGCGACTTGAAAGATTTTTGAATGCAATTCGTTGAAAGGCAAATTAAATAATTTTTTCTTTTAATAAATTGAATTCATTTTATTGAATTTAATAAATATTTGATTGTATTAAATGGTTTTTAATTAGTGTTTGAAGGCATATTAACCATGAATGAGCTATAGAATTTGTATTGCGTTATATGTAAAATAATAATTTCACAATGGTCGCACTACAGAAACTTTTATCATCGTTTATCATTACCTCCATCGTGACGATGGAGGTAATGATAAAGTAAAATACATAAATTTATTTTGATTTGTTTATAATGCTATAAATATTCATACAACTATTATTTAGAACATTAAATACCTATCTCCACTATTATTCATGTTATTCTCTGTGAGTGCAATCTTTATTGTCTATCTCGGTTCTAATTATGTCCTTGTATGTCCCTATGTCCCTATGTATCTGTATTGGCTAGTTAATTCATACTCGTTATTAACTCATATTCGATCTGTCTATTGCCATAATTTCAAATGTCTGTCACTCACGCATCCAGTTCAATAGTTCCGTCCTGCTGTCTCACTCTTAACTGTACCGATGCTCACAGCCCGCATACTTCACTCTCGTCGCTACTATTGGTTTTGCTGTCTTTAGTCTCGCTGTCCCGATCCAGAACGTTTCCCTTACCCCGAGTCACGCTGAAAGAGGTGGGGCGATGACAAGAACATTCTTGAAGCGATAACCCCAGACATTCGATCCCCTCGGAGGCAGGAGGCGGCACGAGTCACGATAGGCTTGTCGTGGTAGAGGCACTCCCCCGGTTACCTTTCTATTCTTGGCGCACTATTTCACTCGCTCCAGTAAAATAGGGCAAGGAAAGCGATGCAGAGAAACATGTCGTAGCAGCACAGATGGTATGTCTGTACTACACGGTGAAGGATTGCTGTTACATATGCAGTGAATCCACCATGGAGAGTGAGTCCCGACATTATTATTTCTACAGGTTTAGTAGCAAGTAGCGTTGATGACATCGTGAAATAAGTACTAATAAACATAATTGCTATTACTTTTTCACCAGTTCTTTATGGAATGTCGTCAAATGAAACGAGAAAATATCGAAAGCAACTAATTAAAAAATTCACATTTTAAAATACCATTCTTAACTATAGGTAGGCTGTTCGCGGTAAAATGATCACTTTTGAAAGCTGTGCTTAAGATCAACTTGTATAACGTTGTGTCTTCTTCCGCCTTATGTAAAATTAACACTGTCACAGGCCTCGTCACTTTATTCATGCGTCGGTCAAGTGACACAGGGAAAATATTAGAAAAGTAAATATTTTTACAAATCTGCTCGTTTTTACACTTCGATGTATTTAAAAAGAAAACAGAAAGTGAAAAAGAATTATTTAAGCTATCACAAATGGTTACCTAACACTTTTTATTCGACGTTAATGTATGTAACTACTTTCCATCCCTCGTTACCAACATTGCTGTGCGCATGTCACTCAGTGCGCCCGTTAGAATGCACTATCTACCAAAATGTAATTGGGCACCCGTGAAGATTGGTAATTCAGTACGTCAGTTGACTTCTGTTTCACGGCCTTCAGCGTAGGACCACTGGTTTTTGTCCGTGGTAGCATGAACACAGATGCCTATTGTAACATTCTGGATAGTGAAACGCTCCTAACATTGTGGCGTTTTTACGAAATGGACCCGTGTTACTTCCAGGATGACAATTCCAGGTGCCATGTTTCAATGACTACTATGCAGTGGTATGCCAACAACAATGTTCGCCGATTGGACTGGCCCGTCCAGAGCCCCGACCTCAACACTATAGAACATCTTTGGGACGAATTGGATCGCCGGGTGAGGGCTTCGTCAGGCGCGGCCAGAATCCATTGCTCAACTCATGGAATGGTTACAAGAGGAATGGCGACGAATCCCCGTGGATGTCCTGCAAACACTCGTAGAGAGCATGCCAGACAGGGTGGCTGCTATTATAGCCGCAAGAGGTGGCCCTACGAGATTCTAACGGAGTGACAACCACCGAGCAAACATTGTGGACAGGAGCCCAATTACTTTTATATACGGGCAGGGATAGTGACTTATTCCTAAGGTTGATTTCAAAAGTGCACACTTTATCGTGAACATTCTTTACTTTTCATGGCACGGTACGAACATTGCGGTAAATACGCAAGCCTCGGCTAACTGATAGATGATATACTTTTTTTCTGCTAAGGTTGATCCATTAAGTGACCAGTTAAGCGTGGAACAGTTAAAGTACATGTAGAAAATTACAGTTAGAGTCTAAATCAGGGGGCTTATTCTCAGTTACTCGTTAATTTTTCGCATTTACGTTTCGAAACCTTTCGAAACGAATAAAACCTGCGAGAAAGGCAATATCGTATTCCAAGTCATATTTGGTTACAATGAAAGATGGCAACACTGCTCACTAGAACTAGAACTGAATGATGGGAGTTTGTTGTTAAATTGTGAATACTTCAGCTTGATTATAAAAATAAACCAAAGCAATAAAATCCTTAAAATATTTTATTTGCGTTTGGTGGGTTTTACATGTTAGTATTAAACAAAAAATATACTCTAGTAAAAATGTATATTTCATTCGTCAAGTGTGTCAGATTTGCTACCGGCACGGTACTATTTTCTAATTCGGCTGGATGTGTGATTCATTACTCATAAATATGCTGCATTTTCGTATGCACTGTGTTAAAACGGACTCGAACGTACTCCGTGAGAGAGAGAGAGAGAGGGGAGAGAGAGAGAGAGAGAGAGAGAGAGAGAGCAGATAGAACTTTGGTTATCGCATTTACGAAGATTTTTCTTCGTGGCCATTTTGCTTTTTGGTTGCAAGATTTACGAACACGCAGTTTCGTTTCGTTCTTTTTAATACCAAGATTATAAAATAAGCGAGTGACAACAAACTAGACGATGTCGTGTTTCTGTAGTCGATTGTATTATTTCCAATGCTGTATGAATTTTCACTCAATTATTGTCAAGGAAAACTAATTTTGTTGTGTATGCTCCTAATAATTATTTTCTATTTAGCGTTACCAATCGATTTCTTTATTAACTACATTGTTTAAAAGAAATTTTGAATAAATCAGTGTTTATGTTCTCGTATTTCATTATAAACAACTGTAATCAAATAACAAATAAGCTTACCCTCACAATAGTCAGTCTTCATTACTGCTTACATGGTTCACAAATTAAAACAAAAAAGTGAATTGGTGCTTTTAAACTGATTTTTTCTGAAACATTTTTTTTTTTATCATAAGGGCACATTACTTCACGATTCTCTTCTTCCACGGTCACAAATAACAACCTGGACCACACACCCGCCAAGTTTTTGTGGTAGAACTCAGTAACAGAGGCCCGAAGAGCTTCATTATAGTTTCGAGTTCGATATCGGACATAGCGACGTAAAACTAATAGGGTTGTGTGAATGTGGCTTTTTTTCTCACGAAACAACAACGAAAGATGTGTTGTGAATTTTCTTGAAACTGAAATGAAAATGAAAAACAATGTCATTAGAGCTCAGTCTTGACTAAAAGTTAACGAATTTCATAACATTTGAGCAAGTTATTCATTATAACAAATTAAACAAAAAAAAAAAGTAGGATATTGAGTATTTACCACAGGGGTTTTGCCTAAATTAAAATGTTTATATTATGTAGTTATTTCAGTTCTAAAATTATGAAAATGAACAAGATGATTTACAGGCAAAATTTTTCTTTGCTGGTGCACTAAAAGAACATTCATTTAACGCCTCAAAATTCATCGAAATCGAGAATTTTCGGTTTGTTACAATTTCCGGTAAACCAAATTTCTTACCGAAAGGAAAATTAAAGTAGCCATTTTTCGTTTTCGTTACGGTATACCGAATATTCGCACAACCATAGAAACTAACACTATTGCGCGCTTGGGCGTGAAGTGGAGCGAAGAGATTTGGGAGGCTCTTAACATCGGGGTCTTCAGAGCCGATGAGGGTAATTGAAGTGAATATGGTGCGGCGCCGGAATGAAGGGGCGGGGGAGACGGGAGATCTCCGAGAAAACCCGCCGACCAACGGCATCGTCCGGCACGATTCCCACTTGCGAAAACCCGGTGGCCCGGCCGGAAATCGAACCCGGTTCACCTTGGTGGAAGGCGAGCAGGCTAACCGCTCAGCCACCGTCGCCCCTGAATGCGCTTGAAAAAGCTCATTTAGTTAGGAAATGAAAATTCGAGTAATAAGGGACATTTTAGTCGAAAGGAAACGAGACGAATAGCTTATAATAAGCCTCCCAGTGTTGTCCACGTGTAGCTGAATCCGAGGGTCGCGTATGCTAGCGTCACACTCCAGTGTGTGTATGTGTGGGACCGGGGGGGGGGGTGGTAGTGGGGGTAAAAGGAAGAAGTGGGAATTAACTGGCAAATGACAGGAAACTGAGAATAACGATCATTAACACTTTTCCTTTTCACCATTTGGCTCTAAATTACACAAAACAACAATTGATAGTATTCAGCGTTGCATACAAACATGAAACAAAAGACTGGTTAATTTTTATGAAAAGTATTCACCGACTCGCGATGTGAACTAAAACAATCGCAAATGCACTAAATAAGTGTTGAGGAGGACAGAACGTGGTCAATGTCAATATTTCGATAAAATCCATTCACGGTTACTTTACACGTTTCTGAGGCCCTGCTAGAGTTCTAATTATTCCAGGATATTTCTCCGCTTCGTGCAAGCTAAGCTTAACGAAGTCTGGAAAATTACGGCAGAGGACAACGCACCGAATTCGTGCGCACGCAAATTTAATGATATTTTGCATGAGAACTATTTCTCAATAGGCGCCACAAACACACATGTTGTTTCTCGCTGTTTTTCTTCGTATTTAACTTATATGAATTATTGCAATTTATATATAAAAGATCAGTAAAACTTCAAAGTAACAACCATATATTTGCATATTGTTTTCCACAAGCGGAGCTGCTCGTATGCCTCTCAGGGGCCGCCTATTTGACAGACCACCTAGTATACTCTACTCCCAGTTTCTTCACACTTTTTATATCTACCAATGCTTTGAAAAATCACCCAATGATTTACGTGATGCGTTTTTTCTTAAAAAAATATCATGTATCGCGAGCGTTTAATACTATTGTTAACATATGAGTATCTTATTTTTTGTTATACTTAACTTTTTTAATATTTTCTATGGATTATATATTATATTTATAATCAATATGAATAAAATAGGTGTGTTGGTAATGCCTAGTAAGAAATAGTTCTTATGTAAAATATTATTACACTCAGTACTCACGAATACGGTGCGTTTTCATTTTAGTGTAATATTCTAGATATGGTTAAGCTTTGTTTGCATGAGGCGGAGGAATATCCTGATAGCAGAACTTAAGCAGGGCTTCAGAAAAGTTATAAGTAACCATGAATGTACTATACACGAATTTCTCCAAGTTCCACAGTTCACATACTTTAGTTTTGCGATTGCTTTGTGCAGCAAGCCAAATTACTAAGGTTGCCATATACACTCCACCGCCCCTGCAGTCCATCCTTGCACATTTGTTAAAGCCTCTTGCAAATCAAATGTTTTAAAGGAAGTGATTATTTGTAGCTTTCCTGCGTTTGTCCAGGAATCAAGCTTAAAATAGCTGAAAAAATACCGTCTCACTTCTGTCCTTCAATCGAATTCATTACGTTCAGTGGCGTAACAATCAGGGAAGGGAGTGAGGGAGGAAGGAAAGGCAGGGTGCACATTGCCTCTCCCGAAATTTAGGGAAGGAAGCCAGAATGAAAGTCAAAAGGTACCCAGGATACTTTTTTTTTGTTCACCGAGATGCATTGATATATTGTAAACAATTTATAATTAATTCTTATCATGTATCTTTAACACTTGTATACATCTTCGCTTCTGGATTCTATAGACTTTTATCTATATTTTATGCAGCACGCACTGAGAAAACAGCCAACAAAATATTTGTTTATATAGGGCCAGAAATATATATTTTTTGCCCCAACACAGTATTTCGTTCAGTAAACAAAACTTGAAAGTAACAAAATTAATTTCGTTCATATAATAGAATACACGCTTGAATAACAAAACTTCTGTGTTAATGCCAAAATGAATTAGACTTTCAACAAAATATTTTGTTGAATCAAATATATGTATTTGAATGCTTTCGTCCGAAAACACAGCTCGAGAGTTTGTTTGCATTTTGTGTGACAGGATAGTATAGGCAGTTCACGGTAAAGTGAGCACTTTTTAAGGCCATCACATAAGGCAATGACCCGTAATAAATCTATTTTATTGCTGTCTCAGACGTTAACTATTGAGAGTGATGAAATGTATATACTGTGTTTATTAGTCATATTGAACTGTTTACATTAAAAAGTGGTATAAAGGAATAAATTATTTGAAAGGAAAAATTTAGCAGGGACTTAAAAAGTGCTCACTTTACCGTGAACAGCCAGTAACAGTGTTTGTTGATGAATATATTGATGCTTAATAATGGTGTAAACATAGTAATCAAATTAGTTCAACAGGAATCTGAAAAGTAAAGCAGTAAAACTTGGAATATTTATTAGCGCACATTGTCCAGTGTTTGACATGTATGTGTTTCAAAGCATTCGGTGTTCATCGGTAAAAGCTGTTCACGATAAAGTGAGCACTTTTGAAACCAACTTTAGAAAAAAATTCACTGCCCCTACCTGCATGTATTTTAACGGGTGCACTGAGTGGCATTCAACCAGAAAAGTTGGTAACGATGGATGGGAAGTAGTCGCGTATATTAACGTCAAATAAAAAGTGTTAGGCAACCATTTCTGATAATTTAAAATATTTCTTTCGCCTTCTGCTTTTTTTTTTTTTTATGCATCGAAGCTTTAAAATGAGCAGATTTGTGAAATATTTACTTTTCTAATAATTTCACAGTTCCACTTTACCGACGCATGAATAAAGTGGTGAGACACATGCCAATGTTAATCTTACATAAGGAGGAAGAATACACAACGTGCATACACGTAGATCTTAAGCAGGGCTTTCATAAGTGCTCATTTCAGCGTAAATATCCTATAGTCACTTCAGTTGACGTTGCTCATGCGTAGAGCTCGGGCGTAAATGATGTAGGTATAGTTTCGAAATGTTTTTTATGTCACCAAAAACTGTTTAATATAGGTACGCAGAGCTAAAAATTTCTTTGTTTGAGGCAACCAAATAAGAACAACAGAATAACTTGGTTTCAACAACAAAATATTCCATTGCCATAATACATACAATTAATTTGTTCGCACCGTACGGAATTTTGTTTGAATAAAACTTTTTTTTTCTTTCGGTGCGTGATTTCGGTTTTGATCGCATTAAAACTAAATTTGTTAGAGAAACAAATATGACTTAAAGAGGGATTCGTAAATGTGTGCCCGCTCCCAAGTTGGAGAACGTCGTTTCGCCACGATCACATTCAATGGCAAACATAAGTTACCGTTGTGCACGTTCTCAATCATAGGCTGTTCACGGTAAAGTGAGCACTTTTGAGGCCCTAGTTGCTTTTTTACTTGAGCCATTCTAAATCCTTGAATCACCTTTTGAAATAAATATTGTCATGAAAGTAATAAACAAAGTGGGTAGAGTACACCGCACTCAGAAGTTAACATCCAAGGCCAAAGCAAATATATTTATTGGCTATTATTACCAATGAGAGGGCTTTCAAAAGTTCTCACTTTATCGTTAATAGCCTATATCAGAGCCACTCCTTGCTGAATGAGTGAGAAATCTAACTTAACGTTCAACTGGACGCCGGAAATAGTGAAACTTTCATTTATTATTTTTTTATAAAATTGCGTCAGTTTATGTTTCGGATCTTAACAAATCAATGTCACTAATGTAAACAAAATCATAGGAAAATTTTAGTTTTATTTTAGCAATCATTCAGGAGGAAAGAAAGGCTTATGAGATCACCTTCGTGTCTTTGTGTGCGTGTCTACGTGTCTGTATCCTTTTTCAAAAAATTTGAACTCATGCTTGGAATATGACCAAATATATTACACGAATAGCATTCAGTAAAATCACCTGATATGTCTTCAACTATTATAAGTTTTTTTTTTTTTTTTTTTTTTTTTTTTTTGTGAAATGTAATATCTCAGGATACATTCTACCGTTTTGGCATTTACTTCAGAAGCTCATATACTTATTTCTCCACAATTTCGGAATATAGCGTCAACTGAAAAAGAAATTCTGTATCATGCCTAAGGATCCGCTCAACCGTTTCCCACTAAATTTGGTACACAAGTAGTGATTTGGTAGGCAACCTTAAGGTGCAGGAAGATAGTAAATTGATAAGTCACTTGCATTCAATACGGCGGAGTTACAAAATTTTAAAACACTGTGTTTATTAATTGAGGTGATAAACTAGCATACGTTTCGACACCTCGTTAAAAACTAAGCCCGTTATTCTTTGCACAAGTATGTATGCGAATTATTTGTATCACAAAAATTGATTTCCTACATCCCCGTGTTTTCCTGTAAAATTAGGCCAAATAACATATTCGAATTGGTCACGCGGATTCACAGATACTTAAGAGAGCGGAGATGACAACATCTCTTACGTTTCCGTGTATTGTGTCAGCATGCCTTCCGCCGTAGGTTCAACTTACAGTGTTTTACGTATCCACATAGGTAGCCTCGCTCTATATTGTTAAGTGTCCGCTATTTAGGTTACTGAATCGACCATGGGACAAAGTTTAGGCCCTAAATATTTTGGGGTTTTGGGTCGAAATTAACTGAGGTCGAGTAACACTAAATACCCTAATAGCTTCGTAGAGTCGTTTACTGTTATATTTCCTTTTGAAATCATACGAAAGCATTGGTATATATTTGCTGAAAAAAGGCACTTGGGAGTAAGTTATGTGCTAACTGAATGATGAATTACCGAGCATTTATTTATATGATAAATATTCGTTTACACTTGGAAGCAATACTGGAGTAATTTAACTTAACCATCTTTAATAAAAGTAACCGGGGGAAGTACTTAACGGAACTGTATATAACGAGGCATATCATTTTTCAGGCCGATAAACAAAATAGTGTTGAAATACCGAAAAGCTTATAGTTTCTAACTTGATAACGCAGCGCTATTTAAGGGCCGTTCGAATCCATCCACCCAAAATAGCTAACACCGTAAAAGCTTGAGACACATTTATGTCGACCATTTCAACAAGACAGTGGACGTAACAACCGGATTTTCTGCGTTACAATTTTGGTGTTTGATCGTTAGCTTAATATCCGACCACGCTAGTTCAATATCCGACCACGCTAGTTCAATATCCGACCACGCTAGTTCAATCGTTATCATCACCATTGTTCTGAAGTAAGTGATCGACATAAAACTAGGCGCAGCGATGTCTTCTCTCGTTTAGTCATTTCACTGTAATGCGAATTTTGTTGAGTTAATTTTAAATGTCTTTAATTTCGTTTTATATTTGAAACTATATTTAGTTTTCTGCTATCTATCGGTCTAATTACAAGCTATAATTGTCTGATAATGTTTCAAGTAAAATTAACATTTTAATTTACGTATTTAATTTATAATACATGCAATTAAGATGACCGCCTGTTTGAAGGAACTTTGCACGTCTGAGGCTTAAAAGTGTGGGAACGCTAGGGGCGACCGAGACATGCGCTTCAACTCTCTCCTCGCCTCTACGCGCAATACACTGAACTGGCGTGCAGTCTTGCTGTCGATAACGTGCCTCTGAGACTTTCAGCGGAGACCCTATAATTTTATGACGAAATAATAAAAATAAAGGCTTGATGCACGTCCCTACTCCTTTTTGACGCGAATACGTCTTTAAATTTGAAACCATAGTGGGAGGCAATCCAGAAAATCCGATGATAACAAAATCGGGGGATACAGTTTGGCATTGCAGCTCCGAATCTATCGTCTACATTCAAAATTTAATTTCACCACTCGAGTTCCAAAGTATCAAAGAATATGTTACTTTGAGTGAGGACTGCGTAGCAACACGTGTCGGGAAAAGGGGGGGGGGGGGGGAATTTTGAGTTCGTTTCGCCGCGTCTCATAAATTCCGCGTAGTATAACTATTAACTAGGAGAAGTTACGACGCTCTTTTAAATTTAACACGACAGCTCTCGTCAAGATAAATCGATTGCGTGTATAAAAACATTTGTGTGGCGTGGTTATGGAAAAATTGAATGAGTTTAACTTAAAAAAATTGGCCTGTACTCGACAAAAGCCAAGTCAAAATACAGAAATCGTATACCGTTGGAAAGAGAATATCGAAAGAAATCCAGTGAGTAGTAGTAGAGGCGTAGGGGTCTCATTTCATATTTGATTAATCGTATTATCGATTTGATATCAACAGGGTTAATCCTTAATCCGTCTTAATCCTATATTAATCCGACATAAAATAGTTAATCCGATGATGATTTTTTCGATAATCCTTATTCCGATCTTAATCCAATCGAATATTTTTTAATTCTCACCGGAAAAAATGGTATGAAAGTTTGATTTATCCAATAAATTTAATTGAATTAATCAATCTAAAATAGTTGTAATAAATGTGTATGTTAGTGTAAGAGTGTGCTACGGGAATACTTTATTATTTTCTCTCTTTATTTTTGTAGATTGGGGAGCAGCTCTGGTAGATGTTCACACTTGGAGCTCCGGTGTCGTACTAAGGTGTGGTGTGTTCGGGACAGGGTATATAATGGAAATATATTTCAAACGAGTTCTATTTATCAATATAAATAAATAACCTGAGAGAGAAGTTTAACGAACACAACTATGCGAATTGCCTACTCACTAAAAGATCACAACTACGTGAGTATTCTGTATGAAATGAATTAACGAGCTACAACGAAGTGAACATGTCCCTATAAATTAAACGGCAGACTTCCTAAACACAATAACTAGGTATTTGAAAACAAATACAGAAATTACACTACTTGATACCTCCGAGTTCTACATGTACCTCACATGATTGTAAAACACATCATTCCGCCTGTGAGACTGGTGAGGCACATTTGAAACGGAATTCACACGATAAAATTAATTAATTTATTAACACGTGTAAAAAAGAAAATGTTTATTAGTGAGTGATTTTAATAAACGCCCATTCGCTTGGGAGGTCGCTGCACCACTGACTTGGATATACCACTTACGTCTTACGTCGAGTTATAAGCTGAACGAGGTGTTGAGAGCAAACAGAACGTGCATGTGCGTCGGCCTACGTTTGATTATAGACTGAGCTGAAAAACTCGGAAGTGAACGAAAAGAGATGTGAATACGATTTCTGTGACAAATGGATAAAAATTATGTTTACGATGCATGTACTAATATATAAATTTCACTAGATGAATTAAAAAACATGAAATAAAATCGCACAAGCACCCCTTCCAAAACACGTCTGGTCGGCTGCGAGCTCAGTGAAGCTACGATTGCAGTGTATGATGTGCGGAGACTTATAAGAGCTACTGACATCTGTCCGACTGGGAGACATGAATCTTGTGGCTGAGTTGAAATTACAACAAAAACTCTGAATTTTCAAACCAACTAATATTTCGAAATATTCTGAATTATATCTATATAAAAAAGGTTTCCCACCAAGTTTCTATTAATGACGAATAATTTAATCACGTCTTCCTAAACATTTCACATGAAATTAAAATAACCTACCCAGATTTTAATTGCAAATTTCACTATTGTAAGAAGAAGAATTCACTTTTAACAGAATTTCCATCGAAGTGCAAGGGGACTTAATCCCACAAAGCGTAATACTGCAACACTTTATGGAAACTTCCTCGATGAAAAATTTAAAAAAATTACGGACGTACTACACTGACCCAAATAAGGTTAACAAAATTTTCCGTTAAGTCTGGGAAATTCACCACACTTGGTAACACAAATGCGAATTGAAAATCCTATATATTTTTGTCGACCAAGCTCAGAAACAGGATTTATACAATAAATGTGTATACAATTATTCAAAAATAACAGCACACTACATTGGCTTAGCGGGAGATGAAGCCTGCTGACCATCTGCCCCTTCGATCGTTGCAAGGTCCCCGGCAGAACACTGTGACCAGTGAATAGATGCCACAGAGGAAAGGGTGATGTATGCGTGTATCCAGGGTGAGGTTTGGCATCATACTAACATGGTGGTGGTCAGTGAGAGGTGGACAGATTGCTCCTGCCTGCCTATGCACCCCTACCCTTCCCAAACACCAGACTGCATCTTCGGTTAGCTCGAGAACTGTCTGTCTCGGCGATGTGTCCTCCTCCCCCTAACAAGCCCAGAATGCATTTTCAGATAGTTGCAATACTGCCCTGCCCATGGAGGGCGCTACACACCCCCTCCCTGATCAGCAACACCTCCAGCTCAGATCACATTTGGTGAGTTGGAATAATATCCTGCCCTGCCCACGGAGGGCACTACTCACCTCCTCCACGACTCCCATCCCTAGTCCAGAGTGCGTGTTTTCCGAGACAAGGATTGCCTCTGGCTGTTATGCGCCTCCTCTCCTTTAACCACCAACCTAGAGGACATCTTTGTTCAGATCACGATTAGCTGCTTGTTTAACTACCTTTCCTCGGACCAGCGAATTTTAAACTCACCCGAAGCCGTGAGCTGTTTGAAAAACTATGCTCTACCCATGAATTGTGGACTCTCCCGATACTCTGCCTTATCCAGTTCTGTGAGGGGAGTACTCATTCCCCCTGCCTGCCCCTTCCCTTGGCTTACCACACCTGTTGCTGGTCAGTAGTCTTCAAAGCTTTATGTAAATTATGTTTGAAAAATTCTCACATTTCGAGTCTCAAGTGTCTGAACGTTGATTTCAATCATATAAATATTTAGTCAATTTTACTGAAAATAATTATACCCCTAAGTTAATAACTATATTGAAAATAATAGTTGTAGATATGTAAATGTATTTAGGAAAATGCAATTTATTGATTCCGAATAACTTTTGCTACCATGTTAAATTATTATTTTTACACATCTTCTACCACATAGTTCAGTGAAAACTTGTATAAATCTTTGATGAAATTTCTCAAAAGTAAATTAATTTCTGCCATTGTTATTATTGCCGAATTTAATGCTATGAAGGAAATGAAATTATGCCATTTTTTTCTGATACCATAACCCAAGCTTGCATGTATAGTTGACTAAACCCATTCCGAGTGTTTAATAGGAAATACTTGAAAGTCTTGTTAGGAACACCGACTTGGGTTTTCTCTTATTTCATCTGTTGTCCTCCCCTCTCTCATCAATTTTGAATCCTGATAATTAATGCAGGATCAAAATTTTCCTTTGTCATACTCGTTCTTTGTTAAAAATTTTGAAGTTTCCCCTAAAATGACTTTTTTTCCTGGGAAAATAGAAGTCAAGGAATACATAACAAGTCAGACTTCTCCTTTTTTTTTAATATTCATCCCCATTAAAAGGAATAATACGATTATAAAAATTTTTAACTAAAATAATTTCCCAAGAAATATAACAATAAAAGGAAATAAATGCAACGGATTATCGCTTAAATGCTAATCCAATGAAACGATAATCCAATCAACAAGCAGATTGATTGCACAATAAATTTCACATCCAAACACCATTGCTAACAAGTTTATTTGATCAAATAATGCATCAAATATTATTTAAAATAATTTTTTAAAATTAGTATCATAATTTTACAAACATTGTATTGCAATCTTTTAGTATCTTTATTGTTAACCCACGAATTGTGTGCTTTTTGAGAAACCCTGCCATTGAACCAACAGCATATATTTTTCCTTTCAATGATTTCATCAATCAAATATTCATTTAGGGATCTAACTTTTTCAGTTCATGTTTGTAAAAACTGCCTTTTATGGGCTGTCCATAATAAGTTTCTATGTAATACACTCTGGGATGTGTTTTTCTAATTGAAATATTTTTAAATATTTCATAAGACAAATTAACCATACATATTTTCTCAAAGATTATTTTCTGCTTCGAGATATGTGTGTGTGTGTGTGTATATATATATATATATATATATATATATATATATATATATATATATATATATATATATATATATATATATTATATATATATATATATATATATATATATATATATATATATATATATATATATATATATATATATATATATATATATATATATATATATATATATTCGCCAAGAAATTTTTGTTTTCTCTTGTCTGTGACTTTACCATTATTATAAATGATTTCCATTGAACTATTTTCCATAACTTCTTTGGGTGCCATCTTGATAATTCCATGATATCTGGAATTACAAAATTGAACTATTTCAGGTCAAACATTCACCAGTTTGTAAGTCCCTTTCGATGTGAAAGGTTTATATATTAACTGCTTAATCGATTTACTGTATCGATCTACAACACTGGCTTTAATGTTTGAATTATTTTCATAGTGATTAATATCATAATCTGTCATTAGTTTCCAAAATGGTGTATAAAAATATTCTGTTCCTATGTCAGTTTGGAGAAAATTTGGTTTTCTCTCTTTCAAAATGGCCTTCATTGCATCGTTAACATGTTTCCCGATTTGTTTTTCAAAAGTATAGCCCAACAATATTTCGAATAAATGTCTATCATGGTTAAAATATACTTGTATCCTTTATTGTATTTGGAAAGCAATGTTGGAGCATGAAGTTCTAGAGAAATATTACTAAACTTCATTGGTAATATAAACACCTTCTTTCAGCTGTTCAATAATAGAAACAATTTTGTTGGTATGTGAATTATTACCTGATTCTTTCGAAGTGATGAGAAGTTTTAATCTATCGACCAATTAATTAGAATAATTCCAATATACAGGAGAAAACCGGTTGTCAATTTCATCTTTATATATTTTACTTCTGACAGTATCTCCTATTAAATATTGTTTCGGGCGGTTTTCATTTCCTAAACGGTTATTCACGTTCGTACAACGAAGCAGTTCTTTATATTTCTCCAAATCTGTGTCGGAGTATCCATTTGGAATATATTTAAATAATAATTCAAAGAAACCTTGACTTACATCAGTTACATAATCACCTATTTTAAAAATATTATCAGACAAAAATGTAATTACCGTATCTCCCAGAAACCATGTATTTCCATTTCGATATACACCAAAAGGTGTACCGCACATAGGTGAAGTATATTTTAAAACTAAATAACGACGTGTTAAATGAGAAAGGGGGTGGCTTTTTCTCTTTCTTGAATTGTTCTTCTTCCGATTTAATTTCCAAGGGTGTTTCAATAGGCGAATTCAAAACAGAATGTAATACATCCATTCTACTTGTAACAGGTTTAAATATTTCTTTGTTTAAAACATCCTGTTCCATACAGGCTTGTTTGGCTTGTAAATATTTCTCCTTCACAGCAGATATAACATTATGTAATTCCGAAGCAGAGGCAGACATGTTTGGTTATATTACAATAAATTTCAGCTTTTTATACATGAATTAAGTCATTGCATTTTGAACTGCTGCAGTAGGTCGACTAACTGGTTCACTAACTCGATTAGTTTGTGCTTTTTCAATCTTATCGACTTTACTTAAAACAGCATCCAATTTAGCTATAGTTTTAACTCTAAAATCATTAATAAAATAAGTTCATTGTTTCCAAATCATCATTTTGTTTTCTCACATCTGTTTGTGTAACTAAACCATATTTTTTATTAATCAATTCATCTCATATATATTTCGTTATTCCTTCCATTCATGTTTCAAATTGATTTGTAATAGTAGTACTTACCACTTCATTAATTACAAGTCTTAAATTAACTTACATTTTTGCAAGTTGTGTTGTAAGAATTATGTTTGTCATATCATTAAAGTCTTTACTAAATCCATTTATGCATTGTTCTATTCTAAATTCATTACTCTGCAAATCATTACTTATATTAGTTTAAATGTTTGCAAATACACTCGTGTTTTATAAACATTATCATTTCCATCAACTAACTTTATTAATTTCTCCTGAATATTTCTCTCTTGCGATTTAAACACCATTGGTGTGATGGTGTTTAAGTCTTCCATGTAAAGTTTATTTACCACATCAGTATCTTTCACAGCCATACCCACATTATGTAATATATGTCCGTTCAACTCACAATTCCCATAGCGATTTTTTGTTAAACTATTATAATTATAGTGTTTTATACCGCTATGTCCAAACTTTGAAATACTCATTATTCTAGCTCGGGAAGTTAAAAAAATGTCAAATCCAGGCTTATATATGCCTTTATATAGGGGACGCATTGGTATATTCACCAGAAAACCATATTTGTTTTTCCAACAGTAAAAACACATCTTTAAGCTTTGGAAATGTCATATCGCCTAAAACATGATCATTGTAAGTATGTTGCAGATTTATACTATTCATTTTAAACAGAATTACCATATTTGCATTATCACACAAATTATGTTTTGGTACATGTGCATAACTTTGCGATAGATAAAAACAATCAACATATGAATGTCAACCAGAACTAAAATATTGCTGTATTTCACTCTGCAGTTCGCAACAAACATCATCAGAAATAAACACAGAATTGGGCAATGCTTCATTTTAAGGCACAATATCTTCTTTATTTGCAAAAGGGAAATATTGCATCCCTTCTATTAGTGACAATAGTCACTAATCATTGATATTTCTCTTGTATTGTTTTAGAAAACACATTTATATGTTTTCAGATTTAAGTCTATTTGGATGTTCCAACAGCAATATAACACATTTTTTAACATGATGAAGGGCCACTTATTATACAACATATATTTGATGGTAACAGATTACCATATTTCTGTTCAATTACATTTTCTTTCATATTTACAATTAGAGGAAGATGTACATTTGTTTTATAACCTTCATTTTTACTCAAATACACACTATAACATAACATACCATAATATAATGTAATGTAACATAGCATATCACAATGTAACATACTAATGTAAACCTATAAATGAGAGGCTATTAATAGACTTGCATTCAGTTGAAAATAATTGCATGTTCTAAACATATCAAAAAGGAAGCGGAGTATTGAATACATTGATTAATTAATTACAATTTTAGTTGCATATACCAAAATACAATTATTGTGGACTTGGTACTAAACTAGCAAAACATTTGGCATGGAACTATCAAGAAATAAACTCTCTGGATAATGCTTGTAAAAAACACATTGTAGTTTATGATAGAACACATGATTTAAAAGAAAGACATATAGCGGATACAATTATAGCTGATAAAGCTGCAAATACAAGGAAGAATTCGTTTACATCGACTGGTGAAGAGCTATGTGCCTAGGTTATTGACAAAGTCATGCACGCAAAGTATAAAAAAGGCATGTGTTTAAAATGTAAAACTAAACTAAAAACAAAGAAAGGATGAATCATTCCATTCCTATTTCCGGTATTAACAGCTCTTGCATCTCGGCTTTAGAGGGACAATGGCAAATAAGTATAATCGAATTCATTACTTACAACAACGTACCAAACATCGATATAGACAAACAATCATTTACGGTCAACATTGGTGGAAAAACATATAAGATTGTGATACCAGTAGGATCTTACAAGTTGGATGATTTAGAAATGTTAATTAAAGCAGCATTACCTGAAAATGTACATAGGGAGGTCAGCTCGGGTCAACAATGTTAACCCTCGAAGAAAGCAAAGAGAAAATTTCTTCCTAGCTGAATTCAAACACTCGAGAAAAATATTATGTTTTCTACTTTATAAGATTAATATTCACATCCCAACCTCCGTTGTGCAGGGAAATATACATAAATAAAAAAAATACACAAGACATATATCAATGATAAACTATTATTTATGAAACAAGTTTACTTCCCCACACACACCAATCTTTACAAAGGTTTTTAATATCTTATATATAATTCTAACCATGGTTAAAACATGACCGTACACATTGATGGAAAATATGTATATATGTTTACCATAAATATGATTAACAATATATACATTAAGAAAATGGGAACATATTTACTTAAATTACTTCATAAAAAATAACATGTTTCTTGACTTCGATGTGATTTATTGAAGTAAATATATTTTAATGCTAATTTAAGGTTACAGAAATATTAGATGATGTCTTAATATTACGAAACATAAGAGTTCTTTCTATAAAAAAGGAAATAGATTTAAAGTTTCCAGAAAAAAATAAAGTAAATAATATTACACTTAAAAGGTGTAACTATTCGTAGAGGAGCTTAAAGAGTGATTATAGCAAGCATGAATGATTTTTTCACAGAGGTGTGTCTCAGAGGTTGGTGGTGAGAGGTTTAAGATATTTGAAAGTCATGGGTGCAGGAAGGGAGGGGACTGGGTGTTTGGCCTTCTGACTTCTGGTTGGAGGAGAGAAATCAGACTTTTCGAGCGTTCACCTGGGAATTTGAAATTTTGATCAATAAAGTTTTAGCCTCTATGCCCCCTTCCACTGTTTCCAGTTGTTTGTCAGTGCGGATCGCCTTGCGATGTCGCATTCCTATGAAGATCATTTTCTTGGCTTATCTACCTAAGACTTTAGCAGAGAAATTGAAGGTTTTAATTGGAATTATTTTCATGATTTAATGAACTGTTCAGATCCTTTGGAAACAAACTTATTTCATTTTTTGGAGAATGACGACAAAGAAAGTGGATCTACACTACAGCCGTTTCTCTTGTCAATGCCTTCCTTAGAGCTGTCACAGTCGCCTCCGGCATTAGGACTAAATACGGCATCTTCGACATCGAGGAGAGTTACAGCATCGCCTCCAGCTTCGAAACCTACAACGACATCTTCGACATCAAGAAGAGCTATATTGACATATGTAGTAGCAAGACCTATGGCGATGCCTTCGACGTCAAGACCTACAGCATCGCCTCTGGTATCGAAACTTACAGCGATGCATTTGACATCAAGAAGAGCTATATTGACATCTGCAGTAGCAAGACCTACAGCGATGCCTCTGCCATCCAGACCTACAGTGGCACCTCTGCTGTCCAGACTTACAGTGATGCCTTCGACGTCAAGACCTATGGCGACGTCTTCGATGTCAAGATCTACAGCGACACCTTCGATATAAAATTATGGGACATGTGCAAAAACCACAAATGTATTCTTGTTGTTATCAATTAGATTTAACAGTTATACCCTTAAATAATGTGCAGGAAGATATGTCTAACAACTACTTATCCCAAGAGTTGGAAGAAATTTTACATTTTAATTTTATTTCTTTGCCTGCTCCAAGTCTACCATCACCTGAATCACTGCAACGTAAATTAATTTCCCACCTACTCCTTCATTCATACCTTCACACACTAGAAATAATATATAGTCCTATATTACCACCAATATCACCCCCTTCACCTGCTTCACCACCATCGACACCTGTTGTTCCTGTAAATAAATGCAAATTCAGCTTATCTTTTAACCCAAAACAAAAATTTTAATGCAAATTCAAACTTACAGTAATGATTTTAAAGTAAATTCAAACTTATAGTGATAATTTCAATGGTGTCTGATTCAAAGTAATTTGATTTTTTTTTTCATTAAAAATTTGTAATAATCTTCAGATGTGTTATGGTGACACGGTTAAGTGATAAATTGAATGAATTTAATGATTTTTACTTGTTATATGGCAAGGATTTGATTTTTTTACATTTTAATTATTGAAAATATAATGTTGTTTCGTAACTTCAAATTTTTTAACAATTTTAATAAATTTTAAGATTTCAGATGTAAAATGATGGAAAATCTGTAATGACTTTAATAAAATCTTCAGATTTCAGACATAAATGGAAAGTTTGTAATAACTTTAATAAATTTTTTATATTTCAGATGTAAAATGTTGGAAAGTTTATGATTATTTAACAGTTTAAGATGTAAGATCGAGTTTTGGTTAATAATCTTGTAGGCTTTCACATGTAAATGGTTTTAAATCATAACATGATTTTCTTGTGATTATTTAACAGTTTTAAGACATAAGATGGGGTATTGGTTAGTAAACTGGTATGGCTTTCACACATAAATAATAAAAAAAGTATGAAATGAATTATAATTTTGAAGTGTAATGTGTTAAGTCTTCATTGTTTAAGAGTTTTGGTTAATAATCTTGTAGGCTTTCACATGTAAATGGTTTTAAATCATGACATGATTTTCTTGTGATTATTTAACAGTTTTAAGACATAAGATGGGGTATTGGTTAGTAAACTGGTATGGCTTTCACACATAAATAATAAAAAAAGTATGAAATGAATTATAATTTTGAAGTGTAATGTGTTAAGTCTTCATTGTTTAAGAGTTAACTAAGATGTGTTTGATGATTTTTTTCTAAATAAATAAAAAAAAATTCATTGTTAAAAAAGAAGTATTGTGACTTGATATTTATTAGTTTGTAATTACTCATGTCATTATATAGTAATTTGTGTATGATCAGTGGATCAAGTATTTAATAGTAGAAAAGAGAAACAAATTTTTTGTAAACAGAAAAGGAGTGGATGTTAGTAAACTGTTGGCTGTATTTAAAATCAGGTATCAGGATATCTATATGCTCACTTTCATGAAAAAAAAATACAAGTTTCTTGCTTCCTTCTTCATGAGGGAGAAAAAATATTATACATTTTTTAAAATAACAATTCAATTAAAATTTAATCAAACAACAATGAACGACTGAAGGGGGGAATTACAAAAGTGATGGAGAAATGAATCCAACATCTGAAACAAAAGGAAAAAGAACTCATATCTTCAGAAAACCTCCATCTGCCAGCTTTTCAAGTTGAAGGTTCCTGGGGGACATAAGAAACCGAGAGTGGACTGACACCAAAATACCTTTTCAGAGGCAGGTAGAAAGACCTCCTAGCTATACACAATAACTCAAAGAGTGTTATCCCACTGCCCTTCAAATCTACAGCAATGAGAGTCCAGCAAACATTTAATAAAAATATTTTGTCACGTACAAACAGATTACAACTACCTCTGCTGCTGCTGAAGATTCAACACGATGATGTCTGGTGGTAAAAACACATTCATACTTTACACAAACTCAGAAAACAAAATTAAAGATTTTTAAAAATAAAACTAAACTTATGTTAAAAATTACTGCTGATTTCTTTTAAATTTTTCTTCAATTTAGACCTTTTTAGAAACTAAGTTGAAATATCGTGAGATTTAACAGATTTCAGCTTCGATAGTAGTTATTGCAAGCTGGATTCGTACTGTTTCAGTAATATTATGTTGAAAAAGTAGAATTTGTAAATAAGATAAGTTCAAATATATGAATTTTATACTAGATAGTATACTCGAAATTCTGGGCTGGGAAACTTACGGAGAAATCTACAAAAAAAATACGCACAACTATTTATAACAGATTGAATATGTATGTTTACTATTCCCCTTAATTTAAATACATTTGGTTTTAATGTGAGTTTGTTTAATGCAAGTTTCCAATGGCTGAAAAAAAATTAACTTGAGTATTGCTCAAATAGAAAGATGTGTGTTTGAATACACTGTGTCCTTTCAATGTTAAAACTTTAGCGAGTGAAAATGTATGTTGTAGTTAGTTGTAGTTTCCTAGACTAAGTGTAAAGGTGTTTACTTAAAAACAGGATAAAGGTTATTGGATTAAGATATAAAATTTGTTGAGATGTTAATTCTGGAGATTATCTTGGGTGATTTATGAAACTTCATTTTAATTTCAGGGATATAAATTTCATCATTGGGACAAGTGAAATTTTATTTCACTGGGAATGCGCCAGGCTCTGGTTGAAGAATCAGTTTTCTCGATGAGTGATTCTCCAGGCGAAAGTGAAAGTTTGTGGGGCAGAGGGTAGAGGGTAACTTGCCATGCAGGGCCAGTTCAAGATTTGCTGGACCGAGGGGGTGTTTCGCAGTTGGAGAGTCTCCGATGTGGTGGACAAAAGACACACTTTCTGGCCTAGGGGGCTGTCTGGCTGAGGACTGCAGCTCTCGTGACAGCCAAAAATGTGTTCTGGACTGGTGATGGTGGATGGAGGGGGAGGGGGTGGTTAGCCGAGGCAGTTCTCGTCTCGGAAAATATGCGCTCTGGGCTGATGGTTGGAGGGGTTGGGGAAATTTGTGCTAGGCAGGTTTTGCGAAACGTGGTGTTGGATCGATAGCGGGTGCAAAAAACCTGTCATTACAGACAAAGATGCATTTTGGGCTGGCCGGAGGAGAGGATCGGGGGAGGGGTCGGGGTAGGGGGTGCATATCGCCCTCCATGGACAGGGTAGTATTACAACTATCCGAAAATGCATTCTGGGCTGGATGGGGGAGGGGGACACATCTCCGAAACAGACAGTCCTCGAACAAACCGAAAATGCAGTCTGTGGTAGAAGAGGCGGGGGGGGGGAATGGGGTGCAGACAGGCAGGAGCGATCTGTCCACCTCTCCCTGACCAGCACCATGTTAGTTTGACACCAAACCTCATCCTGGATACATGCACACATCACTCTCTCCTCTGAAACATCTATTCACCAGTCGCAGCGTTCTGCCAGGATCCCGTGCAACGATCGAATGGGGCAGGCAGTCAGCGGGCTTCACTACTCGTTAAGCTGATATAGTGGGTCTGTTATTTTCAAATAATTTTATGTACGTGTTCATCATATAAACCCCGTTTACCAAGTGCAGTAAATTTCCCATACTTAATGGAAATTTGTGTTAACCTTATTCGGGTCGATGTAGTACGTCCATTATTTTTAATAATTTTTCTTCGAGGAAATTTCCATAAAGTGTTGCAGGATTATGCTTTGCGGGATTAAGTCCACTTGCACTTCGTTGGAAATTCTGTTAAAAGTGAATTCTTCTTCTTACAATAGTGAAATTTGCATTTAAAATCTGGGTAGATTTTTTAAATTTCATGTGAAATGTTTAGGAAGACGTGATTATATTGTCCGTCATTAATAGTAACTTGGTAGGAAACCTTTTTTATATAGATATAATTCAGAATGTGTATGAGTAATGTGTAAATCGTTTCGTTGTCTGTTGTAGGGCGTAGAGTATTCAAGTAATTTGCTTCCATCTTTAAGTTATCAGAATAGGCTGTAAATGAGTTTTCTACGGAAATATTAGTTGGTTTGAAAATTCAGAGTTTTTGCTGTAATTTCAACTCGGCCACAAGATTCACGTCTTATTCATTGACGGACCTCCCAGCCAGACAGATGTCAGTCGCGCTTATAAGCCTCCGCACATCATACACTGCAATCGTTGCTTCACTGACCTCGCAGCCGACCAGATGTGTTTTGGGCGGGATGCTTGTGCGATTTTGTAACATGTTTTTTAATTCATGTAGTGTAATTTATATATTAGTACGTGCATCGTAAACATAATTTTTATCCATTTTTCACAGAAATCGTATTCACATCTCTTTTCGTTCACTTCCGAGTTTTTCAGCTCAGTCTATAATCAAACGTAGGCCGACGCACACGCACGTTCTGTTTGCTCTCAACACCTCGTTCAACTTATAACTCGACGTAAGACGTAAGTGGTATATACAAGTCAGTGGTGCAGCGACCTCCCGAGCGAATGGGCGTTTATTAAAATCACTCACTAATAAACATTTTATTTTTTACACATGTTAATAAATTAATTTATTTTAATGTGTGAATTCCGTTTCAAATGTGCCTCACCAGTCTCACAGGTGGAAGGATGTATTTTACAATCATGTGAGGTACATGTAGAACTCGGAGGTATCAAATAGTGTAATTTTTGTACGTGTTTTCAAATACCTTGTTATTGTGTTTAGGAAGACTGTCGTTTAATTTATAGGGACATGTTCACTTCGTTGTAGCTCGTTAATTCATTTCATACAGAATACTCATGTAGTTGTGATCTTTTAGTGAGTTAGCATTTGTCAACACCAGGTAATTCACGTAGTTGTGCTCATTTTCCTTCTCTCTCTGGTTTTTTATTTATATTGATAGGTAGAACTTGCTTGAAATATTTTTCCGTTATATTTTCCTTTAAACGCTCCGAAATTTCTCTAGTGTATTACGTCGGCGCTGTTATTCATTTGGAATAATACACGACATAAATCGTATATTTCAGAGTTGCCTATCTCCCAACATAGTCTACGTGCAATAATCCCCTCTAAACCCAAAAAAACACTTATGTCACTATTGCACAAAACACTATATATATATATATAAACACACACGCACACACCCTGTTCCCAACACACCACACCTCAGTACGACGCCAGAGCTCCAAGGGTGAACATCTACGAGAGCCGTTCCCCAACCCAAAAAAAGAAAGAAAGAAAATAATAAAGTTTTCCCTTAGCACACTCTTACACTAAAATACACATATATCACAACTAGTTTTGATTGACTAGTTCAATTAAATTTATTGGATCAATCAATCAAAGTTTCATACCAACTATCCGATGAGAATTAAAATAAAAATTCGATCAGATTAAGATCGGATTAAGGATTAACGAAAAAAATGTCATATTTTTAAAATCAGATTAACAATTTGTCATTGGATTGAGATCGAATTAAGTATTAACCTTTTTGATATCAATTTGTTATGAAATCGATAATCCGGTTAATCAAAAGTGAAATGAATCCCCCACGCCCCTACTATTCCAGTGATGCCGATAAAACCCCCTTTGATCGAGTGAAGCGGTGCCGGGAATGTAAAATAAAAACAAGGTGTCCGGGGGCGTCAACGTAGACGTATTCACGCAAAACAAACGGTCATGTCCCCAACACAGCCAAACCCCATTTTTAATGTTTTGTTCCGGAATGTTCATACCTAAAAATGGCCTTAAAAACACTCTTTTGAATCATTTCGACTATCGCAAAAGCATGATTTAGAGAAAGAGAGAGAAGTGGAGGTAATTATAAACGTATAGAGACGTGTAACGTTTCCATAATGCTATCAGTAAGCAGAGCTCACGCAGACACATTTAACGGTCAACGTTGTCTGTTGGAGTTCTGCACGCCGATCGGCGGCCTACCCAGGCGACCACCTGAATCATGGAAGACTGCTGCACTAATATACGTCGATGTTATATGGAATCAATAGTGTAAAACATAAGAAACCTCTGGGAAATATAGGTAAAGTCTGTTCTATCCGCGAGCAAAAATTCCCGGCCTGAGCTCAAGTTTTCGGCGTGGTTCGTGCGGGATACAAATACGGCTTCTGTTTGGCTGTTTCAGCTTCCCGCTGTGTCTGCCCGGCGTGATCGAAGTACATAAGAACCAGGAATAAGTCCCCGAACTGGCGAGTTCAAGTGGGCGAAGCGAATGAAAAGATTTGGGCGGCTCTTAACATCAGGGATCTTGAGAAGCGACGTGAGTATGGAGCACCGTCGGCATGCCAGGACGGGCGGGAAAGGAGAACCCCGAGAAAACTCGCCAACCAGCGGTATCGCGCGGTGCGATCCCAACATGCGGAAATCCGGAGGCGACCCCTCCCCGGGAATCGAACAGTGGTTGGGAGGCGAGTAGTCTGACCACCACACCACAGCGGCCCCTGGCGAGTTCGAGCACGCCCCGTATCATTATAGAACGCGCTTATAATATAGGCTGTTAAGTGTTATTTGAACACTTTTGGAAGCCCTGCTTTAAATCTACTTTTCTTCTCAGTTTGTATGCTTCCACCATATGTTGAATTTACATTACCATGGGCCCAGTGACTTTATTCATGCATCATTTAACGTGAAACTTTTAGGAACCTCAATTTGTATTATTAATACGCCAGTATTTCATCTGATATGCGTGAATAAAAAAAGCATTGACTTTTGATATGCCATAAATTTAAACGTGGCATTAACAATACGTCGTCTCAAGGCTTGGAACTATTCCACTCAATTTGATTGCCTACTTAACTGGGAGACTATATATAGACTGTTCTCGGTCAAATGAGCAATTTTTGAAAGCCCTGTGTAATATGTATTTCTGAGCACGTTATGCAATCTACCACCATATGCAGAATTAACATTGCCATGGACGCGATGATTTTATTCGTGCGCCGGCCTAGTGAAACCATGGAATGTTTATAAAATTAAATATTTTACCAATTTGCTCATCCCTACATTTATGCATTAAATAAACGTAAAGGAAAATTAATGATTTTATCATTCGTAGTCGTTTCACTAACACTTTAAATTCGACGATGATTCATGGGTTTACTTTCCCTCCGTTATTGCCAACTTTGCTTGGTGCACGCCTGTCAGTGTTCCCAATCAAATATATAGTCCGTTCACTGTTACTTCACACTTTTCTGAAGCCCTGCTAGAGTTCTACTTCCAGGATATTCCTCCGCCTCGTGCAAACTAAGCTTAACAAGTCCGGAAAATTGCACCGAAGGACAACGCGCCGCTTTACTGCGCACTTAGTTGTTATATTATTTTGCATGAGAACTATTTATTACTAGGCGCTACCAACACAGATGTTTCCTCACCGTTTTTATTCATATTTATTAGAAGTGGTATGTATTTCATAAATAAAATACAGATAAATATTTCATTTAACAAAAAAAAAAATATCATTTTATTTTAAAAGAGTTATAAAACGCTTATGATACATGAAGTATTTAGGAAATAACCAAACACGGCATAGGCTACATAGGGTGAATTTTCAAAGGTTTGATTAAAAAAGGGTTATGAAACCGCGAATAGGCTATACAACATGCTAGGAGTTCACTGCCTCGTGTTTCCGTTTGCTACTGGCAAATATACGACGTCATTAACCAGTGAGATCGCTTAAGGTTGAGGTAAAGCATTGTACAGTAGGGTGCAGTGCTCCATAGGCAGCCTATGGAGCACTGCACCCTACTGTACAATGTGAAGAACTCATTCGATAAAATTAGTACAGATACCATCAAAATTGTCAGAAAAGTGCGATTTATGCTGTATTTGAAAGACGGGCGTATATATTTTGCAACATTATAAAACATTTTACTACAGTAAACTTTTTAAATTTAGAGAATTTATCGATCGATAGTCCGCATTTTTAACCAAATTTAAGCACATTTCCGTTTTGGATGTTTCGGAAAGCAAAATTTACCAGAAAAGATTCTTCAAGAAGGAGCGTCATAATATTCACTGTGATCATGTGTAATAAAGTAATAGCAATAATCTATTATATCGACCTTATAATTAACTTTCATTTGCGTCAGTTTCAGCCATTATATTTTGTGACAAATGGACGCACATAAATTCAATTGTAATAATTATATCCTACATTATTATTACAATTTGCTTACACACAATCATATAGTAAACATTATGACGATATTCCATGACGAAGATTTCTTGCAAATTCGGCTTTCTGAAGCATCCTGAATGGAAATATGCTAACATTTTGTTAAAAACATAGACCATTTTAATCGATTATTTTTTTACATTTAAAAAGTATAGCTTGGTAAGATATTTTATAATGTTGCAAAATATATACATTCTTCTTTCATATACGGCATAAAACGCAATTTTCTGACAATTTCTATGGTGTCTGTACTACTTTATTTTATATATTATTTACGTGGTATAGTGCTCCATAGGCAGTTGTTTTACTTCAACCTTAACTGGAGATCGCTTTCTCAACCTTAGGGCCTTTACTATTAGCTGAAATTATCCTTGAGATATTTCACATAAGCTGTCGCGGCCAATGGCAGGAGTCAAAGGATATACAGCATCTTGGAGTTAAGTGTGCCGGCAAACGATGACGCGAATCTTTGAAGATCTGTATCAAAAGGATGGGTCGCGGTGGCCGAGAGGTTAGCCTGCTTGCCCCCCCCCCCCCCCACACCAAGGCGAATCGGGTTCGATCCCCGATCGGCTACTCCCGCATCTTCACATGTGCGAATCGCAACGGACGATGCCGCTGGTCGGCGTGTTTTCTCGGGGATCTCCCGTTTCCCCCGCCATTGCTATTCGGCGATGCTCCACTTTCGCCTCGTTTCTCCCTCATCGGCTGTCAAGACCTCGTTAAGAGGAGTCCACAGCGACATGTTTTCAGTGAAAACGTTGTTTGCGCGTATTCGCGTATCTCGGTAAGTAAATGTTCTGGAAATACGACTTTTTTTACCAGAAAAGACGAAAAAAAGTAATTATCTATACCTCTGCGTTTTTTACTTTTATCGTATTAAGTAAAGGCTGTTAACGATAAAATGGACACTTTTGAAATCAACCTTAAAAAATAGTCGCTGCCCCTGCCTGCGTGCATTTTAACGAGCGCAATGAGTAATTTGTGCCCAGTAAAGTTGGTAACGATGGAGAGGAAAATAGTTCCATATATTAACGTCGAAGAAAAAGTGTTGCGTAACCATTTGTGATAACTTAGATCATTCCTCTCGCGTTCTGTTTTTTTAATACATCGAGGTGTAAAAAATTAGCAGGTTTTTACAATATTTACTTTTCTAATAATTTCACAGTTTCACTTGAATGACGCATGAATAAAGTGATGAGGCCCAAGACAATCCTAATTTTACATAAGACAAAAGAACACGCAATGTGTATACAAGCAGATATTAAGCAGGGCTTCCAAAAGTGCTAATTTTACCGTAAACAGCCTATATAGCCACGGAGAAAAAAATCGCGAATTTGGTCAAATATGGCATTTTTAAAGCGCGCCTATGCAGTTTTCTTAAGCGGCAAGAGAAAAGTACAAAGATACGGGCGTAGTTTAATCTGCGAGCTTCCATCGCGTATAATAAAACCCCACATTTACAGGTCTAATTTGCACAGTACAGCGTCAAGACGGAAACACTGCGCGCCTTGGGCGTAGGAGCGATGAGGCACTAGGTGTACGTGTTAGTGTCGCCCGTATGGCTTCCCGGCTTCTTGACATTGGACGCGCAGCCGCCGTGGACTTGTCACTCCTTACATAGAAATTATTCTGTTTAGTGTCATAACAGAAGAGTCAGGGTTATTACTGAATATGTTTCATTACAGAAGCATTACATATTATAGTTCTGTGCAACTTTATGTTCCTGGCTGTTAATAGTTGTTCCTGGTTGTATTAAAACGGCGAAAATAAATTAATATATAAGATTTTGTATTAACTTAATTGTTGAATAAATATGCATTAGTAGTTCGCATATTTCTAAGCCCGTACTAATTATGGGTAAGGCAATTAAAGGATGTTCACGATAAGATGAGCACTTTTGAAATTAACATTAGAAAAAGTCACTTCCCCTGCCCCGAGTGACATTTGCTCAGAAAAGTTGGTAACGATGGATAGAAAGTGGTTCCATATCTAAACGTCGAATAAAAAGTGTTAGGTAACAATTTGTAATAACTTAAATTATTTATTTAGCTTTCTGTTTTTTATTTAATACATGGAAATGTAAAAACAAGCAGATTAATAAAATATTTACTTTCCTAATAATTTCACAGTTTCACTTGACCGACGGATGAATAAGGCGATGGAGCTCATGGCAATGGTAATTGTACATATGGCGGAAGAATACACTAAATGCATAGGGTCTACAACTAGATCATTAGCAGGGCTTACAAAAGTGCTCATTTTACAGTGAACAGCTTATAGCTAAGCTTCTATTGTCACTTTATTTTTCAATGAATTCTTCCAAATTTGAATAATAAATAAATAAATAAATTCAAAGTGGTGGCTGACACAGGCTCTTAAGAGGACTGTGTAGCTGCGCGTGCACGGTCAAGAAGCCAGTGAGCGATACGGGCGACAGTTACACGTACGCCTAGTGCCTCATCGCTCCTACGCGCAAGGCGTGCAGTGTTTCCGTCCTAACGCTTTACTGTGTAAACTAGATCTGTAACTGTGGGGTTTTATTACACTCGGTGAAAGTACACAGATCAAACTACCTGCGTATAATCGTACTTTTCTCTTACCACTTAAAGAATGCGATATTTGACCACTTTCACGATTTTTTTTCTCCATTAATACAATTAATATGATAAAAGTAAAAAAATAGCGACATAGAAAGTACATTTTTAAAATCCTTTCTGGCAAAACTTCGTATTTCCAGAACATTTATGTACCGAGACACGCGTTTAGGCGCAAACAACGATTTAACAGAATACGTTTCCGTACATAGGGCCCTTAAGGTTGAAGTAAGGTAACTGCCTATGGAGCACTGCGCCCGACTATACAACGTGAAGAATTAGTTAAAAAGTAGTACAGACACCATAAAAGCTGTCAGAAAAGTGCGATTTATGCTGTATATGAAAGAAGCATGTATATATTTTGCAACATTATAAAATATTTTACTAAAATATACTTTTTAAGTGTACAAAATTGTCAATTCAAATAGACTGTATTTTTAACAAAATTTAAGCCCATTTCCATTCTGGATACTTCAGAAAAAAGAGTTTGCAAGCAAATTTTCGTCATGGAATATCGTCATAATGTTTACTATGACTGTGTGTAAGAAAATTGTAATAATAATGTAGGAAATAATTTTTTGTAATTATTTTTATGTGCGTCCATTTGTCTCAAACATTTATGGCTGAAACTGACGTAAATAAACTTAAATATTAGATTGATATGATGCATTATTACTATGGCTTTATTACATATGATCACAGTAAATATTATGACGATCTTTCTTGAAGAATATTTTCTTGGAAATTCTTCTTTCTGAAACATCCAGAATGGAAATGAGCATAATTCTTGTTAAAAATGCAGACTAATTTATTCAATTTTTTTTTTTACATTTAAAAAGTGTATTTTAGTAAAATATTTATATTGTTGCAAAAGTATATACATTCTTCTTTCATATACAGCATAAATCTCACATTTCTGACAATTTTTATGGTGTGTGTACTACTTTTTTTAAAATGAATTATTCGCATTGTGTAGTCGGGTGCAGTGCTCCACCCATAGACGTTTGCTTTACTTCAACCTTAAGAGCCGGTAAACTTTCTCAACCGTGTGTATGCTGCAGAGAGAACTCACCGTGTGTCGAGCGCGGAAGCTTGTCGAGGTGCGGCGGCGCCGATCAACTGAGGGGCGTCTGGCGACGGCTGGAGGTGTCGAGACGAGCCATGCGCCCTACGCAGCCTCCCCCTTCCAGCCCCTGCACACTCGCCCCTGGATCCACCCCACGCCGCGCTTCTACCCTCCGACCCCCGGCGGGGTGGCGGCAACAG
Source organism: Dryococelus australis (assembly GCA_029891345.1). NCBI lineage: Eukaryota > Metazoa > Arthropoda > Insecta > Phasmatodea > Phasmatidae > Dryococelus > Dryococelus australis. The sequence continues at coordinate 120,772,013 of CM057000.1, read as the reverse complement.
AAACAAACAGCATTCCCCGCCACGTGTGCGACAAGGCGCTCGCTTCCAGACTCCCCAGGTAAGCGGCGTTCATGAATCAACGCTGTTCCAAGGTAGGGCCTCCGTGAGACATTTTGGTTGGCGCTTAAGAGAGATCAGCCCCTGACGAGTTAATTTCTATAGATTTCCCGCCACGAATTCGATTTCAGAAGGTGCATTACAATTTTCGGCACGACAAATTACGAATAATACTTTTCTTAAGGTTGGCGTAAAGCAAAATGAATATGGATCCCTGCACCCGACTATACAACGTGAAAAACTCATAAAAAGTAGTACAGACATCATAACAATTGTCAGAAAAGTGCGATTTATGCTGGCTCTGAAAGAAGAATGTATATATTTTGCAACACTATAAAATATTTTACTAGAATATACTTTTTAAGTGTAAAAAGTAATTAACTAAAATAGTCTGTATTTTTTTCTAACTAAATTGAAGCATATTTCCATTCTGGATGCTTCAGATAGCAGATTTTGCAAGAAAATCTTCGTCATGGAATATCGTCATAGTGATTGTGTGTAAGAAAATTGTAATGATAATGTAGGAAATATAATTTGTATAATTGATTTTATGTGCGTCCATTTGTCACAACATTTATGGCTGAAACTGACGTAAATAAAGTAAATTATAAAATTGATATGATATATTATTACCATGATTTTACAAGCATGATCACAGTAAATATTATGTCGTTCTTTTTTGAAGAAGTTTGTTTTGTAGATTCTACTTTCCGAAGAATCCAAAACGGTAACGTGCTTAAAAAGAAAAAAATTAAAAAAAATGTGGACTCTGTGGATAGATTAATTTTGTACATTTAAAAAGTTTATTTTAGTAAAATATTTTGTAATGTTCCAAAATATATACGTTATTTTTCATATACAGCACAAATCGCACTTTTCTGACCATTTTTTGGTGTCTGTACTGCCTTTTTTATTAGTTCTTCGCGTTGTATAGTCGGGTCCAGTGCTCCATAGGCAGTTCCTTTATTTCAACCTTAATGTCCTTTAATTCTTACAGTTTCTCTGCACTTCATATTTTCCAACTTGTAACAGCCGAGATAAAATAATTGATTATTTCGTGGGAGCAACTATAGGGGTCATAATAACTATGGCAGTCGAGCAGAACTAATTTCAGAACACACAAGTTGTACCCTATGACATCTCGTCCATAAAACAAAAATACATCCAACATCCACATTTGCGGGTGGTAGCCGAAAATATTGCGAAGTTTTCAAATAGATTAGTTAAATGAATACAGAAATATTTTAGTAAAAGCAGAAGTAACTAAATTGTTACGGATGTACTCCGCAAAAGCTCGTTATTAGTTTTGCGCGCCCGGTGCTTCGTCGAGCGCGAGCGAGCGAAGAGAGCAGAAAAATGAGTTGTCATACGATAGCGACGGCGGCGGAAGGCCAGGCATGAGGGGTTTCGAATTACAGACGCGCGCCGCGTACTCTGGGGGTATTGAAGAATGCTCTGGATTACTAACCTCTTTCTTTCGGGGTGCGTTGAACCTTCCAGCGAGCTCTATAAATACCGCAGCAGGCCTCCGGGCCGACACTGGAGTTGGAGCTGATGAATGAATGAGTGGCTGAGTTCCGAGCGATAGAAGAGTGAGCGGCGTGACCAGCAGTGGAAAAGGAAAGTCGGCGACTGTGAGTGCCAGCGTTTTGTAATTACTGAATGCATGGTTGAAATTCATTATAAATTATGGAAACAGATAGACTGAACACGTGTTAATAATGAGTCTGAGTTAATTGGCGGTAACCAACAGAGACGATTAAAAAGGACGTTAATTGTAGTTGAAATATGCATTTAATATTGCGCTCACTGTTAAATGAAAAGAGTAAAAGTGGAAATAGCTATTTTAATGATGTAGATAATAGCAGAGTGAATAAATTAGAAATCAAATTTAGTTTCATATTTATTTTTTTCAATAAGACCTCCATCCTCACGAACTCAGATACGCCCCTCAGGCATCATCACATGTAACATTACTTGATTCACAATCTACCTTGTTGGTAGCAAATGTAAGGGTACATAATCGTGATTCTTCCGTTCCCCTCTTCAAGTGTTATCTAATTTAAAATTCTACTTAACCTTGGTTCATGTGTTCCAAGATCAAGTAATCTCAGATTTTGTTTGTGCAACACCAGTAGCACTGATCTGTATTTTTAATAATGTTAAAATTACTGGACCTCCATTCAAAGGGTAGAATGGCGCAACTGGCCATAAAAGAATAGGCACCCACGCAGGCTAATCTCCTGCAATATTATTTAGTATTTTGTAAATTAACATTTTCTGAAACTGCAGATTTCTGTGGACGTGCCCTCAGGAACCTAATTACGTTGCTTGTGCATATATGTGCATATATATGCACATATATATGCACATAAATATTCATAATATACACCATATGACCTCTGGGGATGCATAACGCTAACTCAAAGCACAAAACGTTTGGCTGAATTTATGAAAATCACTACATATTAGACAATATTAATAGGCTTCGCAGTAAAAAAGAATTCGACTATAGTAGCAGGAAATATATGAGTCTGACATAAGGTCATCGCGGATTGGAGCCGGAGCCGGAGCCGGGGGAGCCGCCATCTTGTTATGTCACCCGACCGTCATCTTGGATGTCATTGAACTTTTACCCCTGACCTGTATAACCTTTGACCTTGACCTTGACCTCGAGGATCTTTGGCATCAAAAACACTAGAAAACATTAAAACATGCCAAAAACTCCTCAAAAATTAAAAAAATATATAATTAAAAATTATTAAAAGCATCCTCAGAAATGACCCATTTTTTACAGAAATGCTGACAGGGATCAGCGATTCTAGTGACCGGGATCAGTGACTCCGATCCAGAAGAGCATGAAATATGACCTTTGGCCTTTGACCTTGAAAATTCCAAAATCCATAAAATATATATTAAAAAATCACAAGAAATTAAGAAATAATTTCATAATTTTTTATAAAAAATTTATTACTAAGAAATTTAATTTAAAAATTATTTTAAAATTTTAAAAAATCGTATAAAAATTTACTTTCAAAATTTTTTTAAAATAAATTTCTTTATTAAAATGTCTTTAACCTGGGTGGCCATTTTTCTCTTTTTTCCCTCAGAATTTATTTTTTTTCCCTAAAAAATTTATCTTAAAAAACATCAAATTTCATTAAAAAACTTGCAATTCCTGAGGTCTCCCCCCCCCCCCCCAACCAACACCACAAATTACTCACCTCTGTTCGAATCCAGCAGACGAACGACTCCCTCGCACCTACTTCCCTCACCTATGCTCATTCCGCCATTTTGTTTTTTTCGTTCGCCATTTATTTACATGCCACTGGAGGCAGCCATATTTGTTTACATGCTACTGGAGGCGACCATATCTGTTCTTTCGTTCCTCATTTGTTTATACATTACTGTAGGCCACCATCTTGGTAGGCGAGCGCCTTCTTAGTAGGTGACTACTATTGCAATTTTCCATTATATGTAAAAGAATATTTTTTTCGGATAAATCGTATAGTTACATGCATGATGCAAGACTCACTATATGCTTAATTTATTAAGTATTTTTAATACATATTGTTGTTATTAAAAACTTAAAAGCCAACAGGAGGATACGACACACAAAAATTAGGAAAAACAAATCATTTTATTATAATAATTTATTATTATTTTGTAAATACATTTCCAGAAGAAAGCAATTCATCGCATCATCTGATGTAACCCCGATCCTTAACTGCTCTTATGATCAAAACCACCTTTTTCATGGTCGAGTAATCCCCACGTTGTTGCCTATCAAGCAAATATTTAAGTCTGTCTGCAAGTTTGTTGGGATCTTCGGTAAATATATTGTCAATATACTCGATGTCTTCTGCCTTCTTCACATCACTTGCCAAAGTAAACTCGTTGGGGAAATGTTTGAGACCGTCGAGGAAATAATCATCGTCTTTAACACTATCACTGTCGCCATAGTCATCATCAGTGCTGTCTTTATGATCAGCTTCACTTTCTGCTGCAACCTCAATATTTAGTTTACTTTTCTGTGTAGCAGGAGTTGTATGTTCATCAGTATTTAGAGCTGATGACCGTTTATTTTGAAGTTTTTCGACTTCACACGAACTTCTTGCACGTGTCCCTTTCGACAAACCAACTGGACTGCACTCATTCCGACTTTAGCATTAACTGTGGCGTCATTATCGTCTGCGGAAACGGTACCCATAGATGTAGCAGGAGGTATTGATGAGATCACTTGCTGGTTCCCAGTAGAAGAACCCTCTCGACAGATAGCGATGAACTGATCGAACCCATGCCTGTACCTTCCCCTATGTAGCAGACAGTCCTTAACGATCGTCAAAAATCCATATTTCTCTTTCCAGCACAAGGCACACATATCTTTAGAATCTGATATAGGTATATCCGTATTAACATCGTAAACATGACGAAAATTCGTATCGTCCATGCGAAACAGCGCCAACATGTTTGCATTGTCGCAAAGCAGTTGTTTGGGTATGCGCGAATAAGTCTGGCCGAGGTACACACAGTCAACGTTCGCGTGTCGACCCATGTTAAACTATTCTTGAATGCAAGATTGTTTCTCGCAGGCAATGCCGTCGAAGACAAATATACAGTTTCGCAGTGCTTCGCTCGGAGGTACGATGGCTTCGTTATCGCTGCATGGGAGATAATCCACGCCATCCACAGCTTTCAGTACTCGTACCAGTCGCTGTTATTTCGGTTGCTGAAGTGACTTGGAATACAGGTACACACTCTCGAACCGAAGGCCGTTCTCTTCTCCCAGCAGGCTCGGTAGGACGCATGTCTTTCCACAACCCGATGGTCCCGCGATGATGCAGTGCACAGTATTCGGAAATAGGCTTCCATGTCGCGCTTCGTGGGAGATAGCTTCATCTTCAGCATGAATGTGTACGGGTAGAGTAATATCTTGCTTGGCGATCTGTATGTTACCACTACGATCTTCTGAAACAGGTGGAGCCGATTGTACTTGCAGAGAACCAGTGCTGCAAGTTTTAGAATGTTTCTTTAACACATCACTCAGAGCAAAATGCCTCTGACAGAATTGGCATTCAAAAGTCACACTCGAACTTTTCATTCCGCAGGTCGTTATTTAATGTCGTCGTAAATTCCGCAAAGCTGTGAATTCTTTACCGCAGAAGCGTCACAGCAGATGCATCATTAACATTTTACGTCTGTACTGTTCTAAGTCTAAGATGATACTGATGCGAAAATGTATAAAAGGATCGTATTTATACATTTTAACCAGCCTCGGCCATGCGCCATACGACAAATGGCTGATTCAATACTGCATGCAATGAACTTGAAAATTATCTGCATATATAAACTAATATATGCATGCATCACACAGTTGATGAACGAATGTAATTTCTGTACATATGGACGGAGGGCCAAACCGAAAGACTGTGAAAGATTGCGAAAGATTGATGGAGCTATGGAGCGATGGAGCTATGGAGCGATGGAGATACGAAGCATCCAATCCAATCCAGTTAGCAATGATGCAGGTCACAGCCCCATGCTCGTCGATGTAAAAAGTCAGCCCTTCATATTCGCAATTCATATTCGCGGTATGGGAGCACTCTGAGAAAATCCAAATATTCGTTCGCCCCGCAAGAAAACACGCAGGTACTTACATAACAATATGTTATTTAAATATGCTTGTAAGCATAATATATAGGCTATATATCTCAATATAGACTTTTACATTAATGTTATATTCCCATATTTATATGTACATAGTTATATATAAATATTTATAGTAATTTTATATTCCTATATTTATATGTACATACATACAATAAAATTAATTAATATACATTCTCAAATTTATATGCACACACTTATATACATACATTTAAATTAATTTTATATTCCTATATTTATATGTATCTACTTAGATACAATAAATTAATTTTATATTCTCATATTTATATGTAAATACTTATATATAGACATTTAAATTAATTTCAGGTTCACATATTTATATTTACATACTTATATATAAATGTTTCTAATAATTTTATATTCCTATATTTATATGTACATACTTATATACAGTAAAATTATTTATTTTATAATATCGTATTTATATGAACATACACAATCTACCAAAAAGTAATTGGGCTCCTGTCCACAATGTTTGCTCGGTGGTTGTCACTCCGTTAGAATCTCGTAGGGCCACCTCTTGCGGCTATAACAGCAGCCATCCTGTCTGGTATGCTCTCTACGAGTGTTTGCAAGACATCCACGGGGATTCGTAGCCATTCCTCTTGCAACCATTCCATGAGTTGAGCAATGGATTCTGGCCGCGCCTGACGAGCCCTCACCCGGCGATCCAATTGGTCCCAAAGATGTTCTATGCTCTGGGCGGGCCAGTCCAATCGGCGAACATTGTTGTCGGCATACCACTGCATAGTAGACCTTGAAACATGGCACCTGGCATTGTCAGCCTGGAAGTAACACGGGTCCATTCCGTAAAAACGCCACAATGTTAGGAACGTTTCATTATCCAGAATTTTACAATAGGCCTCTGTGTTCATGATAGCACTGACAAACACCAGTGGTCCTACGCTGAAGGCCGTGAAACAGAAGTCAACTGACGTACTGAATTACCTCCCTTCACGGGTGCCCAATTACTTTTTTGGTAGATAGTGTGTATATATATATATATATATATATATATATATATATATATATATATATATATATATATATATTCACACAGATGCTACATAAACGCGAGAAGCCATCTTTAAACAGAAGTAACCACGAAAACAATTTTGTAATAGGTTATAAGTGAATTACTGAAACTTAGACGTACCGTAAGCGTCCAGTAAAGAAAGTATAAGCCGTACTACAAAAAGAAATAAATTGTGCGATTGGCAGGCTAGCTGTCAGTCAACTGAATCATTCTTGTGACAATATTTGAGGGTAAATATATACTTAAAAATATTCCCATCATGGAATTCGGAAAAAAATTTGGGACGTCTTTATAGAGTCGTTTAATAAAATTTGTGCGATTTCCGTACGTTTTTACAGAAAATTCGTAAAATCTGGCAAGTCTGCAGGCTTGTGCATCCCAGGAACATGGGCCTTCTTTGCATTTAATTACTCTTTCGGATCTTCAGGAAGATCACAGTCTGTGTCGAGAGAAACTTGAGTTACCGTCTGATTAATCGCTCGACGTAACTTGGGCAGCTGTCTAGAGCCTCTTCTCGTCTCGCAGGAACGCCGAAGGGCAATTGATTAATATTCCGTTAGCAGGTTTGCCCGACCTCCTCCCGTCCATCAGCCTATGGGTGTGATAGGTGAGACGTAGTTCCAATATCGTACGTTGTAATTAAGCGCGCTAACTCTATCTCGTCCACTTACCAGCGCTCCCACAGGCTAGGTAAAGTGCAGGAAATCACGCTGCGCAAAAAAAACTACTCACTGCAACTTGTGTTGATTAATCACGGTACTTTGCACGCTGTTTCGCCCCCGCGTAGATGCTGAGTAAATCAAGTGCATATTTCTCTCTCTCTCTCTCTCTCTCTCTATATATATATATATATATATATATATATATATATATATATATATATATATATATATATTTTATATATATAGACACACACACACACATACTACTGTATAAATGGGAAAGTGTGATTGTGTACGTGTTTGTCCTTTCACGTCAAAACGGAGCAACGGATCGACGTGATTTTTTGCACAGATATAGTTAGAGGGTCGGAGAGTGACATAGGCTAATTCTTATCCCGGAAAAATATCTCATTTCCTTACGAAAAATTCTTACTGTAATTTTATCTCATTCCTTCAGGAAAATTCTTATCGTGAGTTTACTGTATAAAAAAGATATTGTAAAAAAAAATAGTTCCATCATTTCTCCTTTCCATTTTTTTTGTCTATGGGCTGTCTTCCATTCCTTACCAGGAGCCGCAGTAGCTCAGTGGCTAGAGAACCCAATAGTGGGGCCGCAGTAGCTCAGTGGGTAGAGAACACAATAGTGGGGCCGTAGTAGCTCAGTGACTAGAGAAACCAATAGTGGGGCCGCAGTAGCTTAGTGGGTAGAGAACACAATAGTGGGGCCGCAGTAGCTCAGTGGCTAGAGAAACCAATAGTGGGGCCGCAGTAGCTCAGTGGCTAGAGAACCCAATAGTGGGGCCGCAGTATCTCAGTGGCTAGAGAACCTAATAGTGGGGCCACAGTAGCTCAGTGGGTAGAGAACACAATAGTGGGGCCGCAGTAGCTCAGTGGCTAGAGAACCCAATAGTGGGGCCACAGTAGCTCAGTGGGTAGAGAACACAATAGTGGGGCCGCAGTAGGTAGATATGTATCAAGTGGGGCCGGAGTCTCAATGTCATGCGAACGAAGCCGCACGGGGCATCTAGTGTGTATATATATATATATATATATATATATATATATATATATATATAGCACATGGGTGGCGGAACAAGTGGTTCAGGGTGGTTATATGCCCTCTAATAATCTGCTGTAAGGGTGAGTTTCTCTGAAGAAATAATAAACACGCAAAAATTTACAACTTTTGTTTTTTAATTATTACTGTACGTGATGACAAATTTGAGTATTATTTTCAAATATGCTTCTAGTAGAATGGTGTAGTATTTATATAATTTGAATGATTCTATATTTGTTTGTAAACGTTATCAGTTATGTTAAAATAAAATAAGTTATGTGTGTTACGTAATTTTTGAGTAAACCTCAATACGTAAGTAAGAATTTTTCTGCGATATTGTAATAATTGGTAGTGTTACTTTTTATTTAAAATACTTTTTTTTTTTGGCGCTTGAACGCCTAATGACGAACACCTTTCGCCGCCCTGATAAAGTCTATTCGCGGTTTCTTTAGACTTATTGGACTTAACCTTTTAAAAAATTACGCCAAGCATATGTTTGGTTGTTTCCTAAAATCTTTCTATAGCAAGCAGTTTATCCTTCTGTTGACACAAAATTCCCTAATTTTTGGTTAAATTGAACATATATATAATATAGTATTTTACGTATAATTACTGCGAATAAAAACAGTGCCAAAACAGGTATGTTGACAATGCGTAGTAAGAAATCGTTCTTATACAAAATATTGATACACTGTGCGTGCACGAATGCACTGGGTTTTTCCCTTCGGTGACATTTTTTTTTTTTTACTCGGTTAAGCTTTGTTTATACGAGGCGCAGGAATATCTTGTAATTATAACCTTGGCAGGGCTTCAGTCAAGTCGGAAGTAACAGTGAATGGACTATATTCCTCGACCCCTGCAATCGAAAGTGAACGACTCGGCTTCCCATTCCTCTGCTGAATGCGGTGAAACCAAAACTTTTGACACGTCTTCCCACCTGGACGCTTATCGGCGGCCAATCACATTACGTCCTCGTAAACTAGAACTCTGGAGTGCTTCATTGGTTAAGATGATGGAAAAGGGGGGGGGGGGGGAAGAGGAGCATGCAGATAAATATTTTCATCGTATAAAATACAGTGCGAGTCTCATAAAGTACAAAGCAGAATGACACCGAATATTTTGTAAAATGGAGAGTTGGCCGCACGGATTGAAATTGTAAGAGAGTTGGAGAATTTGGAATATATGTATGGTTTCCTTCTCGCCATAATCAAACGGGAGCTTATCTTATGGAAGCAGTGCGTGCAGGACTTGCAGAAAAGACCGTGTAGAGCGCAAGTGGCGCACTGGAGATATGAAATGCCGACATGTCTCTGAGTAGTGTGTGACCTTCTGACCATAATGGCTACACTCCCTGTAACAACCTGCACCTGCGAGAAGTCATATCGAAGGCAAAACAATTGAAAGCTCACTTGAGGAACAAGAGTTGACAGCCTTGCTATCGCCTGAAGAAGTACTGAATCACTTAATTGAAAAAAACTCGGCGGCTAAATATTCAACTGAGATAAAAAAAAAATACCGCATACTATAACAGCTTTATTAGCGCGAGTTAAGCTTAGGTATCGTTAAATCATATATTCCAAGTGTTATATTTTTAAGAATAAACAGAAGAAATCATTGTTGAACAATTTTTTATGAGTCTCCCCCCCCCCCCTTTCTAAAAAAAATTCTGCTTGCGTCACTTTGCCCACTCATTTGCCACAAACTGACCTATATCGGCTTAGTCTCGTTTTTTTTTGCCTACTTTCCGAAGGAAAGAAAGGCTTATGAGATCACTTCCCTGTCTCTGTATGTGTCCTGAATTTTATAGTTTTCGAACAAGTCGGGCATTAACTCTTAAAATGGCGGCCATTTTAAAATTCTGCATGATATGTCATATTTTGGGAACCATTCACCCGATTGGAACCAAATTTGGTATTCTGGCACACCACTGTGCAAGGGCTAAATTTTAAAATATTTATTGTTGTTGGTCTGCCATTTTTTCAGATAACACCAATTCAAAAATAAAGATTTTTCATTATATCTCGAAAACTATTCAACCAATTCTCGCCCGCTTCTGCATGTGAGTGATACTGTGGCACGCAATGCAAACGCAAGTGATTGAACTTGATTGTTCCATTATTTTCGAAATGGCGATCATACTAAGGTTTTAAGTTTATTTAGTATATCTGCCGTACCATTTAACCAATTTCGTCAAATTTCGTGTACTGAAAGTATTTATTGCAGGCACTGTATATAGTAACAAATTACCACTTTTGTCACCCATTGTGGAAGATAGCGCCATACGAATAATTAAAGTTATTATAAAATAACTCGGTAATTAATTAACCAATTCCCCAAATTTGGCAAACAAGTAGTATTGATGCAGATGATGTTTAGTGATATATTTTAAGCATATCAGGCACTTATTTTCAAAATGGCGGCCAAATGGCTATTTTTTTATCTTAGGATGCTATATCGTCGAAACTATGTAGTCAATTCCAATATTACTTTGTATGCTGGTGGTAGACATTACAACTATCAACTGTGTCTACATGTGGCATCTTTTGTCTGCCATTTTGTAAGATAGCAGTATGCGAATAAAATACGTTTTATGTCATATCTCGGGAAATAGTTTGCTAATTCCTTTCAAATTTGGCAAACAAGTAATACAGAGGCAAATGATGTCAAGTTGTATGCTTTATGCATGCCAGACACTTATTTTCAAAATGTCGGCCATATAGCCATTTCTAGTTTAGAATTCTATATCGTCGAAACCATGTAATTAATTCCAACTAAACTTTGTATTCTGGCAGTAGATATGACAACGAACAATTCTATGTACATAGAGCATTTTGTCCGCCATTTTGTAAGATAGCACCATGCGAGTTAATAAAGTTTTTTTTGGTCATATCTTGGGAAAAAATCTATAGATTTCTTCTAAATTTGGCAAACAACCAAATGGTACTGTAGCAGGTGGTGTAAACTGGTATGTTTTATGTGGGTCATAAACTTATTTTCAAGATGTTAGCTATATAAATATTTTAGCTCAGTATATTTTACCAGCGAGATAAATTCCTATTTAACTTTGTACGCTAGCAGTACCTATTACAACCATCAAATTTGTCTATGCAGGGCCGCATTTCTATGTCATTTTGTAAGATAGCACTACCAAAAAAATAACGATTTTATCTCGTATCTCAGTAACCAATCAAACCTTTCTTCCAAAATTCGGCGAAGGTATTGTACTGTGGCAGGCCATAATAACAAACTTTTTTTTTTTTTAAGTATGGCACATAAATATTTTAGAATAGCGACTATGATTTTTTTTTTTTTTTTAGTTTTGTGCGAAACTATTAAATATATTTTAACTTAATTTTGTATATTGGCAATATACAATCATCGAAATTCCTACTACATTACTTTCCTGTCCTCTATTTATAAAGATCGCCACATAAAAATTATGGAGGTTTAATGTCATGTCTCGAGGACCAATCAAAAAATTGTGAACGCCATAAATGCTACAGAAGAGCATGTAAAATTTCATGATTTAAATGGGTCAGAGAACGATGTTCAAAATAGCAGGTTCATAAATAATTTATGTAAGTTTGACATATACTAAACAATTTAACCATATTCAACCAAAATTTGTATGTAGACAATATACATTAGAAGCATCGTTTATAGAGCTTGTTTTTCAGGCAATTTTGTACGATAGCATCGAACAAGAAAATAGTCATATCTCAGGGACCAAACAACCGATATACATCAAATTCTTCACACAAGTAGCGCTACGTTAGGCCATGTAAACTTACATGTTTTACTGTGGTTCAGTCACTTATTTTCAATATAAAGACACTGTAGATATTTTAGGTTTGCAAACCCTATCATTCGAAACATTCGACTGATTAAATACGAAGTCGATGCTCCGAAACCGACCTCCATTATGCAGTGGATTTCACGCTAGCTGATAGTACGAGGTTTTCTGGGTTCAAGTCCCTGTTAAGGCACGTCTGTATTTTATTTGTAATTGTATCGCTACTGTTGCATACGTACGTTTCTGGTTTCATTTCTAAAGTTATTGCTTTCAAAGAGAATTCAAGTCGTTCCTACCAACCCAGCTTTTAAGAAATATTTAAAAATTATTTGCACCCCTGTTGAGGAAAGTGGGCTAATTACTTACATCAGTAACTTCTTGTTATCGCATTAATCATCCACGGAGAAGGTGCAGCTCCCCGCCGAAGAAAGAAAAATGTTTTCTTTGAAGGGGAAAAGAGGGGAGAGCAGGGTGTTACTGGATGTTTTGTCGACGTAGGCCAGTGCCTCGCTCTAACAGTTCCTTTCCTCCACCACTAGCATTCTTTGTTCAGTTCAGGGTAAGCCATGCCAGACGCGACATCTGGCTTCAGTCCAGTAGCTATAGGCTATTCACCGTAAAGTGAGCACTTTTGAAACACCTCTCATTTGGAATAATTGTCAATAAATATATTCTATTTTAGTCTTAGACGTTACCTTCCGAGTACGGTGGAGTACAAACACTGTGTTTATTACTTACGTGAAAATATGTGTTTGAAAAGGTGGTCAAAGGATAAAAAATGGCTTAAATTAAAAACTAACTAGGGTCTCATAAGTACTCACTTTACTATGAACAGCCCATATAATCCATACACAGTTACTTCACACATCTTTAAAACCCTGCTAAAGATTTACTTAGAGGATATTTCTCCGCCTCGTGCAAACTAAGCTTAAATAAGCATGTAAAATTAAATCGAAACACAAAGCACCGAATCCGTGCGTACTCAGTTTCGTTAAAAATATTTTGCCTGAGAACTATTTCTTACTAGGTGTTACCAACACACATGTTTTCTCAGTTTTTATTCACATTTATTTTAAATGAATTATTATAATTTATGAATAATATACAGATAATACGTCAATTTAACGAAAAACAAGATACTTTCAAGTTAACAGAGTTATATCAAGCTTGTGATACATGGCATATTTAGGAAACAACCTATACATGGGGTGATTTTTCAAAGGTTTGGTTCAAAAAGTGTGAAGAATCCGCGAATACACTATAGTCGCCATTCAACAAAATGTTTTTATTAGAAAAGAACCCAGATTAATTCAATTGCGTAATTTTTCCATTTCATAATCAATGATTTTAACAAAAACTATTTTGCACAAATTTCATAAGGAATCTTATGAGTAGTAGGGCATAGGGAAGGCTGGGACAGGACCCAGGAGCGGAATCCGGGAGACTGGGAGGCCATGTTGGATTCCGGACTTCCCACTGAGACAGCCTGCATGGAGATTTGTCGTCTCCTTACTCATCAACAATTTTGACGACTGCATCTAACCGCTCAATTACGACGCAGCACGAGTACATGAACTGAAGGAACTTTTCTCGTTAGTGGTTTAAAATATATCCTACCTGAAAATTATTTTATAAACTACTACTACCGTTTCACCAGCCTGGTTTGTGGAACACGTTGTAGAGCTGCATAGAGGTTTGTTACGACAAACTTTGGTTACCGACACAGAAGTTCACTAGGACAGCGGACATTGCTTCGCCGCTCGGAGACTGTCTCACCACTGAACTTCTTTGACGTGGCGCTGGAGTTACGCAGTCTAGATGGCGCTGCGATCTGTGGCCATAGCACGTGACCTTTCACTCCTGTGGCATCGCCAGGGAGGTGGTGCAGTGGTATTAATATGATGTTAAATTTTTTGCTAAATTGGTAGCTGATGGCACTACTTCTTTTTCTGTAAATGTGACATGTTTGTTGGCGATTGGCTGTTCTCCCATCGTCCCCTGAACATTTCCTTCTTAGATAACAAATGCAGCCATTGGCTGATTATTAATTAAGACCCCTCTAAGGGGAATTTAGGAATTTCAGCTATATATGCTGGGATCGCAGTTATCTCTAGGTCAGACAGCAGCCTCGAAAGAGCTTCGGAATACCAAGTTAAGTATACTACTAATTGTCAAGCAGGCCTTTAAGGCAGGACATACCTTTATATCCTAATATGCAGAATGTAGGGGACCATGATGCCCTAAAACAACCTAGTCAAATATAAAAAATACTTAGTTTTTAACCGCTGCAAATATTAATGTAATTGTAAATTTTAAAACTTTTTAAAATATTTTTTTATGAGATGCCGAATTTTTAAAGCAAAGTGAATTAACAAATATCAAAATTGTGGACAATCTGGGGAAAATTCCCATAAGTTTTGTACATGTAATAAGCCAGAAAAAGGGGTTTAGAGTTTTCCCTGAGCTTCTGGAAAGTAATCCTTGGAATGAATGCTAAGGTTCAGGACAAAATCTTGTAATTAGCAAGTTCACCAGTTATAGTTTGTACGTGTTTTTCTAGAATTTTCCTGATGAAATTAATAAATTTTGGAAAAATAAAATAAAATTTTCCTAAATGTGGATCAACCCACAAAAGCATGTTTTTGCAAAGGAATCATATGAAAATTTTCTCATTGTTTTGAGAAAAAAAAAAAATTTTAACAGTCTTCTGTCGTTCTATGGCCTGGGTAATTCGTATATGGCCTGAATATTAAATCGTAACATTCAGAATGGAATATTATGATAATGTCAAACAGTATATTTTTTGCATTTCTATGGCCTTGGTAAATCGTATGCGGCTTGATTATAAATTGCAACTTTCAAAATAAAAGAAATGAATGGCGACTGTTAGGACTCAAAAGCCAGAATTTTAGATGTTAATTATTTTTTATGTGCTCGTTTTGGAAAATTAAAAATTGTAAAATTTACACCTCTGAGAAGATACTGGAAACAAAAATCTACCTTGTATATTCAAAATATGTTTGAAAGAAAGAAAATTAATAAAATCATAACACAGTATCAGGATTCATGTGTATTGCATTTCGGCTCATAGTATTTAGAATTTTTCCTACTCTCTTGTTTTTCCATATAAAATTCAATTTGCCTTAACGAGGGTTGGTTTCACCTAGGTGATTGTGTTTTGGTTTGATTGTGTTTTCTAATCCACTTTGCCACATCCTAGGCTCTAGGATGTAGCAAACATTAAACTATGCACTCTGCCTTCGTTGAGCAGGGTAAGTAGGGTATATATTGAAGAAAAAATATGCATGATTTATGATACAACAGCGTATGTTAAAAAGAAGCTCATTTCAGTCGTGGAAAAATTAGGTTTTTTTCATAATTTTTGTCTGTCGCTAATTTTTACAATGTCTACAGCATGGATGCAATGTTTGGCAAAACCTTCACTATTCCACCTTCTTACCAAAGCGGGGGTAGAGGCTGCTGAAACTGTTTCCATAGACGAGCTTCGTGTCAAGGTCCGGGCCTTGGTGCATCGAGACACGAACAAAGATGTCGGTGCGGGACTGCTGCAGTTCTTGGTGAGCCCTACCCACTTTTCAAAATAATGAAAGTTGTTTCTTCAGAACTTTCAGAAAAAATTCCTTACTTATCTAAATTGACACTTGATGATGTGGTCAAGTTTTTTATTAAATTAAATGCTGTGATCGCTTTAAAATTTTACGATCAACAGGTAATTTTGCCTGTAGCTACGTTTAGCATTCCTGAGAGTTTACAACCATTTTTTAGTAATGCACATGAGGAAAAATGGGAGATATCTCAGTTGGTTAAGGTTTCTCTTGTGGAAGTATCAAGCGAAGTAGCTATTGCTAGTGTTCGCCTAAAATTGTCATAACATAAACAAATGCCCAATCAATCAATGCAAGAGTTTGTGAAACAAATTATGGGGGTAGTGACTCTGGTAGGTTTCCCATGTGAGGAAGAGTATTTCACACAGATTGTGTTCCACAACCCTCATTATCGATACAGTCGATTCTTTTGTTTTGCTACTAAATCCACCTCACTTTCGGAATTGCTGAACTTAGTTATAAACGTTGAAAGAACTTTGAGCGACTGCTCGGTTGATGTGGACTTCCGTGAATTAAAAACTTCTCCGGGGGAAAAGGGTTAGGGTAAATCAGGTCCTGGGAAATTTTGTTTAATTTGTGGAAGAAATAATCATGTGACAAAGGATTGTTTTCATCGCAAGTCAGTTCTTGTAGCGACACCACATAGTGAAGAGTTAGATAAAACTAAATTTAAAACTAGGTCATGGTACTCCCAGATACAGAGTGTCAAAAATGATTCGAGAAAAACAAACAAGTTTCAGGATTATGTATGTTTTAAATATAACCAGAAAGGTCATGTAAATCAAAATTTACTTTGAAACCTGATAAAGTCGTGGGTGAATATCTGTAAATATAGTGAGTTTTGAGCATAAATATGGTATATTGTATATTCCGGTAGTCATTGTGATCACGTTAATGTGACAGCTTTGCTCGACTCTGGTTCTTCATGTTCCTTGATCAACCATAATTTCTGTAATGTCTTGCTTACTACCTTGCCCAAAGGACTTATGAAAGTTCACTGTGGGGAATAATGCGGTTTTTCAATGGCAAAAGGGAGAGTGATTAGTTCATGTGGTGTGGCAGTTTTTAAAGTATTTCCAATTTTACCTGGAAATTTTCCTTCAGGATTCATTCCAAAATTCATTCAGGACATGCAAAGTGAATATATAGTAGAGTAATCTACTAGTAATTTTTCCAGCCCTGCCTTTTTATTACCAAAGAAAACACCAGGAGAATTTTGGGTCATATGTGACTACCGAAAAGTCAATAAGCAGATTTATGTTGATCCTTGCCCCTTGCCCACTATCGAATCCATGTTTCAACATGTTGGGGGTGCGAGGTATTTTCCAGTTTTGACTTAACATCAACATTTTTGCAATGTGATCTTCACCCTGATTCATGTAGAGTATTAGCTTCCGTTACACCATAGGGGCAGTATCAGTGGAAGAGGTTTCCTATGGGAGTGAATTTCGGCCATCAGGCTATGTCGCGTGTACTTTTCCAGGTTCTGGGGAAGTTCCAGTATGAGTTTCTTTTACTTATATAGACGACATGTGCGTGTATAGTAATACTTTTGAAGACCATCTCAAACATTAACACTCATTCTCTGGGCTTTAAGGAAGCAGGGTTGACTGTAAATCCCGAAAAGGTAACTTGGGCAAAAACATATGTTACATATCTTGGTTTTCTTATCTCAGAAGGGAAATTACTGATGGATCCCAAAAATATATGGTCTGTGGTAAACTTCCCAGCACCGAAAAATCTACGTGGTGTGCAGTGTTTCTTGGGTTTAGTGGGATTTTATTGAAATTTTATGCCGGATTTTGCTAATATAGCAGAACCTTTAAATGCCCTTAACAGTAAGGGGATTTAGTTTGTATGGGGAGGATCTTAGAATCATTCCTTCAGTATTTTGAAAGAAAAATTAGCTCTCCCCCCCCCCCCCCCAGTTCTCCAACTTCCTCATTTTGATCAACGGCTTATTCTCCAGGTAGATGCGAGTTTAAAGGCCCTGGGGGCTGTTTTGTGCCAGGAACAAGGAGGTAGTTTAGCTCTGGTGTCCTATGCTAGTAGTCTTTACATCCCGCAGAACAAAGATATTCTGCCTATGAAAAGGAGGTATTGGTGGCCATCTATGGGATGGAGAAATTCCGTGACTATCTGGGGAACGAAGAATTTGTTTTGCATACCAATAATCAGGCCCTCGGCTGGTTTCTTACAACAAACAAACTCGCTGGAAGGCGATCAACAATGGGGTAGCCGATGCATTATCCCGTACGAGTTACACTACTGAATTTCATGTGGGGCACCCTGAATCGGTAAAAATAATTCAGGTTGATGTTTTTAATTCTGAAGATCCTAAGGTTTTTGTACATGTAGGTAGCCAAACTGATTCTGTTATTGATCCGGTAATTAAGGAATTGCAAGGAGAAGGTGTGGTTGAGGCTTTCACCATTCCGAAGGACAGTTCAGAACAGCAAATTGGGAGGGATAAAGTATTGGTTTTGTAGATAATGTTGTTCAGGGTATTTCCAATAAGGAACAAGTAAATGTTTTAAGTGGTATTCCCCAAGATTATTTAAGTATGCAGCATCATTAGAAAATTGACCCAGAATGTGTTAAAATTAAGGCAGATATAGATAGTGGAAAAGGTGGACAGTACGAAGTCAGAAAAGGACTTCTAGGATATGTTGACCCTAAAACTCAGAGATTTTAATTTTTTGTTCCTCAGGTTTTACATGGTTCTATTTTTCATTACTATCATAACACCTATTTTGGTGGACATTTGGGGCAGGACAAGATGGTTTCCCGCATCAAGAACATGATTTTTTTTTTTGCCAGGGATGAATAAGGAAGTAGAAAATCTTGTCCGTACAGTGCCAGTGTAGGTGCTTTCCCTTGGGAACAGCTCTATTTAGATATTTTTGGTCCTTTGCCACGAACATCTACTGATTTTTATCCATTTTAATAGCAGTAGAAAGTTTTAGTAAATTTGTTTTTTTTTTTTCCATTAAGAAGCATGAAATCAGGAGAAATTTGTAAAATCCTTAGCCAGAGGTATTGTCCTGTTTTTGGATCACCTATGTCCATAGTAACAGACAATGCCACCTATTTTGTATCTGCTGAAATTAAGAACTTGGCTTTTGCATGGGGAGTTAAGCTAATTCAAACTACGCCTTATTATTCCAAAAACAAATTTAGTGTGAAGGTATAATAGAAATCTTAATGCGGCTTTGCGGTCATTTCAGACTGGGACACATAGGAATTGGGATTTTGGCCTTTATCAGTGGTCTCTTGCATTCAATAACATCATAAGTGATCCTACTCGTAAAGTTACCACATAGTTATTCTTTGGAAGGAGTTTGTTCCATCCCCTGATACATGCTTGGGGAAAGCACGATTTTTGTTGGGAAGCTGCCAGTAAGCAGGATCTTGAAGAGGTATGGGATTAAGCGACCCACAGCCTCCATAAATACCACTCTAAATTAGTATCTAGGAGAGACTATATTAGTGGTTATATATCGATTAAAATAGGTGACTGGGCTTTTTGTAGAAACCCACTATATAAGTAACAAGGCTATTCATTTTAGTGCCAAGCTGGCACCTAAATTGCATGGTGCATTTAGGTTAAAGCGTTTTCTCGCACCACTGACTGTGTTGCTGGAAGACGAGAGTCATCCAGGGGTTTTAATAAATGTAATGTAACTCAGTTGAAGGTGAGCACCTCTTATTAGTGTATTTGGTGTGTCTCACTGCAACAAATGAAGGGTGTACTCTTCATATTTTTGGAGTGTAATTATTATTTATGGTTTTGATCATTTTTGATAAGTGTTATGTATTGTAATCATCATCTATTTTAAGGATTTGTATTGGTTCTTCCTCGAGGTATGGAATACGTTAAAGACCTACGTAGAAGTTTGTTACAAGAAACTTTGGTTACCGACACAGAAGTTCACTAGGACAGCAGATATTGCTTCGCCGCTCGATGCCTGTCTCGCCACTGAACTTCTTTGACATGGCGCTGGAGTTCCGGAGTCTAGATGACGCTGCGATCTGTGGCCAAGGCACATGACCTTTCGCTCCTGTGGCATCACCAGGGAGGTGGTGCAGTGGTATTAATATGATGTTAAATTTTTTGCCAAAATGGCACTACTTCTTTTTCTGTAAATGTGACGTGTTTGTTGGCGATTGGCTGTTCTCCCACCGTCCCTTGAACATTTCCTTCTGAGGTAACATATGCAGCCATTGGCTGATTATTAATTAAGACCCCTCTAAGGAGAATTTAGGAATTTCTGCTATAAGTGCTGGGAGCAGAGTTGTATCGAGGTCAGACAGCAGCCTCGAAAGAGCTTCGGAATACCAAGTTAAGTATACTACTAATTGTCAAGCAGGCCTTTAAGGCAGGACATACCTTTATATCCTAATATGCAGAATGTAGGGGACCATGATGCCCTAAAACAACCTAGTCAAATATAAAAAATACTTAGTTTTTAACCGCTGCAAATATTAATGTAATTGTAAATTTTAAAACTTTTTAAAATATTTTTTTATGAGATGCCGAATTTTTAAAGCAAAGTGAATTAACAAATATCAAAATTGTGGACAATCTGGGGAAAATTCCCATAAGTTTTGTACATGTAATAAGCCAGAAAAAGGGGTTTAGAGTTTTCCCTGAGCTTCTGGAAAGTAATCCTTGGAATGAATGCTAAGGTTCAGGACAAAATCTTGTAATTAGCAAGTTCGCCAGTTAAAGTTTGTACGTGTTTTTCTGGAATTTTCCTGATGAAATTAATAAATTTTGGAAAAATAAAATAAAATTTTCCTAAATGTGGATCAACCCACAAAAGCATGTTTTTGCAAAGGAATCATATGAAAATTTTCTCATTGTTTTGAGAAAAAAAATTTTTTTTAACAGTCTTCTGTCGTTCTATGGCCTGGGTAATTCGTATATGGCCTGAATATTAAATCGTAACATTCAGAATGGAATATTATGAAAATGTCAAAAATTATATTTTTTGCATTTCTATGGCCTTGGTAAATCGTATGCGGCTTGATTATAAATTGCAACTTTCAAAATAAAAGAAATGAATGGCGACTGTTAGGACTCAAAAGCCAGAATTTTAGATGTTAATTATTTTTTATGTGCTCGTTTTGGAAAATTGAAAATTGTAAAATTTACACCTCTGAGAAGATACTGGAAACAATAATTTACCTTGTATATTCAAAATATGTTTGAAAGAAAGAGAATTGATAAAATCATAACACAGTATCAGAATTCATGTATATTGCATTTCAGCTCATGGTATTTAGAATTTTTCCTACTCTCTTGTTTTTCCATATAAAATTCAATTTGCCTTAACGAGGGTTGGTTTCACCTAGGTGATTGTGTTTTGGTTTGATTGTTTTCTAATCCATTTTGCCACTTCCTAGGCTCTAGGGCATAGCACTGCTCTGTCATTCTGGTTATGCAACCATCATATTGGATTCTGCCATATTGGTAGCCAGTATGTCACCATCTTTGTAGCCATTATGCCTCCATCTTGGGTCACCATTTTGTAGCCAGTATGTCATTTTGCATGCTCTTGCATTCCGAGGACTTCTCTGAGTGCTTCTACTTTGTATCTTTGGCATTCTTTCCTTTCTTTTTCTTTCTTCTCTTCCCTTGCTTCAGTTCCCTTCCTCCTAGCTTCTTCTTTCCTGGCACTCCCGTCTTCATTTCTTCTTTCCATTCTTTACATTCCTTCATCATTTGTTTACATCGGCTGCAACTGGAGGCCGCCATATTGGTTTACATATACATGGGAGCTGCCATATTGGTTTTTCGTTTGTCATGTGTTTCCCCATAAGTTCTGGCTTTGGACACTAGGATTGTAGCCATATTGGCACTGTCATTGGCCGCTAGGAGTGCTGGTGTCGCTCTTGTTTGATTAGTCGATCTCGCATGCATGCTGCCACTATATTGGTTGTAGAATTTGCAGCTAGAGATGCTGCTTTTTTTTTATAACTCAAAATACTATCTGGAATATTGCAGGATTGAACTGCCAGACCTTGGGTCGCAGGACCTATGCCTTTGACCACTCGGCTATCATAACATGCACTGGGACAAGATTTTATAAGCAGTATATAATTTGGAGACTAATAAATAATATCTGGCCTCTCATTAAAGGCATTACATTTTTATTTCCTATGTAATTTTTTATTGTTTTTATATATTAAGTATTTTTAAGTTTATATACAAATCAATAATTTTGGAATATATATATATATATATATATATATATATATATATATATATATATATATATATATATATATATATATATATATATATATATATATATATATATTCTATATTATATAATTTTTATTTCTTATGTAATTTTAAGTATCTTATTTTCATTATTTTAAGTATCTTATTTTTAATATTTTTAAGTATTTATTTTTATTAATTTATTTTTGAAGAGTAATTATTTTTCAGTATATAATTTTTAGTTGTATTTTTCATTAAATTTTGAGTGTTTATTTTAAGTTTTACATTTTTATTTACATATAATATTTTTTGACTATACCAGACTTAAGTATTTTATTTTTGTGTAGGGGCTAGTTTCCCATCTTTAGTCGACACCCATATAACCTAACCACCACACACTAGTCAACATCATGAAAGGTGTACCTAAGAAATAAAACACAGCAAATGTTTTTACACACAATCTATTCTGCACACAATTAAATATTCATAATCCGCAAAAAATAATTATTTTTATTAATCTTTGGTGTTCAATATTTAATGTCTACCTCAGCGACCAGGAATTGTAACGGGTAGGGAAACCCTGCCACTTGATGTAGGCCTTTCCATTACACCGTTTTAGCAACTTTTCCACCAAATACATGCCTGGAAACTTTGTCGATTGGATCTCCTAGGTTTAAAGACCACCATGGATGGGTGTGTTGTTCAGATCTTCGAAATAGTAGATCCATGGAGCATAGTTATATACATGTCGCACACAAAACAGTTCGGTGCTCCAATTCACTGTGAATCCTTTCTCGAAGACACCTTTCTGTTTGGAGATGCGCACCAGGTCACTGATCTTGACTTTAGGCTTGCATTGTACTCACGAATGAGTTTTATCAGTAGCTCAAGCCCATTGTAGCTACCATTTGCTGCGAAATGCTTCCACATCTTGCCCTTCAGAGTCCTGTCGAACTTATCGACAATTGGAGCTTTGAGATTACTGTATGTGGAGTAATGATTTATGTTATGCTTTTTCATCAGGGCTTTGAACTTTACACTGTAGTATTCCTTGCCCTGGTCTGTTTGCAAATTGGTCGGGATGTGTACTTCGCTCAACACATAAGTGATGGCATTCTTCGACTTGACCGACATAACCCTGGCGAATTTGCTATAGGCATCGATAACTATCAAAATGTATTTGTAACTTTTGTTGACTTGAACATATGGTATCATCTCGATGAGGCAGCTTGAAACATATTGTTCATCCCACAAATCACGACCTTGCGATGGCGGTAGTTGCACCTGGCAGCCAAATGCAGTTCATTGGCGAAAACCAATCGATTCATTGTATGTAGCTCGCCTCCTTAAGTTCTTCTATGTTTGAAACTATCTTGTTGGTGTGGGAATCAATTCCAACACTTTGCAAAACATCAGTAGCTTCAGCCTGTGGAACAGTTCGTCCATATGATTCCAAAACACATAGTCAATGTTCTTGCCGTCGTCTATCTTCTTCAGACCTTCACCACTTTTCAGTGCTAGGCTGCTGAAGAGATCTGCGAAAATTTCGATTTTTTAGTGATATTTGTGCTTATAAGCACCAGTTTTGGGATCGTTATCCTGGTAAAGTTAATGTGCGACTCCAAACAAAGTCTTGTATTACAGCAGGTCAGATTCTGTAAAACCCCGGGGCTCCTTGTGAAATTGAAGTTCATATAGCCCGAGCGTTCCACATGTCGTATAATTGACAACTTAGATGCTCCCACCTGATAGAAATTCTATTTCATCAGCACCGACGAATTATTTATAATTTTGCCTGTATACAACATACATTGTCTCATTATTACGAGATGAGTATGATCGTAGGTACCACATTCGGACAAATAAGTGCGAAAGAATGTGGTTTGTTTTTCCAGCATACTACACAGTTCCGAGATGAAGCCATTACTAGTTTCGAGGATGAAATGTTCAGTAGCAGCATCTTCAGACTATTCATGTTCGTCAACATTTCGAATTATTCTTGTACCAGCATCACAAGTTCCATCGTTTCTTGGTACGAGACAAACTCCATATTCGTCTTTGTCAAGCCGCAGTTTGAGGCACCTCTGCCCGAATTTCGATATGCTGTACCTCATTCTCGATGGTCGGCGATGAACTGATCGAGTCCATGTCGGTACCTGCCATTATATAGAGGCCAGTCTTTTACCATCACCAAAAATCCATACTTGTATCTCCACCACAGGGAACACATATCTTTGAAATTTGATAATGTCATGTCCGGGTTAACGTGGTCGAGCTGCACATTCCTAGATACAAGTTTTGTGGGCTGGGAACCAAGCTAGCCAAAAGGCTGTCACACAGCAATATGGACATTAATGAACTGAATGAGGCATACAAGCAACATGACATTGCCTATTCCCAGCAGAAGGATCTGCAAGCCAGGCACCAGGCAGACAAGATACTTGCACAGAAGGCTGACAAAATAAGAAAATCATCAGATGCCAGACTCGAAGAAAAAATAGCAGCATGGGGCATTTCCAACACGATGAAGGCTAAAGTGAAAATGGGCATGGGAGCAAAGAGCAAGCAGAAGGCACAAGTGAAACGAAAAGTTGTGAATAAGGGAAGAAAAGCATGCAAGTCCAAGAAAACATCTACCAGCAGATTTTTTTTTCCATTGGTTTGCCTGCACTTGGACCCCTAGGGGGTCTAATCGGTGCCACGAGTGGTATCGTCTGAGCCGTCAACACAGCATCGAAAAAACAGATGCTGTTGTTCGAGGCCCGAAGGTGTAATGCAAACATGGAAGCTATTGCTATGGGTAAAAAAAAGGTCAAGGCCTCTACCTAAGGCCATACCCAGTAGGAGGTGGAAGTGTACAAAAGCGACACAGCAGGAGGAAGCGATAATGAAATCTCTACCAATAGGGCCGCTCACGTACATGGATTTGGAACTGTTTGTGCGCAAATTGAATACATCTAATTTTAGAGGAGATGCTTTACCCCCAAACCAAAATATAATGAGTATGCCATAATTAATCTGGACACAACTAGGCCCGGTATGCACTGGGTAGCATATGTAAAAAATAGTAAACATGCAGACTATTATGACAGTTTTAGGAACTTCTGTCCTCCACACCAACTGCTATTGTGCCTGAAAATTTTCAAAAAAACTTACTTACAACTACGAGATGGAACAGATACCAAACATGTGGAACTGCGGGTAATTATGTCTTCGCATCCTAGTTCGCTCGTACAAGTAATTGTATAAAATGGCTATATACAGTAAGGAAACCATCAGTCATGTCGATAAAGCTTACCTTGATGGGCTGTAGCTCCAAGCTATGTGCTGTACATTTTCCTCCACTCGACTTGGAGGAGGAATGGTGCATAGGGTTAGTCGATTTTTAAACCTACAATGCGATAACGAATGTTGATGAAACAAACTTCAAGATGTATCTCATGAAAAGTGGTAATATCTCCCATGAGGTGTCACTGCCCATAGGTTCTTAAGAATTAGATGACATTGCAAGGTACATCGAAGATTCGCTGTCTCCCGACACAGAATTCGAACTACATAGAAATTCCAATACTCTGAAGAGCGCCATCAGATGCAGCAAAGATATCGACTGTACGAAACCAGATTCCATCGGACCGATGCTGGGGTTCGAGCCACACATTTATGAAGCTGGAAAAACACACGTGTCGTCGCAGCCTATAATCAACTTACCTGTCAATGTGATACGAATAAACTGCAATTTGGCCAGCGGTACATACCTCAATGGCATGCATGAATTTTCGCCGATGGTTCCTTCAGATTTAAAACTGGTTGTGGCACCGCAAAGCCCCTCTTATGTTCCGGTCGTCGCATAGTGAGCACACGATGTGGTAGTGACAGTCATTGACCAGCACAGAGAGTTGGTGAACTTTTGAAACGAAGAAATCACCCCACACCTGCATTTGAGAAGATGGGAATCAGATTTACACCGACCAGAAACTATAAAACAAAGCAGCACATCAAACTGTAAATCAGTACATCACGGGTCTCCAAGGCATTAACACATGTTAAAGATATTTTCCTTTGCAGTCTTGGTTGCGAGGTCAATAGTCATGAAAGATTTCCTAAACATCGAAGAGCCAGCCATTTTCGAAGACAGCATAACGAAGGTGAAACTTCATGCATACCAGCCTTTCCTGACTGGACCATACATACTGCCATCGGAAGTTCGGATAGCAGTCCAATACCAGGATATCTGTATTCTTCCTTGCCAGTCTTTCCTGCGAATCAGAGCGACTAACGAAAGAAGATGGGTCCAACCCAACATCGACGAAAATAACGAACAATGGAATTCTTCACCTGATCGATTGCATCATGTATCTGCTCAATGGTGTCGAGGTGGACCAGTCGCGATATGTGGGATTAACCTCAAAGATTAAAAATTACCTTTCGTTCATGCCGAATGAGCTGTCTGCAGCCAAAATGGCAGGCTGGGGAATCGAAGATGACTAGTGTTCGTATTTACTCTGGAGGCAAGTTGGAAGTGTGCATTCTGCTCTCCATGCTATTGGGATTTACCGAAGACTACAAACGAATTATCATCTATTCGAAGCAGGAACTGGTGCTGCTCCAAGCCAATATGCATGTGGACACCATTGTGGGTATGGGAGGAAACCTAGAGGCAGTTGAACTGAAACTGGATGCTGCCTCATGTGCAGTTGAGCACTGCAGAATGCATAAAAATGTTGAAGAATGTAGAAGATGGTAACAATATCGGTGTGGCTTTCAGGTACATCATCGTTGGGCTACAGACCGGAAGACAACACAATGTAAGAGTGAGCCATTTGCAGATCGACACAAATCAAATAGAAAATGTGAAAATATATTTGAATAGCGAAAGCTACCCATATGTTGATTTGAACATGGACTTTGAAAATGAACAGTACCAGCTGGCATATCAGATGTACACTTAATTCCAATCATCGTAAATGGACGCACCCAATCTACGACATTGAACCCTGATACTTTCAAGAGATTGACCCCACTCAAGGTATTCTATGTGAGTAAACAGGATGACTGCAGGATTGAATTCACTACACATGGAAATATTCCTGACAACACGTACGCATTCTGCTTGATACTTCACGACCGGCTTGTTCCTACAATTGCCGAGACAAGACCGGCCAAATACTGTCATGAGCACAGGTGAGAATATATCAATAGCTCACCCACTAGAACTTTTAAGACGACTTCGAGCATAGACAGCAGTAAGATGGACTGTACTCTGCAAGGCTTCCAGAGCCAGAGCAGTTAACTGCTCAAGGAGATCGGAGTGTACTATGACGATGATGGTAAGATGTGCAGTGCGAGTATGGCTGTCCTTCGCTGCGCATGCTGACGAAACGTTTTGGCGACCAGCACTGACACGTCTGAAACGGGCCAGGACCTGTCTGAACATATGCGTGGAGGAATGCACAGCTGCTGAACAAATGGTGTGCTTCGTCCTTGGACAGTGAATCTGCTACCTTCGACTAGACACGAAATCGTCCGACACGAAGTAGATTAATAATATTAATTTTTTTTGCTGATTATGTATATTTTATTATGTGCACAATAAATTTTGTGTAAAAAAATTTGCTGTGTTTTATTTCTAAGGTACACCTTTTATGATATTGACTAGAGTGTGGTGGTTAGGTTAAGTGGATGTCGAGTAAAAATGGGAAATTAGCGCCTTTACATAAATAAAATGCTTAAGTCTGAGGTAGTCAAAAAATATTACATGTAAATAAAAATGTAAAACTTAAAATAAACAATTTAAAATTTAATAAAAAATACAATTAAAAATAATATAATAAAAATAAATACTTTAAAAAATAAATTAATAATACTATTATAAAAATAAATACTTTAAAAAACCTAAAGTAAATAATAATATACTTGAAACTATATAAGAAATAAAAATTATATAATAAAAATTAATACTTAAAAAGTTATTGATTTGTGTATAACCTTAAATACTTAAAATAAAAAAAAACCATGAAAAATGACATAGGAAATAAAAAATGTAATGTCTTTAATGAGAGGCAAGATATTATTTATTTGTTCCAAGCTATATACTACTTATAAACTCTTGTCCCAGTGCATGTTGCGATAGCCGAGTGATTTATGGTGTAGGTCTGGCGGCCCAAGGTTCGGCAGTTCGATCCCACGCTATTCCAGTATGGTATTTTGAGTTTTAAAAAAGTAGCGCCCTAGCGACCACGACTAATCGAACGTGAACGACACCAGCACTCCTAGCGGCTAATGCCAGTACCAATATGGTGGTGCTCCTAGTGGCCAAAGTCAAAACTAATAGGGGAATGTATGACAAACGAAAAACCAAGATGGCGGCCTCCATGTAAATGTAAACAAATATGGCGATCTCCAGTAACAGCTGATGTAAACAAATGATGAAGGAATGGGAGAGAAATTAAATAAGAGAAAGGAAGTGAAGGAAAGAATACATAAGAAAAAACCTCGGAATGAAAGGACATGGTGTACTGGCTACAAACATGGCGGCGTGCTGACCATCAAAATGGCGGAATCCAATATGGCGGTCGCATGGCCAGAATGACAGAGGAATCCAACGTGGCGGCCCCCGGCTCCCTCTCCTGGCTCAACCTCCCTCTTATGGTACTCCTAATAATGGAGTTTATATTTTGTGCTCATATTTAAATTTGTGCTCATTTGTAAAATATCAGTATTCTCGATGTACAGTATACGTTGTATAAATTAAACACAGAATTTAAAACATGAAGTACTAATTTGTATTACCCGAAATATTTGATTGAATAAGCCTACATATTTTGAATCACCTGGCCCATTGGAACTGTGGAATAAAATGGATGTTTAACCTTGTTCGCCAGTCACTTTCGTAAAAATACTTTAGAAATTTAAAATATTTTTAAAAATTAAATGTGAATTTTGGTAAGGCATAGAAAATATTGTGTAAACCTTTGCGCACTCTCTATTCTATACATTTCGTAACTAGCATGACACAGTAAAATATATACGAGATTATGATTATATTCAAGATTTCTTAAAATTAATTTTTGTAAACTGTTTTAACTTAGTTGTCATATACGATATGTGGGAAAGTAGACATACATGTATGTATATATTGCGTTTTCATACACCTGTAGTGTCACCTTATTTAAATGTTTGTAGAAAACATACACAATTCGCCAGAAAGTTTGGGAAATTTTTTACTTTGAAAGTAGCACAATAGATATAACTAGAAAATAAAAGTACACATACATTTATGTTATATTATATTAAAGATACCAAACTCGTTGGAAAAACGTTACATTAACGTAGATAACTAAACGTTTATTGTGCAAAAATTGTTTTGTAACACATTAAAATAACACATCGTTGTGAATATATAATTAAATAATGTATTTTTCACATTTGTAAAAACGTAATATTTTTTATGTATGTAAATTTCGATAATTTCCATTTTTTTATTATTATTTTCAGTTTTAGTATTTTAAATTTAGATGTACCGATTGCAATAAGAAATGTTTAAATGTGTTAGTTTGCTAGATTTTATTTTTGTATTTATATACACATGCATTTTAATTTTTAATATTTTATTATTAATTGTTGGTATCTCTATTGATACTGATTACTCCGTTTCGAGACCACATATTCTTTGGTTTCTAGTATCTTAGGCCTTTGGAGTTTTAAGTTTGAAGCCTTCCTATTAGCTGGCAGGTTCAAACCCTGCTTTAGGATTGGCTGGCAATGTAGGCTAGGTTTAGTAGGTGCCAGTCAGTTGAGGGAGAGCTCTCTTTCTCTCTCTTTTTCTCTCTTTCTCTCGCTCTCTCTCCACCATCACCATTCCAGTAGGTAGGTAGGATATGCAGTAGGATGCTCGCCCGATGTGGGCGAAGCTTAGGTGTGAAATTAGTTGTTACGGTTTCCGATACTTCCCATGTTTGATTTTGTGTTTAAGTGAAACCCGTTGTGAAGATTTGTTGCCATGAAGCTCCTTTCGCGCGGTAGATTTCAGGAGGTAGCTAGTATTGGTCCATGAACGGCTTGTTCACGTATGAAAACGCCCTACACACTGATTTCTACCTGCAGCTGGAGAAACCCACGTCCCTGCCAGTTCCTGTTGAATAGATCTGATTCTTACGAGTGCGGCAAACTACTACAGATAAGACGTATTTGTGTTTTCTACATTAGTAATGGTAAAACATGTAACTTCTGTTTGATCTGGAAGGTTCAAAGCGACGTAATTTTGAAATGTGTCATGAACACAAATTCCAGTATTCTTTAACTACGAGAACCCTAAGGATAAGTTTAATGTTTTTCCTGAGATTAACGAAGTACATTAATCCAAGATTTTAAAGTATTTTTCAAAAACAACATGATTTTTGGAAATTTAAATTTTACTATGAGCTACGAATTAAAAGAATTTTCAAGTTTGTCTCACACTTTTGTCAATGGGCATGATGCATTTTTAGAATGACCACTATCCAACAGCAGTAGAGTATTTTTCTTAAATCTTAGTTGCTATTACCATCCAGGGGGTTTAAGCTTGGTTTTATTTCAGCATTTGCAAAATGGATACCGGAAAAAAATGGCATTAAAATTCTATAGGTTGAAATCAGCTGTGACGAGTTACGTTCTTGTAATGTTTAGTTACTTTACCCTCTTCCACTGAATCTAATGGCAATACTACTCTTTTTAAAGTGAGTATATTTAAATGGTATTCCAGCTCGCATACAAATGGTATGCGAGAGTCTACGAAGTTTGTAAGTTATCAGAGTGCTTGCTGCCGTACAGTCTGTGGAGAACCGGGCTACAGTTACCTCACAAGTTGTTCCCAGAATGTTATTGTGTGTCAATTGATTATAATTTCCCTCACTTTTTAATCACCTCTCTAACAAACAAATTAAAAGTAATGAGGCAAAAGTGGCAGCCATATAAGGTACGGATACTGCGCAGCAAGCCTGTACACTCTACTGAACGACCAGGTAGGGCGTTCCAGCATGCAAATGGCTCGCAGTAATCTGTGCTTCTAGGCCTAACACGGTGTCATATTGTAGATACCAGTTAGGCACCATGCAATAAACCACCTAAGACATGCTGGACTATGGAAAAAGCAGTTTTCAAAACATACACTGATGACCTACTGCACAGTTCATATAAAATGGGTGCTGCAAGCCGCCCCCTCCCCATGACGCAAATAATGATTGAAGTACTGCTACATTAAGTTGCCGGAGCCGGTAACGAGAAGGAGGACATCACGATACCGAGGCCTGGAGGAGCTCTAGGCTGCTCTACAGTGAATTTTGTGGTCAGCATAGCTTCGAGCTAGCGGTTAGGAGAAACACTATATCTCGAGACCCCGTTGCCACTCTCTAAGTAATTAACTAGCATTTACTAGCAATATTAGGTGACTTAAGAATAATTATAACTTATATGACAACTGTGCTATCAACGAGTAATTGCTGAGTAACTTATTTCAGCAATGTTTATTGTATTCAACTTCTTGTGCGTAATTTATGTTTTAATAAAAGCAGTTGTGTTTAAGAATTCCCGGAGTT
This sequence comes from Dryococelus australis, assembly GCA_029891345.1. Taxonomy (NCBI): domain Eukaryota; kingdom Metazoa; phylum Arthropoda; class Insecta; order Phasmatodea; family Phasmatidae; genus Dryococelus; species Dryococelus australis. The sequence continues at coordinate 120,740,293 of CM057000.1, read as the reverse complement.
ATTAGTTAACTGTTAGAGCTACATTCACCCTCCTTTTGTGTGTATCCCCTTCACTAGTCTTGGTATTCAGTAATCAAGGAGAATTAATAGCATAGTGGCTGGAGTAGGAGCAGGGGAGATGCGACACTGGTGGAGCCATCGTTCGATTCCACCTCATGCTTAAGCAAAGTAGGTTCACCTTGTATGAAACTTTCACGTTAGATAATTGTATGCATCGAGAAAGAAACGTGGCTGCGCTTCACATTAACCACACTGTAATTTCATTACCATATTATTCGCAGCTGTTTATGTCAAGTTAGATTTTCAGTAAATTAGGCTACAGAGATTGTTTTGTTATAGATTATATTAGTCAATTGAGTGTATTAGAGCCAGCAAGAGTAACAGCTGTTAACCACAGGCGCTCAACACACGTGCAGTAAGTGATAGTGTGGCAGGTCGGTATGCCACGTGCATGTGTAAGCTTTACACGTAGGGGGGCCTTGCCAGACCAGCAGATGACATCACATCACTCTCCGTGCTACCCTTTAGAATTGCTTGTATTTTGTGTATCTTAGAATAATACATGCAACCTGCTTTTAGTGCATGTGGAACAGCCTGGTCCATTATTGGCAAGGAAATCTCCACATGTGTTGTGTGTGTACTTCGGAGACATTCCAATTTCCTTCTCTTTTGAATTTACCACTCGTTTTAAGTCACACAAAGTGCGCTGCAACAACTACACTACTTAACTCCAATTTAACATGTCGACATGAGTGCGGTAAAGAAATCTACTACAGAAATAGTAAGGGAACTTGTTAAGACACTGACATGTGATTCAGGTGCACCTCAAAGCACACTAGACATTAACAAACAATTAAGGACACAGTCAACCTGTGAAAATACCCAATCAATTGATATACTTCACACCTTACACACAGAGCAGATTACACCTCTTGAACACACTACTCAACACAAACATCTATCAACATTACCCAAGCTGGTACGAGCGGTTATCTCACACAACCACCCCACATTCCACAGCCTCCTCAAGTTATTTTATAACACCCACAATACATCCCCACTTTCTCAGGGGAAAGTAGTGAAAATGTGGAGGAATTTTTTAGACACATTCAATGCTGCAAGCAAAGTTAATGGTTGGTCTGAACTTGACAAACGACGCAACCTTAAGTTCTATTTGAAAGGTACTGCTAAGAGGACTTACGAAAATCTCTATTATGGCAGTACAGCAGAAATCACTTGGCCACATATTGAAGAAAAACTATTACCAACATTCACATAAATTGACACAACAGATCATTACAAACAACTCTTACATAACACAAAACAATAGCTAGGTGAGCATGCTCAGGATCACATTACAAGAATAAGTGGACATCACAACCACTTAACATTCACACCGGATGCAGGCTATCGAAGCCAATATGTCAATGTATGTACATGATTATTTCTGTTTTGGCCTCCACAGTCATCACAAAACAAGTGGAACCTGGATATGTTGTTAGGTAAACAGTGCAGTAATGCAGAAGACATTTCAGTCGAACCCCTTCTTGCTTGATCTTCTGTCAAAACATAAAATTCTGGTTTCTTTTACTGTCCATTGGCACACTGCAAAATGAATAAAAACCTATTTTCTTTTATAAAATGCATCCTGGAGAGGCATCCGGGGAAGCAGCTGAAATTGTTGAAGATCATAACACATATAATACGTACTGGGTGGTGACCGCTTTGCAAGATCGTAAAATGTATTTGCCCTAAGCTTGTGCACTCTAAGTTGTTTCTGAGAGGAACATTTAATAAAACCCATTGAACTTAGGTTGTCTCTCTTCATTCGGGTTGCCTATGGACTATAGGGGTGTGGGACCCCACCTTTCCCGCCATTTTATAAGGGTACTATGCAGAGTGCTTATGTGTGTTTTCAGTGTGTTTTGTATATTTGTTTGCCTAATTAATGGGCGTGTGAGTCGCCATAACACCTCACTGCATAGCAGGCACAGTACTGGTTACGTATTTTTATTGATCATGACGGACGGAGCACCATCGGAAGGATATCGCAGTGTCCGTAGGCACATGACCCTGCAAGGAGTCCGCTCTACAACATCGATTTGGCATTGCACCCCGCAATGTCTCGTGTCCAAGAGCAATACTAGAGGTTTGGTGATAAAACACGGTAAAATTCCTACCCAAACTCCCAACCTTAGAGATGACAACTTTTGCTCCACCATCCTGTCGCCATGGTGTTAAGTCACATTCTTGATTTGAATTAGGCCTACAAAATAACTTGTTTATTTTACATCGACACCTAGTGTTAATGCAGAATAGTTGTCATACAGGAAAAAATAAAACAATATAGTCTGTTTGACAATCATGCGTTTGACGAAGGCGAAAGTGTACTTTCACCTCTTCATCATAAAGTTCAGAATAATATATTCTTCCACATAAACATAACGGACGACAAACAACAAAATCCTCGTCATCACTTTCCTCTTCAAAAATTAAATTGTACTTCGTCTGAGCCATTTTCTCTCTATTCTCGATTAAATAACTTTACCCTCTCGTCACCTTCCCAAAATATTTGTTAATGTTTTACAGTTTAAACCCGATAATGTGACTTAAACCATCAAAATCGGCAGGTTAATATTTTATCGAGATATCCAGAGAAAATCGAGATTAATGTGTGTGATGGAACATAAAATACTGATAATCGAGATTTTTTGTCAGTTAATCTCTATATAAACTATCATTATCTTGTGTGGTGAAACTGGCCCTAAACATAGAAAGACTTTAATCCCGGGAGTGGACTTTTCACTAGCATTCATAAATTATTTCATAATTTGCAATACTTCTGTTCATAAATCTCAATGTTCTTAGAAGTCCTCTTAAGTGATAATATTTTTAATAGTCAGTAAAAATATAAATCTAATCTCCTCAACTCTTTCTTGGTTTCCACAGGTATGATACCCTTCACCACCAAAATTACCGGCACCACCCCTCGGTATATTTTATCATCATACATTTGGCCAATTTTTTCCTCCAGTACATATTTTACAACTATTCCTTGTGCTGCATTTACCAAACTATCCTTTTCATATCTTATGGTGATCTAAGCTAGAAACGCCTCCTCCTCATTGACCAATAAATGGTCTGGTTTAAAATTTTTGCTGGCCACTTCGAGCATGGGTTTCTTTACAACTGCTGCACCTTTCTTCTGCTTAATACACTTACGAGCTGATTTTACAAACATCATTGTGCCTCTTTATCCTATTTGCTTTCGTACTGGGGCACACCCCTAAAATATGTCCTGTTGTTTCCGGACCCATATTACATTGGCGGTAGGTGACATCACCAGCCTTGTACCTGGCCAATGTTACATGACTGTTCATTTGATTCGTTTGCAACTTTATAGCCTTGGTAATCTCGACGACCTCAGGGACTCCAGCTCATAAATCCACCTACTGGATTCCAGATTATCCCCGAGGTACTGACAACACTCTCCTTGAGTTTTCTGCTGCTCCTATTGAGAGTCTCATGTTAACCCGAGCAGATTCCCCTCATTGGTTAGCTGGCGCCCATGGGACATTAAAACTCACATCGAGACCCTGTGACCATCCCGTATCAATCCGCTGATCCCCGCTAGGCATCAATTGGCTTGTGGCTAAACACTACAGCCACGTGGACGACTAAGCGGCGAATTCGGATGCCAATCTCGTGTCCATCAATTGGCGCCCTCCATGTGGCTAAATATAGCGACCACGTGGGTGGACAAACATGTAACCACAATTTTCCATAATTGGCTATTTGGAGTGCGAAGAGCTGCCATCTTGGGTGTTGCATTCCGCTGACTGTAACGGGAACTGTTTCCCCAGCCTCCGCAGTTCCAATAATTATTCCAATTGTCCATGCCGCTCACTGCATTGGTAAGGGGGGGGGAGGTACAGAGTGTGTGCTCGCCCAGGCCCCTGCCACGAACAACTCTGCCATAAACATTGTCTACAAGCATGGGACAAATATGCGAATAGGAGGGCTTTAGCCCCCGCGAAGATGTCTGCACAGCCACGTCTTGCAGATGCAGACATATTCGCGATGGAGTGTTGGCGCACAATTACATGTGGAAATTGCAGAAAGGTGGCAGGACAGCTACCCTTTTGTAAAATACATGCCAGCAATAAATATCTGCAGATGCCACCCAGTACAGACACTCACAGTATCTATGTCCAATGTTTTCAATCGACCGTACGAGGTAACCAATGACAGACAGCGATGCAGAGGATCAGACTGGGGTTTGACATCCAGTGGCATGTAGCGAGTTTTTTTTTTTACAGGGTAAGCAATTTCTACTAACATACGCAACTTCCGACTTTGCTTATCCTCCACATGTATTTACCATTTTATAATACCCAAGACTAGTTATAAAAATGGAAACGAAAGGAATGTAATAATTAAACTGAATATTATTTCAGAGATATTGCAAATTATAGGAAAACTCTTATTTCCCCGAACACTTTCATCCACTTTCCAAGGACAAATGTAGGGCTGGAGTATGCAAACATAACGACTGCTTACTCTTCCGAAGGGATGCAGTCGAGCATGTGGCGTGTTGTTTGCGAGTTCGAGTCATCACTAGGCACTCCAGTTTCTGGAAATAGATACTAGATAGCAGCACTATGAGTGTACAGTACAGGAGTTGCGAAAACACTTCACGAATCGGAAACAGGAAACTCATAATTAAATGTGTTTAAAGTTACTGCGAAAACTATAAAGGGTCAAACATTTCCAATGTGCATAGGGTAAGCATTGCTTACCTTGCGTCTATGGAATAAACACCACTGCTGACATCCTGACCATGTTGCTGTAACCAGCAGGCAGCGAGGACCCTGAACAGAGCAGTACAGATTAGTGCACTTACAGGACAGTTTATATGCTATTAGTGGGAGGACACAGAGTAACCGCTCAACACTAGTGAGCTACGCCGCCTTAAGGGACCCCACAGTGCCAGGCACACGTGATGCAAGGATGTGTGGATATGACATAGGAAACGCAGACAACCTTTCACGACCACCATAACCAAGTACCATGTTCTGCGAACAAACATATGGGATTGGGGTGGGGGGGGGGGGACTCCCGGAACATTCTTCCCAATGTCTGACCTGTATGCGACAGCAAAACGGACTGAGTGAAATGACAACCCTGCCAACAGTACAGACCATAAAGATACCTGAAGTGGCCAACCCAGTCAGGCAAGGACATTCGATACTTCTACTACCACCCAAACCTAATATTTTTAACCTACCCACACCACAACCTGCCATGGCATATTCGCCACTTGTACCACGCCCTTCTCCAGCTCCCAACACAATCCTGTTATTAACACCAGCGAGATTCCAAACTATCCCGAACTTCGCAGGACAGGGATCAGAAGAACGACTGGCATTAATCGAAATGTGCGCACAAAAACTGCAAAGGGACGGAGTTCCTGTCGAAGAGTGGAAGAGCATTATAGGCGTACAACTGACAGGTGACGCACAAGTGTGGTGGAATACGATTACCGAGTACCAAATGATGTGGGAACAGTTCGCCACAATGTTTTTTACGCATTACACCAGCATGTTGGCTACAATGCGAACACAAGTGAGCATATTCACAGAGAGACAACTCCCACACGAAGAACTGAAGATGTTCAACAGACAAAAAACTTGGTAGTCAGATTATACCCCCACATGACTACAGCCGATGTTCTAGAAGCTGTAATCCAGACAGTGCTACCCGAGTACAGAACTGCTTTACGACCAGCCATCCACCACGGATTCAAAAATTTTGTGAGGACAGCTACAGGAATTTAATGTGACACGGCCGAGTTACATCAGCGAGGAGCGCCGCCACATTGTCCGACAAATGTAAACACTGCCATTCCCACAAACCGCCAACCATTACAAAACGGCACCTGGAGATGCCACTAGAACACCGAGGGAGCAGCAGTGCCTGCACCAGCGAAGTACGCAGGGCAAGCAGACCACCGAATCAAAAATCACGTGGCTGCACCACATGGTGATACAGGAAGAACGACCACAGGCACACCAGCCCTATTGCTGTGAGAGAGATTTATGCATTGAGACTCCCAAACCACAGAGAAAGAGAAAACCCGAGTCGGGAAATGAAGACAGGGTAGGAACATGCCCCCTAACCAGGCTAGCAAATATACAACAGCCATCAATCTATCATGGACAAATTTTCGAACACTATGAAAACTTACTATGTATTCCTGTCAACGTCAATACCATTTCCACAGTAGCACTCATAGATACAGCAGCATACACACAATTTTACTAACGAAAAATTAGAATCCTGAACAGTCCAGCCAACCGTAAACAAACCATAAAGACCCGCCACCCATGTTGTAGTTACGGAAATACTAAAACAGAAAGAGCAACAGTAAATGTTAACATCAGGGAAGAAACCAAACTTGGTTCCAGTGCTTGTTCATGCTAGATCTCAGTGGAGGATAAATTATTCTGGGAAGTGTCCCATGGCATCATTTTACCAACAAAGTTGTTAATCGAGATTTTTCCATGCTAGCATCAAACTTCAGCAAGACGACTGAGATAAAGCCAATACAATCCTGGGATACCATCAGCCCACCATATTGGGAGACTTCAATCTACACGACCTCGAACATAGTGTCAGAAAAATTCCAAAGTGCAGTGCAAGCCAACTTAAACAAGCACCAGGATGTTTTTTCATGTGGGGACCAGTTACATCGCACCAACATTACAGAGCACCCGATACCAACCTGTCACGAGGAACTGCTGTACACACCACCCAGCCACTACACGCAGTATCACCACATCATCGACAAGCAGGTTAGTGAAATGTTGAGGGATGGTGTTATCAAGTCCTCTGAGTAACTATAACTCAGCAATAACTTTGGCCCCTAAGAAAGATGGAACATGGAGGTTATGTTTTGACTTTCGCCCCATTAACTTGGTAATAAAAAGTTCCACATTGCCAGTAAACGATGTCAACAGTGCTCTTAGCTTACTATGCTCTGCAAAAATCATGCCTTCCTTTGATTTATGTTCAGGCTACTGGAAAGTACAAGTCAACCCAGCGATTGCCATAAAACTGCCTGTACAACAATCGATGGCAGAAGTTATCAGTTTTGCACAATGGCTTAAAGTCTGAAATGAGGAACAAACTTTCAAAACCAGACATGTCCACAAAATCCGTAAATAAGTTAAACATTGTTTCTATAACAGCTTGGTGAGATACACACGAATATGTATTCAGATTCAGTCAAAAAAAAAAAAGACATGCCCCATTCAGAAAGGAGGCGAAAGTTCGTATTTTCATTTGTGACATTGGAATCGTAATTAGACTGCCCACTGCCTCCTGTTGAAAATGTAGTTCAACCAGTCGCCCCCATACAGCAGAGGTATCTTGGGGCGGTCAAGCTTCGTTGTCATATACTGCCTTTTGTAGTTATACACACCCCCATTCGATAGAAGCTGTTGTGCCCTTTCATCAAGACATAGCAACCAAGATTTTTTATTGAAAGCTAGTAAAACAATGTTGTTTATGATTATCATGTATCTATGAAGTGTATGCATGCTAATGTTTTATGGGTATTTGTTTGTAAACATGTGGAACATTAATACAAAAGTTTGGAAAACAGTTCTTTATGCAGTAAATTTCGGTTCTTTATTATAGTACCCTGCAAACATTCTGTGCTTCGCATATTGTACTGTGGCTGCCTAATGTTATAGCAAATGGATAACACATCCCACTTTTTGCGATTACTATTCTGTTGGCATGTCTGATCTTTATACAATTGGTGTGGGTTTCGTGAATCCTAGACGTGATTAATGGATGCCTTAATAACAGACACATCATCTGGTTCATGGAAGAGAAGGAAAAGAAAGCTTACTTAGCGTGGATCTGAGAAAATTTTAAGGTATGAACGCATACACTTAGCCATGTGACCTAACTTGCCATAAGAACCTGCTTGATTTCTATGCACATAACAAGTATGTTACACACTTGCATAACTATGCTATTGTTTAAACCATTTAATAACTGTATTTTGTATCATATTCAGTAGACAAAGAAGCACTTCATATTATTATAATAATGGCTATCCTTTGCAGTTTGTACTTGCATATTGTTACATGTGATCAATAATACATAAAAGTTTCATGTACATTAGCAGTTTCAAGTTAGCAATATTGAAACAAAGAGCTGCATTATAAATACAAAATACTATAATGGAAAGCAACACTAACCACTTATCTTAGACTATTCTAAGACAAGTGTACTTGGTAACCAAATTAATATTTATATATTTTTGAGGACATCATAAGTGATATTTTCTTTCAGATATAAAGACGATCCGAACATGAAAACATCCAAAAGACCATGACAAGCAGTTTTCATGCAAAGAGTGATTATGTTCGATATGATAAAAGCACGATCACAACTGTATCAAACTCCCAACAAAGCAGTACAGGACCAGCGCTTATGCCACTTTGTCAGTCGGCGAACCGAAAAGGAAGCGTCTCTGCACAGGTACTCCCACTAAGAAAGCCAAGCCTCGAAGTATTCATGTAACATATTTCATGAAAACAGTGAAAGGACCTGTACAGGTATACCAAAAGTTTATTACTTCTGCATTGGGGGGCTTCAAAAAACAGTCTAAATACTGTAGCAAAAAATTTGGAAAAAAAAAAGTGCTATACCAAGGGAACACAGGGGAGGGGACAGAAAATCAGCAAGGAAGAAACGTCATGTGAAAACCTTCATTGGTAGTCTGAAAGGATGTGAAAGTCACTATAGTAGGTCAAAATCTAAATGCATTTATCTAGCAAGCAATTAAAAATTTCTAGATTGCACAAAATTTACGACAGAAGTGTTGAGCACGATACGTCATTGAGAATTACTTTTTCTATGTTCAGGCGGATTTTTGTGCACGATTTTAATGTAGGATTCAGACAACCTTCCTCAGATTTCTGAACAATATTTATTCGTTTACAACATCAAATTTACTCTGCAAAACACAATATATGTAAAATAAACTTGCTTATGCAACTTAGAGTGCACAAGCTTAGGGCAAATGCATTTTATGATCTTGCAAAGCAGTCACCACCCAGTACTTATTCTATGTGTTTTGATCTTCAAAAAGTTCAGCTGTGTCCCCAGACACCTATACAGAATGCATTTTATAGCAGACAAATAGGTTTTTATTCACTGTGTTGTGTGCCAATGGACAGTAAAAAACCAGAATTTTATGTTTGGACAGAAGATCAAGCAGGAAGGGACTCGACTTCAAGTGTCTTCTGCCACAGTTTACCTAACAACATATCCAGTATCCACTTGTTTTGTGATGGCTGTGGAGGCCAAAACAAAAATAATCATGTTGTACATACATTGACACATTGGCTTCGACAGTCTGCATACAAGAGTATTACTTATTGTTTTCCCAATTAGACGTCATAGTTTTTACCTGCTGACTGTGTTATTGGTAGAGTGGAGAAGCTATTGCGGAAACCACCACTTATATAAACTAAAAGAGAGTACGAAGCAATATAGTCACAAGTAGGAATTGTGCATGCATAAGGTGAAGACTGGAAACTGTATGATGTAAAATCATTATCAAATGATTTCCAAAATGCTCATGGTATCAGTGAATGTAAACGGAATATTATTGAAGAACATGAGTGTAGTAATGCGTGTCCGAGCCATGACGCATTACAGATTTAATCCTGACACAGAGCCTGCCATGCCCATTTTAAAGAGTGGAAAAGTTATTCCAGATGCGATACCAGAAATTTCCACAGTGCATTACATATCCGAACAAAAGAAACATGATGTGCAGTCATTACTTTGTAAACAGATTTGGTGAAGATTGGCGCGACGAAGAGAATTTGCACTGGTACAAAAGAATTTTGGATTCAGGAGGTGAAAGAACTGACAAACAAATGTGCCTGATGATGATCAGTTGAGTAGCTGTGTAGAAGACGAACCACATGTGCACGTATAAAATGTAATGAATATTATGAATGTAAACCACCGTTTTGAAAATTCTTTGTTAATCATTATCAAAACATTATATTAAGTCATATTCTATTATGTCAGCCACCCACCTATGTTATTAAGTAAAGCACTCCTCATGTTTTTTCCTTGTGTAATTTTATTATTAAGTTCACATTTGGTCAAACAAAAGCAGACATGTCCCATAAGTGTGCATTCAAAACCAGACATGTCCATGCTATTCATTCACATGCAGACATGTCCATTTGTTTAATAACAATGTAAATTTAACATTTACAAATGTTATATTTATAACACTAATTAGAGTACTGTAATGGCATACAATAATAAATCAATCATAAATAATTTGCATTACTACCACAAAATATTATTTTTTTAGTTTACCTGTAAATTTGGATGAGGTGGACATGTCTGGTTTTGAAAGTTTGCTCATCAACTGTGCACCAGCTACTTTCCAAGCTATGATGGTACATGTACTAAGACGGCTATATTGGAAAGTTCTTCACCGCTTATCTGGATGACGTAGTAGTGTTGTCGAATAGTTTGGAGGAGCATTTGGAACACCTTGCATTGGTGCTAGAACGTTTCACGACAGTACGCCTGACATATGCGAACCACAAGTGCCACATTGGCAAAATGGAATTAAATTTCCTTGGGCACATAGTAGACGAGACTAGACACCACCCCAGAAAGGAACATTTACACATTATCGAAGAACGGAAACCGCCAAAAAAAACCCAGAAACAGCTATGTAAATTTTTTGGTTTAGTAAATTGTTATGCCAATACATTCAGGAGTTCGCCATCATAACTGCACCCCTGACAGTACTAATGACAACCCACAATAAAGTTAAATGGACACAGTCATGTGTGCAGGCATTCACGGAAATTAAACGCCAATTCAGTCAATGTTTATCTCTGACCCAACACAGCACCTGTATTTGCAGACAGACGTAAGCCAGGAAGGGTTGGGCGCAATATTATTTTAGTTGAGTGAAAACAGGGACAGCAATATCATCGATTATGGTATTGCCAAGTTTGGCCCCATGGAACAAACGTACAATGTAAACGAGAAGGAATGTTTTAGCCACTGTATGGGTCTTGAAATAGTAAAGGCAATTCCTGGAATACCTACAGTTCATGCTCAGGACAGACAACTGCAGCTTGGTATGGCTATACAAAAGGGGGGCTATGCAAAATGTGGGAGTCACGCAGCAAGTTAACCCGCTTGTCCATGCTCATGCAAGCATACAACTTCGTAGTTTAACACGTCTGGAGAGTATAAAACGAACTTGCTCATGCACTTTCATGCTCCCCAGGCCAGGAGATATTCGAAAATGACCCAGATGAGTGGGGAAAAAAAATGTTACAGGCCATAAACGAGCTCCACTTCAGCAGTGAAAACCTGACACTACGTCTCAATTTAATCTAACTAAATGTAAGCAATGGTGAACAGCTAAATGCATTACAGTTAGAAGAATACGTTCTGCAAGCGCAGCAGCCCATGCCGGAAGCAGTGAGATGGCATAACGAGTGCACAGAGTTTGCAAAAAAACTGTTGGCATGTCAAACAATTGTTTAGAGATATTGCTGCCAGGCGACCAGGGCAACTGGGAAAACTTACGTGACTAACAATGCTCGACTAGCAATACTCCAGTATGCCCATGACAATCAATTAGCTGGACACCCCGGTGCAGAACCGACGCAACACCAAATTGCGATCAAATATCATTGGCCTGGAATTATAAGAGACATGCGCAGTTATGTACAGCAGTGTAGAACCTGCAATGTTTACAATCCACGTCGCTCCGGAGTACACAAAAAAAAAAACCCCGAGTACCAACCAAACCGTTGAGACACCGTAGCCCTAGATTTAATGGGACCATACCCACACAGTGCAGAGGGAAAATGGTTCATAGTAGTAACAACAGAGCTCTTCCCCAGGTGAACCGAAGCATATTGTTACGAAGCCGTGATTTCAGAAAATCAACTTTTTCTCTTTATTGGTTTTCTATTTTTTGTTCGGATGGGTAGTTTTGTTTATTGATTTTGGATCGGTTTTTTTTATTTTTTTATTTTACCTAGAGTCTTTAATTCTGAGTTTATGGTGTTTTTTTTCCTTAGGATCCATTCTGGCATTAACTTGATAGTAGTATTTGTGGTGGTTTTAAATTTGTAGTCTTTTCCAAAAATTTTTAATTCTCACCATCTTATAGCCTGATGGCTGGTAAGGGATTTAGGAGATTAGCTCGGGGCCCTTGCAATCACATGTCACGTTCGTGAACTGATGCGGAGCTGGGGTCTTGTCTGGCCGGGCCGGAGTGTTTCACGTGCGTGGCAGCTGTCCAGACAAGGATGCGGTGAGCGATAACGTGGCTCGTGGACACGCCGAGTCTGTGGAGGCTGAAGGATGGCCGTACGTTAGCTCCAGGGTGCCAGAGATATGAGGGGAGGTACAGGATACACCACTTGGTTGAGGCGGCGGCAGCAAGGATTTTGCTGACGACTGCCTAGGAACAAGCAAGCTTCGAGAGCGTGGGTGACAAGGCGGGCAGCATGGCGTAGGTCGTGAACGGGAGTCGGGCTGCAGCAGCGAACAGAAACGGACATGTAGTTGTTGAACAGAGATAAATAATTTTTTTGTTGTTAGTTGTAGAAATATGTTCCGGGAGTTTCCCTAAGGCAGTAAGATGGTATGACCGTAAGGCAGTAAGGCTTTTAATTTATTTTTTAAGTTTAATTTTTGTTTTCTATGCTTGGAACTTAAATAATGGTTGAACAATAAAGTATTGGAGAAATCGATTTTTAATGTTGCAGTAACAGACGTTTATTTTGAGCTCAATTTGTTGAAGATAGACGAAGTATGACGCAGAGCTTGGTGTTTTTTTTATTATCTAAACTGTATGGGCAGAACCCATTGTGCCGCTAAGGGATGCAATACCGACGAGTCGTTTTCTTGTATTTTGAGTGGCAAAGTTCCCTCGCATACCTGATAAATTTGTGTACTAACTAATTTGACGAGCCATTTAACATTCACTATTTGATTCCAGAGTAAATGTGAAATGTTTTAGAAGTCAGTCGCATAATTATTGAATTTATTTTGTTTGTGAAATGATGAAAGAATAAGCAAATAATTTTGAAAATCTACATGAGAATAATTAGTTTGCTGAAGTTGTAGTTTTTTTTAATGTTTTGATGCGACGGTTTCATTGTTGTTAAAACTGTAGCACTGGTAAATGCGATGATTCGTCAAAATTGTCGCCGGAAGTGACATCACAATGTGTATACTGGCGCTGTTCTAATTCCCAGTATAACGCACACAGGAAGTATACTTGTTAAGTATTTTAAATTGTATACTTGCTGGGAATATAACGTACTTCGATAGTCGCCATATTGTATTTCACGTATGAAAATTAACTTTTATGTTTTGTGGTTATAAAGCTAGCAAGTTTTAAAAGTTAATAAGTATTTACAAAATGTGGTTGTTTTGTGTGCATAAATAATTGTCAGTTTGGTAAATGTGCTTTCAATTATGAATAATTATTCTGAGCATTTTGTATATGTATGTAGCATATTACCCAGGTGTATACATACAAATAATATTGCATTTGCAATCTGCAAAGTTATTAAAAAACCCCGTTGAATTGTATTTATCTTTCTTTTGTTATTAACATATACATTTCAAAAACAAGGTACACCAAGGGACGAGGAAAGAATGCCAGTTTCTGTGTAATGGCCCTTTACACACAATAAATAAATGCAACAAATCCCATAAAACTGTTCTAATTTGTTTACAATATTCCGATAACATGATAAAGCAATATCCCAAGGCTACTGGTGTGGTATGAATACTTATGAAATCGAGTCAAACTGAACAGATAACATAACCTTAGGATACCAAGGTACATGACTTTATATAATTCTGCCATTTGTTTTTCTTTTGTACAATTTGTACTCAACGTGTACGATAACCAAACACATACATTACATTGGCATATTTGTTCTTATTAGTTTTCATTAAAAACAACACAACGCACACATGTTGTCTTGCTGCTCTGCCAAGCAACCAGTGTACGACAATATTATGCCGGAATCACACAGCCCCAACCAACACAGCACAGCACGACCAAAAACGAAACCATGACACATTTCAATGTGACTACTTGAATTTACAGCACGACCGACACCACGTTCTCTGCATTAAACATAACTATTTAGAAGGCACTGATAAGCTATGTTAGTTTCAAAGACGGTGAACAAGAGGAAAATTTGTAATACGTAATGGTGACAAATTGGTATCGCTAATGCATACAAGGTAAAATTATTATTTCTAAGTGTTAGATACAGTAGTTTCCAATTTATTTTTCTTTTAAGTTACATATTTTCCATTGTAGGCAAATGTTCCAATACAATTTCATTTTACAATTTTGTACATTCTATGCATCGTGCTGTACGACACAGCAAAAAATAGAAATAATTTCCGATCTAAAATTGCTGGTCGGACGACAGAATCAGTCGGGCAATCTATTTAGTATTTCATTGGCTGTTGGCAGTCGTGTCGTGCGTATCGGGGCTATGCTATTCCGGGCATTACTGTGTCACTGGACTGAAGTTTGCTCTATCGTCCGGCTCTATCCCGCTACCCGGATGGCTCATACGCCCAAGCGCTTGGGACAATAATGACAAGAAAATCGGAAAGGCAATGCGCACAGGGTTATGTCCAGCAAGCACATGTTGTCATTCTTGTCCCAAGTGCTTGGGCGTATGAGCTATCCAGGAAGCTGGATAGGGCCAGAGGGAGGATAGAGCTAACTTAAGTCCAGTTACTGCATCACCTTTTATTTCCATCCTGCAAATAATACACGCCCACTAATGCTCCTATTAATTCCTCATTCCCAGCTAAAGCCATGTTTCATGGCCTTAAACTAGTAAGATATCAATGTACAAAACCATGACAAAAATAAATAAATGTTTATAAGGTTATGTGATTCTACTTTATGCGTAACCAAAGTATATAGAACACATGGAGTTAATATAACACCATATTGCACCGAATCTTTCTGTTGTCACAGAGATTGTGATATTTCCACCAGAATGTGCAAACCAGTCTAACATGAATAGCTGATGATATGTCCAAATAATTTCAATAAGTACACGACTAGTACACATCATTGCTAGTACGGAAATGTATACACTTACCAAGTATATACTGAGAAATCAGAAACAGCCGAAGTAAACAAAGTCCAGATACCAAAGTATGTTTTTGTACAACCTCGTATAACAATTCTCAGTCTCTGATATTAAGAAATTACTTTCTTTGTTGACTAATTTATCTGTGGATTTTAATAAATCACATTTTTGAAAAATCTCACTCTTTCATTTAGTACAGCTAGCACCCCTTTTCACTGTCACTGGTATAAGAGAAATGAGTCTATTTGGTAAATTAATGATTTTTTATTAAATTTCACTACTGTTTTTAAGTTGGAGAGTCAGTGTGACCAAGTCTAAAAGATCCCTAATAATTGTACCTCTCGTACCTTTTTGAATGAGCAATTGTTTTAGATGATGTGGGTGTTAAATTAAATGGATTTTTGATATAACTTTCGAAGAGTAAATATTTTGAGATATTTCCTCCCATGGTTTAACCGAAGATGTATGATTATTTACATTTTATTTTATTAGTTTTGATGTGATGAGATGTAAGATGGTTTACCTCTCTCTTTTTTCTACTTTTTCACAATTGGTGTCGTCTCCGGGTGATTTTAAATTAGTATAATGTCCCTAGTTTAAATCTCCCCCCCCCCCCTTTTTTCTCCCCTTACAATTGGTTAAAGGGCCCGGATATCAAGGGTTTCTCTCCCCCTCCCCTTCGCCTTTTCACAACTGGTGTTCGGCACCGGCTAGTAGTTTCAGACTAGAATTTTTCTCTTTTTCAAAATTTTTCCTAGCCATATACTAGCCAGCGGTAGGCAGGTCTCACTGACATGATTTTTGTACCCTTTTTGCAGAAGTTTTTTTTGTCGTTAATTAGTTTATTTCAATTTTTTTCATTATTATTTGTGGTATTTGTACATGAAAACCAAAGATTGTAGCCCCTGTCACCAATTTCGTACCAGCTCGTAAGCCCACGAGGCCAATCCCTTATAGATATCCCAGAAGCGTATGAGAGGCCAATTAGGTTACTATCCAGGTCCGCTTCCTGTACACCCCATCTCAGTATCAACCTCACCTCCATTTACGAGTTATTATTAATAATAATTTTTTACGACAGCTGGCATCCTGCTTGTCGACAGCCTTTACGGTGAGCAAGGCAATGCTCCCTGGGAGGGACATGTCCACGATCCAGCTCACCCTCGGATTTGATTCCCCTCCATATGCTAACAGCCCTTCTACCAGTCTGTGTGCCATTCCATTCCCCAACGTGGGCAAATCCTTGACCCACCAGGCAGAAAACAAGAGAGTAATATTTTCACCACTGAAGGGCCAAATTGTTACACCCCGGAGGGAAATCAGCACTATCACCCTCTCTGTTTGCCCTGCCAATCAGAACCGGAGAAAGGAAGGGGCACACACATCCTCCTCCTCCCTTCTACTAAGTAGACAGCCACACCCTTAGGCAGGCAGGTGAAAAGCACAGCAGCCATGCAAACATCACACAGCATCAACATACACAGAAGAATTGCGAAACGATAGTGGTTATGTCGTACAAAATGTTACAAGTGACTCAAACAATATTGCAATGTTATTGACAATCTTTGCAGGTGAAGATAATTACTGCCCTAAAACAGACTGTTTACTTTTATTTTTTTTAGAGTGGCAAGATGGAAATCATGTGTATATTAGGCAGTGCGAATGTAAATATCTAAGTGTAAATACTAACAGAGAATTCCAATTTGGATTAGTTAAAGTTTTGTTTCAGACTTATTTGTATTGCTTTAACAAATACAGTAGAGTTCTGTTATAGCGAGATGTCATGGTTCCCAGTTCGATCCTCGCTATAAGACTGTCCTCGCTGTCCCCGAATTAGATCGATTTTGATCTCCAGTAGGGCCTGCAACCAGTTGCTCGGCATATGCAGCATTGCCCGCTATCACTTACTCGGCCGCCAAAGCATTGCCCTGCAAGCGATAACTCGCCCGTCACAGCTCCATACGACCGCCTCAAACCAAATACCCGTATTTACTGGCATTATTCTAACACCTATTTTACAGGATTTTAGTGCAAAAAATTAGGGTGGGTGAATTATGCAAGGAATCGCCAAGACATGTGCATGTAAACATTAAAATGGGGTCTATTGTAGATAGTCCTTCGTCAACCGCGGAGGATACATTTTTTTTAAACAACACAGCACTTCATTTATTGATAATAGATATGAAGATACATATTCAAAATTAAATCACTCGTGTGCTGGGGCCAGCAGCGAAAACATTGCCGTGTGCACGTAGCTGGGCGAGCGCCTAGATCCTTTGCAGCATGGCCGGGCTCGGCTGCTTGCCACTGTTGCTCGGCCCTAGATTCTCAGGCGGGGCAGCTGTCTGTCTGTCGGTCGGTAGCTACATGATTATTCTGGCCGAGCGCCACCCGCCACCATTACAGATCCGATTCACTTAGTAACAGTGGCCCGGTACTGGGAAAACATGACATGCACGTTAAACTCAGAAAAAATTAATTTTGGAACTGCTTCTCTAGTGCAGTGTTCCTCGTGAAGTTTAAATGCAGCAGTTTGACTGGCATATTTACCCATTATGCATTCGTACTAAACAAAAATTTATATAAATATAAACTATTCCCTTCGTATTAGAAAAACCACCCACATACAAATAAACTCAGTGACTGATTGTGTTTACATGTTTGCAGCGTGGGCGCGGCAGCCAGAAATCGATAAGGGGACCAGCGATCTTAAAGTGTCAGCAACCTGTCGCGGTCCAACAATGCACGTGCCACGGGCCCTGTTAGCATTACATGCCTCGAGAGAAATATACTGCATGAATTGTGCCAGTCCGAGAATTATACCAGTAAATATGGTAGTCGCTGGAAAATTATATGTTTTCAACTAAGAAAACCTGCATGGTGCGAGACTTACTCAAAACCAGCAAAAATTCAAGAAAACTTTATAAAAATGGATTAAAATTAAGTTCATTATAGCAAAGCGATAAAATGTAGTAGTAGTTGTGTCCCTATCTTTAGTTGGTACGCCACAGTAGGGGGGAAAAAAAACCCAGCGAAAATGTGTTAATATGTAGCTGTATTCGATTCCAGCTATCGCTTGGACTGTCATATATAACTGAAATTTGCTTTCATTTAACAACAACGTTCGACCCACATACGCCAAGTTGTTTGAAACCAAACACAGTTGACAGCACAATGACCGTGAATGACTACGGAAAAAGAGAACTGGTTCATGAAAACTGTGTCAAGGTAGAAAGGGTGGGATTCTATATTTAGAACATTGCGCTTGGGGAGAGTGGCACAAGGTACTTATGGAAATGTGATGTCTGGCAAGGGAGTGGAGTTACGGCATACAGATAACAAAAGTGCGCTTCACATGATCTCGCCGCACACGTTTCAACTCATAAAATTACAATTTTTCATCGATTATTTTTGCGTTATACCAGTGTTCTCGCAGTTACCATGCTAGCTACAATGGGATTCTACTGTATACATAAAATATTTAAAAATAAATTATGTGTAGTGTTACTGAAAATTTCTTTGCCATTGTATTTTTTCTTCTCCAACAACTGTCACACCCAAGATTTTTTTTCACTAAATTTGGTTTAAAATATGCGGCAATTACAAGATGAAATAGAGCAATAAAAATTTCCAAGGAATCATTAAGTCAGCTGTTTGTTAAAAAAAGACTACTGTATGTGTTTTGCATTTTTGGGATTTATGGTTTGTGTGTTCACATAAAAGATAGTACCACTAGCTTTACACTGGTCTATTGCTTCATGACTGCACCATCAGAAATGCTATTTGAAAATACCTGCATTACACACATGAGGCTATTGATTATCAGGAGATCTGGCTACATTCTTCCAATTAATAAAGACAGATAATCACGGATATTTGTTGCAAAACACTGCATTATTTACATAATATACACTTAATGGTACCATTTATAAAATAATACCATTCACTTTGTGATGAACTGTTTCATTATATTCATTATAGCAATTTTGCAGTCAATGTTATGTTCTGCTGAAAGCTGGTCCAGCATTGGCACAAGACTACTACAGAAGTTTTGGTTTCCGTAAGGGTCAACGACGTATTTACTTCGATCCTCCTTCCTTTTCTTCAGCATTTTTCCTTGTGTACTTGTCTGTGTCACAACTTCATTATCATCTTCTTGTTTAGCATATTTGTGATCACGCTTCTTAACGTCTCTGTCATCTGCAATTGAACTAACACTTTTGTATGAATTATTGATGATGACTTCGTGAGAACCCTCTGGATAATATATTTCTGATGTATTGGCATTTTCTGGGATTTCTAGTATCTCCTCATCTTCATTTACATCAGATGTGGTAACAGATTCTTCAAGGACCACCTCTGTTGCTAAGTAAGAAACATCTGGATCCCAAATTTCCTTAAATGGTCCCTTGACAACGTTGTTCAAATTCTTGTGCATTCTTCGTTCAATCAGTTTCCTGGGAGGGAAAAATAACCATTTTATTAATATTCACTTACAATTAAAAATTAAAACACTAAATAAATCTAAATAAACATGCAAAAATACTGCAAAATGTCTGAGCGAACTGCAAACACAAACAAGTGGTTACTACCAAAACATATCCACAGAAACAGCTTCTGCATTTATGTTCATAACAAAACTTGTTTGAATACTTCAACTAGCAACTTCTCAACATGCAGAAAACTCTCGACTAAACCACCCAGTAATATGACTCCCTCAAAGTAAAGAGCCATGTTTCGGGAACCAAAAAAACTGGCTGAAAAACGGAAAAATTAGAAGGAAATAGACTGAAAAATGAGTTTATTGCATTTATTTTGGTTGCTGACCATTGCAATTCTTGGAGGGAAAGTTCTAAAAATAGACATCACTTACTAACAAATGACTGTCCACCCCTTCCATCAAGGTCACTAATGTTTACTTCCTCATGTGCACCTGCTGGCACTCAAGTTACACACCAGAGTTGCCTAGCCCAGGGACCGTTCTTAGTGAGATGAGAAGTATAACAATAAAAACACTGGACTAAACTTAGCTCAAATAAAGACTATTTATTTTTCATATGTAAAGGCCATTAGGATATCAGGTAAGGCACAAACGTTCGGCAGTATTACATATAAAACATTTTATACTAATTATTTTTTAAAGCTATTTTCTGACAATCCAATACTAGGAAATCAACACTTGTAGCTTGGATAGTCAAAAAGGTGCTGCTGAACTTCTTTCATAAATAAGAAGAATTGGGAGCTACAAAATTTGCATGATACAGCAAGAGAATGGGAAATTATTTTCCTGCATCTGATAGGGGCACAGTAAATTAATATTTACACCCCAGGAGAATGTCAAAACTGCAGATATGAGCACACATTACCGATAAAATTTGCATAAAAATGGGGCCACAAATCGGCTCTTGAAGCTTTGCTTGACAAAACATTTTGTTTACTATGCGATAAGACATTATTCATTCCCAAAGTAATAAATTAAAATGTAGGAGTGTTCTCATTAAAATTATTCCTCAGAACTGCAGATATGAACAGACATTAACATCACATTTAGCTTGAAAATGGGGCTGCAAATCAGCCTGAGTAGCAGCATCCAAGAGAAGTTTTGTTCACAGTTTCCTGAAAAATAATAATGTTATTTACTCACAAAACAATACAATTAAAATTATTCCGCAGAAATGCAGATATGAGCACATATGACTGCCATAACAAATACTGTCTCCACTGTAAAAAAAGTACGTCGCATGGCAACACATCTTTCTGCCACAGCTATTCCGCCAATGAAGAAAAAAATGCTACAAGTCTAATGCACACATTTTCCTCATTGTTTCTTTTTGTTTCATTTCATGGCAGACAATAACAGATTGACGTTAACAACTTCAGTTCAGTACTCAGTGTACAATATTACAGCTGGGGCTCTGTCTATAGTTGATTCACGATAACTTCGGCCTTTTCTGAAGCCCTGCCAAATTTCTACTTTTGGTTTCTGATTATGTGTCCTTCCACTACACGTAAACATAAACAATGACATGTGACTTCTACTTTTATAACCGTCAAATGCGTTGGTTGCTGTTTACATCTGTTCAAAGAATTATGTCACATTGCAGAAACCATTTCCTACGAATGTACACTATTTAGGCCTATAACATTTTTACGTCAACTTTATAACTATTTGTTACACACTATATTTTTCCACGGCGGTGTTTGTTATAACTGTGGCAGAAACAACAGTAGTATTTAACTTGTTATTAATATGTGTCTGGAATAAACATTCAAACGAAGGGACAACCAGTCCAACAAAACTACACAGTAAATTCAAGCACGCAACTAGTGTCGTTTATTTATTGTATGTAGCATCGACAAACGTAAAAGATAGTGGTGAACATGCAAACACATAGGCCTAATGTAACATTTATTCTGCTAATATTTACATGCATTGGTACTTACTGGTTTGTAGGTTTATTTTATTATTTATTTTAATTTATCTGGCTGGGCTTAGTATTTTTTTGGGACTGTGGCAGACATTCAAATCACAGAAACGTAAGCTCATTACACAACTGTGTTTCAAACACCTAGAGCAAAGGTACAACATTGTGATAAACAGACATGAATATAAATAATTAACTTCATCATAACATCAGTTCATTGTTAAAATGTATAAACTTGGCACATATTTGAAATCCACAGGCCTGCGTTAATGATTACAACGCAATCACCATAGACGGAAATGGTGACTATGCCCTTGAACACGCAGCGATCACAACACTCGTTGCAGTATATTGATCAACCCTGACGTGCCGTGGAAACATATTTATCACAACATTGTAACTTCCCTAGGATGTTTCAAAAACACTAGAACGAACAGGACGCTTCATTCTGAAACAAGCCGTGTCATGGTACATCGTCACACCACAGCCAGCCGTAATGCACTGGGTATAATTGCCTGCAGCCACCACATTGGGAACCGTTTTCCACACCAGGTCTGCCAACCTGCTGGATTTGTAAGTGTTGCGCAACGAGCTGTGTCGTGCCACCGCAGCTAAAATATGTCATTGCATCAAAATAACATATAGTAGGTATTTTAAAAATAAAATCTCGTTCCAGTTGTAAATTACAATCTCAAATATCATTATTGTTGCAGTAATTAGTAGGAAATGTGCTGAAATTAGAAATAACAAAATGTATACCTGTCCTACACAGGTGGTACAATCTGAGAGAAAAAGAGAGAGAGAGAGAGAGAGAGAGAGAGAGAAAAAAAAGAGAGAGAGAGCTTACAAATAATATACATAAAAGTGATGTTTGGAAGTGCTGTAAGTAATGCTTTCAGCAGGTAGGTGGTTGCAATGGTTTCCCGGACGACGGAAAGGTGGCAAGGTAGGAAGACTGCTCAGGGACGGGGCGGGGACTTATGGCTGCATCAACCTGTGTTGAAGCTACGATGGTAGTGCTTTCTTCACCGAACTGAAAAGGACATAGCCGAGGCTGGCCTAGCTGCACGCACAAAACAAATCATATTATTTTTATTTAATTTAGTATTGGTGCTGAGAATGTTATACATATTCATGCACAATGTATACCCTACATAAAAATTATAAAAGTACTGTGTGAGACTGAGAACCGAGTAGATAGAATGAGTGCTACAGGAACATGTGTATGTAAGTGTGGTGTGTGCGGATTACGAGTGAAGCATTTTTCCAGCAGTGCTTTCACTTTTCAGGAAAGATGTGACAAAGAGGGTAGGCAGAGACCTGAACTTACGATCACTAACAACACGCAAAAGGTAATTTTGTATGTCATTTCCAAAAAAATATTTATCAGAAACACTCACGGTTAACTGGACGTAACAGCCTAAACACACTGTTTTGCTGGCCATATTTATTGTTTTCAAAGGATGTTAACACGTGGACTGCAACTGGGTATTGTGACAATCTGTGCAATGCTGTTCAAAAACACGAGCGTTCTGAAGTTCACATATATTAGTTTTAGTCTCTTAAAGAGTTTGGTAAAAATAGAGTTGATTTTGGTCTAGATAGTTCCAAACAATTAAGCACACGACATAACGAAATAGTTAAATGAAACAGAGAAATTTTGAAGTGTTTAACAGATGATGTTTGTTTCTTGGGTGTACAGGAACTGCCTTTCCGTGGTCATGATGAGACAAAACAAACAGAAAACCGTGGCAATTATGTTGAGTTACTTGCTTTAATTGCAACTTATGATCCAGTATTGTCGCAGCACCTTGAGACGTCCACAGTATTTTCTGGCCTCTCATGCAATATCCAGAATGACCGAATAGAATCCATTCAAAATATTGTGTTAGCTGAAATTAAAAGTGAAATTGAAAAATCAGTTTTTCTATCAATTTTAATTGACGAGATGTCGGACTGTGCCAAACATTCTCAGCTGTCCACTGTTATCAGATTTGTAATGAGGAGAGATCAATGAACAGTTTTATGGATTCACTAATGTTAGCTGTGATAGGTCTGTGGGAGCCATAGCAAGTTGTGCAATTGAATTTGTTACAATAACTAACTATGGCAGTGAACTTGTAGCACAGTCTTATGATGGAGCTGCAGTAATGGCGGAAGATTTAAAGGGTGTACAGAAACTGGTATGTGACAAATTTTCCAGTGCATTGATCGTACATTGCGCAGCATATGTTTTGAACATTGTCTTAACACAGTCCGTAAATAAAATTAGAACGTGTAGAGTGTTTTTCAGTACCCTTTCTGGTCTGGCTACTTTTTTTTTCACACTCTAAGCAGGTAGAATTGCTAATTCAGATAGTTAGGAAACTACTTCCAGGTGTTGCGCCAACAAGATGGAATTATAATGACAGACTTGATCAAAGTGCATTCAACAATCGGGATTCCCACTTAGAAATGTTTTTCACAATAATGGAAAATCCAAAGGAATGGGATACTGACACTATTTCTTCAGCAAAAGGATCCATGACTTTTCTAGAAACTTTTGAGGATGTGTTTTTCCTAGTTTTGTTTTCTAAGATTTTTGATAGCACTGGACACCTATATAAAGAAATGCAGCCCAAACAAACTCCTGGACATCAATTTCTGTATTGAGGAAATACAGCAAACAGAAATATTTCTATGTAAACTCAGACACGATTTTGAAAACGTTTTCTCTTGACCCACTAAAATTTGGTCTGGAACCAGAAAAAAAAGATGTCGGAAATGCGAAGAAGAAGTAGACCCAAAGCGAGAGTATTCCAGGCTACACAACAAAATAGTAGACAACATTGTAAAACAAATCGAAACACGTTTTGAAAACATGAACAAATTAAGATTTTTAGAACTTGCAAATGCTACGAAATTCCAGGAGTTTTCTCGTAATTTTCCTGAGATTCGGTTGAAGTCCTTAATCGGTAAATACTATGGCAGTTACTTTGACCTTGATAAGCTTCGGTCTGAACTAGTCGAGATGCCATGAAAACTAGTGTGTTCAAAATTTTCTTAAACACATTCATGAAAATGATTTACAAGATGCTCTCCCACAGTTCCATACATTACGTATGTTAGTCGCAACAATACCATGTACAACGTCATCTCTGGAGCGTTCTTTTTCAACACTAAAACAAATAAAGACATACTCACGGAACACAATTGGACAAAATAGACTCTCTGGTCTTGCACTTCTCTCCATTGAAAAGAATCTTCTGTCAAAACTGAAACTCTCCATTGATTTTTATAAACGTGTCATGGCGGAATTCGTATAAAAAAAAAAAAAATTAATAGAAAAAACTGATTTTGTGTACAAAAAATAGGGTTGTTTGCTGTTTCAAATCCCCTACGCCCTCTACAGTGTACCAAGAATGCAAATACTTGTGAAACGTGTATACTGCTTTGAGCGACATGATAGTGATTCAAACAGCTGAGATGTTGCACATCGTAGGTGAGTTTGTACAAATTTCTGTAAAAATATTAGTTCAAATTTGTCATTTACTGTTTGTGTAATATATTTTTACTCAAAAACATTAATTTACTATATATTAATTGTGACGTGAATGTTTGCAGATATAATTATAAGTGTAATCTGTGCTCCTGCTCATCCGCGTTGACTGCTTTCCATCTTAACACAAACGAATAATCATTTTTCCTGTCTACACTTCTGTACAAACAAAATTGCTCCGTATGTAAATACCTCACTGTCGACTGGTATTAAAATAATATTGATTCTGAGTGGACAAGGTTCCGGGTTTGATGAAGGTATCTTTGTAATATTTTTCACTCGGGCAAATTTTGTGTTAAAAAATATTAATATTTTTACAAGCTGTGAATTTTATATTTAGGTATGAAAAAATGTTTAAATGGTACCATTTTGCACCTAGAAATCCAAATTTTTTCATGGAGAACCCCGGACTTGGATTTTAGGCCTTAGAAATATTGTGCATAACCTTACAATGTATTTTTTTTAAACCAACAGCCAAAAGATGTCATTAAAACAACTTATCCAAGTCAATGTATGATTAAATATTCACTTTAAATTAAAACCTTCAATTTTTGTAATTGGGCTAAATATAATTTTTACTTATATTAATATTTTAGTTCAGTGTTCCGTTGTGGGTCGAGCGATGCTCAATCCCTCAGTAAAAATTATCACAACTTATTTATTTGCAACAATTTTTGCCAATCATTAAATTCCAAGTATTTTTCCAACCTTACCAATAACAAACAAGACAGTAGAACGTTGGACAGTGTCAGATTGTGTGATTCGTTGTCATTGCTGCAAATTTAAAGAGTGCAGTAAATATATAGAAGAAGGAAAAAAGTTGCAGAATGTAAACAATACTATAGATAGCACCCATTTATAATTTTCCCTGTTTTGTATTTACACAGCAAATCAGAAACATATGATGCGCACAATTTTTTGAGAATGTACCGATGAGAAATACGGTGAAATGTAAATAACGGGAACAAATCATCAAAAATCCACTGTATTTCATAGTTAAATGATTGTTCCCAATATATTTCAGTATCTTTGGAAGATTACATCATTCTAAAATCACATTTGTCTGCTACTTATATGAAATAATTTAATTGCACAATAATTTAATGTTTAAATTTTTGGAATGTTGTAGCGCTTCAAGACTGTGGAAAATGGTGGATCAAGATATTTTACAAAGTGTTTGAAACATGCCAATTTATAACATTTTAATCAAGAAGACTCACTGGAAAGGCACAAGTATACTTAATGAAAGCAAGTACAAAAATAAATAATAACTAGCAGAAAATAGTTTTACAACACAAAAAAGAAGCACATATCCAAGGCAGGCAGGCAGTGCTTCGCTCTGTGGTCGCTAGGCACTGATCCTTTGTGTGTGTAGGCTTGGTAGTGTGGCAGAACAGCTGTATCGATAGGGAGGGTGTGTATGCCGCTGCTACCAGAGGGATGGAAAGCTTTTGCATCCTTCACCTTGGCAAGGTCGTTTGGCTTCTCGCTGTGGCCATGGCTCGTTTGTCGTTAGGTGTGACACCAAAGGGAGCTAAGCAAAATAACGCTAATTATAACTGCCTTAGAACCTTTAAATACCTCACATTGTGTGTGTATAAAGCCATAAAGGACTGTGAAATGCACATACAAATATCAGTTAACATTTAAATAATAAATCCTCTGATTTTCTAGCAAGAAACCAGTGAAAATGGAGTAAATGCTCACTAAACAAAGCTGCTCAGTGTGTTGTGTTTAGGCTAATTTTTTTGGCGAGAAAGGAAAACCTTTATGAAGGCTTAGGATGTAATTTCTCTTGGAAGAAATCAAAACATTAAAATTAATTAATATCTGATTGGAACAATTTTCACTCTATAAATAACTGAACACTAACAATATTTTTGGATTTTTGTGTAGTAAAGAATCATAAAAATAAGTCAAAATTGATCTTGCAACTACATAAATCTTAAGAGTCAATTCATGGGAACCACTTCACTGTATTTAACAAATTTCATGTATAATTTTTCTACTGAAGCAGTGTAAAAACAGCCTAAGTAAAGTTTTAATGCAATTTTTACAACATCCATTTCATCTTGTATATGGTTTTCAGTTTTGTACTGAAGCAGAATACGACAATCTATCAGATCAGTAATTTATTCAAGTTCAAAAACATCATAACCTTTATGCCGCGCGTACACAAACATCCTCAAAAAGACCATATAGCCCATTCCCGATTGGAAGCGACTTAAAAAACAGCAAAAAATATTGTGAGTAAGCCGTAATGGTACGGTGTTGTTTTATCGAGCGAGAAAGCAAGGTTGTTGAGCGAGACTTGTCGCTATCTCTCTTTTTTTGTCTCTTTCACACTCGGGAAGTTTCACTTCGCTGGAAAACAATAATATTATACATGTTTTCAATTGTAGCATATTTCATACTTAGTACAGCAAAATAATGATTTTTGAATCTGTAATTTACAACTTAAGAGATTTTAAAGTTTGAATACTTATTGTAATATATTTAGATATGATGGCGGGGCACAAACAAAGTGAAGTTGGCAGACGTGGCAAGCCATGACATGGCATTTTGCTTTGTTACCAAACGAAGCGTAAATTATGCTCACTCCGAAAAATTCTTAAAATTACATCATGTTTGTAGAAGTGTTTTTTAAACCTACCTAAGCAAGTTATGATGTAATGATAAATCTGAGTTTCCATGGCAGTAATAAATATACTGTTACGGTGTTTGGTTAACCGCTGCATGTGAAATAGCGTGGCGTGGCTGCATGGTGATCGTTATGCTGGATCTGTGTGTGTGCTTGATTTCCAATATTGGATGTGAACTATTTAAAAGTTTTAGAAGTGAACTGTTTTTATGATGAAGTTATTTATTTACATGCACATCTGTTTATTTATCACAACATTCTACCTTTGCCCTGAGTTTGAGACACAGTCGCGTAACGTGATTTACCACTAATCCCAACAAAATAACCAAGCCCAGCCCCAAACAAATTTCAATAAATCTAATACACATTATGTAGCAATACATATAAATATGAGCGGAATAAAAGTTGCAGTAGGCTTATTTGTGTTCATGTTCATCGCTAAATTTTTTAAGTTTGTACGACAAAAAATGAGCAACACGAGTTGCGTGCTTGATTTTAATGTCTTTTTCATTGGACTGATAATTCCTTCGTTATTCCAACTGAGGCTGTCCGTTTAAAGAAAAACCCAACATATCAATAACAAAAAGTTAAATACTATAGTTCATTACCCTGCAGTTGTAACAGTATTAAACACAGTCGCGGCAAGATACTAACGTGCATTACATGTATTGTGCTATGTCATGGAAAACAAATATGTTAATGTAAAATAACCGTAAAAACTATTGTCAATTCCAGCATTTTTAAAACGTCATAAAGTTGATCTAAATAATGTTGGAAGCCTAAACTGTGAATATTCACAGGGAATGGTTTTTTGGAATATGACCGAATTCTTTGAAAAGCTGTAAACAGTAAACATATTTGACAGGTATAAAAGTAGAAGTCACATTTTAATGTTTATGTTTAGCGAAAGTACACGAACACATGTACACACGCAATGGCATGTAAACATAAATTCTGACAGATGCTACATGGCAGTCACATGACAATGTTTGTTTGCTTTTGGCGGAAGGATACGAAATGAGCCTGCAAGTAGATATTTAGCAGGGCTCCGAGAAAGTCGCTTCCAGTGGGGAATGGACTATAGATACCTTCACACAAGAAAAATGATCTAGCTGCTGCACAAGAGAAAGACATTGTGTAGTTTGTACACCCAACATGCCAAAAGTCATTGAAATACCATTTTGGTGTGTTGTCTTTATCTCAAGTCATGTTAACATCTGTGGAATAGTTATGGCATGGCCAAGACAAGACATTTTTTGTAGTGATGGGTTGAGTCTCGAAAATTTGAGTAAAGTCAACAAAGATCGACTCATGACTCGAATCAATATTTTTTACAGCAGACATCAAGCTACTGAATGTGCAAGTCGAGTAACTGTATGGTACTTATAGATTATAAAAAAACAAATATTTGCAACTAACAATCACCTTTTGTGTCTCCCAAATCAATAATTTTACATTGCTAGAAAGCTAAAGTTGCGTGGTAACTTGTCGAGGTTGACAGGTACAGTTTCAGCACGACAAAAATATGTACAACCATAGGATGTACGTTATTTAAACACGAAAAGCCTCTGTCTCATGGAAACTCAAACCTCGAGCACAAATATGCAGAGCAGTAAACTTTTCATTACTTTTCTCATCTAATTGCTGTTGTGAGCTGAAATATGCGCAGCCTTTAAGACCCTGTATTACCACTGTCTGATAAGTCCTGAATATAACATCAGCTAGATAGCACAAAAATTCGTATTACGACTCGCTGATACTGCCTATTCGGCAGACTATCAGCTGCTAAAGCTATCAGGTACTTCATCCAGCCAACAGCTATCTATCAGCATGTCAAATTGTGCGCATGAGCAAAATGGCAGCATGTGGTAGGAGACAAATTGTATTTGATTCCAATGACGAGATTTTGGATGAAATTTTTCGCTGCACTAGAAATGCAAAGGTGACACATATTTAAAATAACATACCTTTTCCATCCATTTAACTGCAGCGGTTTGTTTATTTTCTACAATTGTCTTTTATAACCTATT
Organism: Dryococelus australis; assembly: GCA_029891345.1. Taxonomy (NCBI): domain Eukaryota; kingdom Metazoa; phylum Arthropoda; class Insecta; order Phasmatodea; family Phasmatidae; genus Dryococelus; species Dryococelus australis. The sequence goes on along the minus strand of CM057000.1, from coordinate 120,710,432 downwards.
TGAGCTAACTAGTCCAGTGAAATGCAGTTGCAATTGAGTTCAAATTTATGTATATGCTAGAATTTGTTGCTGGTGGTATCCATATTATATATGCAGTTCATAATTTTTGTATTTGCGTACTACAATTACATTCAATTTACTATGGTGATTGGCAATCACACTGTTTTGCTGAAACAGTGGAAAAGTTTATTCGAACGGAAATAGCATTCAATTTACTGTAACTCAAAAGTTTTAACTTCATCGGAAGAACTGAATGCGATAAATGTGTAGCTGTTCGTACCGATGCGAGAAATGTTTAACATATGAATAGCACTGCATTTTTCATGTAATGAACTACATTAAAGAGACGTTTATTTATTGAAAACGTCTTGTAAGGAGCAAAACGGAATAAATACATCACTGGTAAACCGATGTATGAAATGCACAATGTAAACATGTTCAACAAATTTAACTTTACACGAAAAATCGTTAGACATTAAATACGTACACTAAATTAGGGTAAAACAAGGTTTCTTTAACGTCCAAATAAATTCAAAATATTCTAACAATTTCAGAAAACATTATTCATAAAACACACAGTCTTCAATGCTGAAATTCACAGACCCAATTGTTTTTGCTAGGAATCAGTCTTTTCCATCGTGTCTTGCTCAGAAACTTCTCAATACAAAAAAGCACTCATGTAAATAATAAACATGAACAACTTTTGTCCATAGAAGACTACAACAGAGTCAATGTCGCCAATGCAACTAACCCAACGGTTACTATGTTTTGAGTCCTAATGGTGATTTGTATTGCCAACAAACAGAATAAAATACCAGGTATCGTCTGAACTTCCTGATAACTTGCTGATAGCTATTCGCGTACTATCAGGTGGTCATAATACACAAGGGCTGACGAAACACTACTGATAGCCTTGTCAGCTGATAGTTATTCAGCACTTACATCAGACGGTGGTAATACGGGCCATAAATGTGCACTGCCTGTCCGGCTGCTCACCGAGCGGTGGCAAGCAGACAGTCCAGCCTGCAAGCTGTCCTCACACTACATGCCTGTGACAATCATCTTTTTTTACTATCAGCATCATGCGGTTGACATTACAATTCATACCATTGTTATTCACTCGTCAGGGAGAGGGAAAAAGTAGCGCTGTAAATCACATATGCAAAGAATAATTATTCTTATTGGTAGAAACTAGTCCCAAACTTTTTTCTTGGTAAACTTGACTATAACAGGGGGAGGAAGTTATAATGGACGGACGGATGTTATACCCATGTACGTAGGCACACATTTACATTTACGGTCCAAATTTCATTTTAACTCTGAAATATTATACTGAACTCGACTTCACTTTCATACAACCTGAAACTCGACTTTCATCCAACTTGACGCCACTCACAGTTGTAAACTTGATTATCACTACCGTAATTTTTTTGTTAACATTACAATATTGTACTAGGTAATTGTTGGTTACCTTACGAAGAGAAAGTATAAATTTATGATGTCCGTATGAAATTTGAGGAAATGTATGCGTTAGGAGTTGCAAAGAATTTGCTGAAGCAATCACTATTGTTTTCCTATTAAATGTGGAGCTGACCCTGATTGACTTTGTTTTTATCTATATGATAGCCACTGAACTGTAGAAGTTATTTCTAAACATACATTTTTTTCTGAGTGTCTGAATATTATTGTAAACAGTACACTATGCCAAGAATTAAAATGGAAACTTCAAATGTTCACGGAAAACTGTTATACCCAAAATATACGAATAAATAAAGATAAACTTAATTTTCAAATGTTTCAGAAAACTTATAACCATTCAGTTGCAAAATTCAGGCATCTGCAGCCAAAACAATTGCACGTAATGAAATTAACTGAATTAACTGATGATACATGTTCACCATGTACTCACACTTTTCTCTTCCTAACATAGTTCTTCAGCCACCACATCCGCTCCAGGTGAACCCATGGCTTCTTCACTTCAGAATAGTGCTTCGTTTTTGGATGGCACCGTAAGAATCTGGCAAAGTATTCCCTCAGACGTATCCACTTCAGCTTGCAGTCATACACTGTCAAACAAACACATGTACAATAACATCCAGTCTTTATATAGGCCATTCACAGTTTGTACTTCACACTTTTCTGAAGCTCTGCTATAAGTTCTACTTTTGGTCACCGATTACGTATCCTTCCGCTACATGTACACTGCCACGTGACTTCTACGTTTTAACTGTCAAGTTCTTTGTTTAATGTTTTCAACTTTTCACAGAATTCTGTCATATTTCAAAAACCATTTTGTACAAAATGTTCACAATTTAGGCTTATAACCATAATTAGGTCAGCTTATGATTTTTTAACAATTTCAGTACTGACAATAGTTCTCACTGTTATTATTTTCTATTGTCAACATATTTGTTATACACGACATTGCATATTTTGCAACGACTGTGTATAACCCTGTTACAACTGTGGGGGAAAAACCTGTAGTATTTAACCTCTCGTTATTGATACGTGATGGGTTATTTAATTAAAAGGACGGCCACAGTGGGGATGTATGTTAAAACAAAGGAGCAACCAGTCCAAAGAAAAGACAGTAAATTCAAGCAAGCAACTTGTGTTGATTATTTTTTTTGTATGTAGCAGTGACGAACTTATAAGATAGTGGTGAGCATGCACACTAATAGCCTTACCGTAAATTTTATTCTACTGATATTTATTTACAAAGGTATTTAGTTTTACTATGTTTATTTAATTATTTATTAAACATTTTCTGGCTGGGCATAGTATTTTGTTGGGCTTGTGACAAACATTCAAATTACAGACACATAAGCACTTTACACAATTGTGTTTCAAAGGCACACACCTAGGGCAAAATTACGATAAACAGATGTCACTTTCACAAAAATTAATTTCGTCATAAAAACTGCTTACTGTTAAAACATGTAAATTTTGCACGTCCCATATTTCAATAGGCAAAGACTAATTTCCAAATAGCATATCAAAAAAATCAGGTTAAAACAATATTTTAACTGTGAACTATTTCTTACTAACTGTTGCCAACACATCAATACTTTCACTGTTTTATCTGTATTAAATACAAAATAAATATTACAAGTTATAGACAATATTAAGTTAAAGTTTCATTTATTCAAGAATACAGTAATTTAATGTTAATCAGCATGTTATATATTTGTGGTATACAGTCGAACCGTGTTAACAGATCCCAGATTATTAAGAAATGTCCATTTTTGCTAAGTGTTTTTTGGTCCCGTGAACTGGTATAGGATTTATAATGCTAAGCTACTTGTTTGATTAGAAATATGGTTAATATGTAATATGAAAAATGATTTTAATCCCGCATAGTAATCATAACACGTGTTAATATATTGTTAATATGAATTTCATGGCGAAACAAAAATAAAAATGTGATCATAACATACTAACACTGCAATGTAAAACATAAACAAACCAGCAATTACTGAAATGAATTACATTAGTAACTGTAAAATTCTCAATATAACAAATGGCTGTGTGTTAATATATAATACGCACGTTTGTAGCCGATATGACACGTTTGATTGTATTCATTTCACATTGGAATTGCGGTGTTTCTTATTAACTAGGGATGCTCGATTAAGATTCAATTAGTACGGTAATTGATTATTTCGTTGGAATTACTTGATAATTTAAAACTGATTACCGCCCTTTACATTAATGACTATATTGATTAATTTTGTCAAATTATTTCTCTATAAGTGACCGTAATTCACAAACATTGCAAATAGCAGTTTGGAATTTTGGAAAAATATTCTCACATTGCAATAACAAGAAGTGTTTGCAGCATTTTCAATAAGGCTTGAATTTCTTCTTTGAAGTGCCGGCGGGCGGCATGTCGACAAGGAGATGTCCAACCTGAAAGAGTTGAATTTTAAACAAATTAGTGGAGCATTATGTTTCACTGTAACACACATATTTACTTTTTTATTACTTCTTTCCATATAAAAAAACTATATTGGCAGTAGGAAAAAAGAACTTGTGCAAGCATCCCTATAACCAGTCAGTTCTGTGTCATCTCTAGTTGAAGAGTTTGATAGGGAAATTATGAGCTGGTAGCGGTAAAAAAGCAATTGTAACTTTTGATAGTGTAGGCATTTGTAAAGTGGATTCAATTTGCATACACGAAATAAGTACACTGCTTTTATTGCAGTTTGTAGCCAAATTTCCAAATACGTAAAATAAATGTCACCAATGGAAGTTGTAGATTATGTCTGCGAAACTCTAGAACGCCTCCAATTTTGTTTTTACAGTTAATGCAAACAGTAAAAAATATAACTGCGTTTGGCACTGGGCATTTATAAACAGGCAATTTAAATGGAAAAACACTATGAATTTAAGTGCAAAAATTGTTATAGCTTTCATTAAAATGTATTTAGTACTTTTTTCCTTTCGGTTATGTAAACTGCGAAGGAAAGCCCTAAAAATGATATTTTTAACCATCTCTCTATTTCATTCTCCCATTTTATTGTGATAAGAAAAAAGTGTAATACTATGTTTTGCTATATTCAATTATGACAGAATATTTAACAATACGTAAATATATTTTGTTACATTTCAAATATAGTGCGAAGGATAAAGTTTATTCTTTACGTAGGGACTAACACAATAAAACTCGGACGATTATTCACAATTTCATTCATTTTATGGAAATTGCAGTTACATGGAAAATACCAGTACACATGGGACACCAGTGCTACCTGGCGGCAAAAAACTTAGTTGCCAAACTAAACGCATTGAGTTTCCCAACCTTTATAGTTTTTCCTGCTACACTGGGAAAATAAAATAATTTCTAAAAAATCTTATACATTGATTATTTGTATAAATGATTATTTGAAAGCAATTAATCATTTTTAACAAACTGAATATTTCACTCTAATCAATAAGTTCTTAATTATTTTGTTTCGATGCCCATCATTATAAATGCAAAATGGAAAACATTTTCTGTGTGCTTCCATGATTCAAAGATGTGTGGACATGCAGCCCTTTTGGTGCCACAACAGTGTCAATTTCATCATTGGCATTCGTATGCAATCGTTCATATCTATGAATTGTTTAATTTTTCTCAAGTAATCTCATCAGCAGCTCTTTTTGTGATGTGTTCCATTCATGTATTTAACATAGTTTTACGGTTTCTTTAAGGCTGGACAGGCTCTACCATATTTACCATACAATTAGACAACTAGCGATCCTAGCAGAGGCTATGGAAAGCCACGTAGCTTCCTTACAAATAGTTCACGGTTTCTCAGCAAGAGCTGTTGAAGTCGAGAATTGTGAGAGGGGTCCCCCCCCCCCTTCTCGGGGGAAAACTTTTACAGTAAAACTCGCTAGGGGGAGGGGAGGAAGGAAGCATCGCCAACTCTTCTACCTCCCCAGTGCGGCCAGGCTGCGGGCGTAATCATCCGTAACGTTAGTTGACTGGCGCGAGGTTGTCGAGTGTACAGCAAGCCACAACGGAGAATTATACTTGCAAAGTGCCGAAAAGACAGAAAGGTGTTACAATAGGACAAAAACGCACCAAGAAATCCTGGATAATGAGTATGTTAGAAAATGCTAGAAAAGGAAAAAAATACATATTTTGGCAGACACATCAGAATAGCCCTCCCCACTATCATATTTTTGACTTGTATTGGTAATATTATCAATTTACGTATTGTTAGGTTAAGTCTTTTTGAAATTTAATGTATTGTCGTGATTAAATTTTATGATAATGTACTGAACATATTTTTCACTCATTTTACATTGCAATTTCTTTGTTCCTCAAAACCCTTACCACTATCCTAGAGTTACATTTCATTTTGTTATGAACTCACCGTCTGCATCGCCATCCACACGACCTAACATTCCATTTGACTCTTCGTACACACTAATCACCGCACAAATATTATAATCTCACTTTCTGTATGCAGATATTAACACAGAAACACTCACATTTCTGGACAATTATATGATTTAACATTAACTGCAATAAAACACGCTTTTAAGGACTCTTTTGCAAACCTACGACAGTTACAAACTTCAAACATCCGTTCAGCAACTTCCCTGAATGCAACTGTAATGCAAACAATTGAAAAATTGCCATACTACGAGGTACTGAAATTTATGGAACACCCGACAACATTATCGTACTATTTCTACTTCATCATAATACACAAGGCCAAATAATAATACAAGTGCCATTATAATGGTACACGTGTAAATATGTTGCCCGGTGTAAAGCGACCGAACTCCTCGTATTTTAACTATTTTATTTTCGAGGTTCTACTTAATATATCAAGCCCCTGTAAATATCGAACAGATAAGCCAAGCACAACCCATATAAATTTTTTTGGTGGTCTAAAATGTATGTTCCGACACTGATTTTTACCTTTATTATTTATATCTGAATAACCGTACCACCCAGGCATAAATATGCCTTCTAAATGACCTTTTAAACATTAACAAATCATTTCAAATGGTGTTCTTACATTTAATACAATGATGCGACCCAATATAAATATATTCAATGAAAATTATATTTTATTGCATAAACACAACAATCATCGTAACCCTTCTATCACTTTTTTTTTACTGCAAACTACGTGGAGCCCCTCCAAAATTGATACTAATTATGATTGGTAATAATCTATTCTTCACAACTGAAGCATTTATTACATTGATTCTGGTTATATTTTTTCAAACATAGTACATACTATGTTTTCAACTGTAATTGTAGAAGTGTAACAAAATCTTAGCACAAGAATGTGCAGAATATGAAAACCAATTTTTTTAATGGCTTGTATACACTAAGTTTTAAGTGTATTGTAATTTTCTAGAAAAGGGGCTTTTTTGAAAATTTTGAAAATAATACCTGGGTACGTTAGATATGATACTAATCATACTTACCTACTAGGAATTTTTGAGAGGCTCCATGTAGTTTGCTGCAAAAAAATAAAATGTGATAGTGAGGAGGATTATCCAGATTGCTGTGTTTATACAGTAAAAGACATAATTTACGTCCAATATATTTATATCGGGGTGATGAATTGTATTACATGTAAGAATGCAGTTTGAGGTTATACAGGTACAAAACACAAGTAATAAATAGTGTGTGAAGATTATGTAATTCTGGTGAATTACTGAAGGCTTCCCTTGTCTATATTGTCGAGAGGAGCATACTATGTAATGTATTACAGTAGAATAAATATATATATATATACATATAGTACAAATAGGTTGACAGATGGTGAGTTTATACAGTAGACGTGCATCGCCATGTTACTTTTCAACACACTGTGACCAATGAGACGGAAAATCAATGCACGTCAAAGTTGGTTGACGTCAGGAGGATTGTAGGGAAATTGCCAGACGTTAGTTACGGTTTTATTTTGGTCCTGTTGGAGGTTTGTAATTTACGAGAGCTTAAACGCGTGTTTTATTGCAATTCATATTGTTAAATCTAATAACACTGGGAAATGATCAGTGTTTCTATGCTATTATAGCAATGGGAAAAGTTAAATTATAATATGTGCGGTGATTCAGTATGTCAGTGTAGTGTGGTAAAATAGATCAACGTTGTGTTGTGCCTAATTATGTACGCAGTACGAATGACGAGTGATTTTTTGAGTAACAAACAAATTAAATGTAACTTTATGATAGTGCGGAGAGTGATGACGATCAGGGACATTGCGGGACATAAGTGTAAAATATGTATGGTTTCGTGACAAAATGTTACCCCACAAATTACCTCCAGTTCATAGCCCTCCACACAGTCCGAATCTGTAACTTGTATAAGTAATATTTTAATTTTGGTGTTGTTCGGTTAGATCTTCGTGCAATTAAACATGTTTTCATGATGAAATATTATGATTATATCAGGAATATCACGAGAAAACATTAAATAGCAAAACAAAATAACGAAACAATACTTAAATTCAGAATATTATGTATGAATACACACTCGCACCCACACCCAATAGTTACTGTGATAATGTATATTAAGCATAGCCCCCTCGCAGGGAAAAATACGAGCAGCAACAGGCATGCTAGCCGGACTGTAGTAGCACAAACATATTGCGAAGAAGTGAAGTGAAGCCTTGAGCGCTTCTAAACAAACCCCGCCAGGCAGGACGAATGCACCAGATATTATGGCTGGAAATGTGGCGGATCAGGCCTTTGTCATCGTAACACTGCACCAGCAAGATGTCCAGAGATGGGGGCATGCCATCCGCCGACATACGTCTAGTCTTCAGCCTACGGCATCGTGGACAAGGCAAAATCAGGGTGGCCTTTTATATAAACACGTAATTTAACAACAGATCACATTCATATCTAACACAATGTAACCACGTAATCTTAGTGAGAACTCCTCCGATTTAACAAGTAACAAACATTCTGTAACGAGTTTTAAAACATATTGTAACAAGATGTAATTTATATTGATTGCAATACAAACGATAGTGAATATACTCAAGTTCACCATTAAGTACGCCAAACCCCAACATGTACAATTAATACAAAATATAACTATCCATATTAAAGCCACAAACATTTAAAAACGTAACAAAACGTAGCCAAACATTATGCACCGAGACAGAGTCCCAGTGCCAGCAGGGATTAAATCCCCAAAACTGTCATTCAAGGTGCACGGGCAGTATTTTTTTGGTGGTGACGCGAAGAGTCACGCATCAGCAAAGCTTGGAGTTTCCCCAAAAATGATTTTCATGTGTAGCTCATTTGCACTGAGAAATAATGTGTTTTGCAATTTAACTTATTTTCATGCTATTTGTAATATTGTATCATGAAAACATGTTTAACTGCGAAAAGATAAAAGTGAACATCACTTACTACATTGACAATGTTATCAATACAATAATTTAAATAAGGTGTAACTAGATCAGTAACTACTATGTAAATATCTTCGACCGAGCACGCACTGCGATCGTAACGCCTTGCGACTGGTCATGAACTAAAGATCAAGATGGCAGCCAGCAGCTGGCAATTCAAATAGATTGACACATACATACTGTAACATTCTTCAGTCATGTATAATTATTTCAGCTCCTCCCTGCCCCCTGGGAGAAACTTATACATACATACACTCGCAATTAGACAACAGCCCAGTGGCGAGCTCTCTCACCTCACCTTCACCCAACCAACACATTTTCCATTCTCTTCCTGAGCTTACCAACCCCTCTCACTGATACCAATTCCTCCCTCAGCACATTCCACTCCCTAAGACCTCACAAGCATGGACTGCCTACCCCGCTCCGTTCTCCTCCACACCCTCTAAAGCTTCTCACTGTTGTTTCCTCTTCCTCGAAACACCCCCTTACTTAGCTTGCAGTGTAGCCCTCCCCATCCTCCCTCTTCATTCACCACCCTGTACATCCTGACTGACTGTTCAACTTTCCTCCTGTCCCTCAATGAGCTCCACCCCATTTCATTCATCATCACTGATGGCCTATAGTTCCCTTCTTCCTCATAATCCTGCCCCTGCCTTCTCCACCTACCCTTCACCCATCTTGCTGCCCTTCTCTGCACCTTTTCCAGTTCTCGCACCATCACCTCCACATACGGATCCCATACTGCACCAGCATATTCTAACATTGGCCGTACCATTGTGCCATACGCCTTCTCCTTCACCTCACAGCTAACTCCCTTCAGCACCCTTCTTTCCCTCTCTGTTTTTTCCACATGAGGTCTCCCTGCAGTACAATCCCTAGATACTTATATTCTGCTGCTTCTGCTATCTCTTGTCCCTCCCATCTTTACATGTCCCTGCTTATCACCTTCGTCCTTGTAAACCTCATCACCTTAGTTTTCTTTATAGAAATACGATAGTGGGAAAGGCTATGATCTGGAGAGAAATTACGGGGTAAAATTTTATCATGAGTTTACATATTTATTTTCTTTACCCCACATTTTCTCTAATCTTCAAGCACTCCCCGCTATCGTATTTGTAGCTTGTATTGGTAATGTTTCCCTGATCTTCACAGCACTACCCACTACAGATTTTGGTGTTTCTATGAGTCAAATGTTTCCCCTTTATAAACTAATGTTCTGCGTAATTAATAGTGGAATTATACTAACTGCGGCACGCCCCCCCCCCCCCCCCCCCTCCTCCTGCTCGCGGAAAAAGACACTATTCTAGAATTTTACTGTTTAAGTGTCGGCAGGTTACATCCTGGAAGTTGGAACGGGAGGCATTTTGAATTCACGTTAGTTGCTGAACAGTTCTGGTTGTATGCTTATTTAAATTAATTTATATTATATTCCTAAGTTTTCCTATTTATCACAATTCTAGCCACAAGTGAACTCATTTGAGAGTGCTCAAAGAAAAGTTATATTTTTTTCCCATCGAAATTTATCATCACCAACGCAACTAAAACGAACACTGCTTCCAGAATACAGCGCTGTCCGTACCTGACACATCCGTAATATTCGATATGTTCCTCCATGTCTCCTCCTTCTTTTCGTTGTTTCTAAAATCTTCATTATCCCTATCGTACAGCACCGGTCTCAGACGTATACATTCAATCAACAATGCCTCTAGTTGTTCGTTTTCAACTTCCTCAATACCGTTTGCAGTTGCCATAAGCGACGAAAGTATCACGTAAACCCCACACGACAAAAAGGCAGGTCAATTTGTCCTTTGCACGCTACTTTGCCGTAATCATTATGTCCTTAAGAGTCACGCTCATTTGAATTATTGAATTGTCGTACACGTTTGTGTTGATTCCTAAAAAAAACTGCCACGGTTTCCATACTAAAGCAATTCAAAATTTTGCGAGAAGCTACTCGCTATACACACTTAATATCAAAAAATCGTCGCAAAAAGATTCTAGCTGCTGTCAATAATTTGCATAGGCTACATTCCACTTGGTACTGAAAGCACTGACCAGTACCATGCCAAAATAAACGCCATCAGTAAAAATTCGCACTGCAGTAGCGCTAAGTACTTTAACCGTATTCGGCGTTCGGAAATCGGTAGAAAAAAATCGCGTTTTCTCTCGTGGCACTGGCCCTCTCAAGTTGTGTGTGCATATATCTACGACATATTAATTTTTGTTATTGCAGACGTCTATCACGTATATTTTGTGACGGTAATGCGACGTTTGTGCTATCACAAGATGGTAGAATGTAATTACGTTACTTAACATATCAGCAAAATGTCCACGAACTAGCAGGACAAAGGCAACGAAGTAGAAATTGAGGTGAGTGCAACTATTTTGCTATCATCTTCGACTGGCAACACAGGGAATTTTCCTACATTGCTGCCCAGTACGAACATAACCCTGACGATCTATTAAGATCGTCAGGGTCTTTTGTCGTCTTTATCGGACAAGATAAAAATGTGGCAAACCCCATACCGATAGGGATATTGCTTTTTAATATAGTAGAGGAGATTGTAGAAATACTCCGGGTGGGATCGAATAGTCTCAAAGTTTTATTAAAAACGTCTGCAGCAGCGAAAGCTTTGGTCTCATCCAGCAAATTTTCTGAACATATGTTAAAGGCTTATATACCGACTTCACTGGTACAAAAACAGGGTTTAGTCTATGGAATTCTTTTAGATGTTTCGAAGGAAGACCTAGTGCGAGGCATAGAGTCACCTTTTCAGATAAAATCAATTCAACACATGAACAAGAAGTTTGTTGAAAAGGGACAGGTAGTATATAAACACACTAAACTGATATCTATTACTTTTCAAGGGCAGCTACTTCCTGATCGTATCCTTATCTACAAACATTTTGTTGTTTTAGGCACTGACCAAATATCCCATAGTAATAAACTGTTGTCCACGATGCGATGAAGATCACACACTGACGGATTGCTCTGCGCCAGTTTATTGTTGCCCCAACTGTTCAGGTCCACATAGTGCCATGGATGGAGACCACAGTGAAATGTGGACCCTAGAATCGGACATGAAATGTCTCATGGCGATGAACAATTTAACTTACCACCAAGATAAACTCCAGCTCTCATCTGCTTCCCATCCCAAGGAACGACATGACACTGTTTTTCGCCACGCTATTCAACAGGTGTCACAGTATGGCCAATTTTTCCCTCACGGTATACTGTAATCCAGCAAGCCTACCGACCCCGCCCTGTCGACTGCCACTAGCAATGTTGGATTTTCCTCCGCTAAGACTTTTTCGGTTGTGCTCAACTCTCCACGCAAACGACTCTTATCCGAAGCAACCTCTGGGCCCCGTCAGAACAAACTGAGGCCTATCCAGAATGATATTAAAATCCTGCAAGGCCTTCTTCGTACCACTCCTACCAAACTGTCTCGCCAATGGCTTTCTACTGTTTTCAATTTCATCCTGTCAAGACACTCTCAGTCAATGGTGATCTTCGCTGTGATAATGGTCGTCTGGATAACTCGCACTCTCCATCAGGCTCCGGCGACTCTCCATCAGGTGCAGACTCCTTGACTGGGCATCTCCAGGAAGCTGCTCTTAAAATAAGGCAGTGTGCCACCCTAGATGATGTCTCCTCAACCCTTGCACAAGCCAAATATGCTTTACAGCAAATATTGCATGATCTAGCTCCTGAGGCTACTGCTTATCAGTCTCTTCCTCCAGCATAAAATGAATATTTTGCAGTGGAATTGTCGCTCTCGTACTCAGCAGAAGGAACATTTGCAACATTATGTGATGGCACGCAACATTGATGTTATTATCCTTCAAGAGAGACACCTACATTTTGATCATCGAAGAGCAGTCATCTCTTGCTATCGTTTTTATGGTAATGCATCTCCTTATATCCATCGTGGGCTGTATCGAAACACATTCCCTCTGCACCGGTGTCCATTGATTTTGCTCATACCGAAATTGAGCTTATTGGTTGTGTGGTTCACCTGGGTGCGAAGAAATTTAATATTAACTCTATGTCCCACCCAGACACTCTGTCACCGAACACGATTGGGATTTGTGTTTGATTCCCTACATGATGATGCTGTAATTGGTGGCGATTTTAACTCCCAACACACTGTCTAGGATGACTCTATCATCGACCGAGCTGGTGCCCAATTGGCTAACTCAGTGTTAAATTCCCGATTCTCTGTCCTTAATATGGGCCAACACACCTTTATGTGCACCTATGAGCGACGAAGTACAGCGATCGATTTAACCATTTCCTCATCTACCATTGTGCTCTATTTCTATTGGGGGAATGACACTGATCCTTTGGGCAGTGATCATTTTCCCATCTTTATCCATCTCTTGCCCAAGATGGTGAACTATTCTGTGTCCTTGCCTGTGTCTTTGGTATTCTGCATTGAATTATCGAAAGACAAACTAGGATGCGTACACACAATCTCTGATCCATTTTTTACATGAAGAACCAACCTCATTTGCCTATCTTCAATGCCACTATGATTATCTCGAACATTTTTGTCAGGAATCCATCACCATGTCGACCCCAACAAGGGCGACTGGCGGTGTCTTTCGACATTCTAAATGCCCCTGGTGGAATGATCTCTGTACCTTTCATAATTCTCTGCAGCAAACAGCTCTTTGCAACTATTGCCATACCAGCACTAAGGATCACTTTTTACATTATCTGCACGTCCATGCCAAATTCCAGCGAGTTGCGTGGTCGGTCAAACGGGACTGCTGACGACATTTTTGCTCCACTATCACCAAATATTCACCATCTCATCAAGTCTGGAATAAAATTTGTAGTATAAAGGGCAACATTTTCCCTACTGTGTCCTCTGACATTCCTCCATCTACGCTCCCAGGTTTTCATCAAATGCTTGCCCCCGATTATGTTCCTCTTCCCACTGAAGTTGTGTCTCTTGAACACATTGCTACCAGCGATAGGGAGGTGCTGACTGGTTCCAGGCATTTGATGTCCGACATCACTGATGATGAACTCCTTTCTTCCCTACGACACAGTTCGTCAGCGCCAGGCATATATGGTATAACCTACAGACATCTACAGGAAATGCCTTTCTTAGGTCACTCCTGTATCAAGCCTATTTTCAACTAAGTCCTTCGTACAGGGAAGATTCCCTCACTGGGGAAACTACGGCTTGTCGTCCCCTTTAAGAAGGCAAATAAAGTTGTATGTGAGCCTGAGACTTTTCGCCCCATTACTCTCATGTCCAGTCTGGAGAAAATCTTTGAACGTATACTTAAACTAAGACTTGAGTTGTGGCTCGAGGTTAACTCTTTGTTGCATCCGGATCAATTCGGTTTCCGTAAAGGATGGTCCACTGTGGATGCTATTGCCACTTAGGGTGAAACAGGCATTTGCACACAAATCAATTTTATTTTCCCTTTTTTTTGGATATGTCCTCTGCTTTTGATTCTGTTCTTCTCCCCAATTTGCTTGTTGAATTGACGTTCATAGGGCTCCCTGGACCTTTTGCTTGTCTGATCCACAATCTCTACTCTTCTCATATTAGTGATATCAAGGTTGGCCATCAATTCTTTACTGGCAGACACATTATGTTGGGCTGCCTCAGGGTGGTATTTTGAGCCCCTTGCTGCTCCTCCTCTATATCCAGCATATTACATTTAACATTGGGCCATGAGTTTGTAGCTGGACGTATGCTGATGATGTTATCTTATATTATGAGGATGCTGATTTGTTGACAGGGAAAGACATGTTTAATTGGTCTTTGGAATGTCTTCAGTTGTGGCTTGAGACAAAGAATCTTGTCTCTTAGCCCAGGAAAGACCAAAATACTATTGTTCACCAGAAAACGCATCCAAGAGAATGGGGCCAGGATCACCTATGCCAATACCAACCTTCCCGTTGTGGGCTCACATTAGTATTTGGGCATTTATCTCGACTCAAAATTGAAATGGCTCCTGCATATGAAGCATCTTACTGCCAGAGTACATGTTGCAATCTCTATTTTAAAGGCAGTCAGCCATACACGCTGGGGTGGTGATCCGAAGATGTTGCTTCTTATCTATACCTCGTTCATACGCTCATGCATGGACTATGGCTTCCTGTTTATGAGACGTGTTAGTTTGCATCTGTCAACGACACTACAAAGGTTACAAAACATATGTTTGCGTAGTTGCCTCGGTCTGATGCATTCCACTTCTGTAACGGCTATGCATCTCGAAGCCTACATCCTTCTGTATTACCTGCATCAAGATTGCATTGCTACAACGTATTGGATCAAATCGAAGAGTTACACGATGCATCCGTGTCATCGACTTTTGGATTCTCTTGTTTTACATCCCATAAAACATCCTGTGCAACATGCCACTGATCTTCCTTTACACTCAAAACCACTATGTGAAGTTGTTGGATTTTGAATATGTCTCTTGTCGATTTGCTATCTTCACTCTTTACTATGGCACTAAACACGAACTCCTTCAGACAGAAGTCGTCGTCGAGTATAACTGCCATTTGGCTCACCATGTTGAGGATCTGCATATTTATACTGATTGTTCTAAGACTTTTGATGCGATGGCTTGTACCTATTTTGATCCTTCGCGAAAGGCAACAGGAGTATTCAAGCTCATGCCTATTGCATCCCTTTTTTATGCGGAGGCTTATGCGATTCTTGACACAATATGTTATGCTTCTGCCAGCACCTATGGGAAATGCTAGATTTATACTGATTCACGGAGCGTTCTTCAAGCCTTACAGTGTTACCTACGCACATCTGTCTATGATAATATTGTTCTGCAGATCAAACATGCCTTGCGTGTTGCCTCCCTACAGGGATCCATGTATTTTCTGTCATGGCTTCCTAGTCATCTTGGTATTAACAGCAATGAATGGTCGATTCTATTGCCAAACTGGCTTGTCACTCACCTCTTCCTCTGGAGAAATGTTATACAGCAGGCTCCTGAGCCTGGCTCGCCTCTCTGTGAGAAAACTGTAGGAGCAGCAGTGGCTTATGGCTAAAGGTCATAGCCCTTACGGATGTATCCAACCACACCTTCTACAGGTTCCTTGGTTCTGAACTCATCATGACAGTCGCAGATTCTTTACTAAACTCTCCAGGTTGTGACTGAATCATGGGAACTCCAAGGCACATTTACACCGCATTTCTCTTTGTGAAGACACCTGCTGTGACTGCGGAGCAAACGTCGAAGATATGAATCATATGCTGTTTCAGTGCCCCCTCATGAAGGGCAGAGACAATTTTCTTGCTTTTCTGTGGCAATGCGGCTTTTTAGTCATTATCACCTCTCTACTCTACTTTCTACATCTGATATGGAGATCTATGAGCTTATCTATGGATTTCTTCACCGGAACACGAGATGCATTTATGCTAAGAATCAGTATCAGAGATGAGATCTGTGTTCTCTCGCATACGTTGATGTTGCATATCTTGGCTTTGACACTGGCTGAACGGGTTTTAACCCAAGGCCATTTCCTCCTCCTGCTGGAGAGCATGGAAGAAGAAGAAGGAGTACTGTAACCAAGTGGAACACTCGTTAGTAGTTTTCAGCATGAATAATGGTATCTGCTGTAAGTAATAAAGCAATGATAGCCTTAAACATTTTGTAAATAGGGATGGATAAATTTCCATTTAATTTTCGTATGATTCAAACTCGTCAATTGATTATGAGATCAAAGAATGTGAAAATATACTTTCCAAAGGCATATGTTTTTATTGACATATATGTTTTTATTATATGTCTCTCTCTCTCTCTCTCTCTCTCTCTCTCTCTCTCTCTCTCTCTCTCTTTTTTGTACATAATATAATAATTACTAGTTCTATAGCATGTAACATTACTCTTTGAACAATAAAACTGAACCGAATAACACAATAACTTGCTCATTTTACATCGCTCCATCGCCGCCATGTTGCCTCGTCTGTTTTTACTGAGACTGCCTGACCTTCTACATGTGGACCATGAAATAATTTTACAGAAAAGGTTTCACTTGGGCATAAGGTGGGTAGCATTTAAACTGTTTGAGAACTATCTAAATCTAACTTACGTGTTTATGATGCTGTAGTCTATTTGGGCTGACTACATGCCCCTACATAAATAGAAACTATTGCAATAAATTGAGAACACTGGAGCACATGAAACACTTGAGGTGTTAACATGGGTGGAAGGCCCCTTTGTCGAGGTCTCTCCTTTGTAATGCCAATGTGCTAGTAAAATCCTAAATTTAGGGTGCAAATATGTGGAGAAAATACGATGTCCGCCAGCTCAATTATAGGGTAGTACGGTGTGTGGAGAGGTTTCCAAGCGATAGTTCTGCAACAAGCATATTTGGAAGAAGTCTAGATGCGAATATTTAGCTATTTTTATTCGAAGAAAATGCAGCCAACTCCACCGGATAGCAATGTAAGGGCTATGCTATTGCTTCTTACACAATATAAAACTTTAACATTTTACTTTATATTTCCTTTACTTTGACGAAACCATCCAATGCACTATAAAATTGCAAAATTCAAAGTTGGAAACAATTAAACATCGGTTTATCGAGCTTCGTAAAAATGTGTATTTGGTTATATAAGTCATTATCATATTGTCAATGAATGCATTTTACGTACCTTTTTTCTAATAGGCGTATTATTTGTGTTAAAAGTTTGTTTAAAAAAAAACTCACTTGTTTACTTTATTCGAAAATGTATTTCCCACATAACCTCTGTTAGATTCTCGGCAAAATGGATGCTTGACTTTGACATTAAATGCCAACTTATCGAAATCGTAAAGTCAAGAGAGCTTGACTATATACCTGTGAAAGTTCCATTGTGTCAAGTTCCATAAGAAATAACATGTCGGAAAGCAAATGTAAAGTCAAATGGTAAAGTCAAATGTTAAAGTTTTCAATTGTGTAAGGGCCTTTACTTACATTCTCAAGTAAGGTTTCTTTTTGAAGAGCACTTATAATTATGAGAGATATAAAATTGATTTCTCTTGTCCAAGAATTTATTATTTCATGCACGAATTGAAGTTGGAGAGTAATTTAGATTGACTCTTGGGAATACAAATGCAGTATTTGAGGGCACGAACTTTAAGGCCCAGAGGCCTAGACATCAAATCATTTTTTTTTAAGCCTACCAGAGGTAGTTTTCAAAACTATAACTTAAGCTTTTTGCTCCACTATCACCAAATATTCACCATCTCATCAAGTCTGGAATAAAATTTGTAGTTTAAGGTCAACATTTTCCCGTTGCATGGCCCCATTAGGTCCAGGTTTATGGTCTCAAACAGTTGTTTCTGTAGGCGGGGCTGTTGCTGCTGTAACACATCTGTCCTGCATGATTTAAATGTTTGGCACATAACACATTTTCGCACGTAGCTTCATAGATCGCACGAGAGTCCTGGCCAGAAGAAATGTGGTCTGATGTTTCGGATCATCTGCTGTGCACATGGGTGCCCTGCTATGTTACTTGTGTGTGCGTGTTCCTATACTTTCACTCTACATGGTGCAGGCACAACAGATGCCATTTCGTGTTGTTGTTTGCTGCACACATTTGCAGCCTCCCTTCCATCACACGCCACTGTTCCACATGTGTCTCGCACACTTCTCCTTTCTCTCTCTTGCTACTGTACAGCTGCCTTGCACCTCGACTATTTCCCGGTACAGTGCATCTACATGGATATCACTATCTACAGCTCATACCTGGTTTACTTGAACCTCTCGGAATAACTCGTGCATGGTGGGGGGAAGAACTTCATCCCATTCTGCATCGTCTGTAACCACCGGGTAAGTTTACTGCGAGCTTCTTTCATCGCATATAGACAACTGAAGCACCTGTTTTCTGTTTGTAACATGAAACATTTGTATTCCAGGTAGGGCTGGTACTTTTTAACCGCCCATTCTAGTGCCGACATTTTCTGCTCATTTACATCATATCTACGCTCTACTTGTCCCAATTTTGCGCTGGCGAAATCGATGACTCGCTTTGTGCCGTCCTCAGTGCATTGATACAAAACAGCACCCAGCCCCTCCTGACTGGCTTCCACCTGCAAGTAAAGGTGTTTGCCTGGCTCATAATGTGCTAGTTTGGGGAAAGAACTGAAACTTTTCTGTACTGCTTGGAATTAATTTTATTCTGCAATCTCCCCACATGAACCGCTTCTGGGGCGAAAGTAGATCCGTGAGAAGGGCAGTAATTACTGAGAAATCTTGAATGAACTCCGTCAACCAATTAACTAAGCCAAGAAACTTTATGAGCTTTTTTTTTGCGTGTTTGTGGTGCCGGTTGGTTCTCTATTAAGTTCAAATGTTCTTGGTTAGGTGTGTTTCCGTCCTCGTCTACAATGTGTCCTAAAAATCCCAACTTTCTTTTACCCAAATGGCATTTATTCGCGATGCAGGCAAGTTCATTAATTGCGTGCCTCTCTAGTACAATGGAGACGCGATGTATGTGCTCCTCCCAACTGCTCGATCAAATAATCACATCGTCCAGGTATGCTAGCTTAAAGTCGCCGATAAACCTGACCAGCACACAGACCATCATTTACTGAAAGGTAGTAGGTGCTCTTATGAGGCCAAAAGGCATGCTGCAAAAATGGAATCGCCGCCCATCAGGTGTCATGAATATGGTTTTCTCCCTGTCTTCCTGTTTGACAGGAATGTGCCAATATCAGCTTCTGAGGTCAAATGACGTCATTACCATTGCCTTGCCGAGTATCATGAGCATGTCTTTTACTAGTTCAGACATACATACACTCGCTATTAGGCTACCGTCCGGTGGCGAGTTCTCTCACCCCTCCTTCACACAACCAACTCCTTTTTACCCCTTCCTGAACTTACCAACCCCTCTCATATATACCAATTCCTCCCCTACACATTACACTTCCTCACAGACCTCACAAGTATGGACTGCCTACCCCGCTCCATTCTCTTCCACACCCTCTGAAGTTTCTCATTGTTGTTTCCTCTTCCTCTAAATACCCTCTTACTTTATTTGCAGTGAAGCCCTCCCCATCCTCCTTCTTCATTCACCACCTTGTACATCCTCACTAGCCATGCAACTTTCCTTCTGTCCCTCAATGAGCTCCACTCCATTTCTTTCATCATCATTGATGGCCTATAGTTCCCTTCTTCCTCATTATCCTGCCACTGCCTTCTCCACCTACCCTTCACCCATCTTGCTACCCTTCTCTGCACCTTTTCAAGTTCTCGCATCTCCACCTCCACATATGGGTCCCATACTGCTGCAGCATATTCTAACATTGGCCATACCATTGTGCCATATGCCTTCTCCTTCATCTCACAGCTGACCCCATTCAGCACCCTTCCCAGCATAACCAGAGCCCTTCTTCCCTTTGCAACCATCCTCTCTACCTGTTTTTCCCATCTGAGGTCTCCCTGCAGTACAATCCCTAGATACTTATATTCTGCTGCTTCTTCTATCTCTTGTCCCTCTCATATGTACATGCCCCTGCTTATTACCTTCTTCCTTGAACACCTCACTACCTTAGTTTTTCTTATATTTATGTTCATTTTATTTTCCTGGTCCACAACCATATCTTGTCAATGTCCGCAGCAAATCCACACCCCCACCCCCCTCGACAACTGCAGCATACACATCACAATTATCTGCAAACAATCTTATATTTCCCCTAATCACCAAACCCATTTCATTTACCAATATGGTAAATAAAAAACGAACCATCACACTTCCCTGTGGTACCTCTAATGTAACCTCCTCTTCCTCCGATATTGCCTCCCCCACTTTCACCCTCTGCCATCACCCCCTGAGGAAGTCCCCAATCTATTCCACTACCCTCCTGTCCGGTATCAGAGCCTCCACTGTCCTAATCAATGTCCCATGGGGCACCTTATCAGATGCCTTCACAAAATCTATGAAGCAGGCATCCACATGCTTTCCCTCATCAACTACCTGCACCAGATCCTCTAGTAACCCAGCCAGCTGTGTCTCACATGAGTATCCCCTCCTGAAACCATGCTGAGACTCCTCCTACCAATTCCTATTGTTCATAACCCTAACCACATACTGCACCACCAGCATCTACATTACATTTCCCGTACTTGATGTTAGACTCACTGGTCTGTAGCTACCAGACCTCCCCCTATCCTCTCCCTGCTTGTGTATAGGTACCACGATAGCATCCTTCTAATCTTGCGGTAACTTACCCTCTCCTAAGGACTTTTTAAACAGTGCCTCTAAATATTTCACCAACTCCCTGCCACCAAACTTTAGTGCTGCGTTTCCTATCCCATCTGGACCCTCTGCCTTACTGCTCTTCAAACTCGTCATCTTAAACTTACTAAATACCCCCCAAACCCTATTTGCCCCCCTATTCCAATCCTCCTTTGCCTCAAACACTGGCAAGTACTGTCCTTGCAGCATCTCCGATTTTTCTTGGTCATTTGCCGCATGCCTACCATCCCTTCCTGTTAGCAAAGGGATCCCTTCCTCTTCTCCTCCTAACCACCTAACACACCTAAACAATTTCCCCCATTCCTTGCCTTTTCCTTTTTCCACCATGTTCCCCAGAAATGCGTTCTTTGCCCACTTGATCTTCCTTTCAAGCTCCCTACCCACTTGTTTCTTTATTTCCTTAGATCTTATCATCCCTTCATTTCTCCACTTAGCATATAATTTTCTGCACTACCACTTCATTTTCAAAATCTCCTGTCCATAATATGGCCAATCTCCCCTAGTCCATGACCTTTTCAAAGGCACAAATTTATCAAATATAATCTCCATTAATCTTCTAAATCCCCCCACAACCCCTCTACACCCACCACCATAGACCATTTTTTAAACCTATCTTTCAGGAAGATATCTACCACCTTCTTGTCTCTCTCCCATACTGCCACACCAACTTTTCTGCCATTTGCTCTGCCCTCATCCTGCCAATCCCAATTTCCACAATCGGGATATGGTGGTGATATAAGTTGGCAGATCTTTACATGTGGCTTTGTTGATCGGATGGAAATCTACGCAGAACTGCCAACTCCCGTCTTTCTTGGGCGCATCTCTCATTTAACAGGCATTGCATGGTGTTTCTATATTCCCATGGCACTGAGAGGTCTAGCTCGTCCAGAGCTATGGCAGGTGTGTCCCCAGTTAGTCGGAGTTAAGTTACACACAGTCCGATATTCCTTTCGCCCGAGGTTAATTCACAGTACCGTAGGTTCAACCACCATATTCTGTCCCACCAGCCAGGGAATCCCCATTATGACATTTTCCCTGATGTCATCTGACACATAGGCCATGGTCACTATCTCGCTATCACACAAGTGCATCATGATGGATACCTCACCAACAATCTCACCTGTGTTGACGGGTGGCTAGCTGGATGGTTGTTGTTCTGGCAGAATGTCACTAACATTGATGATGTTTGTCCCGATGAAGTTGTGTGATGAAGCTGTATCGATCAGGACCCTACTTCGATTATGTTCACTACAATTTCAATGTGGATGAAACTACTATTATTGCCTGTAATTTTTGCTAGCAGAATTTGTTGTGTTGGTTCTGAATTGGTTGGTGGTGACTCGGGGGTGAGTGGCGTCAGGCCGCTCTACCCCCATTGTCCGTTTCCCTTCGGTTGTGGTTTCTGTTCCTCCCTTGGTGCATAGTACACCCAGGTTCGGCATTCATTGCTCCAATGCAGACCCCCATCCCACCAGCAAGGGTGAGGAGCAGCAATACAGTCTGTAAAAACTCTTGCACGATAGTGTGTAATACAGGCGCTAGGGCGGTAGATTACTCTGCCCGTGCGGAACTCGCATTAACTTCCAGGGTGTCCCTTAGTGACAATTCAGGGTGGTACGCCCTTACTAGAATGATTTTTTGAGTGGTAAAGTCGTACAGGAACTCCTCTGCCTACTCCTTCATGATTACTTGGCTGCATGCTAGGAGAGACGTGAATGTGTTCGCGAACCAGCACTTGAGTTTCATGCTGAATTCCTCCCAGGTTAGGACGTAATGCGCAATTCCACACCACCATGATTTGGCATCAGCAAAAAACTTTCCCCAATGCAGTGGGGCAATCTTCTCAGTCTATTCTGTATCTGTTGAGTCGGACTTTACAGTCCCGTAAGAAGGACACAGGATCCTCACTAGCTGTGTCGGCATACGTCGGCAATGACTGAAATCGAGCAGGCAGTGTGTGTTGCTGACTGCAACGGTAGTGTTTCCCGGCTGTCTGAAATACATTTTTCACTGTTGATAAGTTGGTCGCAGCGGTTGGAATTTCCTGTAAGAGTGGCATCGACTGTGCAGAAAGGCAGAGTAAAACCAGTTCCGGTGTACTTGGGCGATGCCCCTCAGTTCCAAAGTGGTAAACTTAGTTGCCAAACTCTCTCCTATGTTGCTGCAGTACGCTCTCGGCCCTGAAAAACAGGTGTTGGGTGGATTCCACCCTTGATTGATGCTGTTGTTGTGTATTGGCATTCCCGTTACCTGGTTCCATTCTGACATCTGTTTGTCTCCGGTAGTCTGGAATTATTAGTTCCGGAACACAACTTGTACAGTTGATGTAAAAGGTTCACAGTTTTGAGTGCTACCACAGTGTGATACATCCTTTGTGGTATGCTCGTTTACAGTCTACACATGGGAAGGTATATGTTCCTTTCCCGTCGCACCAACTGGAGTGTTCGTATATCCAGAGTACTCTCCTGAAATGTGAAGATGGTTGTTCTTGGTCTGTGGAAATCGCTGGGCATGTGCACAGTACTGGTGGACAAACCAGGTTTATAAAGCCTTTCACTTGTTGTGGTTTCAGGCAGTGCATACACACGTCTTCTGCTCTTCCAACATTGATGTCCACCAAAGCACTGTTGCGAATTTCTATGTTGACTATTTCTTCTCCCCATTGCACGTGGTGAGTAGCGATAGAATCGTGGCAGATACAATTTTAATCTTGTATTAAGCCCAGTGAAAATGGATCCAGAGGTGGAGTCGGGAGCAAGCAGCTCGTGCACAGTGATGCAGGATTACAGTTGATTATCTGTTAGTCGAAATTTCCCTGGTCGCGAATGTGGCATGGTTGATGTGGAGAAGCCATGTTGTGTTTATCTTCTGTCGGACTACATGGTTACACGACTCGCAACTGTCACCCATGAGGCATGATGTGGGAGAAGTGGTCCTGCCGACACAACACGATGATGGCTGATGGGGGGTTTTAGGTGGCGTTCTCCCCTTAGCACTGGACTGTCCCAAAATGGTGGAGTTGGATGGCGTCACTTGGCCTGGTGATCGATGCAGTGGTGCGCTGGTCTAATATGGCCGAATTTTGTACTGCAGGTGAAAATGGTGATTTTGGCACCAAAAATTTTCCCTAGCCCTGTTGCTGTTTCCTGAATAAAACACAGTAAATGGAAAACACTAAGAGCGGAAGTAATGGAAGGATATTTTGCCAGAAAAGATGTTTAGGCAGACGGGTGTGTGTCGCCCCACATTGGGTGCCAATTGACATCTCACAGTTTTGGTACATACATCAGAAACATGTGTGAGGTTAGATAGGAATGAGGTTGTTGAGTTTTCACCGGTCGGGCATCAGTGCTCAGTGGTAGAGCACAAATTTATAATGTAGGGTCGTGGTATCGCCAGCCCACATGGCCATCCCTGATGGTCAGCGTCTAAATTTCAGCTGATGTACTATAATACATGAAAATGCCTGGTCTAGTGAAGGTTGTTTAGCCCCCTTCCAATGCTTTACTCACTCCTGGGGAAGATTTTAGAGGTCACATCCACACCTTTGTTATGTCATGTATGATTTATATACAAATGTTAAAAAGAAGGTAAAACAGCAGATACACTGCAAATGTACAAAAAATGCACATCCTGATGCTAAATCATTTATTCTAGGTGATTTCCCAGAGGAGCACTGAAATGCAATGTTAGCCACTCAGCTTGGTGAGCTTTTACACTGAGAAAATGGTGCTAGGTCTACAAGGTTATGTTGAGAAGTTTCACCCTGGCCGTGTAGCAAATGGGCCAGGGTTGTAAGGTGGGACTCGCTCCAGGTTTTACAAAGAACTTAAATGATTCAGAAAACAAGGAATTACATTACGGAAGCTAACTGACTGGTTGCCAAAGATGAAGGCCCGGAGCGGTGCGACACATCAGCCATCTCACGAGAAGACAAAGATGCTACTTTTTTCCTAATTGAGGCAGAGCTTCCTGGTTTTCCGAGCCTTACTGCGAATATGACATGACCCTTATTACTGTTACAAATTGTGATGAATGGAATGATTCAAATAGATGCAGTGCTGATGGGATTAGAAAACATAAGAACACTTTCATGTTTATAATAAACTTCCCTTAAAAAAGTATAAAATTTATGGATGAGATGTGCCTTGTACTTAAAACTTAAACTATAATTACATATATTTTTAATTGGAGCTCTGACTGCTCACAACTCACCTTTCATTACATTTATTATTTCCATATCCTAAGAATTACGTGGTTTTATTTGCATATTCTCTTAACGCCAAAAACACAAATTAAATTTCAAACCAAAAAAAGTAGGGTTAGTTGGCCATTTGGCTCTTCTGTTCACATAACACTGGCAGCTGAAATAAGTTATCCCTGCCCAGAATATTGGATATGGTGATGTCAGCCATGAGCCTGAAGACTGTTTGCCACACGCTCCATGAAGTTAGTCCACGGCCCATGTGATCAAAGTTATTCGATCACCGAGTGCTATGTGCGTGCACATGAGATGTCAGAGTTATGTTTATGTTTTTGAAGGGTTAGGAATGGCACGTGTTTTTATTTAATTTTTTGAAAATGTGATAAGTGATGTGTTTCTATTTTATTTTTGCACTGATCAGTAAAATTCATTCCATGTAGTGCATAATGTGCACCAATACATTAGAACAGGGTAAAACATTATTTTATAATTTATTCCCAATCAGTATTTGATGTGCATTTGAGGGTAATGTTGTGTACACGGTGGTTCATATACATGTGTCTATCGTTTAATTATCTTCTGTTCCTATCCTCACAAAGTACAAAGGCAGTTGCCTTATAAAGTGCTGCGTTAGTTTTAAGTGTGTTTTGTTTTGTGTATTCATTATTAAAAGTGTCAGTGTGTGCTCACATGATGTGCAGAAGTCACGCCGAGAACCCACGAGTTTGTGTCCATGTTTAAGTTTGCATGATGCACGGAAACTAAGAATCAGGCCAACATCATAAAACACTATAACAAGGTGGCTACATTTTTCATCACATGGCCTCACATGTAGTTGGGAAAGATGGTGGTTTAGAATCTTTCCAAGTGACGCCATGGATATGTTGTGACACTACAAAATGGTAACAATCTAAACAACATCACCATTCTTTTCCTAACCATACTTGTATTTATATTAAAAATTATTTTAAGTGTTTTATTATATGCAATAGAGTTTTATAAGGGTTAAATTTTTGTTTAGATAATAAGTTGTACTCGGGAACCATCCCGCTAATTCCTTGCTCCCTGCAAAGATGCTCGCCACTAAGTGTTTAAGTTTTGTGTGGCAACCTAGCATGCCGCAAACATACTATTTTTAATATATTTTTATTGAAGGGTTTTTGTATTTTTACAAAGCAATATTATGAGCATTCATTTCACTTGCATGGCTACGAGCCATATCAATTTATTATTAATATTATGTTGTATGCCTGTCACATAACATGATCCGAGGCAGGAGTACCAGCCAACCCGCAGGCTCTGCGCCAACGGCCATTAGTGAGTAGCATCCGAACTTTGTCGTGGGGTGGTCGCATCGCCAAACCGTGTCGGGCCTTCATCATTTGATTCACCATTTATCATGTAATTCTGTTTAGTAAACGTTTAATATGGAAACCTTTGTATTTCTAGCATGGAGCGAGAACCACTCTACATCTATGGTCCGTTTGTTTTGGCCAGAGCACAAAACAATAGTTATTCCATGCAGGCCATGTTCCTTTTAATTTTTGTGCATGTGGTCGCCCACTTGAACAGCGAACTGTAAAATTATTTGCCCAGTAAAGGGATCACAAGGTAAATAAATCAATGTGTGTTAAACGCTGCATTCGTATTTATCTCTGGTCGAGTTTCGACCATTTAACCTACAAAATGCACCAAAGTACTTATTTTATTGTGGTGTGGGGACACCTACATCCCTTCGGGAGTGAATGGTTGTAGGGGGAAGGCCAAAAGCTCTCACTAGACTAGGCTTTTATAGGATTTAGAGCAGCAATGTCTACAGCAGCAGTACTTCTGGAGGCAGAGGACATTGGTGGACACGTCTTAGACCATCGGCCAAACGACCCCTGCACCATCGTGCTCTCCCTGAGCTGGGACCCTACCTGGAAGACCTTAAAGGATTCTTCATCGTCCAGAACCTTTCTCCCCCAATGGTCCTGCCAAGTGCCGTCAATTACAAAAATAAAAGTAATCCTCAGGAATAACTTCCTGCCATTTTCCTGCCTGCAAAATGCCTCTGTATTTTCCTACGTGCAGCTTATCCAGTATCATCAAGTGTAAAATGTCCTGTACTCATGTTCTATGTACACATTCCTCTATGGCCACATGTGACCACATGTTCAAGGTAGTTAGAGTCTAATTGAACCCCGGATTATTTAAAATTTTGCTACTGGAAAATCTCTCCCAAATTTCATGGTTTCCACCACTTCCGAATGACAAGGAGATGCTATACGACAGCAACTTGTTGGTGCCAACAACAGCATCGGGAAGACCATCATCTTGGGCCTGTGCATCATGGTATTGATTACTGCAGTCTGTGCCATCAGTCCTACTTCCATCTTGGGCTCGTCCAGGAACAAGGGGAGCGCAACACCTGCCAAACCCCTCCAACCACGTCGTGCGGCTCGGGCAGGGACCACCCCTTCCGCACCGTGTTCATGGCAGCCGCGAGACTGCATGACCTAATCCAATCACTGACTTTTATGAAGGCAACAGACATTACCGTGCCATGCTGCCGCGACAGAATACATCCACATTGCGCTTCCAAAAGAAACAACCAGCATGGATTTTCAGTTCAACATGCAGCCATAACGTGCAAGCAGTGCTAGAAAATAATACGCAGGGCTGGGATATATTTACTGCCCACCATCCACGCTGCAACTTTCAATCAACAACCATCGCATTTGACTCAGAATGGATACCAACAACCAGGGAATCATACAGGGAAACAGTAATCCGCAAGCCTGCATCACTCGCGGCAATTCATTTCACACCCACATCTGCCTCCAACACCACATTTTTTCAACTGAAACAATGTGCCTGAAAACAAGCCCAAACCTCACCATTCGTGCTGCAACCAATACAAGTTCTAGTGATCCAGCCAGCACGACAAACAGAGCCAACTCCATCAACAATCTCGCTATGCACTGTGACAGCCGCAACACAACATTCCAACATTGAAAATCAACTGTTAGGCTCCAGAGCACAACACACTGTCATAACCACCTTGGCATTGGTATACAACATGCCACACGGACAGTAGGAAAAATCAATACCGGCCGCAGCTGCCGCACAACCCAGCACGTGTCTGAGTGCAAAAACGAGTCAACTTCGACCAATTATCCAAAAAAGTAGCAGAATGGAACTCTGTCACCGTTACGACCACAGCACCCTGCAGATACTGTCCAGTTACCAGATATCACTGGCCCAGTGGATGTTGCAATCACCCGGTGAAGTCCATTCTTTGTACTGTCAGACACACAGTGACACAGTGCAATCCGACGAGTGAGGATACCACAATCCTGCAACAAGCATCATGGTATCCTGTCACCACTGAACGAACTGAATTAGTGTGCCTATGATAGAATGTTATCATGCACATGGTGTGTAAAACCAAGACAACCTGTATCGTGTTTACACTGAGTGTCAACAACAGCCGCTCATCAGGGCTGATGCACAGTTCGTGCGCAAGGTATGCAACCACATAGACAGCGATCATACAGGCAATTGTGTGTGCGTGTACATCGCAGTGCAACTGAACATTGCAAACTCAATGCGCCCTGCGTAATATGTAAAAATTCTCACATTCCACGCAGTCGCATCTCAACATAGCACATATGAAATATAATAAATAATGATAATAAATAAGCACTGTACATAAATAATTGACATGTGCCATCTCTCAGGAACGATATGGGTCGCCTTGCCTCTTGTGCAAGGCTGGGTTGAGATGATGTGTTGCCCA
This sequence comes from Dryococelus australis, assembly GCA_029891345.1. Lineage (NCBI taxonomy): Eukaryota > Metazoa > Arthropoda > Insecta > Phasmatodea > Phasmatidae > Dryococelus > Dryococelus australis. Next base: position 120,681,335 of record CM057000.1, on the reverse strand, counting down.
GCGCCAGCTCGATTGAGCAAATGTTGGTGTTGTGGGCCGACGACCACGGGGATTCCTGAAGATTGCCATCGTGCTGGTTGCGGTGTTTTTCGTGCACTTACCAGCACTGATGTTAAAATACTGGTTTCTACCACTATACAAGCATAAGGGTGGTGGCACTGTGGCCTGCCGTTAGCCAATGCTGCTTTTGAAACGTGCATTCTGTGCACTTAAGTTCTTATGGTAAAATTATCTGTCGGTCGGCCCCTCGGTATTAGAATAAAAGCAAAGTGGTTTCAGAAGTTTCACTATTGATAAATTTGAAATTGTTCCTTATTGCATATCGTAATGGGAAAACCATACAGACATTCAGTGTGTACTATGAAGTATACATCCCAATTATTTTCTTTGCAGTCTAGTGCCGTTTCGCGTATCCGTCCAAGTTCTGTTTAGCATATCCAAATTCGGCAACATTTTTTCCATATCGTGTATCCAAGCATTTCTTCCGCAAATTTTCTCTCGCGAATCGCAAGATGGTGTGCGCGAGATGTAAAATCACAATGTTGAATGCCAGGCAAGTTATTCATTCCTCGCCAAACATAAACATGTTTCTCATCATGCACGACATTATCAAATCGACGATGCAGTGTGAATAATACGGCAAAGGCGGAAAGAAATTGGTGGAAAAACAGGGGCTTATTTTGCTGGTGCCGACGGCGAATGGAAGACGGTGCCAAATACGACTATAAAGTGTCGGTGAGATAGGGCAGTTTCGTGGGCGATTCAAACTTGTCTCCGGGCAAGATAGTCGAGTTGTGTTTACTCTCGTGCCTGATAAAATACCCTCGACAGTAAACTATAGTGAACGAACTTTTGTGCTCGGGTAAGACGTTCGTCGCCTGGTCGAGTTTCTGCCGCCAAGTGTGCGTAGACTGGGTGTTGATATACCGGAAATGCAACTGCGGAGCGGGCAAAGTGGTCGAGATCGACGAGTCGAAATTGGGCAAACACAAGAACTGCAAAGGTCGCAAATGGGTTTTCGGTGGAATGCAGTGGTACAATCCAACGAAATTCTTCCTGGTGCCAGTGGAAAAGAGGAACACTGCGACCCTGACCAAAATCATTCGCGTGTGGATTGCTCCAGGCACGACGATAATTTCAGACTGCTGGCGGGGTTACAGCAACTTGGACATTCACAGCTACTGTCACATGCAGGTGTATCACAGGCGGAAATTTTTGTGCAGCGAAAAGAGCGGAATGGTAAGCACTCGAAACACACTAAATATGAAGAGGTAGTGAGACGCTGAGGTTGTACACTCAAAACATCGAGCGAAATTAGTGTTCTGTACGATACAGCATTCTCTTTGGCCGATGGAAAAAATCTTGGGTCGGCTACCTGGCCGAGTATGTCTGGAAAAAGAATAATCGGTACGGAGAACGACTGCATGCTTTGGTGATTCATGCCGCCGACATGTACCATCGTAATCGGCGCAGAGGAGATGGCAGCGAAGGCTATCCCAATTTCGACAGGTATCAGTTTGTTACAGTTGTTTATAATTTCTAGGCATGAGCGAGATTGAGTTGCTGTTGCAGTTTTAAAAAAGTAAATTGAGTTGCTGTTGCTATTGCAGTATAAAATTGAAGTGTGATTGAATTGCTGTTTGTTTCAGTTTAAAGAGTGATTGACGTGTTGTTTGTTTTGGTTAAAAAAAGTTTAATTGGGTTGCTCTTTGATTTAAATTAAAATTAATGTTTAATTGAGTTGCTGTTTGATTTAATTTACAGATGCAAATGAGACAGCGTAGCTGTTTATTTCAGCTAAAAAACAATGTTTAATTGAGTAGCTGTTTGATTCAAGTTTAAATTAATGTTTAATTGAGTAGCTGTTTGATTAAATTATAATTAATGTTCAATTTAGTTGCTGTTTGATTTAATTTAAAATTAATGTTTAATTGAGTTGCTACTCGATTCAATTTTATATTAATGTTTAATTGAGTTGCTGTTTGATTTAATTTACAGGCGCGAGTGAGACAGTGTAGCTGTTTGTTTCATTAAAAAAAAAGTTAGATTGACATGCCATTTGTTTCAGTTTAAAAAAAGTGTGGTTGGCATACTATTTGTGTAAACATTCATTCGCAATCTGGAAAAAAGCCCAAAATAGTTGAGTGGGTCACGATGGGTCCTCCTGGCGACGACGGATGTACTTGCATCTGTTGCATCTGCAAAACTTGGATCTGCCAGTTTCAATTATTGAGGTAAATTGATTTTTAAAAAATTACATTCATTCGCCATCCCGAAAAGGCATAGTGCGGTTGTGTCTGTCATGACTGGTTCGGCCGGCGGCGGATGCAATTGCATACGCTGTTGCTTTCACGGACTTTGGACCTGCCCGTTTCGAGTGCTGAGGTAATTTATAAAAACCCGTGATGACATATATATAAAACTTAGAAATCTATATGGTTAAATTTATTTTAAAAAATGAATTTTTAACTACAATGTTTTACCGTACCCTTTTTCGTGATTGTGTGCACGTTAACCTTTATATAATAAATGGTTAAAATTATTTTAAAAAAATTAATAATTAGTAAATATTCTCTTTAAAGTACATTAAAAATTTATGCATCGTGAATCGCGTCTATATAAACAGGGACGATAAAAGAGCTTAAGAAAAAATAATTTTTTGAATACGTGTTATGAAACTTATAGCAATAGATAATTTTAGCACCTGGATACACCGTGGGAAAAAAATGAAGTCTTTTACCCTATATTCTGGTTTCACTTGGATATGCTATAGGAAATAATTGGGTGTGGGTCGAAATTTCCCTCCCGACTCGGCTGGATACGCAATTCGAAACACGTAGGGCCTTGCCTCGACTTTTCGTATCATTGGATACGTAATACAGTGGTTTTTGAGCGATTTAGATACGCTATACGGAACAATCATCGATAAATTAAAGATGAACGCCCAAAAGTTGTTATACCGAGGGGACGTACTGAAGAGCACGGTCCCTGAGCAGTGTGCTGGATGATGGCGGAGGTCAGATTCATAACGACGCTCAGTTTCGTGCGGGCTAAAGTTGAGGGTGCGTTCAGATTCATGCTAGCTTATTATGCTTTTTGCCCTTACTCTAATACGAAGGTTATATAACACTTCTATATGCCCTCATAATTCCTATTAATTACATTACACATATTGGCGATATTCCAGAGGCTCTAAATGCTTTATTAACAGGGTCTGTGATGACGTCATGGGAATGCCGCCACCTTTCCGATTGTTTCATATAAACATGTATATGCAGGATGAACAATGTATGAAAAATGCGAAATGATAATTTAAAACCCTGTGCATTTATTATCTTAAAAACTCCACCCAAATCTGGTATTGGCGAGAGTACTGCACTTTGTCGTTCACAGAGCATCGGTTGCATAATGTAACGTCCTGTGAACACGCGTTTTCCTTGACATCACACCTATGGTATTCATATATGAGATGTAGCTGAATGCTAAAACCAGCTAAGTGCACCTTCATTCTGCACGCCTACAAGGGAATTCAGATTAAAATTTGTGACCACACGAGTGGCATCTTGACACAGTGAATGGGGTATATAAACTAGCCTTTTGAAACACTTCACATCATCGATACACTTATACTTCGGCCTACATGCCCGCCAACACACCCCAAATTAGACACACGTGTTATGGTGATGTACAGGCAGCCCCACGTTCCGACCTTTGTACTATCATCCGACGGTCATGGCTTCACAGGGACGCAATGCCAGGCTGCTAATTTTTGCCCGCACGAGTTTCCTCTTGTGAGAAATAGGTTAAACGACTGATTTGAAGTTACGCGATTTACGTCACTGGGAAAAACATTCGCTGTTCCCAGTTGCCTGCACCAATGTACTCTGGGCTGTTAGACACACCCCTGGCATGCACTAATGTGATAGCTGACTGTGGCGGCACAGATGGTCATAAGAGCACACGGAGCGCTAGTCTCATGTCATAATTACTAACCATAAATAAAATAAAAACACTGCACTAACCATGAATAAAATAAAAACACTGCAGGTAATATTAAAAAGACCATCAATAAAAACAAACACTTAACATTTCACTGCACTGAGACATGCACATAGGGAAACTGGTTGAGTGGACGCTGTTACTTTCTCGTGGCAGTGTGGTGAATGGCCTGGGAAGCTGACACATGGTACACTAAAGAGATTTCACACAATTCTGCACGTATTTTCGCGTGTCACATGACAGGCCTGGTCAAAAGAAATGCTTCTTAATATTTCTTATGGTGACGCAAATGTAGTGTTCAGGCTCGTCTCCCTGATCCTTTGTGCTACTGCAGTCATCTATTGCATTAGTGCACGCCGGGACGAGAACAACCCATAGTATGTTGGTATAGACCACAGAGGGTGATATCTATGCTTTTCCTCAGTGACCCAAATCGCGTATTTCACAATGGCCATTTTTGTTGATTTCCACCAAGAGATAACTCTTGGGGGAAATGGACAATCGATCTAACACTCCATCCCAGGAAATCCACGACAGTCATGTGATCTAGTCATTGGTAGGAATAAGTGAGCTGGCCAAACAGCAGTGATAATCCTCGCCATTAAAATCGGCACCACATCGGCAGGCCTGTTGGCCAAAGCAAAGTGTTGCGACCCCAAGAGACACAGTATTTGGATAGGGAATAGCTTACCCTACCTTGAATAGTAATGTCACCCATGTGACAATGAAGGTAAGGGACTACCTTTGTAGTTGTACAAACTGAAGTTGTACATAACTCACTGGTATACAAAAGTGCATCACAGTGCATGCCATGAGGACAGGATGTTGGAAATTGTACGTGTTTTGAAAACACATGCTAGTTCTTCTGTATCCGCCATCAGTGACGGTTCGGGTTTTTAGGACCTCGACATCGGGCATGCGACGTCATTTTTGTGTTTGTGCTGTCTCGAATGTTCGCGAGTTTTCGTTGTTTGGTATTTGATTTAATGTTTGATATATTGTTCGTTTCCAATCAGTGATTTTAGCCATGGGCCAATTTTCTGTTGGCCATACAAATTCTATAAAAAAAAATTGAAGCACACACAATACAGTTTTGAACACTGCGACCAGCAGTGCAATGAGGTCTTAATCCCGTATTTCCAAGAGCGGGAAAATATCAAAGTACGTAGTAAGTAAAGAATGTTTCAAGTGCCAGTATGTTTCATCAGCCATGCAATTGTCATCACACATTTACATTTAATTAATATAATTTTGCAAGTGCAGTGGCATTCTCATTATGTCTTGTTATGTCACTCATTAGAGCTTTTAGACCCATGGGCATGTCGCCAATATGTTTCATTGTAAAAAGCATACTTTTGTAATAGGCTAAAGCACACAAATTTGTACCAAGTGCATTCTTTGAGTTTTCATCGAGAAGTTCCGCTGAACTTTCTGAGCACACACACAGCCACCTTTATAGTGGGCCGTGGGCATTCTTCGAGTCTGAAATCTGTCATCAGCCAAGCAATCTGCTTGGGAAATGCTCTCTCAGTGTGTACCCTCGGCACCTCATCTTTTAGGCATAATTATGTGATATACAATAGACTTCAGCAACCGGAAACATTTATACATTCATGCCTAGGGTCCGATCAGGAGTTTTACCATCAGGTAACGCATAAAGAAGGTAAGTGTATACGCACGTTTAGCAGCTCAGGCTATCGGCAGGCCTCAGTGCCAAGTCCGTTTTAATTTTATGTGTATAGTGTCATGTTGTACACTTTATATAAATAAAAGTGTATGTGATTTAAATTCCGACTTATTTTTACATTTACCTTACCAGGTAAACTTTGGGCATGGCGCCTTGAATGCTGCAGTTAAAATCAATCATTAGGAAGTGTCTTGCATTATGGGTCGTGTCCCCTAGGCAGAGTAAAATCTGTGTACTTAAAAGGGCGTGAAGAAGTCCTACATCCTTACACTTGTGCAGCTGCAGAAGTAGTTGCACTGGCATCAGTGTTAGTAAGTGCACACAACAGCATCAACCACATCGACGGAGGCATCAGGGATCCCTTGGGCGGTCGGCCCACGACCCCTCATCACATATGCTCACCAAGAGATGGCATCATGCACAATACCTAAACTCACCCCTGCCTTGGGTAGGAGGCAGGGCGAAGCATCATTGTCCCTCGGCAGCTATCGCCATGTCAATGGTTTGCTCGGTGCTAGGGTGGCCTGGGACGTGGCTCGCTTGTGCATGCACAAATAAATTCTCGCAAGATGCAGGAGTACAAATAGTCGCCATATTGTTGTATCTGTCGCTGAACAGGTTTCAAGATGGTCATTCATTATGCTCCAGTGAACTATTATTTGCATCGCACAATGTAATAGTTTCTCTTTCGTAAACAAGCAGCTGTTTAGTGTTTGCTCTATTACCTTATACAAGTAATTCACAAGAATGTCCTTATTAACAACATGTACTTGGCTGAGGCTAGTTTCATGGAACAGTTCCTGCGTACTTGGCCGAAGGATATTGTCCCATTTGACATTGTATTTTACGATGACGTGTGCATTCGGTGCTCATGATAATGTGTCAGCAGTAGCAAAGCCCACCGGGTTTACTGCGCACTTCCCTCATTGCATGTAACCAGGCGAGGCATCTGTTATCAGTCCTCAGTGGGATTTGCTGATATTCTAAATATATCCTGTATTTGTTAACTGCCCATATGACTGTCAAACATTCACGTTCGTTAACGTCATACCTTCTTTCTGTCTGGTCAAGTCTAGCACTTGTAAAATCTATCACTCATCTTCCACACATATATACAGCCCAGCCCCTCCTGGCTGGTGTCAATCTGCAAGTATAAATGCTTGCTGGGGTCGTATCGAGCGAGCTTCAGGTATGACAGGAAATATGATTCGATTTTCCGGGGTGCATTTTCCTCCGTGTCACCTCACTCGAACTGCTTTTGTGGTGAAAGTAGATCCATAAGCAGTGTGGTCACTATTACAAAGCACTCTATAAACTCCCAAAGCCAGCTGATAAGACTGAAAAAAGTATGTAATTGTTTACATGTTCATGGCGGTGGGTAGTTGTCAATCAGCTGTAACTGTTCGGGGTTTGGCATATTTCCATTTTCTTCCACCACATACCTTAGGATATCTCGCTTGCTTTTACCAATAAGACACTTGTTAGCCGCACATGCGAGTCAGTTTATTGTGAGTCTCTCGAGTACCATTAACAGGTGATGCACGTGGACTTTCCAGCTGTCAGACAGATGACATTTTTGTCCAAATACGACAACATAAACTCGCCAATCAGCCCATCCAGGACTCGAGCCATCAATTGAAACGTTGCGGGTTATCACTTAAACCCTAAAGGCATCGCAGAGAATTGGAATCTCCTTCCATCAGGTGTTGTAAATGCTGTTTTCTCCCAGTCTTTCTGCTTTACAGCAATTGGCCAGTACCCGCTGTGCAGATCAAGGACTGACATGATTTTTGTGTTACCCAGTGAACTTTGACACTGATATATGGTGGCGATGCACTGCGTGTCACTTGATTTACGAGGCGAAAATCTATGCATAAGCGCCAGCACTAGTCCTTTTCCGGGCTTGATGAGGCATGTAACTGTATGGTCTAGTATAGATAGGTCCCTCTTGCATAAGCTGTATCACATACTCGGCTACTGTGGTCCTGTCCAATGCAACATATTTTATGAATACCTCTTTACGCTCGTCCAGTAGATGCTGGAACGCTACCCCATGTGGTGGGATCTTGTGACCACTCTCTGTTAGCAAAACTTGGGGTAAGATATCAGCTAATTTTATATCTACGTTATACAACATGCACTTTTCTTTAGCACAAAAATGTATGTGCCTTGCAGCCAGTTCAACCATTGTATTCTGTTTTTATAACAATGACACACACAGTAATGCATCCTCACGTATTTCTGTAATTACTATTGCAATGGTTAAGGTTTCTATGTCGCGCACTCTAACTTAACCATGGCTTGCCCTATCACTCCGCTGCTCTGCTGGCTAGTAGTGAGTCTAATTATGTGGTTGAGGGGGGGGGGGGGGGCTAAATCACTCTTTATTTACAAAATGCGAACATACGAAAACATGTGAGGTGGAGGTGTCAATCAGGACATAACAAGGTTGCCCATTCAGATACACCAATATGCAGATGAATTTTGCCATGTTACTACTAACCTGCTGAATCAGTGCTTGCTGCGGTGTCAACTCCATGTTGTTTGACGAGATCGGGGCAGCAGAGGCTCAGGTCCCTTAACCTCTACTTCCCGTTTCTCTTGTTGCTAAGTTTGGATCCTTTGTAGCTGTCGAGGTGGGGGTTATCGGGTCACTGGTGATGCAAATGAAACTCCCCTGCTGACTAGCAATAGTGACAGGCGTTTTGTGTGGTTTGGTCTTATCCCACTTGACGTACACTTTCTCGGTGTCCTTGTTGACACTGTCACATTTTACACCGTTATCGCAGCACTGCACACTTTTCTCACCATTACTGTAACGTGCGAAAAAATTGTTTGGTTTAGGTCCGAAATGTTTTTGGTAGCGGTCGGCTTGGTTCTACGACTTGCTGGTGTCGTCACTGCACGACCCGTGTCGCTATCACTCAGCACAATTCTCACGACACAGCGAACATGTGTTGACACGATGTGTCGCAGGAGATGATAAAACTGTTGATTGTGCCCAGCGCCATGTTTGGTAGAGGAGAATGATGATGAGGATCGTTTGGCCAACAGCCTACAGCGATCTCTGGATCCACGGTCTATTTGATGGCTGTCTAGTTCGCTGATTAAATAATACATAAATTCTGTAAAAACCCTTTACTAAAGGACGAAGCTGTCGGCCACTTCGCACGCCGATGCTAACACTGAAGATTCTCTGCTTGTGGTAGGCAGGCCCCATAAAAGCAATACTTTAAACCAAAAGTACACTGATAAATAAGACTGCATTAGGGCAAAGTGCCCAAAGATACTCAGGAAGTATTAATTAATAAAATTCGCCTATTCAATATCTGACATGTTTATTGACTGTTAGGGTCCAGAACAATATCACTCTGCAAAATAATGTATATCCTGATTAAGGGGACCCGGCACTCATGGCCTGCCGGCGGCATTGCTGTGAAGTAAGGCGAGGACCTTAAAAATGCTTACATGAAAGACGAGTGGTTGTATGCGTGAAATCCTGAAGTATTACTTCAGGAGCAAGTCGGGCTTTCACTCGGCTAAATATAAGATAAAAATGTTCTAAGGTTCTGGTGTTAAGTTATACTATTGCGATGAAAGAATCAGCCTAAGTTGAGTTACCAAGGGAAGTAAACGTGGCAGCTTACTGCCTGTCCTGCCGGATGATTCAAGTGCTGAAGTCGGACTGATTTTAGATGGCCACAGCCTCGCCGAGCTCAGTGAGACTGACGCCAAACACAGTGATGACATACCTGTGATCGTCTGAGCCCCTGATGTGACATTACAAGTAAGTATGTCATCGCACTAGAAGGTTGTAATTAAATGAAATGAGGCCTCACACGGCTGATTATCGAGAGGAATATACTGAATAATGGTAATATGCCTTTGTATTTCACTTCCTGCGACGACAGATGCATTTCACTATTGTGGGCATGCTTCAGCCCTGCTATCTGTGGATTTCGTGTAGTTCCCTACGGAAAAGTGGGCAGCTTCCTTAGTTAACTAAGATGCAATACTAGGCAAAATCCATTGTTTCGCTTCTCATAAATTAATGGTACTAGGGAGCCGCTCGCCACTTTACACTTGCTCCGGGAATATTATTCCCCACATTCTCATCCCTCTTGGGGCTACATAGCACACGGGGTTCGGCCACAAGGCCCACTGGCATCAGAAAGGCAAAAGGTTAAAGCGACGCTGTTTACACCAGTGTTTCTCCAATGGTGGTTGTGTCTAGCGGTCGTGACTTTACGGTAAACATTCTTTTAGACCACATTTCAATTTAGTACGAGAGTTCACTCTTATAATAAATTAAAAATATGGTGGCCCTCGGTCCAAAGGTTGTAGAGCAGCAAAGAAAGTGTACACACACCATTCTTGTTGACCTGCACTGATCGGGACCGAGGTCTAATGTCGATTGGTCGGGCGTTGCTATTGTGGTACAAACGGGCACAAGGGATATGTGGACATTGGAACACGTCGCTGTTCCATTCAAGGATAATGACACCCTTTAACAGCTCTTCCAAGTTACTGCTAAGAAAGGGTATCAGTGCGGCCGATAATCCAGCAGGACTGTCTCTATTATGATATCCAGGGTTTCTCTCACTGACAACTGCGGGTGAAATTGCTTGATCAGATGTACCTTCTACATGATGAACATAGGCAGTTGTTCCCCTGGCTGCTGTTTCTGCTACATCAGCTTGTTCTGTGCTGGAACGAAGCAAATGTACTGCCGTATCGACACTGAAACCGAGTTCACAAACTCTTCCCACCCAAGGCCGTAATTATTTATTACAACCCACCACTTTTCTGCATCACCATTCAATTTGTTGCCTATGGAGCTCGACCACTCGTCCTCGCACATCCATACCGTTGCAGACGGGACATGCACTCTTTCAGGAAGGCTTAAGGATTCTCACTTGCCATTCCTTTGACGGTAGATAGGTTATGAAAACGCGCCTGGGTACGTTTCAGGCCGGTCTACATTCAGTGCTTTTCCTGTAGCTTGTTTCCTCTGTTCACTCTCCTGCGGCCAACTGTGAGCTGTGTTTGGCCCTTAGCTGAGGATTGGAAACGTCACAAGTGTTGCTTCGGGGGTGGGGGGGTGTCGATAGTGCTGCTTGAAATACTCCTGGAAACATTTGGGAAGGGTAGTAACAGGTAATTGCTGCAGGTATGGTGTCATTGGTCGGAGCGGAAAATGTACTGGAGGTAGGGCTGGCAGTGGTTGTGTAGACTGTGCATTTGGTGCCAGTATATGGTCAGCGATCATGTGTGCACTGTGGGCATGTGATGTCTGGTCGCTTGCATTCACTTTCGCCATAGTAGTTATATTTGATTTACGCTCCCTGTGGGTCCGATATTTCACTAGCTGGTAGACACTGTTCCGAAACTGTTGCACTGCAATCAAGATTATGTTTACTCCCATTACTTTCTTCTCCCTCGCAGTCCACTCGTTATCCAAATTTTGTGTAGTGTTCTTTGATTTCCGAATTTCACTCCAACTGTCGCACTTGAAATAAAGTCCCATTACGGATTTTGCTTAGTTCCCATTAGGCCCTCACGTACTGTATGTACCACTATGTGCAGTTGATAAGTAGGGTTCCCTGGCCAACACTCAATAAATTTGTACACGAACTTTATTGTTGGTAATTTGGAAAGTTCGTTGTACTATTGCCTGAATGGTTCGCTGTCCATTTCCCATCACTTGGGTTTTCGCGGTAGTCCGTGGTTGGTTGAAAAGCTGAACTTATGGCTACATTTGCAGTACATGGTGGCTAGCTCGTACTTATACAATATGTCGTTGGGCATAGGGTGAAAGCACTGCAGACACAAGTGTGCCGGTTCATGTGGTTGTGTCTGACCAGCCACGGTTTGTCAACAAATCCACATGTACGGATGATGTCGTGGAAGCACGGTGCGGCGCTGGAAGGGAGGGAGCACCTTCCCATCTCATGGCTGACGCCTCAGTGCACACTGTTAGGGGGTAATGAATGGCGTGGTGCAGAAGCAGGGAGACTGAGTACCGTCCACTTTTGACGATCGATCGCAGCCCAGTTGTTCTGGAGTGGAAGTGGTGGAGGGGGAGGTGCTGGCACACGCACCCTCCGATTCTTTGTCCACTGCACTGGGAAGGTAGTGTGTGGCTTGACGTCACAAGCCGTCCCAAGATGGCTGACCTCTCACGCCCCCTTCACCCACACAATGGCAGCGGTCCGCTATTCTTCGCATGCTTTCTCTCCCTGACTATGTGGCATCTTCCCTGCATCTTGGATGTGTCAGGAAGGTGGCATGGTGGCTGATGCTGGCTTCGCTGGTCACCCTCGTTGCAGGAAAGAAAATACAGGAAAATTTTCTTGCTGAAAAATTTTGTGGGAATTTTGCAGTTTTCAAGGTCCTGGGTTAAGTAGGGTGACATCTCGATATGGTGCCATGGAGCCTCAGGAGGTAGAGGCAGTATTTGAGGAGCTTAAATAATTAGTTTAGGTTTGGAGTTTTGGAATGTGGTAATAATACCCAGGGCACCAGGCATCATACAGGTGCTGGTGATACAATGAAGTTATGGTAGAGCCTGCTCTTCTTCCATGGTCATGCAGGCTGACGACCAAGACAGTAATCATACTGGCGAGTAAATGCTAACTCCTCATGAATATGGTAAAATTCCCTTGCTTGACACACTGTGGCCTATTCAGGCTGACCACACACCCTCAAGATGCTTTTACACATTTTGCAGTTGCAGATGAACACACACATGAAATACACTTGCACGAATACCATACTTTTGGTGGGAATGGTAAGGGGCCTGCACCCCTAAGGGCCTGAGGCATCCCGAATTAAACGTGTGATCTCGTTCAACATAACTTTTACTGAATTAAGACTACACGTTCCTCCAGGAAACAACTTACACTAGAATGCCAGAATATACCCGCCGGTAGCGGATATGCTGTAAAATGACACAAAGGCTGTTGAATGGTTACTGTACATGAAACTTCCATAGGCAATGCAAGCACTGGGGAAGCTGAAAGGTGGAGTCCCGGGCAACTAAACGAAGCAATTACGGTCGATTTACGCTATTGCAATTAAAATGATTAGTAACAAAAAGTGATGGCCACTCAGATGCGTGAAACTAGGAGACACGGGGTTACACATCAAAACCGCGAGACACTGTGTTACACGCCAAGCCTCTTAGTAACTCTAAACAATGACAAACTTGGAGGATATGGCGCGCTGGTCGGCTTGGTGGCAAGCAGACCATGTTGGAACTACTTGCTACATGTACCTTTGTACAAAATGCTTCCCAACTTACAGTACATGCTGTTTAACATATCATAAAATTACACTGCATAATATAATAAACATTGCAAAACAAGGGGTAAAATAAGAAGAAAATAACACGTGAAAAAAGTACATAACAGAATACGCTCAAACACTTGCAAATTCCAGGGCATCATTGGACTGTTTAAGAGAACCTCTCTGTTGTTCACGTGCTTTTGCATAACACACATTTACCTTAGCCCTTCTTTGCGTAGCATGAATTAATTCACGCCATGGTCATTCTACCAGTAAGACACTTATTGCACTGGACTTCACGTGCGTTTTTTCCTTGCACGGGGCATTCCATGCGAAGCACCATGCACACTGCTGCACAAATTAAAGCAGATGATGGCTGTGCTTACAAATACGGTGCGGTGGGCACACGGGCTAAGAAGGCGGTAACGCGGCACGTTTACATACGAATTTGTATCTGCTCTCTACTAATTGTTAGTTGAGGTGTGGTCTATGGTACATTTGCTTGTGTGGTGTGTTTTGTTTTTCTTCTACAATCTACATTTCTGGAGACTCCTGAAATAGTGGTTTCACTGTGTTCATCATGGGAGTTGTGCGTTTTGTGTCCCTAACCTGTTACCTTTCCTCTCTAATCAAGCTGTAGAGGAAACATGAACCACCATCTTCGCCATCTGACATTTTAATACTTGAACTAGCAAACAACACTTTACAATACAAAGAGCAAATTTTAGTTTTGCAAGACTTTCCAAATCGTAGGCCAACATGTTGTGCGCCACAATCAGGTGGTATTTAATTAGGTACTTATTTGTCAAACAAGCTACATGAATGGGTGACACTGAAATAGTGAACTTTAAATTTAATTAATTGTGGAGAGAAGTGGGAGTTGTATTGAGAATTTTGATGTTGGCAAGACTAGGATGTACATACACACCTTGTGACGCACTTTACTTACAACACAGTGATAATAACACTTATGAAAATGAATATAAAAAAACCTTGTTAAATGAGAAAGAAAACACTATAATTACTATTCATCAAATGTAATATTATTAAAATGTATGCAATTTACAGTGTTTTCATAACACATACTCTTGCATATAACCACAGTACCTTCGTCTGCCGTATACATTAAACATAGATATCCCATTTCGTAAACTCAAATAGTTTCTTCCTTAAGTTAATATAGAGTGTTTTAATAATTCCTCGGTTTTGAGCACCAGCCAGTCAGAATGGAACTCTTTTACATCTCAGGGTACAGTAATGGGCGGTAGGTAGTCTTCCTCATCCGAAACATTAAAAATTTGAAAATTAATTATTTAAAACAGTTCCAAAAGGTCAGAAGTACAAGTACTCATAATCTAGTACTTATCAAAAGGCCACCTAACCTCCGCAACAAAAAACTTTGTTCATGGATGTAGCCCAACACAAATGGCAAACAAACTATCGCCCCCAGAGGATCCCACCCCTATAATAGCCCAATGCCATCCTGTGCCACCCACCAACCCTCAACTTGTTTCAATAGCAGACTCAGTAGCTACATAATCACAGCCAAGGCAACTATAACTGTACTATGATAAATTTGATTTAACAGCTACCGTACTGTGTCAACACTTGTATAAACATGAATTTCCCTTTACATAATAGACCATATTATTAGGCCTAACTGAAATAAAGGCAGAATAACTAGTGATTGTGCTAATGTTGAATAAATAATCAATGGACAACCGCAACAATGATACTTAAACTCAGGTGCAACGAAGAAACATACTAGAACACTGCATTTAACTACCATGTCTACAAATAAGAAAACCATAAAATAAAATTACTGACTGATTCGATGCGTCAAATTTAATAAAATTTCACCAAGACATACGATAACCACTGATGGGGGGAAAAAAAAAGTTGCGGTATAAATTGTGTGCTATTCATGACCAAATGAAATTTTAGTATTAGTGTGCTAATAAACTAATACAACCTTCCTTACAAAATTTATTTTTGGTAAAGAGTAAGTTAAATGTCTTTCTTCATTGCCTAAAAGCTGTGCGCTTAAAATTTAATACAGTTTGATTGCACTTCAACTTACTGAACTTCAAAGCTTCTCTAATAAATTTATGATATTTACGATGTTCAGATATTGCTTAAAAGTTATTTGCACACTAACTAGAGTCAGGACAAAAGCTCTGTACAAATGGCTTCAGAGAAGAAAACCAGACTTGTTCAAATTTTAAAATCTTGGCAGCTGCTTAATATTAACACAGACGACAGCAAACCATGGTGCTGGTTCAGTCATGCTTGCAGATGGCAATCAATGATCTGGTGTGGTAGGAGTGGCGCCTGGACAGCATCACAATCGCACCAGGAATGCTATGTCCCAGGAACGGCATTATAAGCTCCAGTAGTACTTGAAACCTACTTGAGCGCCTTGTGGGACCTCTTCAGGTTGTCCACACTCCCTAACAATTAAGTCATAATTAGCCCCTGTAAACTGAATAAATATATCTTATATGGTGGTAAAACTTTGCTGTTACGGATCCCTAAACACGTTTTACGGAATAGTGGCAGGGACAAGAAATACACAGATTTACCACTTATACACTGTAAATAGTAATTTGCACTTCAATTTGCCATCGCGAGAGATACCATTGTTAAAATTAAACCCAAAGAGAAAAATACTAAACTGTTGTGCCTTGAGCACTCCGAACTTATATTAAACATATATTACACTGAAATGCTGTAATGCGAATCTCAGCTGACAGTATTACAACTCTTGGTGTGAATACTAGGCTTCACAGTTGGAAGCCACAAAATGTAATGTGGGTTTTATTGCTTAGGTTGGAAAGATATGGGTTATGTTAGGTTCTTAGATTCCCTTTTATTCTCATCTACCCAACTGGTATAATGGTGCAGAAATATTATTTACTTACAAACACACACTGTAAGACATACACCTTGAAATACCTTAACACAGAAGTCAACAGCCTTGAATGTGATGCACGTGAAAATAAGTGTTAATCTCTGTGTAGGTTGGATGAGGGTAGAATGAGTTATTCTTTATTCTCCTCTCTAGGATAGCGAAGGGAACAAAGTTTAGAGTAGACACTGCAGAACCTAGATATACTGAGATAACAAATTTACTCTTTTAACTTCAGAACAAACCATTGCAGGATTATCGAGAAATTCATGAAATTATTCGCTTGAAGAAAATAGTACCAACTTAGGAAATAATCACTAACTAGGTTAGAACTGCTGGGAATAAGTAGGCTGTAGTCTTGAGTTCTTATGGTTGGATTCATTAGAAATTGAGAGCAGAAAATGGTGAGAAATTTTTGCAAGGAATAAAATATTAATTACCTGCTGATTTAAATACTGGTTAATGTGAGGACAATTAAAATCTTTACTATATCAGTTAACTGGGGTGTAATGACTTCAAATGTTCCACCATCCTTTCAAATATTAATTATGGGAGAGAAGGGAAAAGTTAAAATTGAAACTTAAAACTCTGAACTCTGCAAAATAAATTTAATTTAATTATTGAAAACTTGATTGCTGCTTATGAAATCATGAGGGGGAAAAAATATTAAATGTCACTTCAATATATTCCCAGTAGTTTAAATCTTCATGTCACACACTGCACTATAGTTCGAGCAAGTCTACCAAAATTCTCAAAAATTTACAGATTACAGGATAACGGAATTCTTTCAAATTTAAATAACTTTTAAGACTTTTTAAAAGGGGTCTATGTTAATTATGTTAATCCGCTCTAACTTGGAGAGCGAAATCCCAGACACCTGGATCTAACCAAATCATTAAAAATATAATCCATCCTTCATTGAAAACACTAAATAATTTAGTAAACTACTGAGAGCCCTACCACTTCAAGCAATAGCTCAGAACTCAAACACTGGGAATGAGCTCATCAATTTATAACAAAATCCAGGCAGTCTCCAAGGATTCAATACAAGATAATCGCAGCTCAAACCATACTCCACACCTATACAAGCACCATTTCAATTTTCCCGCCGCACCCTAGTTTGCCACCTGGTAGCTTGGGTGACTACTACCAGCACCCATCCATAAAACAGTGGAACCTCTATGTACAGAACCCAGATGTATTGAAAGTCTGCACCCATAGAATATATTCTGTAGCCCCACCATTTTTTAATTTATCTGCATTTCAAGCCCACATGTATTGAAATCTTTTGTAAGTCCCCTTAGAGACGATGGATAGAGAATCCACTGTATTGCAATGCCCTATAACTTGCTGTGCAATGAAGCTTGTATATCCAGCAAAATGTTGCGACAGTGCAACAGCACGAAAAATGTCATCCTGCTGTGTGCATGGAAAAGTACTAGACTGTGATTACTTGTGCTTCCATCCTTTTATATAATTTTATACTGTAATTACAGGGAAATTTTGTAAAATTAATCAGAGGGGACACTCAAAAATTAGGTTGATTAACAAGGAAAAACTTCTTAAGAGGGGCCATTTGCTTGACGTTAGTACAACTGCGTGGACAATTAAACTTAATAAGCAGTAAATTTTTTAAAACCGAACTTCTTAATATAATTCTACTATAGTTAATAGAGAGCTTAAAAATCACAAACTGATCACTGTAAACCAGTAACCAGAACTTGAGCATAATAATATTATTTACTCCATAACAAGACAATACACTTAAGCCAAAACCAAGTACAAATGACATTGATACACACAGTTACAGAGATTTATATACAAGTCTTGGAAAACACCCAAATTATTTTTCTACCTAGTCAGTACAATCACACTTTTTTTTCTATAGGCTGTTCACGATAAAGTGAGCACTTTTGA
The DNA here is from genome assembly GCA_029891345.1 of Dryococelus australis. Lineage (NCBI taxonomy): Eukaryota > Metazoa > Arthropoda > Insecta > Phasmatodea > Phasmatidae > Dryococelus > Dryococelus australis. The sequence continues at coordinate 120,663,537 of CM057000.1, read as the reverse complement.
GGCCCTAGTTACTTTTTCCTTTCAGCCATATTTTATCCTCGAACCACCTCCTTAAAAAAAAATATTGCCATGTAAGTAATAAACACAGTCTGTATATTCTACTACACTCTGAAGTTAACGCCTAACGCTAAAATAAAACATATTTTCTGACTCATTCCAAATACGAGAGCTTTCAAAAGTGCTCACTTTAGCGTGAATAGCCTATACAGTACTTCACCTACGTCACTGTATGAACAAGATGCATTAATTTTTTCCTGTTGAAAACACATTTAGTAGTATCTTCCTACTGCAGTTTCTTATTCTCCAGAGTACCTAAGTAAGGGAATATTTTCTTTCAATACTTCAGATACACACTCCTCCATGATGTTGACTCATGAAGCCTTTCTGCTTAATAATCAATTTACTTCTACTCATCAGTGCATACGGACTTGGAGCATTGCTAACAAAGTTTGATTTTACTATCACCAACCGCAGAACTTCAGGAATTATTTTATCAACCCAAGGCAAAGAACGGATGTTCCATGCCAGATTTTATGATTCACCAGGCGAGCCGCAGAAACCATGCTTCAAGATCATCAAGTAAAAAAACGCACCGCGAGATGCCACTACTAGTACAATCGCCGAGGCATGAGCAAGGATCCAGCGCCACCCACTGATGTCATACACCCGAGGAGCTATGTCACGCCTTCGCACCTGCTACCCCCCTTCCAAAACCACCATGTCTGCAGAGTATAAACAGTGGGCAGCACCAGGGCTCATGATCAGTCATCAGTCTTCCACAGCACTCGCTGACAGAACTGACCAGTCTGCGCCTTACCTTTGTCTTCACCACATCTTTGCGGTGCCAAAACATACCGTTCATTCAAGTCTTCATCGCACCCTGATGGTGCCGAAGAATCCTGTCTCTGCCAAAGATTGATCATCTTACGTCACTGTACAGTAAGACACGTTTCTGTCCCTTCAGGACAACAGCAGAAGCACTAGTTAAAGTCAGAGTTATTTTCATAGCCACTTTTTACTGCCTACCCTGTTAGTCTTAGGAGCAGGTCGCCTTTACCTGTTTTCAATGTAAGCTAAGGCGAATAGGAGGTAGTACATTCCTCACCGCTGTTTATTACCTTCACACGGAACAAAGAAGAATTTATTTTACTTCCGAATATCACTTTCATAGTCATAGTATGTACCCTCGTAGACATCATGCCCATCTAAGAGTTAGCAGGTGACCGGGTTTTATTTAACTCGACAAACATAACACCAATAACAGTAGAATCTTGAATAGGCCATCCATTCTCTTTAGCCCGTGTAGTGAATGATAGAGCCACAACACTAGAATACAGCTTCCTTAGGGATTAAACTGCCAGTCTAGGGTTCGCTCTTCCTACCACACTTCGGTCCGGGGTGAACAGTTCCTCTGCGACACTCGCCACAACAGAAACTGGAAGGCCACCCATTCTCTGCACCCAGTGTAGTGAACGATAGAGCCACGACATTGGGTACACTATCCTCTTAAGAGTCAGCTTGGTGGTTACCCTTTCCACCGCGCCTCTAGTGCAGAAGGAGCATTTATCCGAGTCTGGGGAAACTAACTCTAGCAAGCTCACTTCCATGCTGGGACTGTTGCCAGTGTTACGTAGCTCTTCCGACCCTCCGAACCATTGGCGCAGAGCCCGTAGAGCGAGATACAACACTCGGCTGACATACACTGTATGCACTCATTTAACACTACCTACATGTTAACTGCTTCACTTCCACGAGGGTTGATTGTATCTTTCCGCATGCCCTTTTCCCATTGTAGTGGTGTTCAGAAGAGAATAAAACGGACAGAGACTGACTAAGTATTCGCTGGAGCTTAAATCCCTTCCTACCGGGCACAATCATCTCAGTCCGCAGGACCGCGCTGCAGAACTCTGCCGCCTGTCAAGACCAGTCTCACCAGCTCGCTACTTTTGAACCACCTATCAAGCTCACTGAGTTATATCACTCATTAGTCCAGATGTACATCAGCGGCCAAGACAGGTCATTTGGCCTTACTAATCTCTGGTTTTGGGAAACTCACTCGACGTCAGCCACCATTCGAGAACAGCTGATAAGCACACCTACCTCAAGAGCAGCCTCTAGTGTGTCATGAGTTGAGCCTCCGACAGAAACCCAGAAACCTCCTCTCAAACGTTGCCCAGGTATAACAGAGCAAGCAGTTCCACCCAAATGCTGCATAGTACGTGCTGAATCAGACTTAGTTCTTTGTCGGAAAGTGAATTGTCAAGTATTGTACTTTGGCCGAGCTCCAGTCCCACGCAAAGAATTAAAAACTATCAGTCACTTTTGCTGCATAACATACCAGCTGTCGAAGGATGTCACGAGTCAATGAAGTGAAACAATTTCTAGCTCTGCACAGTGAATATTACTACGCTGATTCTTAGTTTAATGTGCATCCTACCATGAGTGCTGAAAGATCTCTCAGTACCAGCAGACATTACAAGCATACCTAGAATTCTGGGAGCTACTTCTGAAGCTGTGTTGTCTACGGAGATATTTCGACGACGTGCATGCCTTAATTTGCCTTTTAAAGAGGTATCCAAAGAACAGAACAGTGCTTTGTATTGTGTATTCCTTCTGCAGTTTGTATAACAGTTCTGTACTATTGAAATGTAGTAAACAAGTTTAGTGATAGGAGGGCAGGATGGATAAGAATGGAAGCGATGAAGTCTACTGTGATTAAGCCCACATAGACAGATTTGCTAAAAAATTCACAAATAAAACAAAACTGATCATAATAAGTTCAGCCATAATAAATATGATTACTTCTTCAAAATACACTTCCTGTCTCATATAACTTAGCAAAATTTTTTGTCAGTGAGTGGCAACTTGACACATACAAAACAAGATGTGTCATTTACAAAATCCTGTATCAATTGATGTCTGAACGAATGAAAATTAATATTACTTTGGCTATTCTGACTGCAATGCTGATGCATATCAGACAAGCAGAAGATATATGGATAAGAAAGAGTTCCTGAATTAATTTATACATTTTATTTTATATGGTCACAAAATAGCTGTTATTAGTGTTACAAACTAAACTTCGTGCTTACATAGTAATGTAGAGGTCAGTGGCATCTCGTTAGGACAAGCAAGGCAAGCAGTGCTTGCCCAGACAGTTTGCTGACAATGTTATATTTAAAATAAATATTACATTCTAACTTACATTTACTTTAAGGTAACTTTTCACTCATGTGGTACACATTCTACTCGGGAAACAATACTGTACATTATAAGAAAACAACTCATCTAGCAAAACCAAGATGTTTCGAAGCGCTGTAAGTAATGCTTTCAGCAGGTAGGCAGTCGCAATGGTTCCCCGGCCGACGGAGGGATGGCAGGTTAGAAAGACCGCCAGGGGAGGAGCGGGGGCTTATGGCTGCGTCAACCTGTGTTAGAAGCTACAATGGTAGTGCTTTCTTGACTGAACTGAGGCAGACATAGCCGAAGCTGGCCTAGCCGCAGGCAGTTGGCGTGGTGTAGTTTACAGTAACTATATTGATGCCTGGGCAAATTCGTGCGCACAACACGAATCGTATTGTTTTAATTTAATTTAGTTTTGGTGCTGAGAATGTTATAAATATTTGTGCGTGATGTGTACCCTACATTAAAATGATAACATTACAGCGTGAGACTGAGAACAGAGAGGTAAGTTTGTACGTCATTTCCAAAAAAAAATGTTCATCAAAAACACTCGTGGTTAGCTGGATGAAACAGCCAAAACAAACTGTTTTGCTGGCCATGTTTATTGTTTTCAAAGTATGTTAACACGTGGACTGCAACTGGGTATTGTGACCTTAATCTTTACAATGCTGTTCAAAAAAACGAGCGTTCGGAAGTTAACATAAATTTGGTTTTCTCTCTTAAAGAATTTGGTTAAAATAGAGTATATTTTGGTCTAGATAGGTCAGAACAATTAAGCAATCAAAATTGCTCCATATGTAAATACCTCACTGTCGATGGGTATTAAAATAATATTGATTTTGAGTGGACAAGGTTCCGGGTTTGATGAAGATATCTTTGAAATATTTTTCTCTTGAGAAAATTTTATGTTTGGTGGGGAATGAAAGTGCACTGTCAAGTAAGTTCGCAAATTACTTTTATTTCCAGTTTTAACATATTAGCATAGCTGTAACATCCGAAGTGAGATAAGAACTACAATTACGCCTCGCAAATGTTAACCCAAATTCTGTATTTTTAATAAATTAAAAAAAGAGTTAAGTATATTTCATTTTTGCAAGGAGGGATATTCCCCAGAATGAGTTCTTCTGTGTTTAATAAGATGGGCTTTCTGACTATATGATTTACTACACAAATCACAGCAAAAGCGTTCAGCAGAATGAGTTCTCATGTGCTTAACAAGAATGCTTTTAGTACTAAATGATTTATTACACAAATCACATCTAAAGGGGCGCTCCCCAGAATGAGTTCTGATATGCCTAATAAGGATACTTTTATCACTTGCTGATTTACCACAGAAATCACAGTTAAAGGGGTGCTCACCAGAATGAGTTCTGCTATGCCTAACAAGAAGACTTTTAACACTAAATGACTTAACACACAAATCACAGCTAAAAAGGTGCTCCCCAGAATGAATTCTTTTGTGTGTTAAAAGAGTACTCTTCTTACTAAATGATTTACTACACAAATCACAGCTAAAGCACTCACCGGAATGAGTTCTGATGTGCTTAACAAGAGTACCTCTATGACTAAATGATTTACAACACAAATCACAGCTAAAGGGGTACTCCCCAGAATGAGTTCTTTGGTGCACAACAAGATTACACTTTAAACTATATGATTTACTACACAAATCACAGCAAAAGCTCTCAAGAGAATGAGTTCTGATGTGCTTAACAAGAATGCTTTTATCACTAAATGATTTATTACACAAATCACATCTAAAGGGGCGCTCCCCAAGATGAGTTCTTCGGTGCACAACAAGATTACTGTTTGATTTAAATGATTTACTACACAAATCACAGCTAAAGGGGCGTTCACCAGAATGAGTTCTGCTGTGTTTAACAAGAGAGCTTCTTAGACTAAATGATTTATTACACAAATCACAGCTAAAGGGGCGCTCCCCAAGATGAGTTCTTCGGTGCACAACAAGATTACTGTTTAATTTAAATGATTTACTACACAAATCACAGCTAAAGGGGCGCTCCCCAGAATGAGTTCTTCGGTGCACAACAAGATCACGGTTTAATTTAAATGATTTACTACACAAATCACAGCTAAAGGGACGCTCCTCAGAATGAGTTATTTTGTGAGTAATAAGATGGCTTATCTGACTAAATGATTTACCACACAAATCACAGCAAAAAGGGCGCTCACCAGAATGAGTTCTTCCATGGGCAATAAGACTACCTTTCCGACTAAATGATTTACTACACAAATCACAGATAAAGGGGCGCTCCCCAGAATGAGTTCTTCCGTGGACAACAAGACTAAATTTCCGACTAAATGATTTACTACACAAATCACAGCTAAAGGGGCGCTTCAAAGAATGAGTTCTTTTGTGTATAAAAAGATTACTCTTCTTACTAAATGACTTACTACACAAATCACAGCTAAAGGGGTGCTCTCCAAAATGAGTTCTTCTGTGCCTAATAAAATCATTTTCCCAACTAAATGATTTACTACACTCTTCACAGCTAAATGTATGCACAAGAGCATGTGTTTTGTGCAATATAACATTACTTTTACGACTTGTGGATTTTCCACTCATGTTCCCAGAGAGAACTTGTTTCTGTCCATGTGTTGAGATATGCTGTATTAAATCACTTTTCATTAAATACGATGTCCCACAGTGATCACACGTATACTTTTCAGTGCACTGAGGAGATGGTGAGTTACGGAGTTCTCCTATATGATGATCATGTTCAGCAGACAAATAGAGAGCTTCACAACGTTGCTGACACTTGCAGTCTGTTGAAACCATGTTGCACAACTTGCAAATCAAGACCCTTGCAGATAGGTAAGTCTCTGTCATGCCACTATCTGAAGGGATACAATCACTCATCAATACATCATTTTCTTCACTGTGACACTCCACTTTAGTTCCTGGAAGTTCTTCTCCACACCTAGTCTCTATGGCAGAACAACTGAATTCCTGCAATAAAAGAGTACAACACTATTACACTAACGTTACAACGTACATGGGCTTGTATTACCACCCTATGATAAAATCCTAAATATAACTTATCAGCTGCTAGATAGCCCAAAAATTCATATTACAACTTACTGATACCACCTATTCTGCAGACTATCAGTTGCTAAAGATATCAGATACTTTGTCCAGCTGATAGCTATCTATAAGCATGTCAAATGTGTATGAGCAAATTGGCGGCACGTGGTAGGAGTGATGTACGAATTGTATTTGACAGATATTCCAATGAGGTTTTGGATTAAATGTTTCGTTGCACTACAAATGCAAAGGTGACACACATTAAAAATAACTTACCTTTTCTGTCCATGCAACTGTATCAGTTTGATTATTTTCAACAATTTTCTTTTATGACAGAATTAAGTTAACTAGTCCAGTAAAATGCTGCTGCAATTGAGTTCTTATTTACATATATGCAAAAATTTGTTGCTGGTGGTATCACAATATTATATATGCAGTTCTTAAGTTTTGTATTTGCGTATTTCATTAAATGTAGAACATCGTAGATGCTTTTTTTGGAACAGTCACCTCAGAGAAATGAATTGACTTGTGTTTGCACTTTGTAAAAGTGTTTGTTGTGTGCTGACTTATTCAATTAACATAACACAGCTATTTCTTGGAAACCACTCAATTAAAATTCACAATGTAAATACTACTTCAGATCCTGTTTATATTATTGGTGGGGTGGAGAACTACAGTTTAATGTCTTTCGTGAGACGCAATTGTTTTGCAGTTCTTCTCATGAGGGAACTCGCATAGTTTTGTCGAAACAGTGGAAAAGTTTATTCGTACGGAAATAGCATTCAATTTACTGTAACTCAAAAGTTTTAATTTCACCGGAAGAACTAAATGCAATAAATGTCTAGCTGTTCGTACCAATGTGAAAAATATTCCAACACATGAATAGCACTGGACTTTTTATGTAACTACACTAAAAGGGTATTTATTTAGGCAACATACATTTGAAAACCTCTCATAAGGAACAAAATGCAATAAATAGGTCACTGTTAAACAGATGTACGAAATGCACAATGGAAATATGTTCAACAAATTTAACTTTACATAAAAAGTTGTTAGAAATTAAATACAATAAATTACGGTAAAACAAGGTTTCTTTAATTTCCAAATCAATTCCAAATATTCTAACAAAAATTTCAGAAAACATTATTCATAAAACACAGTCTTCAATGCTGAAATTCATAGACCCACCTGTTTTTGCTGGGAATTAGTCTTTTCCATCGTGTCTTGCTCAGAAACCTCTCAATACAAAAACGCACTCATGTAAATAATAAACATGAACAACTTTTGTCCATAGAAGACTACAACAGAGTCAATGTCGCCAACGCAACTAACCCAACTGTTACTATATTTTGAGTCCTAATGGTGATTTGTATTGCCAACAAACAGAATAAAATACCAGGTATCGTCTGAACTTCCTGATAACTTGCTGATAGCTATTCGCGTACTATCAGGTGGTCATAATACACAAGGGCTGGCAAAACACTACTGATATCCTTGTCAGCTGATAGTTATTCAGCACTTAAATCAGACGGTGGTAATACAGGCCCTAACTATACTATGCTTGAGTTCTGAAAATAAAAATATTTTCTTGCTGAGAGCAGAGGGAATTTAACAAGTTTCATATGCCTATGTGATCAACCACAGTTTCATGCATAATTTATCTGTTTTGGAGTGGATGCCATATGTAAAAAAATAAAAGAATGTACAAGAAATAACATATTTTGTCATGCAAATTACTCCCCTTTACCTTTTACACACCTAATTTATACTGCATTAAGGTTGCACTTTGAAATATTATTTATTGCATATTATGTGCCTGCATGAAGTATAGCAACAAAATTATCATGGTTGAAAACTTCAATCAAAAAAAAATTATACCTTGAAAGAAAGTTTCTATATTTCCTCCAAGATTAAGACTAAAAATAAGTACAGTACTGCAAAAGCCAAAATAATTTTCTTTTAATACTAGATCCCCTTAACAAATGGCTGTGACACAATCTCTCCCATTGTCTCATTTTCACCCCAGATTTGCACAAAATTAAAACTGCAAAACATGATCTCACTTCATTAAATGTTAAAACCATATTCAGCAGTAAAAAACCAAACAAGTAGTACTATGATGTAAGTACTGTGAAAACTAATGAAGGGTATAATTGATCAAAAATCAAAGCCAGGAAATATATGGGGAGATGAAGTTTAGTCACCCTTTCACATGCATCTGTGATCACTTTTCAATGAAGGCAAGTAAAGAATGTATGAACATAATTTATGGAGGCGGTATCACTTTGGTGTATTTAAAACACTCAAAAAGATCAAACAAGCCTACCACTAAGACACAATGACAAGCGATGTAAAAATTTATGTTCGTGCTTGCCCAGTATGTCAAAAAACAAAAGCACCAAATTCTAATCCTATAAGTCAGATGACATCAATTCCCCCTCAGCCACTTTTGAAAACTCGGGCTCTTGATGGGAAAGGACCCCTCCCACTATGTGTGGAAACAAACACACCTTAGTAATGACTAAATATCTGAGTAGATACATTGTTGCGAAGGCAGCCTCATCAATAGACGCTGCTACTTGTGCCAAATTTATTAAGCAGGTAATTTTGCAATTTGGATGTCCTGAACAAATTCTAACTGATCGCTGCACCAGTTTCCAAAATGAGTCAATCAGTCAGTTGCTAAAAACGTTGGGAATTAGAAAGCTAACTACAACTGCATACAACCCCCCATGTAACGGTTTTAGTTGAAGCCACAAACCGCACGGTAGGCGAACAACTCACTGCATGTGCTAATACAGACCAAGCGAACTGGACCCTTATGTAGTCTCTATTATTTTTAACTACAACACAAGTGTCAATACTACAACTAAATAAACACAATTTTATCTTCTCCATGATGTAGAGACTGCGCTACCAGCTCAAGTTATAGCAGCAAAATAATCCTGACTGTGCCAATAACTGGTGCATTAATAAGTCTACGATCATGACCATGCGAAAGTCAACTTGCTTCAGGCACAAAAGCACCAAAAAACTGAGTTTGGTAGAATGCATAAACCATGTACACTCCGCATTAATGATGACATGTGGGTACGTAATTGTGGTAGGCAAAAGGCCCTCACCCACCGATACCGTGGCCAATACAGGGTGACAGACATTCTCCGAGACAGTACGATACGCAAGTAAACAAAACCGGCATTCCTAAGTTCAATACTGTTTGCACCCGCCACACTAAACTGGCTCACGTCCGATAATACCCCTATTTTGTAACGGCAGTGTATTGTGTGTATATAATTAGATCAGTGTTTAATATGGATTTAAAATATGTTAGTGTTTTATTGAATAACGTGACCCAACAAGAGTAAGCCAATGACTGTGTTCCTGCATCATGAGACGCCAGTGCCGGGTCTACACCTCACAGCTGGGGCGAGCTGATGTCTCTCTACGCTCAGTACGCGTCTGCCACAGCAAAGTTCAGCCAGCAAGAGGTGCCGGGATGCACTCCTTGCTGCCGCCACACCGCTGGGAGACTACAAGGCCACAGCGACGTGGAGAGGGGATCCACGACCGCCAACCCCTGCCTGAGCATCCCTGTCCCGCCGATAGGAGTAACGAGACACTCCTGCCGTCCAGTTCCAGTTGGTAGTAGTGCGCGAGCATGAGGTACGCTCTGCGCATGCACTGCACCATCATCATGGCAACACCAACCACGAGACATGCCACAATCAAGGAGTGGGGAGCCTGCTGGAGCCGCCATATGGCCAAGGTTGTGGTTGCAGTGTGCCTTGTTTTACCCGCAATCTGTACACTGCCCGCTACCCACTGCACGCACACGGGGATATATTGGGTACCTGCCAATGTGGACTTCACATACGACGACAGTATTCCACTGATATCCAGTATTCCATTATACCTTCCTACTACAACTGCATCCTTTGATCAATATTTACACGTTGCCTGCACAGACCAAAAATCTCATTCCTGCACGAAAGCTAATTTACAAATACACATAAAAGTAGTTGAAAACTGAATACTCCAAGAATACCTGGGCGATATAAACACCATGACTCACAAATGCGAGGGATACAGATAATCGGTGCCATCACAAACTGTAATACCTATTCACCAGCAAGAGTTTCATTTGGAGCAACTGTCATTGACAGCAGGGATTCATTTTTACAACATCACTACTGTGTTGGATACTCAATGGCAGATGAATCACATAGCACAGCCAGTGCTGTCCCTTGTTGACAAGCCACTAACCCATCTTAACATGAATCATCCCAAGTTATTTCCACTACTTAAGCCAGTTCAGTTTGATTACGCCACCTTGGCAGTCATCACTGTACTTGTAATTTATGTTGGTGCTTTATATATAAAACTAATTAAGTTATCAATCATTTTGGCAAGGATCCAAGCAACGAATTAAGTGTACAATGTGTCCAGCTTCCTAGACCACAGAGGTCTACTCATAGAAGAATCTACAGTAAGCAGGCCTTCATTTTTGGTCTTTAAGTATAGTGCACATGTTTCACTATAAAAACCATTGTAAAACATTAGACTTTCTTTTTCATAAGAATTCAAATTAGATAAGCAAGGGCTCAGTTTTCAGGCCCCGAGGTCAAGATTAGTAGAGTGGTCCTTAATAGAAAAAGTTAAACATAAAAATGCTAATACGCATTTAAGATATAAAATAACAGCACATATATATTTTGAACTAAGTGCCTTCAATAAGATGTAAATAAGTAAATGTCAAATTATTTATACTTTTATAATTATTTTATGGGCACTAAGACCCACCTTATAGTATTAATTGTACACACACACTATTTGTGACAAGTAACAGTGTAAATCCTCACGTATTGTTTATTAATGATATAAACAATATATAACTGAACGAAAAGACTAGTGTTACGAAACTAACATACATAAATATTTATGTGAAATCAAATAGTGAGGACAGTGGACAAACTGAGGAATATTTTTTTGAGTGAACACTTATGCTACGCATGATAAACATTACTCAAGTATAGAAGAATATTAAACGTCTAATTGGTATACATTGACAATGTATGTTCACACCATCGAGACATTTAATTCCTACATGGAAATGATATATAAAACACACAAATTTTCTTTATATTATTGATAATATCTTTTAGTCTTTTATTATCCTACCACTAGGGTAGTTTGTGTTATGTAAAAATGTCTGTACTTACTTGTAAAATAGGTTATCATCCTACAACCTACCATATGGCAAAAGCCATACCTTACGTCACAGTCACCAATTCTTGTTGTTTTATATAATGTAAGTAATGGTGATATTTCGTAAACTATGTATATTTTATAATATCAAAGATTTTGTGTTCATTGGTTCAAAGTATGCAAAACAAAATATAAAAAGCAACATAACCACACTAGCAGATGTGTGCAAGATCAATCTTTTTGCCACAGTGCCAAGTCGAACAAATGAAGGCACTCTCATCCTGTTCTGCCAACTGTATCGCCTTTCTATTGTGTCAGACATTTTTAGCAATTGTGACCTTATAACTACACACACGCATGCACGCACGAGTGCACACACACATTAATAATTAAGGTAAGGAATTATGTGTCCATTGCTTTCATGCACAGTTATTTGCATCCAAGTTCATATGAATTAATCCATCAGGCATACCAATATTCAAATGTAATTTTCTTACCAGAGAACGAAATTCCCGCCTAGCACACTGTACAGCGAATTCAGTACCACACGCGCTGGCTCTTCAAACATCCCCCTTACCTGCGTACACTGCCTAGTATTCGGGGTTTTTAATAATTTAACTATTAAATGTGGCACGGGACATACACCTTCCTCTCCTGTGGTCTAGCTACACAACGTGCAAAAATATTAGTTTTATGGTCGACCTTAAATAAGTATTGCTCTCAACATAACCTATATTATTTTCCATCATACAACTGTTAGCATAATTTGTAACATGTAAATGTATTTTAATTCTAGTTACTCCTTCCTTGCCAATAATGAAATCTTACATTTTATATTTGAAATTCATTAATTTTACATTGTACAACGGAGTCTCGAATTTTAACTTGCGTTCTCGACACTGCCCTCATTCAACTCATGTATGGCACCCCGGACTGAGGCAGGCGGGCTGTGACGTCAGAAGGTCACGGGGGTGGTGCTATCTTGAGGGTTGTGTGGAACTTCTTGGACAGGCTGGGTAGCTTAGTATAATTCAAACATAAATTCTGTAGTGAAGTTCCGTTACTTAATTGACTCGTTAAAGCCTAACGTAATTTCAATATATAATTTCCAAGTTTAAGCGGCCAATGAATTTGAAATCGCCCTGCACTTTGCGCTCTCAGTTAGGGCGAAGTCGGCCGTAGAGTTCACATCTCAGTAGCGCAAAAAGCTGGCATGCATCAACATCCACATCATTTTTTCAGATGACTCTTATGCAACATATAATTACATGCTTTGACAAAAAATTCACTCGCAGCAAAGAAAAAAAAAATTGCCTTTTCGTTTGCTTTTAGCTCTGCAACAGTTCTAGAAGCTGAATTACCTATGATTAGCTCACTGTCTTCTTTCCTCAAAAACAGAAACACTGCTTTTTACTACAACAGGTTCTACAAATCTTGTAAGAATATTCCTGTACAGTTCCAGCAGAATTGAAACACTTTGAAGGACTAAGCAAAATGAGTTATTCAGCTTTGAAGTCAAAAACATGAACAGCCTCTCTTCTCTTGACAAGTGACCCGCACACTTTATTCCACTAACTGCTTCCTGAACAGTTTTCTTACTTTTTGCTTCAGGTGTTGGAAACTTACAACCTCTCTTCACCTGAAAAGTAATACTACTGTCTGAGCCCACTGCTTTAGTATTAGTAAGCTTGGGTATTCTGTGAAAATCCAATGTTCCAGACTTGTGCTTTGGTGGTTCCTTAACCTCTGAATGGAAGAAAATTACCAGTGGATCACACTGTTCCAACAATCTTGACAAGCATTTTCCCAAGGACAGTCAGCGTGTTGACACATGATTCAGGATTTTTGTTTAATTCCGCATCGTGAAATTTTTGAAAGTCCTTTAACTTATAATTTAGCTTTGCACTTTTTCCAGATAGAAGTAAATATCTAGCAATACTTCATCAATTTTGCATGGAAGGGCTGCAGCTGCTTTTTCTGCAGCCAAATTTATAAGATGGCAAGGGTAGCCAATCACAAACATGTTTGAGATCTCTTTTCTCAAATGAGTAGTTCCATCATACTTCACACCAATCATAACTGGAGCATTGTCAGTACCAAATGCTATGCAATTTCGGAGAGCAATGTTCTGTGATTTTAATAAATTCAAAACAAGTGCGGCAATATACAAGCCTGTAAAGTCAACATTCAATAGAGGAAAATACACAGCACAGAACTCTCAATCATCAGGGTCTCATCACTGTAGTATGTCACAACAACAGGATAAAGTTTGGCATCGCTGTCATTGCTACCATCAGTGGACAATGAAAATACAGAACCTTGCTGTTGTGTCGAGACAAGTTTCTGTACTTCAGATTTTGCTATCTCAGTCATCATTGCACAAGTTTTTATGCAAGCAAACCTTATTTCTGGGCAATTTCAGTATCAGGAAACAATTTTCTGAAAAGAGAACCTGCGTGATCGGCATAATAATGAGCAAATTGTGTTCTAAAATAAAATATGTGAACAAACACTCAGCATTACTTACACTATCCTTTTTGCGGTTTGTATTACAGAAAACATACTAACTTCTTAATTCCACACATCAAAAATTGCCTGCATGCTTCTTTGTATTTACAAACTTTATGACGATGCCCTTCCTGGCATGTGACACAGCAAAATCAGTAGGACACAATGGGTAAAATGCATAAAGTTCTTCTTTTCTTGTGGAAAAATTATATGGAAATTCTTCACTGAATGTATTTTTATTTACCGAAAAATACTTCACTGTAGGCTTACTCAGTGCCATTTCTATAAGAATGGCACTATTCACGAATACAAGCACACAGTGAATGCGATAAACACATTATAACATAACTTTTTTTGCTCAGCAGTATATTTTCCCAAATCTGGAATAAATTTTGCAATATCTTGGGGTGTAACAAAAACATGCAAACACTGTCCAACACTCCTTTACAATGTTGAGAAAGCCAGGTTGGATTGAAGAGCAGGAAAAAATTCTGATTGTCTAACAAATAGCAATGAGGAGCACATACAAAATCCTGTCCCATAACTATTGTACACAAGAAGGTTACTATTTCGATGTACGCTTATTTCCACAAGGTTTGGCCAAAAATTCGAGTTATTAATGCAATTTAAATTACTGTATATTATGGCATGTACTGTAATTCCTATACCATGCTGTACGAAATAAAATTTGCGAAATCGAAAACCACAAAATCCAAACTCTGTAAGAAAAAAACAGAATATTAAAATGCCTAAGCTGGAGCACAGGAGAATGGGTGATAAAACGGGAGTCTCCGCCTAAAGTGGGAGGGTCGCAGTTATGCATTCACCTTGCATTATACATTAGCTGTAAAATTTTCTCATGTATGGCATCAATGGCTGAGCTCCAACATGTTTACATTTCACACATGCGGGATGATGGTTATTTTGTTTATGAATGCGAGTGGACAAATAATTTTAATAATTGCACAAGAAGTTTTTTTACTGTATGTTGACAAATTTATAAACATGTTTTGGGGGAAAAACTTTTTAATACCAATATCTCCTATATAAGCAGCCCCCCACTTTTATATATATATATATTTTTTTTTTTTGTAAAAATGTGCAGCATATACATGCCGAAATACGGTACTCATTTTTCCTACTATTCTCACTGATTCACACACAACAAATAGTATTCAGAGCCCATGGGTTCGACAACTGCGGGTTATGCCAAGGTTTCTGCTTCTGCAGGTTATGCCCACAACTGCATGCACACAACACCTGAGTCTCATGTTCAGAATAATCTTGCCGAGTTCTGCAGGCCGACTCCTGGTGATGAAATTAAATAGCATAGTTTGCCCTTTTTGAAGCATTATGCTATCAGATAGTCTCTCTACAAATAACAGATTTCTCAGGCTGTTACCTTTTGCTAACGTTAGAAAAACGTGAGTGCTTTACCTTACTTCAGAGAATAACAAAAAGTAAGTTTAGCCAAAACACAATTCCCACATAAGGAACCTAGAAAAGTGACCAAGGATGGTGATGTTGGAGTTATGTGAAACTTGGCCTCGTGGAAATTTCTCAGAATTACCCCACTCCTCACCAAGAACAAATATCTGAGAAGGATTAGAGGTTCAACCTCCATGAGAGAAAACACACATCTCAGTCTGACAAGATGTACTGTTACGTATGCCACTCTGCTGTGCAGCACGACTGCGTAATCTACGGGCCAACTTCACCCCATCAGCGAGCGCTGAGAAGCATGGGGCGAATCCAAAGCGGCAGACATAATTCCAAGCTGCTACAGGGTTGATTCCACGCGCTGGACAACTACAGACAGACATAATTAGCACAATTAATAATAAGATTGTACTGCCTGCCCAGACTTCAGCATGCGGTCGCCATCCCCTCAACCTAAAATTGTTTTACCCGACGAGCCACGGACCAGCAGACTCTGATAAGAAAGTTAACGAAGTCACCACAGGATCTCAGCACCCCTGCGCCCATTGACGTCACAGCTGCAAAGCCTCGGGCAGAGGAGGTAAACATGTTGTCAGCCTCCACCCGAGGCTATAAGAAATGTGCAGCGCCGCCCGCTACCAAAGATAACTAGCTCCTGTGTCGAGAGGCTTACAACTCCGCACCCCTGGCAGAGCCACCACAATGAGATTTGTACTATGTAACGAATCTTCGAAATGCTTTTGCCAGAGTTCGTCGGCCCGCTGACCGCAATGGTCAGTGGGCTCTCCTGGGTCTCAAAAGACCCCACTTCTCCCAGCCTGCAGCTTGTGAAAGCTCACTCCAGTTTCAGCAGCAAGTGCTTCAGATGTAACCACGAAGTCTGCACCCTGCACTCTCTACCCCAGTCTTCCTTGACTCCGTGGTAGCAGACCGTTGCGACGTCGTAACTCACCCCTCAGTAAAAATACCTCACTGCAAAACGATAGAATTTTGGAAATTCGAAACAACCAGGTTTGCCTTCACCTGGCGTCAAACAAAGTAAATTATAAACTTAATTTGTTTATAAAAGAACAAGATTCCCCAGTGTTTTCACAAAAGCAAAATAAACGCTACATAAAATATTTAACACTGTGGACTTTGTCAATTTATCTTTGACCCACTCATTTTTACGCAAAAGTTGCTATAAATATTTTGGCTCAACATAAATTTTAAAAAATCTCTCTGCAGACCAAGTGCGAGTGGGCTAAACGCCTCAGTGTCACTGGGTCTGAAAAGATCTCTAGTCTGTAACAACATACTCGGATACCTGGGTAAGTATGGAACACTCACGTCTGCCTGCGGACGCATTCCAACTCAAGCCCGTCATTCTCATCGGTAGGGCCTCTGACTGAGAAGTCATTCCCTGAGGACAATCAATTGATGGATAGGGGAGGCGTGAAATTTGGTTACATAGTGAGAGAGCCTAGTGTACTTTAATTTTATTGAATTGTATTAGCATTTTTCCAAATGACGAAGAAGGGAGGTGGACAACCCAGCCAACTACGTCGCCAGGCCCAACGGACCCTCCACAGGGAATTATCTAGCTCTAACAACTCTCAGTTAACTACCACAGTCCCGGATAATTCACCCTTGTCGCTAGTGCCGGAGGTCACCGCACCAGGGCCACGCCCAATCCAAGCCTTCGTAACTTGCGAACACGAGTCCGAACTCAACTCCGGGGTGGGTATCTGCTGGCCGTGGCCTAGTTACGAATTATTTAGTTATTACTACCCGCCAAAGCGCTCACCTGTATCAAAATCACCTATTCCACCCCCGGCCATTGATCGTCCACCAGTAACTATGTGTACCATCCACACCACCGCAAGGAAGGCAGTTAAAATCACTATTCCGCCCCCCTTCGGGTGCTTACATTGCAAACAGAACTCTGAGTAGGAAGCATCCGAAGGAGGATCAGCTCGTTACCTTTCACGTACGTCGACATCTTCATCTTTCACAAGTCATCATTTAATTTATTTTAGACAGCTGGCGTCCTGGATTTTGGCAGCCTTTACAGTGAGCAAGACTGTGCTCCCTAAGAGGGAGACATTAACAGTCACGCTCACCCTGGGGTTTGATTCACCTTACAACTTCCCATCACCCTTCCGTTAGGCAGTACCCCCAGCAATGACCCCGACGTGGGCCAAACCCCGACCCACCAGGCAAAACACCCTCATAACTACAATTCACTGCCGAAGGGTCCGTTACATCAAACAGGAGCAAAATCAGCACTTGTTTTAAATTAAACTATTATAGTAACCCTCTTTCTTTTTTCCCCGCCCCCCCTAAGGCAAGAAAGGGATGAATAGAAGGTTGAATCGCCAGAGAGAGAGGAGGGCCAAAGAATAGAGTGCAGCAGCAGTGCACCTGCTGTTCTTCTAGGACTCCCACTTGCCTTGCGCTAGGGAACCACACTGGAAGATACAAAAGTCTGAGCTGATGGGTTTCTGACAGACGACACTACAACTTACAGAATATAATAAGAAAACTGTGATGAAAGAACACTTCAAACTCACCTGGTTATTGCTACTGTGTGCATCAGACACAGCAGCTGGTTGAGAGCCTGTCTTGCATTCTATTGCTTCTTCAAATATTTCAATCTCATCTTTAACCTCCACCTGAAACAAAGCAAAGATGTGAATAACGTGCCATTACTGCCAACGAGGGTGGAACAACATAAGAAAAGAATTAAAAAATGTACCATATTACTGCATGAACCGTACATAATGGTCAAATAAGTTTGAAGAACCCAGTAGGTTTTACTTTTCTTATTAATACAACTATATTTTATCTATACTGGTGAGAAACTGATTGAATCTCTGTAAACATTTAATTGATTCATCACCATAATCATCATCAGAAATAGGTTACAGTCACTGGCCAGCTCAATTTGCAGTAAAGACCTCTCCATCTTCCTTTGTCTTCTCACCGCCTCTCCATTCTCCCTCTGCTCCAGTCTTCATCACTTTTCCTTACACTCCTACACTCATCCATTCCTAAGTCTTCCGCAGCTCTTCTGTAACGCATACACACTTACATATCACTTCTTCCACTTCCCTCACTGACAGTCCTAAGTAATTTAAACTCTCCACCTTCTTTAGCTGTTCCCCTTCTAACATTATTGCATTCTTCACTCACTCTTTCTGGCTGTGATCATAATTTTACTTTTCCTTTCACATTAAACTTCATCCAGTACCATTTCCTTGCATTATCCCAAGCAGATGACTGCCAGTTTAAATTCAACACTTTCTAAACACTAACATTTCATCTCTCAAACTAGTAACCAAACACTTCGAAAGAATCCTGAAAGGAGACAGTTTTGGGGAAGGCGAAAGTTCAAAATTCCATCTTGAACCGACGTCAGAACATGTCAATGAACCATCAGAGTTTGTGTTTCAAGTTCCCAGTTGGCAATGCTCCACTATTTTTATTACAAAATCACATTAAGTTTTTAAGTTATGTTAATGGGCATCTTAAGAGTTTGAATGCTAATTATTAATACATATTATACACTACGTGCCTATAAATACTTTATTAGAGGAATACAGTTTCTGCTACTTAGGTTGGTTCCGGGGCCGAGACACATAGTTTTTCCCTTTAAGCTGTGGGCAGTGGCAGACAAATATGTGACGACTGTGCAACTATCAATTTTATGTGGAGTACAGAACAGACTGGCAAAATTAACCATTACACCTGGTATGAGTCACATAATAAATAAGAAAAAAGGATTTTTCAACTTCAAGCAATGAAATATACTAGGTTTGTAAACTGTGAAATTCCCCTTATAATGAAGGGCTAAAGAATGTACCAATATATAAACTTTGCAAACATGTAGGTAGTAAACATGTGCCTGACCTTATCTCCCATTACAATTATGCTGTTTTGATGATGACATCTGCGTACAAGTATTTTAAGAGTACCTGATTTAATGAGGGCTGTGTCTTTTAAGGCAATATTAAGACCCATCAAAATCAAATTTATGAAAAAAATTCCAGAAAATATATAAGAACTAGTGATGAAAACTGATTAAGAACATACATTTGTTAGTCCACAGCGATCAAATATATTGGCTGTAGTATAAAGTGGTATGCAGCAATACAGAAAAAAAAACAACCAATATATATGTCTATATAAATAAAAAGTAACTGATAGTTTAGATTGTGCAGGCCACTCAACGCCCGCAAGTCTGCTTTCTCTGCGCACGACACGTGAAATCATGAAGGGGAACATTGTTCAACAACCACCCACTTTACCCAAACCTCTTTCAACTTTTATCTCTCCAGATGACTGTAATGGTCCACTATCACTGCACAGCAACAAGACTGGCCCATAACAGCATGTGTTATACAACTATCTTCCTAACTTCAGTCCATAGTCTCGCAATATCTTTGCCATGTTCGCATAGTGTTTGTTTCAGAATAAGTTATGTGATAATGCTGTTCAAAGTTTGATTTTGACATCTGTGTTTGGTTTTCATGTTGGGATTATGTGATTATTTACGTTTTAGGATTTCTACAGTATCTTTTTTGACTTATTCATGACCCATTAACACACAATGCTAGCATAGTTCCAATCATTTGCATCTACAGATTACAAAAAATTAATACAGTCTACAGTTCTTGTAAAATCCCTTCACTTTCCCCCAACATGACCGCATGTGTAGGTCTTAAACTGGGATCAATTTAAAGCAGATGTCTTGGAATGCCAAGAATAAATTTTCTCTACAGAGGAAGTTGTTTACGGCAAAAAAGTTAAGCTTCAATGTGTTTAAACTTCCTTTTTATATCCAAGAGATGTCGTATGTTTTCTTCTACGCTATCATTTCATTTGAAACATGCCTGAATACTAAATTAAACTTGTAATATTTTAATGAAACAATTTTCCCATGAGAAGCAACTGAAAATGTAATTGGCTCTTCCAAAAATTACGATGCACCTTATTTAATCATAATTATTGGCATCAATGAGTGGTCGTGAATAACCTTTTAAGTATTATTTATTACGAAGATGAGAGTATTAAGATAAATTTATACATCTGTAATAAAACTGCTACTATTTTTACAAGAAGCTACTAACAATAGACTGCACTCGTTAAATGTCATTCAGAAGCCTGGTCTATACATATTTTTTTTGAGACATGAAGAGGTTGTCTTATTCTGTTACATGCAGACACCAGAGGGGCGAATCTGATCTGAGTTTGTGAGTGATGGAGGTCTTCATAAAAATAAAAAAAAACAAAGTTTTATTTCTGCTTTATTCACACAGCTATTATTTACAGCATTTATCTGTCTCCACTTTCACTCTTTCTATTTAACAGTGAGCGGAATATTTTGTATCTATTTCAAGTCTAATTAACATTATTTATCGTCTTTGTTGGTTACAATCAACTCATACTCATTATCAACATGTATTCAGTCTATCTGTTGCCATCATTTATAATGTCTTTCATTCACGCATCTAGTCCAATAGTCCAGCCTACCAGCCGCACACTCCAGTGCTCGATACCAGCAGTCGCAGACTTCCCTTCCACTGGTCACTTCTCCCACTGCTTGTCATTTATCCCTCGGAACTCAGCCACTCATTCATTCTTTAACTCCAACTCAACTCGCGGTCCAGAGGCCTGCCGCAATATTTATAGTCTTTGCCCTAACATCTGGAAGGTTAAACGCACCCCGAGTCGTGTTGAGAGAACGAGGTCAGTAATCCAAAGTATCTTCAGATAAACGCCAAAATAAATACAACTAGGGTCCGCAGAATGTGCCGCTACGGAGATTAAAGTGTCTGCTCGCTCTCTGTAACTGATACACTGCCACCATTGTTTGCGCTACCACCGCTATCATATAACGATTCTCTGTCCTCGCTCACGTGGGAAGCAAAGCCAACGTCAGCGACGAGGACCAGCAACACATAACACTACCCCCTCCACAACTCTGTTCATCCTGGTCAGACACTGCAACGCCAGGACCATCGTAGAGTGCCAGTTGGTCGATGTGGACAACCTCAAGTTTCGCTCGAAAGCCATGATGAAAATTTCAAAAGACCACATCATTGATCTTCTTCAGAATCCTGTACGGGCCTTCCCAACATTTCTGTAGCTTCGGGCAGTACCCTTTTCTCCTCCATGGGTTACACAGCCACACCAGTTGTCCTTTTTGAAATACCTCTCCCAACATTCTCCTATCATACCGCATCTTCATCCAGTCACTATTATTCTGAGGTGCAGTCGAGCAAAATCATGAATTCCAACAAGTCTGTTACATAATTTGCTTGCATAATCAGGGGCTGCAATTTCCTCTTCTATCGGTCGACCAAACATTAGGTCACTGGGGAGGCAAAACTCTCTTCCAAACAGCATCCTTGATGGCATTACCCTTGTCTACACATGAACTGTTGGCGTTAAGCAAGAAGAACCAATGACATTTGAATCCCAGTCCTTTTGGTTGTCTGCCACAAAGACAGACAGGTACTGCTCAAGAGTGTGGCTAAGCCTCTCAACCATTCCATTAGACTGAGGATGTAGAGCTGTAGTCCTCGTCTTTCTAATCCCCAGAATTTTCGTCATCTCCTGGAAGACCGTAGCTTCTAAGTTCTTTCCCTAATTAGAATGCAGGTCTAGTGGCACCCCAAACCTCGAAAAGACATGTTCTATGAGTGCCTCAGTTACAGTACGTGCTTCCTAGTTCAGGAGGGGAATGACCTCAGGCCATTTTGAAAAATAATCTTGAACCACCAATAGATATTGATTACCTCTTTCTGTGACATGCAAAGGGCCCAGAATGTCTACTGTTATCCTTTCGAATGGTGCTCAAACATTTCTGGAGGTGACGTCGTCCTCTGGTCCTTAGGCCCTTCCTCACAGTGCAGGTGTCGCACAATCTGCATCACTTTTCAACATCCTCCCGACAGTGACGCCAGTAGAATCTCAATATATTTCTGCTGAGTGTCTTACTAACACCAAAGTGCCCAATGGCAGCCGTAATATGCAGATCTTTTTAGACTTCAGGAACCCTGTACTCTGGAAGGACCAACTGTAAACGTGTGTGTTTTCCATCAGTACTTTCCCAGTTTCTGTAAAGCAACTCATTCTTCAATATAAGGGAATTCCACTGTGTCCAGTACGCTTGGACTGTGGTGCTCAGACTAGGTATCTCTCCTCATTTTGGCAGACAGCCAGCTTTCTTCCACTTTAATAATGGCTGCAAAGTGGGATCACTCAGCTGATCTTTCCTATACCCTCATCACTCCAGGTAGGTGACCCATCACAAGATAAAGAATCTTGAATTCTTGTTCTCCGTAGCTTTGGCGATTCACCACTCTTTTCTTCCTGGCATTCGCAATGACGACAAAATGGCTCACATTGTCTTTTAGAGAGTGCATCTGCATTGCTGTGAAAGCGTACAGATCTCTACTGCATTTCAAAATCATATTCTTGAAGATGATGTATACCCCAGGCTATTTGACCTTCAGGGTTCTTGAAATTTTGTAGCCAGCATAATGAAGCGTGGTCGGTTCTTAGAATAAAATGTCTGCCATAAAGGTAGGGGTGGAAGTGTGAAATTGCCTTCACCATGGCCAGAAGCTCCCTGCGTGTAACACAGTAATTTCTCTCAGGCTTATGCAATACCTCACTGAAGTACTATAGTGGTCTGTCATTCCCATCTTGGACATTAGATAACACAGCTCAAATGCATACATCACTAGCATCAGTGTCTAAAATGAATACAACCTCACTTTTCGGAAAACCCACGAATGGAGGAGATATCAGAATTTCCTTTAGTCTACTAAAAGCATCTTTACACTCAGTGGTCCAATGAAACCTGCTTTTCACCTTAGTCAGTTATTGTAGCAGCGTGGCAATAGTGGCGAACCCAGGTACAAATCAACAGCAGTATGCACATAATCCCATAAAACACAGAATTTTAGTTTTTTCAGTTGGTTGCAGCCAATTTCTTATTGATTTGTTCTTCTCTGGGACTGTTTCAATCCCATGGGCAGACACTACATGTCCCAAGAAATTTATTTTCTTTTGAAACAGATGGCATTTCTTGGGAACCAGTTTCAAGTTGGCTGCAGCCACTTTCTGGAATTGAGTCCAAGCGAGATAGGTGCACTTCAAATGTCCTTCCTGTCACAACTATGTCATCTACATAAACTTGACAGTTATCTATAGGCAAAACATTTTCCATCAGGCATTCGAAGGTGGCAGGGATATTTCATAGCCCGAAAGGCATAACTTTGTACTGCCAGGTTCCTTTCCTCTGGACACAAAACGCAGCAGTCTTCTCTTGGTCCTGTGGGGTCACCTCGCATTGCCAGTACCCACTCTTCATGTCCAAAGAAAAAAACCATTGCGAACCAGCTAGGCTGTTTAATGTGTCATCTATCCTTGGAAGCAGATAAGTCTTTCTTTGTCACATTATGTATTTAGTTGGCAATAATCTACACAAAACCACAGAGCCATCTTCCTTCTTAACAAGTACAAATTGTAATGACCATAGGCTAACTGATGATTCTATCACATATAACTCCTCCAAATTTCTTCAGAATACCCTCAACTGCCTCATGCAAATCTAGTGGTAGTTGTCTTGGTGGCTGCTTTATGGGCCAGGCATCTCTTGTATCAATGTAGGGACAGGTCACATAAGTCCTTCCAAGGTCATTTGGTCCACACAAGGCATCCCCATTTCTCTGCAGTAATTCAGAGAGTCTTCTCCTGTTGCAAATTAAGATTTTCTTTAGTTCGTGCTAGCAGTTCATCCAATACTTCTGGCAGAGAACATTCGATTTGTCCTACTCTACAATCATCTGGAACATTTGGAAGTACCTGTGTGACCTGCTTGCTAACACCTATCATGACCCCTCCGCAAGACGAATGGTGCTATCTGACAAATTCATCATAGTAACTTGAAAAATGCCAGAATTAGAAGAGATCAAAGTTCTTGCTACAACAACTTTACCTGACAGGACACCAATCTTCTCTGCTGACTCAATTAGACCCAAACATCTGACAACTTTCCTTGACATCTGCCTGAAATAATTTCACCAGAAGCGGGCAGTACTGTGGGTTAACCATATACTACTGGGCAGCTAACTGGGGAGGAAAAATCATGCTGCGACGACACCACCAACTCTGTACTGCCTACCCACAGCACACCAAGTCGAGTATCGATATGGCACCCCAGCCTACGTAGTACATCAAGCCCCAAAAGACATTCATCCTCTATTTCTGCTACGTAAACATTGTGCTCTATGCTAAGGTCACCAAGCTTCAAGATCACTTTCCTCTTACCTTTATCTTGTGTGGTCTCATCTGTTACTGTATTCAAAAAGCATAGTTCCATGTTGTCGTTGGGCGATCACTGGGGGGAAAGACCTTACGATGTCTAGTCTTACTACTGTTATGATCACCTCAGTGTAGAGGACCATATAGCAAGGAACATCACTCAGACTCCCTCCACAAGTATTGCATCCCAATCTTGTTTTACCGATCAAAAATGTAAGAACATTGGGGATTCCCTCCAACAGTCACCAACCTTTGCTCCCTACGATTGGTGTATACGTTTCCCAAATGAACTGTATACTCACCTGCCTCTTATCACGCTGTTGCTTCTGCTACTGCTGTGGGCAGTAGACTCTCAGGTGTCTCTGCTATCCACATAACCGACACTCAGGCTGTTTAAGTGGGGAGCGGCACAGCTTTGTGGTACGAACCCTGGAATCAATGTTCTTCACTGCCATCTGCAACTCCTTCAGTGTCTTCATGCTGTCTTAATCATATTCAGTCAGCATATTACTCCCTGTACCTGGCATCGGGTATGGCTCCCCGTCTTGCTGATTTCACCTCTAGTGCAAGGGCCAGGGCATCCTGCATATTGTGGAGTGAAGACAAGACTACCGCTTGCCATACCTCTTGTGTCGGCAATGGCCTCGATGAAGAAGGCAACCACGATGTTGCATGCATCCTCGGGGCATCCTTCCAAAGATAGGTGGGAGAGCCGCAAAATATCTTGCCATATCTCCTCCAGTGGCTTCTCTGGTCACTGGATGCGACTTCGCAGTTGGACATGGTGGGCATGTTGCACATATGTTGCCAAAACGTAGCTCCAAGGTCGACACCGGTGTAAGGTACTCCAGTTGGTGTCACTCTAGCAGAGATTGTAGTATGCTCAGCATGAGGCCTCTCAGTACAGCTGTGAGGTTGTAAGACTGCAGCTCAATTACAATTATATCATTGATAATGCCAGGAGGCATAACACTTTAACTTCAAAATGACCTGAAGTATAGCAAACGTCTGCAGGGCAATATAATGTTCATATAAAGGCAAATATAATCAAAGAACTAGCATACACAAAACGACGACGTACTGAGGGGAGTGATTGTACTGAACACATCTTAATAATGCAGGTATAAATGGTCAGTGTTCAATTATTGATAATAATGATTCAGTCAAATGTTAAGGGCATACATTACCATCTTTAGCCCTAACAATTTTGTTAATCTAACAGAGCGTTTTTAATATTTGGTCGTCAAGGAAACAAATTTTCACATGATTTGAAGTCATTTTAATATTACGTTAAATAATTGTATTTTTCATTATACGCATGTGTTTTTAATTAAATGCCTTCCTCCAACATACAGAGTTTAAGGGGCGCCCTGTTATAATTGATTTGGTGTGAATTTACCTTTGTTCATTTTTATTGAGGTCAAATTTTATGAACTGGAATTATTTATATAATATGACACAATGTTTTAAAATAAAGAATTTAGTGCTTTCTGGCTCTTGTATGGTAGACGAAAAGTTCTTGTATCATGGGCTGTCACTTTTTTTATATTGTTCAGACAAAACAATTCACATATTTGTTATAATAAGTATTATCGACTTAATCTAATGTTCATATAATTAAGTATTGTGTCAAATAAAGCTGTTCATGACAGTGAGATTATCCACTAGTGTCCTTAACGGCATAGTAGTGGCTGAGATGTGATTTGTCAGTAGCCACATTACAGAGTTTAACATTCTGAAGTGTTGTTAGTTCTGGCGCCCCTGATTATATTAAATTGGAGCTTATCTGTGTATTGGCTTGTAGAATTGTATTGCCTGTTTACGATATAGAAATGTGTAAAGTTAAGCTGAATCGGAGCACTCAACAGCATGTAATATTTCTGAATTCTCTGTTGATGTGTGGAGGCTCCTTAGGCCTCATGAGAAATCCAACTGAAAATCGTTGAATAAAAAAAATAGAAACGGTACACACACAAGGCAGAATGTGAAACTATATTAAAATACGACAAGACATAAGGGAATGGTATTATTGTGGCATAAAAACACATAGGCAAGGTAAGTGAGCACGCCATAAGGCTTGCTAAATGACTCACAAAAATCAACAATAAGTCCAAAGCTGTAGGTCTAAGTTGTAATTATGTGAAAGTATAGTAAAAAAAATTATGTTTGATAAGATAACTGGAACATCACGTAAAAAGCAAGTTAAATACACTTGATTGTAATAAAAGTAATATGATAATGGGAGTAAATACAAACATGTGGAAGGTAGACACAGTGGAGTATTCTGGCGGGAGTTTACCTAGATGTGCAAAACAACTCAGTGGGGCACATTCAGGTGCATAAGGAGGGTAGAGATTTTTATTAACTTGATGTAAAAAGTGGTCACAATGCAGAGCAGGAAAAACAGTGATGCGAGGGTGAAGTAGTCAAAATGAGCAGGGTCGATGAGGGAAAATAGCTTAGGGGACGTAAATGTACCACTAGTAGTGCTGGGGAGAAAATCTTGCAAAATAGGAAATTCAGTATGGTTGACATGCCAGTCAGTATTCAGAGTAGCTGAGATGTGGTAGAAATGAATTCCCTCCGGTAGGGAGTTGGGGAAGGTGAAATGACTGCTCGGAGAGCCAGTGTACCGGAATAACCATTTGATGGAGAGGGATGATAGGAGCCCACACATCACACAGATGTGCAGCGTGAATAATGATGCCGGTGGGTGTGGTGACCTGGCAACCGTACGGGACATGGAGCTCCTAAGGGGTGGGTGGGGATGATTGTGTCTAGCGATGAGTTCGTACAAGTGACCATGGTGTTCGGAGAGAGGTTGGTTAAAACAAACTGGCGGGGGAAGATATTAGTGACCGTAAACGGGACGGCAGGTATGCAAAGGTACTTGCATGATTTGAACAAGGAACTGACATCAGTCAACAAAATGGCAGCGGTCACACACTTAGCTTCGTCACCAATGAGAGAATCGAGAGGGATAAATAAAACATCCTGGGAGGGGTGGGTGGAGGGTGAAATCACCTTAACAGTTTCTGTCTTGTGGTTGATTGCAATGAGCGGAGATGGAGGTTGCAGCGTGCAGGAATGATTCTTGAAGTGATACAGGACAGACTTGACGAGATAAATATGCCATTGAGAATGTATGTCAATTAGAGGCACTTTTAATTTAATCACTAACTGCTGCTCTGAAAATTAACACTCAGTGAATTCAAGAGAACAGTACATACTTAAAATAGTTCCTTAGTGGTGATACTAGCGTAAGGTTGATTTTGTTCCGCTGTTTTTGCGATGAAGTGAGGTCACGAGTGAGTTGAGTTCTGTTAACTGCTGCAAGAGGCAGTTTGTGGAGTTGGCATGAGTGGATGAATGATTCGATGGAACGCTCGATGATTAGGTTGTTGATAAGGTGTAAAACACTTGACACAAGCAAATGTACTTGTGTTTCCAATGAGCGAGCCATGCTAAATGCAGTTTGTTGGGACTTAATTATAGTGGAAATGCCATTGATAACATTAGATAGGGAATTAATTATGGTTTCAACTTTGTGGGTAATATCATTAACAATATTAAAAGATATATTCAATGCCTTGTGTGTACTGTGGACACTGGCTGTGAGTTCCCAGATTTGATGGTCAAGGCTCAAGTAGTTTTGAAGGATAGTGAGGAGGTGATTGTCAGAAAATTACAGCACCAACACCCCACGTCTCCTACGACTTGGATGCAGCGCTTTGCACGGAAAGGGGTAATGACATCAGTGTGATAATCTCTCAGTACTCTCGCTTTGATTCCCTGCATATAATTGTAAAAAATTTTTCCATTTGTACACATCGCCGTGTTGTCATCGGCACAGGCAATGTGGAGAAATTGGTCCAGCGCGTCAGGTGGGGACAGAAACTGTAGCTGGAATTTGTATACCAGCGAGATGCTCATTTCGTACACGTCAGGCATCGCAGTGACGTAATAAAGCCCTGCGTGGGTACGGAAGGTCGGCTGCGTGGAGAGTCCAGCTGCTGTAACAAGAAAACAAAAACACAAGGTTACTACTGCCATGTGGGCGGATATAGTGCCCCTCCCCCTGGAAGCAGCGCCCCCACGCCGTCTGTTGCCATGGCAATGACAGGGGCCTGCGCAGAGTGGCTCCGTCCATAGGCAGTGCAGCCTATCTTGACCGGAGGCGAGAAGTGCATTGCTGCTACGCTGTGTGGAGGCGAGAAATGAGGAGTGTAATTGGCAAGCCTAGTATCCCCTATACGTGTGCTGGCGGCGAAACAGTAGGGCGAAGGCGGGCTGACACAGCCGTGATAATTGCTGAAAAAGTGTGGAGTTTGAAGAAATCCACAAGAACCCTGGTCATGGGGGTGGTTCGGTGGGGGACATGGACTGGGTTGGTAGTTGTAGTACTATA
Source organism: Dryococelus australis (assembly GCA_029891345.1). Lineage (NCBI taxonomy): Eukaryota > Metazoa > Arthropoda > Insecta > Phasmatodea > Phasmatidae > Dryococelus > Dryococelus australis. Next base: position 120,634,429 of record CM057000.1, on the reverse strand, counting down.
GACGACTAGAGTAGGAGGGATTGTAGCCAGTGCGTGGTTGTGGAACGCTATAGCGTGGTGTGCTATCTCTTGTTTGAGTTTAGAAACTTCCGCTACAAGGCGCACGGAATCTGGGTGAGCGAGGGTTTGTGTAACATTTAGTTGATATTTGAAAATGCCTACTTCGACCCTGCGAATATTTTCACACATTTGTTCGAGCATGTCGTTCAGAAGTCCAATGAGCTTATCCACAATAGAAGGGAGAATACTTTTCCAGATGACGTTCATGAAGTCGGCGTCTGTCATGTGGGGGTTATACTGCGCCCTGCAATATTCGCGTGTCTGAATGTGGCGTAGTGTGTCCTTGAGGTTTTGTTTTTTTGAGTAAATTAAATGCTTTACAAGCTCGATCTCAGCGGCACTTGTGAACACATTTAGTAAACCTGCCTTAAGTTCAGGCCACGTGATAGGCTGGGCACGGTGATGAGTTAGATTTTCTAGAGTATGCTTGGCTGTGTCATGGAGGGAAAAACGAATGTGTTTACACTTGTCAGTGTCCGCCCATCCATTAATGTCGGTAACGTCTTCAAAGGCGTGTAAAAACTCTTGAATATTTTCATCCTGTTTCTCTGAAAAGGATGGGGGTTTCTCTGGTTGTGTGAAAATGACATTAACGGGAAGGAGGGTTGTTGGCCATGATGGGTTGGAGTTGATTGGGCATGGTATTAACGTATGTAGGGGTGGCAGGTGGGGGGTGGAAATGAACGTGAAGGAAGGGGAGCAATGCCAATTTCCTCTTAAAGGGGAAATCCAAAGAATTGAGTGAGGGGTGCAAGCGATCGTGATGGCGAGAGGGGAATGGATTGGGAAGGGGGCGGTGTGTCAAGAGGGTAGGTATGTTCTGTGCTAGGGAATGATGTGTCTAGCACGTTGTTTTGGATTTGACTAGTAGTTGGCATTCCTGTAGTGTTTTGAAGGCCACACTGCCTATCTCTCTTGTCTAAGGTGTTTTCAAAATCTTTTGTGTCAAGCAAAACGGTTTTAAGAAATTGTGAAACTTTAAATGCCCTTTTCTGACTGCACATTTCCATGAACTGTGTAAACTGGGTGTTGAAAGTGTATGTTCATGTAATTGGTGTCGCGCACTATTGCGTTACTTAAAATTAACCAAAATACAGGAAAGAAAAAGAGAACACACTCTGACAGCTCACAATACACTGGTGTGGTTCAAGCAAACACGTTAAAAAAGAAGCATTCTGAAGGGGAATGGGTGGGCAAGAAAGGTAGCTCGGCAAGGCTGCTACGCAAGTGCTGAATCCCAGGTGTGGGAACTGACCTACGCCACGCCCTGCTTACTGTGGGAGTAGAACAATGATTAGCATGGGTGGGCGGAGCTATCTGTTATAGACGGGGGAAGGCGGCTTACTCTCAGTGGTATTGCACTTCTGAAAAATATTAATTAGAACGTTTAACGACACAATAATGAAATGACGTGGGAACAGGTGGAGCTTGGCAGAAGAGAAGTAGGAATGAAACCACACCTCCACAAGTGTAAAACATCCCTTCCTCCAGATAGATTACTATATACTATATACTCCAGATAGATTATATCTGATATCCAACACTCTGTACTCGATCCAACATCAAACCCTAGATTACTGCAAAGTAAGGGGTGTCACGGGGGGAGGGGGTGGGGGGATGATTGCGATGGTGGCTAAATAAGAAGGATCATTTATAAAAATATATATCTTTACTATAACAAACTCTAAGTAATAGAACAAAATACATTTACGTTACAGAACAATAGGATACAGTTACATTACAGAACAATGAGATTACATTTACGTTAATAATATACTGAAACTACAGTTTTAAAGGATTCACAATATATGCAGCTGTGCCCTAAATTTGCCGTAATTATTATAAAGGAGTGAGAAATGATGACTCGGTACCAGAATGGCTCCCTACTGCAAACGCGTTTATGCTCACCCAATCTCTTAGTACTGGCTAGCCTCACAGCTCCCCTGGGGCATAGGGTCGTCTTCTTCCTTCATCTTAGGCCTGCACTCTCACCCACAAGTATATTGCCCCAATATGCGGTGCCGTCTGGGAGGGGAGTGCAGCGCCATGCGAGGTCCCTTTTATAACTGGGCCAAGTAGGGCAGATTTGCGAAACCACTGCACTCTGCCACCAGCTATACCCAGCACGACCTTAGGCGGTGTAGCAATGCTAGGTTATAGCTACAGAATGCCTTCTATTTTCCTTTCGACAGAGTCAATTTTTCTGTCTACCCTCTCATTTAAAGAGTCATTTTTCCTGTCTACTAATACACTAACATTAGTTAGCTGGCTATTGACATTCTCATTTATAATTACTATTACTGAACTAATATGGTTATTTACAGATTCATTCACGCTTTCTTTCACACTATTAACTTGGTTATATGCAATGTCATATACACTATCTTTCACACTACTAAGTTGGTTATTTACATCTATTTTCAAGCTATTTACCCTTGCGTTCAAACCAAACATCTGGCTACCTAGCGCCTCAATTAATGCTCGCAGTGTTTCCAGTTCTGCAGACATTTTCCTTGTTAACATTCACTGCATCAGTTGTACAAAACAGTTATATTTATTTTACAAACAGTTAATCCAATAATTAATTTGGTTGAAAATCACCGACTACTTGCCTAAGGTCTAACTTTATTTACAATTATTGATTAATTAGTAATTGCCTCCATCCCACTTTTGACACCAGTGTTACAAGCAGATGCCAGAGGGGAGTATCTGAATTCGCGAGGGACGGAGGTCTTAATAATAATTAAAATAAAGGAACTAAATTTGATTACTACTTTATTCATAAAGCTATTTTTTACAGCATTAAATTATCTGTCTCCACTTTTACTGTTTCTATTTAACAGTAAGTGCAATATTTGATGTCTATTTCCACTCTAACATCCCCAGAGGCCTGCCGCAATATTTATAGTCTTGGCTGTATGTACCATCAGGAAGGTTCAACGCACTCCAAGTCGTGCTGAGAGAACGAGGTCAGTAATATAGGACATTTTTTTGATAAATGCAGAAATCAATACAACCAGGATCAGCAGCATGCACAGTTACAGACATTAAAGTGTCTGCTTGCTCTCTGTAACCGATACGCTGCCACCGCTATCATATACTAATTGTCCGCCCTCCTTGCTCGTGCGGGATGCGAAGCTAACATCACTGCATGGACCGGCGATATGTAACAATACCACTCTGACAAAACTTTTATTTGGAAGATGTGTATTAAATTATATTATTAATATTTCATCAATAAATTATCTGATTATTCAGCAAGAAGCTATGAAAATAGACTTGGCACTTGCTAAATGTTACTCTGCATACTATGTTAATATAGTTTTGCGGCAAGGGGATAACGTTTATACCATCCTGATGGAAACTTTTATTTGGAAGTTGTCAAATTAAATAGATTAATATCTCAATTAAAAAACATATTACTTCTGTGCCAGAGAAAATTACCATCTGACCTAATACGAAAACAAATTTAGTTTTTTTTCCCCCAGGAGTTAATCCAAATTAGTCTGTTACAATTTTATGGTGGCATCAATTTTATGTGGCCATTCTCAGGAACAGTGACGCCTCGTAAAATCAGGTCCCGACTAAGTTAGTTGCTTGTTCATATGGTGAACTTATAAACACAAAGTACAATTGGAGTGGAGTAAATGACTCAACACTGGGATTTTGAGAGCACATAAGTGTGATGCGAGGTAAGTATCGAGCAATGCCAGAATGCAAGGATGGGGGAAACGGGAGATCCCAGAGAAAATCCCCAGATCAGAGACATCGTCTGGCACAATCCCCATGTGCAAAAATCCATGGAGTGACAATTCCGGGAATCAAACCCGGTTCGCCTAGGTGGGAGGCACTACATCACCGCAGCCCCCACAAAGTACAAAAATCAAAATAAAGGGAGAAGAGAGACAATGGAAAAAAGATGTTGGAGCTGCGAAGAGTGTGGACGCTTAAAAGCCTGATGCCTACAGACAGTAACAATAATTCGACATGAAGTTACAGAACAAGAAGCAACAGTGAGTTTCAGAAGTGTAAAAATGTTTACAACCTAGTTGCAAGAACCACCAGAATATAGGTATCCACAAGTCTGTATAGTTAGCCTGTAGTTAACATGGGGAAAAGAGAGTACCAGATGAATAACATTACTGTATGCATCATACCTGCCAACTTTTCAAATCCTAAATCAGTAAAACAATTTGAAAATGTAAATTTTAACGTAAACTGGACACACCATTTTCCCAAAAACCTACAGCACTTTCTTCCACAGAGGCCTATGTTCTTACATGTTAATTTAACATTTTAACCCTAAATTACAAAATAAATTACAGGTATAAGTTAAAAATGCTTATGGTCAAGACTTCTTCAAACTTGCAGAAAATGCAGTTTTCAAAACTGTAGGTTAACTCTGTGAGAATAGGTGAATGCCAACCTGAAGTTCAAAGGAAATTTCTTGGCAAAAAAAGTTTGAAATTACTGTGAAACTGTAGTCCTAATTAATATTGTTAACTAGTCATCATATACTTTTTTGTCAATTACTAGGCAATACAATGTAAATATAAGCAACTATGAAACGAACATGGCCAATCAGTAAACACACACACTGCGTGATGCAAAGATGGGGAGCTTTGATTATGAACAACTTCACAAAAGTATGACTTCAGCACTGCCTACAACTTCAATCAGCCAACTTAACAGGCCCCAATTAGCTTCCAGTTTCCTTGTTAGAATGACGTGTGTCTATCGCAATATCTATAGCGATCATACAAAAAATATGTAAACAAACAAAAGAAGAATGTTATGATGAACAAAAAAACTGTAAAACTTTAACCTTTTTTCCGTAAACACACTATAAATTTCGTACATTTTACAGTCAAACCGTAACAGTTGGCAGGTATGAATGCATCTACAGTGAAAGCAAACCAGCTGGGAAGGACCAGCAAACTAACATGCTACAGTTGAAAGGAATGGTCAACATGACCAGAGGGTTGCTGGTGGAACATTCAGAGGACAACTGGCGAAGAAGTATGACTCCCAAAATTACAGAGACTGTGGAAGCTCTTATTAAATTATTCCTCATTGGAGCTTCCTTACAAGATTGCTCACATTGACTATAGCATACAATGATGGTTCTGAAGATATTTAAGCCTGTCTGAGACAAACAGACTTATGGAGGCAATGTTGTGAGCTGGTCATATGTCCAGAATGAATCTCTAGCAATTCCTACATGAAAACACAACTATCTCCGTGATCAGGTAACCAGTAGCGCAGTGGTTACTGGGCCTACGTCACTGCTGAGTTGCAATCACACAAAATGGCTGCTGTACCTTGAGGTTCTCTGTCTTTATGAAAGGCACCAAGTCCAGTAGTGGCTCTCTCCCATTCTCGTCCTGTAACAAATATGAAATACTAGTTATACAACTGTTCATCTAACAGCTGTATGTACCTAGAGCTACAATGTCCTTGCTTGAACAAAATGTGAAGGTCCAGAAATATTCCAAAATGAAACACTATTTATTTTACATTTTTTTTTAGTACCATTGAGAACTGTAGCTAATGTGCCAATCTAACACATTTTGCAGTAAAAGTATCTTACTTTATGTTCATTTATAATTTGTTTCCAGTTATTTATTGCTAGTACGTTTTATACCTCTAAAAGGCCACTATGTGTCATGGTCTACTATTATAGAAAGTGCACAAATTAAAATATCTCCATTTATATGTTAAATTCTTTACGTAAACTGCTTATAACTACATGTAGTACTTTTACACAGGTGTCACCACAGTTAACACAGTGGTATTTCCTACCCATTTTAATCTCCTTGCCATCCACACAAACTAAGGCAATGGAAGGTGGCACCAGAAGAAGACAGGCTACCACACCTCTGTTTTTAAGCAAATTATGCAGCTGCTGCTCCAAGCAGACGGCAGACAATTGACGTTCTCCGTGCATGGTGAGATGCTGCCCACCACCGCATCCCTCCCACGAGTCAAGACAGGAGATGGTACAGAAGCAGGAGGCGGAAGGAAATGTTTTGGCAGCTACTGGGAGATGAAAGAGCACACATTTTCCTAAAATAACATTTAAAAATCAGGGATGAACCTCATCCTCAAGAAATACTTTCATCTTGAATTAACATCAGAGTGATTCAAAACAATCCTCACAGAACAGGGCAGTGAAATTAGAGTTTAAATTGTAATGTATTATACAGGCTGAACAATTTGTTTCAGTTATTGGAGAAGAATATAAATTTTCCTTTTAACATTTTTTTGGGATTATTTAGTTTTATATGTATCTTTTTTTGTTTGAACTTTTCTGGCGTATTTATATATGCCATATGAATAGCGAAGGATTAGGCGAATATTTACTAAATTAAATTATTTTTTTGGAAAAAAAAAAAAATCTCAGAAAGTGGTATAATTGCACTCCACTAATTACACAGAACACAAATTTACTGGGCACTACATCAACATTTGAACAATAGAAACCCAAAAACGATAGTGGGGACGGTTCTGAAGATCAGGGAAATTGTGGGTTAAAACCAGTGAATAATATGTACCTACATAATGTAATATTTATTCACGAAAATATGTTAAATTGCAAAATTACTGTACAAGTGTAGCCAAACATTATGCACCGAGCCAGAGTCCCAGCACCAGCAGGAGAGTAAATCCCCAAAATAGTGATTCAAGGCACGCCGGCAATTTTTTTTAGGTGGTGAAACAAAGTGTCACGCATCAGCGAAGTTTGGAGTTTCAGACTATTAGCACTGAGAAATAATGTGTGCATGTTTTGCAATTTAACATATCTTTGTACTATTTGTAATATTACTGTAATATTGTCTCATGGGGAAAAAAAAAAAAAAAACCTAAATTGGCAAGGTTATCAATAAAATTTAGAAATACTATAGTGAGGAGGGCTTTGACCTGGAGGGAAATTGGGGGGTAAGAGTTTATAATGAAAATGCACTTATTTTGTATTTTTTAACCCGCAATTGCCCTGATATTTATAGCCCTCCCCACTATCCTATTTGTAGCTTGTAGTGGTAATATTGTCTATTTAGTTAATGTTTGTTTCCCTGATCATAGCCCTCCCCACTATCCTATTTGTAGCTCGTAGTGGTAATATTGTCTATTTAGTTAATGTTTGTTTCCCTGATCATAGCCCTCCCCACTATCCTATTTGTAGCTCGTAGTGGTAATATTGTCTATTTAGTTAATGTTTGTTTCCCTGATCATAGCCCTCCCCACTATCGTTTTTGGGGTTTCTATTGGTCAAATGTTGATAACCCTAGTAAATTCGTATTCTGTGTACTTATAACAATTTCAGAGATTCCCCCCCCCCCCCCCCCGGAAAAACCACTATTCTTAAGAATTACCCTAGATAGAAAACAAACTGTTGCTCAAACTTTTGCTGGAAGACTGATATGTATTATCAGAACTTTGAAATTCCTATCACTAAAACTCTTTTATTAGTTTGTTGTTCTGAGACAAAGAGAGGCATAATAATTTTTTATTGCTCTGAGAAAGATTTAACTACATACATACATACACACACTCGCAATTAGGCTACCGCCCAGTGGTGAGTTCTCTCACCTCTCCTTCAACCAACCAACTCCTTTTCCACTCCCTTCCTGAATTTACCAACCTCTCTCACAGATACCAATTCCTCCCTCAACACATTAGACTTTCCCTCACAGACCTCACAAGCATGGACTGTCTACCCCGCTCCGTTCTCCTCCACACCCTCTGAAGCTTCTCACTGTTGTTTCCTCTTCCTCGAAACACCCCCTTACTTAGCTTGCAGTGTAGCCCTCCCCATCCTCCCTCTTCATTCACCATCCTGACTAAACGTTCAACTTTCCTCCTGTCCTTCAATGAGCTCCACCCTATTTATTTCATCATCACTGATGGCCTATAGTTCCCTTCTTCCTCACCATCTTGCCCCGGCCTTCTCCACCTACCATTCACCTATCTTGCTGCCTTTCTCTGCACCTTTTCCAGATCCTGCACCTCCACCTCCACATATGGGTCCCATACTACTGCAGCATATTCTAACATTGGCCATACCATTGTGCCATACGCCTTCACCTCACAGCTGACTCCCTTCAGCACCCTTCCCAGCATACCCAGAACCCTTCTTCCCTTTGCAACCTCCCTCTCTACCTGTTTTTTCCACCTGAGGTCTCCCTGCAGTACAATCCTTAGATACTTATATTCTGCTGCTTCTTCTCTCTCTTGTCCCTCCCACCTGTACATGTCCCTGCTTATCATCTTCTTCCTTGTGAACCTCACTACCTTAGATTTTCTTGCATTTATCTTCATTTTATTTTTCCTGGTCCACAACCATATCTTGTCAATGTCCGCCCCCCTCTCCCACCACAGCATATACAACATAATCGTCAGCAAACAATCTGATTTTTCCCTAATCCCCAAACCCATGTCATTTACCATTATGGTAAATAACAAAGGACCTAGCACGCTTCCCTGTGGTACCCCTGACATAACCTCCTCTTCCTCCAATATTACCTCCCCCACTTTCACCCTCTACCTTCGCCCCCTGAGGAAGTCCCCTATCCATTCCACTACCTTCCTGTCCGGTATCAGCGCCTCCACTTTCCTCATCAATGTCCCATGGGGCACCTTATCAAATGCCTTCTCAAAATCTATGAAGCAGGCATCCACCTGCTTCCCCTCATCAACTACCTGCACCAGATCCTCTAATAACCCAACCAGCTGAGTCTCACATAAGTATCCCCTCCTGAAACCATGCTGGGACTCCTCCAACCAATTCCTATTGTTCATAACCCTAACCACATACTGCACCACCAGCCTCTCCATTATTTTTCCTGTACTTGATGTGAGACTCGCCGGTCTGTAACTGCCAGGCCTCGCCCTATCCTCTCCCTGCTTGTGTATAGGTACCACCATAGCATCCTTCCAATCTTGTGGTAGCTTGCCCTCTCCTAAGGACTTGTTAAACAGCACTTCTGAATATTTCACCAACTCCCTGCCACCAAACTTTAGTGCTGTGTTTCCTATCCCATCTGGTCCCCCTGCCTTACTGCTCTCCAAACCCCTAATTACCTTTTCTATCCCCCACTCCCTCATCTTAAACTCACTATACACCCCCCGAACCCTGTTTGTCCCCCTATTCCAACCCTACTTTGCCTCAAACACTGACAAGTACTGTCCTTGCAGCATCTCCGATTTTTCTTGGTCATTTGTCGCATGCCTACCATCCCTTCCTCTCCTCCCCTTAACCTCCTAACATACCTAAACAATTTCCCCCATTCCTTTCCCCTTTTTTTCTTCCACCATGTTCTCCAGAAATACATTCTGTGCCTGTTTGATCTTCCTTTCAAGCTCCCTACCCATTTGTTTAATCATTTCTTTAGATCTTATCATCGCTTCATTTCTCCACTTGGCATGTAATTTTCTGCACTTCTTCATTTTTTCAACATCTCCTGTCCATAATATGGCAGATCTCCTCCAGTCCGTAACCTTTTCATGGACACAAATTTCTCCAGCATAACCTCCATTAATCCTCTAAACCCCCTCCACAACCCCTCTACACCCTCCCCCATAGACCATTTTTTAAACCTGTATCTCAGGAATATTTCTGCCCCCTTCTTGTCTCCTCTTCCATACTGCCACACCAACCTTTCTGCCATTTGCTCTTCCCTCATCCTACCAATCGCAATTTCCACAACCAGGATATGATGGTCGCTTATACCATCCAATACTATTTCACCAACTACAGCATTCCTAGGTCTGACCAACACCACATCCAGCACTGACCCAACACTCTCCTCATTCCATCTCGTAGGTGTTTCTACTACCTGGACTAATCCTCTCTTGACTAAATGTGCTGCCATTCTCTGCATCATGCTACCCATTCCTTCTGGACCCTCTATCCATTTCACTCCTGGCATATTCCAATCCCCTGCTACAACAACCCACTGCCTGTCCTTTAGTCTATCGATCCTCTCCTTGATCATCTCAATTGCCTGCCATCCCTGTCCTGGTGGTTTATACACTGCTAGTAAAGTAATTTTTCTATTACTACCACCACTCAATTTAATTTCCATTAATTCTACATCCTCACTAACCCATTCTACTGCCCCTTTTAGCCCTTTCCTTACACACACCATTATTCCTCCTCCTCTCCCATTCTTGTCTCTTCTGAAGATGGTGAACTTATCCTGCATACATTCAATGTCCAGTACTTCCTCAGTCAGCCATGTCTCCACATCTACCACTATATCCGCCCCATATCCTTCAACCTTTCCCTAGAAGCCCTCCAGCTTGTTGTACACACTCCTACAGTTCACCACCATTATCTTTATACTAGTCCTCTGCTTTACCATCCTACGTTGCTTACCACCTATCTCCACACCTGCGGCCTCATCAATGTTTTCCTCTCCATTTCTCTCCACTTGTTTCCTTGCTTCTAACTGATTGCTATTTCAACAATTGATGCTCTGCCCTGACCCTCTCCATGCAGCCAGCTACTTCCCTACCTAGCAGATCACCTAGAATCCTCTTTCCCTGCTCGGTCAGGTGAACCTGGTCTCTCCCTACACTTTCCCAGCCTACCCATTTCCTACTATCTATAAATGTAGCCCCAAATCCCTACACACCCTCTTATATACCTCACTTGCAGCCACTGCCTTCCTATAGGATACTCCTTTCCTAACCAGCACGCCACTGACTACTGCCCTATGTCCAGGGAACTTCTCCCGCACTTTCCTCAGCAATCTCCTGAGGTCCTGCTCTACCTCCTGCCCCACCTCCCTACGTGCCAGGTCATTTCCCCCTACATGAATGCGAACCTTTGCCACCCTGCTACCTCTCATACCACTAACCCTTTCCTCCTCCAAATCCCTGGTATTTGGCCCCCTCCCCCCTCCAAACGTTGCTTTATATGTAATTTCCTTCCGGATATTCCTCAGCTCCACCCCCTTTACAATAGAGCTACATGCATCCCCACCTATAAGCAGTATAAAAGCTATTGAAAATCATTGCGTAATTATGCGTACAGCTGTTCACAAGGGTGTAATACGTGTTCAAATTTTGTATGTTCTCAGCATGATGAGAAACATCTCATTTTATAAACATCTTATTTTAACCAAGGTACTTGTGTGTGCTTCATGTAGATATTGAATTCCCGTATGAATCTTAGTGTATATGTCTTACTGCCTATCTTTATGCTCTGTCACAGCCTATCTTTGTCAGACAATCAAAATAAAGGTAAATGTGTAAGTAGGCCCTACCTACTTACCTGCGATACAGTATTGCAAGTTTTGATTGATTTATATTTATTCACAAGGGTTTTATATATATATGTACTCCATACTGACAATTTGTTAAGGAGTCTTTGCACACGTAATTTTGAATGGCATTGCTATCTCCAGAGCGAAAGCTAAGAACACCTTAGAACAACATTTCCCACTCAAACACGTACTTATTTTAAATCCACTAAAATTTGAACTCGCCTTGACTAACGTTTCATCATAATTTGGTTCCAATTTAATTATCACTTCTTCAGCCCGTTCCATTGCAGTCTTATCTAAACATCCACTACAAATATAAACAGTTATAATTCGGGCAGTGTTCTAATTTCAAGCCCACTTCAACGACATTTTTGCACACTAATCGTAAAAAACACGTGGTCTTAGAGATAACCATATAGCCATACGACCAAGGGGTGGCAAAGTCCTATACCATGCATTATTACCAAGTGAAACCAGTTTATAGCGTGGAGTTAGACGGTTGTTTTCCGGTAAAAAAAGATCACGTGATCAACCGTTGTCAAAAACATCGTATCGGCCTAGCTTTCACATATAATCTGAAGAGTTTTAAAATCAACATAAATTAACATACAACCGTTTTTGACCTAAACGATAATATACATAAAGTGTGATTGTGCTTATTTCAGATAACTATGTATAAATTTCGCAGATATATCAAACACACTGCAACCGCCAAACTACAAACTCACGCAGACAAAAACATACCTATACACACAATATACATACATACACTCGCAATTAGGCGACCGCCCGGTGGCGAGCTCTCTCACCTCTCCTTCACCCAACCAACTACTTTTCCACTCCCTTCCTGAACTTACCAACCCCTCTCACAGATACCAATTCCTCCCCCAACACATTCCACTCCCTCAGACCTCACAAGCATGGGCTGCCTACCCCGCTCCGTTCTCCTCCACACCCTCTGAAGCTTCACACTGTTGTTTCCTCTCCCTCTAAATACCCGCTTACTTAATTTGCAGCGTAGCCCTCCCCATTCTCCCTCTTCATTTATCACCCGGTACTTTCTGACTAGCCATTCAACTTTCCTCCTGGCCTTAAATGAGATCCATCCCATTTGCCTATAGTTTACTTCTTCCTCATCATCCTGTCCCTGCCTTCTCCACTTACCCTTCACCCATCTTGCTGCCCTTCTCTGCACCTTTTCCAGATCCTGCACCTCCACCTCCATATATGGGTCCCATACTGCTGCAGCATATTCTAACATTGGCCATACCATTGTGCCATATGCCCTCACCTTCACCTCACAGCTGACTTCCTTCAGCACCCTTCCCAGAATACCCAGAGCCCTTCTTCCCTTTGCAACCACCCTCTCTATCTGATTTTTCCATCTGAGGTCTCCCTGCAGTACAATTCCTAGGTACTTATATTCTGCTGCTTCATCTATCTCTTGTCCCTCCCATCTGTACATGTCCCTATAAACTTCTTCCTTGTGAACCTCACTACCTTAGTTTTCCTTACATTTATATTCATTTTATTTTTCCTGGTCCACAACCATGCCATGTCTGCCTGCAATCCCCCCCCCCCCTTTATCATCTTCTGGGTACACATAAATAAGTATAACTGTATCATAATAGAGAACTAATATAATGCACAGAGAGGGGATAACTAAAACGGGATTTTATTTTATTTACCAGAAACCATTTACTATATTGACATTAAATATGTATAAAGGAGATGAAGTCATATTGGAAACAAACCTCTCGAGTCATTGTCAGTGTTAGGAATTTAAATATAAATGCCAGCAATTAATTATTTATTCGTGGCTCAGAAACATGTGAACTTTGCCTTCCAGAAATTCAGCTAGGCTGCTGTTCACCATTTTGTTGCACTCATTACTGATACGCAACCTGCAGCACATTATACGACAACGCTAGGACGCTTGTTATACTCTATTTAATCATTCATTAAAAAAATAGTTTTCCCGCAAATCCTGAGATATGAGCACTATATCTAAAACACGTGCTTATAGTCGCATATAACCCGATTCTTGTCCGCGGTACATTCACTCACTATCGGTAGTTTTATGAGAAAATTGTTTGATTACACAACTAACACAAGCCAATAATAAACTAGTAAAACTTCCCACGTGAATTGTTTATATATATATATATATATTTTTTTTTTCCTCAGCATCTTTGTTCAACACGAACTGAACGTCATTCTAAAGTAAACGGAATTTTTGGGATATTGGCAAGATGGCGTCTAGAGTACATAGTAAAACCACCTATCTCCAACGTTTTCATCTTCGTCACAACATGCCATCTCCTGTATACTCTTTAACTCCATGCATACAACCATCTAATTCCTAATACAAAAAATGTCGAAAAAATGTGTGTAATGCAATGATTTTTGTGGTATAATATTCCGATTTAACGTAAACAATCGTGTTTATTCCGAATGAATACATGCAGACTAGCAAGTGATAAAATAGTTGTAATAGTAATTAGCAAAATTTCGTGTTTTTTATTTTTTAAAACTATGAATTGTTTATGTGACGTGAATAAATTTCCATAACGCAAGATTTGTGTTGTAATATTGCGATTTAACGTAAATAAAAGGTGCCTTCTAAAGATAACCTATAACCCATTAAATTACCTAATGTCTACCTTTCCTCATGACAAGTTTTCACAGCTACTATAGTTAATATTTGGTTTTTGTCCAAAGAATGTACTTGGAATCGAGTCAAAATTTGTTACCCTATTATTAGTGTAAGTAAAATAAGATAAAAAATAGAAAATAGCATATTTGAGAAGTACAGAAATTGCTCAGTCATGCCCCGACATTTCATTATTGAATTAAGCTTAAATTATATCCGAAAATTCCATTTAGTAAGGATAGTTGCAAAGATCAGGGAAGTTTTGAAGTAAAACTTTTAAAAATATAATGGAATCTTCTATAAAAAAAAAAGCCAAAACTACAATTTATTCCCATCCACACTAAACGGTCCCCCTTCTGAAAAAGTGTGTTTAAACTGAAGTAAATATATTCTATTTTAAATACTCATACCTACAAAGCTATATTTGACGAATAAAGCATGAGTAGGTACTGTTAAAAGAAAAAAATTTTCACCTTATTTAAGTGTTCATTCACAAAGTAACATGTTTGTTTAAATTAAGTTGGTGTGTCATGGCTCTGACGAATCGTCACCGCCTGAATTTGCGGTAATGGCATGAATGCACCTTGAATATCCCATTTGACTAGGGCCAAGAGCGATGTCCTCTACACATGCCCTGCACTGTAAGTTTAATTGTTCATAACAATTATGCAGCTTATCCCTGTCGTTTGCTGAACACTTGTTCGTACATAAACCAAGACTACATAAGAAAATATGTTTAGTTCATTGATTCTTCAATCGCTTATGTATTGGAACTTTATAATTTCAAAATAAAGATGGATATTTGAAATTATATCCACTTCATTAAAAAGGGATCGAGGGAATGCCTAGAACTGTGGATGCTGAAGGGACCAAGGTTAAGTATAGGTCGTTCACTGTAAAATGAGCACTTTTGGAAGCCATGCTTAAGATCTACTTGTGTGCACCTTGTATATTCTTCCACCTTATGTAAAATTAACATTGCCATGGACCTCATCACACTGTGTGTGCTGTGTGTGTACGCACACATGCGTGTGTGTGAATTAGAACACAGCTCTAGAGTAGTGGGGGAACAAATGTTCAAACTTACGTACTGAAGAAATACGCCAAAACAAAAACTAATCTTAAGTAAAGTTTCTGTGACATGGTATTTACATCACTGGTAACTTTCAGTAAACTTTTAAAATGCAAATGTAATTCCGTGCTAGCACTTTGCCTAACATAAAAGACCAGATGATCTGATATAGCAATAAAATCTATTATGGATTTAACAAGAAAATGGAACAGCAACGCATAGGCTACTGCAATTTGAAACACAACAAAAAAAATTGAAAACAATGGCAGATTTTACTGAATTAATGTTTTTTTCTCCAAATACAACAATCTGAAAGACGAAAGAAAAAACGTTCGCCAAAGTGCCATAATGACTTTTTTTTTTTGTGGAAAGAAAAAGAATGTAAAGAATGATTTTGGGTTAACGTGTTACGTAACACAAAAATATTTTCAGTTAACAGTTACATTGGTCTACATGTTGATAGTACAGCAGCTATAGGTTGTTCACAATAATGAGCACTTTTGAGATCCCTGCTCAAGATCTACTCGTGTGCACGTTACATATTCTTCCGCGTTACGTAAAATGGACATTTCCACATGCCTCATCACTTTATTTATGCGTCGGTCAAGTGGAACTGTGAAATTGTTAGAAAAGTAAATATTTAACAAATCTGCTGGTTTTTACACTTTGATGCATTAAACAGAAAGCGAAACAAATAGGCCTAATTTACGTTATCACAAATAGTTACCTTAACACTTTCTATTTGATGTGAAAATATGGAATTACTTTCCATCTATCATTATCATCTTTACTGGGCGCATATCACTCAGTGTGTCCGTTATAATATATGCAGGCAGGGGCAGTGATTTTTTTCTGAAGTTGATTTCAAAAGTGCTGACTTATCGTGAACTGCCTTACACTAAAACTGTTTTTTATTTACATGGCTTGTTGTATATACAGTACATATTTGATCCCATGTTTACTCATGTTGTGTACAATGTATGGTGACCTACATACACACATCTCCAAGGAAATACTATACACCATAGGCTGCAAGCTGATTGTTATGCAAGTCAAATACATTGATTGTTAATGTGAATGGCTCTCCTGCATGTCCTCACTTGGCAGTATTTCATGACCCACAGTTGACTATTGTACCTACCGTACCTGGGGCAATTCAGGTGGTCAGTAGGTTTCCAACCGCCTAATGAAAGTCTAGGATCTCACATATGCCAAGGTGAAACACATCCAGTCACAGTTGCTGACGCTGCTTTTCAACATGCGGCACGTTGCTGTTTACAGCAATGCCTCAAGGTGCTGCGTTCTCTCAGCACTGACCTTGAGTTACGTTGAATCACACCACAACTGGCAAGTTCTTCATTGTAACTAAATGGTTTTCAGAAATGAAAATACTCAAAAATAATACAGGAAACTTACGGCCAAAAGAAATTAATATTTTTTTATTTTTTATTTGCCAACCTTGAATAATAATGTAACTTTTAAAATGTTCAGAAACCCATATAAAAATTTCTGATGCTACACAAAAAAAATAATTATTTATTCTAAAATCCAAGACACTCAACAAAAAATTTCGAACATAGGCTATAGGCCTATATTTGGTCTTCCTAAGGCAAAATTTCATGCACTGTAGTAGAGAGATTTGGACATCCCTTAACATTGTGGTCTTGAGAGCCAATGAGAATGGAGCAGTGCCAGAATGCAAGGGCAGGGTAAATAAGAAATCCCAGAGAAAACCCGCCGGTCAGCACAGTTCCCACGTGTAAAAATGCTGGAATGACCCTGCCGGGAATCAAACTTCATTCACCTTAGGAGGAGGCAAGTAATCTGACCACTACACACCGTGGCCCCAGTTCATGCTCTGATCCACCACAGTTGTCACTTCCCAATTCTGAATTCTCCTTATACCCTAGGCCTCGTATCCTGCTAGGGGTGTTGGACAGAATGTTTTTTACATACAATAAAGTAAATATCAGCATGTTATGTACATAACATCTGTACAGGTATTTTTTGCATAATAAAACTGTTTTTGTGTACAAGTTTAATTTTTATTTGAGAAAGTAATACGACTCCTTAGGGACACCATTTATTTATTCACTGCAAAATCCACCACAATTTGGCACTGTCCTATAACACAAATTCTGAGATGAATAAACATGCCTCCATATAAGACAAAATGCAACTTTCACATGTCGTGATTGGCCAGGCAAATGATTGTTCCACAGCGTAAATAGTTTTGATTATGTAAACGTGGACAAAATTATAATACAATGAAATATTGCTACGTTAAAAAGCTCTATGTTATACAATTACTGAATCCAAATCAGGTAAGAAGTTACCAATATATGTAATGATTGTATGGCAGAGTTCAGTGAGCATACTATGTCCCACACATCACAGTCACGTGACACTGGCGTCAGGAGGTGGGGACCTCTCGTCAGCTATTCGCAAAGTCCAAAATGCCATGGACCTTAAATCTAATTGTTAAAACTTGAGATGTAGATTTCTGCCAAAATATTTTCTTAGTCCCCATAATGGGGAAGATGTAAAAACATAAGCAAATACTATGTAAACATTGCACCAGCAGGTTTCTTATCTGATGCATAATTTGCATATTATTTTCCATTGATGTCTCGAAATTGCTAGTAGGATTTGCTAACCATGTGATTAATCACAAGTAAAACACATTAAAAAAATTGTATTGTAAAAGTGAATGTGAAATTTGGATCATCACTTAAGTTCATGATTTTACAGTGTGCATGACCAGCGGTAGACCTACGACGGGTATGGAGAATGGTTTCCAGTAGGCATTGTGGACTGCAAATTGTGCCTACCACTTTAGAGAGAGCATGGCCAGTGGTAGTCCTACGATGGGTATGGAGAATGGTTTCCAGTAGGCATTGTGGACTGCAAATTGTGCCTACCACTTTAGAGAGAGCATGGCCAGTGGTAGTCCTACGATGGGTATGGAGAATGGTTTCCAGTAGGCATTGTGGACTGCAAATTGTGCCTACCACTTTAGAGAGAGCATGGCCAGTGGTAGTCCTACGATGGGTATGGAGAATGGTTTCCAGTAGGCATTGTGGACTGCAAATTGTGCCTACCACTTTAGAGAGAGCATGGCCAGTGGTCGTCCTATGATGGGTATGGAGAATGGTTTCCAGTAGGCATTGTGGACTGCAAATTGTGCCTACCACTTTAGAGAGAGCATGGCCAGTGGTAGTCCTATGATGGGTATGGAGAATGGTTTCCAGTAGGCATTGTGGACTGCAAATTGTGCCTACCACTTTAGAGAGAGCATGGCCAGTGGTAGTCCTATGATGGGTATGGAGAATGGTTTCCAGTAGGCATTGTGGACTGCAAATTGTGCCTACCACTTTAGAGAGAGCATGGCCAGTGGTAGTCCTATGATGGGTATGGAGAATGGTTTCCAGTAGGCATTGTGGACTGCAAATTGTGCCTACCACTTTAGAGAGAGCATGGCCAGTGGTAGTCCTATGATGGGTATGGAGAATGGTTTCCAGTAGGCATTGTGGACTGCAAATTATGCCTACCACTTTAGAGAGAGCATGGCCAGTGGTAGTCCTACGATGGGTATGGAGAATGGTTTCCAGTAGGCATTGTGGACTGCAAATTGTGCCTACCTCTTTAGAGAGAGCATGGCCAGTGGTAGTCCTATGATGGGTATGGAGAATGGTTTCCAGTAGGCATTGTGGACTGCAAATTGTGCCTACCACTTTAGAGAGAGCATGGCCAGTGGTAGTCCTATGATGGGTATGGAGAATGGTTTCCAGTAGGCATTGTGGACTGCAAATTGTGCCTACCACTTTAGAGAGAGCATGGCCAGTGGTAGTCCTATGATGGATATGGAGAATGGTTTCCAGTAGGCATTGTGGACTGCAAATTGTGCCTACCACTTTAGAGAGAGCATGGCCAGTGGTAGTCCTACGATGGGTATGGAGAATGGTTTCCAGTAGGCATTGTGGACTGCAAATTATGCCTACCACTTTTGATGGAAATTCACTTTTATCTACTAAACACAGAAAAAATAGACCAAAATGTAGCAAATGTGCAGAACAGGAAGGGTATTTTCCAACAATTTGTAAAAGTTGAATCTACAGCATCGAAGTAGCTTCAAAAAATAATATAATGAACAAAATTAAGAACTTGTAATATAGCCCTACAAATTTTTTATTTAGAGTTGTTATTCCACTACCATTTAAATCATACAGCTAAGTGCTGGTCTCACACTAACAATTTTACACAAAATTCAGGTTCTGGGCAGACTATTCAGTTCATAAAATTGTATTTTATCCAAACCTACAAGAGTGGAGATTTCATAAGCTACAACTTTTCAAAGTTAAATACATTAAGTATTGGAAGGTTACTGGTAGTCAACACTGTTGTAGTTTGAAGACTACCCAAACTTATCATCATTAGGACCTGAATCATGTTAAATAAAAGTACACTAAAAGTAGTCCTCCTTACACACCAAACCTGTTTTTTAAATTATTAAATACTATAATAAAGTATACCCCCTCAGTGAACATCAGCTATACTGCTGCTGTTTGCACCAAATAATGATGAAATTACTTGACAGTATAAAAGTATTATGTAGCAGTATGTTTGTAGAAGTGTCCAGGAAAGCAAGAGATTTTATTGTGTAATAAAACTTTCAGCACAGTATAAAAACATTATGGTCAGTACGTTGTTACATTTTTAAAAATACATGTTTGTTTTGTCAAGTTGATAATGACTGAACAGTAGGTATATTCTGAAAGTTAGAAGAGTATGGAACAGAGCTTACAGTTTGAGAACAGTGTAAAATAATTGTAGATACTATTCAGACAGACACAAACTCATATCTAACAGTTAAGAAACAATTAAAAACAGAACACAAAACTGTTTTCATTCCCATTTTCATAGTGTTTTTTCAGTAGGGGTGGCAAGGGCTACTACATCATTATACGGGTGACAAGAGTATTCACCAGCGAGACACCATTCTTGTACTTTGACATTTGTTGTTCTAGTCAGATGATCTCTCTATCACAGTTCTGTAACTGTTTACGGTAAAATGAATTTGAGATATTAGTGTATTTTGATATTGTGTCATTCGACTTGTGGAGACTCAGATCACAGTAATCTTATATCTAGTGCCAGTATTCCCTTGTCCTATATTCATGCATGCTTGACAGAAACGTTCATGCATGAACAGGTCCCGTGACCCATTCGTTAACAGAATGCGCTAGTCAGTGCAATGTCTCTTTGTCAAGTAGAGAAAACTCAGTAATTATGTCAACATGTTTTTTTTTCATACGTAGTTTAAAGCCTACGGGCAAATGTTAGAATCAGCATATAAGGCACCACGTATTTTAGCAGACTGCCTTTTGTACAATGTGTTATAGCAATTAACAATTGTTAACGGATGTAGCAAGTCCGTGCATTATGTGGGATAATTTTCAGTGTTTGTTTTAACTCGATTGTTCCAGTCAACGTGTGGCCCAGTTGGTCGGATCCAGCTGGCAGTACGTGTTGCACACGAATTGCATCATGGAGGGTGATCTACATTCGTTCTGATAATTTTTGTGTGCCATAAAATTGTTTAACATAGGTAACCTGAACTTTGTTTTTGTGTAACCTTCAGTGTTCACAGCATACGTCCGTTGACTCACAGGCTTTTTATTTTCAATTTTGTGTCGTGAACTTGTTGCCATTCTGGCTTTTTTTTTTTTTTGCAGCTATGGCCACTTGCAGGTCATGTGAGCCAGAACATTTACTGTACTTCAAAACATGTTATAAACAATACCGAACAATGTCAAATGCAATATCACAATTGATGCAGACAAGAAGCCAATTATAACACTATATTTATGTTCCCTACCACAGATCAAGAAATTATGCACACTGAGGGTATGTCGTAGTCTCAGGAGCGGGGAGGTAGGTAGGTTTGACTTACGATACCAGGTTTTAGAACACAGTAGAACGTTGATTATCCGAACGTCGGTTATACGGACAATCAGATATCCGGACTCATTTTAAAAATAAAGAGAATAGTAAAATCACGAAAGTCTCTTTGGTCACAGCGTTTCCTTTGCCCGCGGATTAAAGACAAGCACTTGTGTGTGCTCTTGTGATGTGTCCTTTCATGTGTTGTTCACAATAAACACGTCTGGAAGGAGGATCGTTACTTGTTGACCGATTTCATTTTTTATTTTACATACTGTTTCTGTTTTGGATAAGTTAAGAGTTCTACACATGCCTAAAATTTTTTATTTTTTTCCATAATCTGAATTTTCAATTACCTATCTGAATTACCTTTGGTCCCTATTAGTAGGGATAATCTACACCCTACTGTATTCGTAGAGTTGCGAAGGGTGCCAGAGCATGAGAGACTCATCCAGGGTGTGGGCCGTTCGCCCATGTGGATCTCCTCAGTTCACACTGCGATGAGGTGACATCGTTGTAATGATGCTATAAACCTACTAAATGTTGAGTGAGACTGTTGAATAGCCATCTCACATGCTAGACACACACATTAAGTTAAGACTCTGTCAGGAGGTTGCAGTGATACAGCGGGTAGAAGATCCAAAACAGTTATATGGCTGTAAAGCGACCTGCAGTGAAATAAAAAGAACCACTTTCCACTGAATTGATCTTTACTCACTGAATTCCCTCCAAGGAGGCATGTACTTTATCATGGTTTACATCCTATTAGTCTCATAGATATCAGCAAGTTGCAATAAATTCAGATGGTATAAATACAAGTCTAAAAAAAAAAAAGGGTAAGGTAATCAAACTTTGTTCCCAAAGGTTCCATCCTTTACCCTCTATTTCATTTTTTTATTTTTAATATGCTGGATATATATTATCTGTATTCCAACATTCTATTGTGGATGATGCATACTAAATTTGTCATCATAAAGGCCAAGGTTTAACAGTGTATGCAATTGTGAGTACGGGAGCTATCCCCTAGATAGCACAGCATCCGTGTACGTAAATGGCATGTGGGAGGCCTACAGCCTACACTTTCTGTGATGGTAAAAACCACCACCTTAATTCCTGCGTGAGTAAGCGTACGTGGTAATCTACACCTGCAACAACATGACGCAGACCCCAGGGATTGCCACAGGCTATCGGCACACGACCCCAACTAAACGCTCTCCAAAAAGGGCTGACGCCGGACACTCTAACCGCTTTGCCTGTCTGAAAAGTCAGACTAGCAAAAAGATCATCCCTGGAGCCTGGGAACCACGTCAAGGTTATTCTGCTTCCGGTTTACAGTGCATCATGTTCGGAGCACAGAAACCCAGGTGGCCACCATGTTGAGGTTGAATAGGATAACACACGCCTTCCGCTTCACTGGGCCTTATACAGGATTTTCCATCAAATTGAAACAGGTACAAAGGGATGATGCCATTTGTACACAGATCCCGAGAGATCTGAGGGCAGGTGTTCACTTGGCGTATGTTGTGGATAAGGATATTGTGTACTATATGGGCAAAAGTGGCCAATACCGAAAGACTATTGTTCCTGTGTCTCTGCGGCCAATGGTGATTGCCTACTTCCATGACTTGGTGTATGGGGGTCACCAAGGTATCAGCCGGACGTTTCAGAAAATTTCCAACTATTTTGCGTGGCCCACTATTAAGAGTGAGGTGGCTGATTTTGTGCATACCTGCGACTCTTGTCAACAGTGCAAACAGGCTTGTCAGACCAACGTTGGACATGCAATAGTCCAGTTCCCTGAAACACCATGGGGGACTGTTCATTTGGATGTTTTTGGTCCTTTGACTCGTTCAAAGAAGGACAACAATTGTATTTTAATTGTTATAGACACCTTTTGTAAATGTGTGATATTGCTTCCTCTCTGCAACATGAATGCGTCCACCATTTTCAAAGCTCTTTGTGATCAAATGTGGAAGTTGTTCAGTGCTTCCGCAGAAATCCTGACCGATAATGCTAGATACTTTACTTCCACCTTGATCAAGGATGTGTGTTTCATATGGGCTGTAAAACACTTCACCTAAAGCCCTTATTTCCCCGAAAGGAAATCAGGTGGAGCATTTCAATAAGCGCCTCAAGGCGTGTCTCACGATTTTCTACAATTGTGATTACATGATGTGGGATTAGAATCTCGATCTTCTGAATGTGGGTTTTAATAGTGCCCTTCATGGGTCGAGGGGGGTTGCACCTTCTTTGCCTTTTCTCTGTAGGTCGTTGAATCATTCACTCCTCAATGTCTGGAATGTCCCCCTCTTCCATCTCTGCTTACTGACTCAGCCTGCGATCAGTTGCTCAAGGAAGTCAATCGTCATCTAAAGTTAGCAAAGAATCTGGTTAGTGAGAAGTTGGATCAGAGTAGGTCCCGCATGGATTTTAAGCCTGGTGATTTGGTGGTATGAAAAAACTTTTCTCTAGCAGATCTGGCCAACGACGTTTCAGGCACGCTAGTACCTAAATTCATTGGTCCATTGAAAATAGACAAATTCCTTGGAGTGAATACAGTTAAATTGGTATCGGTTACATCCGGCCGCACCTTCCGTAAAACTCATGTCACCCACTTAAAATTGTATAAACCCAGAGTTTAGTATGGATGTAACTATTGAGATTGTATTTTAATTGTGTTTGTAATTGTTTATTGTACTCGGGTTCACACTTGATTACCTTACCCTCTTTCCTGTCCCCTTTTTGTTGTAATTATTCACTTCTGATTTCCCATTTCTTTCTGTTTCACCCCCTCATCCCCCAAGCCATCCCCGAGGACTTCTGGTACTGCGCTGTTCCTGGAGCTGTGTCACCCGGAGGAGTGATGGTGTGCTGGTAATGGGACTTCGGCGATGAATCCCCTTAATGTTATGCTTTTGAAGACACCTGTACTGGTGCTCGGCTGCACCCTGGCTTGTCCACCGTTGTATCATCCCCGGGGATGGGACTTAGTCCCTATGGACTGTTAATGAAAACGTTATTGTTTGGTCGCTACCTGTGCTACTGATTGCACTGTACTGTATCCTCTCTGCTCTTGAGAGCCTCCCTCCACTTTCTTTGACACCTTTTTCTTCTATGTGGACTTGAGTTATTTGTCAATGATTCAGGTTGTCAGAGCATACGGTGACCCCCTTTTTTGAACTCTTAAGGCTGGTTGGTTTTTGGGCACGGGAGGTTGCAACTGTATTAAAAAATCCCGCCGCCTAGATAGCGTGTTTCACTGTCACAGTGTGCCGCACTGTTCCCCTACCTTGTTGGAGGCTTGACTCCCCTTCCTTTCTCCTACCATTGGGCCCTACTACCTCAACTCCCCTTCTTGAGTGCACCCCGATTTTTAATTTAATGTTTCATTCACATTTGCACGGCTGCTTCTGAATCGACGCCCTCTCTGCCTGCCTGGGGCCGGCCTGGTCAACTGTCTCTTCGCCATCAACTGGGGTTGCAACATTAGAGTGTACTACACGATGGGTTTGGCGCTCAAATAATTGTAATGAAGTTTAGAGTGTTTAGTGTCGGAAGGTGTTGGCTGCGAGTAAGCGGTGAGTGGTGGAATTTGCGCTATTAACATTTTGGGCAAATAGTCTTTAATGGTTTTGCGTAAATGAAGTGCTAACGTAACATAGAGGGCGTGCTGTAGATTCTTGGAAGTTGCAATCATTTGGACCGCACGGTCTAAATTATCATCACATAGTTTTTAGACTTAGTAGCTTGGTATGAATTTTGATTATATATATGTGTGTGTGTGTGTGTGTGCACGCGCGCTTAACTTGTTAAGCTGCCCCATATTGCTTTACTCTAATGCACGTCAACTACTCACGCGATTGTGTCTTTTTAAAATGTGTTTAATCAACATTAATTTTAGGGGGGTACAGCTTAAATGTTAAATGAGCCGTTATCTGGTTGCCTTGCCGCCTACAAGATTTTTAATAGTTTATAATATTAATTTTATCGTGCCTGTCCCTTGGTGAGTGATGTTCACCGCGACACGTGCAAACGTAATAAAATTTGGTGTGCACAGTGAAATATTCTTGTTATGTTATAACACAGTAAATAGAGCAGGCATGCATTTGTTTGTTTGTTTTTAATTACTTGTTGTAAAAAGAATACCTATAATGAAATATTAATTATTCCTAATAGAACATGCACAAGTTTTTATTGAGTCATTTGAATGTTAATGTTTTTTGCCCAGCCCCTGGGAAACGTTTAAGGTGTGTTCAGAAACATACACTGCCATGCTTTTAACATGAATTTTGTTCAATTTCTGAATGATAAAAAAATTTTTGGTGACCCAAATGTGTAACTATACGCTCAGTCCAGAGGCAGTTCGTGTTTATCGCTTGAGTGTATATTTTATTGAGATGCCCTATTGTAAGGTTATTGGATTGGGCTGTTGCTATATTGACCATATGCTGAATGTCAATTAAATCTATCAGAGTGAGTGAGTTTCAAATATTGTTTACGAGATCTTGAAAATGTTTAATGTCTTTTGTGTACTGCAAGCTTACACTTTAATGGCAAATTGTTTCATGAATCTTCTGCATTTGTACAGAGGTGCTGTCAATAAAAATATAATGAATTGGAATTGTGTTCATAATTGTGTTTAAATTTGTATGTCAATTGCACCTACCAATACAACTCACTGGTCCACATCCGTTGCAGTGCTCCCGTGTCGAGCCAACACTGTGGATAAAGCTGTACTGTGCATTATGGCCATAAGGACAAGATGGTGGTCATCCCATGCTGTGGTCACATTGCGTGGTCCAGTACCCGCTTGTCGCTGTGTACGACCCTCATATTCACTGGTACCACACACACCATCACTGTCATAGACGCATGCCCTGTACGAGCTGAAATGTCACTGTATGACATACCCGTTTCCCGGAGCCAGATTATTCTGACCCGTTAAAACTCACATACTAATGTGGTGCCCTTTGACTTCGATGAGGTATACTGGAACTTGCTTTCACTTTGTTTGAGGACTCTTCACTGTGAGTCTCAACCAAACGTGATTATTGAACGTGACACACAACATTCAAAATTGGCAATTAATAGCAGTTATTGCAAAATGTTAGACAATATGCGAGATGAAACATCAAATTCTTCACTAGCGCTAACTTGACTTATGATCCCTTAATGGGCACATGATTATACTGTCTACACAATCAATAAACTGCCACAGGTAACACACTGTTGGCTGTTAATAACATCAAATGCATTCATTTCCTAATGACTGGTGATGTTGTAACCTGCCAAATGAGGTGCAGCGGTGTCTAAGCGGTTAGACTGCTCGTATCCCATCAAGGCGAACTGGGTTCACCGGCCAAGTCACTCCCAGATTTTTGCAAGTGGGTATCGTGCCAGATGATGTCGCTGGTCGGAAGGTTTTCTAAGGGATCACCAGTTTCCCCTACCCTTGTATTCCGGTGCTGCTCCACACTCACCTCTTTTCACAGTCATCGGCTCTTAGACCTCATTGTTAAGAGCCACCTAAATCTCTCGACAGCAACCTGCCAAATGTCCACAGCTGGCAGATATCAAATTACAGTAAATTAACACTGTTCACAAATCTGTAGTTTGTTCTCAGCTAGTATCCAACATTACTTTTAATCCTCAGTTTTCAAGGACATGCCTCTTCCTAAAAAATCACATTACGTCACAGGTAGGTTGCCTGCTTTCTACCCCATTTTCCATGGCGAATTATCTCCCAAAGATTGTACCTATAGTTCAGGATCAATGCTATTAAGACTCTGCTTCACCTATTATGCAGCCATTCTTCTTAGCTTCATATCATAATTTCAGTTTCAGAGGTATTATTGAAAATGTTTGATTATAGAAAATTTACAATTTACTAGTTATTTAATACTTTTGTATCTAATTTACACTGTGTGAGTGAGTGAAGAGATTTGGGCAGCTCTTAACAGTGAGGTCTTGAGCGCCGATGAAGGTAATTGAGCTGAGTATGGAGCAATGCCATTATGAAAGTCCAGGGGAAACAGGAAATCCCCAAGAAAACCCACCGACCAGTGGCATCGTCTGGTGTAAAAATTGTATTGTGAATAACTTTTCTTTATTCTGAATTTTTCAAAAGTTTAACAAATTAATGTTTTAAATAGCTACCTTAATTAGTTATAATGGAAATACTGTATAATTATTGTAATTTTAATGATAGGACAGCCTTCCAAAGTTTTAATGAATTTTGTGGTTATTTAAATTGTTGTGAAGTAATCTCATACATTTTATTTTACTTTTAAAAAAAAAAATAGTTCTCCTTGCTGCTTAATATTTTGCATTAACTTTTATTTGTACCCGAAGGTAAGATCTACGATCTTTTCTGGGAGGAGATATTTCAGCGGACATTTTATTATATATGAAAACATGGATTGTCGCTTAGTTTACTGATTGTTGCTGTCGTGGAGAGACAAAGCAGGACGATATATATATATTGCTGCGGTGTCACTACCTCTTGCCTGAAGAATGGGGCCATTTAACGCCGACTTTGATCCTGTGATGTAAAGGTCGTAATAATTGTCATCATTTTCTGCATGCGCTCTACGTAAATTTGGTTATGATTTTGTTCTGGGACCATGTTAACTCCAAATCAACTCAGTGGTTTGAGAAGTAAGATAATAAATAATGTTCTGCCATCTGCTAGCCAAGGAAATCTCATTTCTTAAAATATTTGGGCAGATCTTTATTTTCAAGCACCGTATTTTACAACAATAATAAATTATAGCAATTTTATTTTATTTTTCCCTCATTCTAAAATGTGTCTTGTAAGGAAGGATGTAATACATTAGTATTTGTAAAGTATCTCACAATCAGTATCAATTTTCTTGCAATCTAGTTTTGTCTTCTAATTATTTTTATTTCATTAAATTTTTTTTACAGAATATACAGTCTTTTTCCATCCAGTTGTGATTACAATGCATGAAATAGTTTTTTCTCTTTATCTGAATTTTACTTGTGTAGATATATAATCTTAAATTATATGATTGACTTTAATGTTGTGTTATTATCTACAGTAAGAATGGTGCCCAACCGAATATTTTACACACAAACTATTGCCATTGCATACACCATTCTATACATTATATTAAAGACGGCTGCCCACATGCAGGGCCATCGAAACAAACCGAGATTTGAAAACCCTAATTAGGATTCAGTATGTTGCAGGAAACTAGAGAGGCACATTTTTTGAGGAGCTCGATTAATGTAGAGAACATGGAAGATGAAACTGCAATTCAGAAAATAATTATGACTGAAACAAAACGAGGTTACAATCCATTGAAGAAGCCATTTTACAGCACAGCAACACAGATTCCATGAACATAGACAAACCAGTTGCAACAAAAATTTTGACTCGTGCTACAGTACCAGAGTAGTTACAGCCCTACCACCTTCAAGCATTGCATGTGGGAATTGTGCTGCTGATCAGCTGGTATTATCAGGGATCTCCAATTTCGCCCGCCCTTACATTCTGGCAATGCTCCATACTCACCTCAATCACCCTCAAGAAGCTGGGAATTAGCTAATTAATTTATAACAAAATCCCAGGCAGCCTGCACGCCTCCACATAGGATAATCACAGCACCTAAACCATACTCTACAGCCAAATCTGCAACAACAAATCAATTTTCCTGCCACACTCTAGTTTGCCTCCTTGTCACTAGGTTCACTACTAAAAGCGCCCATCCACCATACTGCAGTGCCCTACAACTCACCGCCCGATAAAGCTGGTCTGTCCAGCAAAATGTTGCAACAGTACAACCATGTGAAAAATGTGTCATCCTTCTTTATGTGCGTGTGTGCTGTTGATAGGTACTAGACTGTAAGTACTTGAGCTTCTGTACTTAAAAATAATAATTATAAACTATAAATTAAAGAAACCTTTCGTAAAAAATTTCTGAAGGGACTCAAAAATATAGCCTTACTAACAAGGAACAACTGCTTAAGTGTGACCAATCATCTTCGTGTTTGTACACCAGGTGCACAATAAAACAAATTCAGAAAAAAAAAAAAAAAATTATTAAAATGGGACTTCTTAATAAAAGTTTCACTGTAGTTAACGGAACATTTCAAATCACAAACAGATTAGCTTACGACAAGTAACACAAAATCACACATAATTAATAGATTATAATAATTAACTTCATAATACAAAAATATAAAAGATAAAGTTTCAGTTATAGCCAAGTATGACTATAACATTGATAAAACACAAAACTAATTCAGAGATTTACATATTAAGTCTTAGAAAACTTACAAATCCTTTTTCCTCCTCATTCGCACAATCACACATTTGTGCTACGGTACATCAACCCTGTCACTGTGTGGACAAAACGCAATGTATTTTTCCTACTGAAACACTTTTACGTAGTAAATTCCTTTTGCAATTTCTCATTCTCCAGAGTAACTTAATATTTTATTTCAAAATTTCAGACACACTTTCCTTAAACAGTATCACAATTTCTAATTGTGCACAGTGAATGTTATAAGGCTGATCCTTAGTTTAATGTGTTTCCTACCATGAGTGTAGGAAAGATCTCTCACTAACATAAGACATTACAGGCATACCTAGCATTCTGGTAGCTACTTCTGAAGATGTGTAGGTCTAAAGAGAACTTTCCACCACATGTATGGGTAAATTTTGCTTTTCTCAAGAGCCATCCGAAGACCAGTAAAGTAGTTTGCATTGTTTTTTGCATTCCTGTTGTACACATAAAAGGACTGCTGTATATGACAGTAACTGCCTGCCTATCAGTAAAACGTAAAAAGAAGTTAAACGATGGGAGGGCAGAAACGATGAGAAAGGAAACAATGACCTAAACTGTGATTAATGAGCCTAATTTGACAAATAACTAATGTGCTACACAGTTTAAAACAAAACAAAACTGACCATAGCGAGTTGAGCCATAATAGATATGATTACTTCAAAATATACAGGATTTCCTATACAATTAACATCTGAAGGGACATTCCCCAGAATGAGTGCTTATGTGTGTAATAAGGGCACTTTTATATTTAAATGATTTACTACACAAATCACAGCTAAAGGGGCACTCATCAGAATGAGTTCTTCTGTGGGTAATGAAATTACTTTTTCGACTAAATGATTTACTACACAATTCACAGCTAAAGGGCCGCTCCCCACAATGAGTTCTTCTGTGGGTAATAAGATTGTCTTTCCGACTAAATGATTTACTACACAAATCACAGCTAAAGGGAAGCTCTCCAGAATGAGTTGTTCTGTGCTTAACAAGAGTACTTCTATCACTATATGATTTACTACACAAATCACAGCTAAAGGGGCGCTTCCCAGAATGAGTTCTTCCGTGGGTAATAAGAGAGCATTTGTAAGTAAATGATTTACTACACAAATCACAGCAAAAGGGACGCTCCCCCGAATGAGTTTTTCTGTGGGTAATAAGACTGTCTTTCCGACTAAATGATTTACTACACAAATTACAGCTAAAGGGGCGCACACCAGAATGAGTTTGTATGTGCCTAATAAGATCAAATTTTTCTTTAAATGATTTACGACACAAATCACAGCTAAAGGGGCGCTCCCCAGAATGAATTCTTCTGTGGGTAATAAGACTCCTTTTCCAACTAAATGATTTACTACACAAATTACAGCTAAAGGGGAGCTCCCCAGAATGAGTTATTCTGTGCTTAACAAGAGTACTTCTATCATTAAATGATTTACTACACAATTCACAGCTAAATGGCCGCTCCCCAGAATGAGTGCTTCTGTGGGTACTAAGATTGTCTTTCCGACTAAATGATTTACTACACAAATCACAGCTAAAGGGGCGCTCGCCAGAATGAGTTCTTCTGTGGGTAGTAAGACTACCTTTGTGACTAAATGATTTACTACACAGTTCACAGCTAAAAGTATGTACCAGAGAATGTGTTTTGTGAAAAATGAGATTACTTTTACGACTTAATGACCTTTCACTAATGTGCCCAGAGAGCGTTTGTTTATGCACTGAGATATGCTCTATTAAATCACTTTTCACTAAATATGATATCCCACAGTGATCACAGGTATACTTTTCACCGCATTGAGGAGATGGAGAGTTACGGAGTTCTCCTATATGATGATCATGTTCAGCAGACAAATAGAGAGCATCACAACATTGCTGACACTTGCAGTCTGTTGAAACCATGCTGCACAACTTGCAAACCAAGACCCTTGCAGACAGGTAAGTCTCTGTCATGCCCCTATTTGAAGGGATACAATCACTCGTCACTCCGTTAATTTCTTCACTGTAACACTCCACTTTGGTTCCTGGAAGTTCTTCTCCACACCTAGTCTCTATGACCGAACAACTGAATTCCTGCAATGAAAGAGTACAAGACTGTTACACTAACTTTAAAATGTACATTATTATACTATGATTGAGTTCGGAAAATAAACGGTATTTTCTTGCGGAGAGTACGGGAAATTTAACAAGTTTTATATTCCTATGTGATAAACAAAAATTTCATGCATAATTATCTGTTTTGAAGTGTTTGATGTCACATTTAAAATTAAAGTACACACAAAAGTAAACTTATTTCAGTATTCATATTACTCCTCTTTTCATTTTACACACTAAATTGTGCTGCATGAAATATAGCAGAGAAGTTATCATGGTTAAAGCAGCTTTGATCCTAAAAATATTAATCTACAATAATTAATATGCAGAAAATATTTTTAATTTCCTCTTTGTTTCAGAAAAAAAAAAGTAATGATAAAAGTCCCAATAAAATTTTTATTTTTTTAAAATAGCTACAAAATACTATTAATAAATGGTTAAGTAACAATCTGTCTAATTCCCTTATTTTCACCCCAGTTTTGCACATAAATTAAAACAAAATTTTATAAAAGTCCGTTTGGAAAATATACTGTAGTTTCATATATGTATAGCAAATATTAAAGTGACACAGGTTCTTAAACTTTAAAACCATGTCCAGCAATAAAAGACAAATAAAAAACAAGCAGGAGCTAGAGGGAAACTTAGGAGGTTTGACCCACTTTTCATAGAAAAATTATTAGATCAATTTATCTCATTAAAATACAGTATCTGTTCATGGACATTTTCAAATTGCATATTTTTACATAAAACAAAAATATTCACATTCATATATTGAATTGGATTATAGTTATTACAAAAGTCATTGTCATAGTACAAATGGGTCAAACCACCTATTATAAGGGTTGTTCGACCCAAGGTTGTGGAGGTTTGACCCACTACACAAAAATCCAACAAACAAGAGAACAATCAAATAGATAATGTGCAGCTTGGAGGTATTAGAATATTTGGCTCTTAATGAGTAATGTGTAGGACATCTTTAGGGTTTTAACGAATACCATACGTTGAAAAATAGAATTTAAATGCCAATTTTGATGCCACTCTTTCAGTTCCACTAAATTAAGTTGGTTTGGGAAGTTTGAGCATATCATAAATCACAACATCAGCAATGTCATCTTTATCAGGGAAAACGAAACACTTAGACTTGCAACACCGGTGATGCTCTGTGATTTCCGCTTGCTTGTTTAATACGTCAAGGAATGTTTTTCTCACATTGTGCCTATAAGTTTCAGATGCCCGTAAGCCTATCCCAATGCCAAACTACTGTCCAAGTGTCCCGTCACAGCCAACGTCAATGTGGGTTGACAGTCACAATCCGGCTTCGCCTCTGCAGCCGTCCAATTGTCTCTCGACCGCTGCCGATAGACGCAATCCATGGCTGCCACTACACTTCACTTTCTTCGCCACTCCCACACTTGCTGTAACATCTGTCATGCCGGTCGCCAAGGTTGGCTGCACTGTGTTGGGCGGAACCACTGCGCTGGTGCCGGGCGTTGCCATGGCAACTGCCTTCCAGGGCCGTCCCACATTGCGGCAATAGGGCACTTTCACCCACCCACATCGTAGCCGCAGCCATCCTAGTGTTTTTTTTTGTTGTTGTTTTGTTCCCACAGCTGGAGTCTTCAAGCCTATGGCTTTCACTCGTGCTGGTGACCGCTACGCCACAGCGCGGTTTGACGTCACCACGATACCGTCCTTCCTCGCCACACACACTCTAATTCCAGCTCCCTTAGTAAATAATCTCAGAATTGTGTTCGCTCCCTTAACTTGTCTTTTATTGCCTCATAAGACCTTACTTTTAGTGCTGCATACCATCCCCTTTAAGTTATGTGCTTTTACCTTTATTATCATTATTGATTATCTCCATTTTAGACTTCCACGTCTGTTTTAACGTTACATTATTTTGTTTACTTATGAGCAAGCTTTCCAACCAGCTCATTACCTTTTGTGTAATTGTATTCTAACGTAATTTTATAATCATACATTTAAATTTTGAATATCAATTATGCCCCCCTTATGCATACTGTTTCTTGTAATACCGTCATTTAGTCAATAATATGAGTACTACTCCTCCCACATATTTCACATCCACTTATATGTAAACTGTTTTGATTACTACTCTATAACCCAGACTAATAATTTGTATTTTGCTCTGTCAACAATTTGAGTTATTGCATTAAATTCACTGTGTTCCCCTTTTCTATGTATACTCCCCAGTATATGATTTCATATAATTATGCTTACATGTATATCTTGTGATTAAAGTTTCACATCATGTATCACTTCCCAGACAGTTTCAAGTTTATGTTATTGAATATATTATATCAATGTTTCAACTTAGGCGTAATGTTTTCCAGTGACTTTCACATTTAAATATTTCTATACTCAGTGCACCCCTGTTTTTTGTAATCCGCCAACAGGGCAGTCAATACCCCCTTCCCTAATGCTTCCCATGGTGCTTTTGTATATTCATGTGTGATCACAAGTCCGGCTGCTGCCATCTGATTTTTTGTTCCAGCGAATTGGATTTCCATATTACAAACTAGACCATGAGTCTATGCTTTATATAAATTGATGGTGTTGTGATATGAAGGCCTCATGGCAGTTTTTACTACTACATGCTTCTACATCAGTGGTCACTGTTATTTCCACAGATATTTATTGCCTCCAGTTTCTGAGGCTATATGAAGTTTCAGATAACAGTCTCACAATAATAAAGTTTCTGTGTATAGGTTATTCATTGTAAAGTGAGCACTTTTGAGGCCCTAGTTACTTTTACCCTTCAGCCATTTCTTATCCTTTAAATTCCTTTTTGCAGTCTGTCACGAAGAAGAGTATATTTATGTTAAAAGGTGGTTAAAGAACAAGGAACTCCATAAAAACAGTGGGTTAAACTCATGCAAGCCTGCCTCAAAGGAATGGAATTTATCGGCAAGGGGGTGTTAGAAAACTTTACCATGGAATTCTACAGCCGGACCCAGACCCTCCGTGAAGTGACTGGAATATTCATCTGCTGGAAGGTGCAATTATTTCTACGAATTTTTCCGGAAGAATCAGAGGAAACTTGTGTACGCTGTATAGCCCGCATGCTACTACCACAGCTCCATAACTTCCTGATTGCAGCCAAGCCACACGATGCAGAAGAATTAGTAGACCGGGCGAGACAGGTTGAACAACATCTGCAGATGCAAGCTCGTCTAGAACGCACAAATACGAGCCAGCATGTGGAAGCACGGAAATCCCAAGAAAGGAAGGTCAGGGAACGCCCGATGGAACCATGCAAACGCACGGAGAGTGGGGATGCAAGTGGTGGTCCGCGAACCACTCCCAACCCTCTGAAGGGATCCTCACAGGCGGGAAACACAGACATCAGAAGGTCAAAAGGGCCGGCCGCAGAGTCGGAAGTGCCCAGGATCCAATTAATGAAGGAGGAGATGATCTATCCAGAGGCACCACATGTCAGGATCATGCTCAACCACCAATTTGTGATAGCACTACTTGACTCGGCGGACACCGAAAATTTTATCTGCAGCGACTTACTTTCGGCCGAACAATGGAAATCATTATGGCCCCAATTGAAAACTGTCCGAATGGCCAAACCAGACGGCATCCTGGCTGTAGATACGAGAATCACACTCACGTTCACCATCCAAAATATTACCAGCACGGTCGAATTCATTGTGGCACCCGGATTGCAGGAAAGGGTTATTCTCGACCACCCACGGCTCCACCAATAGCATTGCATAATGGACCACGACCCACGAAAGGTCTACATAGGCCATAAACATCGACCCTCGATCAAGTGGGATCATGTTAGGCCACCTCAACCACAGGCGACCAGCCCGGGGGAGATTATCTGGCTGTTACAATTGGCGGAAGTTGCCTGCCCTGCAACCATCAACCTAGGGGGAAAAGGATGAACCAGGTACAAAAGACCGCTTCGATAACTGCAGAGATCTCGGAAGACCCGGATGAAGCGCTCCCCAGGTTACAAACACCTACCTGGCCGGCCAAGAAAACTAAACCGCCAACGGCTCTCCTGCTATGAGCTACTTGCCACCCACATGGCCAAAGGGGCCACAACAAGCTCCGGGACCAGCTAGCCAAATTATACCTTCAACCCCTACTGACTTCAAGACCAAGACGGGTACCCATGGGGGAAAGTGGACTCCTAGCGCAAGTGAGATATCCTGGTGCAGTCCACTTGACAGGATAAACAGACAGAAGCAACGCCTGCCAAAACCGGTCAACGAAAGGGGCGATACGCCTAGCACTGTGGTCCAGCTGTATAAGGAAAGAGCATTTTCTCCGGAGCCTAGCCACGCCACCCAGGCACCCCTGCAAAGGGAACTCCGGGCATCTCCCAATAATGCCGGAAGCACGTTCTTAATCACCTCGGCAAACAGCGAGGAACCCTTCAGATCTCTGTATCTTAATGAGCCAATCACAAAGGTCCTCGTCGAGCTTGTACTGTCGGCCGTGAAGTACTTCACGGAGCCCCTAATCACACCGTCGTCCGCCATAGAGGTAGTAGCACCACTAGCAGCACTACCTCTGACGGCTACTCTGCTGGTATCCACGACGGGCCGGGAGCCTGTCAGTACGCCCACATCACCCGCCGGTCAGTCCGAGACAGCGGGTACCAAGGGGTCCACATCAATGTTCCTGCCATGCCCACACATGCAGCTTCATCGCTCCTGCCAGGCTGCCGCTGTGCCAGGTCGGTACAGGTTAACGCCAAGGAGGCCGCCTTCGAGGTTTGCGTGGCCGACGCCACTACATGTCACCGTGAGAAAGCGGGGAACACCAGTGAAGACGAGAGGTAAACCCTGCATCAACCTGCAGCACACATCAGTGAGGGAGTGTTCAACAAGTAGTATTTCCCATTCATATAGTGTAGGTGTACCGTCGATGTATGCAGAGGGGCAGTGAAGTGCTCCAAATTAAACGAGCCCCCTAGCTTAGGTTGAGGGGTGACCTGTAGGTTGTGTTCCTGTGATACGGAAAATCTGTGTGTAATGAAAGACAGCTGAGAGTAAGCCAGCTGCCAGGGTACAAAGTAAAATGTAAATATTATTTCAGAAGTGTCTTGTAATTAACCACGGTTTCGTTTACGTTAGCCTCTTGAGAATAACATACGTCACTTTGTTGAGAAATTTTCTACGGATTGCCTGAACTGTGAAAGAACTTACTTGCAATGACGTAATAAGATCTGGTATAGAAGTAAACAGAGGCAAACTTAGTACTATTTGGCAATTTGTTGTAAATAACTGTTTTGGGTTTATACACATTAACTAGTGAAGATCGTTAATCTGTTTGTAAAATAACGCACGTTAATGTCAGAATCAACTTTAGTCTTGCTTGAAAGCAGCCAAATAGTCATTAATTGGCTTAGTAACGTAAATATCACAGTCTCATGTGTTAATTAGAGTTGTCTAATAATGTTGTAAATATTAAGTACCTTATTGTTAACGTAACTGTTTCAGTAAAAGGAAATGTTGAATAGTGTATGGTGAATGTAAACTTTCAATCCAGTGTAAATTCTGGCAAACAGAACCACTCAAAGACTTTAAAACAGCAAGAATGTGGTGAGAAGAATAATATCAATTTTAAGTTGTTGAAAATTTGAGTGCTCTCTTTTGTGTTGCATGACAAGTGCTCTGTGTTCTCTTCTCTATTTCATGTATGATGGTCAAGTGCACAGTATTTTTTTGGGGGTCCCGTTTGTCCAGACACTAGCTTCTCACTTTAATGCACGGATGAGATAGCGGAGGTCTCGGCCGTGCAAATCTCTATAATATTTGTAACTTTCACTTTGCTGTGGGTTCAGATAGGGAGGCCAAAGGCAGGGTCTAGAAACTATACCACACCAGGTGGCCACAGCAGAAACATGCCTTGCGAGTGGGGCTTTGGGGCACAATTTTTATTAAATTTTTTTTTTAAATATTAGATAAAAATTTTTTCCAAGGGTAAAAATTATTCCATGTGCCAGCCAATATGTTTCCTCTTTCTTTCGATTCTTAGAAATCATAATGTCAGTAACCAAGCTGTAGTGCTGTGATGTAGGTCGGCACTCTATAATCTAAAGGTCGCATGTTATCACTGACACGGGATTCCCCACGCGACACTGATATTACACTCCGCCTGACCGCCCGACGGTTCAACCCACTCACCACGGACAGGAATAAGGAGAGAGGACGGAGATTGCCTTGTGTGTGTGAGACAGTGAGAGATGAGTTCGTCTACCCGACTCCACTACTGCAAGAGATACCACAGCCCGCACCTGCCCACACATGTCCAAGTAGTGAGAGTGAGCCACAACTGGCACAGAGCAGACAAATGTACAGCCGCCCAAATAGAGGGAAATAAATTCCTGATGTGGGGACAGTTCTATATTCCCACATAGGAATTTTTTTCTCTTCTCAACTCGTTGCCCAGATGAGTATATCGCAAGGAGAGAGGGGGAGAATTGACGCATGACATCTTCTCTAATATAATATACGACTGCTACTCATCTGTTAACTACACTCCTGACAGCTTGTCCACGAGTCACATCGCTGCTGCCAACGTCTGTAAGACTGTAAAACTAACCGGGCCGGGACAAGCATTCCAATGATAATTATTATTTTGCCAGATGAGCCACAGAGACAATGCAAGAGGTCCGTGGCAAGTACAGCAGCGTGCTGCTAGATGCAGCCACAGACAAGAGACGTAGATCCTGTCGCTCTTCACTATACTGCCTGCTAGGAGGATCTATACGTCGGGCTCACACCTGCTGTGCACTCTCTCCAAATGCACTATGCCAGCAGAAGAAGGGATGGCCAAGAAGTATAAAAGGGCCGGCAGCCAAGCCTCCTGATGGCCAGTTCTTCTCAGTACTCTATCACTTCCTGAGTTCTCACTGCCCCCAGCTACTGGTGCCGAAGCTCTAACCTCTCCTAAGCTTCATTGCTCTCCTCGCAGGGCCACTGTAGTGCCAAGGAGGGGTTCTTCTTTGAGTTCGGGAGACCAGTGACCCCTGGACCCTCACCACACCACCATTGGAGGGCCACCTGTTCCTTGCACAACACGGAAGGAATGGTATTGCTACGACATTAGGTACGCTCCAGGTGGACTGAACTTGCCAGCCAGGGGCCCAACTCTCATCGCTCCCCTAGTGATAACAAGAGGGCTGCATTTTGGTGCAGGGAAGTATACTCCCACGGGACACCCGCGCACTGTTAAACACAGACACATCAACTGCCCAACTCCTGCTGCTCTGATCTATACCTAATGCCGTACACCCACAGGGGTGGAGTTGGGAGACGGGCCAGAAAGGCAAGGGCAATTACTAAGCTTTCCCAGGGAGTACGTATCCCTCCAGCAGGTTTGGGTTACTCAGTCCACGGGAACAAGCTGCGCTTCAACGACGCCTCAAGATACCAGTTCCAGACATTGTTCCCGTCGGATTGTTCGAGCCACCCACCAGGATCGTGGAGGGATACCATCATGTAGTGCAGGAGGCATTCTTTGGCATCAGACAGCCAGACGCGACTCGCCTAGCATCTCCCAAGTTACCTAGGGGCGGGGGCAGTCTGACAGCTGGGACTGTCACCGGTCAACATTTTAAGACATTTCAAACCCTCAAAATAAAATAACAAGACACATTTTATTTACACCGCAAAAATTATATTCCATTAGGAAAGTTCAGATTTGGGCCCCTTTGCGCATGTGCATGTGACACGTGCGTGGTGAGCACCATCATGGGCTCTAGCGCCGCTGGCTGTTAGCCGGAGTCAATATATATACATACACACACACACAAGTATATAGCAGATATACTATAAGGGGTTAAAATAAAAAAAACGTAAAAATTACAAGTCACACACATTGAAATTTGTGCTTCAAGTCCTCTTAAACCTGCAATTTAGACATGATGGTATATGGCTATATAAAAATATTATAAATATGGTGTAGACACTTTGTATATTGTTATGAAGTTAGTTTTTGGTAAAGATTATTTTCAAAGTAATTTAATTTTTTTTAAAGACCAATGTTTGCGGTTTTCTGTTCAGTTTTTGATTTCAAGTAAGTGTCCCCTTTTTATTTTTTGTTCAGATAGATCCCTGTCGTTTGTGGTAATTTTTGGATTAGGTTTGTCTCTCTGTTTTTTTTTTATTTTGGCAGTTTTAGACATTGTCACCAGTGTTTTTGTAATTTAGTTTAATTTTTGAGTAGTTTGGTTTTAGTTTTCTTTATTTTAGGCCCTTTTCGGGAAGCAACTTTGTAGTTGTTTGTTTAACCCGTAGTTTTATTCAAAATTTGGTCAAGCTCACCCAAGTTATAACCAGTATGGCTTGGTTAGGATCTAGAACACTCAGGGCTCTTGTGATTACGTGTTACAGTCATGGGCTGGTGCAGAACGGAGTTTTCGTCTGGTCGACCAGACGGAGGAAGTTGTCAGGTGCGCAGTGGATGGCTGAGCGAGAGCACGGCAAAGGCGGCCGGCCAGCGATAACGTGACTCGTAACTTGCTCAGTGGCGGACGGTTGAAGGACAGCCACGCATCAACTCTAGGGCACTCAAGGGGAAGGGCGTAGGAAGCTGGAATGCCGTTTGGTGGAGGTGGAAAGCAGCGAAGATTCCCTGACGACTACCCAGCAACAGCGACGCAACAGTGTGGGGACACGGTAAGGACGAGGCTGTGCTGTCGCTTCAGGAAGAGTCTTTGTGAGAAGAAATATGGGAATAACAAAAGCTACAGTAAGTGTATTAATTAGTGTGTGAAAATCCCACCACCTTTAAGTGGTCACTGCTAATTTAAGTGTTGTCACGCACGCACACGCACGGATGCACACACACACAAAGTTGCATACTTGAGTCATGAGTTTCCTATGTCGCAATCAAAATTTTTTTTTAACTTAGAAAAAATGTTCTTATGTTTTGTTTATTAGCAAATTTAAGGTTAGGTTTTGTTTCAGATATATTTTTTAAATATTTTTATTAGTTTTTATTTGTTTCTTTTCATTAAAAAAAACCAGGTAGGTTAATTGTTTTAGGTAGGGACTGTTTTTTTTATTTACTTTGATTTGCGCCTTTAGCAGTTTAGACAAAACTCCAGACAGTGTGTGCTGGTAGTGGAAATTTTTTTGTAGAGGCTTCCAAATAGCCTGGAAGAATTTGTAGTGCGAGTAAACATAGCAATTTCCTGATCAGCAGTACTTAATTATTTGGGGTGTGTCCCGAAGTTTCGAGACACCTCGGTCCAGATGTTTTCAATGCCAAGCCTTGAGCTGACACGGCCGAAACTTTGTCCTTGAACAAGCAGCTGCGAAGTTTCGGGGCTGTGACAGAGGAAAGCAGATTTTATCAGCTGGAACGGGCAAACAAGGGGAAAGGAGGAAATACGGTGGAAGGTCTCTGGCAACACGTGATTGCCATGTGGAGTCTCGGCGTATGCTGATTGGCCGAAGCCAAGGATGCTTTTGAAAAGTTAGGTTATATACCTTATTTAATATGAGCGAAGTTAAATGTTTATTTTTTTGGATAACAGAAATTTTTAATTGTTTTATTTGTTGTTTTTATTTTATAGTCTATAGTAAATTTGTTTTAGTTTTATTATTTTTTTCTTGACTGGATATTGCCGATATCTTACACATGAAACATGAGCTGTTTTTTTTTTTTTTTTTAACTTCTCATTTGTTTTATAACATAGATTAATCCTGAATAATGGCTTAAAAGTTAAAATAAATTAAATAAATTTAAGGAATGTTTTACATTCTTAATCAATAATCTCTTTTGATGGAACAGTTCTCACTAGTGACCACACTATCTCTCTCACAGACAGACTGGAGAAACATCAACTTAAAAATATTTGGATTACTAAATACTTTATTATTAGAGTTTTTTTTAACTTAAAGTTACTCGAGTGGGATTTTCGTGCCATTATCCTAGCAGCCAGCCCTGGTGAGTCATGAAAAGATCCCCTATCCTCTCCTATTGCCACGCTGAGTTATTGCCACCTGCTATCCCTTATTCCTCCCTCCCCTTTTCCCTATATTCATCATACTATCTATTTTTTATTATTATTGAGTATTTCTCTTTGGGACTCTCAGTGATTATTGGAAAACTGAGAATTTAGGAATAAGTGATCTTGAACTATTATTGTTACAACCTAAGGGTTTCCAGGCGACCCACATTATTGATCGTTATTTTTGGTTGTGGCCTTTATTAACAGCCTGGTGGTGGAGGTAGTTGAACATTCAGTGTTGTTGTTTTAAAGACTAAACTAAATTATTTTCCTTTCCCTTTTATTTTTCCCCGAAGGATATTCCTTTCCCTCCCCCTTCCTTTGTTGCACCTGTCTTTCCATTGAACTGGATGCGTGTTGATTTTAATAATTTATTTTGACTGAAGCAGTATTTTAATGAAAATAACAGCACATACAGAAACAACAAGATGATAAATATTTCCTATGCAGTTCTTTCCCCCCCCCCCTCCCATGTTAGCATACTTGGGATTAACAATTAAAATTAATTGTTAAAAAGTGTGTAATTTTTAACTTAATTTGCTCATTTTAAAATTAATTAACTTTTCACTTTTAATTGTTAAAATATCTGGTTAATGAATAAAACTAACTGTTAACTTTGCAATCACCTGGAGGCTGAAGATGACAACAAAATATATGCAAATGCCTTTATCATCATGAAAAACCTCTTAAAGATATGCTACATATTTGACGGCCGACGAGTTGCACACCTGATATACAGATAGATACACTGATGTTATGTACTGAATCGAAAATCGTTATTAGTCATATGCAATGTGATTGCAACGTAGGCGAAATGCCACCGTCCTGCAGTCTATTAACACAATCTCTCACTATGCAGATATCATTGTTGCAAAGTGATG
The DNA here is from genome assembly GCA_029891345.1 of Dryococelus australis. NCBI lineage: Eukaryota > Metazoa > Arthropoda > Insecta > Phasmatodea > Phasmatidae > Dryococelus > Dryococelus australis. The sequence goes on along the minus strand of CM057000.1, from coordinate 120,592,144 downwards.
GTCCTCGTGTGGCATGCACATTGTGACTGTTTTTGTAGTCAATGCACTGGTCTGGTTACATGCTATGTTGTGCTATAACAGTTTATTTTAGAAGTTATTTCAAATGCTTAGGAGAAGATTGTTAATTCATCATTTTAATAAGGAGGCCTATCTGATTCGGCATCCAGGTACCAAGTTGTGGTAATTTTTTCTGGGACTGTTAATCGCTATTTTTTCTGTTTTCAATAAACATAGATAGAAAATTTTTTTGAGACTTTTAAACTGTACAATTTTTGTTGTTATTGAACTTAAATCAGTTCATTTTGTTAACTTAAAAATTTAATCAGATAATTTACATGGGTTTTAACTTCAAACTTTGATCAGTTAGATTTTTTGTTAATTTTCCGAAGTATGAAAGTTAGTAGGATTAAACATATTTGCTGCAAAATAATAATGTGTAATATGCATAATGGGCTACATCACTAGAAACACAAATACTTTAATAACATTGTCAAAAGTCATAATGTTAGCCTAAATACAACAATGGGCTTTATTTGCACAAAAAAAAAAAAAAACACCCCAGCACCGGTGTTTGTGTTTTTGCCTGCCCAAGATATTTGAATTCCAGGATACTGAAAGTTTACTGTACATAAAACATCACAATTCTTAATTTTGTAAACAAAGAACTTTTAATAATATACACATATCCAAACCATGAAAATGAGTCAAATTTCTACTTTTAACAGCTTCAGAAATGTGATAGGATGGGAAAAAAAACTGTTCCAGATATCTAAGAGGATTCATCATAGCTGCTAAAATTACACAGCTGACACTTGAAATTTGAGCAGTTGCATGCATAATGCTCAATGCAGAAAAATTTACTAATGGCCAATCACTAGAAAACATTTCAATTAATAACTATAGTGAAAATAATTTTATTTTTATGTTTTGAATGTTTTTGTTAGTAACTGAGATAGCTATTTCGTTCGGGAATAATTGGAAATTTTGAATACAAATTTTGGTTTGTTATTTCTTCAGTTTGGTTCATTGCATGTATTGTTGCAATCTTAATAAAAATTTTTTTGCACATTCCACACCATTGTCACTGCAATTTTTGAGAAAGCGGTTACTACAAAGGCATTGCAAACCCTGCAGGAGAGTAATTAAGTATATGAATTGAGGGACCAACAAGATGCGAGCCAAGGACGTAGTGGAAGAAAGACAATGATAGTGTTGAAACACAATTGGATTCCCATTAACTCTTCCTTTAAATTGTCTTCTGGCATGATAGGCACTGACCTTAGAGTCTTAGTCGCATATATCTGACCAATATACAATCTTTCAAATGATCTCATAAACCTAAGTAGACCTAACATGGCCTACATCAAGTGACATTCCCAAACAAACTTGTTTACTAACTTTCAAGAAATAACACGTTTCCAGTACTCTTTAAACCGAGTTTCCATAGTGTTATGGTAAAACAAAACACCATTGGGAGATTCATATACAAAACAACACATCAACTTTGTCAGCAGGATCTGCTTCCCTTAACTTCTGTACAATCAGCTTGCACTCTTCATAATTCTCTTGGTGTACCCTGAGGTTCTCAAACATGTTGTTAACTTCATGACTAGTTTTCAAAGTAGCTCTGGCCTTATTAACTGAAACAAAATATTCTCTTGGCTTCTGAGTAGGAACAGACATGTCAGCTTCAAAGTCTGGAGCTCGACTCAATCAGCTGCTTCATTCACCTTTCCTTTAATGTACCTTATCTCAATATCATACTCTTGTACTCATAAACACCATCTGGTAAGTCTACTGCCAAATGTCTTACCAGTTTTCAAACATGTTATAGCCAGTTGATCAGTCAACAAAATAATTTTCTTTCCTAAAAGTATGTCACAATATCTTTGCAAACTCCCAACAATTGTACGAGCTTCTTCTTCAGTCACAGTGCAATTGCATTCAGCACTGTGAGTGTACTGCTTGCCATTGAAACTGTCTTCTTGACACCATTCTGATCCTGTTATACTAACTTGACACCATTAACATATGCTGATGCATCTGTGTACAAACAGTACTTCTGACCTTGAATAGGGTGATAAATCAACTAAAAACAATTGTTTCAATTTTGTGAAGGCTTCCTGTTCCTCTGTCTCCCATCTCCATGGTTGATCCTTCCTTAATAAATGGAACATTGGTATTGCTATCTGGGCAATCATAGAGCAATAATTCCTGTAAAACCCAATGAAACCTAAGAAGGTTCTTAACTGCTTCACAGTTTTAGGTTTAGGAAACTGTGTGATGGCTTTCAACTAATCTGGAGCCGTCTTGATTCCTGTAAGGGTCAAAATATGGCCTAAAATGGTAACTCATACCTACAAAATAATGACTTTCTCAGCTTCATAGTAATTCCTGCCTCTTTCAATTTTGCTAAGACCACGTTCAGGTCTTCCAAGTGATCCCCATAAAAGCTGTGTACTGCCTAGAATCATGCTCAAGTAGAATCTGCCAAAATCTACATGACAAATTGAATGTACTTAGATACTTTATGCCTCTGTTCAGTCTCAAAATTTCACTAGTTTGTGTCTGAACTTCTCTGCCCTTTACTGTGATCTTGTTTACAGCACGAGCATCCAAACGAAGTCTCACTGTATCACCTTGTTTCCTAACACAAACAATGGCGTTTGAATATGGGCTTGCTTACTATCCCCTAATCTAGCATATGGCGAAGGAAATCTTCTGCCTACATAGCATACTTCTGCAGAATCAGATACGATTTCTTGTGAAATGGCTCCCCTGGTATCACCTTGAATGACGCTTGATACAGTTTATTTAGTCCAGACTTTTCCAAAAGAATAGTCAAATGGCTATTTAACAAATCTAAAAGTTGTCTCTGTTGTAACTGCAAAATGTCTCCTACTGCTGCTACAGCTTTCCAAATGTCACTCTGGTCAGCATTAAATGATTTACTTGTATTACTAGACTACTAATAACAAATTAGCTTCTCTCTGTAGCAAGTTAACAAACCTGCCACTGTACTGACACTTTGTTGGTAATGTTGAGGCAACTTCACCATCTGATAGTGTCACTAACCAACCTCTGAAATCTAACATTACAGAATGTGCTGACTGAAAACCAGTTTCTAGAATGAATGGTTGCGCCAGTCCCAATACGGTCTGCTGTTACTTTATGCTGTACAACACCCTCTAACTTGATAGTTTGCCTGTTGATAAAATAATACTAGCCTTAGATATTATCCCTAAAATCTTTATCCTTGGTACAGGTAAAATTGACAATTGTACACAAGAACTCTCAATAATTTTGACAGCTTCCTCACTAATGCAGGTGACTTCTGCACCGCTGTCTACCAATGCATGTAAAACTACTCTAAACACATTTACAGGAATTTCTGGGCACAAAATTTTGACTTTCCTGTTTGAGGTTTCCATAGGCGCCTGACATAAAAATTCACTTTCACTCATCCATGGTGTCAAGACCTTATGTAATGGGATGATGTCAGTGTTACTACACAATTTACAATACAATTTGTGTACATGTCTACTCCCTCACTAGTCTCCTTATCATTACTTACAACTAGTGCACTCATAGGGGTCAACCCCCGAAGACTGTCGCTGCTGACCCAGTCTAGTTTAATGGTGGTTATAATTCTCAGGATGTTAAAGTATGTAGGTAGCCAAAATAATATATAAGCAAATGTTACTTAATTTCAGTAATTTTAATAACTCTCATTTAGTAACTCAAATGTAAGTATTGCAGGTCTACATACAAAATACTTAAATAACTTTTCTCAAATACAGTACCTATGTGTTCAGAGTATCAAGCAGCAAATAAAAAATTATCTCTAACTCAGTGTTGATATTTACACTGTAGTTAAGTCGCACAACAACCCTCTTCAAAATTGTGAATACAGCCCTAGGCTTGCTCTGGTAACTAATGAAAAACTGTGTTTCAGTTCAGAGAAGTTACAAAGCGCTCTATAGAAGCAGATGTGACCTACAGCAACAATATATCAAACGAAACATGTTACTTACACACTAAAAAGATGGTCCACCTACCCAAGATTGAAGACATCATAAAGTTCATATTTCTTAGTGATAAATTTTTGAATGCCGCAGTTCCTGCTGATGCACGAGACACTTCTTTATGATGTTGGAGCACCTTCGTTGGGTGCTTAAATTGAAAGAATTTTGTACAAGTTTGTATGGCCAGTAAGCAATACATTTTGAAAGCCTCCAGAACCAGAGTGTTAGAGTTTCAATCAATAATAACAGAGAAATATTTATAGCAGTGAAATGTGGGCCCAATTAGGGTATCATCTTTATTTTATTTTGAGGGAAAAACTAAAAAAGTGATAGTGGGGGGGGCTTTAGTTTATCGTCTTTCGTTAGACAGGATTATTTTGATGTTCTTACGAAGCCGGAATCACGTAGCCCAACGCGCATGACCCAACAGCCAATGAAATACACGATAGATCATCGTAAGCCCGACCGATTTTGTTGTCCAACTAGCAATTTTGGATTAGAAATAATTTATATTTTCGTTGTGTCTTGCGGCACGACGCAAAAAATGTACAACATTGTAAAACAAAATTGTATTGCAAGCTTTCCCTACAACGGTAAATACACAGCTTAAAAGAAAAATTAATTGAAAACCAGTGTATCTAATTCTTAAAAATAATAATTTTTCTTTTGTATGCATTAGAGATACCAATTTGTCATCATTATGTATTACAAATTTCCCTCTTGTTCACCGCCTTTGAGACTAACGTAGCCTATCAGCACCTTCTAAATAGTTAGATTAAATGCTGAGAGTGCGATGTCGGTCGTGATACAAATACTAGCAGTCACATTGAAATGTGTAGTTGTTGCGTTTTTGGTAGTGTCGTGCTATGTTAGTCATGGCTATGTGATTCTGGCACGAGTGTGTGGCATTTTGAGTTGCATATTGTTTTGATGGAGCTCAGTGTAAGATTTTGCTCGTATGGAAATAACATTTAAATTATTAACTTCAAAAATTATAACTTTAATGAAAATACAAAACGCAATACATACGTTGGTGTTCATGCACACGCACACACACACTTTAATTCAATTTAGTTTTATGTTAAGTCAAAATAAGAAGAAAAAAAAACCTACGAGGTGGTCATCAAAACAGGTAATTAAAAATCTATAAACATTAAAAGGAAATCAAAATAAAACAAAACATTTCATTAGTATTTACTGTAAACAAGAAATATAAACAAAATACTCTATAATTAACCTATTACAATGTTGCCTTGGCAACCACATAAATTAATATAAAATTTTAACTAACTAACCCAGTAAGGAAGGGTGACCTAACCTAAAAATTTAGGTAAGCAAAGCAAGGTTAAGCTATAATGTAGATGCATTCAAAATTAAATAGGCCTAATTTAAATAAAAATTTGGTAAAGCAAGAATATAAAATGATGTAAATATAACCTGAAAATAAATCAACCAAAATTGTAATACTATTATATTACACACTATAATGCAAAATACATCGACCTCACCACTGACACATTCAGGCAGAGAATGAATGGTCACAGAGCAGAAACTAAACAAGCCATAGCTGGTCACATAATAACCTACAAGACAAACCAGTTGCAGCACATGCAACATCATACAAAAAGGATTTCGACTCATGCTACAGTACCATAGTGAGAGCCCTACCACCTTCAAGCAATAGCTCAGAACTCAAACACTGGGAATGAGCTCACAAATTTATAACAAAATCCAGGCAGCCTCCGGAATTCAATACAAGATCATCGCAACTCTAAAACCATACTCCACAGCTATACAAACAACATTTAAATTTTCCTGCCGCACCCTAGTTTGCCACCTGGCCGCTAGGTTGACTACTAACAGCACCCATTCATAATATTGCAGTGACCTACAACTTGCTGCACAATGAAGCTCATATAGCCAACAAAATGTTGCGTCAGTGCAACTGCATGAAAAATGTGTTGTACAGCTGTGTTCGCACGTGCGTGGAAAAGTACTAGACTGTGATTACTTGTGCTTCTGTCCTTTTATATAATTTTATACTGCAATTACAAGAAAATTTTGTAAAATACAAAAGAGGGGACTTGAAAATTAAGGTTTATTAATAAGAAAAACTTCTTAGGATGGGCCATTTGCTTGGTGTTTGTACACCTGGTGCACAATTAAGTAAACTTAGTAAGCAGTGAACTATTTAAAACCAAACTCAATACAGTTCTACAGTAGTTAATAGAGTCTTTCAAAAAACGAACTGAAGACTGTAGACAAGTAACAAGAAATTGAGAATAGTAGTAATTATTTCCTTCATAGTAAGAGAAATGACTTTAGCCAAAGTCAAGTACAAATTACATTGATACACACACACACTGATACAGAGCTTTACATACAAGTCTTGGAAATCGCCCAAATTCTTTCCCCCCCCCCCCCTCAAGCCTGTAAAATCACACTTTCTATCTACGGTACTTCACCTATGTCACTGCCTGAACAAGATACATTGCCTTTTTCCTGTTGAAACACATTACAGTAGTTTCTTCCGACTGCAGTTTCTTGTTCTCCAGAGTACCTAGGTAAGGGAATATTTACTTTAAATACTTCAGACACACACTCCTCCATAATATAGTGAAACAATTTCTAGCTGTGGACAGTGAATGTTACTATGCCAATCCATAGTTTAATGTGTGTCCTACCATGAGTGCTGAAAGATCTCTGAGTAGCAGCAGACGTTACAGGCATACCTAGAATTCTGATAGCTACTTCTGAAGCTGTGTATGTCCAAGGAGATATTTACATCAAGTGCGTGGCTTAATTTGCATTTTAAAGAGCCATCCAAAGAACAGAACAGTGCTTCGTATTGTGTATTCCTTCTGCAGTATGTACATATAACAGTACTATTGAATAAGATAGTCACTGCCTGCCTATTAGTAAAATGTAGTAAACAAGTTTAGTGATAGGAGGGCACAACAGATAAGAATGGAAACAATGAAGTCTACTGTGATTAATAAGCCCACATACACCATTAACTGATTTTATTCACAGTTCACAAATAAAACAACACTGATCATAGTGAGTTCAGCCATAATAAATATGATCACTTCAAAATGTACTCTATCTCATACACGTAACATGGCAACATTTTGACCGTCAGTCAATGGCAACTTGACATATACTAAACAAGACATGTCATTTACAAAGTCCTGTATCAGCTGCTGCATGAAGGAATGAAAATTAATATTAATGTCCAAAGTGAGATAAGACCTACATTACTGCCTCGCAAATGTAAAGCCAAATACGTTGTTTCTAACAAATTAAAAAAGAATAAACATATATTTCCCATTTTACAAAGTTTTATGTGTTTACTATCATAACCTAAAATTTTTTTTTTGACAGATGTCTGTCTATAAATTTAAATACCTTAAAATTTGTTTGGCATTACAATGACAAGTGGATTAGCTGACAGCATGTTAATAAAATATACAGCTGCTAATTGATACGCCACATCAGCTGATGGCAAAAGGATACATAAATGAAAAGTAAACATAGGTGCTATTTTTGTGAAACTGTCAAAATCTTACCAAGTTCATTGAGAAAGAGTACAAGATTTCCTACAAAATTAACATTTAAAGGAACATTCTACAGAATGAGTTATTCTGTGTCTAAAAAGATTACTCTTCTTACTAAATGATTTACTACACAAATCACAGCTAAAGGGGCGCTCCCCCGAATGAGTTTTTCGATGCACAACAAGAGTACCTTGCTCACGAAATGATTTACTACACAAATCACAGTTAAAGGGGCGCTCCCCGGAATGAGTTCTACTGTGCTCGACCAGAGTACTTCTAAGACTAAATGACTTACTACACAAATCACAGCTAAAGGGGCGCTCCCCAGAATGAGTTCTTCTGTGGGTAATAATATTGCCTTCCTGACTAAATGATTTACTACACAAATCACAGCTAAAGGGGCGCTCACCAGAATGAGTTCTGATGTGCTTAATAAGATTACACTTTAAACTAAATGATTTTGTACACAAATCACAGCTAAAGGGGCGCTCCCCAGAATGAGTTCTGTTGTGTATGAAAAGATTACACTTCTTACTAAATGATTTACTACACAAATCACAGCTAAAGAAGCGCTCCCGAGAATGAGTTCTGCTGTGCTTAACAAGATTACACTTTAAAATAAATGATTTAGTACAGAAATCACAGCTAAAGGGGCGCTCCCCAGAATGAGTTCTTCTGTGGGCAATAAGATTGCCTTCCTGACTAAATGATTTAATACACAAATCACAACAAAAGGGGTGCTCCCCAGAATGAGTTCTTCTGTGAGTAATAAGATTGCCTTCTTGACTAAATGATTTACTACACAAATTACAGCTAAAGGGGCGCTCCCCAGAATGAGTTCTGATATGCTTAATAAGATTACACTTTAAACTAAATGATTTAGTACACAAATCACAGCTAAAGGGGCACTCCCCAGAATGAGTTCTTCTGTGTATAAAAAGATTACTCTTCTTACTAAATGATTTACTACACAAATCACAGCTAAAGGGGCGCTCCCCGGAATGAGTTCTACTGTGCTCAACCAGAGTACTTCTAAGACTAAATGACTTACTACACAAATCACAGCTAAAGGGGCACTCCCCAGAATGAGTTCTTCTGTGGGTAATAAGATTGCCTTCCTGACTAAATGATTTAGTACACAAATCACAGCTAAATGGGCGCTCCCCAGAATGAGTTCTTCTGTGTATAAAAAGATTACTCTTCTTACTAAATGATTTACTACACAAATCACAGCTAAATGGGCGCTCCTCAGAATGAGTTTTTCGGTGCACAACAAAAGTACCTTTCTCACTAAATGATTTAGTACACAAATCACAGCTAAAGGGACACACTGCAAAATGAGTTCTTCTGTGCCTAACAAAATCATTTTTCTGACTAAATGATTTACTACACAGTTCACAGCTAAAAGTACGCACCAGAGAATGTGTTTTGTGCAAAGTGAGATTACTTTTACAACTTAATGAACTTCCACTCATGTGCCCAGAAAGTGTTTGTTTATGCACTGAGATATGCTGTATTAAATCACTTTTCACTAAATATGATATCCCACAGTGATCACACATGTACTTTTCACAGCACTGAGGAGATGGTAAGTTACGGAGTTCTCCTATATGATGATCATGTTCAGCAGACAAATAGAGAGCTTCACAACGTTGCTGACACTTGCAGTCTGTTGAAACCATGTTGCACAACTTGCAAACCAAGACCCTTGCAGACAGGTAAGTCTTTGTCATGCCACTATCTGAAGGGATACAATCACTCTTCACGCCATCAATTTCTTCACTGTGACACTCCACTTTAGTTCCTGGAGGTTCTTCTCCAGACCTAGTCTCTATGACAGAACAACTGAATTCCTGCAATAAAAGAGTACAAAACTGTTACACTAACTTTATAACATACATTAACTATGCTATGATTGAGTTCTGAAAATAAAGAACATTTTCTTGCAGAGAGCAGAGGGAATTTAACAAGTCTCATAAGCATATGTGATTAACCACAGTTTCATGCATAATTTATCTGTTTTGGAGTTTTTGATGTCACATGTAAAAGATAAATATAACGTACAAGTAATAACTTATTTTGACATGTATACGACTCCCATTTAGCTTTTACACACCTTACTATACTACATGAAGGTTGCTCTTTGAAATAATATTTAATGCATATTTTGTGCCTGCATGAAGTATAGCAACAAAACTATCAAGGTCACGCTGTCGGGTGAGACACGGAGATGATTACGATACTCTTTATCTGTGGTTGGTGGGCACCAGCGGTAGTTCCTAAACATCGTACTTTGAGACTCAGAGATCTCAGGGATGCTGGGGTTTCTCTGTGTCGTCTCACCCGTGCATACTTACAAAACAACTTTTACACTAACATTGCAATGCAAAATGCCTTGGTTGGGCTGGGTAACTGACGCTACAAAAGACAGTCACGTTTTACACTGAAAAGGCATGTTCATTAGGCCTACTCAAATTACACTTGTGCCGGAATGAATTATGTTATGTTCCAGATCCGGTGGGTGATTCCCCCAAGCACGTAACTACACTTGCACACTTTGACTGGATGATGCTCCACGGTGTTTGAAAACACAGCCTCTACAGAGCAGGGGCCAATAGCCGCTAGGATGGACTGCAGGTCTGCCCAGAGACAGGATACAGAGTATGAAATGAACTCTCACGTATTTTGCCTGCAGCTAACGCCTACTCGTCGGTGATGATCATCTTTGGCTAGTGCAAGAATAATAGCCTAGCACAAAATACATAAATTATCGGCAATAATTGTTTCGGCATTAGGAAATTGATCTCTGCCAGAAACGAGCATACCAAACCCTTTGAACGCCCAATGACGGGAAATTACAAGTACACAAAGTGACCGCATGGTCATGATCAAAACCATTAAAACACGAAAAATACAAGAACCTTACGACAAAATTACATATGACCCTGAGATAAATTATGGTGTACAAAATGGAACAGTAATTAGCCTTTGGAACTTTGTGATTGCGTAGGTACAGACTTGGTCGTATCTGACCATGTGGCAGTGGGCGACGTGGTCGTAAAACATGACAATACTACAAAAACCCTCAAAGAATTACACAAAAATATTACTCTTAATATTGCGCGTTGCAATGAAGAAGAAATTACATTGAATAGCCCTAAACACGGGTGAATGGCATCTTATACACAAAAAGCACGGGCTGCATGACCTCTTCGGTACAAATCTCCATCATCTCGTTGACATCTCAAAAAGGCTGATAGGCTGTAAATTATTAAGTTAAGCGGATAGCATTACTATCGGAAGTCTGGCAAACATACACAAGGCAAAGGTTAACCGGTATACTACAGCAAACTATTTAAACCTACATCAGTGCAAAAGGATGAAGTGTGTACGCAACAGCGTCTTACCTTGCCAGCTCTCCTAGAACAACTGCACAGAGGCAGGGGTCACATGGACCTACCATGGCTGCCTACGGGGTTCACAAAAGCGGAAGTGCTATGCACGAAGGTACCAAAAGATTTTCTAAACAGTTTTGCATATAGAATTAAAATTATGATTTTTGTATTGGTATTCAATTGTCATTTGAAGGCGCTCTCACCTGAATAACATAGTCTCTCTTTTATTTGCGCCGTGCGCACTTTCAATTTCAACTTGCAATTTTACACGAAACCCTCAAAAAAGACATATAACATTTTAAACATAATTTTATCCTGCAAAACAAATACCTATTGCATTGAAACAACCTATATCCCGTTTCGGGAAAGTCCGTAGCCTGTAAAGCTACTGGAACACGTGTTTACCACCACGTGGACCTTTACGGGCGAGTGCCGTCATCGGCTAGCCCTTGGCCGGCATCAAACGACCCCTCCCTCGAAGACCATGACGGTGCAAGCAGTTCACCTCTGCTCCTCTTTGCTCTGCCTGGACCTGAACCAGACCACGGTCGAGGACAGACAGGGCATGGTCTCGGAGGTACTCATACTCTGCATCATTTGTAGAGGGGTGGAATGTTGTCTAGAACGACATGGTTGGGGCTAGGCGGTGGCTTGCTACCCCTCTTCCTCCTGGTAGGAGGTGTAGTGGTTACATCACACTTCTCACTCATCTGCGCACACTCACCCTAATCATATCCTCAAACCCCTAAAACTAGCCTGCTCCACAATACTTTGCCCTACTGGAACAAGAAAACCTCTAAACGGTGTGCTGCTCTCACAGACGACACTGAAATTGGCATTGCTATTGAGGTTATCCCCCCTATATGGTGTGGAGTGTTCCGGCGGTGTGAAACCTCTGAATTGTGTGGTGTCAACAAGGCTATCATTTGCACTCGGCTGGTATGGAGCTACTGCACTGTTATTGTTTACATTAACTCTAGTGTTACTTTTATCGCAGTGCGACATTTCCACTGTGCTGCGCCATACTCCACGGTGTGTTTGGCTTCCCGGTGTCTCCTTGCCTTTCTTCCCTAGCGGTATGTGGGTGATGCGCAGATTGTCACAGTGTCTCTTAGCTACACGTCTCTGTCCCAGCTTCACAAGAAAATTAGAGTGCCCTAGTTTTTCCATCACTCTTACGGGCCCAGTCCATCGGGGTGCCAGTCCTGCACAGTGATTTTTATTTCCGGCTGAGAGTGGATTTTTCCCTCATATAAACATACATCCCGGGGATTATTTCAGGCAGCTGTTTCCTGCATGCTGGTACCAACATGGCACAGTAACTTTCCAAATTGGCCCGGGTATGTTCATGTACACTATCTACCAAAAAGTAATTGGGCACCCGTGAAGAAGATAATTCAGTACGTCAGTTGACTTGTGTTTCATGGCCTTCGACGTAGGAACGCTGGTGTTTGTCCTTGGTAGCATGAACACACAGGCCTATTGTAACATTCTAGATAATGAAATACCCCCAAAATTGTGGCGTTTTTAAGGAATGGACTTGTGTTAATTCCAGGATGACAATGCCAGGTGCCATGTTTCAAGGGTTACTATGCAGTGGTACGCCGACAACAATGATCGCCGATTAGACTGGCACGCCCAGAGCCCCGACCTCAACCCTATAGAACATCTTTGGGACGAATTGGATCGCCGGGTGAGGGCGCGACCAAAATCCATTGCTCAACTCATGGAATGGTTGCAAGAGGAATGGCGACGAATCCCCATGGATGTCCTGCAAAACACTCGTAGAGAGCATGCCAGACGGTGGATGCCATTATAGCTGCAAGAGGTGGTCCTACGAGATTCTAACGAGGTGACAACCACCGAGCAAACATTGTGGACAGGTGCCCAATTACTTTTTGGTAGATAGTGTATTTGTTGTTGGTGGTCACTGGTGGGTTTCTGCTGGGTTCTCCCGATGTGCGTAGCTCGCAAGCCTTGAACCACCTCCGCAAGTGTTTTCCCTGTACCTGCATAAACCCTGTTACATATATAAAACATGATTTCTGGAATAAATTCAGCCCATCACGCGTAGTCCTCTCCCAGTCCTACCCGCAACTGCACTCTTACGTCCTGATTTCTGCACAGAGTTGGGTTCGCCCTCGGATGGTGTGATGTTCTGTGCTCCAGGCAGTGCAATATTCCCGTCACTTTTTTTCTACAAACTGTGTGCCATTATTGGTCAAGAAATACTCAGGGTATCCCCACCGCTGGAAAAACTCACTCTGCATGATGTGTGCAATGGTATGTGCTCTGATATTACTACGGGAAATGTTTCTGTCAACCTTGTAAACAAATCGGTCACTACTAGTTAAAATTGTTTCCCAATTTTGGTGTGGGGATTAGGGCAATGATGTCAAGAGCAACGGTCTTAAACAACTCGGTGGGTTGATGAGGTTGTTGTGGAGCGTCACCGTCTGTTCTCAGCGGATTCCTAATGTTGCATGTGCTGCAAGCCTGGACATATTGACGCACGTCTCTTTGCACACCTGGCCAATGAACGTGCTTCTGCACACTGTGCTGTGTTTGCTCCGAACCCGGGTGCCTGTGTTCTAAACTGTCATGCCCTTATTGCCAAATTAATTCACGTGTTTCCTTCAGCACATACGTCCATTTTCCGCAATTTCCTGGCGGGCGGACTTGGATTTCCCTGTTTATAACTCGCCAGTGTTCTGAGAAATTTTCTGCACAATGTCGGCGACACTGTGTGGCATCTGGGGAATTTTCCTGTGATACATGCACCTTTTGCAAAACATCACGGACATTGAAAAATGTAAGCTCACTGAAAACAGTTGGCAACAATGTTTTGGAGGATGAGGGGTGGTAATCCCGTTACCGGCGTGGCGCAGCAGGGGGGAAGTGCCTCCTCCCATTCGGTGTCATCTGTTACCGCTATCTGCGGACATGGGTTTCTCAACAGCGCATCTGCCAGTTTGTTTGCTTCTCCGGCCAAGTGCTCTACTTGGAAGTTAAACTCTTGCAACAACAGTGCCCAGCGGGAGAGTTTACTTTTACCGTTATGCATTCCCTCTCGCCAAACTAGGCAACGGTTATCTGTTTTCAGGGTAAATTTGTGGCCTGGCAAGTATGGTCGGTATTTGCGTAGCACATGCACAATTGCCAAGCACTCTTGCTCATTCACGTGATATTTATGTTCCACATTGCCAAACTTCGCACTATGGTAATTGATTACATGTTTACGCCCTTGGTTGTCAGTCTGATACAGTACCGCTCCAATACCCTTTCGATTAGCACCTGTCTGCACGGTAATCGGGAGATCTGGGTTGAATTGAGCTGACGGTTTACTGAAATGCGTGTTCTGCTTGCGGGTGCATACAAATTTTCGCTTTTCTGACAACATTGCAGTGAGTGGTGTGATAATAAAAGAGAAGTTTGGAATAAATTCCCGCAGCTAATTAATGAGTCGAAAAAATTTTCTCAACTGTTTAAGTGTTGGTTTGTCTTGTATTTGTTGTATGTAAGTGTTGCGTTTCCGGTTCGTGTCTGTCCTCTGAGACAGTGTCCTAGGAACTCCATCCTACTCATTCCTACTTTACACTTACCAACTCAACATGTCAACTTGTTACGTTTCAGTCTCTCAAACACAAGGCTTAGATGACGTAAGACGTTAACCATGAGATTCTGAAAGGTCGCAGGAGCATATTTTAACCCAAATGGCATAGAAACAAACTGAAACCTCCTCGCACCAGGGGTGGTAAAAGCGGTCTTTTTACGGTCTTGGGGGCAGATGGGAACTTGCCAATATCCTGACTTCAAGTCCAGAAATGTAAATACTGTAGTGGGTCCCAATGTTGACAAAGCATCCTTAATGCTGATAACAGGTGGGGGCAAGTTTACTGTGATTTTATTGAGCGAGCGAAAGTCTACACAAAACGTCTACTCTCTATCTTCCTTAAGAGCTAGTGTAATTCCTGAATTATAGAGACTTCGCATTGGTTCAAGTACATTGTCACTCAATATTCACATACCTGCTGGTTTATCACATTCCAGAAGTAAATACCAGAGTCCCTCGGTTTGGTGTAGATCGGGTCCTCACGTGGTGACAATGGCGTGTTCTGTGACGTCAGTGTGCCGGAACTTCCCCTCTGTGTGGAACATCTTGGCGTACTGGTCCAGCAGTTGTAGCCTCCCCTGGTACTGCTCTGGTACCTCATGGGTGAACTGGTCTAGCAGCACGGCAGTAGTTGTGGTCAACGGTGTTGCTCCCACAGTGTACAGCATCCACCTCCCACGTGTCCCCACATGTACGCGGTCGAGGTGTGGCATGATGACAGCTTGATTTTCTATTAGCCACGACAAACCCAGTATCATTTCCTCGCACAAGTCCGGCAAAATGTACGTCGCACTTAGTTCTTAAGTCCCGTATTCCAACTGTTCCGTGCATAACACTCGTGGCCTCACCCTGTTGGTGTGTGGTGGTAAATTGCAATCTACGTAGTGGTACCCGTGTGGTAATAGCCTGGATTAACCCCTCACGTACGGAACTATGACTAGCAGCAGTGTCTACAACTGCAATCACATTTCCCCCTTTGAGTTCAATGTTTACACGTAAAGTGCGGATGGTACAGTCACTCACTTGGTACACTTGTGCACCCAAAGTTGGCGGACTACTCCACTCTGGTGGCGAGACTGGTGCAGATGCTGTTTCGCCAACCTCCTTTATTAGTTTCCCTGACTGATTTCTCTGGTAGTACATGCCCGGGGTGTTGTAGCGGTAATTCGGACGTTGTCCATGTGACGTTCACACTGGCGTGAACGGAGGTGATGGTCACTTGACATCAACAATGATTGATGGGGGCGTTGGGTTTGTTGTTCCACTGATTGGTACTCCTGACCCGCATGTACATATATCTCATACAACCTCTTCGTGTGAACTGTTCCAGAATATGTCAGGTACCTCGACATAAATACAATCTCTAGTACTCCATTGGTACGTCAGGTACGTCAAGCTACAACAATCTCTAGTACTCCATTGGTTGGCTGCCCTGGATTCAATAGCTTATACAGTCCCACTTTGCATTGTATGAACTCTTTGACTCCCTCATGCTCACAATGCTGCTCGTGGTACAGCCGAGCTTGAGCCTGAATCGCATCACAATCTGTATCAAACTGGCCTAACATTCTCTCACAGAATTCCTCCCCCGTGACCCGGTACTCACGGACGAGATTTCACAATGCGGACGCGATGCCTCTAAGGCGGTTGGCGGTTACCTCTGTCCAGTCCTCTTGATGTACCCTGTGTCTGTGCAATTCCTCATCACACACTGCCAAAAACGTACTTGGGTTGTCGGAGTCACAACCCGCAAAAGTAAGTAGCAAAACCGTTCTGTCCGGCTCGGTCTAGCCTTGCGGCGTGTACGTTACTACAACAGGTATTGGTGTTTGTTTTCCAAGTGGCGTTGCCGGGAGTACGTTCTCAACAGTCACTTGTTCTGCACTCGGTACAATTAAAGATCCCGTCGCAGCAGGTCATGTACTCCTCCGACCCTATGCATGTTAGGTGTACAGTCTGTTAGCACTGTTGGCATGTTGCCCACTGCTTACATTCACCGTCACATTCGGTGCATATGCACATGCGTTGTTCTGATGGCAAAACCTGGTGTTGGGCGCGCACTGATATAATGCTTATTCCCAGAAATTGTAGTCCAGTAAATTAATTTGCCTTAACTTTCCACAGTGCGCACATTGGTTGATCGATAGGTCCAAATATCTCACGTTCACGGTTGTCGCGGGCATCGCGGGTGCCGGCGCGGTTGGCGTGATGTCTTCTTGCGGTTGTTGTGGTTGCATGGTCGACATTTTGTCGCGGATGACGCGGTTGTCCCGACGCGGATGAATACAGTGGCCCTAATTGGGAATGCCACTTGACGCAGTCGGGTGAGTCACTGAGACAATTACAATACTCTTTATCTGTGGTTGATGGGCGCCAGCGGTGGTTCCTACACACCGCACTTTGAGACTCAGGGATGCTGGGGTTTCTCTGTGTTTGTCTCACCCGTGCATACTTACAAAACAACTTTTACACTTAACACTGCAATGTAAAATGCCTTGGCTGGGCCGGGCAACTGACATTAACATTTTACACTGAAAAAGCATGTTTATTTGGCCTACTCAAATTGCACTTGTGCCAGAATTAATTATGTTATGTTGCAGTTCCGGTGGGTGATTCCCCCAAGCACTGAACTACACTTGCGCACATTGACTGGATGATGCTCCACGGTGTTTGAAAACACAGCCTCTAAGAGCAGGGGCCTAGAGCTGTTAGGATGGACTGCAAATCTTCTGCCCAGAGACAAGACACAGAGTATGAAATGGACTCTCACGTATTTTCCCCGCAGCTCTCTCTCTCTCTCTCTCTCTCTCTCTCTCTCTCTCTCTCTCTCTCTCTCTATCTCTATCTCTATCTCTCTCTCTCTCTCTCTCTCTCTATATATATATATATATATATATATATATATATATATATATATATATATATATATATATATATATATATATATATATCGACACTTGATGAATATGGGGCATGAAATGAACAGAGAAAATAAACTCACAAACTTGTGAATTCACTTGTAAATGGCGCGGATGCCACTGGATTGAGCTCTTAGCGGACGTGGGCAGGTGTAACAACACATCATTTCTCTAAAAATCCAATCAATAACTATCTGCAATAATTGTGTCGGTATAAGGAAATTGATCTCTGCCAGAAACGAGCATACAAAAGCCCTTAGAATGCAGAATGACGGGAAATTACAAGAACATGAAGTGACCGCGTGGTCATGATCAAAAGCGTTCAAACAAGAAAAATACACGAACTCTTATGACAAAATTACATATGACCTTGAGATAAATTACGGCACATAAGATGGAGCAGCAATTAGTCCTTAGAAAGTGGTGATTGCGTTGGTACGGACTTGGTGGTATCTGACCACGTGGCCGAGGGCGATGTGGCCGCAAAACATAATAACACTTCAAAGAATTACACAAAAATATTACCCTTAATATTGTGCATTACGATGAAGCTGAAATTACATTGAAAAACCCTAAACACGGGCGGATGGCATCTGATACATAAAAAGTATGGGCCGCATGGCCTCTCCGGTACAAATCTCCATAATCTCGTTGAAATCTCAAAAAGGCTGTAAATTATTAAGTTAAGTGGATAGCATTACGATGGGGATGTCTGGCAAATGTACACAAGGCAAAGGTTAACCGGTATACTAAAGTGAACTATTGAAACCTACATGAGTGGATAACGATGAAGTGTGTACATGACAGCGTCTTACCTCGCCAGTTCTCCTAGAATGACTGCACAGAGGCAGGGGTTGCGCGGTCCTACCATGGCTGCCTACAGGGTTCACACAAGCCGAAGTGCTATGCACGCTGAGAGAAAATATTAATATTACAAAGAGGGTTAATATTTTATCACAAAACATTTTGATCTACTGCATTCCAGTTTGGAATGCTCCTTAACCTGTGGCTTCCTATTGTCTCATATAATATTAATATAACATATTGTCTCGAAAAGAAAAAAAAGGGGGGGGGGGGGGAAATGGGTAACAGTTGTTAAATTTCAGAATGCTATATCTTTTGAACAGTTTTAGCTATGACAACAGGACTCTGTAGGGCTTTCTCAGGAGGTTGATGATTTAAGTCATTAATGTTTTGGAACTTTAAATCAATTTTTATTTTTCTTGAATTTCAGGGGGTAGCATTTTTCAAAATGGGTCCATACTCAGCAAAACTACATTTGTGGGTTCTTCTCCATCTGTCATCAAATTACGTGTAAGAATATCCCACTTTATAATCATTTTACCTACTTTTCTCCCAACAAAAAGTATTTAGGTCACGTGGATTCCAAAAAGTGTGGGTTACACCAGCCGTGGGTTCTGCTTCTGCAGGTTATGCCCACATCTTCATGTACCAATCACCTAAGTGTCACACGCAGAATAATCCTTCAGAATTCTGAAGGATAATTCCTGGTGATGAAATTAAAGAGCATAGTTTTCCCTTTTGATGCATTATACCATCAGAAAGTCTAATAATTTCTCAACAATTAACAGCTTTCCCAGGCTGTTACCTTTTCCTAATGTCCGATAAATGTGAGTGCTTTACCTCACTTGTGAGAATAAAGGAAAGTAAATATAGCCAAAACACAATTCCCCACATGAGGAAACAAGCATGTGACCAAGGATGGTGATGTTGGGGTTATGTGAAACCTGGTCTCATGGAAATTCCTGAGAATTATCCCACCCCTCTCCAAGAACAGATATCTGAGAATGATTAGAGGTTTAACCTCCATGAGAGGGCACACACCTCTAAGTCTGACAAGATGTATTGGTTACAATATATCTTAACTGTTCTTCTGGGACTCCCACTTGCCTTGCGCTAGGGAACCACACTGGAAGATACAAAAGTCTGAGCTGATGGGTTTCTGACAGACGACACTACAACTTACAGAATATAATAAGAAAACTGTGATGAAAGAACACTTCAAACTCACCTGGTTATTGCTACTGTGCGCGTCAGACACAGCAGCTGATTGAGAGCCTGTCTTGCATTCTATTGCTTCTTCAAATATTTCAATCTCATCTTTAACCTCCACCTGAAACAAAGCAAAGATGTGAATAACGTGCCATTACTGCCAACGAGGGTGGAACAACATAAGAAAAGAATTTTAAAATGTACCATATTACTGCATGAACCGTACATAATGGTCAAATAAGTTTGAAGAACCCAGTAGGTTTTACTGTTCTTATTAATACAACTATATTTTATCTATACTGGTGAGCAACTGATTGAATCTCTGTAAACATTTAATTGATTCATCACCATAATCATCATCAGAAATAGGTTACAGTCACTGGCCAGCTCAATTTGCAGTAAAGACCTCTCCATCTTCCTTTGTCTTCTCACAGCCTCTCCATTCTCTCTCTGCTTCAGTCTTCATCACTTTTCCTTACACTCCTACACTCATCCATTCCTAAGTCTTCCAGCAGCTCTTCTGTAACGCATACACACTTACATATATCTTTGTCACTTCTTCCACTTCCCTCACTGACAGTCCTACGTAATTAAAACTCTCCACCTTCTTTAGCTGTTCCCCTTCTAACATTATTGCATTCTTCACTCACTCTTTCCGGCTGTGATCATAATTTTACTTTTCCTTTCACATTAAACTTCATCCAGTACCATTGCCTTGCATTATCCCAAGCAGATAACTGCCAGTTTAAATTCAACACTTTCTAAACACTAACATTTCATCTCTCAAACTAGTAACCATTTCATCTCTCAAACTAGTAACCAAACACTTCAAAAGAATCCTGAGAGGAGACACTTTGGGGAAGGCGAATGTTCAAAATTCCATCTTGAACTGACATTAGAAAATGTTCAATGAACCATCAGAGTTTGTATTTCAAGTTCCCAGTTGGCAATGCTCCACTACTTTTATTACAAATTCACATGAAGCTTTTAAGTTATGACAATGCGAAATGTAAGAGTTTGAATACTAATTATTAATACATATTATACACTACATGCCTATAAATAATTTATTACAGGCATACTGTTTCTGCTACTTAGGTTGGTTCCGAGGCCAAGAGACATAGTTTCTTCCCTTTAAGCTGTGAGCCGTGGCAACAAAGACGAACTGTGAAATTCTCCTAACAATGAAGGACTAAAGAATGTACTAATACATAAAATATGCAAGCATGTAGGTAGTATACATGTGTCTGATCATATCACCTGTTACAATTATGCTGTTCTGATGACGTAAAAATTAACATATATGTTTTCTGCACAAAAGATATGGTTGGTGCATGACTAGCCATATATTTATGACCAAAGCAACTTCAGTGAAGCACTGCGTTCAACTATGTCGGGATGTACATCTTTATACAAGTATTTTACGAATATATGATTTAATGAGGGCTGTGATTTTCAAGGCTATTATTAGGAAAGTAAAAAAAAAAATCACTCAAATCGTCGAAAAAAATCTCCAGAAACTAGTAATGAAAATTATTAAGAACAAACATTTGATAGTCCACAACTATAAAAGATACTGGCTGTAGTATCAAATGTTTTGCTGCAATTAAAAAATTAAAGCAAAATTAAAAAAAAAAAAAATGTGTCTGGTAGTTTAGATTGCGCAAGTCACTCATCACCCTCAAGAAAACTTTCCCTACGCACGACATGTGAAATCACGAAGGGGAACTTGTAGTGTTTACTGCACATGATCGTTGGAGTCTGCAGTAAACACTAGCTCAGATGAAAGTTTGAGATTCTGAATAGATAAGAAATTGTAAGGTTCATTGATTAAAAACAAAAAATAAATTAAAGATTTCTACTGTTCACTGAAAGTTTATTGCAGTCTCTTCAAAATAATCGGCAAAACAAACAAATTTCACTTGCAGCAGATAAACTCAAAGAGACAGAATGGCAGCTTTCACGAAACAAAACTTCTCACTTCGAGACTCAATCATTATGAAGACTGAAGAGAATCACTACTTTTCTCTCCCAGCACTCTACTGACTCCTTGCAACAATGGAAAATAAATTTAATAGACTAGAAAAATGTCCAAAATAAAGACATAAGGTAGAAGCAGTGGGCGCTTGTCGGTGCGAGTGAAATGGTCACTCACTGAAAGCTATTCGGCTAACAACTGATGAGCGAACTGCAACAACTAAGAAACTGTGACACGCTGCTCTTGGCTGACTCACGGACTCTGATGGAACATTTGTAAAGAACATTGTTCAAAACACGCGATGACCGATGAGACAGCCAATCCAAGCCTCTGTAGCCTTATTTGGAGCAATGTCATCATAGGGGTAGTACAAGTGTGATTGTACGCAATGTGTGCCACGACAAAGGAACCCTCATAAGAAATACATACAGAGAGTTCCAGTAGCTTGGGTGTGGCAGGCAACGATGGTCATCCCTGACGGCGTGACCACTTCTGATAATCTGTATACATACTGGTGACCCAGTGAGCTCTTAGATAGAGAAGCTTTGATCGCTGAACGTTTGTTACTGTCACTGACAGTATATTGTAGACGTTAAGTCTACCAGATGTACTTAAATCAATTGTAGTATGAAGTAATAAAGAAGCTGTTCCAAGTCGATCTGAGTTTCAACTCTTAGCAAAGGGAAAATGCTTTCCTTTCATATGTATAAGTAGCTGCACTTGGTCGAAGGTGAAACCGTCAGTCACCAATGGAGTCAGCTCGTGAGCACACACTTCATGTTTGGGCCTTTACCAAATAAGCTGGATGGGTGAAGCATCTGCGGACCAGCTATTGTGGACACGGCATTACGGACAAGACTCGTAGCCCTTGAGCATTTGTGCTCAAAAAGGCGGTCGAAAAATTGGTTAGGGCTATTTTTAATAAATAAATTTGATAAATTTCAAAGAAAAAATATAAATTGCATTAATGTGGTCCACTCAGAAGTTCATTTTCAACTCAATATTTCACAATCCTGGAGCAAATACTGCACCCCCCCCCCCCCCTTCCTTTTCCAAACCAAACATGTTTGACATAGTGTACTAATCGACGATTCTAACAAGGTTAACATACAACTAGAAAAACTAAGGTAGTGAGGTTCACAAGGAAGAAGATGATAAGCAGGGACATGTACAAATGGGAGGGACAAGAGATAGAAGAAGCAGCAGAATATAAGTATCTACGGATTGTACTGCTGGGAGACCTCAGGCGGAAAAAACAGGTAGAGAGGGAGGTTGCAAAGGGAAGAAGGGTTCTGGGTATGCTGGGAAGGGTGCTGAAGGGAGTCAGCTGTGAGGTGAAGGAGAAGGCGTATGGCACAATGGTATGGCCAATGTTAGAATATACTCCAGCAGTATGGGACCCGTATGTGGAGGTGGAGGTGCAGGATCTGGAAAATGTGCAGAGAAAGGCAGCAAGATGGGTGAATGGTAGGTGGAGAAGGCCGGGGCAAGATGGTGAGGAAGAAGGGAACTATAGGCCATCAGTGATGAGGAAAGAAATGGGGTGGAGCTCATTGAAGGACAGGAGGAAAGTTGAACAGTTAGTCAGGATGTACAGGGTGGTGAATGAAGAGGGAGGATGGGGAGGGCTACACTGCAAGCTAAGTAAGGGGTGTTTCGAGGAAGAGGAAACAACAGTGAGAAGCTTCAGAGGGTGTGGAGGAGAACGGAGCGGGGTAGGCAGTCCATGCTTGTGAGGTCTGTGAGGGAGTGGAAAGTGTTGAGGGAGGAATTGGTATCTGTGGGAGGGGTTGGTAAATTCAGGAAGGGAGTGGAAAAGGAGTTTGTTGGATGAAGGAGAGTTGAGAGAGCTCGCCACCGGGCGGTAGCCTATTTGCGAGTGTATGTATATGTAGCTTTTTTTCCTTTACAATTTTAACTCACCTTGACTAACATTTCATCATAATGTGGTTCCAATTTCATTATCATTTCTTTTTCCCATTCCATTATACTTGTATCTACACTACAAATGAACACAATTGTACTAACAACTTTAACGCTTAAAGTCACCGACTATGTGGCACGACGCATGACACAATAACGTATTTTTTCTATTTTATAATGCGCAGCAAAATAGCCTGGGCTTAAGTGGTCCCCATACAGCCAGTGAATTCCACAATAATGAAATAGAACTCAAAAGCTCAAAATATTCATAATACGAAAAAACAAAAATTCGAAAGTCCATTAAACTCCGTAAATTGTCAAACGGCACACATACAAAGGGACGTCGCAACCCTGACACAAATGATCAAAAATACGAACCATATACGACGGCGGATATTACACTACTATATTTTTAGCTGATTATTTCCATTCTAAGTGATGTTCTCGATAATTACCTATGTTTGGTTATTTTTTGCCTGCTCGTGTAAACAAATTACACTGTGAAAACTTTCCGTCATAATGCTTCCAATAAATATGATCAACTATAGATGAACAATTATGAAGTGATCAAAATATCATTAAAAGATATGGATTGAGTGAGACCGTCAAACATCAGAGAAATTTTATAACCGGTCCACTCTTCAAATTTTTGCTGGAAACTGAAGCCATCCAACTTCCTCGCCCAAATGTCGAGATGTTTATGATGTTTTGATGACATCATATTTGACTTGTCCAATATCTTTGTACAGCTATGTGTTGAAAAAAGATCTAATTTATGCAATAAAACCAAACAAAACAAAACTTAATTGTCCATCAATAGTTGATCAAACTTATTGGAAATAGTTTGACGGAAACATTTAATAATATGACAGGGGCTTATCGTCACTTTATTCGTTTTAACCTTGTTTTACGACTCTGTATCATATATGGTAATAATGCAGGATGGAGAACGATAAAATTAATATACTAATATCTTATTATTCCATATTGATTTGTTAAATTTTCATAGCACACCCCTATGCACTGGTAATATGGGATGGTTTCATTTTATTACGCCAATACTCTCTTTATAATGATTTCAAAAGTGTATTGTTACGCTAAATACATCACAAAAATACATTATACACAAGTTAAAATTCTATCTCCCAGAAAACATTCGAACTTGCATTTCTCTGCACATCAGCCCATGATGTTACAATTTTTTTTTTAATAAATAGATTTATTATCACACACAATATACAGAGGCATTTACCCTTAACCTATTATATACAGTACACATTCAACCCACAATATAAACAATAACAAAATACGCAATAAAATATCTACACAATTCTTACATAGGGGCACAAAACGATATGGACATTTGGTGAATTGTTTTTACTGACAAAGTCGATGAACACATAAAACAGTATTTAACATGAGGGGCAGCGCACGTTGTACACCCCGACACGTGACATTGACTTATAACACTACCACCTATCGACGATTACTACTGGAACATTAAATTGTACACTTGTAAGGACCGAGGGGTGGGCAGCACATGGCGTATACCCAACCTCGGTAATATACACGCACTTCCTGTAGGTGTGAACGTCAGAATGAAAATTAAAAATTGCTGTACCACTCACTGACGCAATGTGCCATGCCGCGCCATGTTCCACCTATCTTGACGAAGAAACTGGACAAAGTCTTGAACTGTCACCGGTGTCGAATGGTCCACCAAAAAACCGATTGCATGAAGTATATACCAGGCCGCAGCTCTTCGTTGAACTGAGGGGAAGGTGAAGAAATCGCAATGAAGCATGTGCTTGTCACTGACATCTCCACGTTCATCGCGAATTATTTTTTGTACTCGTACGTGACACCACTGCCAGATGCGAGCTGCATAAACACAGGAAATTACCCTATGAAGGGCCGTGTCGGTGTTGCCACACAGCGGGCAAGCAGGGTCAGCTGTCAGGTGAATGCTGTATTGACGCTGCTGAGTTGTCACGATATTATTGTAGAAGCCGAATGCTGCAGCTCGAATATCTGAGGAAAGGTTAGGATCGGCAAGTATTTCCCATGGGCGCCTCCAGCGGATGGTTGGGGTGCGATTCACAACAGATGGTGTGACAGCCGACGTTTTGGAAGCCCGAATGTACAAATATCTCGCTGATGCGACTGACCCTTCTGGCAAGTGTTCTACTAGATTTGCGAGTGCTTCCTTTGCCTGATGGTATTGAAGTGGCATGCATGTAACTTCAGACCACATCATTTTCTGTAATGCTGCATAAATGTCCTCTGGGTGCAAAATTGTTGCAATTGCTGAAGACTGATATAAGGCCTCACACTTTAAAACGTGATTAATTAGACTCAGGCCTCCATCTTGCAAGGAAAGATAAAGTTGCGGCCTAGATAATTTAAATATATAAGACTTCCACAACATGCTGCCAACAATGTGTAGTATTTGTGCACTTTGTTGATGTGGTAGTGGGAATATATGTGACACATACCACAGCTTCGCAAGTACGAATACAGTTATTAAAGTAACCCTCTGTATAATATTTGTACGACGATAATTCATTTCTATTTGACTAGCACAGAGGTTATTTATTGCCATGTTCTAACTATAATGCAACATAAAAGTGGTGTCTGCGTGGAAGTATATGCCCAATATATTCACAGTTTCGACCCTCCAAAAGGGAAAAACGTCGTCAAATGGCTCTCTGGTCGCGCTGAGCTCCAGTACGACAGTTTTGTTACCATTCACTCGCAGATTAGAGACACTGCAAAAAAGGTCCAGACATTCTGCCGTGTCTGTAATTTCCCGCTCTGAACGAACGACACGTGTGATGTCATCAGCATAGGCATTTAATTTAAAGGACAGGTTCGCTTCAGGGAATCCTTGCAAGCGGGCACTGAGCATTCTGCACAGAGTTTCAATGGCGATAGTAAATTAAAAATCGTGGATAGTGGGCATCCTTGTCGAACTGAACTCTCGATATTAATTGGTGGAGTAAGGAATCCGTTAACCAACAGCCGTGACCAAATTCCGGTACATGCCATCCGCACTCACTGAGCTACCAATACATTTTAGTAATGAATGCATACTTTCTTAAAAAGCCAAAGTAAGATTTTTATTAAAATTCTCTTTGAGTGTATTAATATCACGTCTCCTAAGAATATGTTTTCCGAGAAGTCATTTGATTGACTCAAAAATAGAAAGGTGTTGCTGTAGCTAAAAAATGATGTATTATTAAGCATATAAGGTACGTATATTTCCTTTGAATTGTTATTCACGGAACATTTAATTCATTATAGCACTATATTTTTGCATACAGATTGATATAATCTGTCTAAAAGCAGTTTTTATGTTTCATAAACTTTATCTAGCTTTCACTGGCATGTAATATTAACGAAACTGTCGTATTTTATGTTAGTCATGTTTCTTTTTGACTATAATACTTTGTTAATCCTACCCTCAGTCCGGACTAAAAGTTAGGCCATATTAAAACAAGGTGATCTCCGGGCTAGCAATAAAAATGCTAACAATTTTGGTAGGAGGATGATCGTTTCTTAGTCCGGGCTAAAAACGACTATGACTGTGACTTCTTCTAATGCGACACGAAAACGTCTGGCCTTAGAAATTTAACCTGTACAGCCCGTGAATACCACAAAATTCGAATAAGTCTCAGAAACACAATAATCTTCATAATGCGAAATATCCAAAATTCCAAAGCCTATTAAACTCGGCAAATCGTCAAACAGCACACACACAAAGGGATGTCGTAAACCCAATACCAAAGTTAAAAATTACGAACTGTACACGATGGTGAACATTACACCTAACTAATCTCTTTCTATTGACTTGTTGCACCTCTAGGGGAGCTGGGATGTGTTCGTGTCCTGCCTGGGGGCAGGTGGAGAACAGGAACTGGTGATTTGTTGGTCGCCACATTCGGTAGAGAGAACGATGTTGAATGGGGTTGTACGGCCGACAGCCTACGGACTCTGGATACGTGGTCAATATGAAGGAGAGCTAATTTAATTGTCAGTTAAATTATGTTAAATGCGAAATATTTCTTTTGTAGTGAAGCTGTCAGCCACTTCGCATGCCTATATTATTACTTAATTTACACTGTTTGAGGGAGGTTGACCCCATAAATACAAAACATACACTAAAAGACACTTTAAAGTTGATGCTGCTATGAGGGTGCAGTACCCGACGAACTCTGGAGAGTTAATACAATAAAGCATGTCTAATTGTGGTATGACTGTTTTATTACCGCAAAGGTACAATGAAATTTTGCTGCACATGAAAATGCGTACCCTTGGTTAAGCAGACCCGGCACTTTGGATCTGCTGGTGGTCACTACTGTGGAAAGTAAAGCGTAGGCCTTAAGTTAGTGTTACGTAAAAACGTATCCTGCACGTGAAGTCCTGGTATGCTACTTCAGGATGCAGGGAGACTTCCTCTTGGCCTAATAATGGTACTTAAATGTTCTTGAGTTACATTAACTATTGCGATAAAAGAAAATGCAGCCTATATTGAATTGCCGAGGGGGGTATGAGGAGCTTACTGTCTGCCCTGCTGGTTGTCTGGAGTACTGAAGGGTTACTAAAGTCACGGCGTCAGCTTCGCCGCACGTTTGGCGAATCTGGCGCCAAAACGAAAAAATAAAAAAATGGACCTTAATAATTAACATGATAAAGGAAACTAACATTGTACATAATTATGATTATTAAACTGAAACAGATTGGTGACTTACTTGTGAATGCCGGAGCCCCAGATGTGTCTAAGAATTTGACATCATGAGTATGTCACCTCATTTGAAGGGTGATATTAATTGAAAGGATGTCTCAGGTGGCTGATTCTCGATAGATGAAAACATGTACACTTTTATAATTAACATATTTAATTTGGTGCGTGTCATAATGGTTACAATTACAGGAATGCGTGTGGATGTGACACACAAATTTCGTCACTTGGGAGCGGAGCTACACCCTGTCTTCTATGGTATGTTATCTACTCTTTATGCTGGAGTGGGCAGTTTCCCTAGATAATTTTGGTGCAATCACCACTTAAATTGCCTAAAAATGCTCATATTAATTAATGCAGCTAGAAAGCCGCTCGCCACTTTACACTTCTTGCGGGAATGTGATTGCCCGTATTTTGACACTACTTAAAGCCATGCTCCTCTCTGGATTCGGCCACGGGGCCTGTCGACATCATGCACATTGGAAAGCTGTGGGAATAAGCAGAAGACCCCTAAGGGACGGCCATGCCGCCAGGCGCAACAAGATGTCGACGGTCGAAGCTGGTTGTGGGTCCTCAGGTTGTAAGGCACGTGATGATGGTGTGCTGTGCTGTCTGTCGATGCTCCAGGGCGATGACCCTGCTAATGGTGAAGTGCCGCCCGTGCTCGCCGAAGGGGGTTGTTCTCATCGCAAGTGGTGCAAGCTGGCCGATGCAGGTGCTGACACTTGGAGTGGTGGGGAGGGCTCGAGACCCGCTCTACCATCATCTCGTTGTCGATGCTGCTGACGCTGTCGCTGCTCTTTGGACCCCTCGATGCTCCTTCTTCTGGCAAGGGGATAGGTATGCTGTCCATTGTTGGACTTGATGCTCCTGATGAACCTTCCTCTGTGCCCCTGATGCAGTCCTGCGATGCGAGGTCAGCCGATATCGTTGTCTTCGTTGGCATTGTGGCAAAGTCTTGTGAGCAGCTTCCCTGTGGGCAGATCGGGTCCACAATTGCCCCACTGACTCACTTTGTGGGATGTCTTCCGAAGGCAGTGTCTCTACTCTGGATGTCGTGACACTCCGGTCTTGCTCACTTCGGTTTGCAGAGCCTGCAATGTTGATGTCATGATATGTTTGAGATGGTGTGACCTCTTCCTCTTGCTCCTCTTCTTCCCCTGCCAACCTTATGGGCATTTGACTACAGGGTGTGGAGTGGGAAAAAGGTGCCGAAGAGCACTCCCATGTGTGCTTAAGCTTACCTCTGCTCTGCCATTGGGCATTTCTGCTACATGCTCTTGGCCATTGGACCCTTCCTCTTGCTCAAGAGTTTCTGCATTGGGTCCTTGCATGCCTAAGCTAAGGCCGCCATATTGTATGGCCACCTTGAGCCTGCTGCTGACCTTGATGATGTAAGTTGTAAACCCCAGTGCTTTTACAACAACATGTGGTCCGCTCCACTTAGGGGCAAACCCTGCACAAAAGTTGTCCTTTGCGCTGCTCAGCCTGTGTTTGCATGTTGTCCAGGCCTGAGCCTTTTTGGTGGGCATGTTGTTGTTGACACTCATTTTCCTATGTACCTCTCCTGGTGAATGTGTGCATTTTCCAGGTCTGCTGCCTGCCTGCTGAGCTTTCTGTTATGTCGCTGTTTGCCTGTCGGTTTTTGAATTCCCCAGTTTACACACCCCCTCAAGTATTGCCAGATGTCTCTGGTAATGCTGGGCCAGTGGAAATGGTTCTGCACATTTGTTGTGGTTTGTGATGTGCCAGGGTGGCCTGCAAATTGTGCATTATGTGCCCAATGTAGCACCTGTGCTTGAGCACTTTTAGTCATGTACAGCTTTCAGGTTGCTTCAGGACGACGTGGTCTTGTCTCGATGTGCGTGTCGTTCATTCGCCACCATTCCTGAGTAGAAGACTACTGCAGATCTTGGCGCAGCACCATATTTAACAAAAAGTCATGCAAATTTCTCACTTTCAAGCAATAATTTTTCAATCTCTTCTGAAAACATGGTTCATCTCATCAATTTCACCCTAAAAATTAAGATAATTTGACCCAAATCTGTATTCTCAATCGAGCACACTTTTTTTTAAAACATACTTTGTTCACTCTTTGATAGGTGGTCCATTTCCAGGGTGAATGGAGCTAAAATTAGGTAAAAAAAAAAAAAAAAAAAAAAAGAACCACACACAAGTGAACACAAGTTGAAAATTGATTTTGATGTCGACCTTAAATATGATTGATTTGGAGTTGCGCTTTGAAAAATTTGATGGAGAATTAGAAATTCTTTTGACTTTAGCATGAAATTGGTTGAATTTTAGTTAAATTATTGAGTTGTGCCAAGATCTTGGGGACTACTCCTGAAAACTATATGCTCATTGTACAATTTCATGAATTTTAGTTAAATTATTCAGTGCACTAGGATCTGCAATAGACATTACTGATTTATAAAATATGCTAACATATAAACACAAGTTTTAAAAATAGCAAAACTCGAGTGGAGAAATCCCCATCACCCCATCGTGCAATATTTTTAAACCTACCTATTTATGATGAGATGGGGATTTTTTGTTTGTGCTCTGTTCCCATTGCATAGCATCTACACAACAGGAGTAGATCGACGCTCGTGTCAAATTTATTTAACATCGACCTCATGTCTTCATAAAAAAAAATTCTGTTTAAATGTTATAAAAATAAGAGTCGGTCACCTGGAGAACATAGTTCAATTTTATCACCATATTTTGGCTTCATAATTTTATAGTGGAAATCAAGGGTCTATTCCTCCTAATAAGTTCCCTTTATGAACTGTAATTTCACTGTCAACAGTCAGTCACGTATGTGTGTATTATTGGTGTAGGTGCAAATTCATTTTTCTTGTTCGTTTGGTGCAAGGGTAATGGCAGGTAAGTTAGTCAGTCTTCCTTTATGGCACAAACGATATATACTTTATAATACCACCAATATCCTACTACGAATAAATGTTATCTATGGACCAATTGACAAAAAATGAAACATAGAAAAAACAAAATGTAAACCGATTATTACGGCAAAAAATATTTATTATGGATTAAAATACAATTCAGCATGACCATGAATATGCATGTCACCAGTCGTACCTACCAGCTTGCAATACAACCAAATCTGATCACCAAGTTCAAACTTCATCTTCTTATGCGAAAACATGGAAGCGTTACCAAATACACTAATAACAGCAGCTTCCCTTCATGAACTGGAAAAGTCTTCCAACATATTATATCATGAGGGTCGTCACCAATTTCCTTAGGCGCAGGATCCTTTTGAGTATGCGACTTCCAACTAGCTTGCGATACAACCGAATCTGTTCGTGAAGTTTATAAAGGTTGTAAGAAGGTACACCGAAATATGTTGTCGTTTTGTACCGTTTTGGTCTGCAAGGAAATACCGCGAAAGTGGGTATTGGTTTGTTGGAAATGTGTTTCTTTTCATGATGTCATAAATTCAAGTAAACTCATGCTCAGTGACACTGATGGTGAAATAGGAGTGAGCAAATTGAGCAGAATTCTAACGGCCTGTGTTTTCATTAATTAAATTATTTGTATATATTAAATGGGCCCAGAATTTTTAATACTTTTTTATAATACCTGTGAAAGGAAATATCATGCCCATGAATACAGTGTATTTTCTAAATTATCATTAAATGTACGAAAGTCACAGAAAATTGGTCTAATTGAACATTCTTTCAGGATCACCTTAAGGAACTATTTACTGAGTGTTGTGGGATCGTAACTCCACCAATGTATTAAATGGATTGTAGTAATATTATGTATATATGTGTCGTGGTATATGGGTAATTTTGGGACGAGATTGCTTTCTGCCCCATCAAGTATACAGGTGTTTTGTAATCAATGGTGCGAGTGAGGTATGGCTGAAACTCCTGAGGCCCCCGAGGGGCTGAGGGCATCTCACTTCCCCTAAGACCGTTTGCCCGGCTGAGCGCTACACCGCCACTGCAGTAGGGATACGGACTCTAACGTGAAGTTGTGGTGTGCGACGAGTGCAAGTGTAACCTAGGGCATGCCGGGGCAGCATAAACGGCGCCTGCCAAAAAGAGTGCAGTAAGACTCCGCAAGACAGAGTGATATGAAACGAGAACCTCGCCATGCACTGCATAAAGGACTTGCGGCTAATTCAGTCACGGATATTATTTGTTGAGTTTATAAAGAGTTAATTTTGTTGTTTCTTTTATCCTGACAGTGTTGTGTTACAGTCTCTGCAAGTGTGTATTTTCACACCCATTGTTACACTGTATCCATATCCATTTCATCAGTATTATGTATGTGTCTATCACCCAGAGCGATTATGTAATTTAATGCATCACATAATATTAAGTTTTCAGCAGGTAGAGAATGTATTACGTGCAGCCCCCACCCGCTCGCACGCAATTGGGAGGGGGTTAGTAAGCATTTGACGTACACAGAGGATGGTTGCATGTGACCACGAGCTCTGTGTTTTCTGTGCACCAGGCGGCATGCATCTTTCGAGACTGATCACTTCACTGCAAAAACTTAATTATTCCGTGACTGTTCGTTTTCTAGTCGCCCGGTGCACCACCTTATTCAAGAATGACTGGGATCAAACTAGATTATTTCTTTGGTATGCAGGGTGCTCTTCTTAAATATCAAGAGAACAACACAATGGCCGAGCCCTGCAAAATTGGAATCACCTACTTCTTCACACTGTAATTATACATAGATACAACTAGATATGCATATATTTTAATAGTGTTGATTAAATATTTAGATCATTAAGATTGTTTTGTGTATTACTTAATTACAAAACTTTTCCAATAACCTTTAGATAAATCTCAGAAAGGGTAGCAAAAAAATTAAAATTGATTAGGCATTTGGGTTGGCAAGCAGTTTACTTGCACCAATAAAATTCAACATATAACAGTAACATCAACATATAACAATAGAATTCAACAAAATTATATGTACTTTTTTATGTAAATTCATCGGAGCAATCTCACGACAATTTTTTATTTTATTTTTAAAAAGACTTTCCTTTTATTGACTTTTTTGATTTTACTAGGGGCCCCAGTATTTAAATTTATATTTTTTTTTTAGCAACATTACTTCGTTGCGAGATAAAATTTTTATCTAGGCTGTATACATCTTTTATGTTACATTATTTCTTCTTATTTTGATACAAAATACCATTTAAAAAAAACCTTTTCCACAAAATTTCATAAAGAGTCCAAACGAAATTTTCGTAGTTAAAGCCGAAGAGTCCTTTTTTAGTTAAAAACTTCCATGGGCAGGCCGCACTTTTAGTTTACAGGAAAATTAAACATGCATCGTTCCTATAATTTCTGCAGGACCAGGAATGCACCGCTAGGGTTCGCTGTCAGCTACATCTGCACATCTACAACTGGACAGCTACCAAGACATCTTTTTTGGCGGCCACGTCGGGAACTGCCCCTCTACAAAACTACACAAAAGGGCGCTAGAAAATTCCAAAACCACGCAACTAACACTTTATTGATGCATTACCAAAAATGTGCGACAATTTACTTACTGGTGGCAATTCGGATGTATTAACTACACATAATCAAGGTTGGATTCCATAAGGAGAGCTCAAAAGTTGAAGTATGCTGGTTGCATGTTGTATCACGAATAAAGAAAGGAAACAAAGTCAGCTCCAAAGAAACAACTTGAAGAGGATTCTCCAAAGATTACAACATGGATGCCATAGAAATAAGAACACAGAATTACAATTACGCTTTTTACTTTAAACTGTTTTCGTGCCTAAAAAAATATTATATTTATATCCACAACATTTTCTTCGTAGTATAAAACCCTACAAGAGTCTTTATAGAATTTTAGACTAACGAGAAACATAGGCACTAAACTGAGATGAGTGGCATTGAGAATCACAAAATTTTACAAATATCTTGTTAGTTTTATATGACAAAAACGTCCAAAATAAATGAAAATACAGTAATTTAAGGATCTCTTCCCTTTCAATAATAAACGTCAGTAGTTAATAAAAACAATTGGAATAAAAATACTGCAGAGAATAAGGTGAACAAATAATCGGAATTTTGCCACAACAAAATTACTTTACTCAAGATTCTCAGGGAGGGACAAAACTTAAAATCCCTCTCTTACTCTCCCAGGCAAAGTACAAAGCTATGACAAAAAAGGACCTGCCTGAAAAATGGCACATCCTCCCCCGTGTAAACCAGAACACGGGGTGGAATGGTTTCTCATAACCTGAAAAAAAAAAAAAAAAAAACTTTAATAACTTTAGAACCAAAGAGGCATGCACACTTTTCCCTATTAAAGATACACACACAAAAATATTTAACTATTATAATCCTCTAAAACAGTAATTTTTTCTTCTGTTTTATTCTTTTTATCCCACAGAATCACTAGAATGAGGTGGTAGAGTGACTAATACTGTCCTTTCAGCACTAGAGGACGAAGGTTGAGGTGTAGAAGAGGGTGGAACAGGGGTGGGGCGTAACTTGAGCCAAAGCCACAAACCAAAGGCTAGGCAAACTAACAAGGTAAGATAAGGTAGATCAAAGTTAGGGTATGGTAATTCCTATGTTAGATGTCGGCTGATGAGCGGGATGCAAAAATTAAAACGTGGAAATCAGATCCATGTGGAATATCTAATTCCTTAAGAATTGAATCATTGATTGAAAGATCAGGGAATTTAGCAAAATTAATAGGATTGAGGTTACTAGATAGCTTAGGGATGTGGACTGTGGGTAGCATTACATTCAAATGGAGCGGCGAATTAACGGATCCAAAAGTTTCGAAATAGGGACTAACAAGAACACAGTGGACAGCATTATTGATAGTTCCAGTGCCGTTCAAGGAAAGAGTAAAAGGGGAAAATTAGGCACTGGTAGAACGACACAGAAAAGTGACCTCTATACAAACTTAGTAAGAATGGCAATTCAAGACTCACAAATGATTTATCACAAAAATCCACATGTGGCTTGTTTGAAAACAAATTATACTCACAGTTGACAACTTGGGCATCAAAAAAGGGAAATACAGAAGGACACAAAACAACACCATGTGTCCTACAACTTGCAAGGGCATGAGAAATAACACTCGCAAACCATTTTCTGTCAGGGTTAACAATTAAATTATGACTCACATGCAGCATTAAATACCTGTTGAGTTTTGGAACAAAAAAGGAACTGGGAAAATTCTGTAATTTTCAAATAAACTGTCCTTACTTGCCAGAGGTACATCAATAATGACATTGAGAGACTTTTTAAAACAATCGCTTGAGCAGTTTGAACAATGGCAAGGAAATAAGACGTTAAATACTAGCCAAAACATTCAAAAACATAGGTGCCTTCAACAAGGTGGAGCTTAGTTTACCATGTACACTGTTTTCAATAACATATTTTAAATCGAACAGCTCCAGTTTGGCATTGTATAAGGTCTCACTTACTCAAAGTAACATAGTATTAAGGTAAACCCTAAAACTAGCAATAACCATCCTGTGTGTGAGTTCCTGGACAGTTTATTAACCAATCGGTAAAAATTATTGTAGTGTTCGAAGTAATATGCTGCCAAGTTCTGAATTTCTATAGTATTGTTTATAACCTGGTCCTCTAAATTTCTCACAATCATAATATGGTTAGCTAAACTTTCTGAATTGTCCTCCTGAGTGTCTGGTAGAGTCCAGAGTTTTCTCTAAATTAGCAAGATCAACATTATCCATTGTCCCAAACACATGCTTTAATGTCTTACCTCCAAAGTCAAAAAAACCTCTTTTTTCTCGGGTATCGGTCAGGTGCAAGGAGCTGAGGGTAAATACTTCCATTTTAAATTCCAAAGCAGATTCCTTGAACTGATCCACTGCGAACTGAGAATTCTGATCAAAGGTAATGTTTTCCCGAATAATTTTACTTTCCTTTTCTTGAGTGTTAATAACATCTTGCACCAAACCATCTAATTCTGAAGCTTCCTCTTCTAACTCCACTAAATTGAAATCCAGCATTACAGAAAAATAACTGTCGGAAAAAATTATGTCCTCTCCCTTTTCGAAGACTGCACCAGAATCAAAGTTTATACCGTGATTTCGGAGAAACACAGTGAGCAGAATGCGACTACCAACGATGCTGTAAGCATGATGAATGAGAGAAAGAAACACTCCCAAGGAAACAATCTAAAACAATCAATGGTGCCTCTTGAATAGAAAAGGGTACCATACGAATTCATGTAACTAAAATAGATTTTACTAACCACACATTAATATACCCAAAAAAAAGATAACATCTGAACACCATCCCAGGTTGATAAAAGTCCCCTAATGTCAATGACATAACACCTAGATGACATTTGAAATGTATTTCATATTAATCACACAATTTGTACACAAAAGAATAAGAATGAAGACTTTAAAACTAGTACCATGGATTTTTCACTTTATTTGGCTGCCTTTGCCAAAAACACTGGTCATTCCCACTATTCAGAGACTCCAACTAGTGGGTGATCAGTCCATTTGCTGAAACTGAGTCTGAACCAACAAAAGGGGCAAAAGCCTTTAATATCACCTTGAGCTCAGGCAAAATAAAACTGATAACTTTATAATCGATTTTTCTCCCTTTTCTTATTTAATTGACTAAAATGGAAACCGGTTTCACTCATAACTAACAACAACACAGGTAGAGCCTGCAGGTACTATACTCTGCGCTACACCTTATGTTGAAAGATGGGAGTTAAATCTCTTCAAATGTGAAATATGTGATCATGTCACATAAGCATCAGTATGTACATAGTCTAGTCGATCTGTCACAGGGGAAGAAAGATGTTGAATCTTGTGCAGACCTGACCAACGAAATGACAAATTTGCCATTCTTTTATCCACAGCCTTACTTGTGGGATGCGTCTTCAACAAAACAAGGTCCAAGACCTTGTATGGATTACTTAACCTATTCTTGTCATATATGACATGGGTCCTCTCGTGAGCCCATTTAAGATTTCTGAGGGCAAATGCCCAAAGTTCAAGAATGTCTCGAGTATCGTCAGGAAGAAAGTCACTCAATCTCCATGAATTAGAGAGAGGATTATTTGGCAGATATGTAAACATCAAATGGAAAGGAGTCGACTTATGTGACTTGTGCCAAGCATAGTTGAAAGCTATTTGCAACCAAGGTTGGTGTTTGTCCCATGACGCCTGGTCCTTCGCATGAAAAGCTATTAAAGCATAATGGAGGTTGCGATTGAAACACTCTGCATGTGAAGGTGGGTTTTTTATGGTGACAAAATAATGTGCTTAATACCAAACGAGAAACACATATCTCTAAACAACTTGGATGCGAGTTGAGACCCATTATCGGAAACAGTAGCTGAGGGTACACCAAAATTCTGGAAAACATTAATTTGAAGTGCCCGTATCGTCGATACAGCATCTGCTTTTCTAAAGGTACCAACCAGACAAATTTTGAAAAAGCATCCACACAAACTATTAACACGCTGTGGCCTGTCGTACTTCTAGAAAAAGAACCTACAAAATCAATAAAAAGTTTTTGCATAGGTCTTTCTGAAACTCCTGATGTCATTAAACCTAAATGTGTATTCTGAGTGGACTTGCTAAGGACGCATAGATAACACACCTTTATTCTGTCTGCAATTTCTGATTTCATCTTTTTCCGAATGAAATGCTGCCTAATTGCCCCAATCGTTCTGTATGTTCCAAGGTGTGCACCTACTGGGGAAGAATGGTAGTACTCAAAAACCATGGGTAGTAACACAGGGGGCAAAACAACTCATCTCTGATTTCCCTTCGAGGTACAGTAGAGTACATCATTAGACAAAATGCAAGGTTTCTGCTCTATTCCAGATTTAAGATTTTCAATTATGAATTTTAATTTCTGATCTTGGTCCTGATAGAATTGAATGCCTTCAAAAGTTAACGGAAATTGAACCAACATGTTGCAATTTGAACTGTTATCCTTAGGTCCAGGACAATCCACGTTTTCGAACATTCGAGACAATGCATCTGCTACAGGGTATTGTGTGCTCCTAATGTGCTGAACTTTAAGTTTTAAATAAGAGATTCTCATCACCCAACGTCCAAGTTTCGTTAGGGTGGGACAAAAGCTAAGACAAGGCTTAATTGTCAGTTTCCAACAAAAATTCAGCATAATTGAACAACTTTTTATTTTGGCCAGATATGCAATCAGAAATTAGAGATAGGGTGAAACAGTGTGCTTTGTGCCAGCAGGTAAAGACCCCTAATAGTAGAGCCCAAGGACAGTTTAGTAGTTCACTACCTAGTTTTGTCTGGAAAAGAGTCTATATGGATGTGTTTGGCCCTCTCCCTAAATCTAAGAAGGGTTTTGATTATTTATTGGCTCTGGTTGTTGGATTTTCAAAGTTTGTTTTGTTATTACCCATGAGAGACCAGAAGGCCGCTACTATTTGTAAGATCTTGAAGGAGCAAGTATTTTGTTATTTTGGTTCACCCGCCCAAGTGGTTACTGATAATGCGAAAAACTTTATTTCCACCGAGTTATCAAATCTAGCATTTTCGTTGGGAGTTTGTTTGGTTCATACAACCCCTTATCACCCTCAAGCTAATATGGCAGAGTGGTATAATTGTACCATTAAGGCTGCACTTGTTGCCTTTCATCATGATGATCACACAGATTGGGATAAAGAGATCCATGTCATAATGTTGGCCTTGAATTCGTGTGTAAATGCTGCTACTGGTTTGATGCCGCAAGAAGTGTTCTTTGGGTGGAGAATAATGCATCCTCTTCTTAATGCCTGGGGCTTATATTTTCATGTAGATGTAGGGGAGAGAAATGAATTCTGGGAGGATGCTATCAAGCATCTCAAGTAATACTATAGCCATATGCGTAGGGTGCAGGACGTGCAATATGATCCTGTTTATTACAATGTTGGTGATTTAGTTCTTGTAAAGACTCATCATTTATCAAAAAAGGATAATTCTTGATCAGGAAAATTAGGCCTTAAGTGCTGATGTGTGTCACCTTTGCCCCTAGGCCGTTAGTCACGCCGGCTGCTCCCAAGTGCAGCATCCACACGCTATCGACGACTGATCACCGGCGAGCAGTTTAGTGTATTGTGGGTGTAGTGTAGTGCAGGGAGTATACCGCTATGTGCGCCCACCAGCCTGGCAGAGCAGGTGGAAGAATACACAGCCACGTGTGTTACATAAAAAGGGTGGTAGCATTTTCACAAATACATTTCTGGTCACGTAATAGACACATGACACGCAAATGAGTGAAATATGTTTAGACACCCTTTATACCCAATGTTATTGTTTTTAAAGTGTTATTGTTGTATGTTACATGTGTGTATTTTTATCACCACCTATGTTATGTTCACCCCATGTCATTTCAACCACAAAGTAAGCTGTAGAATAATTATTGATTTGCATTTTATGCGATATCTCCACATATAACATGTAAAAGTATATTTGTGTATCTGTGTACGCAAACAGTTCCTTCCCTCCATGGCACGCGGGCCTGCCACTGCCAGCCCTTGTGCCATGGCAGGAAGTCAGTCAGTAAGTCGCACCCAGAAGGGGAGGCACATGTGAAACCACATTCGTGCTTCTCCCACCCGGATGGCATCATCTTTCATCACCGATCATCTTTGTAAGCAATAGTTAATTATCAAGAACCTTTTTCGTTTTAGCCATCCGGGACACTCCCCTTCGCCTCCCCAGGAATTGCATCGCCT
The DNA here is from genome assembly GCA_029891345.1 of Dryococelus australis. Taxonomy (NCBI): domain Eukaryota; kingdom Metazoa; phylum Arthropoda; class Insecta; order Phasmatodea; family Phasmatidae; genus Dryococelus; species Dryococelus australis. The sequence goes on along the minus strand of CM057000.1, from coordinate 120,552,272 downwards.
GGGAATTTTTTAATGTAATCAGCACACATAACCTTTGTGTAATCCTAGGGCTTCTTTATGTAACTTATAGCTTTCGCTGCAGGTTCAAAGCGAGCAATTGTATCAGCTATTCCCCTGGAGGGAATTTTAAAGTTTGCAATAAACCGCATGAACTGATAACTGCGTTTATTCGATTGCCGCAAGGCATTTCAGGGCACGGGCCCCTTATAACCTGCCATTTCGTGATGCACGTGTCTGTGAATTTTTTATGGCAAATATTGATTTCTATGTATGCTGCAACCTAATCAATGTACCGCGAGTAGCATGTATGGGCGTGTGGTTTGGCCCTGACAATCCACGTGTAGGGAGTTCTGTTTTGATTATGTCACCATCATACTAATTTGCAATACCAAGTGGTGACTGGGCCGCCTGAAGAGCCCATAGTTTAGAAAATACGAGGCCTCCACAGCAGGTGAACTACTGCAAGATCTATGCGTGAATGTGGTCCGGGTGATTGGCCCGCAGTACCCCGAGGTTATGAGGACTCAGCTCTATTGCAACAGCATCAGTGACGCCGCCACAGCGACGTCTGGCGCCTACTAGGTATACAATTATGTTCACCGCCTTCGTAAATCCCAAAAAACCCCATATTGTCCAGTCAACCCACGCCAGTATGATGGCCCATTTTTCATTATTAGTTTTCTTACTCCAATATTAGTGTTGTTTGCAGGATCCAGCAATGGAAAGGTTTTTAAAAAGCCATGTCTCTAATATTAAGAATTTTCATCAGCCATCGGAAGATCGACCAACCCTCGCGCCCTGAAGAGGAGCACTGTCACCACTAGGGGAGGGTTCACACTGTATGGTAATGTATTTTGGAAATAAGGTACTACAAGTATTGATGTTAAAATTTCCTTTCTGTAAGATGTTCACTAAATATATGTAAATTATCTCCAAAAGGAATAAGGCTACAAGCAGTAGTTGTTTTTATGGATTAGTAGGCAAAAAATATCCACCTCATATATTCTTCTACAGTGAAGAAACACAAGGGGGCGTTATTAGAAGTTCTAGTACGTTAGTTTAGGTGAACATCCCCTCCTTAGTCATTTTCCTGTTTTCCATATTCCTTTCCACCCGCCAGAGCAACTGGAGCAGAAGATACAGGGTAGGACCTGGCCACACCTTCATCGTCATTGGCTGTTTTTTTACTGTGGGCCTCATCCATCAGCTTCTCTGGGGTTAGAGAAGAGACCCCTGCAGCTCTCTTCCAGTGCGTGGGAGGATTGAAGCCCTGCTTCAAGTATGATATGCATGTCAATTAGAAAACTCAAGCAACTTTATTTCAGTACTCCTGTCCTGCCAAAGACTGTCCTGCCTGAATGATTTATTTTTCGTCCCGACAGCTGGTGAAATGTGTGATACCTACAATTTTCTCTAGTACTATTGAATGCTGCTATAATGGGGTTGGTGTGTTTACAGAACTACAAGACATTAATGAAATTGGTTAGCAAGTCTGCTTGGTTATTTGCCACGTCTGTATGTATTTTGTAGCCCAGATTAATAAACTGTTATGTGGTTTGAAGAGATGTTACTATTTGAAGAGACAATATTTTTGCTGCAGATAAAGGAACTTTGTTTTTCTTTGTCCCCTCCCCCAACACGTGCTGGCACACGTCTAAATACTTCCAAGTGCTGAGCTAAACTGAAGAGAGACGTGCGGCACCCCTGGCACTGCCGAACGCTGTCTGGTGGCTACTACTGGCAACGAGTTCAGCCTAGCACACTCTGGCACCTTCCACATGTCTCTCCGCTATTCCCGCCATTTCCTTAACCTTCCCGAGCCACGTTTTAGCTTATAAATGTTCGTCCCCAACCTGAGCAAGTGTACAGCGTTCCTCTTCGATTTGCATGGGCTGGCCGACGATATATCATGTCTACACCACTTCGTACTTCGGGGATTCACCATGCTAGACGCTTTTTCGTATAATATGAGTACTACTCAAGTTAAGTATTGCAATGGACGTAATTGTTGTCGTGCTGAGGTTAGAGCTTCCCTTTTAGTAGGTTTTTTTTTTTCTTGTATATGGATTTTTGTTAGGGAAGTGTTTCTTCACTGTTTTGCTTGTGTGAATATTCAATATGGTATTTTTATGGGAATGTTTGTAAGAGATGGTTTCTTCTTTTTTTTTTTTTTTGGTACGCTGTAGGGATGGTCTCCTGGACTGCGATCTGCCAAAAGAATTTTAATGCCATGGAGTTTAGTGGATATTTTATGATGTGCCTTTAAGCTCATGTGTAATGAAGGTTTTTGCTCCTTCCAAGTGGCATTCTTGAAATTAGTATTCCATGTTGTACTTTTAGTGAATCATCATGCGTACTTTACGTTTAAAGTTGTAATGGTGCTTGCTTTACTCAGGGAGTCATTTTACATTTTTTAATGGGATTTCACAAGTGTTTATTCAGGTTGGGTGATTTCTCAGGATATATTAATATTGTCGTTTTTTCTATTTGTTCCAGTGCATGTGTGTTCTCTCCTTCCCCTAGTTCACCGATTGGTAGCAAGTAACAGAAATTTACAGATGCAATTTATATTTTCAAATCAAGTTGCAAAGTTGTTGTTCTTGATGATAAGGTATAGATGGGCTTCAATAGATTTGTATTGATTTTGGAATTTTTGTGTCCATGCTGTATTGATTTTTTTAATGGTGTGCATCCTTCCCCTTGCCTTACTCTCCCTGCTACACCCTAAAGGGGCGTTTTAAGTGCTAAGATTATTTGTGAATTATTTTGAACACACACAAATTATTTATTAAAGCCATGACCGTGATTTTATATTTAAATAATTTGTCACCTGTTGGCATCAGCTGTTTGCCTGATGCCGGAGAGAAACGAGAGAGTGGTTGTCGCAATTCCCAGAGCAAGAGCATGAGACAGCGCAAAACAGTGCTCTCGCCAGGTTGTGCGAAAGAGTGCTCTCTCAAAAGAGTATTCTAATAGTACAGACACGGCTTTAGGTCATGTTCCACTTGGCACTGACAGCAGGTGAAATTACTGACGAGCATTCCTTTACATACTCAGTCTACTTATCAGTAACTGATGAATGGCATTGTGGTATCTGGTTTGGAGGCTATAATTCTGGCTGAAACTACTGACATGCAGGAGTTCATAATGTCGTGTGGTTGGGTGGAAAGGGGTTAAAGTGAGGTAACAGAGGCAGTGAAAATTTAGGTTAGGTGTTTTGGCAGTGTTACCCGACTAGACACCAGACATCACTCGAAAGCAGCATCAATGATGATGGTGGTGATGAGCTGGAGACTCAGGATATTCTTGGGGTGCTGGATGGCTCACCTGGATGTGATTTCCCATTGTTTATCCATGTTGCCGCTGTTGGAACATTTCTAGTGCTCTGATTCATCGTAACTTCTAACAGATGGCCTACTCTGGCAGACTACACGCTGTTACAATACAGGATTAATTATGCATGTAATTAATGAAGTGAATAAGAATGACTGTGATAGGTTTCTAGCCCGTGGCCTATTCTAGTGGCAGAAAACTAAACGATTCTGATATTAATATATTACTATTGTAGTTAAGGAGATTGGCACGAAAAGTTGATGGCTGCTGGTGCATGGACGAGAAATTCGGTATTGCCCTCACTAGTCCCAGATGCTACTGCTGCTCTTACTTGGCACCTTAACCAATTGGGGTGGGGTTGGCATGTCAAGCAAGAACTACTTTCTGTGCCACTCACTAAATATGCTCGAAAAACACATGTATACACTCTCTACCCTTGCAAAACAATACAATAAATCACTCTATATTCTTGACAAATAAATAACATTTGCAAACAGCTGTGGATGAGGTGAGCGGTGAAAAGAGGTGAGATGAAAACAAACAAATACCTATAATTAACACTGAGGGCAATTTTTGTGGCACAGTACTGTGGGGTCTTTCCCAGTTCCCTTGCTTAAGGTATGTTCGGCTGTAGCCATTATGCCCTTGTAGATGTGCCATACTTCCCTGTTTCACTACAACTGCCCTACTTTGCACTACACTGCACCTCTGGCACGTTCCAGTGTCACACACATCGCACTGCACTGGTAGAATGCCGGTGCCTATTACGCAGCGCTGACTGCTGTGGGGCCGGGAAAATATCCTGGGAGACAAGAGATGCGAGGAAGTCAAATACTGCACCATCCCCCCCCCCTCGCTCACTGGAGATTGTTTGCCGACCGACTACTGCTATCTGCAGCAGGTGATCTCCCTCATCTTCCCTCATAGCAGTAGGGCATACTGGCTTACTGATGGAGCCGCACGTGTCTGTGGTGGCTGTTGATGCTGGTTTCGACACTTATCTGCTGTAGAGCATGGTGCGCAGGCACTACCACAAGTGGGTCATGCCACTGGTGGATGAGTCTGTCTACATGACTGGCGGAGGCAGAGTAAGACAACCGACCTGCTGCCTTTACTCCCGCCATCACTACTTGCTCCCTCGCTGCTCTATGCTCCCTCGTTGCTCTCTCCTTCCTCATTGCTCTCTGCACCATGTCGACTATGCTGCCTCCTGCAGCTACCCGGCTGAACAGTAACTGAGGGGTTCTATGCTCGTGATGGTGACCCCCTCCTCAGCTGGTGATGGTACTCCTGCTGCTTTTACTTGCATGAAGCATATTTCCCTTCTTCAGAGGTGGACAAACCCGAGGACAACCCTGACGATGTCAACAGTGCAGCAGGGGATCCCAGGATGTCACCTGGTGCAGGCAATGTGCACGACATTGCGTCGTGGCACCACCACCACACAAGATGCCTTGGGTGATGGTGGTGCCACGACGCCAGGCATCGTGACATCCTCTGCTGCATGAGCCACTGATAGTGTTGGGACTTGCACGGATGCCGGTGGTCGATTGATGGCGCTCTCAGATGCAGCATCATCGAAGGCACTTGGGGCGGCTGTCTGAAGCTCCCTGTCGGATTCTGCTGCACTGGACGACTTTGAACTTTCTGCCCCCACTGCGGGTGTTCTGCTGTAGGTACTAGGATACCCCCCCCCCATTTCGGCACCCCCCCCCCCGGGTCTGCTCAGCAGAGGCATCGCCATACAGGCTCACAGGAAGTGGCACTCCTTTGTTGTGCACATTATGGTTATTGCAGACCTTCCTGTGGGAGGTGCTGATGCACCTATTTATTCTCCTGCCATCTTGGGGAGCTCGTCACGGCCATCACAGTCATGGGGCTGCAAGGTGTTGGCTGCAACTTCGTCAAAATGTCACCCAGTGACACTCGGATGTTGTCCCGATGCACCCTGGCCCCTCTCCTCCCAAGTCGGATTGAGTAAGTGGTTGGTCCATGGCTCCCGATGATCGTGTGTGGCCTGCTCCATTTTGCAGTAAACCCCACACAGAAGTTCTTGCAGGAGGTGGATTGCAGGTGAGCTTGCACATGAACCATCTCACCTGCACCTAATGACTGCAGTGACTACGTGGTATTTGGCATACATTTTGTTATGTACTGCACCTGATGCTGGTGTACTTCATGCAGTTGTTGAAGATACTGCCTCCATGGAGCATCACTGCAAATGGGCTCGCTGCTTTACCCCCTTTGTGAGCAGTGTGCCTCACTTTGTAGGTGCAGGTTATGTCCCCATCTTGCGAAGTTGGGTCTTTAGCAATATTTGCAGTATCTGCACTGCTTACTACATACGCCTCCACCCATTTCAAAAAATTATCAGTGATGATCACCATAAAGTATTTTTCCCCGGGTGGTCCTGGGTTAAGGTCCCATGAGGTCTAACCACACTGTTTCGAACAGTTTCTGTGGGGTGCGTGATTGCAGTTGTTGTGTTACATCATTACGAATTTCCTTGAATAAATTGTATTTTACGCAGTTGCGCACATACTTGTATGCGTCTCTTCCCAGATCAGGCCAAAAAAATACTCCCTGACATTTCGCTCTTTCTGGTCAACCCCAGGATGTCCCGCCACATTGCCATTGTGCTAATGGACTAACATGCTCCCCCCTGCACACATGGGGACAAACAGTCACCATCTAATAAAGTCGGTAGGTGAGTACATCTCGAGCCATCCATCTATTACACGCCAATTCTCTACACTTTGTGTCCTCACTTATTGATTTTGTCATTGGTGAGTGCGCAGTCCTGCTTCGCACGTTCCACATTGTCGTACAACTCATTGATGAGAACATTTATATTTACCACATGACATTGCTTTTTTTTAATTTCATGAAACGTCTCTTGTGTGGCCGGGGGCAGGATGTCTTCCCATATTGTGTCATCCTGTACTATGACGTCAGCACAGGGAAAGCATGAGAGCACATCTGTCAACTGGTTATCTTTTTCCGGCTTATGTTCCACCATAAAGTTGTAGGCCTGGAGCAGTAATGCCCGCCTTGCCAATTTACTGCATGCTTTGTGTGTGATTTGTAGCCATACCTAACATCTTTATCGTTATGGAGAGTAAATAGCTGGTACTCCAAGTATGCGCAGTATTTATTAACAGCCCATATGACTGCTAAACATTTGTGTATGTTTACATAATAATGATGCTTATTTGTGCCAATTTTGGCACTAGTGAAATCAATTACCTGCCGCTCTCCTTCGTTGCTGCACTGGTAAAGCACAGCCCCCAATGCCTTCTAGACTTGTGTCCATCTGTAGTTAGAGATGTCGGCTCGGATCATACCGGTCTATGGGGAGAAGTGAGGCTTTTTCTCCTTATCTTTGATTATTATTTTCTATAGTAAATTAAATGTTTTACTCATTTATTATGTATATAATAATTAATATTCATATAATTAGTAGGCTAATTACCTAATGCTTTCAATTAATACTTCTCTTTGGCTCCTACTTCTCGCCACTATAACTCGGACGAGTTTATTTAAATTTTATTACCTTGGTAACTTACATACTCCCTTTGTGGCTGGATCATCTTCTTGTCACTGTGGTCCTGAAACATCTTTCTCCTTCCGTTCTGGCCTAAAACATACTTAATTTCTCTGACTGGGCTGCCGTAATCACTTTTTTTGTTGCGTACAATTAGTGTGTCATTCCTTGCTTATTTTAACTGCAAAACAACAAAGTACCATAACGTTTTATATGTGCAATTCTTATGTTTGTGTGTTTAATCTGTCAAACTTATTATTCACTGTTTTCCTTAATCTAATTTCAGTGTGGATGGCCCAATAACATTTATGACGAGATATGGGCTTTTATAATTGAAAGCTAGTGCCTTATGTAGTACCCTGTTATGCACCCATACCCAATCTCCTGTTTTGAATGTGTTTGGTTGGTGTGTTTTATCGAACTGTTCCTTTTGTAAAATTTTGTGCTTGTATTAAGTTTAATTTTGCTTGTTATCTAGCTCTTATTAGCTTACCACACCAGCATTGGAGTATTTATTTGCTAGCATGTGTGATGGTTGTGTAGCCTCTACATTACATAATAAGTAAAACAATGTAAATTTTGTGCTGAAAATTACGATTGTATTATACATACACAAAATAAAGTCTGTATACTATTTTTAGCTTGCGGAATCTTTGTTTGCACATGCCATCAGCTGTTGAATTACAACTTTGTTCATTGGCTCAACTAGTGCGTTACATTCTGGATTGCGTTCTTTAGTTTGAAGGGTTTTTATTTGCAATTGAGACGCCTGTCTCAAAATTATCGTGTATTCTCTCACCCGCTCCCCTTCCTGCATGGCAAAAATGCCTTGGTAGACACCATCTGACGCCTAGGCTCAGCACGTTACCTCACTACATGGCAACACAGCAGCCTGATATGGAAATTTCCATTGCCTGAATGTGTTTTTTTATGCTGAAAATTACGGCGAATGACAAATTAAAAATGAAAATGAGTATTAGAACTGACCTAAAATCCGCCCCCCATGATGGTTCTGCAATGACATTTCTTGCGTCGTCACGAAATGAAAACTGGCGTAGCTGGGTGACTGCATAGACGTCCACTATAGCCCAGGGTTCCTGCACAACTAAAGCGAATGGCTGCCTGAGTTTCGGATGCCGCCACCAGATGTGCTGCTGATGGTTGGTGACTTGGAGCATCATATCGCACCACGTAGAGGTTGGCCACGACGTCAGGTCTGGTGGAAGAAACTTCACAACTGAGTTTTTGAAACATCGTAGAATAGTTCCGAACTTGCTGTAGTTTGTAATTTGCTATTGATTTGTGGCCACCCAGATAGGAATAATTGTAAATTCACGAGTTTAAATACCCGGGGTTCTAGGTCATTCGGCAGAGAATGGCAGCCCCTGAGTGTACATCATAAATTATGTAAAACAGTTTAGATAATAATTAATTTAATTATGGCCTGTCAGGCCTGTAAGAGGGATATACTTTATGTGCGGTGACATATTCTGGTAGGTGCCAGGAGAGCACTTAAGAATACTTGAGATTGTTCAAATTTCTGCTTGAGTTGGCAATTACTATTTTAAATGTATATTTTATTGCTTGCCGAAAATACAATAATAATCTTAAAAACGTAGGCCTACTTTAAAATCAGTATAGTTTTTGCCACTGTTAGAAAATTTTTATGTACCTTTAAAATTAAGTTTTGGAATATTTCAGAATGAAAATATCAGTGATGGCAGATATAATTCTTTTATGAGTTTAGCCATGATTATGACATTTCATGTCATGATTTTTCTACAAATAATGCTTTAAAATTTGAAAGTTTAAAATATGGTTTGGTGCCATGTTTGTCATAATAAACATAACTTTTCTGATAAAAATAAAATGGCTTGGCCATGTGGAGCAAATGTAAACTAGTCATTATGAGTAATAATTTTCTGCTTTATTCAGGAATTTTTGCCATTTTAGTTGGTAGCTCTCAAAGATTTTTAAAGTAAAACTAGAAGCTTTATAAAAATGAAGTTTTTTTAATGAAGGCTTTATAAATGTTTGGTTAATTTAGGGAATGCATCTTTAATGGTTTTGGATGACACTATGTTATATGGAATGGCTAATTTTAAGCCCAATATTTAAAAGTGCATCAGAATATTTACAAATATATGATAATATATATTTTCTGTATATTTATTGCCTTGTATCATAGTATAACAACTTTAATGAAATTTGTGCATGTCTGTGCATCAATTGTCTTGACAACCTGAGCTACAACATACCTGCCAAAACACTCTGTAATTATTAATATGTATCGGTTGCCTTTCTTTGACTTCTGCAATGGCCCTTTTGGCATCTTAAGCCCATGACTTTAATCATGGAAGTGGTTGTATTGGTTGTAGTTGCCCCATGTGTTTCTGGTTACAGTACTAGGTTTAATTTTCTGACAAATGTGGCAATTCTTTGTATAATTTTTGATATCCTTGTTCATTGTATCCCAGTTGTGTATGTGCTTGATTTTTTTTTAAGAGTTCTGTAGGCCCAAATGTGACTTACTTCTAATAGGGAGTCGTCATGGGCTGCTATTGTCACATGCATGTAATTCTATAGTACTAGTGTAAGATTCTTTTCACCTATGGTTGTGTTGCATTTTTTAATATGCTACCCCATTTGCTGTTATACCATAGAGTGTGGATAGTTTTATGTTTTTTGGATCAGCTTTAGTGGATTCTGTTAAGGCAATTTTAAGTTTTTGTAAATGTGGGTTGTGCTTGTATTCTCCCGAGAATTGTGAATTTGGTGTGTTATTTTGTATTGGGCACAGAAATAGTTAATTGTCATTTTCGATTTTAATATATTCCTTTTCATGTTTATACACGGGTGGGTAATATGTTATGCCCTTGAGTTTAATGTTACAATTTCATATTTTGACACTGCATCTACACTAGTAAATTACATTTTGTTTGGATTATTTACTTCTCTATTTCCTATTGTTACTTGAAAAATGTGGGTAGTAAGTTTTGCAATTACTGGAAGGGGAATTATCTTTGAGTTCAATACTGTTTTACTGATCTTTGCTCTCTCACTACCATACTCTTCGTTGTCAGTAAAAAGGTTTTTGATATCTTGCCAAGTATTGGTTATGTATTTGGGTGATAGTTTTTATTTCTATCTTTTTCTGCGGGTTTTGGTACAAACTTTCCGCTAGCACCCTATATAAATTTTTACATGAAATAATTTCTATTTTAATTCTATAATTGATATTGTTTACTTTAATGTGTTTAATTGTGCTTGTACTAATGTGGGAATCCTACCCATGTCATCTGCTATTGTGTTTAGCTTTCCTTTTACTATTTTAGCTTGAAAATAGTACTAGACTAATGCAATTGCCATTTTTTTGTATTCTGATTTTGTGTTCAGCCATCATTTTCAAATCTCTGAGGCTTGCATGATCAGTATCTACAGTAAATGACCTGCCATACAAATACCAACTAAAATAATTACAGAAGTATTTTATCGCATCTAGCTCTCTTTCTGTCATAGACCACCTTGTTTTATTTATTGATCATTTTTTAGATGCAAAAGCTATAATGTTTCTCTGTTTGCTATTTTCATGTTGTTGTATAAGTACTGTGCCTATTAGTGTTTGTGAAGCAGCACATGCAAGTATTGTGGACATGTTCTTGTCAAAATGTTGTAATATAGGAGCATTTTGTATGGAGTTCTGTAACTCTAGACAAGCTTTGGGTTTTATTTCTCCCCACTTACACTGTGTGCTGTCTTTTGTAAGTTCCACAAGTAGTTCTGCTTTTGTGGCATAATTAGGCATGTACCTATGCAAATATGATGTGATGCTTAGAAATGTTCTTAATTCCTTTATGTTCCCCAGTGGTGCCATTTGTTGTATAATTTTAATTTTTCTTGGCCGGTAACAATTTCATTGTGGTGTAATGTAATGACCTATTATTTTTATCTTGCTGCATTAATAAACAATGTTGCATTGCTTTTAATATTAAATTCTTTTAATCTTTTTAATACTTTCCTTGTATTAGCTATATTTTCTCTAAATGTGTTTCCTATTTTAAATATGTCATCTATATACAATATCGCCATGTTCCATCTCAATGGTCCTAACAAAAAGTCAATAAATTGTAGGAAGTATTGTGGTGAAGTCTGAATCCCATTAGCATTCTTTATATTGGTATGGACCTACCACGTCTATCATAATGCGAGTTTGTTTCTATCTTGATTTCTAACTGGAATGGTGTGGATTTTAATGTATAACAGTGAAACGAAATATTACACAACGAACTACATCGTCTTTATTACACATTATGTTGTACACATTAACATCAACTACATAACATTCCCACCATATTATTACTCATACATTTTCTCTCCTTTCTCCACTAACTTACACAAGTACCAACAAAACACTATAAATTACCAATTCAGAAACTTACACAATATAAATTTACCTACTTAACACTCTCCCCATAAATTTAACATAGCCAATGCAGTATGTACAACAGCTTATCATTATATATCACTTTTGAGCATGAACTATTCTACCAGACTTATATAACCACTTAATGTTATAGCTTTGGTAAACACATCAGCCAGCTGGCATTCAGTAGGACAGTGCATCAAGTTAATGCTCTCCTCATTTGTTTGTTCACAAATGGACTTAAATCTAACATCGATATGCTTGGACCTTTTGAATACAATGTCATTCTTGATCATTTTTATTATACTTTGACAGTCAACATTTAAGTTCACAGACAATACCTCACCTGTTAGATCTTTATAAAGTGATTACACAAACAATACTTCCTTCACACACTCACTGGTTGCTATAAACTCACTTTCATTTGTACTCAGTGATACTACAGGTTGGCATTTTGCAGATCATGATGATATATCCTGATGTGCGTCTTCGAGACGTGTCACCGGCATAGTCTACAGCACTGTAAACATCAATAATTGTAGTGTTGTCCTGCAAGGAATACTGAAGTCCTAGGTTTTGTGTATCCTATAAATATTAAAAATTCTTTTGACACTTTGGGCATCTTCTATTGTTGGGTTAGTTGTTTTCCTTGAAGCCATATTGACAGCATAGGTAATGTCTGATCTCATCCTACTGGACAAGTACAGCAGACTTCCAACTGCTTCTCTATATGGGAACTTACCACTCTCTTTTGGTTTGTTATCTTCTAGATTTTCGCTCACTGGAACAACTGTGGTTTTTACAGATTTTGAACATTTAATGTTGAATAATTTCAGAAGCTTGGCAGTGTAAGATCTTTGATGTAGACTGATTGATTCACTTGTATTTTGATGCAATCCACTATTCCCAAGTCCGTTTGTCCGCCATTAACAGTGTCTGCTGCAGGGAGCAGCACTCCACTGGGGGCTTGTGCATGCTGGTCCAGTAGTACACTGTATTAGTTACACCGAAACAAGCTAGTTCACGAGTGCAGCCAGGAGTGCTGATTATCAGTGCTTTGTCGAGAGCAAGTGCAATGCAAAGTTAAGCAAGGTGGGGTGCAAATACTTATGCCTGAACGCACATTTTTTGAAAGTAGATATAGTGAAACAGGACATAAAGCAAATAATAATTAATTACTAAATGCTCATGAATGCCCATTCACACAATATTGCATAAAGCCATATAGTGTTTAAGTGCCCCTGTGGGCCTCAGTGTACCTGTTTAATCTTTTCTGTTGTTTTCATTCTCCACATGTTTCATCCACATCTCATTTCATTCAGTGTTTGCTACGTACTAAAGGGTTCTTATGTTCAGTGTATTTGTTTATGCCATGATTGCAGGCAGGTAAGCAACATGTGCAAGTGCAATGTAATTTTAGTGTGTAAGAAAGTAGTCTGCATGGCTTGCTTGCCCGCCAACCTTTCCAGCACGCCATTTTGGCACAGCTAGTCATTCTACAGTGTCTCAAGGAGGCGGACGTGCGGACCGATGGGGTCGTGTTTTTGTGTGCTCGGGCAGCTCTTCAACTCTTGAACTTATAATCTCATCGCAATATGTTATTAGTATACCGGAACCTTCGTTTATTTAGCTGCCTGAGAATCTCCTCTCCTCTCCTTCCCATGGTTTATCATCGCCTGGGAAGGCATAACTTGTACAGTAAACCTTTTGTGATCACATGCCATTATGTACATTGTAACCCTGCTGACAGGTTAAGCCCAACAACTGTTTGTAAAGTTGTTTGCTAGGGGAATGTATAATAATAACCCAATGAACTTACGTGAGTAAGCATCTTCATTCGGGTTGCCTACAGGCTATAGGGGTGCTGGCCCCCACCTTTCCCGCCAATTCATAAGTGTAATATGTCAAGTGCTTTTATGTGTATGTCAGTGCTTTGTATCTTCGTTTACCTAATTGATTGGTGTGTGAGTCACCCTAAGGCTCACTGCATAGCAAGCATAATATTGGTAACATATTTTTATTAACTACGACAGACAGAGCACCATTAGAAGGATACTGCCTTGGCTGTTGGCACACGACCCAGAGGAAAGAGTCGGCTCTACCTACAACAACTTGATGTTTGCACTATTGCAATGTCTGGCATCCAAGATCTACATCAGAGTTTGGCGAGAAACGCCAATAAACATTCTACTCAACTCCCAACCTTTAAGTTGACCACTTTTGCTCCACTTTACTACTGCCAATTAATTTTTTCAATGCCAATGAGAATTTCTGGGTTCTCGGTTATTTTAACTTCAAATTTTGTCTGAAGCTTTTCCAGGAGTACATTCATTTGATTTCCCTTTTTGAGATTACTAGTCCATCATCGACCAAAATTGCTAAGAACAAATCCCCTTTACTTTTCTTAAAGACTGATTTGTCTGTAGTAAGTTGCTGCATTCCATGATCCTTAAGGAAATCAACAAACTGTTTATTTCAGGCACAATGAGCCTGTTTCAGCCCATATAGGGATTTTTAAAATTTAACCACAGATCCCACTTCATTCCCAAAGCCTTCAGGCAAGGACATAACATTTTCTTCTTCCAGATTGCCATAAAGAAAAGCTGTTTTCATATCAAACTGTTAAAAAGACAACAAGCCTGGCTTTGTATCTATTGTCATCCTTGACACAAAATACCCATCTACTAGAAAGCAAGTTTTGTTTCCCTTTCACACTGGCTTCCTCCATAAATTCAAATACCTCATTTTTCTTCAGTGAAGATTTTCCTTCCTGAATGGTTGTCAACCACATATCCTTGTCCTCACCAGAAACAGCTTCTTGATACGTGAGCATGGTATATTCTTTCAGGTATTGGGGTGTTCTCCTATTTCGCTTTCCAAGTTCAGACCATCATCATCTGCAAGAATTCCATAAATTACTTGACTGGGGTCTTCAGTAGATTTTTCATTTTGCATTGGGGCAAAGCCATGAAACCATTCTTCATCCTCATCCCAATACAGATGTGGAGACTGTGACACCTTCTCATTTATGGCAAGGGTTTCAGAGTTTCTTTCACTCTCCTCATGTGGATTTCCATCTTTTTTTAGGCTTTCAGATGAATTTTCCAATGAGGTCACGTCAGGACATTCAACAAACGTCACATCTCTTGAAACTTCTATTTGCCTTTTCTCTTTATTCCACACTCGGTATCCATGTGATGCATATCCAACCATAACAAACTTTTTGCTTCTCTCATCGAATTTTTTTACTCATTTCAACTTCTTTGCATATGCCAGTGCACCAAAGAATCTTAGATTCGAGAGATCAGGTTTTTTTCCAAACCAAGTTGAGCAGGTGTTGGCTCAACACAAACTGATGGACTTCTGTTTAATAAGTAGGTTGCTGTACGCAGAGCCTCTCCCAATAATTCCTTCTCCATCCCAGAGTCAAAATGGAGAGCTCTTGTTTTTCCAGCAATGTTTTGTTGAGTCTTTCCGCTCTTCCATTGAGTTCCGGAGTTACCACAGGAGCACAGTCCACCATAATCCCCTTCTCATGGCACTAGTCAATGAACTCTCCAGAATTATATTTGCCTCCCATATCACAATGTACTTTGTGAACCCTTAGGTTCCAATTTGACTCTACTTGGGCAACATAGGCTTGGGTAGCTTCAAAAACATCTGTTTTATTATTTTATCAAAGTCACAATTGCAAAATGTGCATAGTCATCCAAGAGTGTGACAAAATATTTGAATCCATCCCATTTGGTGTCAAGAGGTCCGCACACATCCGTGTGTATTATCTCCAATGATCTTGTTGCCCTATCTCTTTCTTTTCCAAAGGGTTTCCTTGTTGATTTTGACATCAAACATGTCTCACACTGGGTTTCAGGTGCACAAAGTTTCATAAGTTCTAATCCAGTTAAAATATCTACTAGTATCTTCATGCTTTCAAAATTCAAATATCCTAGCGTTTTGTGCCAATTATTCATATAATTTGTTTGTTTGCATTCAGACAGCAGTGCTTTTTTACAAGAAGCCAATTTTACACAGTACAGCCCAGCACTATCTTTATAACCTACAATCTTAATCCCACTTTTTGATATTTCTACTCTATCCTCAGTAAATTTAACACCTCCATTCTCAGTAATTTTATTCATTGACAAGTTTTTTTGTCAAACCCAGCACATACAGCACATCCTTCAAAATACATTTCTGATACTCTATGTCACCCTTAATTTCGGCACTTAGGTTTCCATTTTTCTTGGATTTCACAAATTCAGACTTAAAGTAAGTGGCATTTAACAACGAACAGCTAGTGTTAACCATGTGTGAAGTACACCCTGATTCCAATCCCCATGTCCCTATGTGATTTTCACTATTTGTTTCAGTTAAAAATGTAACTTTGTACTTTTCTGGTGAAGCAGGCTTGTTATTTTTGTTTCTTAAGAAGCAGTTCTGTTCAGTGTGATTGTTCCGCTTGCAAATTTTACACCCTGTGGATTTTTGAACACAATTCCTAGCAATATGACCTCTATTATTACACCCGCAACACACAATGTCCTTATCGACAGTCTTAAATGCAATATTGTTGCATGCATGAGAACGGCACCTTTCATCATCTGCTAATAACCTAGCAGTAAAGTTTGTGAGTGTGAATAGATTCCCAAGCAATCAAAAAATAATCGAATCGACCTGGTAGCAAAGTCAGAATTTTTCCTATCATTGTCTCATCATCAATAGTATGATCTAAACTTTTTAGTCTTACAGATAAATTTTGAAGTTCAGAGAGACCTGTTGCAACATCTTCAATTTTATAGTTGAAAAAACTTTGAAGTAGTAAACTTTTATTTTGAGTACTGTCCGTCTCATAAATTGAGCACAGTTTCTCGAACATGTCCTTACTGGTATTACAGGACATAACGAATTGGATATTACCTTTGTCAATTGTGGTGATGATGTACCTCTGAGCCTTGGAATCCTTCCTAACCCAATCCTTATCCTTTCCTGCAGCATCTCCCATGGTAGTGGTTATCACTTCATACGCATCCGCAGCTTTAAATAACACCACTATTTGGAATTTCCAAATACTAAAGTTTGAGTGATCTGCAAGTTTCTCAACATGAGCAAAATCATCCGACGCGGTAGCCCTTTTCCGTCACTGTTTTTTTTTTAGGTTCCACATTTGGCCTAATTCACTGAGCAACGCCTTGGGACCATAACCTGTTGTAAGAATGTATAACAGTGAAACGAAATATTATTCAACAAACTACCCTCGTCTTTATTACACATTATCTTTTACACATTAACATCAACTACATAACATTCCCGCCGTATTATTACTCACACATTTTCTCCCCTTTCTCCACTAACTTACACAAGTACAAAACACAACACTATAAAATTGCTAATTCAGAAACTTACACAATATAACTTTACCCGCTTAACAGTAGAACCACGAAAATAAGTCTAATTATGATATATATTTTGTATTCTGTAATGTGTTTAAAATTTTCTCTGTTCTAGGCAGGGGCTAAGAACCCTTTTTATGTACTGATTTAGTTGCCGAAATTGGGTTAAAAATCTCAATCTGCCTTCTTTATCATTAATTTGTTTTAATAATTTTTCCCGTATTTTGTTTTGGCCTCGTAAGTATAGGTTTTTCTGTTACCATGTCTAATTTAGGTTGATAATTCGTCGCCTCAGTTAACTCTACTAAGCTATTAGCAAATCTATCCTGAAATTCGTTGATAACTTTTAAAAGTTCGCCTTTCTGATATGAGTCCAAATTTTTATTAAGTTTTCGTAAGATATTGTTGTCTATGCTTCCTTCTGTAGTGTCAATTCTATTTATGCAATATTGGATTGTATCTGTTTGTTCAATGTCTGCTACTGATGTATATAGTGGAACTTGCAATACTTTATCACATTTATTACTGTTGATGAACATTGTATTATGTTTCAGAAATGGGATCACATTGTATGTTTTGATAACGTCCACTCCTAATATAACATCCATTTTTAAATTCTCAATTACTAGAAAATCTTGCGAAAATGTTTTCAATGCTATGCTTAACTTTATATTTGTACTCACTAAAGTGAGTAATTGATAGAATGAATGAAACTAATTGCGGTGCTATGCCTAACAAAGATAATATTTCTCTTACCGGCTGTAATTGTTGGTTTCTTACTAACGTGCTTTCTATGCAGCTACGGCCACACCCCTTGTCCAGAAGTGTGTAATATTGTTTTCCTTTGATTTTGAACAGCACATGTGGTGTTGATGTTTTGACAACTACCTGTTTGCAGTCTTGACGTTGACGGCCTTGTTGTTTTCTGATGTTGTGTTTGGAACTCGTGGCACAGCAGGCTTGTTTGTTGCCTTAGTTCATTAGTTCATCATCGCCATGTGGTTCCATGTTTGCAGTCTTGACGTTGACGGCCTTGTTGTTTTCTGATGTTGTGTTTGGAACTCGTGGCACAGCAGGCTTGTTTGTTGCCTTAGTTCATTAGTTCATCATCGCCATGTGGTTCCATGTTTGCAGTCTTGACGTTGACGGCCTTGTTGTTTTCTGATGTTGTGTTTGGAACTCGTGGCACAGCAGGCTTGTTTGTTGCCTTAGTTCATTAGTTCATCATCGCCATGTGGTTCCATGTTTGCAGTCTTGACGTTGACGGCCTTGTTGTTATCTGATGTTGTGTTTGGAACTCGTGGCACAGCAGACTTGTTTGTTGCCTTAGTTCATTAGTTCATCATCGCCATGTGGTTCCATGTTTGCAGTCTTGACGTTGACGGCCTTGTTGTTTTCTGATGTTGTGTTTGGAACTCGTGGCACAGCAGGCTTGTTTGTTGCCTTAGTTCAATAGTTCATCATCGCCATGTGGTTCCATGTTTGCAGTCTTGACGTTGACGGCCTTGTTTTCTGATGTTGTGTTTGGAACTCGTGGCACAGCAGACTTGTTTGTTGCCTTAGTTCATTAGTTCATCATCGCCATGTGGTTCCATGTTTGTGGTTTAGTTGCGCTCGCGAAAATACCTGTTTTTTTTTTTTCCCCCCCCAGTGTTTGTGCGTAGTATGATCGGCTGCACTCCGAATTGGTTTTAAAGTGATTGAATCTTGCCGCAATGTCTGTTTGAAATTCGAACTCTTGGTTCGGGAATAAATCACAATGTTTTGCATGGTGCCCAGGGTGCAAACATAGTGCTCGTGTTTGCTGCATCTCACTCCTCGATACTGTGAACTTCCTGGCTGACGTATCGCGCGGAATTTATCGTATGGCATGTTGCAATCAATCATCATGATCGCGTTTTCCAAGGTCCCTGGCTGACGCTTGTTATGTTTCCTGTTTCTCATTGTGGCCTGTTATTTTTGCGCGACTTTCAAATTTTCTCCGTTTCTGTGTTTCAACTCTGGATTGGATCCTCACACTTACATTATTTCCTGACTTAGCGTGACTGAAATCTGTTACTAACTTTGCCCCATTGTTACGTGATGCTATTTTATTTTGCCTTTCTGTCTGTGCCTTTTTAATTAACGACATACATTCGTCGCCCTTTTTTGCATTTTGCCTCGCTATGTCCGCGTAGGTTCTGCCTGATATTCTCTTGCAGAATATGTTTCTACACATGTTTTTTACTTACACTGTTCATGGCGGGGGGGGGGAGGGGGGGGGGGTAACATGTTCTTCCCCTCGTTACCTGGATTTTTTTTAATATTCTGCTCTTTTCTTTCACTCTCTGTTTCTTTCCTATTTATGTTTCTGCGCTTATGTGGTGTTCTATAAAATGTGTGCATTCCCTTTTAATTATTACTATAGGTTGTGTATGATTGTGGGCTATGTTTCCTCTGCTGTTTCTAAACGGCATGTAATCACGTATATACTGATTTCCTGAGCTCTGACCTCTGCAATTCGTTCCGAATTGGTTTTAGGGTTTGTTGTTTTGATTTAGTTTATTTGTTTCATGTGATTATAGTGTTAGATCTGCTACTTCCTCTTTCAACTTTGTTATTTCCATGCACAATTTCTCTGTCTTGTGATTGTGAATTGTGCTGACGATGGTGTCATATCTTTTTAATCCGAGCTCTAATCTTTTTACAATGTGTAAAATATAGGTGCGTAGATTAGAGGTGTAATTATGCACCATGCAGGCAGTGATCATAAATAGGCAACTGAATATAAAGTGCAGAGTCCGGAATTTATGAAAGTAGGTTTAAATTTGTATTATTAGACCACATGTAATAACTAGGAAAACCTGTTTAATATAGGCCTCACATGTAATTTGCTCTGCAGAAAGGCTAATTAACATACAGGACTCCCACTGCAATATGCTGAAAAAAACTACAACACACAAACAGTCTTGCATATTACACATATGTTACTTCAATATCCAGGCTTAACACAGCTTCAGGATAGACATAAATATGTGACACTTCAAATATACTCTGGGGAAAACAAGGAAACTAACTACGTGTATTTAATTTCAATCAAAGACGTCCAATGGTGAAGTGATTTTTAATGTAAAAGAAATACCTTTTCTCTATTTAAAAAAAGACATCCAGCCTTATATTGTGATACAAGAATATATGAAAATCAGAACAAAGCAGCTGGACAAGAAACTTATGTTTGCACCACTTTACACCTGTTAAAATAGCAATTATACGTGTAATACTTAGCAACCAAAATAAATGCGTTTGCAGTGCTTAAAAGATTAAACAAAATTTTAAATGTTTTGACGTGTAGAAAGTTCTGTTCAATTTAAATCGCAATCACTCTCACACTTAACAGTTGGAATTACCTGCCTATATGTTTGCACTATTAAATTATCCCTGGCTAGCAATGTTAATCCGGTAGAATAAATAAGAGTTCTTGTTCTCAGGCACTGTGTGGTAACCAAGAAAGTGTTGAAATACGCGTGCAGTTAATAACAAAAGTTATCTAGCACTTCGCCGCTGGACCAATGGTCACCGAGGAGGGCAGTGATAAAAATACCTTCCTACACATTTACAGAATTATTGGCATTCCCATGCTCTCAAGCCCTCTACTGGCAGTTTATTATTACTTTGTCGGCTAACAACACAACACTGATCATTATGGTTGGGGTCAAATTCACTTCAATTACAATTATCACACCTTTTTAGGCGGTACTCATGCCTAACTGACCTGTTACCTTAAAGACCCATCTGAAATAAGATGGAAACCAGAACATTCTCTCTACGCCTATTGATGGTATTTGTTACCAGATTTAAATTAATATGTGTAACGTAGGGCTTATCTCAGGGTGCATTCATTATGATAGCAATTAAAAACGGTGTTATCAAACATAGTCAACTTACACAAGTTTGAATGTTACTCAAAACTTAACAATATAAAATAATAAATACGTAATATTCATAGTATGGTTAATTAACTCTCAACTGCTGTGTGTACCTTGATAAACATGCGGATTAAAATAAAATAAAATAACTGAATAACAAACTTACATATGGAAACACGTCACATAAATAGCATTTTTTATAATAAAAAACACGTGTGTACTCGTCTCTCAGATTTGCATACTACTGTAAGATGTAATAATGCTAATTAGATGCACCACATAATTATACCTTACGTTTGTTTACTGAATCCTCCACTGTGTCGTTTTGTAGATCTATTATCTTATCAGCAATAGATGGTAGTAATGACCATCATATTATTGCTATGAATTCTGCATCCACAAGGTATGGGTTGTATTTTCTCCTTTAATATTAGAAGTCTTCTATCTGGGATTGGCAACTTTCCCTAATGCATTGATTTTTGGTATACAGCAGCTGTCTATTAGTTTGCGTACTCTGTAGGTGAGAATGTGTTTCGTAATTTTGTAGCGATTTCATTCCATCTTACTTCTGCTCCTATTCTATTTTGCACAGTGTTCTCGTAAGCCCTCTTGGCTGTGCTCTCGAGATCGACTTTTATTCTCCTACAAAATTCTGTGTCATTCCAGCCATTTAAATCACTATCGGCTGTGTAATGGTCTAAGAATTCCTCTACATTTTTTTTTATTTCCCCCTGAAAATCTAGGAATTTTCTCTGCTTGTTGCATGTCAACTTTTACTGGATGTACGTCTACCTTTTTTTATTTTTTTATTATGTATTCAGTTTGTGTGTAAATGTATGTTCGCAAACGTGTTTTAATGTTTTTGTAATTGTGTTAGCTGTGCTTGTCAGTGTTGTCTTGACTCTCTGGACTGTTTATGTCGTCATAAATTTCTTGTGTTTCTATTTCTGTTTGGTTAGGTACTAAACTTTTGTTAACGATTTTTGCAAATAGACCACTTGTTAACCTCGTTGATTGTGTGTCCAATCGTGAAATAAGGTCCGGATTTTCTTGTATTAACTTCTCTGATTGTTCTATCAGTGAGATAAACTTGACCGCAGTGCCCTACTCCGCATGTAATAGAGCTTGCCTAGCATCTGACAAGTCTATGATTGCAGTTTTAAATAAATTTTTGGCTGATAATAACAAAGGTTTATTCTTTTCAGTACTCAAGTCATTTCTATGTGTGTGAAGTGTAATATAGTGTATGTTATGTTTTATTCGTTGTGTATTGTTGTCACATATAATTTACTTGTGTGACACGTGTTTTGTTGTTTATCGCGCACTGTGTTTGGTGACACTTTCTTGTATACTATGGCACTACTCACTACTAAAGCTGGTGTCTCCACAACTTTATGCTTTATCAAACACACACTCGAGCTTTCTAATACGCGCGTGGTAGACACCTTTTGCAACAAATTTTTGGAAACATAAAGTGCTACCACAGATTTAGCATGCATTAATATTTTACAAGCTTAAAGTACTCTAGCAAACCACGCTCATTTTACCTAGATTTGCGAGAGGGGCCACACACAAAACGCACTACTGCAATATTGTGACACTGCTGTGTAAGCAAGGTTATTCCATTATACCACACTGCCCGCTGCTCGCCTTTTCAATACCGCTTTCATTCTCTTGCAAGTAAAACGCGATGTTAAAAGAATATACTATGTTCGGTATAGTTCTGGCTTTATTCAGACTTCTATCGTTGTCTTCGCGACCAAAGTTTTTACTAGGAGCAATTTATTATAATAAATAATTCCTATGTCAATTCTAGCGCATTAAAATAAATTTCTTTCTCTATTGCCTGTGCGTGTTGTAATCACTCCGGTGCTTTAAAGGATACAACTATTAAGCACGCTGACTGCCGATCTTGACTAGCACGTGTAAAGTGGAAATGTAATTCTAATCCTTCCCTTCGCTCTCAAGAGGTTATATCGCAATGTTGCTTTAAAGAATGTTGATATTAAACCCATAACTTTCTCACGTGACTAAAATTGGTAATTTAATAGCTGAAGGGTATTTAAATTTGCATCTAATGCAAACCGTTAAAGGGAATGGTGGAACTCACAAGCTTGGCTATCACGAAAAGTTAGGAAAGACCTTAGACTCCACCAATATTAATTATCTAGTGCCGTTATATTATTTTGCTTTTCCGCAAGAGGTTGAAACGAATCGGCGACTCAACCAATGCTACCTCCTCTCCTTGATTCAATGCTCAGAGGGGTACAAATAATCTCCTAGATATCTTTACTTGATAACTGGGAACACGTAACTAAAAAATAAGTCAGTCGTTAAACATCAAAGTACCTTTACTTCACATCGAACTATACAAGCGATACACTTTACTTTACAGTCAACATTTACGCTTGAAGCACATTATATGACTATATGAGTTAAACAAAGTAATCTGCTATAATACAATTTAATGACTCAACCATCAATTAACAGTATTAACTCTCTTGATTATTAACTTAATCGCAGCCTTCAGAATGATATATAAAACTGACTCAAATGTACTGTGGCCTCCAAGACATTTAAGACCCTAGAACTCTAAGACACTAACTGGCCCCTTCTCAGAGTCAAGCTATTTCACTCACAGCTGTTTTTCTAAGACGATTCTGCACAACGGACCCACGAGGGTTCCGCCTCGCCTCGACACTGTAGAACAGCCGACCGCTTGACACTCTGGTGACATATTGGGGACTAACATTGCGACACCTTCACTTATATACGCACCTACTGGCCTCATATCTTCCTGCCGGCTCCTTGTTTAGTTGCATTCTCCCAAACACTTCACCCCGGCTGGTTCACTTGAGGTCTCAGCGCTGCCTCGTTACAGTGTGTTTGCATTTGACTTTACACCTGGCAGTTGCGCTGCAAGCACCGGCCAGCGGCCATAGACTCTGTGTATAGTCGAAGCTGCATTAACGTGGGAAATACCAGGCGATACCATTCAAGAGTACAAAGTAAAGAAGTATGCCGGTAATATGCTAAAGACGTCGCTTTACGCTACTGACGGACTTCAAAAGAGAACTCAATATCGGGCTGAAAACCGAAGTGTGGCTGTATCGTTGTATAGTCCACCACGTGGAGCGTGCTTACCATACTGCCCGATGCTGTTGAGAACATTGGATACGTCAAGGCACTCACATATGGAGTACCGAATCAGGACAGACGAGGTCGACTACCGGTCGAGAGTATCGACGGATGGTGCGCCAGGTGCGGAGGGATCTGATGACGACCTGTGCCACGTTGCTGGCCAGTGTTGAAGGTCCTGTGTTCCCACGAACCATTTACCTATCCAAGGGCCATTATGTGTGCCTGCCATTAAATCTGCAACAGCAGTGGCTCTGTTTGCAGCGATGCCAGGCCAGATCAATGTGGAACACCACAGACTGGCGATGTGTGGTGTTTGGTAATGTGTTCCCTTTTGTTATGGGGATTGATGATCGTCGCGTCTATGTTTAGAGGGGCTCTGGTCAACACCACAGTCCCAATATTGCTAACGAGCGTCATACTTACCTACGGCAGGTATTATGGTCTGGGGAGTCATAACATACAATAGCCGATCCACTCTCGTCATGTTACGTGGGACGTTGAGGGCCTAGCGGTATGTGGATGGGATCCTATGCCCTCTTTTTCTCCCATTTATGTCCGGGATTCCAGATACGATATTACAGCAAGGTAACGCCCGATGGCACACGCAACGGCTCGCCCAGGAATGCTTCCATGTCCAAACCCTATCATAGCCTGCCAGCTCCTTTGATATGTCCCGAATCGAGCATGTGTGGAACAGGTTTAAACAATAGCTGCCATCATGTAACCGTATTCAGGATTGGGAACTCACCGTCCAACAATTGTGGGCCTGGCTGTCTCAGGACAACATCCGGCGTCTGCTGGACTCCTTGCCAGACCATGTTGCACAGTGTATTGCAGTGTGACACAGTACTGAAGATGACGGGACCGCGTACCACAGATCTATATGTAACTGTCCCGATTCGGTGTTTTTGTGATCACGTGTATTACTCATCGATACCATTATCTCTACAAAGTTTCAGTACCATCCGATGCAATCTTCTGTGTGCACTATTTTAACTGTCTGGCAGTGTACATTTCTTGCAATCACAAAGTAGTTTATCGGGTACTCTATCCTGCTTACTACACGCTTCTTTGTCATATTCTAAACTGCAATAGTTAATTCCATATATGTGAATTTTTATGTCAAGTATGTGGATGTTTTGATATATATATAAAATTCTTTAATACTTAAAATTTTCTACATTTATTTGTATTACTTTCTTTAATAATACGAGCTCATTAGGATAAGTTCATTTTAAAAGTTTAGGTAAATTGTACCTTGCAACGAATCTCCGCCATAAACATAAATCCTTAACATTATATCCTTTGTCAGTAGTATGTGTAGAAATATTCCGTCTATTTATTTTTTAAAAATGTAGAAATATGAAATTACGGATGTGATGATTAAAATATAGACAGCTCAAATTATAATGCACATAAGTGCAATTTTTTTCTGTTAATGTCTGTGCATAAATTTATAAAAATTTTATATTCTTACACATTTAATCTAATTAAAATATTATTTCACTATATAAATTTTAATAAATAATAAAATTCAATGCGTACGATTATTAATACTATAATACTTATGATCACAAAAAAATAATTTTTTAGAGAATAATAGAAGTACAAGACATAAAACTGTGGAATTCCGCCTCTGTCATACGTTCTCCAGCCGTTGGCATGAGTAGACGTCACCGTCCCAGCTTGCTTGTGCTCACGGTGCTCAAGTGCACGCAGAAGTCCTCCTATCATCTTTTTTACTTGGATCAGTCTCGTCCCCCCCTCCCTCCCTCAATCACCTGGTGCATGCTTACTTGTAGGTCGTCTGCTAGGACGCTTTATATGCCAATGTTCTCAGCTTAACTGGACGATGCTACTACTTCCACTGTTTTAATAATTTTGAACCAAACTTTAGATTTGAAGTTTTCAGTGGCCATCGGCAAGGTGAGTCACGATCTTCCTTGGGTAGACGTTGTGTTGTAGTTCATTCACGGTTACTTCTAACTTTTATGAAGTGCTGATAAGTTTCTATTTTTCAAGCTAACCATCCATCTCATGCAAACAAAGCCTAACTAGATCTATACAATTATACCGAAGGGACAGCGCCCTGCATTCGTGCATACACACTTTAATGATATTTTGCATTAGAACTATTTCTTACGAGGCAATACCGACACACATATTTCTCTCTGGTTTTATTCACCTTAATTCTAAATTAAATAAGTAGTAGGATTTGACCGGTTGAGGAACAACTGATTCCAGATTCGGAGCCGGAGACGGACTGGCCGCCATGTTGTGACGTCGCCATTTGCCAACTTGTAAGTCATTGACCTTTTATTCCCGACAATTTACCTTTGACACTTGGCCTCTGACAAAATACCTTTGACCTTTGACCCAAAAAATTCCAAAAATTCCCAAAAAAACCAGAAATTTATAAAAAAATTATTATTAGAAAACTACTAAAAATTCTTTACATTATCAAAAAATATTATTAAAATTATAAAAAATAAATTATTATAATTATTAAAAAAATTATGTTTAAAATAATTAATTTTTTTTTAAAACTTTCTATCACAGCTGTTTCCCACTTGCATTCGACTTTCATCTTGGTAAGTGTCATTTGTTTCCAAGGCCACCATCTTGGTAAGCATAATTTTTTTATACATTACTGGAAGCTGCCATGTTGGTTTTTGTTCATCAAGTTTTTATACATTACTGTCTCTCTCACATACGTTCGACCACCATATTGGTAAGCGGTATACATTTCAACTCCTAGGTGGTGCTAATTACTCAGTTTCGTTCGACCACCAGCAGATGACGAACCCCCTCCACAATCCCCTTGCAATATATTGAAGTGTCCAAGAGCACGCCAATGTTTCTCATTGGTTAATTGCCACACCCCTATCCCCTCTAATATATTTAATTAGCTATTTTTCTCATGTGTCCTTGGAAACTATCTTTCCGACCAATAAGATGCCTCCTCTCGAACTCCACCACCAATCATATGTGTTTGTTCCACCATTTACACATCTTCGTTTGACCCCCTCCAATAAAATTTAATTGGCTATTTGCCTTGGGTATCTTCGGCTAAATTCGTGTTCAACCAATCAGAGGCATTCGCTCGAACTCCACCAATGTTTCCCATTGCCTAATTACCCTGCCAAATGCTTCTCATTGGCTGTTTAGTCGGTAAACCTCCCCCACCTTCGTTTGATTTAATGCTTCTCAATTGCTAAATTACCCCGCCAATACTTCTCATTGGCTGAATGGTCGGCAAGCCTCCACCACCTTCGTTCCAAGACTATGTCATCCCCCTTACACTCTATATAAGACGCACTCCAAGCCCCTCTCGGGAAAGTTGTACCTCGCTTTAGAAATGTACGCATGTCGTCCGGCGATCATAAAGCCTTTAAGCCATTTTAGCATTCGGAAAGGTCCGCCCAATTAGTGCCTTGGACAAATGGGACGAGTTGCCATATCTACCGAAATAATTTCTCCTGGTCTATGCACCGTACGAAATTTCGGCCGTATTAGATTATTTGCCAAACTACCTACAGCTGGACGAGGGCATATGGGACTTCCCTCCCTTCAATAAGAGTTTCGATGGACATTCCTCGGTTTCCGACACGCTACATCGCAGGGGCTGGTGCGAGGCCCGAGGCCGAGCAATCCTCTCAATGTCCACCCCGTGCAAGGCTTCTACGCACAAATTTGTATTAATCATGTGGCTAAGGCAAATATTGATATTCTGGCCTATTTTATGGCCTTTTTGTACTGTGTATTTTGGTTGTGTTTCATATCTTCTCAATAATCTGTTATATAGAAAAAGTAATGAAAGAAAATGTATTATATTACTAATTTAGCGTGTTTTCAGTTGCTCAGTAATTATCGAGGTCCTAAATATTGTTGTTAAGCACTAGTCATTTTCATTTCAGCCCCTTTTCTGGTTTTGCTTCTTACGGATATTACTTACGTTTTTGCGCAAACCTGACTTTGGCAAATTTGAAACAGCGACACAAGATAACATGTTTGTGAAAATTGTATCTTTTTTTTTTCTCTGAATTATGTAGTATTGTGGTATATTACATTTATGTGCATTCTTCTGTAAATGTGATTCTGGTAAATTTTAAAAGACTAATTGTTGTATAATGTTTCTTAAATTTTTACTAAAATGGCATAGGTCTCCTAAGTGACTTTGTATTGTGAACATACTGCTCATCCAAAGAAGGAGTGAGTTTCAAATTCATTCGTATAATTATTATAATTTATTGAGACAAATAAATTATTCTATTTCCTATTAATTTTTTTTTTTTTCCTCAAACTTCATGACACTGAAACACGCAGCGAATTCTCCAAACAGTCCATTTGCAGTTACTTACAACCTTCCTTAAGACCTGCTAACGTACTACTTTCAGGTTATCCCCTGCCTCATGCAAACAAAATGTGACTAAGTTTAGAACGTTACACCGAAGGGACAACTCGCCGAATTAGTGCGCTCTCAGTTTAAAAATATTTTCCATGAGATCTATTTATTACGTGGCATTGCCAACACTCCTGTTTTATGTTTTCATTCATATAAATTACAAATGTTATATTAAAATGTATACATAAAATTTAAGTTTAAATTCAGTTTAACAGAAAACAAGATGCTTTTATGTAAACAGAAGTATAAAACGCGCGTGATAGATTGCACATTTAGGAAGTCACCAAACATGTCAAACATGGGGTGATTTTTCAAAGGTTTGATTTAGAAGTTATGGAGATAATACGAATAGACTATTCCTCAGTTGAAGCAGGATCTTTCCCATACTGTGTGTGCCTTGTATGAGTGTTGGTGTAATACCAAAGCGTGTGTGGTCTGGCTTGGACCCTATTAATAAACTGTAATTTCATATTTGATTTGTGTGATATTTTTCTGAGTGTCTGGGAACGGGGGCATTTCGTAAACCTTAAAGTTGAAAACAACAAACATGCGTGTTTTATCACCCCAGTCGGACGGCCACCTTGCATAATTTTTAATTCCTGTTGCTTTGGAGTCCTACTCATACACAAGTTGAGAGAAACCAAAATCGCCATCTGGATAATTACAGTAATTTCTTATGATTTAGTCAGCGTAAGCCACGCAAGTGCCATTATAAAAAGTTGAAATTTATCTACTATCCTTGCATTAAATATTAATGTATTATATATTAACCTTCCTAGAGAAATTCTCTAAATTATGGTGGAAACAGCATCAAAATCCAGCAAGGAGTTTAGAAGCCTTAACCGAATACAATACACAGACACACGCGGCCGGCGACTATGTAAATACATTGAGTAAAGATATACACTAGAGTGGCCATGGGATAGGAAAAAGTTTGACCAGTTTTATGTGTTAGTTCCGCGAATGATTCAGAGGAGCGCTAGTGTTCTCGACGACGTCATCCGCACGGTGTTGCCAGTTCCGCAGCCGGTAAAAGTATGTTATAACCCCGGCCTCGGCTCACCCACGTGTTCATTCAAGGTCTGCCAGAGGCGAGCCTGTCACATGCGAGCTACCAGTATTCGTTGCAGCTGTGAATACACAACTCATGATTTACTACTGGCGACCATGGCATGCGTTTCGTTTGTGTCGTAGAATTATGTGTTTGCGGAAATATGCAGCGATATCAAATACTTTTTGGTTTCATTTACCTCTGCGAAAATAAATTATCATAAATATATAACGGTCTTTGTTTTTAATTATACTCTATTATTTTACTATAGTTTAGGTGATCATGATAAAATAAGAGTACTGTTAGCACTTACAATAACAAACTTCATATTAATCATGAATGATGCCATACACCATAGTAAATTTTTCGTTCCGTTCATATGTGAAATGAAATGGACAGGAAATAATTATTCAACAATGGAGAAATATATATTAGACGCACGACGGTCTACAATTGAACACAATGTTTACAGTTTGGGGTAGTGATCTACTACATAGGTGACTGTTCGTACGAATTATCATTACCTCCAATATGTCGTTTCGAGTATCGTTAAGGCTGTGTCCGAACCTTATGTACCTATATAAGCTTACTATATTCGGCTCGATACGTGATACATTCCGATAGACATACTTATTTGCATCCTTTACAGCAACTAGTAAGCTGATAAGCTTCTGAACAAGCATTTGGACGGAAAACTCATTCTGAATGTGTGCTGGAACGTAGGCGCATAGCTTTAGAATTATCAATCCATTAGGAGCTGTAGCTGGAAAGCGCATGACAATGAAAGTGTTCCTATTAATCAATCATATACTATAAGGAATGCATATATTTTTGAGTTAGTAAACGCAGTTATCGATAATGTATAATTAAAACTGGTAACTACTAGAGGTAAATTTCCCTTTAACACTAATATTGTTATTAATAAAAATTAAATGTCGGATATTGATATAACGTTTTCACTCATGCACGCCTTGCCTTGTAAAAACATTGGCAGTGTTCTCACTGCTCTGCATATTAACTATACATTCAATATCACGCCCGGTTTATAACAAATCACGACGAAAACTGGTTATATTTATCCCGGCTCTTCTAGATCATTAAACGTTAGAGAGTATGCATTGTTAAGAACGCTGCTCAGTGGCGTTTCTCAAAAGGCAATGCCTCCATTCCACTCTTTATAAAAATAAATATTAGGATTAACAATTATGAACTGCATATATATCGATTCTCAAAATAGTAGCTCATGGGCTGTAAGGACTTGAGACGTACACACATTCGTTTCCCCGTGTACGTGAGTATGTCATTTCCCGAGACATGTCAAACATTTACGTACGTAGACGAATGCGAAAGCTGTATGGGCGTGCATCTCATTAAGCAGAAAACATTTTGCACACTGTGGGAAAAGGACATTAATGATAACGTTTAGGCTCAGCTATAACATATGTTTGTTGTAAAGCGATAATACAACTGCCGTCTCTATAAGATCCACATTTACAATAATGATGTACATTAGTGGATATTGTCTGAAAAGTTGGCAGCTGCGTGTGTTTACAGTTACACGAGTGTAACACAGCACACCATTGTATATTGTACACTGAAATCTCGGACTCATAACAATGCGAAAAAAGTTGACACTGAAATGTTTATCAGTAATGTTAACACTAGCGAACATAACAAAGAGAGTCACAATATCCTACTTCAGACTACGTACATTACAAAATATAACTATTTCTGCTCTAAACATCGGTTGAATGCAATAACTCGGCGCCAATCACTAATAGTCAGGGTAAGATCGTGTCCTAAAGGACAAATTCGTTATTTTGTAATTTGTTATTCCGAAGGTTTCAATCCGGACGTTGTCGACAGTCACTTGTTTAGCACTCGCGGCAACACATTCTTACATTAACAGTGAACATATGTTTTATATAAATTAAATGCTTAAAATCGACGTAATATTTCAACGAACATGACTGGAATGCAGCGGATATGTTAATAAACAAGACAATAATATACTATCCAATAACGACTTAAAATAAAACATGTGTTACGAAATATATAAACAAAGCTCAACATTTACATGCTTTTTAAACATGTCTAATGTATTTTATGAAGTTATTTGTTATAAAAAAACTTTTTAAGTACGCTTTCGTGCGTGTGTTTTGAATGTCAAAACCAACATGGCGCTGATTTTGTCATTTTGTATTTTTGCTAATATCCGCTAAAAACAAAATACGAAATATCAATTTACCAAGTACATCACAATGTTTGTTTAAAATATTGGGTCACGTGATCATTTTGTCAACACAATCTGCCATTTCGGACATGGTCTACGTTTACAATACAAAAACTAATGCATTTAGAATTATGCAGTAGGCGCTTATCTGCCATACGGAAACACGTCTTATGTATTTACAGTTTTTCAGTAATGTTTTAGTTCTTAGTTACAATGCATTTAAACAGGCAGCAAGCCTGTCATGTTTACTTTTATTCCTAACAACACCTCGTAAAAAACAATATATTGAAGCAGATCATACGTCAAATCCTACATTTGCTATTAGAGAAGCTTATTTTTTGTGAACAAATATAATCGTCAACGTGTGCACATACACGCCATTGTAATGTTGTTTTATTCTTACATTACTGTAAATAACAGTTTCCCGCCAACAACGCCGACTGCTCTGTACTGATTGGTCGTAGCATCAACATTTTTTCTAAAGATGTAAAATACAACTATTTATTTCAATGCTTAAGGAAATCCCACCAACGCACACGACCTGATAAGATTCCACTGGGGGCCAAAACATAAGAGAACACACATTCGTTTCTTCTGCACGCATCTTAACGCATAATATAATGCTTAAATATTTCTATTGTTAATCCAGCTTTACTTCAGACGTTGCAGCTTACGCTGCATTACGATGTGCAGGTGTGTATAAACGTAATCGAATCAATAAATTTCTCTGTTCATAGTGTACAGTTGTTATCAAGAATAACAGAAATATTATTAAATATCTTGACTGTGCGAAACGTTTTTCATGAATTCTGGAATGTTTGTCATTTCCTAGCCTACAAATTGATAATGACAACAAGTCACGAACACTATGTACAAATTGGAATGATTTGTGACAGTAGGGTATTCTTATGTGTTAACTTTGTAGCATATTTAATTAATTATAATTTACTTTTCCTAAAGTAGTTGTGTTCTGTGCGCCTCATGTTTTTTTGAATGAATAAATATTTTTTTTTTGGTTAATGACCACTAATTTTGTTTGCACTATTATACTATACTAACGAAATATGTTTTATAACATGTACGGTTATCTTAACAAGGAGTGATAATTCATACAGCAAGTTTAGATTCAAATCGTTTATCGTGGGCATTTCCTCCTTTTTACTAGCATTCCCCTGCCACTTAACAATGTTAACTGTAATATGTTAGTATAATACTATCAGTATGTAGTGTATCATATTTTCAAAACAGTTTTTCTTCCGATATTTAAAAAAAGGATTTAAGAAGTTTCTGCTGCCTAAAATCTGCGAGAGGCGTGAGTCGTTTAAGCCGACATAATTATTTATAATCAATGGCTTTATGTACAGATATGGTACTACACAAGACAGAACTGTTACAATATTAAACTTAAGGCTTTCGTGTGTGCCTTTTAACACATTGCTCACGCAATAAAGCTCAAATTGTCTGCTTTAGAAAACAATCGATGTGGTTAGCAAACAACCACTGCTCGGTGACTGTACTGTGCTGGTACTTGCGTATTATTACTTTTAGACAAAGATATTCTGGTAATAAGAAATTTTCTAACAATAAAATAAGTTATAAACCGCCATAATGTGTCACATAAGGAAAACTCGATACCCGTTGGAGATGCGAACTCTAATACCTACATTTACGTGACACAGATCCGCGCACTATCTTACTGAGCTGTACAAACCATTTTCAACACACACGTGTGATAGGATATATATATATATATATATATATATATATATATATATATATATAAATCCACAGTTATCGCGTATCTTATAAAGTGGTGTTTATTCTTTTATTATGACCGTATGAGTAATATGCAATGTTTCCCGTTACTTATGCGTACATTATGTTTCATTTTGTTCATTCATATGTTTTACAGAACGTGTAATCTTTTCGTAAACAGATATATACGACGTGAGAGAGGAACTTGGGTGTCCGCCATATTGTCTGTCCCAGCGTGTGGGTATAACAGACAATCAGAACTCTTTCTACTGTTGTGGCGTTGGGACTGGGGTGACAGGGATGGAGTATGAGTGAGAGAGAGGGTAGATGTCAATGTGGCAACGTCGCCGACATCCCCCACGCTCACGCCACGAAGATGGGACTAGCGCGACGTGGTGTTCATCCCTCGAACTACAGCTGGAGTGGTCAGAAAATTTAACCCGGGGAAGTCCTCCACTCTAGGTATATCTTTACTCAATGGGATAGATGCAAATACAGCGCTCTCCATAGGAAATCCACCATCTTCATGAATTCGTCTTGCAACTTTTGGCTCGCTTTGATAAAAAAATATTAAGCCTCTTATGAACACCATAGTTACCAAACATATCAAACTTTTGAAGCATAACTGATATTCCTCAAATCAACGTTCCTTCCGACAGAATTCGCTTTGCAGTCATCGCATTTTCACATTACAACAACTAAAATGGACTCGTGAAACTTTCGGCAGAAAAAAAAAAAAAAAAAAAAAAAGGACATCGGATCTGTAACTGGTTGCGTGCAGGAGTAACAAAGAAATAAACAAGTTCGCTAGAATTGTGCGCATAAACAATCCAGAAGAATTCCTATAGAATAGCAATTTTATATAATTGGTAACGTTTCATACGCCGACATCCCTAAGTAGGGCAACTTTGAAAAATGTTTATAGCATCAAAATCAGGTGGCATCCGGATACTATTATTTTAACAATTAAGAGGGACTAATTCCTAAACCAAAATTAACACATAAAGGACATTATTAAACAGATAAACATAGAACGACATAGAATTATAAAACATAAAATGAAACATAGACAGAAAACAAGAAAACTTTTTAAGAAACAAATAAACACTACAGAAAACAACTATAATGAAAATCATTCTTGAAATTGCATTATCATAATCAAGTAAATAAGCGAGATGTAAAGTACAAATGTTAAAATATAGACCAAACAAATGGTAGCTCAAATACATTGAAATACATGATAAATGTAAGACACCATATGTAGATCGGAAATGGACAATAATAATAAATGTACTATTTTTTTGAATTTTTTCTTATATATAAGTTGCAAACTTGAAAAAAAAATCTAAAACAATTCAATAATGATGAATTGTTGTTATTTGTATGCGGCATCCTTTCCTCGTTTATATTTTGCTAATGTTCGGCAATTGACTCATCCCATTTAAATTTCCATTAAAACTTTATGACTATGTTCCGGTATCACTAAATAGCTGTAGAACCATCTTACATTTTCCATCATGCCACTGTTATACGAAAAATGTAACAGCAAACGTCATAGTGATCCTTGCACAATGTATTTCCAGGAAACTTTATCATCTGGTAGCATTTTACTGGTTAGTTCAACTGTATCACACGAGATACATGCTTGGCGCTTACTTACAAATGTGATGCAGAAATCTGTCAGGCTCCAGCTGTTCGCCAAGTGACACACGGCAAGAGGGATACGGTGAAGATGTCCGTTCGTTTCCCTGCATATCTAGTAGCATATCTCCCAGGCGTCAATCCCGCCTCGCAGTGCTCCACTATAGGCTGTTCATGATAAAGTGAGCACTTTGGAAATGAACTTTAGAAAAAAGTCAACACCCCTGGATCCAATAATTTTAATGGGCCCACTGAGTGACATTCGCCCAGTAAATCTGGTAACAATGGATGGAAAGTAGTTCCATATATTAACGTCGAATAAAGAGTTTTAGGCAACCATTTGTGATAACTTAAAATTAATTATGTCGCTTTCTGTTTTTTTTAATGCACCGAAGTGTAAAAATGAACATATTTGTGGAGTATTTACTTTCTTAATAATTTCACAGTTTCATATGACCGACGCATGGATAAAGTGATGAGGCCCATATCAATGTTAATTTTACATAACGCGAAGGAATACACAAAGTGTCTACAGGTAGAACTCAAGCAGTGCTTTCAAAATTGCTCATTTTACCGTGAACAGGCTATAATAAAGATCCTGGACACTCCACCATACCCAGTAGCTTCCATAATAGTTTTATATATGTGACTGCTGAGTGGCGTGAAGAAATGTGAGCGGCTCTTAACATCGAGGTCTTGAGGGCCGATGAGGGCGGAACGAGGTGAGTACGCAGCAGCGCCGGAATGCAAGTGTGTGGGAAACGGGAGATCTCCGAGAAAACCCGCCGACCAGCGGCGGCGGCGTCCGGCACGATTCCCACATGCGAAAATCCGGGAGTGACCCCGCCGGGAATCGTACCCGGTTGACGTGGGTGGGAGGCGAGTAGTCTTAACAATTACAACGCTGCGGCCCCTAGGATTTTTTTAGGTGCCCGTGTCGGTTTTTTCCCGTGTACTTATGGGGGTTTAGTATACCCAGTCCATCTCTGCCATGGTGTCTGGCTTCGCGTACAATTTATATCCTTGTAGGTTTATGGCGTTGAAACCATGCGTGCCACGATACGATGTTCCGTGCAAGCTCTAGCGAAAGCTTCGAAAGGCTGTTCACAATAAAGTGAGCACTTTTGAAATCAACCATAGAAAAAAGTTACTGCTCCTATCTGCATATTTTATAACGGGCGCCCTAAGTGGCATGCACCCAGTAAAGTTGGTAACGATGGATGGGAAGTAGTTCCGTCTGTTAAGTCGAATAAAAAGTGATAGGTAACCATTTTTGACAACTTAAATTATTTATTTCGCTTCCTGTTTTTTAAATGCATCCAAGTGTAAAAATAAGAAGATTTGTTATGTGTTTACTTCTCTAATAATTTCACAGTTTCACTTGCCCAATGCATGAATAAAGTGATGAGGCCCACGACAATATTAATCTTACACTAGGCGAAAGAGTACACAACGTGAATATAAGTAGATCTTAAGCAGGGCATTCAAAAGTGCTCATTTTACCGTGAATACCCTATACGAGCCTGCAAGCATGCACGGAGGTTTCTATGGGGAATCCTGTCCTGTCACACGGAACTCGCTGCCACGGAAGTAAACACAGGCGAATTTGTTTTGATTCTGCTTCTGAAACTGTGGTTCTGCGACACACTTCACTCGACGTTTCTTAAGTGCGAATGATGACTACAGAACTACTAAACTTCAAGGAAATTATCTGACCACAAAGTCATCCAGAAACAATGATTATTTAATTTATTATACTTTAATCTTTGACACCGGAATATAAGTACAAATCATTATTTTTAGTAACTAAACTAGTAATTTTAATGAATGAAATATCTCACGTGACGTCAAATCGATGTGATTTCCGCCGTATGTGGCCCATAGCAACACTAGCCTCTATTGTGGTCGTTCAGTCCTTTACTCTAAGCTCAGTTTTTGCGAGATTATCATTCTCGAAAGAAAAAAAAAAAACACGTAGTTCAATAATTTTATCAGACCACTCGATTCATTATGGCAGAGTATTCAGTTCCGCATAAAATCCAAAATGGCGAAATAAGGAAGCCAAATTAATAGAACGAATTAGTCAGTGCACTCGCTAATCTCGACTGGACTCGCCTGAAATTCGAAATAAACCTAGAATATGGAAGATCTTGAATTCGCTGGCGCTCGGCTGGCATCCTCTCGAATGCCTGGAAATCTTGAAATTTTCTTTTTGTCGGCTCTCTGGCCTGAAGCACTTGAATGAAGTTCATACTGCGCGCTTAAACTACGCGGCAGAACACATTAAAACGTAATCTAAGTGCGTGTGTTTACTGTACAGGCCTTCTCCTTGTAAATCAAACCGCGCCATGGTTCACATCAGGATGGCATGCATATCAATGTGGACTCGTGAAATTTAATTATATTCCAGCAAAATGCCTACCAGGCCAAACCCACAGGGTTTGCGTCCTGTCCGTCGAAAAAAAAAAAAAACAAGAAAATAAAAAGATTGCGAAACCTCGGTTCAACGAACTAACTTAAAAACGCATTCCAAAAATAGCGCAAATCACTAGAGAGCTATGTCACACACTAAGTGTTGTGTTACTCGTCTCCATGGCAACAGCCAACAAACAGATTTTTTGCCTACGGCCTTCGCACACCAAAAAAAAAAAAAAAAAAAAAAAAAACTTCAGTGGTTAGGAAAATTCACACAACGCAAAAACAACTAATTAGTTTTCTGACAGAAAAAAAAATACCTGAAATAAAAATTACGCACTAAAAAAAATGCTCAATATCGTTGTAATAAAATTCAAATGTTAAAAAATAAATATTATGTGTTTCAGCCAGAGAAATAGAAGTATCAACAATTACTGTACAATTTCCATGTTTAAGACGTTAAAAAAAAAAAAAAAAAAAAAAAAAAAATTGCGACAACTCACACTTCATACCCCTCTCTCTGATTGGGTAAAATTTCAACCTTGTTAGAAGCCTTCAAGTGAGAATTTGTACACGACCAATGGGCTAAATCTTCCACGGAATAATATACCAGCGGCAATGCGATATTGCCTGGAATCATCCAAGGAAACTTCCATAACGCCACAAGGACGTTAGACCTGAGACTTGTTCAGATCCTGCACCTAAAGGCTGTTCACGATAAAGTGAGCACTTTTGAAATCAACCTGAGAAAAATGTCACTGCCCCTGCTTGCATATATTTCAATGGGCGCACTGAAAGACATGCGCCCACTAAGTTTGTACCGATGAATGGAATGTAGTGCCATATCTTTAAGTAGTATTAAAAGTGTTAAATACCCATTTGTGACAACTTAAATTATTTCTTTCGCTTTCTGATTTATAATCCATCGAAATGTGAAAATGAGAGCAGATTTGTAAAATATTAACATTTATAATAATTTAAAGTTTCACTTGAGCAACGCATGAATAAAGCGATGAGGCCGATTCCAATGCTAATTTTACATAAGGCGGAAGAATACACCACGTGCATACAAGTAGATCTTAAGCAGGTCTTTCAAAAGTGCTCATATTACCGTGAACAGCTTATACCTCGTATCTCCACTATAACTCATTGTTTTAGGGTGGTCTATGGCGGCTTGGATGGACGAAGGGGGAAGGGGAGGGGACCAAACCGCCTCGTGGCGTCGTAGACCACAGGTATAGGCTACTCACAATAAAACGAGCACTTTTGAAAGCCCTTCTTAAGATCTACTTGAATGCACATTGTGTATTATTCCGCCTTATGTAAAATTAATATTGCCATCGTCTCATCACTTTATCCACGCGTCGCTCAAGTGAAACTGTGAAATTATTAGAAAAGTAAATATGCTTCAAATGTGTTAATTTTTACACTTCGATGCATTGAGAAAAACCTCAAAGCGAAAGAAATAATATAAGCTATCACAAATGGCTACCTAACACTTTTTATTCGACGTTAAGATATGGATTTAATTTCCCTCCATCGTTGCCAACTTTACTGGGCCTATGTTACTCAGTGCGCCCGTTAAAATATATGCAGGCAGGGGCAGTGTCTTTTTATATCTAAGGTTGATTTCAAAAGTGCTCACTTTATAGTGAACAGCCTTTGGACGTTGGCAACAGACTGAAGTGGCGCCGACCTTGGGAAGTTAAGGAGAGGCGACGTCAGCCTCGCCTGCGATGGAAACTGGGGGCTGTTTGTTAGAAACCCGGCTTCCCTTTATTAGGGCACCGACATGGCCGGCTGTCCAGAAAGGTCGAAGCCAGCTCGGCCGCTGGGAGGATAACACGATGACTCCTCCAGAGACTAGTTTTTCCCATGTCGTAGTCGCGAGCTGCGAATGTTTCTTTCACACCTCGCCTTTTATGTACGAGGCCGCCACGTGGGATATACCATATTAAGTCACCAACTCGTTTTTTTTTTCTTCGCCAACACCTTTTCTTTTCGCTGTAACTGTAGCGTTAAGACGAACAACTACCGCATCAAGTTCCCAAATTTTTCTGTTACGGGTAGCGCCCCGTAAACGTTTTGTGCAAAAAAAAATGCGGCAAAGGCTTTACTCTGGTACTCATCAATACAACTAAATAAAGCGTCTAAGATTTTAGAATTTTCCGCTTTTAAATATTTTTTATTTAGTTATTGATTACTAAGCCATATCTAATGTTAAGTTTTTTCGTGTCTGTCCATCTGTCCTACCGGATTTAACTCAAAATCACTGAACGTATTGACATCAAACTTACACAGCATATATATATATATATAATAACCCCATGACCAACTTAGTCTTTGCTTCATCGAGATATCTCAAACGGTGATGATCAGGGATGTACATAGGTACTGGATCAAGCTTGTGTTAGGATTAATGTATTAGAACAGCACTGTTAAGAAAAGTTCCGACATTTCTTTTTCTTTTTGTCTGTGGGCTGTCCTCCTTTCCTTCCCAAGAGCGATTCCAAACCCTAAATGTCATGCATACGAAGTAGCACAAGAAAGGTGGCACTTTATAAAATACTGGATTCTAAATATTTGTGGGAAAACTTTCGACCACATGCAGATCTTTTCATCCTCCCGGTTTTCTCCATTAGTAGCACGTGTATTTTCCGGAGTAGATTTTAAAGTTATCGAAAACGTATTTTTTGGCAATATTTGCCGTATACTCTAGAGGTTTGAACTTACCGTTGGGATCGGCGATATTAAAAGTCACCTGATGAAACAATGAACTAAAGATGCGGTAGACCGATCTCGCTGGCTGCGCACAACAAATATCCGTGTCCCAACATTGACCTGCTTTCCTGCCAACACGTCTAGCGAAAACGGCATGGCAATGGATTTTAGATTAGAAAAATGATTTGTAAACAAGTGCTTAGAAATGCTTCTATGCTGCCTCTAACCAATTTGTGATGCAGTTTAGCTAAATTAAAATAGGTCAATGTATTTTATTAATATAATAGCGCTTGTCATTTAATTATTAAGATATAAACAAACACGTTCATCACTGTTGACCATGTGAATTTGACATTTGTGTTCTTTTGAGGTAAGACAATGTTGGGTACATGCGTAGAAGACGAATAAGCGGTCTAAATAATCTTTACTCTATGGATGAAACAGGGGGGCCTCATAAAATCATCTCAGTTACTCAAGTTTGTCAGATTCGCTGCTCAGGTCTTCAGGGTCCACGTCGTTGAAACGAGATGGGGAGGCGGCAATGACGGAATGAAGTGACGGGTACAGACGGGAATACCCTGAGAAAATCTAGTGGCCATCGGCCACATGTAAACTGTGGTTCTGGCCCGCCAGTAATCGAACCCGGTTCTCTGTGGTGGGCAGCGAGTGGTTTTGACCACTACACCACCAAGGCCATTCACTCGTTGTTGTTGGCGTAGTACCAACTTTTCAATTCTCATTTTATGTATAAATGTCTGTTTAAAATGTATAACTTTTCAATGCATAATATTTCATACCAAAAATTCACTGCATGTATACAACTAACAGCTGTTCGCGATAAAGTGAGCACTTTAGAAATGAACCTTAGATAAAAGTAATTCACCCTGCATCCATGTATTTTAACGGGTGCACTGAGTGACATTCGCCCAGTAAAGTTGGCAACAATGGATAGAAAGTAGTTCCATATCTTAACGTAAAATAAAAAATGTTTGGTAACAATTTATGATAACTTAAAATTGTTTATTTCACTTTCAGTTTTTTTTTTTTTAAATATATCGAAGTGTAAAAATTAGCAGATTTGTAAAGTATTTACTTTCTTAATAATTTCACATTTTCATTTGACTGACGCATTAATCAAGTGATGAGTCCCATGACAATATTAATTTTCCATAGGGTGGAGGAATACACCACGGGTTTACAAGTATACCATAAGCAGTGCTTTCAAAAGTGCTCATTTTACTGTGGACATCCTATACCTTTCCGGGAGCATTGTAGTTTATGGCATTTTGTTTACTTTGTGTGAGATGTAATCTTACGGCTCTGGGTCCAGTTTTTAGTGCTTGGGCGTAGTAGTTGATTATGTTTACGTTTGTAGCTCTACTATAGGCAGTTCACGGTTAAATGAGCACTTTTGGAAGCCCTGTTTAGGATCTACTTGTAAACACGTTGTGTCTTCTTCCGCTTTACGTAAACTTAACATTGCCATGAGCCTCATCACTTTATTCATGCGTCGGTAAAGCGAAACTGTAAAATTATTACAAGATTCAATATTGCACAAATATGCTCATCTTTACACGTTTTCGCATTAAAAAAACACAAAGTTGAATAAATAATTTAAGTTATCACAAATCATTACCTAAAATTTATTTATTCGACCTTTTCGTTGCCAACTTTACTGGACGTAAATCGTTCAGTGCGCCCGTTAAAATTGATGCAGGGAGAAGCGGTGAAATTTTGCAAAGGTTGATTTCAAAATTGCTTGCGTTATAGTGAACAGCCTTTTAATATATTACTGCGATCAACGGAACGCTGAAATTAAAAACTGTTTCTTTCTCCATCACCTATCATATAACGATAATTCTCTTGTCGAGAATTCCAAGTAATTGGCTACCGAATTATCTCTGTTTGGCTGTTCACATTTGTCTGGGGTACTCATAGCGCATTTCTTCGCATAAAGTTCTCAGTAAAATACTCAAGACTGAAGTAACACTGTAGACAATCATAGCTTGCATCTTCCGTTTTATGCCAGTTTAACCAGCAGTTGCAAGAAATCTTACTAGAGTGATTCGGCAGCGTACTAAAAACACAGCACTTAACATCCATCGCTAGGGTATCCTTCATTTTGTTCCATAACTATTTATTACGTACCATGTTAATTTTTTAAAACTCATAATATGCCACTCAATATATTAAGTCAGTTACAATTCCCTGTTCCATAAGGGCTGATTTAAGACTTCGGCCATCGTTATAAAAATATGTCAATTATATATTTTGTTAAATTTACGATATAAAATGTTTACAAGAAGAGTTTTTTGGTTCCCATTTATTCTAAATAGTTTTTTTTAATAGTTTTACAAACACACTTTAAATAATATCGAAAAAACAAGTGTTACAAATTTGATCATCAAATAGTTAAAAATAAAACACATCGATAAAAACAACAATTTCGGAACTTGGAATATTTCTTCCGTCCATTATTAAGATAGCTTTAACTTCATTTTACTATTCTTCAGAAATAATAGTTGATTTTCTTACAACTTATCAGCGTTTCACTAGTGAAGAAAGTCAGCTCCAATCTCACTTGCACATGTTATGCCGTTCATCTAGGTCTAATCGTCATCTTAAGCGGAAGTCCTGCACATTAGCAAATTACGTTGAACCTACACATGAAGTAGTAAGAGCGCCTCATATACCGGGCCTTCCATATCCTTATTTCGTAGTCAGAAATAATGTTAGTAGAAACGTTAAAATTTGAAGTGCAGTTGAATACAAATACTCAAAGTTAAAATTTGCGGTACTTACGTCTTACAGAATCACGAACAGAAATCAAATTTTTAAATAGAGATGAAAATTTTCCTTTGGCGATACAGGTATTTGTGAATTAAAATTATATTTGTGTGCCAGGCGTAAATGGCGATGCCAAAAATTTTATAATCATTATTTTACAAATGTATGTTACTTTGGGTAATGTTAATTTAGTTGTTTAGTCATTCCTCAGAGAAGACTATGTAATATTCATTCGGAAAATAAATGCGTGACTGCGGAAAGCATCGCAGACGGTGTTGGCGGGGCTCAGAGGGTCTCGCCTCTGTGGTTGGCTCCGACAGAGCACATTTCGGGTATCCTCGGGTCAACCCGAGGGGCGAGGACGCAGCTGTGGTCGCCAGGACGAGGTGTAAACGGAACAGACGAGAGCTGGGGATTACAGGCCTTCGCTTAGCTCGTGCATATTACGTTATTGATTACGGGACGGGTTCGCCGAACATTCGCCGGAGATCTGATTAACATTTTATACATCAAAGGCCCGGTGTGAGGGAACTAAATGATCGGGAAACCAACAATGGCACCTTCGTGATAATTCCTTGCGTTTGTTCGAAACGAGTTATTGCGACTTAATTATTGTAATTTTGCTCGTTATGTATCTCATCACGCTCCCCGAATTAGCTGGAACCATGTTATTCATAGTGATCTTATGGGACTGCTACAATAATTTTTGATGCTCGGCGCATTACATTTAGTAAATCCATTACATTCGTAAATCCTCAGAATTCTAACGTACATATAAAAATATATGTTCGTAAGATACCACACTCATGGCTATATGCTAAATGCGAAATCTCTGAATATCTCTTTGACGCGCCAAAAAGGAGTTTTAACAACTATTTTTAAATGTTTTCCTTTGAAAGCAGGTACATGTACGCTATAGGATTTGAATTTTTAGTTAAGTTAATCGTAAACTTGTTAAACTAGCGAATAAGCAGACATAACTATAAAACACTAACTGCAAATTCTGACTGTATTTTACAGGGTTCGTCCTCAGGAACTTAGAACGTTTATTTAATATTTGATGGTATTAATTGCATACATTGTGAACTTTAGCGCAGAGAAATGCTACGACACATAACAATGACGGAGGCACTTTCTTAAAAGGCCGCTTAAGGTAAACTGAACACTTTTGAAAGCTCTACTTAGGCTCTTATTTAATTATCATTATATATCATTCCGCTATATGAAAGTGTAACACTGCCATGGACCTTCTTACTTTATTAATGCGCCGTAAAAGTGAAAAACAGGGAATTTTTAGGGAAGTAAATTTATTAACGATGTGTAAATTCTTGCTCTAATATGTGCTTTAGTTGCCATAAATTTACATATTACGTTCTCGTTAGTATGCGAGGTCTTAGAACTATGTTTATTAACTCGTTGCCAACTTAACTGGAAGCCTGCATACCGCGGTGTACATTAGTAGATCTAAAGTTATGGCCAGCGATTTTTTTCAATGGTCGATTTCAAAACTGCTCACTTTACCATGAACTACCTTTATCAAGAATTATAGCACCAAATACAACTAATAATATAAACATAGATTCTACTTATTTTCTTAAAAACATTCTTAAAAAATATATCCTTACCATTTCAACACAACTGCGGCAACTCGCAACTACCTGTTTAATTACAAAGTATGGAATAAGGACACGAAATACCTAACTGTTAATTACACTCGAAATCTTTGAACTCAAAAGTTGAATCTACAATTACAAGTATTTAAAGAACAACAATAATTTAATACACATTAATACAGACCACATTAGAGAAGT
Source organism: Dryococelus australis (assembly GCA_029891345.1). Taxonomy (NCBI): domain Eukaryota; kingdom Metazoa; phylum Arthropoda; class Insecta; order Phasmatodea; family Phasmatidae; genus Dryococelus; species Dryococelus australis. Next base: position 120,507,717 of record CM057000.1, on the reverse strand, counting down.
AAATCATTAAATTAAAAATTATGACTATTTACAAACACAGCACTATTAAAAAAAAAAAAAAAAAACGTGGAGGAGAGACTTTACTGATAAAAATTTGTGTTACAGATGACATAGATCACAAATCAGGTTGGAAAATAAACATTTATTAAAAAAAAAAAAGAACAGGAATTAATTTAAGAAGGATAAATAAGAACGTCCACGATAAAGTGTTCGTCAAAATCGTAAACTAAAGAAAACATTTTAAGCGTCATTGGGTTTGGTTTTATTTTACAGGAGAAGATTATTAGGCTGTAAAAGAGATTGTGCACTACACATCATGAAGTTATGCTACTGTTTTTGGCGGTATTTAATATATTTCGTTATCACACAGTGATGAATAATCCAGTGTTCTCAAAATTGCGATGTTATCTAGTTAGAGACAATTCGGGGTTGGCGAAGAAATTTTCAACTTTCGAAAGACTCCCTCCTCATGTAACACACTTCGTCTTCTAAGGTAATTGTCTGATAATTGCTTTTTTCGTGAATGGGCAAATTAACAACTTCAACAATGGCTTTATTATTTTTTTTACAATGTAGTCAGTTTTAGATATTGCTGATAAATAGAAAAAAATAATGAGAGAAAGTACAAGTTTTGCAAAAATGCGCAATAACAATGTATTATGTGGGAGCCAGTTAGTAAGTGTTAATGGAATACTCGACTTACAAGTTCTATTAGTATTTCTGTTGGGAACAGCATTACATAATATTAAAATACAAACCTTCATGAATACTTTTCTATGTTAAATCCTGGTGTTGGTTTAAAGTATTATTTCAGAGGATATTTGGGGATGTAATGTACACATTTTGGTGAAGCATGGCTATAGATTGGGACACAAAATAATCAATAATATTACGATGTTCATTATGTAATAAAGTCGTTTATTACAACAAAACATATTTAACTTTAACCATATTGTACATGTACTTCAAAAAATGCAAAAATCGTATAACTATGTAACGAATATAAAAAGACTATTTATATAGGAAATAAACCTGGAAAAATTTTGTTTAATGGTATTACTTTCAATTGCATTTGAAATTAGATATCTTACGAGGATTTCCCTGCATTCAAGGCCTTGATTGTATCATATTATAAGTCATAAACACTACATATCGATTGGTAAGGATCCAGAGATTCCAAAAGTTAAATTTATGGCTAAGCTAGGACTTTATAATATTTTACTCGTTATAGTAATGGTTTATTATGGGTTCAGAGTACTCTATGACATATGAAAATAAAACCGTGGTTCTACCGCAAAACAAGAAATTTTTAATCATTCAAATGATTGATAACACAAATTAAACTCTCGAAATTTCCGGGTATTACAGTTACCGGTAACATCTGAGCATGCGCACGTTTAGTCAAGCAATGCTTTCTTATTTCACTGGAGTCAGAAACCAGTCATAGTTTCAATATAAAAAGTACCATTAAATTTGCTTATAATTAAAACATATTACACGACAACATTCTTCATACAACAAAAATACAAAAATATTTTAGAAAAAAAAAGTTATTCACAAGTTTATGTAGTCTTACATATGACTAGATCAAGCAATACATAAAACAATGTTACTCAGTTGAAACTTCTTCGCAATAAACATCAGTGAGCTAATAGACTGGAAAAACCAAGCTTAGGAATTGTGCGACGTACATATTGTTATTTTATTTTTATTTATTTAAAAAATAAAAAAAACTATAACGCAATGAATAAAAGTATAATAAGAATAGTTGTTTTTTTTAAGCGCTTTGTACTTAAAATGAATGTCTACTAAGAAGTCGCATTTGAAGGATCGTGAACATGAAATTAATGACTAGTAATTAATATTTACGGAAGCTGTCGTTAAATAGATGCAGCTGTCGTTCGTGAGTAGTAGTCAGCAAATTGGTTGTAATTTACACATTTAGATTACTTAATAATGGTCTAATTTAAGATTTTTCCATCAAAAGAATATCGGTAACATAGTAGGCGTCGTATTCAAATATGCAGCAAGTATACACTTAAGTGAGTTTACAAATTTTAAATTAATTTTAAGTACAAATAGTAATTGTATTAGGTACACACATGCAACACATGTTTTAAAATTCTTATGAGAAAAGCAGTGGGTGCAGGATACCAAGAATACAATAACGATTAAATTCACAAATGCATTAGCTTAGATTTCATGACTAGCAAAATTGCGATACAAAATTCATAATATACATAACATAGTAAACACCTATGTTAAATTTTTACTACCAGTAAATGCTTGTATCGAGTTTCATACTTCAAAACGTACCTTTTTTATTGGAAAATGTGTAGTTGAGTATCCAAAATAAGTTTATGTAATTTAACGTTCACCGAGGATATGATTTATCTTGAAATTATTCATAACTGACCACATAATACAAACACATAGACGCAAGTCAAATTTATTGAGGTAAACATGAGAGTTATTATCACCATTAACAAACTGAAACATAAACAAATGGCTTTAAATACTGAAATCGCTGTACAACGACAATTGCTTTACTTCTCCATGCTTATAATTTTTCACACTTTCACACAGTATGTGTTACTGTTTATCGCAACCAAATAAGGAAAAGTCACTGAACTTGTTCTCTCCTGAAACAAGCATTAGAAAAGTCTCTTGTCTCCAAAGTTTCAAAACATAACTAAGATTGTACATTTTTACAGAATCACTGAGTTTTATCGGAACACTTACGAAATTTTCACATTCCTTTACTTTTGCTTTATATCTTCAACATACCGCTGCTCAGCGCATTAAGAAACCGCAGTTTCATTAACAGCCAACGCTTGAAAAATAATGTTATTTATTTTAGAACTTTAATGTAATCTTCGTTAAGTACGTCTCGCTTAGTAAGTCTTCAAAGTTTTTAAATCAGGTTAATGCGGCATTATGGTAGTGAGTTGGTGATATTTCTTCTTGCTTATTTGCTGCTAATTTTTTTCTGCATCGATGCCTTAAAAATTAAATTATCAAAACTTAAAATAATTGATGGCGACAGTAAAGTTTGATTTGGAATGCTTCGCAAAATACCCGAATAAATGAAAACATTTCTAGTTTTTCTTATCAACCTGAGACTCAGAGAGTGACGAAAATCATGATATTAGAGAAATTTGGGTATTCCGGAAAAAAAAAAAAAAAAAAAAGTTTTCTGAACTGCACATGTGTGGCCAGGGTAAAAGAGAGTTTTTAAATTCTATCTAAATGTTGAGCTTGAAAGACTTGGCTACGAGATATCAAACCAGATGGTTCTCGCTGAGATGATAGTCACTACCATTATAATATGACGAACAGCCGCTTTCCTTCAGCCACAGCTAAAGCATAAAGTAAGCAGGGGAAATTAAAAATGTTTTTCAAATAGAGATTCGTAATTTACTCTTGTTGGGGCAAAATATTGATCCAAGCTTCGCTTAAAACCAAATTATGAAGTTATATTAATGTATTTATTTAAAATTTATTTTACTAAGAGATCAGCTATAATTTTTTAAAGGTCTTTCCAATAATCCAATAATCCTTAGTCTTATGTAAAAAAATTTCTTGTTATAAATGTTTTCTTAGTTTTTTTAGGTCTCAGCACAGTCGCGACACAGCATTAAGTGGAATCTGGAAGCACAGCAAGAATATCACAAGAATCTGTTCGGTACAGCTATAGTACACACCTGTTTACTCTTGTTTGTGAAAATGAAGTCAGAGAAATTTCCAGTTACAGGGAATGGTACAATACACATACACATTTCTATTAAATTATTTGCTCAGATATTTTCGTCTCAAACAATCTATTGTATCACAACGATAGTTAAAAGATTCACTACTTCATAAATCACTGATAAACTCAGAGTACCAACGAAATATTCACTGCAGGAGATACCTATGCGTGGTATGTCGACTTTCTTTTAATGAAAAGTTTCAACACATCATTTACGACGTCTGTGAACTGTCGCACAAAGTTTTGAGAGTGAGGAGAGCTTGCGAACAGCTCGTGGATAGAAAGAGCAAGAAACTGCCTGAGGGGAGAGAGGTGTGGTTATGAGGATGTAGAAGGGAATGCATTTAATTGGGTGAGTGGGGTGTTGGGGAGGGGAGCAGAGACTTCTCAGTGCAGCACGACTAGCTCGTTGAGCTCGCCCATGTAGGATGCGAGATATACACTCACGAACTCGCCGTTGCCCACGTCACGTGAAGGGGAATGGAGGAGTATGGATGAGTATGGAGGACAGGGGAGAAGGTCGCGGGCGTGTAGAGGGGGAGATGAGGAGGGAAGGGTAGACCGCTCAGTGCAGCACGACTAGCTCGTTGAGCTCGCCCATGTAGGAGGCGAGGTCAGCGCTCACGAACTCGGCATCGTCCACGTCCTGCAGGCTGGAGTTGCTGATGGAGTTACTGCTGTGGCCGCTGTTGACGCTGGGCTGCGCGGCGATGGGCGCGGCCGTGCCACGCAGCAGGCGCGCCAAGGCGCCGATGCTGGGGTAGGAGCAGCCTGTGAGGCTGAAGCGCCCCACAGACGTGGTGAGGGTCGTCTGGCTCGAGTTGGAGGATACCCGCGAGCGCGGCCGATACTGAGGGTACGAGTGGTTGAGGTTCTCCGGGGGCAGGCACCTGGGCGGCAGCAGGTCGGCGCCCTCCTCGGCCGCGGGAGGCGACCGCTGCTGTTGCTGCTGCTGCTGCCACTCGGGCTGGGCTCGATACAACTGCTGCTGCCCGTTGTTGCACTTGGACAGCACACTGTAGGCGCGCCTGCGCGGCGAGTACTTCTCCCGCCCGCAGCACCGCGCCAGCGTCGACTGCAACACAGCACACGCACCACAGACTCAGTATCACACTGAATTATTTTCGTGTTCTGCACGTGTCCTCATGTTGGCTCGACCGAAGTGTGCACAACAATGGAAATCATGCTATCAAACAGTGGCATGACATTTTATTATTACATTAAATTTAAAGCTTACAAATAAAAATTGTTTTTTATTATTTATATATGTCCTTACAAGTAAATCAAAATAAATGTAATAGTACATATTTATCATAACAGCTGTGCTAACGATCTGTTGAAACACACAGATCTGACACTTCTATTGACAAATAGCTGTTTAGTCTTAGGACTAATGAGGTTGTAGTAAACATTCGGATAACCCCTAGTTAGTAGTGCTGGGAAACCAGATCTGGGGCAAAATTATTGAAAAAAAAGAAAAGGAAAGGAAAGGACAGCACATTAACTAATAGGAAGTGAGTTTTCACCAAGGCCTACTGGACCAATGATGGCGGTTGGGTAGTTAGTGCGAGGTTGATTAGTTCTATACTCTTTTTCAAAAGTTAACTTTTGGCTCTGTCATCAAAATTCTGTTCCAGTCAGTGTTAAATTTTCGAATACTGCTGTTAAATTTTGTGAGAAATTGTTATAGTCCTTCAGCTTTAGTTTATTTATAAAAAAAAAGACCTTTTGACTCTGCTACATTTTTTGCTATATAATGCTGAAAGGGAGTGCATGCCCATAAATGTTAACAAGCCATACCATTATAATATTTATACTTGTATAAGTGGCGATGAATGTAATATCAGTAATTTTTTACTGCTAACATTATGGTATTTATTGCATAATGACAAATTTGTGTTGAATTAATACGAACTCTTGCCTTCATATTTCTTGTTTTTATGTCTTTTGTAAGGCAACATTAAATAAAATTGTGTTAGCGACAATCATACTTAAATTATTAATGTAACAGTAAAATTAATGTAAATCTTGCAATTGGCATAGTATTAATTTGCATTATAATAAAAGTAAGGCAGAATAACTTAACTTTATTTATGAACATATTAACTTTTCTCTTTACATTAATGCAATATTGTTTTCCTGATATAATGCGTCCCAGAATAAGGTTTACTCTCTTTGAATGGGATTATCAGAGAAACTATTAAAGATAATTTGATGGGACTGCTTGTATTTGATGCTATAAGGCCAACGTTGGAAGTGTGCAAATGTTAATGAGAGTTACAAATGTTCAAAATGTCCGCCATAACAAGCAAGTCTTCGTTTGAAACACTGCAGAACAGAACGACTAATAGTATCCATGGTTTCCATGTGAGTGGATTCACAGTGGCTCACCATCGCATCTCTTATGGCATCAGATGTCCGTGATATTCGTGGAGTACACAGTATTCTTTCGGAGTTATCCACAGATAACAATCTGACAGCGTTAAATCTGGAGATCTTGGTGGATATTCCTCGTCAGTTTATCCACTCCAACAAATCTTTCATCCAGGAGCGACCGCATGTCTCGAAAAAGCAATCGTCATCTGATATGGGTAGATTTGGTAAACAGCTGGCACAATGTTTTCGTGCAGCACGGTATGGTAATTTCACGTGTTACCATTCTGTCAAAGAAGAATGGTATTCACAAGTCTTCTGGCTTACACACCGCACCACAATGTTAACAAAGGAAGATTAACTGCTTGGTTTTCTTTACCACAATGTAGGAATTTTCATCGGCCCAGTACATACATTTGTGTGGCAGTTGATAGTTCCGTTCATTTTAACGATTGCCTCATCAGACCTAAAATTATGTCAGTCCGTTGTCATTCCACATGTTAACAATATACATCATCCCCTCTACCCCCAGGGACTAAACCTAGACGTGGTAAGAGGGCTCAGTACCCTACTTGCCAGACGACCAATACTTGGGAAGTTCAGCTTTCTGGTTGAGGTGAGGGGAAGTCAATTAATCCACATAGAGGGATAGACGGACACAGGAAACCCTGGAGATCTTAGGGCATTAAGGAAAAATGGAAGAAGATTTAAAGGTAGATAGGAAGCCCTGTAGATCTTAGGACACTAAGGAAGAATAGAAGAGAGAAGAGAAGAATAGAGAATCTCTCAAAAGGGTAGAGAGAGCTCATAGCCTGGGAAGGCAATTTCTCTAGAAGAAAGAAACCATAAGCAAATATCTCGTAGGCTTGGATACGGAGAGGTGGCATACCCACTGCCAAGATTTCGTTGAGAGGGGCTGGTTACTCGTCTAGGGGAGAAATTCAAACTCGTTATCCTCAAAGACAGAAGGAAAAAGGACAGATTAGCTCGATGATGACTCGAACGAGGGAAAAGTTAAACAAACAGACATTAAGAATAAATTGACAGTGGCCACACGTAAAATAATAGGACTAACATATAACGGAGGAAAAGTGTAAAAATAATTAAATAAGATGGATATTAATATTGCCATACTCCGAAACAAAAAAGAAACTGAGAGGAACCAAAGACTTGGACCTTTACACAAGGTTTTTTTAGGGGAGTTACCCAAAAGCAAAAGAGCTTCTTGGGGGATTGCAATGATCTTAAAAATATATTTAGACAGAAGATATAAAACTATAATTATGTTACAGACAGAATAATAAACGTACGAATAAAAGTTCATAGAGGATATCTTACTGTGATAGGTTTATATGCACCGGAGGATGGAAGGAAGGAAAGAAGACACTAAAGATAAAAAACTCTTCAAAACGATATAGATAAGGTAAACAAAAATAATTATACCACAGTAGCTGGAGATCTAAAGGCTCGAGTGGGAAATGAACCAGTTAAGAACATAATGGGAATTAATGAAGAACAAACCAAAAATAAATATGGTAAAAGTATAATAAATTTTGCTACGAGTAATGCATTAAGAAGCACAAATAGTTATTTCAGGTATAAAAATATTCATAAATTATATAGACAGCAAGAGGCTATAAATCAATAATAAATTACATATTAGTAAAACAGAAAATGGTAATAGATGAACAAGATATACGAGTTTATCGAGGACCGGGTATAAGTTCTGACCATTTCATGCTAATAGCAAAGATCAATATCCTCAGAAAATGGGCAAAGAGGAAAAAGAAATTGTCGGAAAATACCAATACTTTGAAATAAATCTACTCCAAGAAGGAGACTATACTACTTAAGGATAAATAAATATCTGGATCAACGCGCAATGAGTTTGGAAGTAGAAGAGGAATGGAAAGAAAAGCAAGAAGTAATAATTAAAGCTGTTGTGGCAGTAGTAGCAATTAAAGAACAAGAACCAGAGGATTAAAAATACATGGAATGAAGATATAGAAAAAATAATTAAATATAAGAAAAAGGCTTGTTTAAGATGACTGAATACGAAAGTGGACGTAGACAATATAAAACACACAAATTAAGTCCTAAATGTAAAAGGGAAGCAAAGATGCTTCAAAATGATAGTTGTAATATGAACATTATTAATAAAGAACGAAAAATATATGAGAATTCAAGTACAGCTTGTAAAACAATGAAACATCTCAACAGGGAGGAGAAAGATGCAGAAAAAATAAATAATATACCTGAGAAAACTTGGTTAGAACATTATAAAAATTTGTGGTACTCAGTATCTGAAGTGGGGGAAAAAAGACTACATGCGATGGCAGAAACACAATCTGTGGTCCACTAGACCCTTTGACGATGGAAGAATTAGAATTAGCTAAGATAAAAGAAGAGTACAGATACAGATGGTATAAATGTGGAACTTCTGAAATATTTCACACAAGAGATGAAATAATGGTTTTAGAGAGTTTTAAAGGCATTTTGGACGAGCCATCAAATACCAGGTACATGGAAAGTAGCTCTAGTATATACAAAATTTAAAAAATTAGTTCACACAAAATGTGATAAAAAGGTGGCATAAGCCTATTGAATGCTTCATACAAAATACATACAAAGATAATGACAGGTCATGTACGGACTGCGTGTTTATCCTCAAACTAATCATAACAAAAAAACAGGAATTTAACCTACAAACACATATTTTGTTCACAGATTATGCTAAAGTTTTTGATATGGTGCGGGGAAAGAAACTATGGGAAATAAGTAAGGAAAGTGCTATGCCCAGTATTTAGTAAGGCATCTAGAAACATTATATGAAGAGACCACAATTTGTGGTACTAAAGAAACTAAGGAAAAGGAAATTTTAAACCAAGGCGTAATACAGAGGTGTCCATCGTGACCATGCTTATTAAAAATATATATCGTTGCAGACGTAACATAATTGCATAGTCAATTAAAGAATTATTTTAAAATATAGTATTTTAAATTAAACACATTTCTTTTTGCGTTCGATTAAGTCATCCTCTCATTTTCTGAAGATGTACTACAAAAAGCAGTAAACGAATTACAAATAGATACAAAAGAGTTTAATTTAAAAATATCAACCGCTAAATCTAAGGTAATCGTTTCAAAGGTAAATTTTTAGTTAGAACGAAGATATAATTAAACAGGTGTATAATTTAACAAGTTAATAGTATTAATTATTTATGTTGTTCAAACTTGTACGACGAGAATAGCGATTTTGAACAAAAAATAGTCAAATTTCAGTTTACACTTGGCACTATCTATAGAATGCTTACAAATAAAACTAGGATAGAAACTATGTTAAGATTTTTAAGTATTAGCAGCCTCAATGTTTACTTCCTAAGAAGAACGTTGGGATATTGCCTAAAATACCACATCCGTAATGTTGATATAAAGGAACAATAAAAGATTTTCAATTTGCAAGAGAAAATAGATTTCTTAAAACAACACTGGAACGAACATATAGACAGGATGAACCAAACTAGATTGACAAAACAAGAAAGACGGTATGCACCAATGGGAAGACGAGTCTTTGAGGCGGAGCAGAATTTTAAGCCTATCACTGAATTATAAGAAGAACAATATACTCACAAAACTCGTCACGCCTATCTGGATCGCCTTCGTTCAGTGTCAAGTAACATTGCAATGTAGGACCTCCAACTTACTTGCTCTGACATGCGATGGACACTTAATTTGCTGACACCTGCTCACGCGCAACTTGCCGTAGAGGCTTGTACTTACCAGGGGAACGTGAGAACATCTCAAACACAGGCCGTACACTTCCTTGGTCCATTGTCGCTCTCTTCCTGCCGCACCATACTTTCTTCACATCACACACAATTCCCTCCCCATAAAAGTTGTCACGTAATCGTCATTGTGACATCTGAAGGCGGTGGAGTATCGAATTTTGTTTACCGTCGTCTCTTCACCTCAATCGTATTCTCACTTTCACAATAACACTGTAAAATCCACTTACTTTGCTCGAAAAAAAAAACTTTGCCACGTCCCTCGTTTTCTCTACGGTCGTAGTATTTGCTGCTAGTGACTGCAAACGGAACTGACAACACTGGAATTGCTACACACGCTCGCAAACACCCAACCTTGCAGCATATGATACACACAGTCCCATCAGACTGTCTTTAATAATTCCTCTATTATTAATTTCAAAAGTGTGTGTTAATTTGGGACATTCCGTGTAATTCCGTGTAAAATCAGAAGCTCGTTTGCAATATAAAAATACACAACTTTATAAACGCTTTACATATTTAATCTTTACACAAAATTATTGATATTACTACACCACAAACTTTGAAACAAATTTCTCAGTAACAGTTTTTTCGTTTGCAGCAATATTAGTATTTTTTTTCTGTGCGTGACTTTGAAAGAATTTTGGTATTTGAGGCACGAGCTTTTAAAAAGCGCTTGCTTAGTTTGCAGGCTTGTTATCGGGGTCCGCGAGAAATTTGTGCGATCGCAGCTGTTGAAGTGAAGCGCGTTATAATGTTCTGGAGGCCCTGGTAGGCCGCCTCAATTTTACCCAGTATTTCCTCTATAGTTAACGATGGTTAACTAGTGTTTCAAGTTTGAACGAGTACGTTTCCTTGGATGTTTGTAACATTGCGTCCCTGTATTGTCTGGGTTCTTTGTGATTTATTTAAATTGTTCAGGGTACACACTGACCCTCGTGGTCACTCCATCCATAAGCTCCAAGACGTCACGAGTTACTTCGAACGCTACGTTTACGTCTCAGCTTGCCGGGCACGTCAGGGCCATATTCGGTTGAGTGGGGCGGGCAAGGCCTAGTAGAGAATTTGGAGCCACTGGTGCTGAAAAATGCGCCCCTCCTTAAAGCATTCTTCTGAAATCAATTTTGACTGTTGCTCCCTTGTCACATATTTTGAAACAATACTTACATTAGAATATATATATTACTATTTAATATTTTCACTTATGAAGGCCTACATTTTTAGCAACTATACTAAAGTATGCATTTTATAACCTTGAAATGACTAAAACAAATGTTGGGATGATGTTGTAAAAGATGCATATCATTAAATTACCAAAAAACTAAAATTTATGTTGTTATGTATTGGTGCACCTATGGGATGATTTCCTATCCTGGACGGAACAAATACTGCATTATGGAAAAACTGTCATTATTCTCTGCTGTGTTTTGAAGGAGGTTAGGTGTTATCTATCGTCCCTTGTTTCTGACCCTGTTAAAGTAAGTGGGGAAGCAGGAGGGGGTGGAGCAATTGTGACGGGTTTTGATGGAATGCCGTTACACAATCATATGAATGTATATAATTTAAGTGTATCATATTTAACATTTTAAACCGCATATACCGAACTCTTTGGTGAATAACTGGCAATTTTATACTGCCTAGCAAACCGTTACTTCAAATATATAAACTTATTTATGGTCATAATTTAAACACCACAAAATGCGATAGTGGGTAAAAAAAAAAATATTGAGATTCCGATAAATTGTTGTTAATATTTTATATAAACAGAGACATTAGGAAATGGAAAAACAGATACAAGCTCTCAATAAAATTTATTAAAACTAAAAATTTTATGGATGAGAGTGAAAAGGCGATTAAGTTCAAAGAGATATAATAAATGTGGCAATGAATAGGATGTAGTTAGTACAAAAAATATAATAAAACATTTCTTGGAGCACGACAAGCAACCCCAACACATGGGGCAAAAAATGCAACACACGATTTTCAAGACTGTTCACGATAAAGTGAGCACTTTTGAAATCAACTTTAGAAAAAAAGTCACTGCCCATGCCTGTATATACTTCAACGAGCGCATTTAGTGACATGCGCCTGGTATAGTTGGTAACGATATATGGAAAGTAGTTCCACATCTTAACGTCGAATATAAAGTGTTAGGTAACCTTTTGTGATAGTTTAAATTATTTATTTCGGTTTTTGTTTTTTAATGCATCACATGTGTAAAAATTGGAAAATTAAAAAAATATTTACTTTTCTAATAATTTCACAGTTTCACTTCACAGAAGCATGATTAAAGTGACGAGGCCCATGGCAATGTTAATTTTACATAAGGCACAATAATACACAACGTGCATACAAGTAGATCTTAAGCAGGGCTTTCAAAAGTGCTCATTTTATCGTGAACAGCCTATAGTTATGTTGCACTTTAGGTTTCCCGTATTTTGTCGAGCTGTTAAAACAAATGGATCTTATTGTTCTTTTCGTTGCAATGAGATCTACGATCAAGCATTTTTATGAGAGTGTAAATCCAAATCAGGTTGTTACTTGGTCTGTGTCAATACATTGCAGTAAAAAAAATCAAAATCTTCGTTTCAGAAAGGATAGAGCAATTTGGTTCTATCTACAATTACACACACTAATAGTGGCGTAGAATGCTTCGAATTTTAAACACAAGTCGAAATCCTGTGTTTGGGAATACGCCACAACATTGTTATATCGATATTTTCCTGTAAAATATTGGGCTGAAATATTTAATATTTCTGTTCACAAATAAGCAAATATTATGTTTTTTTTTAAATACACAAAAATTTGTGACATTTTTGAAAAGAGAATATTCATTAAGATTTCACAAATGTTTTGAATCGACAGCCAGCATTACCAGTGAAGTAAAGTGGTAAGCAATGTTAATGATATAAATAATTAGTACATATTTGTTAACGAATTCCAAACGATGTTATATTTGTACGTTGAAAATATTTGTCGGCTGGACAGACATCGAAGCTGTTTACGTTGTGGAATAGGAGGAATAAAAATCCCAAAAGTTTTCTTGTTTTCTGAGGACATTCCAGCCAAGAGATTTATTATTCACAATAAAAATATGTAGGATGCTGATATCACAGACTGAGGCACCTTTATCTCTTTGTGGGTTTACTGTGACGTTTAAACGAACAAAGTTTTGCTGCGAATAGCTTTTGACTTACATTATGCCTGGGGCTAATAAAACTGAAAATAAAGAACACCATAGACGGAACGAGATCCTTCACAGGGGGAGCAAAAAGTCAGTTTATAGACAAGGGATATTAAGTCAAGTGGGGAGCAAAAGTCCGCTATATTTGTAAACATCACATTTTTTTTCTCGTACTTAAGAAAGCACAGCGCAATTGTTGTTGCTTGAATTTAATTACTGTATTGTATGTGATAACTAGAAGTAATTTTATGTAAAATATCATAAAAATTACCAAATATGTAGGTACATTTGCTTTTTTATCATAAAATCTTAATAAGAAAAGTAACGGTAAAACAGTATTAAGGTAAAGATATTCGTTTGTATATCATGATTATTTTTTCAGTAGGAGGACTTATTCTATAGCTTGCAAGATTTCCGCAATAAATGTGTTATTTGCACGTTATTGGAACAAATAAATTAAGCGTTATTGTGTAGAAAACACAGATTAATTTAGTCATTAATTTAGAATATCTTTGCTCACGGTGTCAAAGCTACCATTCGAAATAGAAGTTATTTTTTGTAAATGGGCAGTATTTTTAACTCATCATTTTGATAGGTGTATGGTTTAAATGAAAAATTTAAAAGCAAGTATTGAAAATTCACAACATTTACATAATTTGATTTTCAAACTTTAAAAATAAAATTTGGTTCTCCTGCAGTGCGAAATTAATACGGCCTTTTCTCAAAATAAGAGCATCACCTGTGCAATCTAAGAATAACGATACAGTGAATTTTGCCGACTATCCCTTCAAATAGAGCCTAAACCTAAACTTCATCATTCCCTACCCACCATAGCGACTACATTTTGGCACAGAGTATTATTGAAAAAGTTAATTTAATTGTAAGTAGTTTTGACACATACAACTTTGTTACATGGGGGTGTTCTGTTTAGGTTGCGTGCTTGGCAACCACGCTTATATCTGTCGCTGTCGCTTATATATACTCTGTCATGCGGTGAGCTCAGTTACGTACGCTACCAGTAGATACACTGAGTAATATATGTGGCCGTAGGAAGCGAATTTCTGTACCCACAACTCAAATACGTGGCAGCAATCAGCCTGGTTGTTGGTAAGTGTATAAATATTGTTAACGCAAATATAAGCTGTTCACGATAAAGTTAGCATTTTAAAGGCAGTGCTTAAAAGCTTCTTTCAGATTATTTGTATCTTTTCGCCGGTGTCTAATAAACACAGTGGATACATTTCAAATCTGTCGAAAGTTAACATCTGAGGCTACAATTAAATGTAAATTGTTGGTTGCCATGTTTGCTAGGAGGGCCTTAAAAAGCGCTCACTTTAAAAAGCTCTTACATCAAATTAATAGCAACAGAACTTATTGTGTTCCTGTATGTGAATGTGTCTGCAGTTCCTTCAGCAGAGATCACTGTCCCAACCGCTGAAAAGATAGTCCCCTCTACAGGATAACTTTAGCAATGTTTGGACTATCTCCATACTAAAGAGAACTGTAGAGTATAATGATGTTAGTAAATAAGTTTGGATGCGGCTACCGTGAAATCTGGTTGCATAACTGTTCTGTTGTCAACTCTCTGCTGATTTCCCTCGGTGTAATATCTCTTTATATGTCACGGGAGGAAGGTGGAAAAATGGGGTGGGGGACTGTGTTCTCTTAGAAAGCTGACAGTTTCGGGCGGCTTCCAAGGAGGTCTTGAGAGCCGATGAGGGTGAAATGAGGTGAGAACGGAGCAACGCCGGCATGCAGGGGCGGGGGAAACGGAAGATCCCCGAGAAAACCCGCCGACCAGCGGCATCGTCCAGCACGATTTCCCACTTGCGAAAATCCGGCAGTGACGCGGCCGGGGATTGAGCTCGGCTGGCCTTGGTGGGAGGCGAGCAGTCTAACCGTTCAGCCACCGTGGCCCCCTCTTGGAAAGAAACGGAACGATAGCTTCTCGTGCAACGGAAACGATGACATCAACCTTGTAACTGGGTAAAAAAAACTATCTTCATAAGATGAAAAGTTCTTCAATGGCTTCATTTCTCCTGTTATATTCTTTATATTCTATGCAAATACTGGACAGCTCCATACCAGCAACGTAGACGAGAATATATCGAATTATTTAGTGGCTATAAGTGTACGGATTATAGAAATGTATATTTGGCTACACAATCTTGTGTACTTTATATGATTCCTTCGCTGACATGTATTCTTCAATTTGTAATTATATTTTACGTAATGGGTTTTTGTTTTCGTCATAGGCCATGGCTGTGTAAAATGGCTTCCAGACAGGAAAGGAAATATAGTATCCTCATCCCTTATGTTTGTGAAGTTAATTATGTCGGCGAATACGTGTAATGCTGTCTATTTGCTAAAGGCGATGACAACACCATATACTTTTCTCTGAAAAAAAAATAAACACGGAAGATATCCGATATTAGCCTATAATTTAGTTAGTTAGTTGAGGGTTATAAGTATTGCTGATTGCAGAACACGTGTGGCCGCAAATATACACACATGCATATACGTACGTATAGTCGGTATAGGCTTTCATGTACATTTTTGAACTTAGCGGGAAATCATCCAGTCACGTATACGTGAAATGCTGAGGTTCTATTACTTTATGATTTAGACCTACCTGAAATTGCATTATACACAGTTCTCCGAATCAGTAACTTCGAGTTGAAGATATATGAGAAATTAAGTTAAAGCAGTAATTAACACCAGTCAATATCAATAACAGTTAAAAGTTAAAAAAAAAAAATTAAAATAAAAAGGCAGAAAAAGGAGTTGCCTGGCAATAATTTAAATGAAGTCAAAGAAGATTTTTTAAAACTTTTCTTGGGAACAAAAAGCGAGATCTATGCATGCCATAGAAAAACGAGATACATACATAATAGATATATAGATAGATAGATAGCGAAGAGCATAGAGAGTAGGTAGCGAGTACAGAAGAAAACAAAAAGTAACGAGACTAATAAGATACACATCAGAGGTCCTATTCCGTAACTTCAAATTGCTTAAAGATGATCAATGTTTCTTTAAGGCAGCGGCAGTCGTAATAACAGCTATTCTTAAAGGTCTTTGTAGTATTCTGTAATTTATCTCCCAAGCGTTGTCACTGCGAAGTGGTATAGTTCTCGCATTGTTCTCGGTTCTGTTTTTAGTTTTCACTCAGTCTGCTGAATTACGTCACTTTTATTTCCGGTTATTACCGTGATTCCGTTATCACAACTTAACGTTAGTTGTGTAATTAATAAGATAGTTATATTATTTTTCCGTCACAGTCGAGTATGGCAATTTTTAAAACTAGGGCCAAAATGTTGCGTGACTCTAATAGTATCAGGCCTTAAACTGATGCCAATAATTATTGACAAGAGTCCTTCACATTAAATTGGACCGTGTCAATAATATTCTCTCATACTTCCTTGTGGAGGTTCTGGAAAATGCGTACTGTCCAGGGATGTGTCTCAACTATATATATATATATATATATATATATATATATAATATTCGCGGTTTATTGGCACTTTTTCAATCAAGCCTTTCAAAAATTACCCCTTGCATGATGCGTGTGGTTGTTTTCTAAATATGCCATGTATCTCAAGCGTTTTATGCTTGTGTTAACGTAAAAAATACTCTATTTTCGGTTAATTGGAACTTTCACTTAAATTTTATCGATAAGTTATAATTTTTAATTTATAATTAATATTTATCAATAGGTACTGAGACAAAATAGGTTATGATAATGCCTATTAAAAATAGTTCTTACACAAAATGTTATCAAACCGAGTGCGCACGAATGCGGTGCGTTGTCAGTTTTTGTGTAATTTCCTAGATTCGGTTAATCTTTGTTTGCATGGGGCGGAGGAATATCCTGAGAGTAGAACTGTAACAGGGCTTCAGAAACGTTGGAAGTAACCGTGGATGGACTATAGATGAAAGAGGAGCCTCCGGTGTCTTAAAACGGAAGGCTCCGGCTAAGGGAACAGTCAAACTCTGTCATCAGACTATGCGAGAGACCTTAAAGATCTCACTACTCGTCTTTACCTACTCTCTCTCTGAACTTGTTCAACATACGCGAGTATATCAAGGCCTGTGTCAAAAACAGCAATATAAAAAGTAAAATGAATGAAATCTAAAAAGTAAATATATAAAAACTGCATAGTGTTAATTTATAAAGAGAAGAAAGTATCCGTTACTTTAAAAGTTTGGTCAGAGTACTAAAATACATCCCAGAGCGGAAACGAAAATTAAGAATTGACAAAAATAGAGACCGTAGTCTCAAAGGCAAGAGAATTTATAGGATGGAGAAAGAGAATGTGTATGAAAAGGGTTCCAAATATATGTAACGAGGAACTCAAATAATTATAAATGGATACAAATAAGCTTAAAAAAAGTCATCTAAAGCAGAGGGAAAAAATCAAAATATGAAGTGAAGTTTGCAGGATTGTCAGGTGACTAAAGAGAATGAAATAGAAGATTAATGTGATGTAGAAAATGATCTACAGAGAAGACTATGAAAAGAGATGTTATTGTTTAGTCTTTATATGAGGGCATTCTTGGTGAAGTACTGCTTTACAGACTACCGCCGTGCCATACAGATGTAATTATGCTGTAACTGTTTTCTTGCCAAGCCATAAGAAGTTACCAAATATGACCTCAGTATAAGCGAGCGTATTGGAACCCCAAACATCACTTGATTTCCTGTGAAATAACTATTATTTTGATCATTAGCCAGCAACTGAAGCCACATATGATAGCAGAAAAAAATATGCAAGCCGAAGCTGGATGACATTATGTTATCACTCATATTAAAAGTGCATCGCCAAAATATTTTCCATATATAACGAAAGCTGTGACTCACACAAGTTCCCCAGTTTTTTGGTCGTTTCTCTTCCAAGGGAGGCGCCTATCAGCAACCATTGCCGCTACACTGTTTACGAAATGGTTTCCTGGAAAACAGTCCAGAAACAAGGTCATTATTATAATTGCTGCGAGACGCATTTCTTAAAAGAGAAACGCCAAAACAGGAAAAATTATCATGGAATTCATACTTCATGTAACAAATCGCCTGTGGCGTGCCAAAGTTCGTAAGGAAAGGCGGTCTTAATAACGTTAGAAATATCAAAACTTAATTTCATAATTTATTTACATTGGTATACAAACTACACACAGTTATTACTTACAAAATACAACTGCCTATCCCTGCTATTCACAAGTAAAAATGTCATCGGTGAATGCAATATTTTATGCTCAGCTCAGTTGTGGTTCAGGTGTGTGGGACTGCTTGAGGTCCTATGGAAGTCTGTTGAGGAAGTCAGCATGTTAGCTGGTAGTGAAATTGTTTTGCGCTGCTAGCCTAAGGTGGGTTGACTTTGGTGGAATAGTTGAATTACAAGAGTTTTTAAGTAAGGTCGTGTAGATGCTTTAAGTAACATTCTAATTTATTGTTTCGCTAGTTGGTGATTTTTTAAGTAAATTCAGTTTGGTGTAACTTGTTCACTGCGGAGCCTTATTACGTTTCTGGATTTGCATTTTATTGAAGTTATGTTATTGTGTTGTGAACGCGGCAGCCTGAAAAGTTGATGGCTGTTTAGAAGGGCCTGCAAATGTTCGCGTTCATTGTAGAGTTTTATGCTTCTAACCCACATTATATTTTGGCCATTTAAGTCATTTGTGTTTGGTGCTATTTTCAACTAATCAGTAATAACTCAGATTTTTATAATAAGTTTTTATGTGTGTGAAATCGTCAATTTTAGCTGGATCGGGCTTTCGATAGGTTCGTTTGGATGCCCCGATCCATGCAGGTGTTTTAATATGTTAAAAGTGTTATTTATTATATTTTAATTGAGTTCTCCATTTCCTCAGCCTTATTGTTTTTTTGAAGATGTGTGTTCATTAAAATATAGAGGCTGGTTTAATTTTGTCAGTATATCAATCAAGCCAAATTTTGGAGAAAAGTATAGTAAAATTTAAATGTTCTATATTGTTTTTATTTGGATCCCGCCTTTAACGGTCCTGCGGGATGCACGGAAGTTCGTTTTAATACGTAATATTTTAATTTATGAATGTTTTCTTGAATATTGTTCTTCTTCAGAGTTCGTTGAAATAAAATACAGTTTAGAAATAAATTTTGCGAGTCCAATTAATCTTGCGGCGATAAATACGCCACATATCGATAAAACTAAGTCGTGCGGCGAGGTATTTAACAGTGCGGTGGTAGAGAGTGATGTTATCAGTTAGCAGTGTCACGTGGTTTCCCCTCCCTCCAGTGGTAGGTGCTCGCGAGAACACTCCCCACCCCCCCTCCCCGCTTCTATACCATCCCTACGCCAAAGCAGCACGAATATTATTTTCTCATTTGAACCTCACTATAACTAGCCTGCGTCGTCGCTGATTGCCATTCAAAACTTCAGATATCGAAGTACGCCGCGGCTTCTGTAGCTGAGATGACTTGGCTTAGAACGTTCTTCGCGCCCCGAGTCGCGCCAATTCAGGTTTACTGGGAAACCGGAGGGAATGGTCCCATAGCGCCACTTCCCTCACCAGGGTGTTGCTTGCACCACCCTGGATGAAGCCAGCACCAACTGAAGACTCCCTAATACAGCACCCTCTTTCTAATAGTCTTTCATCTCTACTAATAAAGTACGATAAACAACTTCCGGTTACTACCAAGCGCAATGCACTATCGCAACTGATAACAACATCCTGTTACATGCAACACACACACAAGTGCAGACATGTTGACCAA
Source organism: Dryococelus australis (assembly GCA_029891345.1). NCBI lineage: Eukaryota > Metazoa > Arthropoda > Insecta > Phasmatodea > Phasmatidae > Dryococelus > Dryococelus australis. Next base: position 120,487,876 of record CM057000.1, on the reverse strand, counting down.
CATGAACATTTGATCCACAAACTTTACAAACATAATTACTTTTTTCGGGTATGTTAAAGGGATCACATCGAGAGGAAAAGAGGGGGAATAAATTTAACTCTTCTTGCATGTCTTTTGTCAATGTAATGTTATTTAAATATATTTATGTATACCATGTTGGACGCTTTCCTAAGGAAGCTCCATAAATTTCGCTATTAATTCTACTAATAGGATTTTTGAAGGGTGCACTTTTTGAGTTTTCTAATGTGATGTCCTTGACGTGTATTTATATTACTCCGTATATTTAATAGCATAAAATAAATGTTCAAATATTTTCCCCTCAATACACCCTCCTTTTAAATATAAAGGAAAGGAATATAAAAAACACGAAAAAAAATTCTGCAGTATATTTTGTACCTGCAAAACATTTAATTACAAATATAAAATACATACATTATAATCAAGGATTTAAAATAAAAAATACATAACGCATAATCAAAAATAAAAAATACATAACACATAATCACGGATTTAAAATTAAAAAAATACACAACACGTAATCACGGATTCAAAAACAATTCCACATGACCAAGAATATGCATGTCGCCAGTAGTACCAACTAATTTCCGATAGAACCAAATCTGATCACTAAGTTCAATCTTCATCTTCTTACGTTAATACATAGACACATTACCAAAAACACTAATTACAACAGTACTGTCTCCCTTGCCCTCATGAACTGGAAAAATCTTCCAGAAGATTATCGTGTTCGGATCAATCTCACTAATATCCTTTGGTGCAGGCTCCTTCTCGACGTGAGACCTTCTGAAGAAACACTTTACCAACAAACCACTGCCAGCTTTAGCAGTTATTCCTTGAATACCAAAATGGTACGGAAAAGACAACAAAATATAACTCTCTTCTATATCAATGATCTTAACTGTCCAATAGCTATCATATTTATTGACATTCTGAGTAAAAGACACAATATTACGATAAACCTTCCTCGGGTAGTAACCAGAAGAACGAATTCGCCTCCGATCCATGTCAGGATGAAATCTGCAAAAACATAATCAATACTGTTAATAATTTCAATAATTCATATAATATGCATAAAGTAATTATGTTTGTTAAGTTTGTGGATCAAATGTTTATGTTGGGCAACATGTTTGCACTTGCGTGTGTGTGTGTTGTATGTAACAGGGTGTTGTTATCAGTTGCGATAGTGCATTGCGCTTGGTTGTAACCGGAAGATGTTTATCGCCCGGAAGTGGCAGCTTGGTGGGGCCCGCAAGTACATCCGGTGATAAGGTTCCAGCACATAGCGGCAGCGTATAGAGATACGGAGAGCTGCCGCGGAGCTTCCCATTCGCATGATAAATGCCGAGCGAGTAGGTTAAAGTAGTAGGTGCGAGCTGTTCCTGCACTTTTCTGTTTTCGGTTTTCTTGTGTTCTTACCTTGTTTTGAGGTATGTATCTGTGTTCATTAATAGTTTAATTCCTTTCTGCATATTATATTAATTTTTACGATTATTTATAGTATTGATTATGTGTTTTCGCAGATTTTATCCTGACATGAATCAGAGGCGAATCCGTTCTTCTGGGTATTACCCGAGAAAGGTTTATCGTAATATTGTGTCTTTTACTAAGGTTGAGAATAAAGATGATAGGTCTTGGACAGTTAAGATCCTTGATATAGAAGAGAGTTATATTTTGTTGTCTTTTTTGTACTGTTTTGGTCTTCAAGGCATAACTGCTAAAGCTGGCAGCGGTTTGTTGGAAATGTGTTTCTTCAGAAGTTCTCATCTCGAGAAGGAGCCTGCACCAAAGGATATTAGCGTGGGTTTCTACGTTGTCTTTGACGGTTTTTCCCAGTCTTTCCTTAGTTATAGTCTTAACTATAGGTACACTCGGGGAGATAGTTATGGCCCCAATCGCTGGCCATGGCTGCCCAATCCCTCTCTGCCCCGATGCATGTCTCCTTGCATGATTTCCTTTCCTTGTTGGCTTAAGGGGTTAGCCCTGAGACGCAATAAGATCCTGCCCTACCCACCGGGCTTTCACTTAACACTTAGTAATAGGGTGGCAAAAAAAAATCGAGTCGCGTTGAGGGAGGCGATGACCAGAAAATTCGCGCGAAAACTAGCAAGTCGCTGACTCTTCCAGGAGATGGGAGTGACGTCAGTCGTGGAGGCGTAATTGTGGCTCGTGTGATGGCTACCCCTCTTCCCACCAGGAACCGATGGCATTGTCCTGGGGAGTATACAAATATGCTTCCGAAGCTTCCGAAGCTAAATAGACCAATTGTCGCGCCCCAAACAATGGGTTTCGTTGCAAGACAACAACTCAAACTTTATATATTACTACGAGCGCGTGGATGTGTTAAAGTTAGATTTAAATAATCACCCTTGAAATTTCGTTTAAGTTAAAATTGTTCTGGATTAGGGCTGTTCCCATTATTCATTGGGTAGGTTGAACTTGAGAACGAATATTTACTTCATTATCTTAGCCGATATTCTTAGCTCACAAAGTAAATAGCAAAGAAAAGATGTTAGCATGGTGTATTTATATTAACACATATACTTATGTGGGTATAAATGATCGTCACTATAATGATAAACGTAATGTAGAATATTTAAATTCCTTGAATGCATGGAGGAGGCTTCTATGGCCCATTTAGTTTAAAAATTAGTGGGAAGAAAAGAAATACATAGAAATATGATCGTTCGGGAATCAAAAACAATGATGTAAACTGAATAAAAACACGTTAGAATCTGTAATTAAAGGTATTATTGTCCGTATTCGCTCTATCTAATATCTAAGAACAAGACCTTATGAATAACTTTGTGCCTTAGATTTTTATAATAGTACATATAACAAATTTTTGAACTGTCAGTTCACTTTGCTGAAATCAAAGAGCAGGGCACTGACAGAGTTACTGCGCTGTGGCCACGAACCAATTTCCTGTTGTTTTTTTCCCACGTGATCGTTGCTTAATTCCTACCAGGAGCAAGAAAAAAGGATGGTGTTTACGGGGTGTGGATGCGCTGAGAAGAACAGCATGCTGGGAGCGGATATTGCTTGTCCCGCGAGGATGCTGGCTTCTGTTCCACCTTGCAGTAAATTTTACGAGTGTAGTTCCGTCCCTGAGGACCACCATTTCCGTGCCGTGTATCGCGGATACAGTGATTCTCTCGGGGAAATTTAACTTGCACAAGACTCAATAGAAAGGTACATTTAATGCACGTTGTTTGCTTAAATCCACACTGAAACATCTCTGCATACATAAACGCAATTTCACGCCTTGCCGCTGTTAAATACTTTGCGATTTACTAACGCCAGGGTAAAATAAGATGTGGCTTCGCCACAGTAATTATAGGATGCACTCTACATATAGGCTGTTCACGGTAAAGTGAGCACTTTTTAAGGCCCTTCTAAATTTTTCGTTTCATCCTATTTCCATCTTCTTGCTGCTATTTAATATAAACATTGCAATGTGGCGAATAAATACAGTGTATAAATTTCACCACCCTCAAAATTTAATGCCTGATGCTGCAATAAGATATATTTATTAGTGGTTAAAGCCTGTCAGCAGGGCCTTAAAAAGTTCTCACTTTACCGTGAACAGCCTATACTAACTAATATCTTGAGCGGTGATTGTGACGTAATAGAATGCGTATACACGTTTACGGAATTATATTTTATGTCTAGCGGTTACGCTGTGGTCACTGTTAATGACGCTATTAACGACGAAATAAACTGATTTATATAAATTCCGTTATTGTTTTTCTCTTAGCGAAAAGAAACCAACTATTACTGTGGTAAGACGTTAATATACATAAGTGCAAATTGAAAAAAAAAATACAAGTTAACAGACGACGAGTTAAAGGCATATTAAGTATAAGAACTGTTACACTTCAGAAAATTTTCGAACACGGAGGTCCGCTAGTTGAAAGGGAATTTCGAGAATGGGGGATTAGACACGATTAAGTAAGGTAATGTAATATACAGTGCTGTTAGAAGGTGAAAATCGTTCATGCATAATTATTCCTCAGAGTCAGAGTCCGAAATTCCATTGTCAAGCTAAAAATCTGTAACTTTAAACCCGAATCAGTGCCGTTACTCACTGACATACTAGTTTACTGACTGTCAGATAATGAGCGGTTAACAAATGGAGGATCAGTCGAATGAACAGTAGATTAAATAAGTGTAGAGTGTGCATGCCAGTTGCGCACACCAAATTTCCGTGTTCCAGCACTGAACGACTTACTAATGGACTGTAAAAACCATTGATTTAGACTAAGGTCCGCCCACTGTTTACTTAAATATGCGCTTTGATATGCCAGTACATTACTGATTAGGTTTCAGTGCAAATACGACGTAACAACGTCGCACACGATGTTATTTTTCTTAGAAACGCGGGTTTGATGTCAAAACAAAATATAGCATTGTTTTTTAAACACGCGAATTTTACAGTGTTTATGGCAGTTGAGGGATGGCTGAAAAAAAAAAAACCTTAGTGACAAAATCACATTTTGAGATAATGGCAGGTAAAGAGTTGAGATCAGAGATTTGGACGGTTCTTTACAACGATCTTGAGAGTCTATGAGGGTGAAATTAGGTGAGAATTGAGCAGCACTGGAATGCAAAGGCGGGGCAAACGCTGGTCGGTATCGTCTGGCATGACTCCCACTTGCAAAAAACCGGGAGTGACCCGTTCGGGAATCGAACCCGGTTCGCCTTGGTGGGAGGCGTGCAGTCTAACCGCTAAGCCACCGTAGGCCCCCAGGCAGGTAAAGTGAATTGTATTGTTTGGAACACAAACATCATGGCTTTCCTTCAATACAACATGAAAAGTAACATAAATTACAGGAACAATTTCTACTTACAACAAACAAAGACAATAATGGAACAGTTGTTCAATAATATAGTAGTACAACAACGTAGGTGCAGGACAAATTCGTAACTTGAAGATTCGCGCTATTCGTACCAGATTTTGCGTGCGATATCTATGGACAATAAGGAACATGACTTAAAATTATCTTAAATATACGGAATGAGATGCTCTGAGCAGGGGGAGCTACTCTAATACAGCAAAGATCACCATTCAACAATGGAGTTCAACCGCACAAATAATCAGTAGGCTGCCGCTGTTGCCGAGTCTTTCGCAGTGGAACTATTTTTACTAGTTTAAATTATCTGTCGCCACAATCACTGCGTAATCTAGCCATGGCATCTTCACACGTTTTGAATCAAACCATGGAAACAATAACATATGTACAACAACGTTTGTTTGGTCGCGTCTCAAGATTTCGGCCGGGAATATCATAGCCACACTGCTGTGTGGTTTGTTTTTCAAGTTTCCAAATGTCCCTCGTGATGTTATTTGTTAGGTTTATTCCCCTCCCCGTGCAATATTAACCTCGATAACTGAGGACAGGTTACTGGTCTGTTTTCGCAAGTCATAAAAACGGCGCGTGCATTGTTGTGACGTATTGCAACGAGCTACTACTGCCGGTCTATTTGGCATGCCGTAAGTACTGTAAGACATCCAATATCTTCAGCAAGTAGTCGTGACATACTACATACACGAGAAATAGAACGTATTCTAGTAAACAACATAATCCTCTTCCTTGTTTTTATTAACATGTAAGAACATTGGGATAGAGGTTGTAATTTCGTCTTTTCACACTACAATACGTTTTTACTTTCATAAGATAACTGAAAAAGTAAGTAAATTAAGCTTTATTAGAATGAAATGTTACTTCAAGGACATGTTAAAGTTGTAAAAATTGTCTGCAGCTCTTTTAGAGCACGTGAATGCCAACCACTCAGTTCAAATGTTGAAACTAGACAGCAGAAAAGCCACACCTGTAGTCTAAAAAATTTAGATAAATAAGTAAAAATGGTTGCTAGATCTACATTTAATCTACGCAGCTACATATATATTTTTTTTCTTTTATTCAGCAGAATCTCGAGAATCTCGCCAAAAATTAAACAAATTAATATGTAAGATATGTAAAATAATACAAATATCATAAAACTAAATAATGATCAACTTTGCCTGTAGTATTTCGTAATGCAGATACTTTTTTTTTTTTTTTTTTTTCTGTCCAACGTTATTTTAATGCACGGTACTTTAGATACGTGCATGGTGCTTTGAGGCAAGTTAAGAATATTTTGTATTAATTTTTATATAGTTAATGGAAAGTTTGTTGTGGAAAACAGCATTTTAAAAGTGGGAAAAAAGTGTTTCCTGAAAATCTTTCCTTTGTTTTGCACCTAGGAAAAGATTCTAAATGTCAGTGAAATCAATTGCTATACATTTCACCAAGTGCACGTACCATAATTATCGCCTTAACGTACACATTAATACTTCATTTCAAGTCTCTAAAGGGAAAATTTTTGGTGGAAACATATTAACGAGTTTATTACAATAACATACTCTTTGGAACCTAAGGAAAGGATTATATGACACGAGAAACAACCAGATATAAAATAGCTGGTGTGTTAGCATCAACAAACAGCATTTCCCATGCGTGACGGGTTATCACATTTTTCCGTACAAAGTTTCAACCTTCAAGAATAATCGCCGAAATCATAATGCCTGGTTATCAAATGGGGCCCTCTCGCTTATAGCTGCAGAGCGGGTCAGACAAGAGCTGGCACGAGGGGATGGCATGAGGCGCGGCCATCGGCCCCTCTCATCACCCTCCTTCGCCCGCTCCAGCAGACGAATTCTCTGCCACAGGGCACGGCGGCGGTTTGAACTGACCAATAGGAAGAGATCGAAGGAACAAGTTCTTCTAGAGTTCACGAATTCTGTATAAATAGACATTTTCGGGGCTTATGGAATACACGGAGAACCGGGCTTTGGGGACAAACATTTAGGGAGATTTTCCTCCTTTTGTATTAGCTATGAGGGAGGTGTGACGTAAGAAGGGAGAAATCATCAAATATATGTACCTTTATACGTGTATGTTTTAGCTGTTTTTTTTAGTGGAGTTTGGAGATAATTGACAAAACAAATGTTAAAGATTTTCCAAATTTAAAGTTGTGTGTAATAACATTGTTGGTTATAGATAGTTTTTGCAGCATCACTGAATTATATAAAGTTTAGAAAAATTGATTTTATTGGGGTTCTCCTTCACACACCATACTTTTTATATATTGTTCACCGCCTCCTGACCGTTTCTTTTCTCTGCCTGAAGTACAAATTAAAATGGTTAAGTATAAAATCCCAAAGCCTGAAGAGAGGGAAGGACGCATGTCCCCTGCCTCATGCTTCGGTGACTATCCGTTGCACAGGTAAAGGAGATGTCCATGTTGATGCTAGTTTGTAGACTTGCACAGCACTGGCCATGATATCACCAATTCTGCAACATGTCAGGCGTGAGCGAGCATACTCGTGATAGTATGTTAATGAGTTAATATATCTTACATTAGACGTGTAGAAACGTCATCTTTTCCTTCGCGCTCTGTCTTGGCGAGACCACCATACGAACAACACGTCTCAGGCAAGACGTATTACACAGAATGATCCATAATCGATTCTATGATTCTTTAGAAAATGTTAACTCTCTTGGACAGTTTATACCAAGAAGTTTCGGAAAGGGTGTTGCGAAATTACATTACACTGTAGGCTCCCAAACTAATACAAAAGAGCAATGACAAAGTTTTTTCCTGACTAAGCGAAATAAAAAAAAGCAACAGCAATTATGCTTGTCGCCTTAAAAGAAAAAACCTTATAGACGTGATGTGACGAAACCCCTAAGGGCAATAAAATTTGCTTAAAGACGAAAAGTGTGATAGAATAAACTTTGTATATTTCATTAGCCATATACAAATAACTATTTTGTCATCTGAAACCAAGCTTCCTATCTACATATCATTTATTTCGTGGACCAAGGAACGAAATCCAGCGCGTAATATACATAAAGAGTTTGTTACAATTAGTGTTGCAGAGAGTTTACTCAGTTGTAGTTTTTAGAGTAAAATTTCGTGCCTGGATTTTTTATCGATGATTAATTTACTATCAAAATGTCAGCTATTTCGATCTGAAAACAACTGACATTTACCACGAGATAATTTAAACCACACCAGCTTTGCATTAAATCTCGCGAAAAAGGGATGGGTGCAATCAATTTCGAAATATGTGTCTGGCAGAAATGGTAGTCGCAAAGAACTGGGAGAGCTGCAAATAGGCTAAGGATAAACAGTTGCGGGCATTCGCAAAGATCCACGAGTGTCGCACTGCGTATATGAGGAGAACGGGGCGTGCGTTGTTTTAAATTACTTGTTTCGCTTTATGAGTGTATTCTGCACGTTTAGAATCTGTGTCTTGGTTGCGGAATTATGTATGCGGGAGCACGTGTTTCTAGGTATAGGCTGTTCACTGTAAAATGAGCACTTTTCAAGGCCCTGCTTAACATCTACTTGTATGTACGTTGTGTTATGTAAGATTTGCATTGTCATGGGTCTCATCACTTTATTCATGCGTAGGACAAGTGAAACTGTGATGTCATTAGAAAAGTATACCTGTAACAAATCTTCTCATTTTTACACTTTGATGCATAAAAAAAAAACAGGAAGCGAAATAAATAATTTAAATGATCACAAACGGTCACCTAACATCTTTTATTCGACTTCAGATACAGAACTACTTCCCGTCCATCGTTACCAACTTTACTGGGCGTATGTCACTTAGGGCGCCCGTTAAAATATATGCAGGCAGGAGCAGTGACTTTTTTCGAATGTTGATTTCAAAAGTGCTCACTTTATCGTGAACAGCCTTTATCCGTCCATACGTATATTTATTAAGCGTGCACACATGTGATCCCACATTCGAAATATTAGAAAATAATCCTAAGTAAGTACTTCCCTTGGTATAAATTATTGTATTTTTCCAGTCTTTGTCATTATATTCCCATCTATTCCTGACAGACTCAGGTGATAAAGAAGACTGTACTCGAGATACACACAATGCAATCATATTGTTCTTAATGGCGGACAAATGCAAAGCTTTATCTCCACGTCTTTATTACACAGGTTCTTCGTAGTCTTTTGTTTACATGCACCATGGCTTCCTCAGAGCCTTAGTGTATTTGCTGCATGGAGCATGCAATGAAACTCGCCCTGTGCCGCCATGAAGTTCGCGAGTCTAAAAAGAGCTTGGTTTCGCTTATACCCGGGACCAGTTGATGTGAATGTAATAAATGTAGATTTCACCCAATAAAAAAAAATGTAGTTTAGACATAATTGCGAGTTTCATTTATACCTTGTTTGTCTTTAAAAAAAAAAAAAGTCATAATTTGGTCCGACGTATTTGATTTTCGTCTCTTGAAGCACTCGCGCATTCGTTAAGTATGATCTTGTGTGTTTCTCTACTCCGCCACGTTTTAAAACCCTCTTCTCTTTGCGCCGAAACTTCTCATGAATAATTCTGACTTAGTGACACACGCAAGATTCACTATGAGCGATGTTTTCTAGCCATATTCCCGCAGACAAAAAATTAATGTTCGTGGGCAGTACCTAGCCAGTAGTAACAATCCTGAAAACTACCGTGTCTCTGTATAAAAATATGCCAATAAATATAATACTCGAAAATGGAAGATATTTAAAAATTATTCCATTTATCAGGTGTTTTTGTAACACAATTAAATTTTGTCAAGGCAGCATACCACAACGATAGCACGCTGGGATGTTACTAATTATTTGTTAACATTGATTTCCCTTCTTAACTCCCGTTGTTGGATGTTGCACAAAAATTGGCGACTGTTTATTTGCCATGAAGTTTTATAACTTGACTTTTCAGGTGCTTACAAAAATTTTGAGAAGTGAATTTTCCGTGATTAGAACTGCTCGTTATGTTAACATCACTTTACTCCAGTAAAAAATTTCTCCCTATTTTTTAACGTGTTGTCTCGGCGAATAGCTAAATATCCTTAACATGTTATCAATTGCCACAGTCGAATTTTTTTAGTTTGTCGATCGCGGTTTTTCCAATTCAATGCAGGGATTATTTGAATCGAAATTATGGCATATACTTGCATGTTCACAACTTGTTACCTAACTTCGTGAAATTTAGAATGTTCCCACCGATTGATGAGCAATTTGTATGTGAAGCTAGCTACCGAAGTAAAATTCACCTTATTTAGTTACTATAGGCTGATCGCAGTCAATTGAGCGTTGTTGAAATCAACGTTTGAAAAATTCCATTTTCCTTAAGGCTGTTCACGGTAAAATGAGCATTTATGAAAGCCCTGATGAAGATATTTTTGTATGCACGACGTGTATTCTTCCGCCTTAAATAAAATTAACATTGCCGTGGGTCTCATCACTTCATTCATGCGTCGTTCATGTGAAACTATGAAATCTTGGGAAAGTAAGTACTTTACAAATCTGCTAATTATTTCACTTCAATAAATTACAAAAATCGAAGAAATTATTTTTTAAGATATTACAAATGGTAATTTAACACTTTTTATTCGACGTTAAGAAATGGAACTACTTTCAATCCATCGTTACCAACTTTACTGAGCGCAAGTCACTCAGTGCGCAAGTTAAAATATATGCAGGTAGGAGCAGTGAAATTTTTCTAAGGTTGGTTTCCAAAAAGTGCTCACTTTACCGTGAACAGCCCTTCATTGAATATATTTCAAAGGGTGCACTGAATGGCTAGCGTCCAGTAAAGCTGTTAACGGCCGAAGGAAAATAGTTCCAGATACTAAAGTTGAATTAAATGGGCTATGTAAACATTTCTTAATGCTTGAACATATTTCTTTTGATTTTAGTTTTCTTTAAAATATATCAGGTTAAGAATAAGCACAGTTGTAAAATATTTACTTAGCTAATAATTTCACACTATCATTTGGCTAACGCATGAATAAAGTGATTAAAACCATTACAGCATTAATTTTACATATAGAGGAAGGATATATCGTGCATATACATAGATATTAAGCAGAGCTTTCAAAAGTGCTCAGTTTACCGTGAACGGCTCAATCTTAGTAAAATATTTTACACTCCGAATTAGGATTTACTAATTTCATTGAAATTCTTGACCTCGCGTATAATTAGTAGAAATGAAACAAATATTATATATAACGTGTACCAGAATTAATGTACCAAACTCCGCAGGAGGTGATTCATTGATGAAAATAAAGCTAGGTATACATTGACAACATCATAATGTAGTGAACATTAAGGGAGGTAGGTGGTGTTGAAAATCGAATTTTGAAATGCAAAAATATAAACACTAAAGGAAGTTCTTGAGATGGAGCAACCAAAATCAGAATGGTGTGTTTCGCAAATCGGATATCGCAAATCTGTGTAAATATGGTTGGTCAAATTGTCCCCGTCAATTGCGCAAGTAGTCACCCTATTTTCGCAAGGAACGGTAGGACACTAGGCGGTAAAGAAAAAGTCGAGGCACATTGAAGGCGAAATGTCCTGTTGTCGGAACTCGCTCCAGTGGACCGTTTTCGGGAAAACGCCACCTCAAAGTTGGAAGGTGTAGTGTAGCCCCGCGGTGGCAGGCAACACACTCGCCACCTGCGCCACGCTCGTGGCGGAGGAAGCAGGGAGGATGTAATCGGTACCCGAGAGGTTGTGGCCTTGGCTACTGGCACGTCAGCGTGTGCCTGAAGCTGGTCGTGGAAGCACGGAAGCGAGCGGAGTTAGACGACTCGTGTACGGAGAAGCCAACACGAGTGCAAGTCAAGTAGTGGAGCTGTACCAGTTGCGCTACCCAGCTCGAGATAAACCCTCCGGCACGACATTTGTACGGCTCCGCCAAAGGTTGCAGGATGGAGGATCGACGATAGTGACGAGGCCGAAAGCTGTGGCACCACGGACAAGGCGAACGGCGGCATTTGGCGAGTACGTGTTTCGTCGTGTGCGGCAGGGACCGCCTGGTAGCTCACGGGCTGTGGGCCGCCCTGCGTGTTCAGTGCGAGATCCGCATGCACCCCTACCGTGCAGGGAAGGTCCGTGTTCTCGGCGAACGTGATTACGTGCCGGGTGCTACATTCTGCGAACGGTTCCTCCGAGGAAACAACGTGCGTCCAATCTTCACATCGGTCTCAGACGCGGAAAAAATCTCCAGGCATACAGCAGCCTTAAACGGAATGTTCCCTACCCCCCCCCCCCAGGATCACCAGCAGCAAGTAGTGATGGAGGTGTGGCTTAAACAAACCCAAATGCACCATGCACACCACCCATGCGCATGCGTAAATGGCTGTATTGGCATAACCGACGATGTAAACACTCGGCCCGATTGTCCACTTCGCCAGCATGGTACCTACACTGCGAACATTCTATACTTAATCCTCTGTTCTGCCTTATTTATCGTCCACTTATAGCCCTCAAATTCTATTTACGGTTCCTGAAACTCATCAAAGAATCACAAAGACTGTTACTAGAGTAAAGATTGTAAAAAAAATGCTCCATTTTGGCAGCAGATATGTACAGGAATATTAAACAGTCTAAAAGTCGCGAAAAAAAAATTCAGAAATCAATGTTAGACAATTTCCTTTACGGTTCGTGCCCAAGTCGGTGGTAGACAAGCCATCCACCAGTACCCGTGTAACAGCCAACACATCGTGCGTTAACAACTGTGTTGTTTGGACAGTTCTTCACACCCCTAAAACCCACAAAAACTGCAGGCAATCGGTGTGGCAGACTTTCGTTCGCGGGGAAAATTTTTATGAATGAATTGTTCGCACGTGTTGGCGAAGCTCCCAGCTTTGGCGCACTTGATGTACGTCATCGGCGCTACGCGCAAGGCTCTGAACTGGCGTGCAGTGTTAACGTCGCACTGCGTATACCTATGGGGCTTTTAGCGGTGAAGCAGTTATTTCATTCACGGGAAGTCTGTGAAGGCTGTTCACGATAAAGTGAGCACTTTAGAATTGAACCTCAGAAAAATACCACTACACTTGCATCCATGTATTTTAATGGACGCATTGAGTGACATTCGCCCATTGAAGTGGGCAACAACAGATAGAAAGTAGTCCCATGTCTTAACGTCGAATGTAAAGTATTTGGTGACAATTTGTGATAACATAAAATTATTTTTTTCCTTCCTTTTTTTTATTGCATCTAAGTGTAAGAATTAGCAGATTTGTAAAGTATTAATAATTTCACAATTTCATTTGTCCGACGCATGAATAAAGTGATGAGGCCCATGCCAATGTTAATTTAACATAAGGCGGAAGAACACACAACGTGTATATAAGTATATCTTAAGAAGTGGTTTCAAAAGTGCTCTATTTACTGTGAACAGCCTATAGCCTTGTCACTGCTCACATGCACACTGTGTCCTACTCTCGCTTTGCGGCTTCGGCAGCAGCGTCTCTCACCCCTTCCTCTCATTTCCGAATGCAGCCTTCGTGCGACCTGCGGGAGCCAATGGCAACGTCTAGGAAATATCGGTGGAGAGACGTTGTCAGGCCTCTGCTCTTTTCTCTACTCTCGCACTCTTGCCGTAGTGCCGCCATGCTGAGAAGGCATCGCGCACACGTGCAGTGCGATCGCTTTGCCTCCATCTCGGTCGGACCCACCGTCTCTCTTTTGTCTCTGTCGCACTACATATATGGCCTTGTTAACAGACAGTCCATTCGCGGTTATTTCCAACTTTTATGAATCCCTGCTAAAGTTATGCTTTCAGGATATTCCTCCGCCTAATGCAAACAAAGCTCTAAATGAGTCTAGAATATACACCCAGGGTCAACGAACATCACTCGTACGCACTCAATTTAATAATATATTGCACGAGAAATATTTCTTGCTGGGCATTGCTAATACGCCTATTTTCTCCCTGTTTTAATTAGTATTAATTATGTCTAATTAAACAAAAAAAATGAAGAGAAAACTTCTAAGCTAACTGAAGTATGAAACGCTTGTGATACATGGCATGTCTAGGAAACCTCGAAACAAGTCATGCATGGGGTGAATTTTCAAAAGTTAGATTCAAAAAGTGGGGGTAAACCGCCAGGAGGCTGCTGCTCGTATTCGAAAGGCTGTCTCTTAGATTCCAGATGACTGCGCTGGAGTATGCGTTGCTGCTCCGCTGGTTTATTGCTGGAATTTAAAGCAGATATATTGGAGGAATTACGTCTCTTAAATACTCCCGATTCATTTCACACAAACAAACGCTCTTTTATTACTGACACAGTGTTGTTGGCCAATACATTAAAGAGTAAGAAGATACGAGTGAAAAATAATAAAACGACACTAAATATACTCCTGTTGACGTTTGTTTTATTACGGTGACAAGTAATATTTATAGATGCATGGCTGGTTCCTACATAAACTATTTTTTTTCAATCAAATCCTGAACTAATGTTTACCTATACCTGCATAAATTATAAAGTAAGCAGTAAGTGAGGTAGTTATAACAATTTAGGTGCAAATAAAGGAGCGTGCATCCGTGTCCTAGACTCTTATTTTAAGTTCAATTTTTAAATGAGTGGGAAGTGAAATCAATTTCTTTTCTTATCAAGCATAAGCTTATTGCTTAACGAAATACATTAGAACCTCTCGTATCTGTTTTTCATCAATCCAGATGTTTGGTAAATCCTTATGTACTATATTTAAGTATCATTGTTTAGTAAATTTGTTCTCTACTGATTAAAAATCGCTAGCTGTGTCATCGAATATGCATGTATATTTTGCAAAACCAGCTGTATTAATGGTAGTTAAACTACTGCATTATTTTGTTTTATGTAAACATCATACATATTTGGCACAAAAAACTTGCTGCTAACTACCTACTTTGTAACTATACATTAAGACAACAGTGCTAATGTTTATGGAGTGTTAACCCATTAAAATACAGAATACGTTTAACGTATGCAGTGATTTATTTGATGTTGCCAATTTCTGGATTATCTTGAGTTTCATTAATCTGGATGTCGTTTGGTCCCAGTTAATCCGGACGGTCTTCAGTCCTAGTTAATCAGGATGCTTTTAGGCCTCGTTTAATCCTGATGACGCTAGGTCCTAGTTAATCCAGATTACAGTCTGTCCAAGTTAGTATAGATTAATTTCGGCCCCAGTTAATCCAGATGACGTTCGGCCACATTTAACCAAGATGGTACTCGGACACATTTCATAGGAATGATACCCTGTCCCAGTTACTCCAGATGACGTTTGGTCCCAGATAATATGGATGGCGTTCTGTCTTACTCCGGAAGACATTCAGGCCTAGTTGGTGCATATTACCTTTGGTCCTAGTTTATCCAGACGACATTTGGTGCCAGTTAATACAAACGACGATAAGTCCCAGTTAATTCAGGTGACATTTGGTCACATTTAATCCGGATGATACTAGGTCACATTTTATTCCGATAAAACTCGATCCGAGATGTATATGACGCTCGGTTCCAGTTCATAGACGGCGCATGATTCCAGTCAACATTGATGGTGTTTGGTTGTAGTAAATACAGATGGCGTTTGATACCAGTAAACACAGATGGTGCTTGGTCCCATTAAGTACAGATGGCGTTTGGTCCCCATAAATACAGATGGTGTTTGGTCCCAATAAGTACAGATGACGTTTGGTCCCAGTATATACAGATGATGTTTGGTCGCAGTAAATACAGATGGCGTTTAGTCCCAGTAAATACAGATGGGATTTATTCGCAGTAAGTACATATGGTATTTAGTCGCAATAAATACAGATGACGTTTAGTCCCAGTAAATACAGATGGCGTTTATTCTCAGTAAATACAGATGGAGTTTGGCCGCAGTAAATAAAGATGGCGTTTAGTCCCAGTAAATACAGATGGAATTTGGTCCCAGTAAATACAGATGGCGTTTATTCGCAGTAAATACAGATTGCGTTTAGTTGCAGTAAATACAGATGGTGTTTAGTCGCAGTACATACAGATGGCGTTTATTCGCTGTAAATACAGACGGCGTTCGGTCTCAGTTTATTCATACAGCGTTCGGTCCGTTCCAGTAAGTGCGGTCGATGCTTAGCCCAGTTAGTCCTGATGAAACCGGGTCCCAGGTACTCGGTATAAAGAGGTGTAACTGTGCTCTCGAGGGACGGCGGCGGACAGGCCGTGTTGTGGGTCGCCAGGTGGACACCACACACAGCTCTCCACTTAGCAGAATTGCGAGCAGCAGCGGGCGCCCATGTGTGCGGCGGCCATCTGGGACCTCCGCGGGGCTGACATGTGAAGACCGCTAGAACAGCCCGCGGCAGGTCCGCGGCGACAGACGCACGTCACTCCCTCCTGACGGCTTCCTGTTGACTCCGCTGTATAGGTCACCCCTCATCACTGCCTCCTACACAACTGCGAACTGGCGCCCTGCCATGACCACTTTACATGTATGCTTACAACGGCGATAGCGATGCGATACATCCCTTATATGTACTTACGGGCGTGTGACTTCTACCATTGGCCGACAACTGGTGTGGCGTGCCCCAAGGACGCTTTTAGTCTGTAGTGAAGCCTCGACGGTCGAGCCTCCAATCTCTAGTAAAACGGTCACACAGGTAAATGATGTTATATAGATACTAGTAGCCAATTAAATCACGAACTGTGCTCAAGCAGGTATATAACAGTGAAATATTTCATTTGACCAAATAATAACGGGAATTTTGCACGTCTCTACTTATACGGAATTTCGATTACTACATATGGTAAACATAATTAAATATTAATATAGGAAATATTAATTTGGAAAATATCGCCCATATTGACACAAAAAATACTTTACGTATCGACATTTACTTTAACGGGTATGATAAATACGACATTGTAGAAGTAATTTAGAAAACGAAAGTAACACAATTAAGAAAAAAAAAAAAGGAATGTAATAGCAATATACAAATATTTAATGATTTCAATATGGGCAGTATCATTATGCGTGCCTTCATTCTTAGACCATGTTGCAGTTGCGATAATTAAAAAATATTTTGTCGAAAATCGCGTATCGCAACATCGCAAAGACCCAGGTCGTTGCAGCATACGCTGTAGACGAAGTTTCGACGCGACGGAATATCTTTAGTTCAAGAACAAGCTGCCAGGCTTTAGTGGCCGCGTGATAATAACGACGGCGCCCCCCTCACCCCCCCCCCCTTGGGGAGATCGGTGTTCGATTCCAAAAAGAATTTGAGTCAGCATTTCTGGCACGCGACGATGGCCGGTGGGTTTTTTTCCGCGTGCTCCATTTTCTCCCTTACCATTTCATTCCGTCTCCTCTTCCCCCTACACCGCGTTTCGTAACGCCCAGTTTACAACGTGCCACACATCTTTGTATAACGCTAGGGTGAGCTACATAAAGCTGAGTCATTTCAGTGGCTCAAAGACTGATGTTCAAAATTGCTGTTATATATAGGAAGCCCCAGACATACGGCACTAGCTCCTTTCCTCGGAAGCTGTGCGTCCGAGCTCTTTCGGGTGAGATGCGTTGTAGGCTAACCTGGCCTAGGATGACCAACCTGTAATGGGTATAATGCCACGGTGGTCCGCGCTGAAAATATACTCGGAAAGCAGCGTCCGCCGCAACGGCTGTGTGTAAGAGCGCACGGAATAGCCACCCCCCACCTGGCGCCTGGTAGGGTAGTCGTGGCTACGGGATTGACTATCCTCTGGCGGCAAACTGTCGTGGATGAAACGACCGGCCAGTGACGGGTGTAAGGGCAGGTCGACGTGAAGGGGAAGGGGGGGGGGGGCGCACCTTCCCACCGGAACCACCACGACACACGCTGCTTGGTCTGGTGAGAGCCAGGCTGGGGAGCCCCGGTGGAGCCTTCTTACTCCTAAGCAGGAATCACATAGCTCTGACAAACCCAACACGGCACGACGAAAATAGCAGCAACAACACGACAATTCAAGTTTCACCTTGACTGCTTGAGTTACAGCACGGCACGACAGAACCGACACGACGCTCTCGGCATTTTACCTATCTATTTAGAAGGCGCTGATAGACTAGTCTAGTTTCAAATGCAGTGGACAAGAGGGAAATTTGGAATAATGTACACTATGGCAACAAAGTGTTATCGCTAAGGCATACAAAGTTAAATTTTTTATTTTTAAGCGTTAAATACAGTAATTTTCCAAATTTTCTTACTTTAACCTGCGTATTTGCCATTGTGGGGAAAGCTGGCCATATAATTTCATTTTGCAAGGTTGTACATTCTGTGCGTCGGGCCGCACGATACGACGAAAATAGAAAATCATTTTTGATCCACAATTGTTGGTCGGACGATAGATTTTTGTCGGGCTTACGTCAGATCTATCTTGTATTTCATAGGCTGTTTAGTTTAAATAGTGTCGTGTCGGGGCTGTCGTGTCGTGCTTGTCGCGAGAATTTGTGATTCTGACATTAGCCACAGGAGGGATTGCTCCTGTAGATCTGACACTGGCCAGGTCATGGTTGGTGAAATGGGGCAGCGATGAGAATACATAGCCTAGCGCTGCTCAAGTTCATCTCCACCTCCTCTAAAATCACTGGGCGATCAACCCCGGCGAGGTCATGTGCAGCTTTCCAGAGGCTGCACGTGTCCCTCGCCAGCGGCGATGACAGTCTAAAACCGAGGCCTCCAGTGACGGGTAGATCTCAGAGTGGCGGAACTCCAGTTAAAGGACTGTCTGGCGTTCTGGAGGGCGTGGGGCATTCCGGGTGAAAACTCGGTGTGCATGGCATAGTCGTGGGGACCCAGGGTATCGGTGAGAAGCCCCGGCCTTTGGCCGAGCCGATCGCGGGTCAGGACTCTGGATGGCATTGGTCAAATCATCTGCTTGGGAGGAGGACTGGAGGTGGGTATTGACATGGAGGGCCAACACTGGCGGTCAGCACCCCAGCCGGAGAAGTCGGTGGGTGGAAAAGTGATTGGAATCCATGAATACCTCCCAGGGGAAAAAGCGGTGTGTCATCCATGCTGGTAGTTGTTTTCAAAAGGGTGATGCTCGCTAAATAAGATATGATGGTCTGGTCCTCCTAGTAAGATGACCCGTTCACAGAGCGTGCACGTAGAGGTTGGATAGGCCTCGGCTCCATCAAGGTGGCTCCCACAGGCTCTACCTTGTGCGTTGCTGTTGACAGGTGAGGAGGTATCTGCGCCAATCCAAAGCGATTGGAAAGGGCGTACCCCTTTCTATCAGACTGCATTCAACTGCAGTTGATTAAAGCCTGGTGATAGACATTATTTATATGGGATATTATTAAGCCTGGCCGGTACGCAACAGCAGAAACAATGCTCTGTACCTAATCAAAAGGTGACAAGTCGTGACATTGGAATGTCTGGAAATTGTAAGTGCTGGCCTGTTGTGCGTACTATTGTGTTATACGTCTGGAATTGAATCTTCCTGCAATACCCAATGGGATCAAGCGCAGCAGGTAGAATACCAGCACGTGCTACAGAGAATAACACGTAGGCAAAACTTTAAGGACGAATTAAATACTGAACGTTACTTTACCCGGAATCTGCTGGAAACTGGAGGAAACGAAGTCAACTTCAGAATTTCAAATGGGAAGATGGTACAAAATTAGTATCGTTGAATAGAGCTCCCAAAACTGAAGAATTTTTGTCTGGAACGTTTCATGGTAAGCTTGCCTATTTGATGATATAATCGAAAAATCTCCCTGGCGCTTACGAACTACCAAACGCTTAAGAAACGAAACAGAATATGTGAAGGATAGTGGATGGGCTTAAAAACATACCTTTTTAATGTTGCTATGAGGAAAAATTTTTCTTACACTTTACATGTTAAATAAACGTATGTTTTTGCCACATGAATAGTAAGAAAAAAAAAAGATATTTAAATTAGACATAATCTTTTTGTTTGGAAATTATTATAAAACAACGCATTTGCTTGTTCTCTGTTTACTGTAATAACTGTTGGAAATGATTTCCGCCTTGTACTAAGCACATTCGTATCCGTATTCGTGCACTTCGGGTACCCCGAAGTATCTCTGCAGCTGACCGCGACGAGCATGCAACTCGATTTCGGTATTTAATTTTATCTCTCGTCGTAGGACACTGTTGATACACGGTGTCTTTGAAGCAACCCCCCCCCCAATCCAGGTAAGATAAGTCTGGCGATCGTGGTGGCCAAGTCACTGGTCCCCACTCCCCAGTCCATTGACCAGGAAATATTTGATTTAAAGTACGTCTGGCCAGGAAGGGAAAATTGGCCTGGCATACATCTCGTTGCAACCAAATTAACAACTGTGTTTATGGTGGAATATCTTCTAGAAACTCCGTCAGTGCGTGTTTCAGAAAGTCAGAGTATCGTGCGGTAATCAAGCTATAGCTTGATCATGGATGAGTCCACACCAGGTAGCTAGGATCCAAATGAGGTAGTTGCCTAGCTGACGGAACCAATGACGGTTTTCTGCTAACTAATAATGAGCATTGTTGGAGCAGCGTCGGAATGAAGGGGCGGGGGAAACGGGAGATTACCGAGAAAACCCGCCGACCAACGACATCGTTTTCCACATGCGAAAATCCGGTGACCCGACCGGGGATTGAACCCGGATCGCCTTGGTGGGAGGCGAGTCGGGAAGTCCAGAGTTTGATTTAAAAACCAGTCGCAGAAGGCGATTCTTGTCTGTAAATCATCTTCGCTTAATGCCTGATGGACATTAATATGGTAGGAATGTAAACCAACGTCGTGTAGAATTCTCCACCTCGGAATCCCGTGCTATCTTTCGAGTAGAAAGACGTGGTCCAGATTTATTACAGCAATAATATCTGCACTTCTATCGTCTCTAACAAGTCTTCTGACTTAATTGTTACGATCGTGAGTCAGTTGCACCTGGTCACTATTGCGAAACCGTGCCTCGAATCGCTGAAAACATTTGGTGACCGACATGGACGATCTTCATATCTCTCTGCATAGATATGCTCTCTTGTCGGTAGGTAATACTGGCGCCATTTCCCGAGCACCATAAGGATATCAAATGCCTCTTCGTTAGAATACGTCATTACTGCAGTGTACGTACCACCAGAAAGCATCTTGTTCGACACGAGGAATGGCCCACGTAGAAAGGAAATGCGATACTGATATCTACTAGCGTCAACAGTTCCCGCTCGCCTCATTTGCGCTGACGTGAGGTAGCACGTTGCAGTATCAAGAATGCCAGAGAGTATTTCGATATCTTTATAAAGGCGAAACGTGCAAAAAAAAAAAAAAAAACTTTCCAGAGAAAAGTGTTCAGTTTTGCGAGCTCTATTCAACGATAATAATTTCGTAACATATTTCCATTTGCAATCCGGAAGTTGACTTCGTTTCCTTCAGTTTCCAGCAGGTTCCAGGAAATGAAAGGTCCACATTCAATTCGTCCTTAAAGGTTTGCCTACAACGCATTTCACCCGAAAGAGCTCGGACGCACCGTTTTTGAGAAAAGGGGAATGAACGGTAGATTTGGGACACGCTATGTATACAGGTTGTTCGGAAACTCTGTGCCCAAACTCCAGGCATAGTTTCTATGGACCAATAATAATACAAAAAACCCCATACGCTTATATCCGGAAACGTATTTCTATATCAAATAATTGTGTTCAATGTTCCCGCGTACAACGCGTGGATAACAAGGCAGCGCCATTATGCATGCATGATAAGTTGCATAGGAAGTAGGCGAACGACGCAGCGTATGTAATAATCTAATGTCGCGCGCCTATGACCTATGCAACTTGTCCTACACGCGTGATCGCACCGTCTTGTTCTGCATGTGTTGTACGTCGCAACTTTGAACACAATTATTTGATTTGAAAATACTTTTCCGGATGTAGGTGTATAAATGCTTTTGTGTCACTATTGGTTCAAAGAAACTATGTCCGGAGTTTGGGCACTGAGTTTCCTATCATCATGTACATACACCGGGTGATTCGCCTATGCCTTCGGATTGAGAAGTTATGCAATCCCGCCGTGCTACAGCCAATGGTGCAAACACTGGACCACGACAGAGCCGTTAGGTCTGGGTTCGATTATCGGCGGTGCCCGCGCGTTTTTTACAATCATTACTAGTGCTTAAACATGTATACATATGACAATTGTGACGTGTAGTAATGAATTTAATGCAACATGTGTAATAATAATGATAATGATTAAATAATAATAGACATCAAGAGACTTAATACCTAATTACATAGTGGCGACAAGTATAACAAAACAGTAATCACTACCGTTGAAGTATTACAAACAACTGATACGACAGACCGCTAACCGTAATTGGTTTAGGCAGTTACATGAGCTGTAACGCAAACACCGTTAGTTAGGATAGAGAATAAAACATGGCAACAAACGTCGGGTGCGATATCCAGTGTGTTTCGAACGTTAAAACGCACTGACATGGCCACATACGCGCAAGCACATCGCAAAAAAATACAGCGCAACAAACTATAATATTTAGTACTATCAACCAGACATTTCACTCACTGCGGTTAAGGCACCCGTGTTATGATGTCAGGATGTAAAGTTCACGCCCCGTTGCAAATAGGGAATGTTTTATATGCATATTTGCCAAACGAGTCATTTAACTTCACTCTACGCAGATTTCAGCATATTTTAATCAGTAATTTTAATTTTCGCAATCCCTTACATCAAGGGAAGAAGACACATCAGCACTATCATCATCAGAAGTCTGGTAACTGAATTTTTTTTTGCACGGCGAGTCCTGACTATAATTCTCCGTGGCAGCGGCTACTCAATATTCTAATTCTGTCGATAGGAATCCACCCCCTTGTAAATTCGGCATTCCGACAGTTAAACTTCCTTTGCGCTTTTAATTAGTCAATTAATTAACTTTTCATTTTTATTTTATCTTCAGCCATTAATTATCCAGTTAAATCACTAATAAATTAATCCTACCAGGCAATTATATATTTTATTTTTTACGTAATGATTTTGCAAAGGTATTCCTCAATTTTAGGGATTTCTTCAAAAGTCTCATTGCAAAATTTCTGACGTGGTACACGTCTTTCGGACGTCACATTTAACATATGCACGTTGGGGTTTACACGACACTTTAATTAATGTATCTCTCTCATGCACGCATGCATACACCACGTAAATAGTGCGCTTTTATTGCGACAACTGGCGAACGATCTTGTTTCTCGGAGTACCGCTGTGGGCCATGTGACTATCTGCTATATTTACGTTTGGCAGTGCATATTGTCGCATGTTCAATATTATGTACACGATAGTAACTACTGGGGTAATTATACTTGCCACTATGTAACGAATTACTTATTCGTTTGTTATGCATATTATTATTTAATCATTATTATTACTCATTTTGTATTACATACATTATCACACATCGCCACTGTCATACGTTTACATGTTCAAGCACTAGTAATGACTGCAAAAAAAAACCGCGGTTACCAGCGGTAATCGAACCCGGACCTAACGGCTCTGTCGTGGTCCAATGTTTGCGGCATTGGCTGTAGCACGGCGGGATTGCATAACTTCTCAATCCACAGGATTAGGTGAATCGTCCGGTACACATATGTATATACATATAGCATACTAACCATATTATATGGTTAGTATGCTATATCTGCTGGTCCATTAGAACTATCTCGACTGAACTTATTATGTTGGCATTACCTACTGTGAGGATTAAATTAAGTTCATTGCCTCTTTCGTGCGCTATTTTGTATGTTAAAGTCATATGAAATAAACAGCTAATGAATTAACTTCCAGGAAATAATTACGTCAAAGAATACCATTAGATTTGACGTACAGACGGCATTATTAACTTAAAATATGGAATTGTGGGTGGGCGACGTAGGTGCTTGTTTTCAAAATGACTACATCGTCATACTTAGTGACATATTATATGTCTGGAACAATTCAGCTGACTTGACTCTGCTTAGCACGTGGACAGTTTTGTTTGTCAACTAAATATATTAACTGATGACCATAATATCTCAGTAACTATCCATCCGAATCCCAGCCTATTTCCCAAGCAAGTAGTGCTAAGGTAAACCTCCTAAATGTTTTATAAAACAATCTATTATTTTTTAAAATGGCAGACATATTTTTGTAGTGTTGTACTCAGTATATATTGTACCATTAATAAGATTTAACTTGCATTAAATTCACAGTATATCTTCAGTAGTTTACCAGTTTTGAAGAAAATGCCACCAAAGAAATTATTGTTATAGGTTTACGTCATATGTCAGAAGCTAATGGTAGAAAACTTCTTCTGCTGTCGTCACTTACCCTACTTCCAAAATCAAGAGCAAAGACTAAAGTATAACACATTAAGTTTATTTTGATTAGCTAGCAAAGAAAATGGGGCAACCCGATTAAAATTTAATTATAAAATTGGGTTTCATGCTAAGTTTAATAAAAATTATGTCAATGCATCCACGGAAAAATTAAATAAACTAATAATGTTATAGTAACGAAGTTCCGGGTTATTAGAAAATTAGTGGTTGCTATTTTGTCCCAAAAAAATACCTACTGTTGTTTGAAATTCAATAAACCTATATGTATTAGTGAACGTAATTTACGTCTTCAACCACACATCTCCGCCAAAAATTTACTAGACTGTCAATCCCGTCCTAGAAAAAAATGGGGTGTGGCTGTGTTGGGGACACGGCCTTTTGTTTTGCATGAATACGTCTACGTTGACGTGCTCGGACAACTTGATGTTTTTTTTTCACGTTCCCGGCACCGCTTCACTCGATCATATGGGGTTTCATGAGTATCACCGGATTGCTTTTAAGATGCTCTTTCCAACCGTGTACGATTTCTGTATTTCGACTTTGTTTCTGACGAGTATAGGCAGACATTGTGTTAAACTTTCTTAATAACCACGCCACGCAAATGTTTTTATACACGCAATCGATTGATCTTGACGGGATCTGTCGATTGAAACTTAAACGAACGACGTAGCTTCTCCTAGTCAAGACTTATACTACGCGGAAGTTATGAGACGCGGCGAAATGAACTGAAAATGACGGCGCACCTCCCCCCCCCCCTCCTCATACCCTTGCCAAGCGCATTGCTTCGCAGTCCTCACTCAACGTAACATGTTCTTCGATCCTTTGGCAATCGAGTGGTGTAACTGAATTTCGAATGTTAACGATAGATACGGAGCTGCAATGCCAAACTGTATCCCCCGATTTTGTTATCATCGGATTTTCCGGATTGCCTCCCACTATGGTCGCAAATTTAAAGACGTATTCACGTCAAAAATGAAGGAATGTGTCTGACGTCAGAGAATGAAATACAGGGATGACACTTCCCGCACTATCTCTGATTTTGACCATTCTCTCTTTCAAGGAGAGACGCAGGTGCATCCTCGTGTGGTAATCTGATGGTACTGCAACGCACTGGGGCAGTAGCGTTGCACAACTAACTATGCGGTTAGTATAGGTAGCCCCGCGTTGTCAAAGCCACATTATGTAGTGGCTTAGACACTGCTAAGAGTGTACGTGCAAGGATGCAGATAATCAGGCCCGTGCAGAGAAACTCCCTGTGACGCAAATGTAAAGGACTTATGTGTGTGACAGAAGAGCACTCGCACGAAACACATATCAAAAATTCAAATGCAAAACAATCCAAAATATCACTAGGAAAATATCTACTGCTACGAGAAATAATTACTCAGCAGAAACGCTGCAAGAAAAAATGTGGATTTTAATTAGTTTTCTTGCAATCAGACGAATTGTTTATATGTGTCCTCAGCGACACTAGCCTCTCCCGTGACTGATATGTTCTACTTTCTTTAGACTTGGTATTGGATATTTCTAGCTTCAAGGAAAATAATTTAATTGATTTGTGTCTTTGCTCCAGACTAGCTCAGTGTCTTAAGCGTAATATACTGAATTCCAAGGTGCCCGTTGTTAAAGTAATTGGAGTCAGTTAAGCTTGATAAAACAAATAATTTCATTTCTGCTTCTTAATAAAGCCGTTCTTAAACATAGTTGATTACAATTACAGAAACGAAGAATTCTCTAAGTTCTAGGCGTTCCTGGCGATCTCGTTGTTGGCAGGTGGACCCTCCTGGATGCGGCAGGACCTCTCATCGCGGGCTTCCTTATTCAGGCTCTCGGGCCTGTAGTCATTGCTGTACCAGCACATATAAGCACACGCGGTAGTTCGGACTAATTACCCTGGAAATATTCGCGGGCGACGACCGATAAAGGCCTGTTTCTTTCTAAAACTTGCCTCGCGTCTTCGTCTCGTTCGAGGCGGCCAGTTTACAGGTTCGAACTCAGTTTCCTATAATATAAACTATAAATTAGAACTATGCGTGTTAAACCCACGCAGGCTAGCGTCCTGTCTTCGAACACCAAGATGTCTAAAAATTCCTTTAAAAAAAATCTATTAAATAACGCCGTTTATAATTTACCAATTACAAGAGTGCTAACTGCCAGAACCAATCATCAAGCCACTTTGTTACCACGAAAACTGATCGATAACTGGTCATATAGTAGGGCCTTCTAAACAAATTAACAAAAATAACAGTTTGCAAAGACACATAAGTTTGTTTACGATAAAATAAAAATTTTAAAGAGCAGTGAAATTTCATACCAATTAACGTAATTAATGTGCAGTGAATAGAGTTAAAGATTTTTCGCGAAAAAAAACACGAGTACGCGGTAGACTTCAAGACTGTAAGTACCCAACAGCAATTTGTCCATTGACATTGGTTGGTGTCTGCTTGAGAAGGCGTATTTGTATTTGACCGGGCCACTCAGAATTCGGCAACATCGGCATGGCTCCTACGTGATTCATGTGCGAACAGTAAACTCGTATCAACATGTAATTCAGCCAATCAAGATACGTAAATGACCCTATAGTGTTTTGAAATATAACTTGTCTTGAAATCTTTTCGCGAAATTTCACAACCCCTAGCAATGAATAATCATATCTATGAAATCACGTTGCATCTTACAAATAAATAAACAACTGAATAATTATAATCTGCATATGGCCCAATTTCACGACGTTACAGTCCAATTATGTGGGATCACTTGGTATCTCAGGTTACATTACGTTTATCCAGTCACATGTAGTTGTTTAGTTTAAAAACTTTGGTAATTCGTTTTTTTTTTTTTCAGTTTAAAACACTGTTGTTATATGTAATTATTGATAATCCAGGCCTGAAGAGTTCAAATAGGCTGAGTTTACCTAGTCTCGTTTAGGATGCCCTGCTTGTCTGTTCTTTGCACCACGATGACTAATGAAAAGTACATTTCTGAAAAAAAAAAAATTTTTTTTCTTTGCTTGTTTTAGTGTGTTTATCATTGCTTCTCGGCTCTACGGTAAACAGATAACCCAATATATTCAATACTAAAAGTCCTTCATATGCATCGGCAAGTGAGAGAACGACCTTCAACCTTTGGGGCCGGCACGGAGGGAACGCAAGCTGAGCAGGTTTTCCTCGGACGTCTTCCGTTTGACCCACCATTTCCCATTCCGCAGAGAGTCATTTCGCTACCGCGGCATCTCGCGACCTCGCATCGTGGCGGGGAGTCGGGTGGGGCTAACTGCCGCTCCTAGCACAACTGGGATCCTGCGGTCCTGATAGCTTCGCTTCATTCATCACGAGGTGACAGCTTGTATTACTCTGTCCGCCGGCGCACTTGGAAGGGAGTGGGTCGTGTGCCAGCCACCGACGCATACGTCATGAGCAGTGCAGCCGTCAGAAGCACGTAAGGAACATGAATTTCACTATGTACTTTTAATGAAGTTAATTCCTTACGTCAGGGGTTCTGAAACTTGGTGATTTCGACGAGGATCTCTTTGACACGATGAATCGTTTCTTTAATGCAAGCTAATAATATTTTTCATACCCACAATCTATTTATTTTTCATACCTACAACCTATTTATTTTCCACAATATTGATTGTTATAACGTCAAATCTATTTTACAATAAAATTTTCAAAAACTGACCTAATTAACAACAAAAAATTTACACAGTTACGGCATCAATACAACATTTTTGTGAAAAGTAAATAGTATTAGTTTATCACGCGGACCACTGACTATGAGCTTAATGACCTTCATTGGTCCGCGAACCACATTTTAAGAACTGCTACTTTACATTAAGGCAGAAGTAGAGTGACTTAAAGGCTGTTCACGGTAAAGTGATCACTTTTTAAATCAACCTTTGAAAAATGCCACTGTCCCAACCTGCATGTAATTTTTACGGACACGCGTAGTGTTGTTTTACCTAGTAAAGTTGGTAACAACGAAGTAAAAGCAATTCCAAGTCTCGACGTTGAATTAAAAGTGTTCGGTAAACATTCGTCAATACTAGAATTATTGATTTTTATTTATTATTTTTAAAAATTCATATAAGTGTAAGAATGAGTAAATTTCTGAAATATTTATTTTCATAAAAATTCCACAGTTTTCCTTTACTGGCGCATGAATAAAGTGATAAGGCCCATGGTAATGTTGATTTTCCATATGGCGGAAGAATACACAATGTGCTTGCAAGTGTATCTTAAGCAGGAATTTCAAAAGTACTCATTTTCTCGTGAACAACCTATATAATGGAGCACTTCACTTGACGATACAACACGCAGAATTAATTGAAAAGTAGTGCACACACACAACTGTCACAATATTACGATTCATGTTGCGTACGAAAGAATAATTCTTATATTTTGTAACGGTGTTAAAATATTTCGTTGGAGTAAAATTATTAAAACACTTTCAAAAATTAATTAATAAGAGTTTTTTTTTTTTTTTTTGTATACCTTAAGCTTGTTTCCGTTTTGGATTCTTCATAAAGCACGTTTCGCATGGAAACCTTTGTCAAGTGGGGTAATTATATCTAATAATGACTACATTTGTATGTTAGAAAATATCGGTATTCATGTTAACAACGGGCCACGGTGGTTCAGTGGTTAGATTGCTCGCCTCCCGCCTATACAAACCGGGCTCGATTCCCGGCATGGTCTCTGCCAAATTTTCGCACGTGGGAATCATGCCGGACGTTGCTGCTGGTCGGCGGGTTTTCTCGGAGTTCTCCCGTTTCTCCTTATCCTCGCACTCCGGCGCTGCCCCATGCTGACCCACTTCGACCTCGTCGGTTCTGAAGACCCTGCTGTTAAGAGCAGCCCAAATCTCTCCACACCACATCTAATTATAATAATTAACTCCATTCCATTTATTAAAATAATAGATTTTGTAAAATTTTGTAAGATAAATTAGTATAGTATTTATGCACATTATTACATTTTTTACATAAGAAAAGTATTTATTGTCACGATCTTGCTTTATCGAGGTTCTATTTAAATGTGATTCCTGAATGATCGAGAATTACGTTTAAATATTGCTAAAAAATAAACTCTTATTTTATAAGTATTTAAAAGGGAAATTACAGCAAAATATTCTACATTATTACATCATAGTATGCATTTTGTGTCTTATTTAATATGCGAAGTAAATCGTACTTTTCTGAAGTTTTGCTAATGTGTGTACTAATCTAATAATTTCGGCATGTTTTGCAGTCGGGTGCGGTGATCGATTGGAAGACACTCCTCTTCTTCTATCTCAAGTATTAAAAATGAATCACTCTTTGTCGCCTGCTGTGTATCATTTTCGGCACGGGATGATACTTCAACCCGACCGTCGCCTTTGCTCTCTTGCACAACACTAGATAATTCGTAGACTAAAGATGAGGAAGCAAACTACAGTAATTCTCGTCTTCTGTGCACGTGCTAGAATTTTTAATAGAACAGTGAAATTCGCGTGTTTCGACAGTGATGTGTCGGTTTTTGTAGGCTGTTCATGATAAAATGAGCACTTTTGCGAGTCCTTGAACGCACGAAGTGTGTTCATCGGCGAAATGTAAAATTAACCTTGCAGTGCTGGGTCTCATAACTTTATTCATGCGTCACTCACAAAAAACTGTAAAATTATTATAGAAGTAAATATTTTAAAAGTACGCCAACTCGTACACTTGTACGCATAAAAAAAAAAACACAAAGCAAAGAAATAATTTCAGTGTTCACAAATATTTACCTGGAACTATTAATTCAAACGTTACGTCATTGAACTACTTTCCCTCCTTCGTTACCAACTTTACCGGGCGCATGTCCCTCATTGTGCTCATTAAAGTTTATGCGGGTAGGGGCAGTGACATTTTTCGAAGGTTGATTCCAGAAGTGCTTAAAATACAACGAACAGCCAATACATATTGTTTTACAACAAATTTGAACTTTTTAAAAAAATTGAGGCGTGTCTGTGTCGGGGAAACGGCCGTGAATTTTTCCCTGAATACGTCTGCGTTAGTAAGTAACATTTCCTTTGGGACACGGGTATGGAAATAAAGACACGAGATTGACATTTTACTACCACCACATAAATCGACATACATAAAGGCTGTTCAAGATAAAGTGAGCACTCATGAAATCAACCTTAGAAAATTGCCACTGCCCCTGCCTGCATACATTTTGCCGGGCGCACGTCACACAGTGCGCCCGGGAAAGTTGGAAACGATGGATGGAAAGTAATTCCATATGTCAACGTGGAACAAAAAGTGTTAGGTAACCATCTGTGATAATTTAAATTATTTCTTAAACCTTTTCTTTTTAACGCCTCAGTGTGTAAAAATAAGCACATTTATAAAATGGCAACTTTTCAATCACAATGTGCATACAAGTAGATCTTAAGCAGGGCTTACCAAGGTGCTCATTTTACTGTGAACAGCCTACAGACGAGATCTTTCCTTTGGTGTGAAAGTAAGCGCGTTATAGCACATCGGGGTCGCGCGGTATATTGTTTGCCCGTGTTCAAAATTGCTGCGAGTCGTCGCAGGCCCCCCACCCACACCTTGCCCATGCGCGACGGCAACTCAAGGTCGTGCTCGAATCATAATCGTATACCGGATTTGATGAGACCACATTTATTTCCAATCGTGTTATTAGTCACAAAGTTATAGGGTCCGAATGGATCACCCTGCAAACATTATTACATCGCCGGCACTTGCCCGGACCACTAAAGCACCACTCTAAAGCGGCTGTCACACGGCGATAATCACGAGTAACGACCGCTAGCAGATTCTCGGACGGAAAAATATGTCCGCGGATATGTCTCGGGACAACTAATTCTGATTGGTGCACGTGATACTCTAACGTCAACGCCCCTCGGTCCGACTGCCTGAGGTCCCAATTTAATTCGCAAGCTCGAACTTTGTACGAATGTCGCGTGCAAGTGACCTAAAGAATCACAACCATCCGTCGCATCCCTCGGTCGCCCGTCCGTACGGCGATCACGTGATCTCCAACCAATCGCATAGTAAACTTTTCTTTCTATCCGTCAATCCATGAAATATTTCTCAAACTTCAACTTTCAACGGGCGGACGGACGGATGGGCCACCACCTTCTGACGACATTCCGTAGAAGCGAATACGCACTTCGAAACAAAACGCGAGGCTGCATCTGTGTGATTATTCATCTTTGGCGGTAAATCCAAGTTAATGTATACAATAATGCAGTGTGAATTATTACCACGTAGAATATTATTTCCCCAAAATGTTTCTCTCTTGAAAATGTATTTCCAACTAAAATATACCTCCAACTAAAGAAAGTTCACAATGTTAAGTT
The DNA here is from genome assembly GCA_029891345.1 of Dryococelus australis. Lineage (NCBI taxonomy): Eukaryota > Metazoa > Arthropoda > Insecta > Phasmatodea > Phasmatidae > Dryococelus > Dryococelus australis. Next base: position 120,456,351 of record CM057000.1, on the reverse strand, counting down.
GCTACGCTGAAACTTTGCCGTACGGAAGGGTTGACGAACGACGGATTGTTGTGTGTCGCTTTCAACCGACGGACGAAAACACAGACGGGTGACTGACTGACGGACGGGCGACTGACAGATGCGACGGACGGCTGTGAGTCCACCTTCACACTGCGAGCTACTTGAAAAAATAAAATTGAGTTTTTTTTTACTAGGGAGATTAAATCAATGCAAGTAATTAAATACAAAATATTAAAGAATTACTAAACTAAAATGCGAAATAAAAATATGCAAGCGTGCAACAACTGACGTGAAGAATGCAAAAATTTTAACATAGAGATTCTGACAATTGAAAAATAATCATCTGATTTTCCTAAAACTCGGCACTTAACCACAGATTACACTCATGTACCACTCCACGGAAACAGAAACAGTAGAAGTGTTGGTTGCGTAACTGCTAGTGCGATCTGGTGACCGGTCTTAAAAGCTCTGTGTCGGACATGGCTATCCTGAATACCTCCATCTTTGTTTAAGACGACTCCAGCAGACGACGCCTGAGGGCTACGCGTGAGGTTGTAAAGATTTGGTAGAAAATTACGCGATTAAAGACTTGTTCCGTGCCAAGTATGGTGTCCAATCAAGGAAAAACATTCGAGAAACTTTTAGTGCCCAAAAACAAGTTTGAAGTATACATGTCAATTCCAATGATGATTTTTTTTGGGCGTGAAAGAGGTTGAAATAATTGTTTTCAGAATCAGTTCTAGCTTTTAATTTATTTGTACGGAAACTTTATACTTGTATTCAGACACATATTATAATTTAATCATTATTAACGTGCCATAATGACATACGGCCACTGCTTTAATTTATGTTTAGGCAAGTCGCCGACAGAAAGACTGCACATCAGTTGAGTGCCATACATGTAGAGGCGATGAGGCGAGCCGGGAGATTTACAGCGATTTGGGCGGCTCTTAACATCGAGGTCTTGAGAGCCGATGAGCGTGGAATGAGGTGAGTACGGAGCAGCGCCGGAATGCAAGGGCGGGGAAAACGGGAGATCCCCGGGATAACCCACCGGCCAGCGGCATCAACCGGTACGATTCCCACATACAAAAATCGGGGACCGACCCCGCCGGGAATCGAACCCGATACGCCTAGGAGGGAGGCGAGTAGTCTAACCACTACACGACCGCGACCTCCGCGAGTGAACCAAGAACCGGCCTTGAAGCTCACGAGTTTCAAGACCTGGAACGCGCGAAATAGTTGCAAGCAGGGGAAGAAACCTTATAGACTGTTCACCCTAAATTGAGCAATTTTGAAAGCCTTGCTTAAGGTCTACTTGTCATCGTAATTCTGTATTCTTTTACGGTGTGCAATTTACTTACCATGTCCTAATGACATTCATGTGTCAGTCAAGTAGAAAGTTTAAATTGTTAGGCACATATATTCCTTACATATACACCATTTCGTACTTTGTGTGCGTAGAGCAGAAAAACATAAACTTGATTTGCCATTAATTTAAACATTAAAAACTCTGAGTACTACATTAGGGCTTGGAACTATATTTCTTTTAATTTGCTGCGAACTTATTAACTGGGAGGAGCCTGCCCGCCGTTGGGTATGGTATGCAGTTAACAGGCAGTGCATTTTTTCAAAGGTTGGTTTCAGAAGGGCGTATTTTGCCATGGACAGCACGTAATAAAAACTAGTCAAAGTAGGAGCCACGGCGGCTGAGCGGTTAGTACGCTCGCCTCTCACCAAGGCGAACCGGGTTCAATCCCCGGCCAGGCCACTTCCGGATCTTCGCACGTGGGAATCGTGCCGGACGATTCAGCTGGTCGGTGGGTTTTCTCGGGGATCTCCAGTTTCCCCCGCCCCTCCATTCCGGCGCTGTTCCATACTCACCTTACTTCACCCTCATCGGCTCTCAAGACTTTAATCTTAAGAACCGCTCAAATCTCTTCACAGGTCAAAATATAAAAATGAAAAGCTGGTGCTGACCTTGAAGGCCTCGCGGAACTTGTAGGACATGATGTTGTAGAGCACGGGGTTGATGGTGGTGGAGAGGTAGTAGAAGATACCCGACACGTAGGTGAGGATCTTGTAGACCTGGTCCAGCCACTTGTGCTTCTTCACGGCGTCGTTGTTCGCGTATACCGCTAGGAGCCTCTGCGCGTGGAACGGCGCCCAACAGATGAAGAACGCCACCACGACCGCCACTGCCAACACAACGACACGGAAGCATCTACCTACTGTACACACTTGCAACAACACGCCAAAGATAAATTAATTGTTTTGTAATTGTACCAAACGTTGTTCAGCTTGTACGCTTTGTACGTGATGACATTTCACTGCAATAATAAAATTAATACTTTATATGTTTATATGTTTTGAATAATTTGATGCGAGATCCAATTTTTTTCTGTCTTAAGCAGCCATATTAACAAATACTTACAAAGTTGTAGCAGCGAAGAAATTCACAATGTAATCCAGTGTCATGGGATACCGCTTGACCAAAGAACTATTATTGCATTTAAAAATTTGAAAAACATGAAAATTTTTTATAACAAACAAATATATATATAGTATGTTATTAGGTTAATACATGATTGTCACGTAGTAGCCCAAGGCATTAGTTTACTTTTTTTTTTTTTTTTTTACAACTTAGTGTTTGTTATTATGGCTGGAGCAAAAAGAGAAAAATTTTCGATTTGACATAAAATTACTCAAAAATATAAAGTGGAATTATTTTTAGTCGAGGAAAATCGTATCACATACAATGCGTAAAATTTGAACAATGTTTGGTACAAATATAATTTTTTTTTTTTTTTTGTTTCCGACATCCGTAAGTATCATATTATATTGTGCGCACATTCCTGGAAATGACTCTTACGTTCCCAACACAACTGTAGAAGCAACGGGTCCACCCACGCACACAGCTTATCTTCAAGCGAACAGATGCTTCCGACATGATTATGGACTTGTAGACAAAGCCCAAAATCAATATGGAATGGACCCAGGAAAGACACCCGAAACTTTCCTGCATTGGCATGCTGGATCCCGCGAATTAAATCACTCTATAGGCGGAGGAAACGGTTCGCCGTAAGCGTCATACCTCTGCGGAATCTTTAGAAACTGAGTAGCATACTTATGTCTGCATGGAAACCAGTTCCTCCGCTGAGTCTTCGGCGTCTTTTTGATATTTTTGCAGACGAAATCGAAACGTCCGCGATCTGAAGGAACCACAACACCTACACGCAGCTATGTTAAACGTTCCTGTATGAAAATAACGTGGGAAGGTTGTACAACGTTTTCAACTTAGGAGGAAACATGCTTCCATGCTGGCATACATTTTTTTTCTCTTATAAAAATTAATCTTGGTACGGTAAAATCCCAAATTACACGCTGCATAGGAGATAGGATAAACTATATAATCCAGGAGCGAAGTTTTATATAAGAATCAGAAATATATAATATTTCTTTACTGGTTGTATACAATATCAACGCATCTCTGCTTACGAAAACAATATGCGAGCCAACTGACGCTAATTTAAGCGTCGTTTGTTATATTTAATGAGGGCAATGCACATCCTGCCCCACATAGGTGTTATGCCACTGAGCTATAACCCATCCACTCTTACTTCACATTTTTCTCAAGCCCTGCTTAAATTATACTTCCAGGATATTCCTCCGACTCGTGCAAACTAAGCTTAACGAATTCTAGGAAATTACACCATAGGGCAACGCACCTAATTCGTGCGCACTCAGTTATAATGATATTTCGCATGAGAACTATTTCTTACTAGGCGCTACCAACACACGTATTTTGTCACTGTTTATAATTCATATTTATTATAAATGAAAAATTATAACTTATAAATAAAATACAGGCAACATTTAAATTTAACGAAAAATAAGACAATTTCATGTTGACAGAGGTATAAAACGCTTGTGATACATGACATATTTAGGAAATAACTAAAAACGCCATACATGGGGTCATTTTCCAAAGTTTTGATTCAAAAATTGCAAAGAAACCGCGAATAGACTATATGTAGGTGGGTACATGGGACATAATGTCTCGTCGAGAGCGAGGTCATTACAGACGAAGAATGTTGCACAGAATAGCAGACACGTGGAGGCAAAGGCCAGGGACTGTAGTAAGGAAACATCCCAGCATTTGCGTGGAGTGATTTCAGGAAACCCAGGGGGGAAAAAAAAAACTAAATCAGGATGACTGGACTGGGAACCGAACCCAGGACCTCCCAAATGCGAACCTGAACGTTTGCTGTGCCATATCGATTGGTGTCAAATTGTAACATAGATTTCGTTCATATTTAATTTTTCCACCATAGATTACATTTTGCATTAATGCTCAATCAGAGGACGTGTACTAAATCGCATGCATTTCTATAAAAGCATTAATCTAGCCTCAAATAAAATTCATGTTGCCTTGCAGTGATATCGGCTAAATAATACAAGCATTTGGAAGTTGGAGAAAGAAGCCTAGTTACTGCACATTTTAATCAAGAAATTACTGGTAATGAATGAGCCTAATTTCCTATAAATGGGTGCAAATAAATTTGAGTAAGTTCTTGAAAGCTTAGAATGTCGGTAGTCGTTGACGTCTCATTGACAGCAGTATCATTAGAGATGGACCCAGAAACATGTGAAACTGTACAAATACCATTAAAATACACGAGTGAAACTTGCCCGGGATTCGAGTTCGGTTCACAAAAACTCATTAAATTAAGCTAGCTTGCAATCAACTAAACACCATTTAGAAAATGAGTGACTTGCATACTTAAAACATATTAAATTATATAGTCTACTACAGTAAAACTTCTTCTTTAAAAAGGGAAAGAAATCGATAGATTTTTTTCTCGAGATACTGCATGAAAACTATATTATTTCATGTGGGGCTGTCTTACAAAATGACAGAGAAATGTGGCTTTGCACAGACAGTTTTGATGAATATAACTGATACTGTCAGCATACAAAGTTAAGTTGAAATTTGTTTTGGAATTTCGTAGATAAATAATTCGGTGCTAAAATATTTATATGACAGCCATTTTGAAAATATGCGTGTCTACTCTCCCGACATTTATTACTTCACACATAACCTGTCATATTGCTAATTGTTAGAAATAGTTTGTTGTATTCGGAGGTCACGTAATTTTATTTTGTAAAGTGATACTATTTTACAAATTAGCGGACAAAAGGGATTTTGTGTACACATTTGATTGTTGTAATATATACAGCTATCATACAAAGTTTCATTGGAGTTAATTTCACGGTTTCTACGATATAACATAGGTCTGCAAAACTAAATTAGCTACATAACGGCCATTTTGAAGATTAAGGGTCTGAAGTATCTAAAATATATCAGTTAACATTACTTGCCGCAGTACTAATTGTATGCCATATTTGGTAGGAATTTGGCAATTGTTTCGCGAGAAATTACACAAAAGCTTAATTAGTTCATGTAGCACTATTTTACAAAATCGCGAGAAAAGTGGCTGTTTTTTTTTTTGCGTATTTGATACTTATAATGGACACTGTGAACATAAAAAATTTGGTGGAAATTGGTAAAATGGTATTGTACTTACACCAAATAAATTAAACAATTTTGTGTGGCCTTCATTTTGAAAATAAGTGTCTAATGAAGTTTAATTACTCATTTATACCTGGCATATCATAGTATATCTTACATACCAAATTTGGCGGAAACTGGTTAAGTATTTTTCCAAGTTAGAATGAAAATAATATTTACTATTTCATGCAGTGCTAACTTTCAAAATGGTGGAGAAAGTTTTTGTTATTTAGCTTATATGATGCTTGAATTACATACCGTCAGCGTACAAAATTTGGTTGAATTTGGCTAAATGGTATAAAAGGTATACCAAATAAACCTAAAATATTTATATGGCCACCATTTTGAAAATAAGTCCATATGAAAGTTTATTTAGTTAAATTTATTTGACCTTTCATAGTATTAGTTACTTGCCAAATTTGAAGTAAATTGGTTAAGTAGTTTTCGAGATATAACAAAAGCTTTATTTATTCATGTGGTCCTATCTTCCAAAATGGCTTACAAAAGTGTTGTTTAGCTGGTAAGATTCGTGTTATGATTACTGTAAGAGTACAAAATTTAGTTGAACTTGGTCAAACCGTATGGTAGTAATTATAAATAAATTTAAAATATTTGTATGGCGGCCATTTAAAAAATAAGTGTCTAATTAAATTAGTTTGCTTGGATACAGGGCCAATCGTAGTATTACATATGTGTCAAAATTGGCGAAAATAGGTTGTGTAATTTTCGAGATATGTTAATGCTTTAATTTTTCCAGTGGCACTACCTTCCAAAATGGCGGACCAACAACACTCTGTGAGCAGTACGCCTGTAAGGGTATAATTTTCGCATTGTAAGCCTATTGCTGTGACCTGTTCTGAGGATGAATCAGGTCATGCAAGGAAGGCGGTTAGTCGTAACTTGATCGATAAAGCACTCGATATATAAAATACTACTTTTATTACACTCACAGCACTATACATAAATTGACGTGTCTCGCACTCAGCGTTTCTGTACGATTCTCTCGTAATGGCAATAGCATGTCTAACAGTACTACTGCACTTAATACCAACAACGTGACTCAGAGGGAGTGTTAAGAGCTAAACGAGAATCCCTATCGCGTCGCGACCTAGGGCGCCCTGCAAGAATTATAATTACCCTGTTAACTGCGTTGTCGACTTCGTGCAGACCTCCTCGACGGTGGCAGTGGCTGGAGTGGCAGTCGGACAACGGCCGTGGTGGTGCTATCCGGGAGTCGTCCTGCAATCCTCCGGAATCAAGATGGCCGCGAGCCGCCCATCGCCCCAGGCTTATATAGAGCCGCGTCCGGCCTCCATACCTTCACTTGCGGGGGGTGTTTTCTAAACAGCCGGACTGGCTCGCCGAGGTCGCACCATCCTGCTCTCCTGCACGTTGCATGCCAGGCCTGGCTACTGGTGATCCCACCACTATGCATTTTATTCTTTCCTCTCTCCAGGAATTTAAACATAGCAACAAGAATTTTTTCTAGGTGTTTTTTTTTAATAATTTTTTTATTTTAAACACACGTAGCATATTTTTACTAAGGTCGTTCAAATGCTGCTATTGGTAAGGACTGAATAATCGGTTTCATTAATAGCAGCCTTCTGGTTTATTCAGTAGGTGGCCGATCGATTAGAATCAATAGGTGGCCAATCGATTACTACGTTTCGATTGCCATCCCTGCTGAGAAGTTTAGGATGCTGCCAAATGAATCCGTGGAATTCACGTGCCTCCAGCGACGAAGTGTCAAGTGTCAACATATTTACGCGTGGTGTACTGCGCCGGGCGTCGACCAGCTCCTGCCCGGTTGCGCGGTCGGAGTTCGAAGAAGCCGCCGAACAAGAAATAATGGGTGTCGTACGTTACCGGAACGAGCGCGGGAGACCCCTGTTAAGGAAACTGGCAGCTTCCCGCGGCCAACCGTGGAGGCCGCCCGATGTTTTTCTTCCGTTGACGACCCGCAATACGGCGACCGTTAACAACTCCGCAGTCGTTAGAGCGCGATTCGTCGACCCAGGAAGTTGGCCGGAGCTCCGGAAGACGCGCAAGAATTCCGATGCGACCATCTCTGCCGGATACGAAACTTTCACCCTCCATTGACGCTAGTTCGGTAAACAAGACGATTGTACAACTTAAAAGAGGAAGGAAAACTCCTTTATGCAGCTCCGGCATACGCGCGCCCATAAGAAGTTTGAGGCTTTTTTTTTCTGTAGAGCGACAAGCTCAATAGGCCTGCTTTTAAAACATTAATAATTTTTTAAATAGAAGTAAGAGGGACTGGTACAGTAATATTTATGTACTATATTAATGTTTATCTACAGTATTATAGTAAACTCCAATACTTTCCTTTCGTGGCACTTTACATTGGACGCTGATTTCGTCAATAGCTGTTACTATATAAAACCTTAGACTTATCTTCAAATTGAGTGGCAAAAAATAACTTATAAATTGCCAAAAAAAATTTGAACGCAAAACATATTTATTGCTTATAGGAATGCTCGAAAAATTGTAAGCTTCATTTCGTGACACGTACGGTATAAAGTCGACAGATGTGCTAAGCCCCTTAAGCTGGATAGACTTTTGTTTATTAGAATTTAGGTTATAACACATAGTGCTTGCGCTTATAATTTATCTAAAAATAACTAAGTAAAGCCTTCTCCGTCCGAAGACAAAAAGCGAAGGATGATGTGACCTTGAGATAGAGATGCAATGGAATTCAACGTCGTGGAGAAATGGAACGACTTCGAGGAAACCACCTGCCGGCAACGTCTGCTAAATATCCCACTTGTGTAGTTCCCGAAGCCATTGCGTGTGTCCACAAAACTAATAAGTTGTATATTTCCAAGTAAATGTGCATGGTGAAGTTTCAGAATCTTGCTGGTTAGATAGAAGTCCACTGAAACTACCTTTAGCACTCGGATATAACACATGACGAAATATTTTATAGTCTATTCACGGTTACTTCCTACATTTCTGAAGCCATGCTAATGTTCTACTTCCAGGATATTCCTCCGCTTCATGCGTACAAAGCTCAACCTAGTCGTTACAACAAAGAGACAACGTACCGCATCGATGTGCACTCTGTGTAATAATACTATGCAGAAGAATTATTTCTTACTAGGCATTATCAACACAGCTATTTTATCCCTGTTTTGATTTATTGTAATTATAAATGAAATGTTAACATCTATAGATAACATTTTAGTTTAACGAAAAAATAAGGTACTTTAATGTTAACACAAGTATACAACACTTGTGAAACATGACATTGCTAGGAAACCACCAAACAAAGGTTTTCAAAGGTTCGATTCAAAACGTTTGATGAAAAATTTGAACGCTTGTGAGAATTACACTACTCTTTTATTTATATTTATTTTAATATGCACGGTGTCTTTTGCTGAAAAATTGTTGTTCTAAGATCATCTGAAACACATACGTTGTGTCTTGTTGGTAAAATGTTAAAACATCATGTGTTGATCTGTTACACGAAAGAAGTCAATTGCGTTTTTTTGGACAATTCCTCATTTGATCGGCTCTCAAGACCTCGCTGTTAAGAGCAGGCCCAGATCTCTTCTCTCACTCACTCCTAATTTGATTCACTTCCAAAAAATTACTTCTAAAGCACCGAAACTTCTATACAGTACAATGTAAGGCCTTTTATATCATTTGACTGTAACATCGCTAAAAATATATATCCAATTTAACGAGTGGATAATGTACGTATGAATCAATCATAGTGGAATTAATAATAAAATTCAGTAATTTTACCACATGCAATCAGCACACGGAAATGCCTACTATTATCGCAGGGAACTTAAAAAGATTTAAAAGATTTCTCCTGTCAGACTTTCAGCCTTTTAAAGCCAGTGCAAATAATATTCAGTTATGCAATATCCCCTGAATTCTAGCTGGAATATGAGAAGAGATAGAAAATTATTAGCAAAGAAAATGCGCGTTGGTTTAATGTTAATAATATATGAACACGATTACAGTATTTCATACTTCAATCGGCCCCTGAATACGAGAAATTATATTTATTACGTTAAATGGGACAATTTGTTTTACCCACTCCCTGAACTTTTGTGACCAACTAAAATGGATCATAAAAAAAGAATTATAATAGCACAACCATGCACAGGAATTCTAGTTTTGAAATATATGATCTCTAAACATTTATAAAAAGGAACAGCCTTTCCCAACACTGAGATTTTTTCGTGGAATATTAAGATTTTATTCTATGTTTTTATGGTCGAGTTTCCAGAATAAGTAAGTTTGTAATTCATGAACAGTAGACGGCAGGAAATATCTCCAAACCTCCTCCGACTACTTTGGTATATACTGTTCTGCGGAAAGGAAAGCGAAGTTTCCAGCTCGCCAAGAGAACAAGAGGAGATTCGCATGGCGTCAAAGGCACCATCAATACACACGGAAATCTCTTTTACCAACTTCCCCGCCACAATCCCAAAGTAATCATGTAAGTGTGGAGGCGGGGAAGTGCTGGAAAATATCCTGAGATGCCATATAATTTTTCCCTCCACGACAACCTCGAGTTGGTCGCACCGGAGCAACGGCGTTAAGGGTATTACGCGCCCCGAGTGTCCAGACGCGCGAGGCCACGGCGAAGGACAATTAAGGCAAAGGATATATTGTTTATTCAAATATTTCGTTAATCACACACTGGATTGTTAATGTGTTCGGTCCTGTAGTTATCATGGCTCACACTCGTTCGGCAGGCCACGTGTTCCAGCCCGACTTACTAAGTTTATGCGATTATATAATGCAATTGGATTCTAAAGCACACGCGAGACGACGTAGACTTATAACTTAATATCCATCAACCAGCTGCCCCATTTAAAAATAAGAGTACTGACATTAAAGGCCCTTTTATGCATCCGATCTGTGTCGCACGACGGTCAGACTGCTCGAAAAAGTCAATAAAAGTCGGCCGATTTCAAATCTTCCATTTTTAGTACTACCACCACGATCCACTGCACGGGTAGTTATCATTCGTATAGTAGACAATGTTGGCAGCACTGTTGACTACAGTCTGGAGGACTCGCCAAGTCTTCCGTTTGCATAAAACGATCCATCGTACGCCATGTACTTAGAGAAGTCGTACGATTGTAGAAGTCGTCGAGCGTTTCCTAGGAAAGGACGACATGACTTACATATCGGACGACTAAAAAAATCGGACATTTTCAAATCGCATGCATAAAGTTAATAATTTCTCCCTAGGTGCCTACAATACGTACGACGTAGAGTCGTACGACACAAATCGGATGCATAAAAAGGCCCTAAACACGTTGCCTGAGTGTGGATATTGCTTGAATGTTTGAAACACGTCAAGCTCCTTTAATGACACGCTTTTTACACCATTTATACGCGTACTTTAAATAAACGATTTATGCGTTATCTATCTGCAGCGGTTTCGTACTGTTTTTGTTCATTTAGAGAATTACAATTCCGAACAGTTATTACACTTGGTGGCAGGTTTTGACAATAAAAAAAAATATATACACATATTCTGAGCTACGTTACACGGATAGTTAAAATAGTTCGAGAAATATTTCGACAGAAAAGTTTTCTATTATGGAAATATTAAACCCGTATAAAATAATTACAATTAATTAAAATACGGAAGACGTAAGGCGCCAAGAATAACGTAACTTCCCAAAAGGCATGTGCGTAGTGCGTAGGGTGTTTGGGAGGCAAGTAAAAATAAATACCAATTTTACCAAGTCGCATTTGGACGCACAGTGACAGCTTTTGCATCATTAATACAAGGTCCGACTTGAAGCGATATTGAGTAGGGTCTACCTTCTCCATCGAGATTGTTCATGGCGGAGAATCACCTCACTCTCGTGTATCTACCTTGAAGACTGTCAGACCAGTTTTACTTTCTCGAAGAGTAGATAGTCTAGCGTGGGCTGGTCACTTGAAGACGTTTAATAAAATAAATTTACCATAGCCACTATTTATTCTTGTGAAAAAATTAGTATATGATTAGATTCGCTTCGAAGAACTCGTCTAAAACGGGTAGTATTTATTTGCACTCATTGACTAGGCATCTTCAGGATGTTTAAGAACCAAAAATTATTTTCGATATTTTTAGGATATTTGATGTCTATTTTATTACATGAAATAGTACATTGGTAGAATTATAAAAACGATAGACAATTAAGTGACAAGAATTAATAACGGAAAATTCAGGAATTTCTCATCCTATGTACTGGCATACAAATTAAAGAAATTTTCGTAATTATCATGTACGACTGAAGTTCAAATTAATTGTTAATGTAATTAAGATAAGATTAAGAAATTTCAAGGATTTTCTTTCAGTGGTTTGGCCATAATTTTATTTAAAGTTTTACAATAAAATTGAAATCGCAAATAGCCTGAAGTCAAACCCCAATCGCAGGTGAACAAAAACACACTTCAAAGAAATTCCTTCGTTGACATTCCTAAATCTTCAAAAAAAGCGCTTCAGCTGAAATCAAACATTGTGCTCGTATAACTGTTTGAAATTTGTTTGGCAACAAATCTTAAGGTTCAAATGTTGACAATTCTACTAAAAAAAAAAGAAGTAAGCGAGGGTTATTTTTAAACTGATTTGAAATTTTTATAAAATTGTTATTGATATGGTACCGCAAAACCGCAAAATATCTTAAAAATTCAGAAAAAAAAAATTAGGCACTTGAATAGCCTTAAGGCTGTTCAAGTGCCAAAAATATTTTTCTGTGTACTTTTAAAGATATTTCGCAGTTTTGTGATATAATGTCAATAATACTATTAGGCCTATATAAAAAACCAAATCCGTTTTTCTATTCAAAGTAGAATTGTGAGCATTTCAACCTTGAATATTGTGGCAAACAAATTCATGAAAGTTATACGTACATAATGTTTGACTTCGGCTGAAGTGTCTCTTGAGGTCTTTGGAACACCACGAATAAATTGCGTTTTACATGTTATTTATGCAAAATTTTGACATTTGTATGGCAAAACATATTAATGATAAATTCTCATTACTTCCATAATTAATTTTGGTAAACTAATTTTCCATGCTTTCTTTTTTACTTGCATCAGTCTACTATTTGACATAGTACCACATAATTATGAAATACTCATAAATTATAGGAAGCCATTATTTAGCGCCGGAACAGCTTTAATACAAGGGCCTTAAAGACTGGTCGCATGGTTTACGTCCTCTGGCGAAAGCTTGCTTTGGCTTCCACGCTGGTTGTAATAGACGTACAGTTAAAAATAATGCCCAGCAAAACGAAGGCAGTCTCCTGGGAACATAATCTATCGGGGATGGGCTTCAGGCCGCTATCTCGCCGGAAGAAACTTCAGTCGAGCATTGTGCGCGCGCGCGGGCAACGGCCGTACACACTGTTCACGGTCAAATGAGCACTGTTGAAAGCCCTGCTTAAGATCTACTTGCACGCACCGTCTGTATTCTTCCGCCTTATGTAAGATTAACATTGTCATCAGCCTCATAACTTTATTCATGCGTCGGACAAGTGAAACCATGAAATTATTAGAAAAGTAAATATTTCACAATTCGATTCATTTAAAAAGAACAGAAGACTAAATGAGTATTTTAAGTTATCAGAAATGATTACCTAGAACTTTTTATTCGACATTAAGATACGGAACTACTTCCTATCCATCGTTACCAACTCTACAGTCAGTGCGCCAGTTAAAATATATGCAGGTAGGAGCAGTGACATTTTTGTAAGGTTGATTTCTAAAGTGCTCGCTTTATCGTGAACACCCTTTACTTCTGGATCGTCTTCGCCTGCTTTCCGCCCGACGTGAGGCGAAAATACGCACCCGCGTAAAAAAAAAAAAAAAAAAAAAAAAAAAACTGGTTCCGAAGATTCATCGACAAAAACATCGCCGGGCTGTATGGTCGGCTCCACGCGGGGCTGCCAAAGGTTTATTTTAGATTGTACAGCATAGATTCTAATACCGTGCAAAGGTAGGTATGGATATACTTAACAGCGAAACAAAAGGAATCTGCAAGCGAAATACGAACTAGACTTTTTTTTTTTTTTTTTTACAAATTAAAAAAAAAAAACATTTTTTTTCCTCTACAGAAACTTTCCTATAAATAATTATCTTCAACATTTGTGGGTGTACAGCTACGCAACCGCCTTGTTTCTTCACTCCAGTGTTAGTTGCCGTAAGGTTGGTAATAGTCGACTCGCTATCAATATTGAACTCACTATTTATTTGCAAAGTACACACGACGTACTAAGCTATGACACGTGAATGGTAAATGGCTTTAAAATTGTACAACCAGAGTCACCTACGAACCAACAAATAACGCTACACGAAGTCAGGACTCGCAAACGGCGATGGCTATAGCGCCTCAGTATAACCAACATTTACCAATAACAATGCAATTGCATTCACGGCAAAAGAAATATTATGCGACGCAGGTTACGAATATCAGAGATAGCTGAAACTAATACACCTATGCACATATATGGTCAGAGACACACACTTCTGATTATCAAGGTTTTTGACACAAGTTCCCTATGCATTACACAGGTAAATGAATTACAATTGATGATTTGTATAATACTGTTACAAGACGCCAGAGGTGCGTATCAGAGTTCGTGAGATACAGAGGTTTTATGAAAAATAAAAGGACTAAATCTGATTAATATTTGATGTACACAGCTATTATTCACAACATTAAACTATCTATCTCCCTTAATATTCTTGTTAGTCACAGTAAGTGCGGTATTTAATGTCTATTGCGATTATCACTGAAGTCCTTATCAAAGTCTCTATATTGATGGCAGTTACTTAATTCACACACATTTGTTTGTCAATCGCGCACACAGTTCAACAGTCCCGCCTGTTAGTCTCTCTTCCTCCCCCCACCCCCCTCTCTCTCTCTCTCTCTCTCTCTCTCTCTCTCTCTCTCTCTCTCTCTCTCTCTCTCTCTCTCTCTACTGCACCGATGGCCGCAGTTAACAGACTTCGCTCCCCGCTGGTCACTTACATAACCACTCGGCGCTCTTCTGGCTCGTTGGTTCGCTGTCTTCACTCACCTGTCGCTTAAGGGGAATGGTGCGTGAAAGCAGTATATTTACCCCATTTTCGACATAAGTAGTTTTCCAAAGGGTTTATCGACATTTTTGGCTCGACAAGACGTAAATAGTAATTTTCAACACCTTTTAAAGTTGTGAGATTTTCACTGCCTTCGTTATTCTCCGAGCACTGAGGGACGAGAAAGAGAGACAGAGAGAGAGAGAGAGAGAGAGAGAGAGAGAGAGAGAGAGAGAGAGAGAGTTAGAGTGAAGGGTTTTGGACTAGTCTTAACATCCAGGTCTTGACAGACTGAGGGAATAAAGAAAATTATTATTTTTTCTTATCTTCAATTAGAGCTCCGAAAATAACGAACGCAGATAATTTTTAACCACGTAGTGAGCTGTTCAAAATTGTTATTTGCGTCATGTCGAACCAAAAGTTTCGAAAAATTCTCTTTAAAACAAATTGTGACAAAAATAAAATAAATAAACGATTTTCGTGCACCATTCCTCTTAACGTCACACAATACTCCAACTCTTCAACTGTCTGGCTCGGAGGTCCGTAGCGTCTTAAGTACTGCCGCTGCGCAGATCCAGAAGGTTCCCCGCACCCAGAGTGTCGCTGTGAGAGGCCGAGCAATGGCCAGAAAATTCTTTCAAAGATAACGCCGGAAATTCAACCCGCTGAACTTCAGGGGTGCGCGAGTCGTGACAGGCTTATCGCAACGTAACGCGGCAACTCACCTTTGTAAATCTCCGCGCTCTTCTCAGATTTCTCAGATTACCTCACTGCCCTGACATTCACGCAGTCTTTCGCTCGCCCGCGCTGGAACGAGGTAAGGGAAGCGATGCAAACCAGTAACACACAACAATATTATACAGAGTGGTCCACATGTCTTGTCATCCCCTTAAACTCTGTTTGGAATACCTTATCGTGTATTGGATTATATTACGTTATTACTGGTTATGTATGTATGTATGTATGTATGTATGTAATGGGTGACAAGACAGTGTCAGGGGTGACAAGACACGTGGACCACTCTGTATAGTGCTTTACACTATACAGAGACGATACAACGGACAGTTAAACGATACCAACTTCGTACGGAGCTACAAAATCTGGCAGCCCTGGTTCCACGAACGAGTGCACATATTTGACAGTTCTGAAGGTATTCCAGCACACAGCTATTTGCACGGCGATAGAAGTGTCTCCCTGTTCCACAGAAAGTATTTCGCAAAAACGCTGTCCACCTGATCTGTACGTCAACACAGTAAATTTTGCCTTGGAAACAAATATACAGAGAAACAAATTTAAAACTGTTAAATATGTGCGTTCGTTCGTGGAATAGACTATGGCACAGGATCTCGAGGAGCGTCAAAGCAGTTGGCGGGTTAGGCCCGGCCGACGTTCTGCATTGTCTGAAACGGTCGAATCTGAGAGAGATTCCGGCGGCTCTTGACACCGAGGTCTCGAGAGCCGACGGGGGTGAAGCGAGACGAGTACGGAGCAGCGTCGAAATGCGAGGATGCGGGAAAAGGGGCGACCACCGACCAGAGGCCATCGTTCGGCACGATTCCCACGTGGCGAAAATCCGGGAGAGCGACCCCGCCGGGAATCGAACCCGGTTGGTCCAGGTGGGAGGCGAGTTGTCTAACTACTACAGCACGGCGGACAAAGCTTACGGCTGGGGACGAGACCGTTTCAGACTGTTCACGGTAAATTGAGCGTGTACTCAACATGACCTACCCCAAAGGAAGACAACTGTCAAAGTCACACGGTCACCAGTGATGAACGTGTTTGTTTATATCTTAATTTTTAAATGACAGGCACTATTATATTAACAAAATACTTTCACCAGTTTGAATTTAATCGAAAAGCATTATAAATAGGTTGGAAGAAGTACAAAAACATCTCTAAATCACTTGTTTACTGAACAGTGTTCTAACCTCAATCCCAACTGACGCCATTTTTACTAGCCGTATTGGCAGGTGAGCAGTTCAATGTTGGGACAAGGAGCTTGTTTGTGTGCAGCCAGCGAGGTCGGTCTGCCTCATCTTTAGTTTGCGTTTCGAAAGTCCTGCTCAAGGTCTGCTTGCGCGCACATCGTGTATTCTTACACCGTATCTACAGTTTACGTTGCCATGAGCCCCGTCGCTTTATTTCACTCACGGCCAAGGAAACTGTGAATATATAATAATAACAAATTTGCTCACGTATACAGCTGTACGCATTAAATGACACAAATAAAAATAAATGATTTCGGTATTCACAAATGCTTACCTAACACATTTAAATTCCACGTTAAGTCGTGGAACTACTTTCGCTCTATAGTTACCAACTTTACTGGCCGCAGGCCGGTCGGCGTGCTCATTAAGGCTGTTTCCGGACTGTCAGTATATACGTGTAAGTATGCACATTTGCGTACTAATAGTGATGTGTACTTTTCGTGTCCTTGTTG
Source organism: Dryococelus australis (assembly GCA_029891345.1). Taxonomy (NCBI): domain Eukaryota; kingdom Metazoa; phylum Arthropoda; class Insecta; order Phasmatodea; family Phasmatidae; genus Dryococelus; species Dryococelus australis. The sequence continues at coordinate 120,439,276 of CM057000.1, read as the reverse complement.
AAACTATTCGGACAGGTCATGTCTCTTCATGTTAGACTCGTCGCACATTCTGGCGGGAATATCAGAAACTATGTGACAACAGCAAAAATGCGGTGCATGGTGTTATATATACGTTACAACTTCTATGATTATGCTTTAAGAAGACACACATAACCTTATAAACATGCGTTATTTATTTTTGTGTCATGGTTTTGTACCTTGATATCTTACGAGTTTAAGCGCTGAAACATACCTTTAGCCGGTAATGAGGAATCAATAGGAGCATTAGTGGGTGCGTATTATGTACAGGAGGATAATAAAATGCGGCACATAAATATTGTCCGCTCAAAAATGGTCCGCGAAAGGACCATAGAGTGCTCTTTCATCGCTTAACCATATAATTGGCCATCTGTCTCTTCTCGATAGCACCGGACGTGGATGAGGTGTGTGCGAGGAAAATCTTCCTATAAGCTGTTCACGGTAAAGAGAGCACTTTTTAAGGCCCTTCGAAATTTTTCCTTTCATCAAATTTTCGTCTTCCTGCTGCTTTTTAATATAAATATTGCAATGTGATCAATAAAAGCAGTGAATATATTTCACCACTCTCAAAATGTTATTCCTGAGGATAGAATTAGATATTTTTATTAGTGATGAATGTCTGTTGGGAGGGCCTTAAAAAGTGTTCACTTTACCGTGGACAGCCTATAGTGACACAAGTGATCGTAACCCAGCATCAAGCAAACGGTTGCGGATGGTCCTATAGGCTATTCACGGTAAAATGAGCACTTTTGAAAGCCCTGCTTAAGATCTAGCTGTATGCACGTTGTGTATTATTCCGCCTTCTGTAATATTAACATTGCCATGGGCCTCATCACTTTATTCATGCGTCAGTCAAGTGAAACTGCGAAATTATTACAAAAGTAAATAAGTTACAAATCTGCTAAATTTTACACTTCGATGTATAAAAAAAACAGAAGGCGAAAAAAATAATTTAAATAATAAGAATGGTTACCTAACACTTTTTATTCGACGTTAAGATACGGAACTACTTCCCATCCATCGTTACCAACTTTACTGGGCGCATGCCACTCAGGGCGCCCGTTAAAATATGTGAAGGTAGGGACATTGACTTTTTTCTAAGGTTGATTTCAAAAGGGCTCACTCTATTGTGAACAGCCTTTACCCGACACACCTACTGCGTCTCCACGTGGACGTGGCGTTGTCCGCTTGGCCTGCTCGTACGACGCAACAGGCTTGGCTAGCATCTGTGCGTCGCCTCTGTCGGCAACTAGGCGCACGCAGGGATTTGCACCTTCCTCTTAATCGCGCAGACATTCGATGCACTGATGGCACTTATCGTCCACCGTGTCGCGCGAATTCTCCGCTATGAACATCCGGCCTCACGATGACGCTGCACGACCTCACGATAACGCTATGCGGACGACACTCTATACGGACACGCTTTATACGACCTCACGATGTCACCCTGCACTACGTAACGATGACACCACGACGCCTAACGATGGCGGTATGCGACCTCACGTTGTCACACTATGGCCCCACTCAAGTCATGCGCGACTTGTACAAACTGTACACGTCGACTCCAACTCCATCCTGGTACGTCAGAAATTGCTACAGCAACTTGGGTAGCACAGTAAAGGATTGGGGACTGTGGACTACTTCCTCTGCAGGGTATGGCTGTAGACATGTCCGAGATATTCGACAGACAACACTCGAGTCCTGATTCTTCTCCAGCGCTGTGCTAGCGGTTATCTCCTGCTATCCTCTAGCAGTGCCTCGTGCTCAAATAACGCCTTTGCCATTCGATTCCGTCGAGGTGAATTTTTCTTTCCATTTACCATTACTGTATTTTTAAACGTAGCACTACACTGATCTCCGTAGAAATGTTATAGATCAATAGGCCTCAAGGTTCTTGACTGGTTGAGCGTTTGGTATAGGGAAATACAATTTAATGATATTCGGTTTTCTGGCGTTTCTGTTAACTTAACAGGAAGTTTTTTTGAGCAGAAAAATATCTACTTCTTTGCTATCGAAGCCTTATGTAACATTAATGTATAGCCTGTTTCCTGGAAAGATCAGAACACCTAATAATTAAATAAATAGTTAACTGAAAAACAAATTGTTATATTTCTCACGCTGAGGTCTTTGTTTCAAGTTGTCTTCAAAATTGGCTTTAAAAATCCGAATTTCATTAACATGTATATGCTTATACCAAATGCTCAACCAAGAAACCGTCTTAAGCTTCTAAAGTCAAAGTCTTTTTTTTTTTTAAGGCGCTTGTATACGCGGAGCGGATTTTCCATATTATATGCCTAGAAGCAAGGAGCAGTAAGTGCGAAACAAGTACGCGCCATCAAATACCACACACAGTAGTCTCTGCAAGAAAAACCCTGTACAAGAATCTTGCTGAGAGCTAATATAGAACTGCATACGATGACACTATGATTTTATTGGTACACGCTAAGAAATTATACGGAAAGTCACCATACCAGTGTATACGCTTAGTGAGAAAGCCGTAATGGTATTTTTTCCCCCTATACATTCATTGTAGCGTTCCTTCATTTGCTCAGGAAACAATTAAATGCACAGGGAAGTTCCCAACTTTGTATAGTAGAGACGCTATACATTCCTATATATGCAGCTTGATGTGTGGTATTATTATCGTACAGTATGTAGGTTAAAAACTTCCATTACATTTTAGGAAGTTTACCAGAACAAATTTAATGTAGAAAGTTAGTATATGCTGTTCACGGTAAAGTGGGCACTTTTGAGGCCCTAGTTACTTTTTGCTTTGAGCCATTTTTTGTACTTTAAGCACATTTTAAAATAAATATTATCATTTAAGTAACTATACAAAGTGTGTAGAGTTCCCTGCACTCGAAAGTTGACGTCTAAGAATAAAATAAAATATATTTATTCACTATTATTCCAAACGAGAGTACTTTAAAAAGTGCTCACTTTACCGTGATTAGCATATAAGAAATTTAATTGCAGGACGCTCTATTATTTTCGCAGTTATTCAAGACGAATGTTTTACGCCAGAGTAGTCGGAAAATGCAATTTCGATTGTCACGTTGAGTCGTTTGGAAATAACGTTTACAATATCCCAGGAGTGTTGAAGGTTGCATTACTGAGTAGCTTGAAGTATGATTTCTTTTCCTAAAAACATTGGCTTGCGAAAACATTCGGCGGTTCCTGTTTCAACACGTAAGTTTCACATGTTCATTAAAGCTCTTTACATACAGCTTGTTAAGCCCGCAAGAGATCGCTGCTCTTATGGCGAGAGCGTTTGGGCCTGCACTATTGTATAAGCTGAGTCCACAGTAAGGCCCTTACACAATTGAAAACTTTAACATTTGACTTTACGATTTGAGTTTACTTTTGCTTTCCGACATGTTGTTTCTTCTGGAGCTTGACTCAATGGAACTGTCAAAGGTAAAGTCAAGCACTCTTGACTTAACGATTTCGCAAAGTTGAAATTTGAAGTCAAAGTCAAGCAGCCATTTTGCCGAGAATCTATCAGAGGTTATGTGGAAAGTGCGTTGTTTTAATGTAGGGCGATTTTAAACTCGGTATATCAAACAAAGCTCGCCTTAAATTAAATCAATGTCAAACACATATAATGTGTAGAGGAAATAAATGAATTTACATATTTTAATAAATTAAACAAAAGAGTTTTTTGTTTTGAAATAATCTCTTAATATAAATTTTAAGCATATTTTAAAGAAAGGTACGTAAAATGTATTCCTGGATAATATCATAATTATTTACATAACTAGATACACATTTTTACGAAGTTGGCAGAACCGATGTGACTTTACAATTGTATTGTGTGTTGGTTTCTTCGTCAGAGGAAAGAGAACGCAAAACTAATGCTAAAGTTTTCTATTGTGCAAGAAGCTGTAACTAAGGCCCGGATTTTAAAATCAGCTAACCAAAGGTGTGAAACATAACCGAAGTCTTGGCGCTACGATAGGCTAGAAGACGCGGTGCCCAATGACAACATGTTACTGCCTTAGAAGTTTCCTTTCATCTACCCCCCCCCCCCCCCCCCCCCCCCCCCCCCCCCGGTACACCAAGTTATTTTGCTGCCGAGAAGCCATCATCTGCTCGTCACACTGGCGCTGTTTCAAGGTCACCTGGCAGCAGTAAAAGTTTTAAGTAAACTCCCACGGACACGAGGAATGTTCACGACGACGATTTGAAAATCTGCAACCTAAAAATTAATTACACCGCTAATGAAAATTTCTAAGCCAAGGTTAATGTGAATCGCAACGACTTATTCCAATTACCGGTCATTACTTGATCGAGAGTTCTCGAGGGATTTGCATAAATTTTCATAGCACTTTTCTATGATGTACATGCAGTTTTAAATTGACGCCTTTGTATTTATAAGCGACTCAAAATCTATCAAATAGATTTTTAACTAAAAACTTATGCAGTACTCTTCTAAAGTAGCTATGGAGTACAGAACTAACCGTCAGCTAAAGGGTTTGTTAGAAAATCGCATTAATGTCGTAAACCAAATGTAATTCCATATGTTTGGGAATTAATATTTTTTCTTGACTTATATCCATATAAGTATTCCTACAACATAAAAATGCTATGCACATAAAATTCCACCTGAACTAATTATTGTCTGAATGGTTAAAGGTCAGCGTTTCTACAAAAGTTATTATTTCATGTTCGTGTGTTTATAAACATGCACAATCAAGAAATCAACAGGAGAAGGTAACAAATGTGTAATGTTGTTTATTTATCCACTGTTTAGGTAAACTCATGGACTGCAAAAAAAAAAAATATATATATAATGTTTAAGATATTACTGTCTTGTCGCTCGAAGTTCAAATTAAGGAAACTTTTACATTGTCAGTAATTAATTGTATATCCTCCCTATTTATTATGGTTTGAAATACTAAATAACCATGCTCCAGATGAGTCTTAGAGATTGATATAACACTTTCACAGTCTAGCGTCGAATGAATAAAATGAGCTAGAAATCGTAGCGTTACAGCGTTCCTTACATGTTTTAAAAACTTCACGAAACAGTAAATATTGACACGTGGCTAAACCGTTAAACAGGAACTAATTCAAAATTTAAAAAAAATATTTTATTTACGATTGTAATAATTCCATATAAAAATTGTGTGTTGTATGCGTTTTTTTAAGCGGGACAGATTCCCTATAATTGTTAGCTATTTTGAAAAAAACACGCGAGGGTAGGAAATTGTAGGTAAATATACATATTTTCAACTGTATTGGAAACCTCAGTGTTTAGCCTGACCGTAAGAGAACACTTCAGACAGTTAATAATGTGATTTGAACCCCATGTGACTTTTTTTTTTTTCACTCTGGCCGAGGTGAAAGCAGCCCTCAGAATTTTACATCGTTCGTAATTAAATATCAACTTTGTTCATATTAGCGGAGTAGAGACGATGGTCGGCGCTGAGAAACGTCTTGGACGCTGGTGAGGGTGAAAATACCTGACGATGGAGCAGCGACGGAATGCAAGGATGGGTGAAAAGCAGCTACCCCGAGAAAACCACGTTGGCCATATCATACTGGGTTAGTATTTTTTTCCTGGGTTAGTGTGTGTGTGTGTGTGTGTGTGTGTGTGTTTGTGTGTGTGTGTGTGTGGATTAAACGCAGCTGTTCGCAAACGCCCGAGAAAATGAAACCAACACAAAAGTCGATAAACCCCTTGCCACCGAAGATTGATTTAGCGTATGTACTACTCTCGGTAATCGCATTGTCCGGCTGTGGACACATTATTAAGGGTGATCAGGCGCCGCAATTTTGAATTTATATATTTTATCGGCGTAACTTACATTGAAGTTGTTTAAGAGAAATTTGTCACACTGCACTGCATAAACAATAGATTCTCAAGTTTTATCTAGGTGCTACATTTCCACTGTCTCTATGCCTATTGATTTTTAACTATTAACAGCTGGAAAGGAGTAAATGATTTTTCCTTGCGGACGACGACAAGCAATGGAAACTTCAGACAATATACAAAGAAATTTACTTGTGTCGTGGGGGCCACGGTGGCTGAGCGGTTAGCCTGCTCGCCTCCCATCAAGGCGATCCGGGTTCAATCCCCGGCCGGGTCACTCCGGATTTTCGCATGTGGAAATGGCGCCGGACTATGACACAAGGACGGCGGGTTTTCATAGGGATCACTCGTTTTCCCCACCCTTGTTGCTCCATACTCACCTAGCTTCGCCAACTTCGGCTCTTAAGACCTCGACGTTAAGAGCTGCTAAAAATTTTTCCAGTTACTCATCCAGACCTGTGTGTGACGCTCTTGACAGGTGAGGGGGGTATCCATGCTTACATGCTACGACTTTAAGGCGCATATCTCCTTCTACGAGATTGTATTTAATTGCACATGATTCATTTTTTTTTTCTGATGGAGTGCTGATTTGGTGTGAACTGTGAGACAGGAGATGGACCAACTTCAAAACTCTGGGGAAAATACTCCTGTATTACCGAATAGAATAAGGTTGACATATATACAGGAGACTTATGCCATACCACCAGCTAAAGCTATAGCTGTTAACCTAAGCGTGTTGAGTGAAGGACACTTGCCCAAGTCGTCTGTGGCTGGCATTTCGTAGGTCACACGTTATGTCCTAATTTAATACACCCACGAGAATTGACTGGAAGAATTAGTTCACATTGGTGTCAAGGAAAACATTGAGAGAGGAGATAGTGAATATAAGACTGTGTTACTACTTCCACACCGGTTTCTTGCGGGCAGCTATATAAAAAAAAAAGGGAGACGCGTGACTCCTATCTTTTAATTACATTTTCAATACTCGCAGAAGTTCTTAACTGCTCTTCTCGAGTCTAACTAGCGCAAAATTACTGAGTGGCTGTGCAACAGACAAAAACTGTAGCGAACAATAAACGAGCAGGTTTGAGATTGTTCCGCAATGAAAATTAATTACCGCTTCGAGAAGGTTTTAAGCGCAAAAACTCTGACTCAAATTTTCAGTAAGATATAATGCAGCACGATATTAATACATCCTCAAACAAAAAAAAAAAAAAAAAAAAAAAAACTCAAGAGTCTTAGGAAATTGTGCAGCCAGTATTTCATCCGTAGGAAATTAAACTGCAGGCGCTTCGGTCGTAAGCTGACTGCGAAATGAATATTGTTGTTTGCCGCAGTGTGGCCAACAAGATAACAAAATGTCGAAAGAATTTAATGTCCCCAAGTCCCTTGAAACTCAACAAAAGTTCTCCACATTTTGCAGAGCGAATCCTCGGGGTCAAATACAGGTCAAGTTCAAATTCCAGCAAGATCAGATTACGCAATCATGACCATTGACCCTAAAAATTCATTTTTTAAATTACTTTTTCCAAGAAAGTTTTGTATTAATGCATAGAGATTATTGCATATAGATATGAAGGTAATGGAATATCATTTTTGTTTACTCTAAGTGTCTCGCTCCAATGTTGAGTTAATTAAGTGGGGCCACAGTGGTCAAGTGGCTAGAGCGATTCCAAGTGTGGCCACAGCGGCCCAGTGGATAGAGAAATATAAAATTTCGTTTTTTTTCAGTCTTTGTATGATAACCAAATTTTTTAACATTGTAAATATTCTAGGCACGTGACCATACTGAAAACGCGGTCACGAGCTAAACCCCTAGTAGTAAATAATTATATTTTATTGTAGCCTTAGACGTTAATATTCAAGGCCGATGAAATCCTACACTGTGTTTATTACTTACATTGCAATATTTATTTAAAAAAAGTGGAGGAAGGATAAAAATGGCTGATAGCAAAAATTTAACTAGGGCATCAAAAGTGCTCATTTTTCTATGAACAGCCTATACAAACTAGGACGCAAGGAAATCATAAACACCCCCCCCCCCCCCAAATCTTCTACGTGTAGGTGTGTGTGCGTGTGTTTGTGTGCGCGTACACACAAAAGTAGAACACGACCAACAAAAATATGAATTTTGGTGCAAACACTTTAATAAAATTTAAATTATGTATTAAAAAAATTTTATTTTAATTTTATATTTAAAGTAAAATCCCGCGTATCTTATTAAGGAATGTTTCAAAAAAGAAAACGCATACATGCTGATAAAAGTAAACAGTTAAAAACTATAAGAGAGTTCATTCATGCAACATCCAAGAAAAATAAAGTAATCACTTCGGTAACTCAAATCTGATATCTTAACCTGCTAACGAACTTACTTTCACTGTTTTCTTTCTGGTCCATTTATTTCCGATTGATATTTATTCAGAACACAATGCTCGTAGCTAACACCAATACCTATTTAAATTCTACATAATTTCATACCTTATAAGTATATTTAATTTCAATATATTAGGCATTTTTTTACAAAGCTCTCATCACTTATGATTAGCTCCTCACTTGTTAGTTAATTCCGAACATATAAACTTAAAGTGATTTTATAACTTCCGTATCAGTACACTAATAACTACCACAATTTCCTGTAGAATAGTTGTTCCCAAGAAATAATTGCAACTCTAAGTTTCCTTTCAAGCATGACCATAAATTTAGAAATGGCCTAAGATCTGCTGCTCGTTAATTAAAACAAAATAAAATCGAGATACACGATTTCAGTTTACACGTGGCGCCATTAATTTTTAAATATGTAGTTCACTTTCTGGGGGCAAATAAGTTATTTAGGATAGGGAGACGAGTTGCTTACACGATAACAAGTTACCAAACCACCAGAAAATTGCCCGTCTAGCAGGAATGGGTAAAAATTGAGAGAAAACAAACATTTTCGAGAACCCGGTATTTCAAGCTTACTTTGCCACGAACGAAACTAGGAACTTTCTCGCCATTTGAAATGAAAAGTGTGAGAGGAGACATTTGCATGAGAAATGGGAGACAATATTTTTGTTTAAGCTCGCACTTAACTAGTTTGCTTACGATTCCCCACTTCACAGCCATTTTCACGACCAAAATTTCTTTCTTCTTTTTCCTCTCAATTTATACTTGCTTTCTCTCACCTCCTTTTTTTTTTTTAGAGAGAGAGAGCCACCTGTTTTAAATCAAAATTGTTTTTCTCCCTCTATTTCAGAATTCTATGACCCAATTTGCATGATAGAATTACCACTGAGGGTTCGACACCCCAGGTTCTTACTAACACCCCTTAGAAAAACTTAGTGTTCGAAGTCGTTAGGGCGTGACATAAAAATAACAAGATTCCGAGATAGAATCCATTGTAACGCACTGAATTATGCAAGCTGCCTTTGATTAACGTTCCGGCATACAATCGGGGCTTTTGAAACTGAAATGGTACATAAACTTTATTTAACAAAATTTACATATATACATGCTATTATTTACAGATAGTAGGTTAAGCTGAAATGGTAGAAAAACTGTGTATGAACACTATCGCACAGAAGAGCTATCTAGATTTTCTCGTAAGAATTATAAGTAGTAATCCATGTAGCAAGGCACAGTCGGCCGACTGTAGTTTTACTGCTGGCACTGCTGTATGACTGCTGGCATTGAATACTTATGGGTTTACACAAATGGCCCTGTTATGGCTGACTGCTGGCAACACGACACTTGGCATGTCATAAATGGCACGTAAATGGGATGTTGTTGGAAATGAAACTGATGGCTAAGAGTGGGTATATTGCTAGTGATCCACATATAGATTGCCAACTGTATTCCAGCACTGGCAGCATTTAACTTGTCCATTTTGGGCCATTGATAGCACTTCAATATAGTGTTTCGTGCACTTAAGAGAGAGTCAGACGAATGTGGTATTACTGATGACTTTGCTCGATTACTACTGGCCCAGAAAACTTATGGGTCTACACAACTGGCCCTGCTATAGTTAACCGCTGGCACCAAGACACTTGGCATGCCATTTATGGCCCACTGATGGAATGTTGAAGGAAATGAAACTGATGGTTGAGAGTAGGTGACCAATTAATGGCACATAAATGGCTTACCAACAGTATTTCAGCAATCGCCGCACATAACTTATACTTATTGGTAGTAAAAGTATGGGTAGTCCTCTATAGACCATTTGATGGCTGTGAAGTGGTACATCGATGAGCCATTGTTGTTGTAAGCATATTGGCCATGCTTGGGCCATTTGTGTTTACCACACCTGGGCCACTTATGGGCATAGTATGGCTAGTTAGTAGTGCAATTTCAGGACAAGCAATGGTGACGAGTGCATGCCAGCTGTTGGCCAACTGTTTGCCGGCTTGGCATCCAACTGTAAACCATAAATTGGCCATATGTGTTTTGCTAAATAATACATCTACTTGCGTGCACATAGTTGTATAAGTATTTTAATATCAGTATCACAATTAGATCTTCTTTTATTTATATTAAGCCAGAGTCGGAGGCCTCCCAACAGACGAGATTAAAATTAGCTTTTCGCTACATTTCTATAGTTTTTATTCATATTCGCAAACTTGTACTTATTTTGGTTATTCTTTTTTATTTCGTTAGTTATTTAATATTATATAAACACTACTTGTTTTAGTTTTTTGCACTCTGTTTAGTTCGTTTTCACGAATTGTCTTTTTAATTTCACGTTATTTTTATTGTTAATTATATTTCGTTCGTTCCCACTCAGTTTCGTTCGTTCCCATTCAGTTTCGTTCGTTCCCGTTCAGTTTCGCTTTCATTACTTAGAACGTTTTTCACTGCATTTCTTTCGTATTCATTTTTTTTTGTTTTTACTGTATTTCGTTGTTTGTTGCTCAGTTTTGATATAATTCGAATGTTTCCGTTGTTCTACTCTCTTCTTTGTTATTTCTCAATCTCTGCAGTTATTTTTATAAAACTGGCTAGTATTGTTGCCAATCTTTAATACTAAGCGTCTTTCACAAGGGGAGGAAGTATTCACATTATGGGAGTCGGAGGGTTTACAATTTAAACTCATCATTTGGAAGGACTCCTACTCCAGCTAAGTATAAATAAAACAACAGTATTTGTGTGTGATACTAATATGTAAATATAAATACTACTATGTACACGAAAGTAGTTACATTAAATATTGCTTACCGTTTATAATTGTTTTCATGTGAATGACTAAAGAATTCTTATAGATATTGAAATAAATACAAAACTTGTTTCTTGCTTTCTAAGTCAAGATACTACCTGTAGATTATAGTAGAAATATAAATTTTGCTGTAGTAGTTTTATTTGTTAAATAGGTTCCTTATTTTTAATTTTCTCCCTCTTAGTTTTGGGTTCTGTTGCACGCTAAGGTAAAACCAAAAACCTTTTGGGATTACTCGTTTGTCCGCCTATGGGTGTATGTCAACCGGATGTAGTATGATGGACAAGTTAATGTCTTGCGTAGTAATATTATTCAACGTGATGTAAACAATTCCTTGAAGTCAATGGCAATCGAAAACAACATAGCACAAAATTTAATTGGTAGTAGGGTTTTATAGGATTGTCGCTGGTACGACGTTGTGTATTTAGAAACTTAGAGGACCTCATTCATAGTCGCGTTTAGTCCGGACTAAGGAAAGATCATCCTCCGACCAAATTTTTCCGTATTCAGAGAGCTTTATTATTGCTAGTCCGGGGATAATCTTACTTTAGTACGGACTTACTTTTAGTCCGGACTTAGAGTAGGACTAACGACGTATAATAGTGAAAAAAAAAGAAACATGGCGAAGTGAAAATAACACAAGTTTGCTAATATTACATGGAATTGAAAGCTAAGGGATATCAGTCAGCCACTAATTTTTTTCATTTAAAATACATGGCGGACTAATACTTAATGTCACCAAGCGTACCAAACAAGCCATCTAACACCGATTCCTCTTCATTTATTTCATAGTGGTTGCTAAACTAATATTCCTCTCTGCATACGACTCAAAGGTGCGGAGGTCAGAGGACGTTCGTAGAGTAATACCTACGTCACAACCAGCTCACATGAAGGGCACAATCACTTTACAATTCGTACACAGAGGCAAGCACGTGTCTTCATTTGTACAGCAAAGTGCCCGCTTCCTTCCTGAAGACCGCGTGTGTGTGTGTGTGTGTTTGCTAGCGAAGATTTTCCATTCCACGCTAAGACGTTGGCACATCGCCTGCCACAACGTATGTGCTTTTCTAATGAGTCGTGTCGCTTGACGCTGGGTTGTTTGTTGAGGCAACCTTGTTGCTCCCTGCTAGGGACAGTCTCAGGCGCGGAAAAAAACGTGTCTTACAACAGAAAACCAGTGGGGGGGGGGGGGGGGGGACTACAAAAAAAAAAGTACACGGATACCTCGAACCTGAACCTAAAAACGCTGCAGTTACCTGTCGACGGCAGCTGTCTTGTCACGAAGCGACACAGAGGAGGGGAAAATAGCTTTGCCGCATAGAAGTGTGTGTCGACTACTACAAACCCCTTTCATCTAAATAAATAACCTTTTAGTTCATGTTTCTCAGTGAGATCCGAGTGTCTTTAAGACAAAAAAAAAAAACAAACACATAGTCATATGCATAGTTGACCTGTATTCGAGTTGAAGCACGCCTCTTACTTAAGATAGGCAACTTTTTGGACAATTTTTTACAGGAACTATAAATTGAGCTAATTTTTCGCATGCAAAATTGTTAAAGTACTTAGCATTCAAGTGCAATGTCAGTGGGTATAGCATGCAGTACATTAATTTTATTGAAGATAGATTATAATTATAAGTATACACATTTTAGCCCTTCACCGCAGGTGTCATGACATATATCAAAATTCATATTTTCCTGTAAGAAATTATTTATATTTTAATTTGGTATACACTTTACACTATAAATCGGCAATTTTGTATGGCGGCCTTGAATATTTGTACTGCGTGCTCATTCCGTGAAAATCGAGAGGTTGCGATGCTGTGCTAAACTAACGTTGAGTGTTTTATGTATATGTTTGTTCATTTTTTGGTTATGCGGAAAAAAAATTAAGTGGGATGATTTCATAGTAACATTTCATGCCATCCTGTGTAGATAAGAAAAGACAACATTTCGAATGTGTATGTAGAACTTTAAAGCAGAAGTCAAATCAGCAAGCAGCCAGTCATATTTGCAAATTATTTTTCATCAATGTGTAGCAAATTAAGATAGATTAATTGCATAGAGTAAAAACACGTACTCCATATTTATCATGAAGATATCAGCTAAATTTGTATTGGCTCGAATCAGAAACACGTGGCTGAGCGGTTAGCCTGATCACTTACTAACAAGGCGATCCGGGTTCAATCCCCGGCTGGGCCACTCCGAATTTTCGCATGTGGGAATCGTGCCGGACGATGCCGTTGGTCAGCGGGTTTCATCGGGGACATCCCGTTTCCCCCGCCCTTTCATTCCGGTGCTGCCCCATACTCACCCTCATCGACTCTCAAAACCTCGTTGTTAAGAGCCACCAAATTCTCTCAACTTTATCAGTTTCAACATACCCCTCGCGTACTTGCTAAGGCACTGCCGCATCCGCATCCGCATACGGTAACGTAACGAACGCATTTCAACCCGGTGCACGTGTAATACGAGAGAGCAGGTGGGGAAGTACCATGGAAGTACCTGCTTGTGATGCGTGCCCACGCAAGGCCCGTATAAATGTCGTATAAGCACCGCGCAGGCTATTTGAGTTAACTCCGAGGGGTCCAAATTCGGCGGAACGTGCATCACTTGGCTGCCGAAAGACCACGTGACCTGTTCGTCTAATTGAAGGGTGGTGCGGCGTTTAAATTAGCGACTAACACTTGTGTCGCGGAACAAGCAAGGTGTATCTTACTCCTGTGTAATCAATTGAAACGAAAAAAAAAAAAATTTTCTTAGGCGCTGACGCCTGGTTCTGCGCAGTTATTAATGACTCAGCTAAGTTGTAGGTTTAGAAAAGGTTTACTCTGAGGGAATGGTCTCTAGCAGAAACACATAGCAAGTAGCATAAAAAATTCAGGATTTCTTGTTGCTCAGATTTTAAAAATTTCTTTTTAATGAACAGCATCACTCACCGTAGTGTTTATTGCAGCAAATCATATTACAATAAAAAGTTAAACTGGAAAATAAGACCGAGTAAGGCGTGGACAAAGCGACACTGGTTCAAAGTTAGATTCAGCTGGATATTACTTTAGAAACATCCACACTGAGTGATACTTTTCGCATAAATGTTAAATGTGTGTTTCAATGATAATCATATTCTGTATATTCGTATACACTCAATTGGTTTATATGCTATTCACGGTAAAACGAGCACTTTTGATAGCCTTACTTAGGATCTACTTATATGCACGTTGTATAGTCTTTCGCCGCATGTAAGATTAACATTGCGATGAGCTTCATCGCTTTATTCATGCGTTGATCAAGTGGGAATTTTAAATTATCATTAAAGTAAATATTTTAAAAATATGCTCATCTTTACATTCCCACTGATTAAAAAAAAAAATAGAAAGCGAAATAAATAATTTAAGTCGTCACGTGTGGTTACCTGGCACTTTTTATTCGAAGTTATGGCATGGAACTACTTTCTCTCCATCGGTACCAACTTTGCTGTGCGCATATCACTCAGTGCGCCCATTAAAATAAATGCAGGCGGGAGCAGTGACTTTTTTCTAAGGTTGATTTTAAAAGTGCTCACTTTATCGTGAACAGCCTTTAATACGACTTGACCGCCAAAATAAGAGCAGTTGGCTAATTGCTAACCAATTCATGAGTTGACCAGAAGGCAAATTTGATTTACGGTGCCAATCACTGCGCATAAGGCGGGAACCGCGTTTCACAAGTGTGGACAAGTGAGTGCATTTTAAAAAGTTATTAACTTTACATTTATACAAAGTTTTTAACTGGGATCACAGAAAAGTAAACGGCTCGAGAAGTAAGTGATCACATACATAATCCAAGTAAGGGAGTACGGTCACTATTGTCTAGGCAGTAGCTTGGCCAATGAGGCAAGGGAAACCATTTCAACTCCATTATGTAGCAGATGATTCAAACGTGCTACCTCGAACCTGAGTGGTGCTATGAAACGATACCAATTTGGTGAACCTTTGGGGAAGGCCTTCCCCGCTATATCCAGAGATTGTTGTTTGTTTATTTTCCGTCGTGATCCAGAAGATAGCATGGCACACTTTGTCATAGAACAGGAAGGTGTCAGTGGTTAGGGAAGAGGGGATGATTTAATTGATATAATGCAGGACATATGTCGGTGTTGGAAAAAAGAGCAGATATATTTACTGCGTCTTTGTCGTACATAAAATGATATACATAATGCTTGGAAACTAAATGCCCAAACTAAGGAGGACGATTCCTTATAAAAAATAAAACTGAAATAATACAGGATACCATTTACCTAAACGGAATATTAAAGGAGATATAAGCCTCTGAAAATTGGGTTTTGTACAGCCCGCAGCAGAAAGGTGACTTATGCTTCCCATGTTGTAGGGACACATCTGGCCGTCCTCGGTCTGTGCGCACTGTTCGGCTTGAGGAAGCGATACGTCAGCACATCAACAACATGACCTCCATTAGTACACGCTCCATAGCGCGCCAAATGGGCGTGTCCCATTCGACCGTGTGGGACGTACTGCGGATAAACCTCCATTATCCCTACCACTGGCAGAAAGTACACGTCATTCAGCGAAAAAAATAGTTTAAAACTCAATTTTCACAGGCTCATCCATCCTTTCGTTCCTTAATTGCATGATTTTTTGTTTTCTAATTGAAACATTATTTTGTAACTGTTTTGAACACTTAAAGTACAGACAAAGTACAGAAGAAATATATATTCATTTTATGAATAAAATTATATAATTTAAATGTTACACAGCTTCTACATCGTGTATAATTGGTTACCGTTATCATATATATGAATAAATAAAAAGAAAATGTAGGCAGTGTTAACATCACCTTTTTTTCTATTAAATAGTATTTTTTAAGTACACAAGTATTTGCATTCACAAAATTATTAAATCTCTTCAAAAAACATAGTTTTAAATTTAAAAAAATTATATGAGATTTGGTAAAAAGTTGCATGATCATATGTCCTTTTCAAAACAGATTAAAGTAACACGTTTTGTGCCTTGTTTAGGTTACTGGTGAAATCTGCTGTAGCAGTTTTTATGTTTGTTGAAACAAATAAAAACAGCACATTTTGCACGTGACAAAAGTGAATAGATTGCACCCAGGAAGTTTACATCGGTTGCGCTTCATGTTGCGATTCGGCCAGTGAGCCGTTGAATCTCGTCATAGATCTTGACGAGGAACAACAGTCTTGGGATATTTCTTCTTTCTGCTTTCAAGTTGCTGTCGTATCTCAGTGCTTGACCTCCCTTTCTTTTGCCCATTCCTCCCCACACTATAGAAACACTGTGCAACTTCAACCCTCAATTGCTTCTGATTCGAGACTTGTGAGCTGGGACCTTTACGGGTATCGAGAATAGGGACACAAGATATTTTTGGGTTTTTAAATGCTGAAGAGAGCATGTGACAAGTGCAAGATTTGCCATGTGTTCCATGGGTATGTTTAGAAAATAATCATGTTGAAATGCTCAATATTGGTTATTATATTGGTTATTGACGGGTACTTCAAGTGTGGATAAGCTACGACATTATGTTTTAATAGGAATCACGAGTATTATGACCACAATTAATATTAATATAGATATTTTATTACATTTACTGAAACGCAGTTCAGAATTAAATTTCTATCACTGCGTCATATAAGAGGATGAAGGTAAGTTCATTATTACTTGTTTGTAAATTGCAATAGAATGGCGGGAATTCCTGTATACGTTTTATTCTGCTGCTTTACTAATTTCCATGTCCCTTACACTTTCCACTCCAGACTATCATGATGATTGCCGCAGACACACAATTTACACATTATGTAGTAGAAAATATAATGATCAGAACGGGGCTTGTCTAAGGGCGTGTTCTGTAATGGTTATCACTCACACAATAC
Source organism: Dryococelus australis (assembly GCA_029891345.1). NCBI lineage: Eukaryota > Metazoa > Arthropoda > Insecta > Phasmatodea > Phasmatidae > Dryococelus > Dryococelus australis. The sequence goes on along the minus strand of CM057000.1, from coordinate 120,422,375 downwards.
TAACATTAATATATGCAGGATCACTCTGAATTCCGGAAGATAATATTAAATAATGTCATACATAAAATCATAAATAGGACGATATCATGCAAAAATTACCAATAACGGTAAGCGTTTTATTAAAAAATATTTAAAACTGATTCAGCTGAAACAACAAATTGTTGAATCGAGATATGTAACAAGTGTAAGTTTATTGGACAATAATGCCCCCTTGATTAAGAAAATAGGGAGCGCACTGTTATCATTTACATAACTTTGAAAATATGAAACTATTTTAGTGACCCTCATATTGTTATTTATCTCCCTTAAATACCGATAGTATTAAAAATTATGTCTTTTTAAAGACGCGTACTTCCCTCATTCATTTAGGTTATAAGGCATTAAAATTTTTCTTTCTCATTTTGTATAAAGAATAATCTCACCATTTTTCGACACGGGATTTACAATGCCCATCATTATGTGCGTGTGTGTACAAATTTATGTATGTATGGGATATGTGCAGTATATTTATGACAACGCTGAGGAGGTATCCGAATTCGTTTGACGTACTACTTGCTTGCGTCTGTATCTCGAAGAGTCGTAATTAATCAGTAGAGACCTGTAAAATTCGCGATCTCTTTAGGTACACATTAAACTTGAAACACGCGTACCTTTGCAATACGTTTGTGATTGGACCGTACTTTGTTTGACATGCCCCAAGTAACCCTGCGCCAAGAAATGAACACTTCACAAATGTGTGCCCCAATCACGTGCAGTTCAGTCAGAAAGGGAGTTACTTCACATCTAGGTGACAACCAATGGGAAAACGGCGCCGGCTCGAGTATTCCAGTTCTGTGAAGTTTAGCCTGATGCCAAATAATAACGCGCATTTTGCAGGTCCCTATTAATCAGGTATGTTTGCCAAGAATGTTTGCAGAATTGGACAACTTTCGTAACTTTCAAAAGATGAAGTAAACATGACACAATTAATAAAGTGGACGTTTATAAAACTAGTATTGCAATGAATGCGAAACCGGCGGTGGAAAGTTTTTCGATATTTTAGAAATAATTTAATGTTTTTCATCAATTAAGATTGTGACTAAATTACTTTATGGAATTATTTCCTAAGTATCTCTTATGATATAATGGTAATTATTTCATTTGCTTCAATAAATATATACTTATTTGGCTTCCAAATCGAAAAATTTTATGACTTAATATTAACGGTAAAGATGTATTATAGCACAGAAATTATTTCATTGCATTTAATTATTTGACATTTGTTTGATATTCCGTGTTTTGCATTTAATTGCGAATCGGAATTACATTACACTAATTGTGGCACAAATTTATTTATTTTAATTGATACAACTTTTAGCTAGAATTTTTTTTCCCTCTCCTTAGTCTAAATATATGCTTACATCTTTAAGGGTCAACTAAAGGCTGTTCACGGTAAAGAGAGCACTTTTGAAAGCCCTACTAGAGATCTACTTGTATCCATATTCCGTATACTTCCGCCACATGTAAAATTAACATTATCTAAGCCTGGTCACTTTATTGATGCGTCGGTCAAGTAAAACTGTAATATTATTATCAGAAAAGTAAATATTTCAACATTTTACTAATTCACGCGCTTATACGCATTAAAAATACAGAAGGTAAAATAAGTAATTGCGATATTCACTTTTAATTCAGCGTAAAGACATGAAACTACTTTCTCTTAGTTGTTACCAACTTAACAGGTCACATGCCTGTCAGTGTGCCCGTTAAAATAGGACGAGTGAAAATGTTAAAGGTTGATTCAAAATGCTCACTTTATCGTGAATAACCTCCTTCAATTACAGTTACTAATGCAAATAAGTAGGCGCCTGAATTTGTCACTTATCGATACGAAGTAAAGGGAAGTAGCCCTATATGCAAGTGCTAGTACGCGAGAATACGCGTTATCTCGCAGACTGTCTGATGAGAGACGCCGCAGGTTTAAATCTTCACGTGCTCTCTCCGAAAGTTGCTGCCCGTTTCTCGTGACAGGTAGAACTTTATTCTAGGCAGTTCGGTTTTATTTGTTTATTTGTCCCACTGCCGTGTCCCGACGGCTAGCTCAAGGACGTAAACAGTATTTCGAAAGAGAGGTCCCGGCGCCACGAGTCCGAAGAGGCCCCAGTTACTCACCGACGATAGGTCACGGGTCACTGGTTCGGAGACGCACCTCGGCGTCACGTTAACCTTTCAGGCGGACGGCGAGAAAACTGATCCATCCTTACATCTGGCACGCACAACCCGTAGTTATGTGCACAGTTAGCAACTTAGTTTTTTTTTAAAAGTCGTACTAACCCTTTCAGTCACAGTGTCCTCTACTGGGAAGTTGCATATGAAGTGGGTTGAATGGTCTTCACTGTAAACAGCAGTACATACCGTCCAATATGAAGGGTTCCTTACATGTGTGAGACATCATTCGCTGCTGAGACTATGTTCCGTAGCCTCATAAACCAATACTGCCAGTAACATAAAGCACAGATAGATAGATAGATTACTGGTCCCGATGAAAGACAAAGCGTCGTCTGGCTATCAGTACATTTCCGGACAAATGATTTGTATTTATTTCTGACTGAAAGGGTCAATACCGTGTAAATGGTAACATTTCCTTTTCAAAATAATGTTTTACAACCCGCATATGAGTATTTCTTTACTCACAAGAATACAAAAAAAAAAAAAAAAAAGTTACAATTGACAAAAACATACGAAAAACTCTGCTGTCATGGAACGAAGTGTGATTATAACTGGCGAGTATCGAGACTTTGCGTAAATAAAGGATTGTAAAGAGCTATTACATATGAGGTCACACGAAAATTTTTACTCGAAAACTCTCTCGTGACTTGTGTCGAACTTCAAGGGGGTTTAAATCCACCTTAAGGATAAACTCTTTCTCTTATCTACCTGTATGCATATTATATATACACACAAATATATATATATATATATATATATATATATATATATATTCACGGTATGTTTTCACAAACAATGTAATAGTATAGTGACACTTAAGGAATAAACAAACAATTGTGAGTATAAGCATGTAGTACCATATCATGAACATAAACATATATTGTACATCAGGAACACCAACCTATCGTTAACAGCCAGTGAGCATTCCTCGCCTTGTGAAACAGTTAGGTATAGCTTGCAAATTCTGTGCTACTGCATGAACAAACTGTTAACAGTTTGCTTGGCAATCCTCACTCCGTAATAAAACAACAACAACATGTAGCCTAAGCTCAGAAATAATGTTAGGCCTCCGAGATAACGTTCCTGTGTCCGCGCGCGTGTTTGCTAGCAACATTTTTTTTAATGCGTGCATCGAAATTCGCAAAACTCTGTACTCTTAGAGTAACTTGTATGGCCACCCAAATAAAGTAATTATTTTCAAAATGGCGGGCACATTACAAATTTTAGTTCTGTGTCATTTCTACGCATTCCCTCGTTAGTCAAGCAATTTTAAAAGAGAGCGCTACCTAGAAAATAAAACCGTTATGTTATATTCTGAGAACAATTCAACCGTTTAACGCCAAATTTTAAACTAAGCAACGCTGTAGTAAGCCACCTTAAACGTTTTTAACTTTAGTAGTTCAGACTTTTATTTTCGAAGTGGCGACAATTTAAATATATTAGTTTAAAATGCAGTAGACCTACCTATAATTGTTTGACTAATTTAAACAAGCCAGGTATGCTGTCTGCACATAAGGTAAGAAACAAATGCTAAAATTCGCACTCCCCCCCCCTCACCATTGCGGTAATTTTTGGTAGGTAGTGCCATGCGAAATTTAAAATTCTTACATAATATATCGTGAAAAAATCAAATATTTTTCACTAAATTTTGCATACAAGTAGTGCTATTGTCGGACACCTTAAAAGTATATGAGTTTTGTCTACAAAACACTTAATTTCAAACAAACTACAATCAAACCTATTGAGAACATAAAGTACTTCATTCAGTGTTTTTTTTCTTCCCACTTTTTACTTCGGAACACCAGCTGAAATAATCAAGATTTTTAGTAATTTAGGTTATCACGAATTACTTTTTTGCAGACGAAAAGTGATGTGGCAAATCACTCGTTCAGTTATGCTTTTATTAGATTCGTGACTTATTTCCAAACTGACTTCGATGAAGTTCACTTTTTCTTAGCTATTTTTTTTTTTATAAATATTACTGAGAAAGAGTTACTTGGAGGATAAAGGTTTTAAACAATAATCTTCAGCAATTTTTGGAACGAGTAAAGCAAATTATCGCACCAAACGTTTTATTGGAGCGAGCATGGGTGAACTGATTTTGAGGGTACAGATTACTTATTTTGAAAATGGCTGCCTTGCCGCAACATGTGTTACGCAAGTTATTATCTCTACGGTACAACTTAGCGACATGAACCATACTTGGCACGCTGTCGGTTCTTTCTGCTTCCACCAAATACACAAAATAACTTCTTTAGTACGCTGTTTTGATATGTGTCACCTGAAATATTAATTCTAATATCATGCATTATGCCCAGTTGCACCATTAACAGCCTTGAACCAATATCATACGATCTTGATTCAAAGATGATCTTCAGTTTGATCCGAGTTTAATGCACGAGTGTTGCACCAACGCGAACGGCCGAGTTACGATCGCAGATCACCTGATCTCGGTTCAAAACTAGAATGAGATAAAACACTGTTTGTGATTGGCTCTCATTTCGTGACGTCATGATGCAAATGTTTATTTTGAGGTTCGGAGACAATTAATACGTTTTTGTGGACACTGTCTCTTAAGACTTGGATGTTTTGTTATATAATTTAGTTGAATGCACTGAAAAAAATCTGTTTCTGTTGTTTTGTTTGATTGGAAGTACTTTGCACACATTTTATCGCTATTTTAAATACCAATATTATTAAAGAAGGCAGTGTACATATAACTAGATGGTATGATGTTTTATTTGTTTTAAGTAAAATAATTGTTGTACGAACTTTGCTGAATAATATTCATGTGTGTATAATGTTGTTTTGAATCCCCAAAATAAAATAGTTCATAGGGCTATCTGTTAGCGTATTTTTAAACTACTTCTGCCGGTTACGGCTGCTCTTTTTGTGAGCAATAAATTCGACGAAATTTTGCTCGTCCGGAATATTAGGACAGTTTCTGATATTCTGAATGACTTTTCCAGTTATCCGTTTCGTTTGATCGGAGGGAAAAGCATCAATTTCCTTTTCTCCTGACAAAACATTAATATAAACTTTAATTCAATAAATGCATTGCATCTTAAGCCTTTATAAATGTTCTCAATTTACATTCTACAACAGTAAAAACAACCGCATCCAATTTTAAACGATTTATGTTACCAAGTTTATTTGTAGTAAGTAAAAATATTTTTCAGTGCTTTTATCTTCACATAAACTACACTCAACACAAACTTTTATTCTTCTCTGTTCGCTTTATAAATCCTTAATAAAATGTATGTTTAAGTCCCAAACAGAGCTTAAATACGGAATATTTGAATGTTTATGTAATTTTAAAACAAAACTGATTTTCAATATAACTCTGACATTTTAAAATAAAGCACTCGTACGTACTTGATCCGACATCATGCTCCTGAACCGCCAAAAGGCACGGTTCAAGGCGAGGTTCAAATTGATCTTAGTTCGGCGCGCAGATCGCAATGGTGCAACAGCCAAATACGCTGAACCAGGATCAAACCGGTATTTGAACCTAGATCATTGCTTATCCCCAATGGTGCAACCGGGCACTAGTAGCTTCTCGACTAATATCCTCTTCAATTTGAATTTAAACAATGCTGAGGAAAACCACCTAACAATTTTACTTAATACGATCTTGACTTCAGAGCAGTGGTGTTATGATTATAGTGAACTATTTTCACATATCGCTGCCATTAAATTGATTAAACTCAGTTTTGGTATTCCGAAAAATCTACCGTGTGCTTTAAATTCTCTTAAATATAGCTTCAATCATTTGCATTTTTCAAAGATACTACCATAGTCCATTCACGGTTTATTCGGCCTTTTCGAATCAAACCTTTGAAAAATCTCCCCCCTGTATGACGTGTTTAGTTATTTCCTAAACACGCCCTGTATCACAAGCGTTTTATACGTGTGTTCAAAAGAGTTACTTTTTTTCTGTTAAATTAAAATGTTGTTCATATTTTATCTATAAATTATAAAGCTTCATTTATATAATCTGAATAAAACTCAGGGAGAAAATGGGTATGTTGGTAGCGCCTGGTGAGAAATAGTTTTTATACAAAATATTGTTACACTGTGTGCGCACGAATGTGGTGCGTTGTCCCCCTGGTGTAATTTTCCATAATTAGTTAAGCTTAACTTGTATGAGGCGGAGGAATATCATGGAAGTAGAACTTTAGCAGGGCTTCAGAAAAGGCTGAAGTAAACGCGAATGGACTATATGAAAAGTTTACTGCTATAGGCTTACACCAGAAAATACCCTACTGATTATTATAAACTATGGTTGAAAATCCCTTTAGTTAGTCATTTTTTGACGAATATTATTCTGCCATTTAAGTTATATGGAACGTCATCAAATTATGTGCACATATCTACAGAGTAATGTAGGCTAATAAGATAAATTGGTGAGTATAATTTTTACTCACACCCAGCGAATAATACTTTATGCTTGATGTGTAGCTCTCAAAATATGCAGACAGAAATAGACCTCTATTAAATAGTTACTAAAAATTTTTAGATGATAACTTGTAGAAATAAATACGGAATCATCGAAATCGGCAGGAAATGCCACATCCCTGGGATGTACCTGTGCCATGAGCTTATTGTTTGGTTGTTAACTCAAAAGTCTGAGATTTCTCTTTTTGGCGTTTATTTATAACCTAGAATAATGACGTTTATATGCCATGCACGGTAAAGTGAGCACTTTTTAAGGCCCTTTCAAAATTCTTTAACACCTAATAAATATATTTTATTGCAGCCTCAGACGTTAACTTTTGAGAGTGGTGAAATGTATACACTGTGTTTATTAGTCATATAGCAATGTTTATATTAAAAAGTGGTGGAAAGTTAGAAATTGGCTAAAAGGAAAATTTTAGCAGGGCATTGAAAAGTTCTCACTTTACCGTGAACGGCCTATAGTTACATGTGCCACGTTTAACTCAGAGCACTTAGTGTTATGTATTATTTAGTTCCGGAATTTCACCAATTTTAACAAACAAAAAACACAAAAATAGAAGTAATTTTTTCCCGCAGGAAAAGTCATTGATGCATTTTCATTTATTCAATTATTTTTATTTTTTTTGCTATTTTTAACTGATACTTTTAGAATAACTTTTGGTTCAGTTTATACGTGGTTTCCTGAATTCAGTATTTATTTTGTGTTTTACATTGTTAACATTTTCTCATTACGTGTTATAGTTTTCTTTAGCCTGTGCTTCTCGTTGTGTTACTAAAGAAATCGAAAATACCCACTCACACCAAGGATATAAATCACAGGTTTCAATCACGTGACTTTACTCGTTACGAAATATGTGTATTTTGGATATTTGAGCAATGTTGAGTTTTGCCGGTATGTTTCCGCAGAATGAGCAAAAGAAGTCGCTGAGAATAAATACAAAACCGATGCAGCCTCAGCGAAAAGGCCCTACATCCGCTGAATCTGTACAAATATAGCCATATTTAACTTCTCAGCAGATACTGTTCTTTTCTCTATCGCAATCTGCGTTACCACGGGTGCATATTCCTACGTATCTTTTTCTGAAGTTCCAACAAGTTTATTGCCATCTCTCCGTTGTACGAAGATACACCATGCAGAAAATACCGTTTCTCCCAGGCTTTCAGTGAGAAATAATGAGACGTGAAGTTTCTGTCTTCGTAGGCACAAACTTGTGGTTGTGGGAAAATATAGTACGACCTGCGGAATTAAGTTATTTACATACAAACAAGATTTCATATGTCAAGGGAATATTACATATCGGTATTACTCCAAAAGTACTGTTCTGACTTAATACACCCGCTCAGTGCTTCACAATGCTATTAGGGTAAACAAGATAACAAAGTTTTTTCTTGAGAAACTTGGCTTGTATTCGTTTGCTATGCACACTACGGTGATATTTCTTGTCCAACTTCTCGATCACCAACATGAATATTCATCCGCACTGTGTTGGTACAAAATGGATTCAGAGTCCATTAAAAATTTGAAGAACCCGTTATACTAAGCATTTCTGTACATAAACCATGCAATGGAGAACGTCAACTATTATTACGTGCTGCAGCTGGCGCTGACTCAGCTGCCGCGCGCCGTAATCGGAGACGCACCTCATCCTCCCGTCTCCATGGAACGATTCGCTCGCGGCCTCCTGACCTCCCCTTCTGGGAATCCCGCGAATGCCAATAGCAGCGAGACTTGCTGGCGTCACAGACCTCCTCTCATCTGCTAGAGTTTCCGATACGTTTAGCAAAGACGTAAGAATGTTCTGGCGAGACTGACTGGCGCCTCAGCCCTCCGCGACGCATCACGTTAGTTGAGGAAGATTCTAGGTGGTGGCCTAAGACACTATATATACTGCCGCAACCCAGCGGACGGGAGTCTTGGATGGAGGCCATCTGGCCGAGTGTGCGCGAGCGAAGTGAGGCGTGGACGACGACTGGAGATTGCGGGACCACGGCGAGTGAGGTGTTTGTGGCTTGAAGTGACAAAAGGGTGTGAAACCGACGAGTGAAGCCTACTGTGCGCGAGGGCGCTTGGAGGACTCTTGAACATTACTACTGGCGGGACATGGACTGAACTGAGGTGGGACTGAATGGAAGTGTAATACGGATTTTAGTGTAAATATTCGAACTGTCAAATTGGACACATATTTTATATAATACTTGAATAGGTTGATACACTGTCTATTGGGACTGATATTTAATTATTTAATTTCATTAATTTCTTTGCCGTAATTATAAATCTTATTAATTGGTGTTAATTGTGAACAGTAAGTGATTTGAATTTATTGTGAGAATTTGAGTTCAGAGAATTTTGTTGTAGTTATTATAAATAATATAAGGAAATTATAATTAATTATTTTATTTGATTAAGACCTCCATCCCTTAACGAACTTGGTATAGCCCACTTAATTTCTAAAGAGAGAAATTGTAACACTGGTGTCATAAGTGGGATGGAGGCATTTTATAAAAATAAAATAATATAATAATTTTAAAAAGTATTTGTAAATATTACCATATTTGTTGTTGTAGGGCAAGGAATTGTTTTGCAATTTTTGGATGCTAACTAGAAAAATGTCGGCAGACATGGAAGCACTCCGCTCTTTAATCGAAAGTTTGTGTGGCCAGCCAAATAGCAAAATAGATACTGTAAATACTGGAATAAATAGTGTTGTAGATAATAACAATGAAAATGTAAATAGTCAAATTAGTAATGTTAGGGAATCTGTTAGTAATGTAAATGAAATTGTAAGTAGTCAAATTAGTAGTGTTAGTGAATCTGTAAATAGTTAAATTAGTGGCATTAGTGAATCTGTTAATAGCGTAAATGAAAATGTAAATAGTAAAAAAGATAGTGTTAGAGAATCTAGAAATAGCCAAATTATTAGTGTTAGTGAACTTGTAGACAAGAAAAAAAGACAGTGAGAATGAGAATGTGGACAGAAAGACAGAAGGCGTAAGCGAGTTGGTGAACAATAAAATAGATTGTGTGGACAAGAAAATTGACAATATTAACGAAAGGTTGGACGGTGTCGAGAGTAAATTGGACCAAGAGGTGAGCGCCCTCAAGAAGTATTTGGCAGGAAATCTTGCAGCAGCAGGAGAGACGAGATGCAGGGGCGAAAGAGGAACCGAGTTTGCTCACCACTCAGATGAGTGCGGGCAGCGATACGAAGGTAGAGGTCGCCGCCTGTGCAGTCATCGCAGGAGAGGTGCCACTGTTCTGCAGCGTAGGTATGCCCCAGCCAGGGAAGGATAAAGGCGTCACAATAAAGCCCGCCCCCTTACGATGGACAGACACCTTGGCGCGAGTACCGGCACCAGTTCGAGATTGTTACCAACCTGAATGGCTGGACAGAAGAGCAGTGGGCGTGCTATCTGGCGGCTGTACTGAAGGGATCAGCGGTGAGCCTACTGCAATCGCTGCCGGAACGACACGTCTAGAATCCTCCGCACTGGTGTCGGCTTTGGAGCTGCGATTCGGTGACCGGTACCTGCAGAATACCCACCATGTCCAACTGCGAAGCCGCATCCAGCGACCCGGCGAACCACTGCAGGAGCTGTGGCAGGACATCGTAAGGCTGTCGCGTCTGTCTCTGGAGGGATGCTCGGCAGAGGCACGAGACGTGATCGCCGTCGGTTTCTTCGTCGACGCTATCGCTGACACCGACGTGCGGCAAGCTGTGCGGTTAGCTGCGCCTCACACCATGCAGGATGACTTGGCCCGAGCACTGGAAGTGGAGTCAGAACGGCAGTTATCAGTGCCCCGACGTCCAGTTCGAGCAGTGATGCTTGATGAAGGGGAGGACGACAGCGTGAAGGGTATGTTGAAGGACTCGCAGACGACCATGTGGGATATCGCCTCTAGGGTGCTACTACGGAGACTCGCCGTCACCCACCCAAACGGCCGGAATGTTGGACGTGTGGACAGCCGGGGCACCTGAGAGCCAACTGTCCTCAGCAATAGAAGTAGAAGAAAGAGCCAGAGAGCAGGCGCCAAGGGGCAGGTGAGAGTGCAATATCTTCGGGAAACTTGTAAACACAAGTCTTGAGGGGCAAAGGTCAGTGATTGCTGGAGAGAAGGTCCCAATGATTTTTCAATTGCGCTCAATGAAAAAAGACTCTAGTACCATATTGGTGGAGGGGAGCCTAGATGATGTTTCTTGCCAGATGATCGTTGACACAGGAGCGACTATAACAGTGGTAAGACCTGATATTCTTGGACCTTCTCTCCGACAGTCATCCAATAAGAACATGGATCACTACTATTTAACAACAGTAATGGGCGAGACCACGCCAGTCAAATGCAAGAGAGGGGTAATCTTACAGCTCGGTAACCTTGAGATAGAGCATGATATATACATAGCAGAAATAGAGGACGAATGCATTTTGGGTCTTTATGTTTTACATAAGCTGGGATGCTGTATTGATACTCGACTAGGGGTGTTACGTGTAGGTAATACCGAGTTGGTAGTGTCAACACGAGGAGATTTATCTTCGCCAATGAGCTACCTGGTAGTGTGTAAGCAGTCAACTGTGCTCTCTGCTTCTAGCAAAGTTGATATTCCAGACAGATGCCAGGGAAAATTTGTCGGACGATTGGGCATAATCGAACCAGCTCGGAAAGGTGGCATTTTACCCGATGGTGTCATTGTAGCCAGGACATTGACTTCTTCAAAATATGACAGTTTGCCTGTTAGGATGATTAATTTGTCTGACCATGCTATCCGCCTTGGAGAGGGGGCCGCATTAGGGTTTTGCAAGCAGGTCTCACAGGTATTTCCAAATGTTCCGGAAGCTTCACTGTCACAACCTACTGAATGTCCTCTTCCAGATGCTCTGGTGGAACTACCGATAAAAACAAAGAAAACCTCAACTGGCGACAAGAGAGGGCAGTTTCAGAATTGTTACAGAGAAATAGAGGTGCTTTCCCATGCGAACCCCATGATCTTTGCAGAACTAATGTTGCATGCCACCACATCGACACAGGGGATGCCAGACCCATAAAGCAGCCACCAAGGCGACTACTGCTGGCTTCATATGAGGTCGTTGATGATATTCTGAAAGAGATAAGGGATTTAGATGTGATAGAGCCATCAGTCAGTCCATGGTATTCTCCCATTGTGCTTGTTGTCTCTATTATATTTTGTGTTGATTATTGCCAACTTAATATTGTGACCAAGAAAGGTTCTTACCCACTCCCTAGGATAGACGACACCCTGAATAGACTAGCAGGCTCACAGTGGTTTTCTACTCTAGACATGAAGAGGGGGTATTGGCAGTGCGAGGTGGCTGGAAAGGAAAGGAATAGACTGCCTATTGTGTCCAAGGGAAAGGAACCTGGCAATTCAAGGCTATGCCCTTTGGGCTATGGAATTCCCCTGCCACCTTCGAACGACTATGGAAAAAGTTCTGCCCTTAGAGATTTGTCAGGTGTACCTAGACGACATTGTGGTCACAGTAAGAACTTTTGAAGAGCACCTGGCACGCTTAGATTCTGTGTTTCAGAAAGTAACTGAGGCCAATCTGAAATTCGTTCCCAAGAAATGCCACCTTTTACAAAAAAAAATTAATTTCTTGGGCAATGTTGTATCGGCCCATGGGATTGAAACAGACCCTGAGAAGACCAGAGCAATAAAAGACTGGCCTCTACCAAAGGATAAAACTGAAATTCTAAGTTTCCTGGGCTTATGTGCTTATTACTGTCGATTTGTGCCTGGGTTCGCCACTATTGCCAAACCTCTGCATGAATTGACTGATGCAAAAAAATTATTGGACCCCAGAGTGCGAAATTGCTTTCAGCAGACTAAAGGAAATTCTGATATCCCCCACAGTACTGGGCTTCCCGAGTAGAGAGGGTGAATTTATTCTGGATACTGATGCTAGCGATGTTTGAACCTAAAGAAATTGATTTGATCTCGAAACAATACTGATCTATGTATATGTGTAGTATGTACAATTACATTTCAAGTGGAAAATGTATTTATTAAAGCGAAAAATTGGACTAAAACAAGATAAGTTATATATATATATATATATATATATGTGTGTGTGTGTGTGTGTGTGTGTGTGTGTGCGCGCGCGCGTATACACCCACAAAATCTTTTAGCACTTAAAATGTTTCGTTGAAATGAGGAACCTCTCGCAGGCTATTCATAACCTGCTTGACATAGCTGATTGAGACTACAGTTTACGTTACAGTTGATCATGTGTTCAGACTCTGAGTAAGGCATGTGTGCACTCGATGTTTAAAATATGAATTAAGTTTCACGTGTGCACCGCTCACCGGTAACAGTGCCGGAAGCCTTGCAGGAGGGGGTTGGGGGAGGTGGCGCAGCTGCACCTCCAATTTCATTATCTCATTAAGAAATTAAAGAAGAATCATGCCAGTTTCATAATTTTTCAAGACAGTCTGCGTGTTAGAACGGCCACCGAATTAAAATTTGTTTTAATGCAGCGAAGACAATTTGTGATGTGTATCTTTACAACGTATTTTAAATTACTTTTTATTTTTAGTCTCGTAAAAATAATCATTATTTCCCGGTTAGCATCCCCCATTGACTATCATTGCACATGCCTGTGGCTACAAATCCGTATCAACCTACCGTGAAGAGTTCAGAATTTAAAAAAAATAGTTATACTTTTAAATATGTAAGGCGTTTTGAAATAAAACAGCACAACAGTGGACATTGACGTTTTTTTTTTGAGGTTCTGAGATATTCATAACGCTTAATCGTATTTCATATCGTATTGTAAAGTAAACCACACTTTGATGGAATTAACTATAACATTTCAGATAAATATATGTTTTACCTGTAATATTCCATAGCTAAATATTTTCATGAGCTTCTTAGAAATATTCTCTTATGCAGTTATCCCCAGCATCTCCTTGTAGTATCGTAATTTGTTCTGGAAATATATTACAATCTCATGGTTTCTCAGAGAGTTCTCTGTATGTGTATCTCGCGAAAAATTAAAGACGAGAGAGAAAAATACATTGATTGGCGGAAATGTCTGGCCTCATTCCATTATCTGCCTCGCCAGCAGTGAGTAAAAGTTTAATTTTACTCTCAAGGCCGAGAAATAATTATAAATAGAACCATTTATTTAAAGTTTACTCAACAAATATCTCTGTAGATCGTAAAGTGCGAATATCTGGCACGCAAAGTAGGAGTACCAGAATATCAGATTCGAGTGCGATTAAAAAGAACTAGCGAAGTTCGTCTGCTCTTTGAGACGCTGGTAATTCTGTCCGTAAGATTTGATCTCAATATTTATTTTCCAAAATTTATTTTCAAAATAATAAGTTGTAAATTTAACGGGGTTTACTTGATCTAAATTCAACTCAACTACTCAAATATTTTATGCTGTTTTTGTAATGTTTACAAATGTACAAATGTAATTTTTCAGACCTCGTTCAATGAACTGCAATGTGGTTTTGTTAACGCCTTGCCCTGTACGTAATAAAATGGTTTCGTTCCGCTTATAAGATATGAATTCTACTCTATAAATTCCACCTACAGAAAAATCTGTTTCCTCATGAAATATTCTGTCCCGAACGAAATTGCCTCCACCTAATATTTCTAAAGCTTTATTTTGAGTAGTTTCGAATCATGTTGGACAATAGGTCATCAGGGTGATGAGACAACGCCAGTCCTAAAAACGTCGGCAACAATTTTGAAAAATACTATAAACGAGAAAGTGAAGCGTAGAGCGCTCATATAGACCCAGAGATTCTTGGCTTGTTATTATCTCTTGCCGTAGTACGTATAAGAAGTTTCAGATCCATACAGGTGAGCAGAGTTTATAGTTTGTCAGACTAAATTACAGGCTGTTCGCAAATAAGCAATTCAACTTATCGTTTTATTGCAAATGCTCAGCAGTACAGGGCTGCGTCTCCATCATTTTAAAATTTCAGCCGTGACTAAAGTAATCACGTAGTTCGCTATGATAATTTTAGATTACACAGTCAAACCCCTTTAATTTGTCTGTTATTTCGCTTTATTAATATTTCCTGTACACTCCCATTTATATGATTTCGCTTCTCCCCTAATTCGGATTTAGTTTTTAGTTATTTACCATGAAAACGTATATTCCTTTACTTCTGAATATTTAATACAATAGTACATAACAAAATTAGTAGGACTAAGTATATATGAAGTTACCTCTGTAAGTCTTGGTATATTTTATGCATAATTATATACTTCATTCCGTAATTACAACCGTGTTGAGTTGAGCGATTTTGGTCGACGCTTAAGAGTGTGTAGTCCAAACATATTTTCTGTACATGTCCTGGGAATACGACTTTTCGACAGAAGAGATAAAAAAAACAATTACCTAAGGACGCAAAGTTTTATTTTCATAATATCAAGTTAAAAAAAAAAAAAAAAAGTGAAAATGGTTAAAAATTGCATTTTTAAAGTTTATCTGCGCAGTTCCCTTAACAGGTAGTAGAAAAGTAAAACGGCACTGTCGTAGTTTAATCTATGGTCTTTCATCTCTTGTAATGAAATTCCACTGTTAAGGATCTCATTTGCAGAGGGAAGCGTAACAGCGGAATCACTGCACGCATGTTCAGCGTATTGCGCGTAGGGGCGACGGGGCGCTGTCCTTCGGAAGGGCGGCGGAGGAGGGAATAACATTCTGGGCCGTGTACTCTGAAGAGTTCCGTACACCTGGAGCTGTTTTGGCCATTCTAAGCACGGAAGTGAGGGAGAGATAAAGGCTGTCGTCCCGCGAGTTCTAAAATGGCATGCAGTTTTCCCGCCGTACGGCTCAAAGTATGGGCCCTATCATTTTATTAGAGAAAAGTCAAAAGAGGCACTCTTTACTTGTCTTTAGGCTAGTTTTGAGCGTTTCTGATTAGTAAAATTTGTGATAGGGCCGTGTGAAATGGCAAACTTCAGCTATGTCGAAGAGCTTGGAAACAGCGTTGCGTATAGGCTGTTCTCGGTAAAATGAGCACTTTTGAAAGCCCTGTTAATGTCTGCTTGTATGCACGTTGTGTGTTCTTCTACCTGATGTAAAATTAAGATCGCCATGGGCCCCATCGCTTTATCCATGCGTCGGTCAGGTGAAACTATACAATTATTGAGAAAGTAAATATTTTTAAAATACGCTAATTTTTACTCTTCGGCGCATTAAAAAAAAAAAAAACAGAAAGCTATAGCACTAACTTAAGTTATCGAAAAGGGTTTCCTAACACTTTTTATTTGACGTTGAGTTATGGGACTTCCCCTCCATCGTTACCAACTTTACTGGGCGCATGTCACTCAGTGCGCCGGTTAAAATATATTCAGGTAGGAGCAGTGACTTTTTTATTAGGTTGATTTCAGAAGTGCTGACTTTATAGTTAACAGTCTTTAATGTACTCGGAGTCTTGGCAGTAGTCTTCGTAGCTATTCTCAAGTGTATTTTATTTTCGTAGATCACTACGTACGGATGAAAATTAGTTTCGTTTAAATAATTATATTTCAAACACACTGCAACGCAGTTCAATCTCCATGTACATAGTCCTCAAGGCCTTGAGTACCGGCGAGGGTAAAACGAGGTGGAGATGGAGCAACGACGGAATACAAAGGCGGAGGAAAACGGGGGAGATCCCCGAGAACGTCCGGCGGCCAATTGGCGACCTCCGTTACGTTTTCGTATTTGCGAGAATCTAGATGATCCCGCAAAGACTCGAACACAGTTCCTCTTCGTAGGAGGCGAGTAGTCTGACTACTACATCACCGCGGCCCCACTACCATAGTAACGGAACGGCAACTTCCACTGCGGCAACGCTAATTGCATATTTAATCTGAAAAGGAGTTCCCATATATATATATATATATATATTCGTAGCTTCTCTACTTCTTCATGCACAGTGCATAAGAGCGTTGCTCTAACGGTTTCAACAAGAAAGAACACACTTTTGTCACCACTTTGTAAACAAAAGGCATGGCCAAAGGCTGGGAACCAGGTGTCATTCAGACTTGACTCAAGCTTATCACGAAAAGCCAGCAAGCTTACAGTGACCTTGCTGTATGATTCAAACTTGAACGAAGCTTTACTATTACAAGCCCGCAATCTCACGGCAACCTTGCCGCGCAAGACAATATTTGCATGACTCAAGCTTCAATCCGAATTAACTAATATGCCAGCAATGATCTTGATTTGTAGTACTTGCATTAAGCTCGTCTTGGCGACTTGCAAGTATAACTCAAGCCATATGCAATCTTGCCGCTAGTAAATAGGTGCCAATAATTTGAAATGTGGCTTGAATAGAGCTTCAAACAGTGATATGATTAGCATGCTGACCAAGGAAAGAATGAATTAAATTGTAAGGACGCATGGTATATGGAATATATAGCTATAACGTTATGAGAAAATAAAACAAGATTCTTTTGTCAAAAAATGGGTAATTTTTTAAATTTTAAAATTGCCAGGTATTTCACCTTATTTTGTTTTTCTGCAGTAGAGCAGGGCGGTCACTAATACATTTTTCTTGTTCAAGCTTGAGGGGTTATAGTGATTTTGTTTACACGCCATATATTTTAGCCAAAGAGTTACGAGATTAAAACTCCATAGTAATTGAAGTGACTAATTAAGTACTTAGTTATTGAGGAACTATTTAATAGTGTGTATGAGGTTTTAGTGACTGAGTTATTTCTTTCTATTGGATAAAATTTGGGGCCGTGGTGGCTGAGCGGTTAGCCTGCTCGCCTCCCACCTATGCGGTACCGGACTCAATACCCGGCCGGGTCACTCGGGATTTTCGCATGAGGGAATCATGCTGGATGATGCCGCTGGTCGGCGGGTTTCCTCGGGGATCCTCCGTTTTCCCGCCCTTTCATTCCGACGCTGCTCCATACTCACCTCAATCACCCTCATCGGCTCTGAAGGCCTCGCTATTACGAACCTACCAAAATCTCTTCACTGCTGTCGCCGCATCGTCATTTCCAACAGCCTCGGAACAACTACAGTCAAGGTGGGACAAATCCAATAGTGTAACATGAATCTAATTAAGCAATAATTAACAGTCAATATCTCATACCGCTCCCCCCCAGTTCATTCAAATTACATTTATGTAATTGCAATGTTCATTTATCCAATATAAACGAGACTCTCAACCCAGACAGTTTTACAGTTAATCAACCCTTGTCAACCACTAGCTACAGCTCGTATCATTAATCACAACCATAAAGCCCCTAGCCCATTTCACATTTAAATATGACCAAAAGTCATATTTATAACAGTACCAATTTAAGTACAGAATGAGTTATATGCAATCTATTAGCCAGCAGGAAATCTTACAGCCTGGTGGTGCCCACCTGAAAAGGAAGACATGTATGTTGATGCCTCTCGGGAAATGTTCCAGGGAGGACCATTATTTTCGACATATTGATATAAAGCCTCGGATCGGAATTTCATATCTAGGGCATTCATAGTGAAATGACAAAGGCCCTAAGCCGACGGGAATAGTAAAACTTCATGAACGTAAATTCCAAACATCGCTGGGCCATAATTTCACCGTAAAAAAATGTTCCTAACTTCAAGATGAGCCATAATGTACGAGTAGGCTGTGCAATAAGCATTTCGATCCTTCAACCCCGTACCTGCAAGAAGACACAGCTATAACTTTGCAAGCATGATGTATAGCATATAGTCTGGAAATTACATTGTTTTACAAAATGCTTAGAACATTTAGTAAACGCGTGAACTAGTGGTACTTAGAAACAATGGGGTAACTTCCTGTTACAGCAGTTTTTATGAAAACAAACTGCAATCATAGTAGATGTTTATTATTTCTTCGGACTATAGTAAAATCACAGCGGTGACATTAACGGGAAAGCAATTTCGTCAGCATCCGCGAGGAATGCTGTTAAATAAACCGAACTATATCTGTTCTGCCATTTATTATGGAACAGAGCAACGGATTAACCCACTCGCATTATCTGACTAATGACCGTGTATGAAACAATTATTGACGGAGCACGCCGAATGATTAAATGCAAATCGAGGACTAGCGGGATAAAGATGCACAGCTGACAAAGCTGCAGTCGCACAGATCATTTCACTAGAACAAGCGTGATTTAACTAGAGCTATCGTACAAGCTTTGCTTTCACGGTCAGGTAAAAATGTCGAATAGTTTATCTTATATTTTTCAGAGCAGGTATTCCAGTGGCAAGTGTGGTACATTTCGACATAGTTATCGCTAGGGTTTTACGTTACAGTGGTCGATTTTTTTTTCTACCTGAGAAAACACGAAAATAATTCTTTGTTTAATTTACGATAATATTTCATGGAACTGTGTTTTTGAAGGTTTTTGAGCCGACATACATCATATGTGACGGGTTTCGTATATTTTGTTTGATAGGCGTTTGTGGCCTACATTTCTAGAAACCACAGTTGATTCTGGATGTTGTACTTATATTCGAACCACAAGGACTTCTATTAATGGGAAAATATTTCTGGTGATGGATTTCGCTTCGAACTCCCTGACCTTTTTTTGTACGCAGTAATAAATGTTCACATAAATAGCATTTAAATGCTAAAATGAGTTAGGTGTATATACAGACTGTTCGGAAGTTAAACGCCTAAACTGCGGGAGGTGATACTTATGAAAAATAAAGTCGAAAATATATGAGACACCATATACCTAAACGGAAATAGTAAAGGAGATATGAGCTTATAAAAATTGGGTTTTGAAAACGTATTTTTGCCGAATGCCTTGTACAATGCGTACAAAGTCCTCAGCGCAAAAGGGTGACTTATGCTTCCCTTGTTGTAGGGACACATGCCGGCCGTCCTCGGTCTGTGCGCACAGTTCGGCTTGAGGAAGTGATACGTCAGCATATCGACGACATGCCCTACACTAGTACACGCTCCATAGCGCGCCAAATGGGCGTGTCCCATTCGACCGTGTGGGACATACTGTGGATACATCGTCGCCATCCCTACCACTGGCGGAAAGTACAAGGCATTCAGCGAAAATACGTTTTCAAAACCCTATTTTTACATGCTCTTATCTCCTTTAATATTCTGTTTGGATATATGGTTTCTTTACATTTTCGACTTTATTTTTCATAAGGAATCACGTCCCGCCGTTTGGGCGTTTAATTTTCGAACAACCTAAATATATATACAGAATAACTCAGACGATTTATTGCATATATGCCAGTTTATTAATGAACGTTAAGTTAATCTTACGGAAATTTATATGTAAAAAGCGAGAAGAAAATAAAACAATCCGTATATGTGACAGATATACAAAAACGCAGCTGAGCTAGTAGACTAGCCCTCTTATGAATAAGAACTCCCTTAATATTATATTTTATTCCAGGGAGCATTTTATTAGTATCTATCATTTTTCAGACACTCAAAATATAATTTCTCTCTCCTAAAACCCCCTACTGGAGTCAAGACTAACCAGCATAAATGTATAGTATATAAAACTTAATGCTTACTTAAAATCATTAACAACGCCAGTAAAACAGAGAGAAACCGGTATACACACAAATAAAAATTGATGAACAGAAATCAGTAGTTGTGAAAATACCAGTGTAGATATATAATGAGTAAAAGCTTAAAATGCATGTCACAGATTCAATAAACTGATGAGAGTACGTCAAAACTAAATATACGTAATTATCGTAAGAATATTTTATGAAAATGGTACATAATGTTACAATACTATTCGTGAACTTTGATGTACGTATTATAAGAATTATTGTAAACAGGCCTGTGACTGAACTATGCCTAGATTAAAGAATAATTTAAATATATGTTTGCAGGAAAGAAATTGCAAAAAAATTAGCGGAGAAAATTAATTTACATTTCAATACGTAATTGGTTTTTTCCTGGTGTTGTATCAATATCACTGTACAGAGTGTTCCAAAAAATACTTGGCTATTGTAAAATATGCTTAGCAGGCATAATTTTTTTTAAATGATGTTTTATGAGCAAAGTTTATCTTGTTAACAATTTAGTACATTTGGGCACTTTTGTGCGTTATAGTTAACGCAAAGAAGAAACGAGTCATTTTATTCAGAAAAGGTCCTCTGGAAGTCTTCGTAATTGAAGAAAAAGGGTCCCCAGTTCTAATTATATTACTTACAATTTTCGTGCTTGGCAATTTATGAGGTCATATGCTTAATGCATTATCAGGAGATGATACTTTCAATACGCGTCGTTTGGAATCCACAGTGTTCTCGAAGGACCATTTGTAGTAGTTTGCCAGCACACATGCTCGTCGACAATGACATACCCAATCTTTGCATAAGGGAAATGTGGCGGACGTTGCCACTGGTCGACGGATTATCTCTGGATAGTTCCCTTGTCCCCGCTCCCGAATTTCCGTCGTCGCTCTATCTTCAGCGGGTGGTGTAAATACATCGTTGTAAAGCGTTCCTCAATATTTCCGAGCTCAAACCTCTTGGTAAATAGTATTTTTAAGTATTTGGCGGGAAGGTTTAAAATTACTTTTCCCAAAAATTTCATCAAGTACTTAAAATATAAGCAAGGTGTTAGCTTGCGTATAAACTAAATCTGACATACCCAGCTGATAACTCAGACCATTTTGGAATCCGACAAATAATGCGTTTGTTAAAGTTAAGCTCCAACTGCTGTTCTACCGAGCTGATGGTTGTTTTGTATATGATCAAAATCAGCGATTGTCAAGTGTAAACCAGCTATTTTATTTTAAATTGTCTTTTACAAAGAAAAATTCCGTATTGACTATTCCTTGACGGGGTTTCAGTAGAGAAATACTACTGAATGAAAGATTTTTGTAACGAGCATAAGCCAATGCAAAACTGTGTTATTTTATATATAACAGAAAGCCGATAATCTAACATACGTAAATATGCACGAAGAACGAAAACAAAATATTGTTTTTTAAAAAGATTATTTTAGACAGAAAATATGTTTTTCTTCAGTAAGAGAAGGTTCAGTTCTTAATTCGATATAAATACAACAGTCTCACAAGAACTTTTGTCAGTAATAATATAAAAAATAATATCAGTGCTTGTAATTCTCGTGGAAGTTACGTAACCCATTTCAATAATCATACAAAGAACATGGTATATAACTTTTTTTTTTAAATCTGCCGTGAGTAAAAAGGAAGATATTGGAAAATGCGCGAGATAATTTCAGGAGCAATATGAAAGGAAAACAATGACGCTGTTTTCTTACTTGCAACTGTGATTACAGCATCTCTTTTCAAGGTCAGCGGCGCTGCATTTCAAGGTCAGCGGCGCTGTATTTCAAGGTCAGCGGCGCTGTATTTCACTATCTGGGGAACTTGGTCCGATCGAATACGCTCTTTTGTTTCTTTAACTCGTGTTCTCGCAAAAAAAACTGGATTAGTAAAACGACGAGCTGTGTTCCGAACGATTCCCTATCTTCGCCCAACCATTGTGCACGCCAGTAAAATTAGAATTTAGGAGGAGCAGCATTGCCTTTCCGTTCTTTCAAAAGACTCGTGGTTGAAACGATTACGGCTGCGATAAGCATTACCAGCGACCACAAGTTTCGTAACAGAATATTTAGGCAACTGCATTTTCTTTCTATGCTCTTGTTTTGTTCAGATTACTTTTTGAGAACAACTCCTAATTTGGGACTTTTGATACCTTTCAGACTTAATTTTTGTAATTTTTGTGAAAAACAAATCCATCTGGGGACACAAAAAGCAATATGAGTTTTTACAAAATAAAACAGTTTGTCTTGTATATTAGTTTAAATATTACGTCTCAGAATTACAATGTAAATGTTGTTGCGATGGAGGAATTGGAATATCTCAACCAGAACCGATTTGAAACACCGTAGGTTTAGCTTTATGTCATTTACTACTTCAGGAAATGTTTTAATTATTTTTACACAAAATTAATTTAGCTTTCAAAACAAATTTAAATTAAAGAAATTAGACCAAAATTACGACTAAGAAATATCATATTCGCAAAAGGTGTCTTAAAATATCATGTAAGTTAGAATTTTCGTCATGTTAATTTTTAAGTTATGTAATTTTCTCATTCACTAAAAGGATTACTCTGGAAATTCATTACGTTAAAACTATGAGGTGGTAAAATTTTCGTTGTCTGAGAATTATGTCACTAGTGTCTAAACATTTAAAAGTACTTCAAATTAACTTAATTAATGTTCTAAATTTTTTTCCTAAGCAGTTACTTGCAGTGTTAGTTGTAGAAATTAGTAAAAAAAAAAAAAAAATCGAATGAGAAATTTTTACCTACGGAAAATAATTACAGTTAGTGAAAATAGTCTAAAAACAGAAGTACAAGCGAAGTGGCTACTGGCGTGGCTAATATAGAGTAGCTTTTCCTACTTCTGGGTTATATAGAAATATGAGCAAGAAATGTTGGTCTGCGCTTCATAATACATAAACTAAAATAAGACATACAACAATATTACAATATGAAACTCATAAAAAAAAATGTATTATCCATGTTTATAGTTATTGAACTACCTAATTGTTCTTTATGGGTTTGAAAGTTTTGTATATAAAGAATTCGTTAGTAGAAATATATAAAGAATATTAAGTTTTATTTGACTGGCACATTAAAATGTATATTTCCAGGAGAATATTCTATTAAGTTAATTTTTTTCTGATTTACAAAAGTTTATTGAAATATTTTAAAGGATAAATATTTACTATTAATTAAATCACTCAAATAGCGATACGAATTACATTGAAATTTTCATGGAAATATTTGCCTGGTTGTAATAATGTCCTTAGACATAATTGCATTTGAATACTTGAGTATAGATAGGTATTTGATTCGGACGTGTCTCTCTGTAGGCATATCAAATGCATGAGCATGATTTTGGCTTATAGCGGTTTCTAAGGGAGAATGAATGCGTCTTTGAAACTGGAGATGAAACAATAGTATGTTTATAAAATATTATAGAAAATGTTATAGTTGGAACACGTAGTTCGATTATTGTGTAATCTTGAGAAAAAATGCAACCACTTCAATATCTTCCACTGCTATAGAACTACTCCGTGGAAATGAATAGTTTTGTTAATTAGATGAAATATTCTTGATCACGATGTGAAAGTTAACTGGAAAGGCCACTTTGTGTCATTTATCTAAATATCATAACCATCTCCGAAAAATTAACGCATGAATGCAGGCTATTAAAGACGACGTGAAGTGCTTGCAGGAGGTTAAAAGCACTGTATTTAAGGCTCAGATTCACCCCTTTGAAGAAATTCGTCTTTTTCGTGCCATAATTTCAGTTCCAGAGGTAATGTTTAATTATAGGAAATGTACAATTTACTAGTCGTTTAATACGTTTGTATTTGGTATTCACTGTGTGTTATTTCCTGCTTGCAAACAGGCAGGAACTTACTGATAAACTATAAACATGTTCTCGACATTTTACAAGAAGAAGATCAACAGTCAAAATTACTTACAAAAAAATTTAACAGTTCGTTAAATGTACCTAAATCTTTTACAATCGTACATTGACAGTAATAATTATGAATCTGAAATTATGAGGTGAAAGTGAAGAATTTCTGCAAAAGGGCGTGAAACCGAGCCGATGTTGGCGGTCACACAAATCTCTCCGCTCCACTGTCTCAGTGTGCCGTGTGGAGCGAAACCAACATACACAAATGGATCTAATTACGTACAAAATTCACAGGAAGTCGCTGAACAAAACTGAGGAGAAGAGCGATGCAGTTGGAGCTATTACACATACATGGACGGAATATTAATAAACGCACTGCAAAAAAGTGAAGTGTATTTGGCGTACCCTTCGCATATAATTTTACTCCATAAAACGGAGGTTCTAGCAAGTTATCAAAGGATTTCTTTCCCCCTTCACAAATGGTTACAAAGTCTATACGAAACATCGTGTTTGTCTTGATATAGTCTGTTCACGGTAAAATGAGCAATTTTGAATGCCCTGCTTCGGATCTACTTGTATGGACCTCGTGTATTCTTCCGCCTTATGTAAAATTAACATCGCCGTGGGCCTCGTCACTTCATTCAGGTGTCAGTCAAGTGAAACTGTGAAATTATTAGAAAAGTAAATATTATACTAATCTGCTAATTCTTACACTTCGATGCATTCAAGATTACAGAAAGCGACAGAAGTAATTTAAGTTATTACAAATGATTCCTCAACACTTTCTTCGACGTTAATATGTGGAACTACTTTCCCCTGCATCGTTACCAACTTTACTGGACCTGTGTCACTCATTGACGAACAGCCTTTGAAAGTGATGAAGTACCTCACGGTGGGAGAGAAAACATACTAGTACACGCAAATTTTTACCGAAAAGTGGTGTTTATCGTTTCTCCAGCCCAGAGTGGATGGCGCGACGTGTCTCTTCCCGATCCCCCCCCCCCCCCCCACTTCATCGTTACGAGCTCGTGAGCTCACGCCGTCCGCGAGATGAATGGTCGCTATAAGTACAATGGCATCGAAGGGCTAATGTTGGAGGGGCAGGGGAGGGAAGAGAAGAAGGAAATTAAACTTCTTGAGCGCAGCTCGTGAATCATCTTGCTGGCACCGCAGTCGACATTGCGGTAGGGAAAGTGTGTTCTTTAGGAGTCGGGGGAGAAGAAGTCTAGACATCGTACAAACAATTGCCCGCGCGGAAATTTTCTCTACTTTTGTTGTTTACTTCTTGGCCCGCCTCAACTTTCCCCGACAGCTGTAAGTTATCCACGGGTGCTCGTAAGTTAGCGAGATTAAATATGCCCTGGGGAGGTTTGAGGAAAGGTTGAGGGAGATGGGGGGGGGGGGGGGGTAGAAACACACTCCAATGGATGACCTAACCGCCGCAATTACAAGTGGAAAAACACCCGAGGTGATATTTTATCCGCGTTCTGTCTCTCCCCCCCCCCCCTTTTCAGGTCTTTATCAGCCCCGCTTCTTGTTACCAGTTTCATGCATTGTTGCCAAAATGTGCATTTCCAACCACATTCTAGTGGATTTATAATTCCTACCTAATAGACAAACTTGTCTAGTGGCCAGTGCATAATAAGACACAAATATTTTTCTTAGATTATCGTTTGCAAGTGACGGAATGTTTTCTTGAAGGGAAAAAATAATATATGGAAGGTGAAAAGATAAATATTCTTAGCACACTTCTCTGGGTGTTCTCGTGAACTGTGGCATTGAATCAACATTTTTTAAATACTTTTTTTTCTATTTCAGTATCTTGTTAACTTTAACCCCACTACCACTACTATAACTATAATATATTATGTACGCATTTATGTAAATTGTACTGTGTCAAAGAAAACATTAATTAAAGAATACGTTGAGCTATTAATTCAAGTTGAATTTTAAATTTGGTTCACGTTATTATTCGAAAAATAAATCAGTTTCATTTTAAAACCTAGTGGTTTCTCACTTGTGGCCTAGAGTAATTCTCTGTATAAATGTCGGCAACACTGTTCCTTGGGCAGCCCACGTTCGGCGGTGCAAGTCTTGTTTTCGGGAGGTCTCCAGGGACCCCGTAGGCAAACACACGGCCATGCACGATGGATGGAGCTCAGAGAGCCATCTGTTCCTTCGCAAGGACCACAAGGACTCGGGTCACACGCCGCAGTTTGTTGATACGGCTCCAGGCCGTGACCTGCTCGGGTAGAAAAGTGATGTGTCCGGCTGTCAGCGTTCGATAAACACTACGCGTCCTTACCGCCTCCTTCGTAAGGATATTTTCTGAAAACCACTTCTCATTCTTCAACAATTTGTCTTGAAAGTAAATTATAATTTTTTTTGTGTCAGTGGTCCTTGAGGGATTAGAAGATGCACCTCTATCAGTTTAACAAAACAGTTGATTAAAATTAATTATCTGAGGAGAAACTTTCTTGCAACATCCCGCGCATTCCTGGTGTACATTAGGTTGCATACTATGACAGGCTAGAATCTGTTCTGTAAGCAAAATGTGGCCACACATCAATAACATCATGCAAACGAATTTATGTACACCAACACATTTGTTTTACTAACTGTGTATAGATTTTGTACAACAATTAATTTTAAATATTACATACATGTAAAGTAATCTTACGTTACGCACTGCCTTAGAATTGTCATGGGAACTTTCCCTTACTTGTATTTAGTTACGTGCTGCACAGGGAAAAAGTGATTTAAAACCAATAAAATACTTATTTTTATGACCAGAGAGACATACAGCAAACAAATTCTGTTGGCTGATCTAAATGTACAAGGCAGACAAACTACATGCTTAGGTGAAAGGAACACGCAGTTTCGTCAAAATATCTGCGCGATATCAAAAATCGGTGTTAAATCTACGTTATGGTATCTGATTACCCTGACGTAAACAAAATATCTGTTGAGGCAAACCAATCTCATTCATCCCCCCCCCCCTCCTCTTTCATCTTCACACTCCCTTTTCTGCCATTTTGAGTCCTAGGAAAAGTCAGCAGAGCTTTCTGTTAAAGTTTCCCATTAATTCATCCTTTATGATGGTCACACCAGTGTAAAGTCCAGCAACGATAAACATTGTAAACAGATCTTCTGCGTGAACGTGAATGTTATAGGCCCTTCTTTTCATTCACAAACAGTACAAATACGCATACTGAGCGCATTTCACGTCTGAGCGAGAGAGAGAGTAAGTTTATTCATGGACAGTATCAACCGCTTTCACTGGCCTATCTACGTTCCCTGGGGTCTCAAAAAGTATAGACTGTTCACGTTAAAGTGCGCACTTTTGAGGCCCTAGTTCCTTTCTCTTTTCCGTTGTTTCTTTTCCTTTAACCATCTTTTTAAATAAACTTTGTCATTTAAGTACAAAACACAATGCGTATATTACACCGGACTCTACAGTTAACATCCAAAGCTAAAACCAAATATATTTATTGACTATTATACCAAATGAGAGGGTCTTCAAAAGAGCTCACTTTATCGTGAATTTCCTATAACAATATACCTACAGCGAAAGCCCACGAACTTTCTGGAAGTCAGCAATATGTTTTATTCATTGAAAAAACCTTTATTACCCGACAAGGAATTTGCCCATTGCCATTGAAAGTAAAATGCACGAAACGCACGTAAGAAAATTTCCAAAGGAGCATGTGTGCTTAAGGAATTCTTCCACTCGAACTACAAAACAATAATAACTGGAAAGGCGTGCCGTTTCTAGGTCTTGATGTGAACATGAAATAGAAATTCTGCGTACACATGCAAGCACGGTAGCAAGACATATAGAATTTTAGCGTAACATCACCAAGTCCCATGAAATTTTATCGTTGCTCCGATGCCACACTCCGAATCGACGCGTCGAATCGTTAAGGCGAATGTGTGTGTCTGCAATCGCCCTCGCACTCGAGTTTGGACGTTCGTTCTTACGCTGATACTTCCGCAAGTACGTCCTAGTACTTCTTCAAAATTGTTTTTTTTTTTTCAAGTATGTAACCTCTTCACGTCATACCATTAATGTCAAACATCCTCTAATTTAAAGATAAATTATCCGTTAAGACACATGTACAAGGTGGGTAACCACACAATACAGATGTGTCCTGAAAAACACCGAAGTGCTTTACAGTTCAGCTTCCGCATCGAAATCAGTACACTAATATTCTCGATGTGAGTTTATGGACTTTTCAGACATTTCCGGGAGCACCTGTTTGTCTCCCAGAAAACTTAACATGACCACGACGACCCTCATAAGTCATCTTTGGTAACATTTTCTACAAACAAAAAGACGCACGGTGTTACAACTCACTGATCCCTCATTATTCGGGCTCTGGGTGCAATTTTTCCAGGCCGGTGGATAGTATGAGATGGGCCGATGAATTGGCCTCCACGTTCCCCGGACATCATGCCTTTGGATTTCTTTTTGTGGTGAAACGTTAAGGACACAGTTCCTACCACGAGGGAGCGAGAACTTTTATACCTCCGTGCAACTATTGTGGAAGCAATCCATAATGTTACTCCGAGTATGTTGCACGACCTGGACGGAAATTACGTACAGACTAGACATCCTGCATGTCACCGATGGTGCCCATATAAAAATCCACTGATTTTTTCAAATAAAATTAAAGTGTTGTGCTACTCATGTACGTCAACAAACTGTCCACATTTCAATTCATTTTCTCCTGAGATCCTAACGAAATCGGGGCGTTCCGTTGTGAAAACTCTGTGTGTGTGTCTATATATACAAAATTTAAATATTTTCTAAACTCTTGGCAGAGTTCTTAAAAAAAAAAAAAAAAAAAAAACGTTCACTTTAATTAATGCCAAATTAAAAGTTTCATGAAACTGGCATACATTAGCGGGACTTCAGCACAGAAAATACATTTGAAATTTTGAAACACTTAATGTAAATGGAAATTCACACATGCAATGAGATACTTCCTTGCTAATCATAAGTGTGAGCTGTCTATGCCAGCTCGGCCGCTCTGGGCACCATTTTATCAAACTTCTTCCATTCACATTCCGCTTGAAGAAAAGTTTCTAATAACGCTGAACTTTCTCGTATGTTCTCGACGAAAGCATGGCGGTAGTGAAGCATGAGAGATATTCACATCTTGCAAATCGGAGACCAAATGTATCACAGGCGACCAGTGAAAGTCAATTTACGCTTACTTCCAACTCCTCTGAAGACTTGGTTAAGTATTACTTCCAAGATATTCCTTCGCCTCAAGCAAACAAAGCTTATATAAGTCTACAAAATTACACCAGAGGGACAACGCTGCGTATTCATTCACACTCAGTGGAAAAATGCTTTGCATAAGAACTGTTTCTTGTTTTACTTAATATGTATATGGGAATCGAACCCAGCTCGCCTTGGTGGTAGGTGGGTAGCCTGACTACTATACCACCGAGGCTCCCGATGAGTTTATTGTATACCTGAGGTAGCCAAACTGCTTGGTATTCTGTAGCCACTGGTTTAACCTGCTCAACTCCTTTTTCCAGCTCACAAATGTCTGTTAACTATTAAAGACTGTTTGCTATACAACATTTTCTAATGCATGTTATATTATATAATTACTTTTATTATAAATGAAATATTATAATTTATAGGTAATTAATAAATAAAAGTTCAATTTAACCAAAAAGAAGATACACTTATGTTAACAGAAGTACAATGACGGAATCATAGCTTCGACGAGAACAGCACGACACGACAAAAAACCGCAACAACGACCATTTTCAATGTGACTACTCGAACTGACACGACACGAGTAGAATTTTTTGGATCCATTTAGAAGGCGCTGATTAACTACTCTAGTTTCAAAGGCGGTGGGCAGACGTGAAATTTGGAATATATGATGGTGACAAAGTTTTATAGCTAATGCATACAAAGGTGAAATTATTATTTGTAAGAGTTAAATACAATCATTTTCATAATTTGTTTTCTTTTAAGCTACGAATTCCCATTGTAGGGGAAACTGATCATACAATTTCATTTTCCAAGATTGTACACACTGTCCGTCGTGCCGCATGACACGACGAAGAATAGAAATATTTTCTAATCCAAAACTGCTGGTCGTACGACAGAACTGTCTGGCTTACGTCAGATCTATTTTGTATTTCATTGGTTGTTTATTTTACAGTGTCGTGTCGTGCTTACGGTGAATTGCTGGTCGGGGATATGTGATTCCGGCATAAAACGTTTGTGATACATGACATATTTAGGAAACAGCCAAACGCGACATACGTGGGATCTTTTTTAAAAGGTTTGATTCGAAACGTGTGAAGAACCTGCGAATAGACTACCCGAGTAGAAAAGCAGGGAGCGCGACGCTCTCACCTTCTCGAAGCAAGCAGTGGTCAGGTGAAGCCTGCCACGTGTGACGATAAACATATGTCACTCAGCGCAGTCGTAGCCTGGAGCGTGGGCACATGCTGACTTCTTGGGCGCATGCAACCAGCTAAAGGCCGTTCACGGTAAAGTGATCACTTTTGAAATCAACCTCAGAAAAAAGTCACTAACCTTATCTTCATGTATTTCAACGGGCTGAGTGACACGAGCCCAGTAAAGTTGGTACCGATGAATGGAAAGTAGTTCCATATCTTAACGTCGAACAAAAAGTGTTAGGTAACCATTTCTGATAATTTAAATTATTTCTCTCACTTTCTGATTTTTTAATTCGTCGAAGTGTAAAAATGGACAGATTTGCAAAACATTTTCTTTTGTAATAATTTCACAGTTGCACTAGACCGACGCATGAATAAAGTGACGAGGCCCATTGTAATGTTAATTTTGCATAAGACGCAAGAATACACAATGTGCATACGAGTAGATCTTAAGCAGTGCTTTCGAAAGTACTCATTTTACCCTGAACTGCCTATACCAACAAGGTCGACGCCTCATCACACTCATGAGGTTTCCTTGCATATTGCTCGCGTCAACCCTGGTGAAGATCTGCGTTAATGTTCCAAACGTGGATAAGGCGTGCGACAAATATTGTGATACGAAGCACTTTTTGCCTTGCAATTCGGAGTTGTTCGTTTCCGAAGCTGATGGCTGCTAATTATTCCGTAATAAATAACTACGCATTGCTAGCCGTTAGGCTTGGGTACCACAAATGCCGGACTAGCATATTAAGAAACGACCTGCTCAATTACACCGTTATTCAAGAATTACTGCACTTCTCAATATAACAGTTTCATCTTGGAGTCGGTAAACAATAGGGTTGACATTCGACACATTATTCATCTGGTAAATTAATTTGATATTTTAACAGGACTTTGAGTCGTAACTCTGAAGACTGTAGTGTATTATCGACAATTCTAAAAAAAAAAGACATTTGGTTAACCAAAGCTTGCGCAAGAGTTTACATCACTTCAAACATATTAATAAGATGTAATACTTACGTATTGGGGTGTTGACATTAAACGATTAAATTTTTATTTTAACATTATCTCACAGGACAAAAACTTACTAAGCCATAACTGAAAACTGAAATATCTTCACCATCACAATTCTATTTGGCATGGGTTGGAAACGTAGGATATAGGCAACATAAACTTTCGCCATAATTTATATAGGCTAACATAATTGCTCAGTTCGGACACGTTTAGTAAATTTTTCCTCAGGAGTTTTACTTGCTCCAAGTAACACCATAGATATTCAAGAGCGTTTTAATATAGGAGTCTTGCGGCCAATACCAGATGTGTGTATGCTCCTGTTTTTACATGTACATACCAGCCAGTCACATATGCAACACTATGTATGCGACAATTGTCATCTTGGAAAACGATGAAAGGAATGTTATATTTCTCGGTAAGGTGGCGAGTAAAAGGCAAAACCTGGTTGTCCAGTAGCTCAGTGTAGCCTCTACAGTCCATATTTCTAACTATCTCAACCACAGACCCATTTTCTCGTTATTTAAACTATAGAGAACAGAATATAGACCTTGCTTGCATTTCACTGAAAGCTTCGTGATGTCTACTATGAACGCGATGCCTAGCACCATTCCCATATATGCAGAAACTAGATTTCTCTTATAATATGACACGTTTATAGTCATGAACAGTCCTATGTGTCTCTTCGCCTAATGTAATCCAGTGATTTTGAGAGCGGAAGTGAACAAGAGTTTCTCGCGTTCTTCTTCGCACGATTACGTCCACGTAAAGCGGGTAGTTCCTTGCTAAGTGTTCGTACGGAAACTGGCTGCGAAGGGCCTGCATTGACTTCTATACGCTATTTGCGATTAAATGAGCACTTTTAAAAGCCCTGCTTAAGATCTACTGTATACACGTTGTTTATCCTTCCGCGTTATGTAAAATTAACATTGCCATGGGCCTCATCACTTTATTCATGCGTCGGTCAAGTGAAACTGTGAAATTATTACACAATTATATATTTTATATAAATTTGTTAATTTTTACACACCAAGGTATAGGAAAAAACAGAAAGCTAAATATATAATTTAAATGATGACAAATGGTTATCTAACACTTTTTATTTGACATTAACATATGGAACTACTTTCTATCCATCGTTACCATCTTTACCGGGCGCATATCACTCAGTCCACCTGGTAAAATATACACGACAGGAGTTCCTGTCCGCACTAGGCCACAATTTCGAGGAGAATTTTCTCTATACTGAAGTTTTTGCCACTGCTGGCGGACGCAAATTTACTGTGGTACATTATGGCAATCGCATATTTTTGACGATCATTAACATCCGTCTTTCGTCCCATTTCCCTCCCGCTTATCTTGATTCATTGCAATCTATGAATAATGCAGCTTACCATGCAAGTTTTTATAGCCTGATATCCCTCTTACAACGCCATGCGCAAAGGCGCGAGAATACTTCCTTCCTTAAACATGAAATGTGATTAATATATAATCCTGCCAGACTGGGTTTATTTTTTATTTTCAGTTCAGATTCCTGCTGGAGATTGAACATTTCAGTCTTTATATGCGCGTTATAATTTACGATATACAAAAATGTCTACTTCACAAACACTTCACAGACAAACATGCCCCGCCAACCAGCAAGGACAAATGCCGAGTGAACTACTTCAAAACGTCAACACAGCACGTCCTTGTCTGGATTGCAGGCAGGTCATATAACACGTTACTCGACACTGGGTGCTCACGATCATGCATAGCGACCACACTTAACACAAACATAAAAGGCAACCAGTGACCAAACAATTCACACTAGTGGGGGCAACAACAGACATTGAAATACCAAAGTAAAAAACAAACATAAATATCAGCATTGCAGGGTATAATTTCAACCAGGACTTCCTGTTAATAGACAATTTAAAATTGGACATCATACTGGGGGTCGATTTTATAAAAAGGTATGATGTAGTACCAATACTGTCTAGATAACTAATATATGTATATACTTACCATAGTAAAGACCTCATAGAAATACCAATTAATACCAACCTAGTGGAATGCTACACAACTAATTGCATATAATATTATATAAATAAAATAGAATCACTGAAGAATTCAAATGAGGACATGACACTAGGAAACATAATTGAAAACCTACCCCCCCCCCCCTGCATATAAAAAAAAACAATTTAAGGAGTTACTTCTCAAGTTCAAAGATCATTTTGCAAGCAATATTACCGAGTTAACAGAAAAAAAAACTACGAAATTAAGCTCGAGCTAACCACGAACAAACCTATACACACATGTCCATACAGAATAAAATCACAATTGTGCGAACAGGTACTTGAGCAAATTCAACAAATGCTTGATGCATAAATATCACGTCTTATGACTCCCCTTACGCCATGCCAAGCCTGCTAATAAAAAAATCAAGGGGGCACATTTTTTAAAAACAGATTTTAGACTCTTAAATCAGCATTAAAAAAATGTACAATACCCAATCCCCAAAACAGAAGACATCATAAACACACTTCAGAATTCTAAATACATTTCATCAATTGACATGTTTAGTGGATTCTATGCAATCCCAGTAAGGCAACAAGATAGTAAAAAACTCACTTTTAACATCGACAGCATTGGTTTATACGAGTACGCCCGTATGCCCATGGGTCTGGCCATAAGACCTAATTAATTTCAAAATTTTGTAGATGTAATGCTTGGCCCACTATGCTGGAATATAGCCATAGCCTACATCGATGACATTTTCATCACAGTCAATACCTTTGCAGAACATCTACAAAACATCAGTAAAGTTATGGAAAGATTACGAAAGTATAACCTAAAAATTAACACAAAAATGCCCTTTCACACAACAAGAAATAAAAATTCTTGGTCACTACATTACACAGCAAGGGATCCGAATATACCCTGAGGAAATCGAAACCATCAAACAGACGACACCGCCCAAGAATAAAAAGGACTTACGAACATTTCTAGGACTAACATCTTACTTAAAAATATACATTCTCAACTATGCGAAACTTGCCAAACCACTCACGGACTTAATAAAAGAATCAAAACCATTTTAATGGACACAAAGCACACCAATCAGACATTCGAGAACTTTAAATCAGCATTACTAGAACCACCCATATTAGCGAAATTCCATGAAAACTGATACACCATATTAGCCTGTGACACTTCATAAACAGCTATAGGAGCGGTCCTCTAGCAGGAGACACCAGGAAGCTAAGACCTTACTATTATTGCGTTTGCATCAAAAAAACTTTTGTTAAACGAAAAAAGTGGTCGGCCAAAGAATATGAGCGGTCGGCCATCAAATATTTCGTTATTTATTTCAAACAATTCCTGTATGGGAAAAAATTTACTATTGAAATGGATCACGCCAGCCTACGGTATTTAAAGACGATGGCCGAGCATAATGTAAGAATACAAAAGTTAGCGATAGCACTTGCAGAGTATGACTTCGAAGCTAAAATTGTCAAAGTGAAATTAAATACACTCACTGACGCGATGAGTCGAATCCCAACAACAGGCAAAGCCGAAACAATACAAATAACAGCAGAAAACCAAAATTACGTGATCAAAAAGGAATACATTACATCCACCTCATTTTACAAAGCTCTTGCCGAATCATTATTACAAAATCCAAATAAAGATGGTGAAGTAAAACAAAGTATTGCAAAATACGTAATTAACAACTAGCAAGAGATTAAAACATTTTTCAAATCGAATATCGGCACAAATGACAAAGCACGTGTAGCCAAAATAGTTATAAACTAAGAATATTTGCCCTTACAAGCAATTGCGAAAATCACCACAAACTTATACCAGGTAAATCTCGAAATCACTATGGAAGGCCTAGAGAACAAAATTAAATCACCATGCATTGATCCACGACTAAACTTCAGAATTGTAATCACATTACACAACTCCATACCAACACTACTCCACGCCAACACAACTCCACACCAACACAACTACACACCAACACAACTCCACACCAAACTATCACCCCATTTACATACACGATCAAGAATACATTAAAGTCTAATATGACACATATGCTACTAACCACTTACCCAAATACCAACATCGCCATTCTTAGCAGAATATGCCAGAGACCCACACATTACACAATTGAAAACAGCACTTACAGACCCACAAAATGCCACACCAAAATACATATGCCTGGCTAGAAGATATAGTATTACAGGCAACTGAGAAATATACCTTAAAGTAAACACCCCCATGGGGGAAAAACGCCTAATACTCGTACCACAATACTACATTCCAGAAAGTATTACAGAACACAGCGATGCTCTATTAGGAGGAGGGCACTTCGGACAATTTAAAACCCCCGAGAAAATAAAAAACCAGTGTTATTGGGACACCATGGCTAAAGATGTAAATGACTACATAAAAAACTGCCCCAACTGCCAGAAAGTGAAACACACAAATCAAAAACCTATAGGCCTTATGACTCCTATTGAGGCTCCTCCCTTATTCCACTCTTGGGGTCTCGA
Organism: Dryococelus australis; assembly: GCA_029891345.1. NCBI lineage: Eukaryota > Metazoa > Arthropoda > Insecta > Phasmatodea > Phasmatidae > Dryococelus > Dryococelus australis. The sequence goes on along the minus strand of CM057000.1, from coordinate 120,386,336 downwards.
CGCAAAAGGTCCTCTCCAAACCTCTGCATTAGGTAACAAATACATTCTTGTAATGACATAGTTTTTTACGCTTTACGTAGTAACTAAACCCGTCATCCATGGACGCGAAAACCTGTGCCCACTTCATTAAAGAAGTCGTACTACAATATGGGTGCACCAAGTCAATATTAACAGATCGTGGAACGTCTTTTAATAATGCCATGACTGCGGAATTATTGCAGAAACTACAAATTAAAAAGCAGCAGACGATGGCATACAGCCTGGCTTGTAACGGGCTGACCGAGCAAGTATACAAAACTCTGTCACGACAATTTACTGCCTATGCAAACAAAGACCTCACACACTGGGATGAATATACATTTTCTTCAATTACAATTCTACAACTAATGGAAGCACAACATTTTTACCATTCTTTCTTTTACGTGGTATTGAAGCCGTACAACCATGCCATGTAATATCACATACATTTGCTCAGCGAGTTGCAGACTGGTGTGAACAGCTACAGCAAGAACAAACAAATACGTATAAATTTACTCGCTTCACAGGAACAACAGAAAATCATTTTTGACAGAAAATTTCGACCCAACGACCTTAAAATCGCGGGCAATTCACATGGGTAAGAACAAACACGAGACACAAAGCCCTATATTAAAAATACCATGGTCCATACAGGATCCATGATATCCTGGGACCATCCACGATATCCAACAAAATAAAAAAAAATGGGGACACACCAAAATTGATACAGTCAACACAAGGTACATCAAGCTCACTAATATAAGAAACTAATAACCGCATGTATGTTATAGGTTAATCGCCACCGAAATGGGGACAACACAAGTGGGGGTACTGCTCCTAGCACTCAAAATAGCGGCGGCGTCCACTGGCATGAATTTCTACAAGACCCACAGCTGGGTTTATTTTCAACAGCTCTCGCCCGACATCCAGTATGAAGAGACGATTCCCCTGGCATACACCCTCCCGCTGCACCAACCTGCTATGCCCAGCAACATCGACGTGTGGTACCATCAGGTCTGCACTACAAAAAACAGCACAGTTTATAGGAAAGCAGACCAACTGCACAAATTCTTCAATGAAACATTGGACAATATTGTACAAGAGTTCATGTCAGAAATTGCAATGTCTTATAAAATAAAACATGGAATCACATTCCTAGGGGATGTCGCAACATGGTGTTGCGACATTCTCACAACCCGGCACCTGGAATCCCTTCTGACCAATGAGGAAAGACTTGCACTGCAAATAAGTAACTTAGAAAATAACGCAATTACTTCCAACAAAAATCTAAATATCACGATTCACAGCATGACGAAAATTAAAAACCAAGTGGAGAATAAAATTAACTCACTTAGCAAAAATATAGGTTCCATGTCACATCAACTAAGTAATCAAAACCAAGTCATAGAATCTTATTTCATTCAATTGCAATTGTTAACTAGTATGGTGCTGCAACTTATAAATAATATTGTTAACGAGCTTATAATTAATACATACATACAGCAATGTCAGAACAAATTTTTACCCCTGCAAGCGGTAACAAAAGAATTATTACGAGCTGACCTCTTTCAATTACAGGAACAAGTTTATACCCTAGGGTTAGAATTAGGCATTCCCATTAAAGACATTAAAAATATCATAGGCTATCCCTAACTGAATACATGCTGTCACCCATGCTCATGATGATTAAAATCAAAATTCCTTTACAAAGTATTAAAAGTTCATGGCAAATTCTTCTTAATCATAAAAGTCCCCTACAGTACAATAATGAAACTTGCACAGTAGGGACCCCAACAAATATAGTCGCCATTGAGGTAAATACAAAGAAACAAGAGAACTTTACGATACGCCTGAAGAAACTAAAGGTATATATTTACTTTCTAAGCAAATCGTTGGTAATCCATAAATCAATTGCTTAAAGGCCGCAATCTATCTTAATGGTGTTAAGAGTTTATTTAAATATCGCAAATTCCAATGCGAGCCTGGTAACTCATTGTCAGTTCAAGCCATTGAACCACATCATTACGTAGTAACATATGCTCCAGCTAATTTAGTACTCAGGTGTATTGATAAAACTTTAAGCAAGGAAATTCACAGTGCAAAGGTAGGAACAATATAAATTCATGTACCCCGTGGTTGCTAACTGACTTCTAATAAAATCACTCTAATTAAAGCAACATATATTTGTGTTAAAAAAAAAAAAGCAAATTAACTATTTCTCACTCAATTCTCCTCGTGCAATCACTTCATAATATTGACTTCGAAGCTCAACAACTCAAATCTAATGAAGGGATTTCCTTCTACTCTGTTAATGACACTATTAATAGTGAATGGAAAATCATGCATGCGTAACTTCCCACCATAAATTATACAGAAACAACATCGTCATTTCGACAAACACACGTATTTTCCCTCTTAATACAGGAACATTACAACTACATCAGTTTTTGAACAATTATAATCCTGATTATAACTCTCGAAACAATATACTACAAGTTAAATAAAATAGTTGCCATAATGAACCGCTTGGTGCAGGTGGTGCAACCTTAGGATGACGTAAATAAAAAGGCAGGACACAGTCCAGTAAAATCAGTGTGCTCTTAAAGTTGGATACCGATAAATAGTAAGAAATGGATTATAAATTGTAGCTGTACTACACTGTATTGCAATAAAAGGGAGTACCTGACACAAAGGTTAAGCCAACATATCTGCTCAGGGCATAAGTCGACTGTCAGTACAATATGGGTAATGAGTAAAAGCAAAGAAAGCTCAGTACTCAATAGATTTCTTAAGATATCAGATAATTCGGGTTAACGCATCATTTCTCTTGTTACAAGACAAACTAACTAGGTTCCTTACAAATATCACCTTGGAAAGACGGAGCATTTCCCAGTCAGCGCAGGCAGAGCGCGTAAGAGTTTAACAGCGAGACTACAAAGCGATGCATACAGCACTACCTAGGAACAGGTATTAAAAGTGCAGCGGCCACAGTGGCAATCGCAGCCAGTTTAATGCAGAACATGACTACAGAGTACAGCAGCTGATGCGCATAAACTACTACAGTACGTTTAACTCCCACTAGAGAGCGCTAGATGGCACTTCCCACGCCGTGCGGCGTCCAAGCCATAGATATCTTGTTGGGGGCCCCTAAAAATGTACATAACTTATTTTTAAATCAATTTTATCTTATAATAAGTTTTACCACATGTACATACAAAGTTATTTTGTTTCATAAGTCTGTCACCACGACACATAGTTCCTTTCAAAGAGAATAATTGTAAAGTATATATATACCAAAACTAGTATGTAAACTGACACTTTTGAAAATGCCAGGTTGCAACATATAATTTTACTCATGTTAAATATTAACTAAATAAAGAAAGCATACCATGATGCTTTTAAGCAATTAAGAGACTGTAAACTACATGGTGCTATTGCAGACTGTTGTGTTCACTAAGTGCGCACACCCTTACATCCCACCCTTATGTGTTCGACACCGGATTTTTTTTTTCAAATTATTTTTAAGAGTGTCAGCTATAGTCATGGAATCAAGCACATCATTACTACCCATAAGAACCAACAGGAACCAATAGCAGCCTTAAGTTAGTTTAGGTGCCGGCACAAACAGTATACAAAATGAGACTTGTTTTGTCATTACTTAATAAGGAATTCAAATTCCAATGTATAAAAGGTAAATGTTATATTTTCAATAGTTTTGTACATACCCATGAAATAGACTGAGGAACAGCCATTTTAAAATATAAGTATTCTAACAGTCACACAATGTTAAAATATTACGAAACATGTAAATAAGATAACAATACGTCATCTGTAATATCACATAGAAAGATTAAGCCTACAGAGGCACAATCAGTCTTTGGATAACATATTTTAGTGTGACTAGATAAAATGTTGTAATGACTGTGAATTTCATAAAATTTCACGAAAATTAATACTTACAAATTTTAAATGTAAATAATGTTTGGAATTTTTATAAGTAAATAGTTTGGCATCGCCATTTTTAGAAGGCCGCCATTCATGTAATGTATGCCCAACCCTCCATGCCGGACATCACCTTAGGGAGTCCACCTTAAGACATTTTCACTCATTCTTCTTACCCTTTCTACCTCAAGAAGAAAAGCTTTTTCCGGCGGGCTCCACTACTTCCAAGAGGCCTGGCCACCCACTCAACTTCCACGTCGCTTTCCTGCACTGACCGCCTGACCTGACACAGCCAATCCCCCCGCACCGTTCAACACCAGTCTCCAGACGAGGGCGCCTGGATGCACCTAAGAGGGGTCTTGCTGCGGCTGGCCTCTGTAAGGGTTGCCAAGTTGCGAGCTGAGGAAAGGCGCAGAGCGACCTCGGCCAGCCGAGCCGTTGTTGTAGAAAAACAAATTCTGGGGGATTGAGAGCGAGGTCAGGAAGGAAGTATATAAGCTCGGAGCAATTGCGGCTCTGGGAACCGTCTTGCCAGCGATTCCAGAGGCTTTGCACGTATCCTGCCAGAGGAGAGGATCACCTCCCGTGGTCCGACTTAAATCACCTGACGAGCCCGCCGCGCCGTGGAGAGAGCTTCATCGAGACGTCATCAAGACGGTAATTATATTCCCTGTTGGGGCGACTGAAGGCACGTTAGGATTCGGGAGACGCGAAGGCATATTAAGCTCCATCCGAGCAGAGCACCGTCTTTTATGTACAATACTTATTGTAACGGAGAAAAGGCATCAGCGCCTCTTTGAGTGAATATTGAACGTATCCCAGCTCTCCTATAGCTGAAAGACTTAGTGTAATTAATTGGATTGATAAGTGCTCTCTTGCAGCGTACTTGTATTGTCTTGAGTTGAATAAAATTAGTCTTTTGAATTTGAGTGCTTTTCAATCTAGCTACCCTTATCCCTTATCCCCATAGTTAATGCATGACATGCTCCTTAAAAAAAAAAAAAGCGAAATAAATAATTTAAGTTACCACAAATGGTTACCTAATACTTTTTATTCGGCGTTAAGATAGGGAACTACTTTTCCCACCATCGTTACCAACTTTACTGAGCACATGCCACTCATTGTACCAGTTAAAATACATGCAGGCAGGGGCAGTTAATTTTTTTCTAAGGTTGATTTCAAAAGTGTTCACTTTATCGTGAAAAGCCTATCGTTATTTTATGGAAAATTTTGCTGATCGAAATGTTAGGTATCAATTTGTCTGTTTTTTTTTTTTTTTTTTTTTTTGCCATTATTGTACTGTGGGGGCCTTCGTAAGTTATTTTCAAACACCGCACGTGAGATTTTTTTAATAGGTTCGTGATACCAGGATGGAATGTGCCAGCTATTAAAACGGCAGTGATTTGCCCCACGTGCAAATAGAACCATGTGTCCTCTTAAGAGGCTGGAGTTGCCAAGCACCTCTGAGAATTCTTACCCATCTGCATGTCGGTCTAAGATATTTTTGTGAAGAACAACTTCCTCCGCGTCGCATGATGGAAACCGGCTGGATTAAGTCCATTAGCACCACCAATATTTCATGCATGCTTATTTAAAGCTCCGATTATCTGAGTCAGGCCTACATAATACACCTCGATCGTTAAGTTGTAGTGTGTTTTCGAGTTCCTGTTGATGTAAGTTTTATGAGGCTACCCGGGAAGGTTTTCTTAAAATATCACATGATGGCTTTTTATACAATAAACGTCACATTTGTAATGTCTATTTATACTAGTACCCCCCCCCCCAAAATCAACGAATCTTACTAAAATTGGCTGTTGTAATATGCCTATATTAAATTTTATAATTATGAGATCGTGTGTACCATCAACTGGCAAACTGTTTGCAACTTGGGTCTGTACGTAACAGAGTAGGCCTACTTTGCAGCTTTTCAGTCTTATGTAACTTATGTAAGTGAGCTATTGTTATCCAGTTTCAACGGAAACTGAATAATTCGTAGCAAAGAACGCAAGAATGTTTTTAAACTGCCTATCTAAATATTTTTACAAAACCAAATTTAATAGGAGTGACATATTCCGACCTTGTAAAATAAAAACTAAATATATCGAGACATAATACCACGAACAACGAATAATAGATTAGTAATCTATTTACGTAGAACGTTCACTCAGAAAGTAACATGACCGTAAACAAACCTTCCATCTCCACTCCTAATTTTGGGGCCGTGCTCTGTAACATTTTATGTCTTCTAAATAAGACAGTAACGATGTGAATTTTTTTTTACGAGGATAAATTGTAGTCTATAATTTAATATGCAGCAGTGGCTATCTTTCGGATGCCAGAATACTGTCTTTGTAAAAATACAGGCCCACAAGCTGTCTTTTCTAACGAAAGTGTAGCAAAAATAGCCGCCGTGTTCAGGTTATTTTACGAAAACAAACCAGAGAGAGAAAAATTAGGTAATAAAATTCTGCTGCAGATCTGCAGAAAAAATAAGTTGTAGCGTGTCAATTCAAGAAGATTATTTTATTTACCACAATACAAATTGCGAACTCTGTCAAGCGTTCAGTGATGCTATCTCGTAATAACAAAATGTAGAAATGAAGCAGATTAATTTTTGGAAGTGTTATTTGAAAAGGACATAGGTAAAAATAGCATTTATATTTCATAATTCACAAAACCGCCATAAGAAATAATAAAATACACTTTACAATGAACGATAAATTATAATTCGGTAAGCATGTTTGCACGCGCGCACACACACACACACACACACACACACACACAACACACACACACACACACACACACACACACATATATATATATATATATATAATGTGATGCCTTATGTGATTCCACATAAAGACAGTTACAAGTGAGTGAATTTTCAGATGTCTTTGTCATAAAGACACCAACAGTATGTATCTTTGAGAAAGCTGCCTTTACGGAATAAAGACCCCGGGAATTCACATAACACAGGAACAAACTACCAATATAGTCCATTCACGGTGAATTCTAACGTTCCTGGAGACCTGCTAAAGTTATACTTACAGGATATTCTTTCACCTCATGCAAACATAGTTTACCGAAGTCTAGAAAATTACACCAAATGGACAACACACCGCATTTGTGGGTATTCAGTATAATAGTAGTTTGTATAAGAACGATTCCTTATAAGCGTTACCAACACGCCTAACTTCTCACTGTTTTATTTATATTTATGATAAATGAAATATTATAATTTATAGAAGGAATGTTAGTAAAAGTTTAATTTAAGCGAAAATATATTTTTTTGTTAACAGAAGTATGAAACGTTTGTGATGCATGACATATTTAGGAAACAAACGAATATGTCACGCGCGGGGTGTTTTTCCAAAAGGTTTGATTAAAAAAGTGCGAAGAAAGCGCGAATACACTTTAGGCCTGCATACTGAAAGTCAAGTGAATTAGGTTAGCCGAGAGATTTGGAAGGTGCTTAACGAGTATCCATCTCCCGCAGGGGTGAAGTAAGGCGGAGATGACGAAGCAGCGGGAAGGAACGGGAATATTCGGAGAACACCCACCCGCCGGCCATAAGCATCGCCCACCATGTTTCTCGACTGCGAAGATCGGCTTTATCCCGCAGCAATTCAAACCTGGTTCACATTGGTGAGTGAGGGGAGTGTCGAGGTTTGGGCAGTGGCGTGTGGTGAACCGTTTCAATGCTATCTGGTGTTGGCTGTAGTGGCGTGTAGTGAGTGTTTTTACGAGGTAAACAATTTCTACTAACAAGCGCATCTTCCAACTTTGTTTACCCTCCACACGTATCTACCGCATTGTAATACCTAAAATTAGTTATAAAAACGAAAATGAAATGAATGTAATAATAATAATACTAAATATTATTTAGAGAGCATATTACAAATTATAGGCCTAAGAAAACTCCCGTTTTCCCGAACACTTTCATCCACTTTCCAAGGAAAAATGTGGATTGGAGGACGCAAACAGAACGACTGATGACCCTGCCGAAGAAACGCGGCAGGGAAACTAGCTAGCGAGCTCGTTTGTGGAAATAAATACTAGATAGCAGCACTATGGGTGTACAGTACGGGAGTTACGAAAACTCTGTTTCTCGAATCGGAAAGTTATGCGAAAACTATAAAGGGTCAAACATTTCCTATATATAGGCTAACCATTGCTTACCTTGCGTCTATGGAATAAACGCCACTGGTTAGCAGTGTGCTGTACTCTGTTGCTTGCTAGTTTACACTCCCGCCAATAAAACGTAGCTCGGCCATTGACGTCACAGGAAGCGTGTAATGGGTCACCTTGCTGCTCGCTTGTGAGTGGTCGGAATGTATTCAGTTTCCCTAGGCTGCATGGTAGTTACTGGCTCCTGCTGCATGCACCGAGAATGTACAGTAGTGAGCAAGCACCAGCTTACCTTGCAACACTCCACCACACGCCGCTGGGTTCAGGCGGCTCTTAACATCGAGGTCTCGAGATTCGACGTAGGCGAACAGACGTGAGTATGGAACAGAGCCGGAATACAAAGGTGGGGGAAACGGGAGAACCCCGAGAAAAGACGTCTAAAAGAGGCAACGCCCGGTGTGAAAATCCGTGAGCGGCCCCGCCGGGAATCGAACCTGGTTCGCCTCGGCGGGAGGCGATTGGTGAAATAAGCCTGTGCGTAAACCACGCGACCGCCGATGATTATACGTAGTTTGTGTGATGTTCATGAGACAAATCTGGGATGTAATTATAAGTACATGTTGTACAGGCAAAGTAAGAACGTTTGAAACCAACGCTTGAAAAAAAATGCTGCTCATAACGACATTTGTACTACATTACACACTGGCGTATAGGCTCCTAGGTAGGTTCGTAGTAAATTAATAAAAATATTTCGAAACGATTGACACTGTATTACGAGTGAAGTATTAAAATTAATTGCCACTGAAATTAGTATTTCTTTTTTTCATACACTTATTGCTTGAAATTGCATACTATAGGCTGTTCACGGTAAAACGAGCACTATTGAACGCCCTGCTTAAGAACTACTAGTATGCTCATTGTATATTCTTTCACCATATGTACAGTCAACTTTACCATGGACTTAGGGGGCGCGGTGGCTAAGCGGTCGGCCTGCTTGCCTCCCACCAAGACGAACGGGACACAATCCCCGGCCGGGTCACTCCCGGAATTTTCGCAAGTGGGAATCGTGCCGGACGATGCAGCTGGTCGCCGGGTATTCTCGGGGATCTCCCGCTTCCTCCGCTGCTCCATTCCCACCTCACTGGCTCTCGAGATCTCTCATCTCAACCTTGAGCCTGGTCCTTTTGTACGTGCGCTGGTCGAAGGCAAATGTAAAATTTCTAGAAAAGTAAACATTTTAGGAATATTATTATTCTTACACATAAATATCATAAATAAAAACAAAAAGTTAAATAAAATATTTCAGTATTCACAAAATTTACTTAACACAGGTAATTTAACTATAACACATGGGAATACTTTCCCTCCGTAGTAGCAAACTTTACTGGCTGCGTGACAGTATGGCCGTTAAAATATACGTAGGTAGGGGCAGTGACATTTTTCAAATGTTGATATTAAAAGTGTTCATTTTACGGCGAACAACATTTAGTAACATTTTTCATTCCTAAAAAAATTACGATTTTCTTTGGATGGCGCATGTATAAAGTGATCAGGCCCGTGTCAATGTTAATTTTACACAAGGCGGAAGGATACGAAATGAGATGAAAAAGTAGGTCCTAAGTAGGGAATTGAAAGTGTTCAATTATCCGTGTATAGCACATAAATACACTTTCTTTAACTTCTAGGACGATTCGTGATATGGTGCCACATTACTTAAAGGCAGCAATCTATCTTAATGATGTTAAGAGTTTATTTAAATATCTCAAACTTCAATGCGAGCTTGGTAACCAATTGTGAGTTCAAGCCATTTAACCACATCACTATGTAGTAACCAATGCTCCAGCTAATTTAGCACTCGTAATGCTGGTAGAAGAATAATTCACAACGTTGGTGAACCCGGACGATCTGGGGATGCTGCCACTGAACATTTCGTCCTCGAAACTGGTAATGACATCATCTCGGAACTGCGCAGGATGTTGGCTGAACAAAACGCATTCTTTCAAAACTACCTGTCCGAGCTCGGAGTGATGATGAGGCGCGTGAAAACAGAGATCGTCCGCGATATGGTGGCCATGGACTAGCACGCGACGAGTGTTTAATGGCAAATTGTCGACAGATTGAATGTAGCATCTACACAAAACGAAGAGAATGTGAAAAAAAAAAAACTGGAAGGATATATGACACATACGTTCGATAACTTGATTTCCCACCTCGCCACGAAAACAGATATTCAGAATTACAGCGAACGTCTGAGCAAGATCGAAAGTATGTTGGCGGAGACTCATGACTAAACCTATAAAAGAGTGAGGATTTTTATTCAGTATGGTGGCGGACATTGCTAGCGAACTACATCCGGTGATTCAGTCTGTCCGCTAAAAGTATTTGCTCGCCGAGAGAGCAAGAATTTCACGCGACCGTATAAGTGAAGACATTATTAAGCGCATTACACATAGTCTCGATGTACTCAGGGAGAGCTATGGAGCACCCGTAGCTGTAAAGTCCGAAATCGACAATACCGCTAAGCCTTTGAAGAAGCGAAAGCATGATAAAGTACTGTCAGATCAGGGCGTGGATCGGATACGGATTTGCTACACAAGAAGAAAGTACGGAGGAGAGCCCTGAAATCTAATGTTTTGGCTCGACGGTACCTACGAGCGTACATATCTCGTAATAGTGATACGACGTACGGTATATGCAGGTATAATGACAAATGGTTTCTCGGTGCTGATGAAATTGAATTTCTACCAGGTGGGAGCATCCGAGTTGGCAAATACACGGTCCGTGGAACCCTTGGACTATACGAACTTCTATTTCGCAAGGAGCCCAGGGAGTTTACAGAATCTGACCTCCTGGAATACAAGACTTTGTTCGAACTCACGCACACACTTTACCAAGGCAACGATCCTGATACAGGTATTTATAAGGATGAAGATCACGAAAAAAAATCGACATTCTAGCAGAATTCTTCAGCGGCCTAGCACTGAAAAGCGGCGAAGGTATGAAGAAGCTAGACGAAGGGCAAGAACATCGACTACGTATTCTGGGACGACCCGAAAGAGCTGGTGGATAGGCTGCAGCTACTGATTGCTTCGCAAAGTGTTGAAGATTACTACCACACCAACGAGATAGTTTCAATCATCGAAGAACTTAAGGAGGCGGGGTACATACGATGAGTCGATTGGTCAACGCCAGCTTCAAGTGGTGAGGTTTCCCTGCCTGCTACAATTCCTGGGTCGCCGAGGCGAACATCAAGCTGTGAACGCCGAAGATTAATAAACCTGTATATTTTATTATGTGTACAGTAAATTTAATGTAAAAAAAATGATATGCAGTGTTTTATTTCAAACGAAAAACCTTTCCCGCTTTATATAAAAGAATAAATAATAAAAAATAAATTTAAGTAATTTGCAGGAATGGCCAATGTCATCATTCGGTACAGGCCTATATCAGGTGGCATAATCGGATTGTCGCACAAAGGTGAGACACAAACTATAAAACAAATGACAATGAAAAACATGGAGGACTGCACCTAGCAAGATTGCTGCCTCCCAACATGGCAGCCTCCAGTAACATATATACACAAATGATGTACGAAAAAACAAATACGGCAGCTTCCAGTAACATATACACAAATATGGCAGTCGAGCGAAGGCAAGAGTCAATCTGCAGTAACACATAAACAAAGATGGTGGTCTCCAGTAACACATAAACAAAGATGGCTGCCTCCAGTAGCATATAAACATATATGTGTCTCCCCCAGTAACATGTAAACAAATGAATGAAAAAATCAAGATGTCTGAATGAGTATATGTGAGGGGAGTGGTGGCGAGGGAGTCAGTCGTCTGCTGGATTCGAACAGAGGTGAGTAATTGGTAGTGCGAGAGGAGGCCGCTGGAAATGTAAGTTCTTCAATAAAAATTTTCAAACTACTTTTTTTTTGTAAAAATTTGCTAGGGATTTTTTTTTAGGAAAAAAGGAAAATTTTGAGGGAAAGAAGAGAAAAATAGCCGCCGTGGTTAAATGCTTTTTAATTAAGAATTTTTTTTACTAAAATGTTATAAAAATGAATTTCTAAAGATTTTTAAACGATTTTTTAGTTAAAATTTTTTTAATAATAATTTATTTATAAACTTTTGAAACGAATTTTTTTAGTTTTTTGAATTTTTGAATTTCAAGGTCAAAGGGTTAAGATCAAAGTCAAAGGTCATAGGTACTGATCCCTGCCTCCTGGTCACCTGAGTCTGACCCTGGATTGCTGATCTCTGTCAACATTTATGGAAAAATGGGATTTCTGAGGAACTTTTTAAATAATGTTTTATTAATTTGTTAATAACTTTTAATAATTTAAAATAATATTTTTTTTCGGATTTTTTTAGAATTTCTTGGATTTTTCAAAGGTTTTTTTTAAAGTGATTTTTGAGGTAAAGGTCCTCGGGGTCAAGGTCAAGGGTAAAAGGTCACTGACATCCAAGATGGCGGATGGGTGACGTAACAAGAAGGCGGCCGGGCGGCTCCTGCTCCTGTGCCAGACGCCGTTGTCCCCAAATTGCCATAATCATAATACTATTAACATTACGAAGCTTTCACATTCTGTATGATGAACTAACATCTTAAAATTTAAACTGGCCAAATCGGTATTTTAGGAGCGCTGTTAAAAAAAAAAAGGCTATAGAACGTTGTAGACATAATTACATGCTGAAATATTGAAAAAATTAAAGCGAATCATGGTTTACTTATAAGCATAACCTGTACACCAATCACTTTAGATCTCCTTATCTGCTTCTAGCATATCGCTCTTGCGTTTAACAAAATCAGCACAGTGTTAGTTTACGTCATAAAAACTATAATTTCCTGCTGTGTTATTCTAAATGTCGGTTATTGCCTATTTAGTGAATATACATTCAGTATACATTTATCGTAAAACCCAAATGTATAAAAAAAAAAAAACCTTTTGATCTATCGCAAAGCAATTACTTTGAAATCTTGTGAATAAACGGGCCAAAGGACATAACAGTATCTCTGTTCCAAATAGCCATAATTTTATAATTATTTTACCTGGGTAACTATTCTTTCTCATGGTCTGAAGACGTTCCGATTAATGGTTTAACTGAAGTACATAATGTATGGAAAACTTATAAATCTGTCAAAATTGAGAAGCAGAACAAAATGTTACCTTTAGTTATTACACATGCCATCATGACCTCTCATTTTGTATTTAAGCTAACTTTTTCATAATGGACAAATTAATTCAGAAGGCTACATTATTTCTGAGCGTTCCGAATTGCGAAATTTTGAAAGAAATTTTATTGCTGCCAGAACGTGCAAATTAATATTTCTGTGTGCTCATAAAATACCTAAAAATGTGATATGAGGAAGAGAGCATGATATTACGTTTATTTTAAAATTAATTATATAAGAACTTATAAAGTTGTAGAAAAAAGTGTATTAAATAAGTCAAAATTGCCGCTTATAAGAGCTGTATTAATTTTATATTGTTATACGTAAATACAAATTCGTCCCGAAACATTATTTTTGGCTTCCGTAATTTTCTTTGAGATAACTATCGCGTTATTTAGAAACTCTGTGTTACAGCGAAACTTAAAGTGGGGCAACTACAAGCTACAAATCATCTTCCTTTTTGAAAAATGTCTTCATATGCTATAAAAAAAGCAAGTGTAATTTACGGCACAAATACATACTAGAAAAGATATCTCACTTCATTGGTTATTTAAAATAAATCTTCTCTACGCAGTTAATCACACAGCTTAAAATACCACAGTCAACTTTGATCTTACGGCTAAAATTAATACGAGACAACATCTGGCTGCAGCCTATAATTATTTTAATTGAATCATCCAGACCGTGTTCATAAATTATGAATAATGCAGTGGAGATCGACCTCAAACGACGAACCATCGCAATTTCTTGCTCTTCGCTATACAAATACCGTAAGGCGATATTACACAATACCGGATTCCGTAAAAGCTTGTGCAAGGTTTGCCATAGCGGCCGGTATACGGGCTAGTGTGGCACCCGTCATGGCATTTCCCGCCTTGTACGGCTAGATTTCGCACCAGGGTTGGTAAATGGACACGTCCTATTTTTCGTGGCAGGTTCCATACTGGCTTTAGTTCCTGGCCAATCACATCGCAATTTCAGAGCGTAGGGCTCTCCCCGCGTCTACTACTTGAAACGCGTTGATGAAAAAACCGAAAAGGACGCCTCCATCTTGATTATACATCCGTGAGGTTGAAACCTTTTCAAATAGATTAAAAATACGACAACGGCGAATTATACTGGCGGTGACAACTTTTAATAACTTTTCAAAACCGTTCTAAATACTTGAAACATTACCTACTGTATGAAAAAAATTAATTCAAAATGATTGTCGTATCTACCGTATATAAATTCACCACTTGGCGTGTGAATTGGTGGTGCAGTGGTGAAGTTACGGCGCCTGTGTGTAAGATGCTGCTTTAGGAAGTGAGTTCGAAACTTCCCAGACACAAAATGGTTTTGTCATTAAATTTTACATGTGGATAATACCCCGGTACGAAAAGTAAAATTCTATATTTTGCCACCAGTCAGTAATTTTCGTCAAAATTAAAAATGACGGACTCGTACTCTAGTAACTTCACATTTTCTTGAAAATGACGTGAAGTTACTAGTAAGCAATTAATTTATGTAAAAATGGAACAGTAATATAGCAATATCAAGATGTGCTAGCTAATTTTTTCATAGGCTTAAGCAAGTTACTGACTGGTAGCAGTTCAACGAGAGGGGTTCATATGTACTACAAACTGCACGCTGCGCATCCACCAAGGGTGCCAAATGCTAGTACGCAAACTGCTGTCGTGTAATATAAATATTCTATGGCGGCTCATATAGCGACTGATATACCGGCTCGTGCACCAGGACTTGTAGAAGCTTGTACAAGAACCAAATACGGCTGCAGGGATCGTGTAATATCCGCTTTAGCGGGGATACTCGTGGGCTCAAGGACGGAGGCAGGCGATCGTACACAAATCCTGCAATTCAATCCTTTAACACGTCACTGTTGCCATTCATTAAAATGTTAAAGAAATTCAAACGTTTATTTTTTTTTATCTCTCTGTTTCACCATTGAAAAAAAAATGCTATAAAATACTACCATAAACTAAAGATCGACTAAAGATTTTCGTCTGCAGCGAGTTTCCCCAACACTGGCATAAGAATTGCCAAAATAAATGTCAAGTTCACGTGATTCAGCAACTTTCCTCCGTTTGTTTGAATCGGTTTTACGTACGACAAATAACTAACATTTGGCGTAACTTGGTTACATCGTATTTGCATTAAAACTTGTTGAAATGCAGAGTGCTTGCTCTTGTGCTTGCTCAGCATTTGATCACTGAGAATTTTAAATTTGAATAGTGTCTATTAGGCTTTTAAATGACAATTCTTTGGTATGGTTATACAGAATGTTGCAATATTGCATATGAATACTTCGGGGAAACATTCCTCGCATCTGGAGGATGGAAATATGTTTTATGAACAAAGGTCCGCTAATGCTTCGTTTCTTCATTACAACCCGTAATACATAACGGACCATACACTGTACGTTATGTATTATGGGCCATAGTGAAGAAACGAAGCATTTGCGGACCTATCTTTATATATAAAATCCTTCGTGCGTGACTAAACCGCATCGTCACTGACAAATCGCTGGACCAATTGAGACCATATTCACACCATGTGTTATTGAGGTGGCGAGTAAGGTTTTTAGTTATTTTTCATTCCGATATGTGGCGCTGAAGTGTAACTTATATATTTATGGGCCGATTTTGCTCATACTTGTGTTTGTTGATATAACATAAATTGTTTTATTGTGCTTTGCATTCCTTACGTTAGTTTCCGATAGGTGGCGCTGGAGTCTAATTTCTATAATTATGTGCCGATTTTGCTCATACTTGCAGGGAATGTTTGTGATCTAAAAGAAATTGCTTTATCGTGCTTTGCATTTCGTAGATGGCAATTACCACAAGATTGCTTGTTTGCATTTTTTTTGTTTTGTTTTACACTTCGGTTTATGCCACAGGTGTCTCATTTGCAATTCCATTCTTTCTTTCCTGATGTCTGTAACTTGTCTGTAGTATTGCGACAATGCAACATGTGTTTCAAACAAAAGCATTTACTAAACGTTTCCTGCCCGATTTGACCTTTGTACAAACTGGCGTCAGCTGACCAGCAGGCCGATTAAATCCAGGCCCACAGCAGCGCGCTACACGTGTTTTAGTACACATTTGTTAAGCGATTTACAGCTATTTCCCGACCCTCTGGACCACGAGTGTCCTAGATCAAATTGCTCGTCTCGGAGCCCTGTACACTGTTGTGTACAGTTGTAAACACTTATCGTTTACAACCTGTATACATAAGTGCATTCCTAAGTTCAGACACAGCTTTAATGACACTCCAATCGACATATTGAACGTTATGATAATTTGTACCAACAGTCACCTATGTAGTAGATCACGACCCCAAACTGTAAACATTGTGTTCAATTGTAGACCGTCGTGAGTCTAATATATATTTCTCCATTGTTGAATAATTATTCCCCGTCCATTTCCTTTCACATAAGAACGGAACGAAAAGTTTACTATGATGTATAACATCATTCATGATTAATATGATGTTCGTAATTGTAAGTGCCAACAGTACTCGAATTTTATCATGAACACCTTAACTATAGTAAAATAATATATTATAATTAAAAACAATGACCGTTATTCATTTATGATAATTTATTTTCGCCGAGGTAAATAAAACTGAACAGTAGTTGATATCGCTGCATATTTCCGCAAAAACATAATTCTACGACACAAACGAAACACATGCCATGGCCGCCAGTAGTAAATCATGTGTTGGGTATTCACAGCTGCAACGAATGCTGGTAACGCGCGTGTGACAGGCTCGCCTCTGGCAGACCTTGAACGAACACGTGGGTGAGCCGAGGCCGGGGGTATAACAAACTTTTACCTGCTGCGGAACTGGCAACACCGCGCGGATGACGTCATCGAGAACACTGGCGCTCCTCTGGATCAACAGCGGAAGTAACAAATAAAACTGGTCAGACTTTTCCCTATCCCATGGCCACTCTAGTGTATATCTTTACTCCGTGGTATAAGTTTCTTGTACGTGCTCCGCGAATAGAAGTTTACGCCCGGGCTGTATACACTGCTCTTGCATTTACGTGCACGGCGCGCGTTTCGGTTACAAGCTGTATTATCCCGCGACTTCTTAGAACAACTATACGTGCAAAACTGTGATTGCCCGTATAGATGCATTTTGAGGGAGCGAAGCGCGTAGCCAATGCGTGCGAGGATAGTGCTATACGTGTTAACAATTCCTGAAGAGTTTCCTACCTGCGCCGAGAGGCATGTTACCACCGCTGCGAGGCGTGCAGGTCGCGATGGGCCCATTCTTCTTGGTCGACCGAGCGGGCTGGTCAGGCCAGTGCTAACTACGTCGGGAAGGAAGGCCGCCCGATTTGGGAGTGTGCCCGGTCACTCGCGTGTTCGGCTTCTTCGTGCAGCAATATCAAGGCATTGTGTCCAAAGGCTGTTAACGATAAAGTGAGCACTTTTGCAATAAACCTTAGAAAAAAAGTCACTGCCCCTACCTGCATATGTTTTAACGGCCGCACTGAGTGACATGCATCCAGTTAAGATGGCAACGATAAAAAAGTGTTTGGCAATCATTTCCGATAAATTAAATCATTTCTTTCGCTTTCTGTCTTTTTTAATCCATCGAAGTGTAAAAATGAGCAGAGTTGTAAAATATTTACTTATCTAATAATTCTACAGTTTCACTTGACTGACGCATGAATAAAGTGACGAGGTCCATGACAATGTTAATTTTACATAAGGCGGCATCATAAACAACGTGCATACTAGTAGATCTTAAGCAGGGCTTTGAAAAGTGCTCGTTTTACCGTGAATAGCCTATGTAAGACCGAATAGACAGCGGGCGTTCACGTCGCAGAGTTGTTCCCGATATTGATGACGATGTCCCACCCATGCTTCGAACCAAACGACGACGACTTTTAATGCATTGTACACTTGTATAGAATTTCATTGAGGCCCTAAGGCATTTTGGCACGTGCGTGTTACACGTTTAAATTTTGTTGTGCCAATGTTTAACGTTTGCCGTATTAAGGCTCATGCCTATATTTTATATCAGTGCCAATCAATATGTGTACAAGTGTCAATTTGAATGAGACGCAATAAAAGAACGGCAAACGAATGCAGCGGAGTATCCGTTGGTAGTGTTGAACCACATTTTCATATTTTCTTCAATTATAAACGAAAGAGTAATGTAACGAAATTTATGAGAAAGAATGTGCCTTAAACTTTAGATATTTACTGGTTAAATATCTCTTGGGGTTTACGGCAATACAAATATTTAAAGACGAGAACTCGTGTACCCTGAGTCGTAGTTGTAACGGAGAAGGGAGGGTTTTAACTTTCACTTCACAAACGTCACAAATTTAATTTTGCTATATATTTTTGCCATGGCTGTCTTCGGAACCTTTCAATAGTAAGAAAAATACTTCTTCATTCAAGTGTAGGTAACACTACCCCATGTAAATTAGACATAGAGATCGTCAATAGGACAAAATAAAATAATATACAACTATCATGCAAAAATAATGTCATCATTAATAATCCTTCTTTAAATTACCAACGACAAGGACTAGAATGAGGTGCATCTGTTAGAAAATTTTAATGAATATCAAAAAGAACAAATTAGTGTGTTCTTTTTATCAAATGTTCATATGAACAAAGTGGCATATGTTCGCAATCCAAACCACATTCAAAAGCAACATTTTTACTAAAATAACAATTAAGAGACTTCACGACTTGTTGAAGATTCGATTAAAAATAATAATTTACCTGACATAGTGGGAGGAAAGAAAAGGCGGGTGTGGAATCTGTCTTTCACCCCTGTAAAATTAGTCTAAGATCTAATACTGAGAATTACACGAACATTGAACACTCAGAAATAATTTTATAGCGGCAGATTATAAATATTCCTTTGAATGTATAAAACATGAATACATCCATTATAGGTCTCTATAACACTGTCACGAGTTAGAAGTGCAACAAGTTCTTTTAGATTATTCCTTTGTATTTAAAGTCGTTCAAAACATTTTAAACGAAAAAAAAAAAAAAAAAAAAAATCTCCAACTTGTACTGATAAGGGAGGATACTGGTGCCAGTCTTGCTGCTGGGAACTCCACACTCTCTCTGGTTAACCGTCGAACTGGACGGTGGACTGCATGTGTTGTGGCGCCGCTGATCTCTGCGCAGACTTCGCTACGCTCCAGCTTTCTTTGTACTACATAACTTCCACTCGGAGCTGCGTACTTTCACTGTAGCAGACTATAAGTTATGTTATGGATAAGTCAATTAGTCTTATCATTTCCTGTTACACTGGTGCTTCGGAGACACACCATTAATATTAGTTAATCCTTTGTCTGTAAGAGGAAGAAAAAATGTATACAAAGGGGCAGTTCATATCCACAACACTCCCGCTATTCTCAGTTTAGTTCGTGTGGTTAACCACGTCACTATCTCCTCTCCTCCCGCGGCTTGGTTTTAATCCTAGCTGAAGGTCAATTATGGCCGTATTTACTTCCTAAAACAAATACAAAATAGTGCCGTTCCTTTTATTTATAGGTTTGACTAAATTGATGTAATTTTTAAAAAGTTCATGAAAAACCAATCTTGGTTAATACAAGTGTTTCAAACAAGACACCAGAAACATGAATTTATATTTTAAATTGTGATTAAGACATCAATACCATTTTTTTTTTTTCAAATTAGAATTCACATGAAGAACGAAATCCATACAATATGTCTAACTAGGATATTTCAAGAAGACTCTATCGACAGAATTATTAATCCTGACCACAATTAGTATTGTTTTTAAAATTATGAATAAGATTTTGCAAGTATTTCCATTTGTTGACTCTTGAGATTTATTTTTATTCTTCTTCCATTGAGTAGCTGGGGCAGTCCAGTTGCTTACGCTATATATTATACTTAATTCTTTCCAAGTTGGACATTATAGTAGGGTTAAAATTTTGCTGCTCTTTATTTTGGCATATACCTCATTTGCTGCAACAACGTAATGTGAGCTATACCCACGCCATATCCGAATTTTGCCGGAATCTTACGATATAATTAGTTTCAAAATACGCTTGAAGGTTACAATAAGTAACATCGGTCATCTTTTTGAAAGAGCGGCAAATTAAAAATGAAATACACAATACATATCATCATCATCTTAACATGACGGCTATCGGCTACATCCTTTAAATATTTCAGCAAATAATCATAACATTTCACCCCTTAAAAAATATATCAATAATAATAATGACGTGAACATCCTTTCTTATTTCTTCAAGTATAATAGAATAAGTTAATTTTCAAAGAGCATCATCACCACTGGCGTGTCTATATCTCCACCACATTAAACAGCTATAGTGGGTGGACGGTATTCTTTCACAGCGTTTATATTATATCTTCCCTCTATTTCACCCTTGTCCAACTAAACTAGTACGTAATAATTGGCATTTACATCTCTTACTATCCGAAATGGACCTTCAAACTATGTCATAAGTTTCTTCTTTAAAAAATCCCAAGATCTGCCAACTGAATGTTCTCTTATTAATACTAGTTTTCCAATGTCTAGATTGGTCTTTCTAGATTTCTTAACATATTTACGGAGATGTTCTGCGGCAAAAATTATCTTCTTCCTGGCAAAATCTGCTAGTTCTTTCTTATAATCTTCCGGGGACTTCAATGGATCTTCTGTCGGTTTAGGCGGCGCAGGTAATTTCTTTGGATCAAATATATGGGATCGCTGTATTCCGTCGAGACGGTCACGATGGAGTGAACATTGGCACCCTCGGGTCAAGAGGTGCTTGACTCCGAAAACAACTTCGTTCTTGGTACTGGATACTTTCTTCCCGAGCTATATGTTGTGACCCTCGAGGCGGCATATTTCTTTCCAGTTCACGACTTCGCGTCTCTGGTTTATACCCTTTCTTTGCAATTGCTGTCCCGAGGTTATTTCACCTTGGGAATCATTGTTTTGCTGTGGCGTGTCAATTCTTTCCCGTTCGTTCCTCCGTGATCTCGGCGAATTTGGTTCGCTACGAAAATCTGGCGAGTTTCTTTCCCCGTGGTCTTCCTTATCCGAAAAAAACGTGTTCTTCGTTTATGCCTGAATATACCACGATTCCGATTCGAACCTCTCGCGAAATTCCTATTTCCTCGACAGAAGAGCGGGAAATTTTCTCCTCGTACATTTCTGTTATCGTATGGTGCTGTTCCGTATGTCTGGACTCTAGGGTTCCTATCATATCCAGGTGATCCTCGGTGTTCCCTGTTACTTCCACCTTGATCGGGAAGCGAAACACGCCCCTGGATGTCGGCGTAATCATGATTTGTACTTCCTATCTGTCTTGGTAATTGTTAGATTGCTTCAAAAACCAATAGATCTTCCCTGAACGTGGATAAGTTTAGATCATGTCTGCCTGCCCAGTGCGAAGTTGCCGGAGGATCACGTCGATAAACTCCTCGTCTGAAAGTGCTGGTTCAAGAAGAGCGGTTTTTTTTCGTATCGATCAGATATGCGTGTCTCCAGCGATTCTCCTCTACCAGGAAAGAATCTTTTGGCATGGAGTTGAGATCGAAGATTACCCTGGACCTTTTTGTTCCGAAAAATAACTAGGAACTTATCTTTAGCATCGTCATAGGCGTGGGTGTTGGTACGATTCATCTCTCACCAACAATACACAGTGTCCCTTAAACACAAGTTGCTGTAGCGCAATTTATCTTTTCAGGTAGAAAAAATAGGTTGCCATACTCCTCAAACTTGGGTCAGAAATTTACGGGAATTTCTCCGGTTTTATTTTCAAATGACGGTAGTTGTTCTGCCCAGATTTTATTCGGATGGCACAAGAGGGAGCTTACTAATGGTAACGTAGCAGTTCTACTACTAGAATGAGTAGTGTGATCTACATCATGAGGTGTGTTTTCTAACCGGATGTTAGTAATTTTTGGGTTCGTTACCTCGTCTTCCACGCGACGATTGCGGTTAACTTTTTCCAAAGACGTTACTATATTTTTCATCTGATCCTCAGTTACTCTGGCTCGCCCTTCCACCTGAATTACCTGTGACGTATTTCTTTCTCTCGCCTCCTGAAGCACTCTGTCTACTACTTGCGTTAGTTGTTCATATAATCGCTCATTACTTGTCCTGTTGATTTCAGGATTTTCCTCTAAATTAGCTAAACGCTCCTCATTTATTTTTATATTTTCCCTCAATTCGGATGCACTCATTAAATTACATCTTAATGTTTCCACCTCATTTCTAACCTGATTTACTTCTCCGGTAATAGTTTGGCTTAACTGACTGTATCGTAGACTGACGTACACATTACCAATGACAAGGACTAGAATGAGGTGAATCTGTTAGAAAAATTTAATGAATATATAAGAACAAATTAGTGTGTTCTTTTTATCGAATGTTCATATGAACAAAGTGGCCTATGTTCACAATTCAAACCACATTCAAAATCATTTTTACTAAAATAACAATTAAGAGACGACACGACTTGTTGAATATAGATTAAAAATAATTATTTACCTAACATAGTGAGACGAAAGAAATGGTATTCATTTTCAGAAGATTACAAAATTAACTTTCGATTAATCTTTAATTAGATATACGGCCATATAACACCTTGTATGGGATACCGCCTAGGGATGACGATGATCCTCCTTCGGTGTCCGTTGATCGCTCAAGCTCTCTGCTCGAACACAGGTCCCTGGACTTCCGCGGTGGCTCGAAGTGTTGGTAGGCCGTTACACTCCAGATGGAGCGATGGTTCCCTAGCAGTGGCATACGATCGTCCTTTCTCGGGTCATCATCAATTCCTGGATTGAAGTCATTTCTTCACAGTCCTTCATTAAATCTTATACTGTCCAACTCTAATATCGATCATGATATAGCCGTCACGTCTATTAATCAGGCCTGGACAGCAGAACCAAAAAAAAAAAAAAAACAATTATTTTATAAACTTTCCAATACCAAATTGGCCGATTCCTCAATATTCTTTAGACCTTCTAAAGACGAATAATAATATTCCTAACAAAACAAAAACAAAAGCTGATCAAAATGAAATCTGTCATTAGAAGTGTCACCTCTTTACATTTGCAATACATTTCCAAGTTCATAGAGATGAATGCAAGCGTTCCTGCATCAACAAAAAATAATATGGGAAGCATAACAGTTTCGCTAGCATATAGAGACCGTCCTGATTATCATCTTTACACACCCCGCTATAAAAACTTTAAAAGCATAAACGATTTCAATAAATTACTAGCTTATCCTGTCTAAAATTAACAAAACAAGTACACAATAAAAATATTGACAAATTACCAGATGTTACAGAGTTAATGTTAAGTATGGCTGTTTGACAGTGAGGTAGTATTGACGGACCTGAGCCCTGGAGGGTACAGGATTTCTCAGCCCAAAGACTGTGCTAGTTGTCCCCACCTAATTGCCGAAAACGTCCAGATAATATGCAAACATTGTTAAATGTTTTGCATTGAGTTGGAAAACAGGAAACCTTATTTATTTCTGCGGATTATTGCGAAATGGTTTCCTTATTGTTCTCTTTCGTTGAAAACAATTTCCGAATATATTGGAAACTGTTTGTATCATCCAAAAATAGTATAGGAAGTCCATAATACATTTTGTAAACTGTTTCGAAACAGTGTTTCAATAAACAAGTTTTCAAGTGTAGACAAGGCTTAATTAAGACGGTAAGACATATCCGGCACTAAAGCTTGATTACCGATGAAAAAAGGCGCAAATGAACGTGTACGTTTCAAAAGAAAGTACGTATTCTTAACAACGAGTTTCTTGGCGATCATGTACGTGTTGTGTAGGTAGCAGCCTCGGCTTGTTGGCGTGTACGAAATTTAGATTTTTTGAACTGCGGGAGAAAATAAGGTTAAGGCATAATTTATTAATTTCATTTTAGGGTTTTATTTCAATAGAAAACTTAACGTTTTTACTTCGTCACACATTAAAAAAAATTAGTCGGTTCATGATGGTAAAGTGAGCCCTTTTTAGGGTAGCCTCTAAAATTCCTGCCTGCTTATTTATATTAATTCGCCAATTGTTAATGAATGAAAACGCACCGAATTCGTGCGCACTCAGTTGGAAAAATATTTTGCATGAGAACTATTTCTTACTAGGCGTTACCAACACACATGTTTTCTCACTATTTCATACATATTTATTAAAAATGAAACATTGTAATTTATAAACAAAATATTGGTCAAACTTCTGTTTAACAAAAAATACGATAATTTTCTGTCAAACATATATAGGCTGTTCACGGTAAAATGAGCACTTTTGGGGCCCTAGTTAATTTTTTCCTGTCAGTCATTTTAAATCCTTTCGCCACTTTATAAAATAAATATCGCAATGTAAGTAATAAGCACAGTCTATATATTTCACTAGACTCTAAAGTTAACTTCTAGGTCTACAATAAAATGTAATTAGTGTATATTATTCCAAATGAGAGTGCTTCGAAAAGTGCTCACTTTACCGTGAATAGTCTTTACACTGACACGTGGCTGATAAACCGTGTATGCATTTTAAAGGGTGTCAAAAGGTAACGCCTGAGGCCACAATAATTAAATAATTTTTGTGGTTAGTATGCATGCCGGGAGGACCTAATAAAGTTCTCACATTACGTGACTAGCCTATTAAGTGTTTCATTTACTTAAAAAATAATTACTTTACAAAATCAACATAGACGTGACCAAGACGTGGTCTGGGTACACAAAGGACCATCGGCTAGTAAAATATTTTTAAATGCTAATATTATCCCAAGGCTTAACATCTCAGAACACGTCATACATATCGTGGCCCTTACGGTAGTTTTCTTTTCCTTTGTAGGTTTCGTTGAACTACAGGTACATCAAATGTTGTCTCTGACCACAGTGCATGTAAAATTAAGGGGAATCGCTACTAAAATTTTTAAACTTCTCAAAGTCGCGCGTGGGATATAACGAAGCATTGTGGTGGGTCCTCCCAAGTCTGTTCTGCATTACCCGGGTAGCTGAGTCCCTTGCAATCTACAGTCGATTTGTAACAGTATGATTGTATCACACTCGATGAAAGCTTGTGGAATGAGCTACAGAAGCCGCTTTGAATTTTTTTTTTTTTTTTTTTTCGTTTCTCCTTAAAGGAAATTGCGTAAGAAAGCCCTAAAAATGCTGTTTTCAACCTTTTTTTTTTTTTTTCCGCTATTTTTCTTGTTACTCGGAATACGTTTAAAAGGATAAAAGTAAAATGTGGTGGCTATAGATAAGTAAATTTTTTATCTTTTTAAAAAAGAATTGTATTGTCAGACCATATCTATTTACTTAGGTAAGCGCAACGACTCGTTTTATAGATAACATTTTACTATAGTCTATTCACGGTTACTTCACACTTTTCTGATTTTTCTGAAGCCCTGCTTAAGTTTTTCTTGCAGATTATTCCTCCTCCTCGTACAAACTAAGCCTAGAAAATTACATCGAATGAAAACGCACTGAATTCGTGCGCACTCAGTTGGAACAATATTTTGCATGAGAACTATTTCTTACTAGGCGTTATCAACACACATGTTTTCTCACTATTTTACACATATTTATTAAAAATGAAACATTGTAGTTTATAAATAAAATATTGGTCAAACTTCAATTTAACAAAAAATAAGATAATTTTATGTTAACAGTGGTATAAAACGCTTGTTATACATGGGATTTTTAAAAGTATTTAAACACGGCATACATGGGGAAATTTTTCGAATGTTTGATTCAAAAAGTGTGAAGAAATCGCGAATAGATTATAGGTAGAGCCACGAGTATTTCGCGAATTCATTCGGACGCGAAGTAGACTTCAAATACTTGTTCTTTTCTCCTGCTACTGTGACTGGACGACGGTTCTTTAGACGCACCCCGTTTAACAGTGAGCCAGTAATAAGCAGGAAGCAGTAGTGTGAGTGAGTGATTAATAGTCCTTACAGAGGCCTCGTTTGATCACAGCAGCTACGATAAAGTCTCGAGTGAATAGAGGGTTGTCCAGCCTAGCTTGCTCCCAACTCAATCCCGCGAAATACTCGGGGCTCTACCTATAGGGAGTATCCTTAAGACGCTGGCCGTGGAGTTCTTGGAATGAGATCACCCATCAAGCTGACTTACAGTCGTGTGTGACTGGGTGAACATAACCACAGGCTCAACAAGGAGGGCAAGGCTGTTAGACCCTCTCTGGACCACTGCAGGATGGTCAGGAGGGGGCAAAAGAAAGTCTAATTTAGTAGAAATTTATTGCAAATATTACAAATATCCCGTGGCACGCAGCCCACATATTGGAGATGCAGAGAAAGTACACGTGTGAATTATTCTCAGATTCCTCGCCCAATTATTCGTTTACGGGAGGTAATTAGTCAATCGCACGGTAGTTCAGCTGGTTTTAGAGGTAAGATGTCTTTGTGCCATTACTGGCATTTGTGGTGACAAGTGCCGAGCATTGACATACTTCAACAGCTGGCAATGGCAAACAAATGGGTATGTTGCGAATGCTTTTTTTAATTATCCTGTTGATTTTCCATTGATGCTTTCATATTTTCCTTCCATTTTTAGTGTTAAATATAATTACACTCAATACTGAAATTCAGAAAAAGAATGGCTTAGCTGTTTCTGCGCTGGTGGTTGCTTATATGTATTCTGAACGTAACACTCTGGGTTCGAGTCATGTGCAAGACGTGAGACATGTGTAACCCGCAACCCGATCAGTTTTCAAACATGGAAAAAATTCATATTCCTTTGACGCATTATATTTTTTTGCTTTGTTCTCGAACGGCTTCTAAACTTTTGTTTGTGCGACTGCTGATTTTGTTGCCCCAGTAAAATAATTCAGTTGGCTCAGAATTTTATTTGGCTGGGAAAATAAATTTTTTTTTTTTTTTTTTTTTTGTTATTTAACCCGCTTCAAACTCCAGCACTATTTACACGAACGTTTTCTTTTAACGCAAGCAACTTTCTCTCAGCTCGGAATCTTCAAAATACTCACACGGAGGGATTTCTATTCACTACTCGCCGTTGCCGTGAACCTCAAATAAGCTTGGAGGGGGGGGGGGGGAAGGGGGGGAAGAATGAAACGAGACCGAGGATTAATTTTTTTACTTTCTTTGTTTATCTTCAATTTTCCTTTGCCCTCAGACGCCGTTTAGTTTCACGACGCCTTGACCTGCGAAGGAACATTCCGCTGAGCAAGCAACATTCTCGTTGATGAGTCAAGAAGGGTTGGGGGGGGGGGGATCGTGGGTCGTGGGAGGGGAAATCGCGTGAGGGGAATTCGTGTGAGGGGAATTTGCGGAATGGGTAATCTCGTCGTCCGAAGACAGCCGGGGCTTTCCCGGGAGCCACCGAGTTGTGGGAAAAGGACAGTCGTGCTGGGGTGGGGGGGGGGGGGGGGGCGCTCTGATCTTGCTCATCGTGCCAATTTCCCTGGCTCCCGCCACCCACACTGCGCCCTGGAGCGCCACCAGACAGTTTATGAAAGCGACGGTCGTGTGTTCTTACGTGGGACGCGAGTCGTCCCTCCAAAACTACATGGAAGCTCCAGGCCAGTAGAATAATTCTCTTCAGCTCGACGCGTGGGCCACGAGATTTTAACAACGTTGCATATTTGCTGGTCCGCGAGAAATATATATTTTTTTATTTCTCTTCGTTCCAACGTCTCCTTTCTCCTCCCCCCCCCCCCTTTTTCCTTCTACTTGTAGCATTGTCTCATACGTACTTCCTTTGTAAAGTGAAAATAATAATAAAATAAGGAATCGGGATATTTTAAGTTGCTACTCATGTACACAATCTTCGCTCCTTTAAATTGATGTGCGCAGGAAAGAAAAATATTTTTCATATATTATGAATTTTAACGATTGAGCATGATTTGAACTCTAGAATGTCACATACTTATAGCGAATGATTTAAATTTCTATGGTGCTTGTGCCTGAAAGAAAGTAAAGTAAATTTAAATTTAAATATTTTTTTAAGCAGTTTTACAATGTTGACACTACGCTGTTAAACTGAAGATGATTTAAATTTTGTTTTGATGTGATTACTTTTTAACAGTTCTTATAAATTTCACTGTTAGTTTTCGTTTCGTTAGTAACTTCCTTGAAAGGTACGTCAAAAGGTGGGAAGTAACTTTTCACAGGGTACATACATCTTAGTTATTACTTTGCATTCAGCAATATAGCTTATTCGCCATTTTAGTACCCTTTTTAATCAAGTATTTGAAAAATCAGCCCATGTATGATGACTATGATGTGTTAGGATGCTTCTTATAGAAGTCGTATATCAAAATGTGGAAGTAACTTTTCACAGGGTATATACATCTTAGTTATTACTTTGCATTCAGCAATATAGCTTATTCGCCATTTTAGTACCCTTTTTAATCAAGTATTTGAAAAATCAGCCCATGTATGATGACTATGATGTGTTAGGATGCTTCTTATAGACGTCGTATATCAAAATGTGGAAGTAACTTTTCACAGGGTACATACATCTTAGTTATTACTTTGCATTCAGCAATATAGCTTATTCGCCATTTTAGTACCCTTTTTAATGAAGTATTTGAAAAATCACCCCATGTATGATGACTATGATGTGTTAGGATGCTTCTTATAGACGTCGTATATCAAAAGCGTTTTATACTTGTGCTAACATAAAAGTACCTAATTTTTAGTTTTATGGAATTTTTACTTATAATTTATTTATAAATTATAATATTTCACCTAAAATAAATATGAATAAAATGGGGAAAAATAGGCGTGTTGGTAATGCCTAGTAATGTATAGTTCTTATGCAAAATTTTATTACGCTGAGTGCGCACGAGTGCGGTGCGCTGTCCCTTTGATGTAAATTCCTAGACTCGGTTAAGCTTTGTTTGCTCGAGGCGGAGTAATATCGTGGAAGTAGAACTTAATAGGGCTTCAGAAAAGTGTGAAGTAAACGTGATTGGTCTAGACACACTCATACTGGCCACTTGGCATAGAATTGCTCAGTCTCTAGACAAATCTTAAATTTAGTGTAACGTATACTTAGCAGCAACTATACCATGTCTACTTAACTAATACACTGGTCACAAAGTATACACACTAGGGAATAATGTATTGATGATGCACTGTACGTTAAATGCAACGTAGCATAACATTAAAATGTTGAACTTTACGCCACCGTTAAGAGAGAAAGTGTTAACTACCGTATCCCATATTCGGTAGCTCAGAAATATTAGAGGATTTCCGCTAGCAGTCCAAGAAATGACTATGGGATTTTAAGTTCTGAATGCAAAATTTTGCGTAGTTTACGAACAAATGTAATAAAAGCACGAATATTCTAATAAAATTCCAATAAAGAAAGCTATTGGCATTAAATTGACTCGAATTTAGACTAGTAACTAAGATACAAAAAATAAAAAGTTTATGAAGATTTACTCGAATTTTCACCAACCATCGAAAAACAATAAATGATGTATGGAAATTACACCGTGGAAAGGTCTGTGCAGATTTCAACACCGGCATGTTACGACGTGTACAAATGCATGACATGCTATTGTTATGTAGTTATATCATACAAAATATTCCAAACAGGTAAATACATCCCAGATCACTCGAGTTCGTTACAGGACGACTTGGCACTTGACTGTTGCGTAGTCTCAACAGCACTTTTCCCTATTATTATCAACGGGTCTCCTTCTCTTTGCAGTAGACGCAGATCGTTCAGAGTCTTCATCTGCGAGTCTCGCTAAATGATACCTGCACAGGAATGGAAGAATGTACTTTTGAAGCGCATACTAGAGGCTGTTCACGGTAAAGTGAGCAATTTTTTGAAGCCTTCTCACCTGGAATAATACTCAATAAATATATTTGATTGCAGCCATAGACGTTAGCTTTCGAGTCCGGTGATATATATATATATATATATATATATATATATATATATATATATATATATATATATAAATTCTATTATCCATTGAACTACATTGTTTAGGGGCTGCGGTGGCAGAGCGGCCAGCTCGCTCGCCCCCTCCCCCCACCAAGGCGATCCGATTCAATCCCCGGCAGGGTCACCGGGTTTTCACATGTGGGAATCGTGCCGGACGATGCCGTTAGTGGGCGGGTTTTCTCGGAGATCTCCCGTTTACCCCCCCCCCTTTTTTGTCATCACTGCCCCATGCTCACCTCAATAGCCACCATCGGTTCTGAAGACCTCGCTGTTAGGAACTGCCCAAATCTCTTCACTACCTAATTTCCCAGTCTTGTTCATATCTATTGAGTAAACATAGTGTAGGTCTATATTACGTTTTAAAAGTCAAGTTTCAAGTAATAGAAAAATAAAATTTTAAAAATAATTTGAATAGGTGGGTAATGTAATTGCAACACATTTGATACCACGATATATACTAGAGATCGTAAACTATAAAAATATTTGTGATTAACTCTAGAAGTGTCAATACTGTATGCATATTAACATGTAAATGAACTCGTTCTCCAATACACGATCGCTGATGGTCTAGTACTTGCTGGCCTTCATTATACCACGTGAGTCATGTTAACAGCTTATATTAGTTGAGGAAACTCACTGCACTGTTGCTTGGAAAATGCCAAGGAATTATGCAACCTGACATTTAGCTGTAGCATGCCAGACATAAGTCACATATCTCGGGTTTTCTCGAAAACTGTGAAGTGGTTAAACCAATTCCAAGTTAACATTTTTTTACAATAGGTGAAGCCAAAACAAATGTTGTAAGAGACTCAAGATATATTTGAAAAAAATGTCATGAGAATTTCAAGACAGTCATTGTTTCAAATAAATAATGCGTTTCGGCGAACGTAAAATATTGTTGTAATTAGACTTTTGTTCCTATAAAATACCGCCAGCGAATTATTCCAAAAGGGTTTTTCTTTATTAGGGGATAATTAAGGAAATTTAAAAAATTATTAACCATGTTATTACTAACTAATTTGGGTTAAATATTCAAGGGCGTTATATTTGTGGCAAATGTTGCTAAACTTGTAGATATTTCATGCAATTATACGCTTAAATCATAACTTTAGCGTGTACTTGTTTAAGAAACTGTAAAAAAATTTATTGGTTTATTTTTGGGAAGAAACAATACTTCTGGTCTACATTTAAACCATAGACTAAAAATGGGGTGGACCGCTTAATCATATTCTGCACAAGTACCCAACACTGACCTACCCTAAAAGAACACAAATGTCAAAGTTACATGGTCAACAGTGATGAGTGTTTTTTATTTCTTAATTTTTTAATGACGAGCACTATTATAAGAATAAAATACTTTTTATCAATTTGAATACTATAAAACTGCGTTACAAATTGGTCAGATAAATTATAAAAACATTAAAAAAAATTTGTTTACATATCAGTTTTGTAACCTAACCTGCAAACCATGCTATTTTCTCTAGACGTGTTGGCAGAAAAGCTGTTCAACGTTGGGACACGGAGATTGGTTGTGCGCAGCCGGCGAGATCGGTCTACCTCACCTTTAATCTACGTAATTGATTCGATACCTGGCACCAGTCCTCCCGCATTTCAGTAAACATGAAAATACGTTGTCATTGATCGGTGTGTTCCCATCGCTGCCCCAGATTAATCACGCCCCACTCGCATGACCACTATAGGCCGTTCACGGTAAAGTGAGCACTTTTTGAAGCTGTTTCATCGGACATAATAACCAATAAATGCATGTCATTGTGTCTTCGGACTTTGGGTCTTGGGTATGGTGAATGTATATACTGTGTTTATTACTCACATGGCAGGGTTTACATTAACAAGTGGTGGACGGATATAAATTGGTTGAAAGAAAAAAGTAACTAGGGCTTTCTAAAGTGCTTACTTTACCGTGAACGGCCTATACAGACACCAGCTGTTGAAACGTTCATGTGCAAACATTTCTTGTCGGTTTTGAGGAAATTTTATGTATTTAAAACAATGACTATATTTTCTTAATGAGAATACCAGTACAACTGAATGATAAAATATCCCGCATTATTGACGCAGCTGTGAAGATTTTAACTATAAATTTTGCTCCGAACAAATTTAGACGAATTAATGAAACCCAATTATTCGGCAAAGTGAAAATGTTTGTTGGAATCATAATAATGCCACGAAGCGATCTCCTTCAAGCGCGACGGATAGTTCACCTACGATTACGACACAATTACTGGCGTTTCAAATTAGAATTTTATCGTGAATTTTGAAATTATATTATAGAAGGACTAGACTGAATTTCTAAGACATTTCTCTAAGAAATTCTCGTTACACTTGCAATTATTTTGAGCTGCAGACAAATATTTCTCATGTGCACAGTTTGAAATTCAACACTTTATAACTGACTATTATATATTGCCGTGATAGAATATTTTAGTCAACATCGTGGAACTGTCTAATGGGAGAATGTTTTCACACACACATGTTAAATTATAATATCGGCAGCAATGTATAAATATTAAGCATTAATATATAAAACGTTGGGAAATCGAATTCGCATTGGGGGGCCGCGGTGGCTGAGCGGTTAGCCTGCCCGCCTCCCGCCAATGCGAACCAGGCTCAATCCCCGGCCAGGCCACTCTCGGATCTTCGCATGTGGGAATCTGTGCCGGAGATGCCGCTGTTCGGCGGGTTTTGTCGGGGATCTCCCGTTTTCCCCGTCCTTGCATTCAGGCGCTGCTCCGTACTCACCTCATTTTACCGTCATCGACTCTCAAGACCTCGTTGTTAAGAGCCACTCAAATCTCTTTATAGGCTATTCACGATAAAATGAGCACTCTAGAAAGCACTGCTTAAGATCCACTTGTATACACGCTGTGTGTTCTTCCGCCTTATGAAAATTAACATCGCCATGTGCCTCATCACTTTGTTCATGCGTCGGTCAATGAAACTGTGAAATTATTAGAAAAGTAAATACTGTACAAATTTGCTCATTTTTACACTTCGATGAATAAAAAAAAAAAAAAAAACCTAATGGGCAAGAATTAATTTAAGTTATCACAAATGGTATCCCAACACTTTTATTCGACGTTAATATATGGAACTACTTTCCCCTCCATCGTTACCAACTTTACTGGGCGCATCTCACTCATTGATCCCCTTAAAATATATATGCAGGTAGGGGCATTGACATTTTTATAAGGTTGATTTCAAAAGTGCTCACTTTATCGTGAACAGCCTATAATCACACTTATTCACTTCGAATTTGACTTTTCCCCGAAGAAATGTAGGAAATCTAGCATGAATGTAGGTACTGTACGTAGGGGGGAAATCGGGGTATGGCTGTATCGGACACACAGCCGTGGGTTTTAAAGGCTGTTCACGGTAAAATGAACACTTTTTAAAGCCCTGCTTAAGATCTACTTGTTTGCACGTCGTATATTCTTCCACATTATGTAAAACTAACTTTGCTATAGGCCTCATCATTTTATTCATGCGTCAGTCAGTTGAATCTGTGAAATTATTAGAAAAGTATATATGTTACAAATTCAATCATTTTTACACTTCGATGTATGAAAAAAAAAACTGTAAGCGAAATAAATAATTTAAGTTATTACAAATGGTTACCTAACACTTTTTATTCGACGTTAAGATGTGGAACTACTTTCTATCCATCATTACCAACTTTACTGGGCGCATGTCACCGAGTGCACCCGTTAAAATGTATGCAGATAGGAGCAGTGATATTTTTGTAAGGTTGATTTCGAATGTGCTCACTTTATCGTGAACAGCCCCTTAAGTGAACACGTCTACGTTAGGAGGTAATATTTTCTTTGGGGTGTGAAAATGAAGGGAAAGGAACGGAACGAATACTTATCCTTGATGGCTTTAAGCGGGCGTGGGACATAAATTAACACCAAATACGTAAATTGATGTTTACTGGTTTTTGAAAGCCAACATAGAAAAAAGTAAAAATGGCAATCCTAGATGATAGGTTTTGCCAACTTAACGACCAGGTATTTTGCAGTATTACTGTATCAATTTCGCATAATGTCTTGCCCCAAGAAAACACACGAAAATTGACGGCGTCAGAAATATCTCGGCAGAATAACGTCACTCAGGTAAAATATTTGCTCTCGTTGTTAGTAAAAACTATTCTCTATGGTTACCCTTACTTTGTTTTCTCTATTGGCTTCCATAAAATTGGTAAAATACGATAAATCTCAACAGCATTTGGTTTGGCACCAAAGTCCGCATGCTAAATACTGTTCACCATAAACTGAGCACTTTCGAAAGGCCTGCTTAAGATCTACAGGAATGCACAGTGAGTATTCTTCCACCGTGTAAACTTAACGTTCTCATGGGCCTGTTTAGTTCATTCTGGCGTCAGTAAAGTACAGCTGTGAAATTATTAGAAAAGTGAGTATTTTATAAATTTGCTAATTCTCACTCTTATATGCATTAGAAAAACAACGAAAATGACATAATTTTAATATTCACAAATGTTTACCTAACACTTTTTATTCAATGTTAGGACACGGAAGTACTTTCCTTCCCTCCGTCCGTCGTTACGAACTTTACATGGCGCACGCTATTCAGTGTGCCCGTTAAAATACATGCAAATACGCACAGTAAGTTTTTCCAAACGTTGATTTCAAATACGCTCATTTGACCGCGAACGGCCTATAGCTAGTGATAGGAAAATTTTTCGTGAGTTCAATGACCTGTAGGCTAGACTCCACAGTCCTGTGTATAATCAAGCCTCAAATGTTTGTTCATTGGCTGCTGCCCCACAGAGTAACCAGTGTTAACTCACACCTGGCAGTATAGGGTTCGCTACTTGTTTCCTTGCAAGTCTGCTGTTGGTTCAGAGTCGTCCAAAGCGTGTCTAATAAACTGCGATCCAATTGCAAAGGTGCCTTCAGTGTACACGTATTTGACGTCTACCATGTCCTGAAATGAATTCGCGAAATTTCCCTATCCCTACCGATAGCACATCGGAATCGCGAGGTATATAATGCACTGCATATTGCTGCCAGTCGCTACGCGCGCCACCCAAATCCATCGCACTACTATCGCATGTAGTCGTGCTACCGTTCGAACGCGTCTACACCATTTATTGAACTTGTGTTATTAGTCACAAAATTATAGTTTGGAAGTGGATCACCCTTGTTAATAATTCGACTTATGGTCAATCTCATACAATAAAGGGTCAGGGGCGTAGCTAAATAATGAGAGGTTATTTGGTAGAGCACAACTGTAAATTGTGGGGTTTATTGAACATGATGAACATACAATATCAAATTACGTTAATATTAATCGGAGGAGCTTATATGGATTGTCATTATTATAAATAACATCGTTATGTCATTTACCACACGCCATTACTATTGTGATTCTAACTGTAATGTTCTGACCGTAATCATGGGTTTGGAGGCTGTTTCTGGTAGGCGGTATTCGACGGCCGGATACACCCATCTTCTTAGTTTTATCGTGGAGATGGCTTGATGACGCTGGCCTACATCGACCGCGGTGTTTGACATGTTCGGCCCTTGTTTACTGTCTGGCGGAGGTTTTCTTTTGCAATTCGCTTCGCGGGATGGTTATTGCAACCCCGCTCGTGTCCTGGTTCAATGTTTGAAGGTGTGATCAGGCAGGCCACCAGCTTAAGGCCTGATCACACCATAACACCCTGCAAACGTTACATCATCGTTTCTGTCCTGGCAGGTCAAGTGTTGATCTCATTTTAACGACGTATTCACGCCATAAAACACATATTAATGATTTTACAATATGTTTCCCGATATACACTGCCGTGATTAAATCACGGTCAATTTCTGACAATTCCTTTAACTTTAATCGGACCAATATTAGATAACATACCATAAATATATTATACACCACATGATTAAAAACAACACTGGCAGCGATTAGTTTGTTATGCGGAACCACAAACAGATTATTTTATAGGGGACCCACGCCCGGAAAGGCATGAGTTTGGCTCTGCGAAGCCTGTTCCACTGCCACCACGGACACCATATCTAACACCTCTCGACTAATTTTTCTTTGGGGAACTATGGAAGGTATGGTGTATGAGACTCCTGTATCATCGAGGGAGGAGCTTATCACACGAATCGACGCAGCCAGCGACTGAACTACTTCTCACACAACCACATTTGCGTCATTCTCTGCAACACCGATATGAGCTCTATAATCAAGTAAGAGATTAGACAGTTCGAACCCCTTTTGTATTTTACTGCACGACGTGATGCCCTTGTGTTGGTGGTGGTTTCCCAACACATTGTGGAACGCACACCCATCCACACATCCGCAGCGTTGTCAAACTTCGACGCCCCACGGCGCCCAACCCGTGCGGACACTTCTCTTACAAATTGATCGGTTTGCCGTTGCGCACAACATGCTAGGCGTCAGTGTTGTATTGAATGATCCTGTATGTAATCGACTATATGGCAAATCAATTAAAACTTGAAAAGCTGTAGGTATCACGTACGTCTCTCTCGTTGACGACGTGTTTCCGTCCAGTGGAGGATGCCGGCGCCATGCGGTGACCTTGGGACGACGATGGCGTCGTTGTACCGACTCCGGCGTCTCAGCGGCGGGCGGGCCGCGGCCCAAATAAATTCATAACGCACCTCCTGTGCGTGACAGGGGACTAAAATGGTGGGAGGGGGTTGGGGGGATGAGCGGAAGGGGACCTGAAAAGTTCTATTCGCGTACGATACGCAAATAAACTGGCCGCTTGTAAATTTGTCGGTGAATTGCCGCCATTAATTTGGGGCGACGCGACGGCGAGAATCGAGGCAGGGCGCCTACCCGCCGCGCACAACTCGGTTTACAGCCTGCTCGGAAGTGAGCCTGCCACATAACCAAACACTTCACACGGGGGCCGTGGTGACTGAGCGGTTAGCCTGCTCGCCTCCCACCAACGGGTTAAATCACCGGCCGGGTCAATCCAGGATTGTCGCATGCGGGAATCGTGCCGGACGCCGGTCAGCAGGTTTTCTCGGGGATCTCCCATTCCCCCCGCCCTTTCATTCAGGTGCCACTCCATACTCGCCTCAATCTCCCTCACCTGCTCTCAAGACCTCACTGTTAAGAGCCGCCCTAATATCTTCACTCACTCACTTCACACGCAGTCTGTCTACTTCCGTTCGTATGATTCGAATTAGCCAATGAGTGCAGAGATTTGGGCGGCGGCGGCGGAATGCAAGGGGCGAAGGAAACGGTATATCCCCGAGAAAACCCGCGCTACCAGCGGTATCGTTCGGCACGTTTACCCACACGCGACAATCCGGGAGCGACCCAGCTGGGAGGCAAGTAGTCTAACCACTACGATGGCTGCATGAACTTGAGGCGGTCTCTTGCCTAGTGTTTATACTCGCGTTTAGAGCCTCAGGAGCACGGGGCCGATAAGGGAGCAACTGCCATGCGCATTAAGTACCCCGTCGCCCCTACGCGTTAGCGCTCTGAACATAACGTGGCGTTCTTGTCGTGTGTGTCGCGTGTACAAGTGGGACTTTAAGCAGTGAATCTATAATTTTATTGATACAAGTCTGCAGAAAGTATAATACAGGCTCTTATTGTAATTTCACAGGGCTCCGGGTAAAAAGTATTCGTTTCAAACCGCTGCCAAACCTGTACCAAACGCATGCGCGCTTAAGAGTTAGTTGGAGCTGCGCGTCCTAGGTCAAGAAGCGAGGGACCAATACGGGCGACTCTAACACGCAAGCCCAGTGTCTCATCGCTCCTACGCGCCAGGCGTGCAGTGTTTCCGTCGTGACGCTGTACTGTGTAAATTAGATATGTAACAGTAGATATTAGATAATTAGATATGTAACATGCGATGAAAGCCCACAGATTAAACTACGTCCGTACCATTGTACTTTTATCTTGCCGTTTAAGGAGACTGCACAGGCAAACTTAAAAATGCGATATTTGACGATCTTCGCGAATTTTTTTTTCTCCAAGAATACACTATGTATGACTAAAGTAAAATAAAAGGGACATAGATAATTGTATTTTATCTTTTCTGACAAAAAGTTGTATTTGCAGAACATTTATTTACCGAGATACGCGTATACACGCAAACAACTATTTCACAGAAAACGTACAGCTCCATATAACTCTTAAAGAACAACTAACTGATGTTCAGAGCTGTAGCCAGATGAGATTACATCATATTTTCATTAATTGTCCTTCGTTCATTTCAGAATGTTGTAGAGAGAATAATTCATACCCTAAAAAATAGGCTGGGAAACTATAATAAAATAGAGAAAGACAATAATTTGAAACCACATTACTCTCAAACGCTTATAGTAATTTTCGAACAATTGTGTGCGTATAGTATTTTCGTGGTTTGTTTACACTTTTTGAATGAAAACCTTCGAAAACCACCCCATGTATGATATTTGGTTTATTTCCTAACTACAAGCATTTCTTAATTTTGTTAACATAAAAGTACTTTATTTTTAGTTGAATTGATTATTTACTTTAATTTAATATACAAACTGTATTTTAATTTGTAATTAATATGAACAATAAACAGTGACCATATAGGTGTGTTGGTAATGTTTAGTGAGGAATTTTTCTTATGCATAATATTATTACAGTGAGTGCGCATGAACACGGCACGTTGCACCTTTGGTGTAATTTTATATACTCGGTTAAGCTTTGTTTGCATGAGGCGGAGGAAAATCCTGGAAGCATAACTTCAGTACGACTTTAGAAAAGTTGGAAGTAACCGTTAAAAATAGGTAGGTATAGGCTATTAATGGTAAAGTGAGCACTTTTGAAGCCCTGTCATTTGGAATAGAAGTCAATAAATATATTTTGATTTAGACTCAGACGTTAACTTTCAAGTCTGGTGAAGTATACAATAAGGCTTGATTTTAAGAAAAAGAACTCTTAAGGAACTTCTCGCACCGAATATGATTAAAAATATCCTTAGAAAATATCTGGGCAACGCTATTAATCTCGCAGCTTATTCAGAGCAACGTTTTCAAATTTTATTTGGCTACAGTTTTTTAACGAAGAAAAACTGAAAATGTATAATGTGATAAGTGTTTTTTTTTTGTTCTTTTGAAAACAAATAGTTTCGTGAAAAAGGACTACTAATTCGGCATGTAAACGGATCAATTTTATTCTTATTTAAAATTTTCATGATTAGAGTGACGTATAACTGGACACAGCCAAACAATCTGTCGGAGGAATATATGAAGATAGCCATTAGATTCTTCGAATAGAAGTCTGGTTTCGAACGATCCTCATATGCGCGAAGGTAAGCTGTGGATTGAATTCCGAGCGTGCTCTCACCTTTGTGGACTGCAGGGGGCGGAGAGTGCCGTACGAACAAAAAGGAAGATCCAGAGAAATTAGCCGAGCCATTACACAGATCGTAATAGCCGCTTGTCCTCATGAATTCTCGGCTTATCGTCCACTCAAATGAATTACACCCCAGAAACGGGTTACACGGCCACTCCAAGAAGCGATGATAAATTGCTTACTCGCATCGAGGTACCACTAATTTATACATAGTTTAGCACTTAATGCGGATGGGTGACCATAAAGTTATTATTCACACAGTTAATCTATTTCTGCCCATGCATTTAAAATTAAAGCATATATGTTTTGTTTCAAATAATCTACATATTATTTAGAAATTAAGGATTTAAAACCCTTCTAGCTTAATACCTTTTACAATAAAACTGCGTAGAGCATCCAGGCATTGCTCAAGTACAGCTTTGGAAAATATACTACCTTCAAATAGTAGGTTTTTTGTGCTTCACTATTCCAAGTGTATAACGAATTAGTAGGAAATTGGTCTAATAATTCCTATGATAAAATTCAAGAAATAATTCCCAGTTTTTAAAATCTACACAAATGGCGAAAGGGAAGTTAAAATGCTAAGTGCTTGGCAGTTAATTTTTCACAGACATTTTGATTGTAAGTTTTAAATCAATTTAAATTCTCACAGCAGTCGTTTTTAACTATATGTGTCCTACATGTAAGTTGCATGGCCTAGTACCTACTGCCCGTACAACCAATTATATAGGAAGAATGTTGAACATAGACACGAGATGTTACATGAACGATTCATTTTTATCGGGTGTCACTATCATTTACTGATAAAGGAATGAAGGTTCAATCAGAGAATTTATCACAAACTTAGGTTAACATAAGTTATTTGGTTACCCAGTTATCGTACAGCACCCTTAAAACTTGTAAACGAGCCATTTAGAAATTAAGATTTACATACAGTATATGTAAACATTGTAAAAGTCAGGCGCCCTTATTAGAAATTAGTGAACTGAGTTTGGGACGAAATTACGTGTAGGTGTTAAAAAAAACTAACAGGTAAACTTTTTATAAATATCTGATATATGCGTTAATACACCCGACGTATAGTCAATATCAAATGAAAAAAATAATCTTCGCGCAGCTTTGAAGGAAGGAACGTAGGGGTGGCAGTTTATCGGCGGACTCTCCTGAACTCTCCCCGCTGGAGGGAGGGCAAACACGTGACACTGCTGGTGCTATACACACCAAGCTGATATCATCGCTCTATTCTAGCGCACTGTTAATTACCGCGCTGCGTGGCTGACGTTTTTTCGACACGTAATAAGCACGCGCGGAGCAGCTCTCGCCCAACAGTACTCGGCCGCTGTCGCCTCTGAACTGAACAACCCCACCTCTTCGTGCTGCGGCAATGGGCACTCCAGACTCGTGCGACGCGATTTGGGATACCGAGCATTATTCCATCATTTTGATTTCTCTTTACAGAATACTTGGTGAACTCTACTTTGGGCAGGTTTGTTATAGGCCATTCACGGTAGAGTGAGCACCTTTTTAAGGCCCTTCTAAATTTTTCCTTCCATTCAATTTCTCTTGCTGCTGCTTTTTAATATAAATATTGCAATGTGACCAATAAACGCAGTGAATACATTTCGTCACCCTCAAAATTTAATGCCCGAGGCTGCAATAAGATATATTTATTAGTAGTTAATGACTGTTAGGAGGGCCTTAAAAAGTGCTCACTTTACCGTGAACAGACTGTAGCTATAATTCACTTACGGTCATTTCTCCCGTTACTGAAGCCCTGCTAAAGTTCTACTTCCAGGACATTCCTCCGCCTCGTGCAAACTAAGTTTTAGTTAGTCTAGAAGATTACAGCAAAGGACAACGCACGGAATTCGTGCGCACTCAGTAATAATATTTTGCATGAGGACTATTTCTTACTAGGCGCTACCAATATACATGTTTTCTCACTTTTTCTCTTCATATTTATTATAAATGAAATATAGTAATTTATAAATAATATACAGGTGGAACTTCAATTTAACGAAAAAATATGATACTTTGATGTTAAACAGAGGTATAAAATGCTCATGATACATAGCACATTTGGGAAATAACTAAGCACGTCGTACATAGCACAATTTTTCAAAGGTTCGATTCAAAAAGTACGAAGAAACCGCGGATATACCGTAGTAAACGTGGGTAAATTCAGTAAGTTTCCAAAGACAGCAGCGTATATCGAAACGCTTGAGTGTGGGCACTGTTTTTGAAGGTCGTATGATGTAAACGAACCAACTCGGTATAGCGCGGTTGTATGCTAAGCAGAAGCGTGGATTTCTACGCGCGAGCTGCATGCCATAGCCCTAAATTATGTAACCAAAATCAGGACTTCTGACTCTCAGTGGAAAATAATTAAACCTGTTTCAGCAGAATGCACAAGGGTTGGAAAGGGCTTTTTAACGCCCCTTGTTGTTTTGCCTGAAGTATTATCAGGGAACGGTTTACAATCGAACTTATTACCTAATTTCAACTAACATCCATGCCTCACCTGGGATTCGAACCCAGAACCTCCCGCACAGCAGAGAGGCGGCGCACTAACCGACTGCTCAACGGGATGTCGGCTAACTGCAAAAGAATATTCATCCAAAATTAAATTGAAATTTCTTATTAAACCATTATATTAATGGCTTTAGAACGCCACGCATAATCAGAAGTAACAAGCGAGCAAATTCTGAACGTTAAGTTTATAGGTCGTCATTTGCCAAACATGTAAGATGTGGCATTGAAAATCATGCGATTATTCGTCAATTAATTCCACTTGAAGGAAATCACACACCCATTTTTCGGTTTAACAGTACTACCGTAATTCTGAAAAGAAGTGCCAAATGAAAAGAAGCAAAATTAATGAACATAACAATTATGCTCGCCAAAAAGAGCGCGAAACACCATGCAGCAGACGAAAGTCTCATTCAGTCGTGACCGCACCTGCGAGGACTCAATTCAATATGCTTTGTCCACCACCCATTGGTCCTTATTTTTTATCTATACATAGTATAATGCAAAGTGGCCCTGCCGCGCGTGTGTGTGTTCGGCTAAGGCTTCTAAACTATACTGAATGGATTTTGGTGCTGTTTTCACCATAATTTAGAGAATTTCTTGAGGATGGTTTAGGTATATAATAAATTAATATTTAATGTAAGGATAGTAGATAAATGTCGATGTTTTCTTATCAAGTCGGATAAAGCAGCTTTTTGTTGGGCTCTTGGCTTACGCTGGCTAAACTGTAAGAGATACTCCAAATTCATGCATTACAGAATAGCAGATCTCAAAAAGTTCTACAAAAAAGTCCACTACAGCATATGTTTATCTTTTAAGGATGACCAGCAGTAAGCATTTTCGTCTTTTAAGGTTCACTTACGAAGACTTTGTGAACAACACAGTATTAATCCCATGTTAGTTACCTTAAGCATTTAGTGTATATACTTGCTGTAAACCTAAACAACGCCATATTTGTAAATCACAGCCGAGCGAGGCCAGGACGTGTCGCTAGTAGTTGATAAATGCGTTTCAAGGGTATGTTTTAAATATTTCTAATAGACACGACTGTTCTTTTGAAAAAGTTCTATAGGAAAGACTTAACTCTTTAAAATAAACTATACAGAAAATTATCTTTCCGCCATGATCATGTCATTTGTATTTACGGAGCAACCTGTTACTCTGATGTCTTCTTTCCGGTAAATGCGCCGATTATGCAAATCAAAGCGTGTTTAAAACGCTAAGGGACTGGTTATCGTCGGAAGTACGCGAGGAGGTACAAAAATGATGGCTGTGAACCAGTTATGAGGAAATCATTAATCAGAGCTGAAGGTGGTCGCACGAACCAGAGAACGTTCATCTGGGCGTGCGAGACGCTGGAGAGATTTCCGGGCTTGTTTACACGTCGCTAATTTTAGCCATCAGCCCGTGTGAATAAGAGCCGCTTCTCCCCAACAAGTTTTTACTCATCTGAAATTACGCTTCGGAAATCCCGACCGGTTTAAGCGAACCGCGATCGTAAATTCCCCCGAGACTGTTGGATCCGGTATTTCAAGTGTCACGACCGCCAGTCCGCGGGGATTAAAAAGTTCACGGGAATCCCTGGCACTCGTCGATAATCTGTACTTTCTCTCTTCATTAATGCAAAAGAGCTTATAAACACGTGTTCTACCTCTGTCCTGATTGCAAAAGTCATTAATACGTGTTTACTATATTTCGTAGCAACAAAATCTATGGGCACTTTAAGCCTTCCCAGCATTGCGCTATTCCTGCATATACTTAAGATTTTTTCATAGTCCAATAATTTCGCTACACAATTCACTCCGAAAGAGGAAGTGCCATTTTTTTACAAGACGAATTTGCATGTGTTGAATTCACCGGTTATACCTATATATTATTTGTATTTTGCAAATAATATTTTGAATAACGTATACTATCCTTAAGTAACGTGTTCTTTAAACTACCCAAATAATAATAAAAAAATGTAATTAACCACTAAAATAATTAGTTAGCAGTTGTTTGCAACAATTTAATTTCCTTAATTGGAATACTGGATTAAATAATATAATTTATATTTATATACATATAATTTGGTCCAATCAAGAATTGAAATAAAGATATTTTTTATCATCGTATTAGGTTGGATCTAACAGTATTATTGATTATTAGTAAACGTAATTAGATTAGATGTCAAAATATTAAGAATGCAAATTAAATAATATAACAACTGTAAACTGCATGATATTCTGAGAACATATAACTTCTTATGCCATAAATTACACTGACATGACAAAAGTCATGGGATAGGTACCTATCTAATAACGTGTAGGGCCCCCTCAAGCCCGAAGAAG
Organism: Dryococelus australis; assembly: GCA_029891345.1. Classification (NCBI taxonomy): domain Eukaryota; kingdom Metazoa; phylum Arthropoda; class Insecta; order Phasmatodea; family Phasmatidae; genus Dryococelus; species Dryococelus australis. The sequence continues at coordinate 120,341,914 of CM057000.1, read as the reverse complement.
TGTAGCAACTCAACGTGGTGTGGACTCCACAAGTGGACGGAAGACCTCTGGAGAGATGTTAAGCAATGCTGTCTGAATAGCTGCCCAAAGTTCCCTGGTATTTCTAGGTGCAGGATCTTGGGTGTGAATGGATCTCTCCACCACGTCCCATAAATGATCGATTGGGTTCATGTCGGGGGAACGTGCTGGCCACTCCTTTCGCCGGAACTCTCCAGAATTCTCTTCGGACCAGTCCTGGACATCCGCAGCCCGATGAGACGGTCCATTATCCCGTTGTAACATCCCATCGTTGTCAGGAAAACTGACGTTCATGAGCGGCAGAAAATGGTCACCAAGGAGAGTTTTGTAGCGGTTACCATTAAGTTTTGTGGGTACATGGAGAAGTGGACGCAACGCATGCCATCTGAAGACACCACACCATTACGGAACCACCACCAGACTGCACGGTGCCTTGTTGTCAACTGGGATCCGAAACTTGCCATCAGCCCGAAACAATATCTGTGTCGTGACTCATCGGACCAGGCCACACGTTTCTCGCCTTCCATAGCCCAATTAACAACCTCATGAGCCCAAGTGAGGCGTTGTGGCAACACCCTCTGGACTGTGCCCAGTGTTGTGCTGTTAACAGGGGCACTCTGGTGGGTCCTCTGCTTTTATATCCCATGGAAGCTAATACACGCTGCACAGACCTGCTAGATACACCTTCTGACACCTCCTGCATTAAACGTGGCTGTGATTTGAGCAAGTGTTCCTACTCTGTTAGCACGGACAATTATACCCAACCTGCACCGGTCATGATCATCATGTACCTTTGGACGGCCACAATGTTGTCCACGGTTGATCATAATGCCTTTATTCTGGTATTTCCTGTACACAAGTGACACCGTTCGATATTGAAAGTCTCCACAACTTCTGAAATTGAATGTCCCATTATTTTGGCACCCACAGTCATGCCCCGTTCGAACTCAGATAAGCCACGTCGCGTTACCATGAGCATCTAAACAACAGACAATCCGAATGACACGACCAGCGGTTCACAACTGAGACTGGTTTAGGCCAGGTAACGTCTTTCTGCAGCGCGGTGGCGCCACGAGTCATTCAATTATATAGTGCTATCCCATGACTTTTGTCATGTCAGTATATGCTGCTATGATTGGATATTGACGGAAAGTTTTTATGGTTTCAGGGAGATTTAGATTTAAACAGATCTACAGAATGAAGGGTATCAGCCAGAGTTTCCTCAGTTTTGCAGCATTTATTTCTTGTGCTAACGAAAGGGGCTGGTTCTGTTATCCCTTCCTTCTGCGCGTTGCGCCGTCGTGCGGCAAACGACGAAACTTCGCACGTTCTTTTCTCCTTCCCCTACGGTACATCATACTCTGCCATATACAGAACGTAAGTTGTTAAATGAGCAACTCCTGCCGAAAAAATTCCTGCTTTACGTATTTTAACGGAAATGCACCTGGTGTCATGCTCCTTACATCTATACATAGCATACAAAGAAGTCGCCCGGCCGCGCGTGGCTGTGTACTCGCCTAAGGCTTCTAAACTACTTGATGGATTTTGATGCGATTCTCACCATCATTTACAGAATTTCTTGAGAAATGTTTAAGTATATAACACATGAATATTTGATTCAAGGGCAGTAGAGAAACGTCGAAGTTTTATAATAAAGTCGGGAAAATTCGGGCTCTTACATGGCGTACGCTGACTTAACTATAAGAGATACGCCAAATTAATGTGCTACAGAATTGTAGATCTCAAAAAGTTCTACGAAAAGGTCCACGAGAGAATATGTTTATCCTTTAAGGATGACCCACAGTAACAATTTTTGTCTTTTAGGGTTTCATTTACGAAGACCTTTTGAACAACACAGCATTTATCCTACGTTAGTTACCTTAGGCATTTATTACCTATACTTGCTGAAAACATAAATAACGCCATATTGGTAAATGGTACCCGTGTGAGGCCGGGGCGGGTCGCTAGTGGTTGATAAAGTAAGAAATGTAGTTACACATGCGAGTGTTAAATTTAAACAAACAAATATTAATTTGTGAATGATAAGTTTATTTGATTTATCTTCTGTTTATTTTATGCATATAAGAATAATAGTTAGCACGAGAGTATTGTATTTAACATCATAATTATTTGGTAGTTTTCGTAGCTCGGTGCCGCATGAATACAGTGACTCGGTCAAGGGCAACGTGAATTCGACATACGTTGGAATGATACACAATCGAGAGAAAACTAGATCCTGAGCAGGGGTTCTAAAGTGATCGGTTAACTAAGAGCAACATAGAAATGTTTTTTTTTTTCTTTCAGAAATAGAATGAGAATGGCTAGTGTTACATTACTTGGACTAGCACCACGGGAAAACGCAAGCGATAACACAGCGACTGTGTGCCGAGCCGGGAAACTAGTTGGAAAGACGATGCAGAAATAAGACTAGTCCATACGAGGTTATTTACAATTGTTCTGAAACTCCACCGAAGGTTTAGTTTCGAGCTACTGACCACGCAAACTTCCGCCACATATAAAATAAAACGGAAACAAGGATGGAAGAAAACGACAAGAGAAACCAAATCACCGTCTGTGTGCACTGAATAGGTGCCGGATAACCAAAAATAAATATTTTCATGCATAAAGGCTGCTCACGATAAAGTGAGCACTTTATACATAACCTTAGAAAAAAGTCACTGCTCCTGCATGCATATTATTTTGATGGGTGCACTGAGTGACTTTCACCCAGTAAAGTTGGTAACAATGGATGGAAAGTAGTTCCATATCTCAACGTCGACTAAAAAGTGTTAGGTAACTATTTATGATAGTTTAAAATTATTTCTTTCGCTTTCTGTTTTTTTTAAAAATGCATTTAAGTGTAAAAATGAGCAGATTTCTTAAGTATTTACTGTCTTAATAATTTCACAGCTTCACTTGACCGACGCATGTATAAAGTGACGAGGCCCGTGGCAATGTGGCAATGTTAATATTACATAAGGTGGAAGGATACACAACGTGCATACAAGTAAATCTTAAGCAGGGCTTTCAAAAGTGCTCATTTTGCCGTGAATAGCCTATAGTACGCCTAATAATAGCATCTAAGTGTTTCCAACATTGCATCCCTGAACACATACATATGTCAGTAAGAAAAGTTTATTTACAATAAACGTAAATAACACAATTTAATAACATTTTTCATATGAAATTTGACATACTTATTATTAATAAATGTTATTAATTGTTTTTAATTCTTATCGACTTTTTATTAGGCCCTAAACTTTATAATTTGCAGACAAAATGTAAGTGAAAATATTATTTAGCGAAAATACCTAAACGTATGTAAATGGTACCAGCCTTATAAAACGATCTTGATATAAGATTTGTTTAGAAAACTATATAACGTGTTTTCCCGCAGTGCGATATCTAAACTTTTAAAATCCAAAAATGTAAAGTTACCATAAACAAAAAGTGCCATTGACCTTTGGATAGATGTAAGCAGTTTCGTCTCGAAGAGAAACTGAATCTAAAATACTAACTACGTTAACAATTTTGTATGCTAAACATACGCTCGAAGTGCCGCCACGGGCAGAGTGTTCGCTTCCCACAAAGGCGAACCGTGTAAGATTCCCGTGCGGATGTCGCTCCCGGATTTTCTCAAGTGGAAATCGCGCCGGACAGTGCCACTGGTCTTCGGGTTTTCTCGGGGATCTCCCGTTCACACCAAGGTTTGGCAGGTTCTATTCCCAGCTCGTCCATCTCGGGGCACTGTCGTTTTATCCCGCCCTTGCATTCCGGCGCTGCGCCATACTCACCTCGCTTCACCCTCATCGGCTCTCAAGACCCCGACTTTAAGAGCCACCCAGAACCTCTTCACTCACACGCTCGCTCGCTCGCTAAGTATTTGCTCAGTTTCCAGCTAGTCGTGTAATGTTTTTAAAAGAGCTGATACTTTAAGGCTCATATTTATTTGAACTCGACTACAGATCAACTATGCGACTTTTCGCCAACGTGCGTGGGCGGAGTGCCTGACGGCAAGCATGCGGTAAGGCCACAAGACCGCCGCTGTGATTTATTACCTCCACTACCGCCCTCACAGGGTCTCCGGGCGTACACCGCCGGACACAGAACGTGAGCGCATAGCGACACGAATACGCCCCCAAGGGTGGGTTTGCAATCGAACAAGATTACCAATCGTGCTAACGGAACTACGTCTTCTGTACACTCATGAGCAGTTTAATAAGAGATACCTGCATAGAAACATGTTGCACGCCCACCTTAATGACCGCTCTGAATGTTTTTTTTTTTTTTAGTTCAAGCTGGCTGAATTGTTTACTATATAAACACACAAACCTAAATTATTTATATTAACGCCATATAAATGGTCCTGCCGCACCTAAAACATGTCGCTTAACATGCCCTACTGTAGCACTAGTTGCATGCAGACATTCTGTGGGAACGGTTGATTAGTCTTAGAGATGTGGCTTTAAACCTCAATTTTTTGTGTGACGATCGTCATAAATCTAGGATAAATGTATTATCGCATTCGATGATGTCATAGATAAAGTATACAAAGATGGGTTAAAACTGGTTGTATAGTTTCGTAGCTGTAGCACACTAACCTGAAGCGTTATTATCGCCACCATTCAGAAATTGTCTCTCCCACTTAAAACACCCAAAATAATATGGCCTACCATGGTACAACTTATTCGCCAAATTTGGTGGGAGCCAGTTGAGTGTTTCCCGGATATGGCAAAACAGTTTTATTTTTTCATATACGACTCTCTACAAAATAACAGAGAAATTAAGCTTTGTATAGACAAATTTTGTGGTTATAGTAGATACTGTCAGCATACAAAGAAAAGTTGAAATTCGTTTCGTAGTTTGGGTAGCTATAACTTACTAAAGTTAAATGTTAACATGGCCGCCATTTTGAAAATAAGAGTGTGGCACCCTTAAAAACATCAATTTTGAATGGCTTGCCTGAGTGCTAATTGTTTGCCAAATTTGGTGGAAATCTGTTGGTTTTCTCCAGAGATATGGCACAAATTTTAATTTGTTATGCGTTGCTATTTTACAAAATGGCGGGCAAAAGTATTTTGTTTAGACACATTTGACAGTTTTAATATAAACTGCCAGCACACAGTACAAAGTTAAGTTGAAATATAGTATATGGTTTTGACGATATAGTAAGCTAAAATAACGATATGGCCACCATTTTAAAAATAAGTGTCTGACGTACTTAAAACATATTAGTTCACATCACCTGCTGCAGTACGACTTGTTTACGAAATGTGTTAGGGATCGATGAATTGTTTCCCAAGATATGGCAAAAAAAAACTTTATTTATACTTGTGGCGCTAGCTTACAAAAAATTACGGGCACAAGTAGTTTTGTGTCAGCATATGTTATTCTTTACAATTGTATACTTCAAGCATACAAAATTTGGTCGAAATTCGTCGAACAATATGGTATCCATAGCAAATCAACCTAGAATATTTATATAACATCCATTCTGAAAATAAGTTCCTAGTAATTCTAAATCTCATACGTTTACATGGCCTACAATAGTATTACTTACTCGCCAAATTTGGCGACAGTTAATAGTAGTTTTCGGGATATAATATAAATGTATAATTTTTTATGTGGTGCTATCTTCCAAAATGGCGAACGAACAATACCTATCAATCTTTTAATACGATACTTACACGACGCGCTACCTCCATGTAAAATATGGTTTAAATTTGTTGAATGATTCCCGAGGTATGATGTATCACCCTGAATTTTAAAGTGGCTGCCATTCTGAAAGTAATAGCCCGGTGTGATATAAAACTATAAAATGCTGATGTCTTTGATTAGTTTTTAGGTGAGGACATACATACGCACAAAAACACACGCATACAGACTGGAAAGTGATCTCATAAGCCTTTCTTTCCTTCGGAAAGTAGGCTAAACACCAAGTGGCGTGTAGATATGAGTGACACATGTCGTATACGTCGTATAAACTGTTCAACACAGCTCTGCAATAACGAAGGAAATAATTTTGACTTTATTTAAACAACTCAATATAGCGAAAATTTCTATGTTTGTGATTTATTCTGCTCCTGAGTTTTTGTAAAATGTATTAAAATAATTAAGTTCGTATCTTTAAATGCCCGTTTTTAATTTTCGATCAAATGTTTTGATATATTTTTGTACACAAATAAAATAAAATCGTGGCTTCGAAATGCAGTAATAAAAAAATCTGTGGGACAAACATATTTGATTAGGAATGACGTTCAGTTTAATGTCTAAAAGATGAACTGCGATATTTTGGTGTCCAGTGCACTTAACAATAATCAGTCCTGTGGTATACAGAAGAGATAATATACTGCTCATTCCCTTTATTGCTCTAATCACAACCCGATACGTTATACGCGTATCTCCGCTCGCATCAGCAGCTAACGGGTTTTAATGCACAAAGAAGTTCCAAGGATCTTCATGTATACGTACGGGTGACTTGAGAACAATCTGAAAATAATGAAACTAAATAAAATGTTAGTGGGAACAGTTTTGCATAAAGCAATTTTATTGTGTTTTAAGAAAGTTCACGAAAACAAATTACATAGGAAATAAAAGTTTTTTTCCAAAATATAAAATTGGATTTTTCTGAGGTTTAATGAATTAAAAATTCGCAGATAAAATCACACAGTACGAGCTGCAACTGTTTATAAAAACTGTTACACTACGGTTTTTTTAATTGGTATACAGATAAATGCAATATAAAGTTCATGTATCTATAAATCTTAGAAAAAAGAGAATTATTTACAATAGCGAACGCAATCCAAACGTAAACACAGTATAATTGTATGCCTTGAAAGCGCACACACCTTATAGCATATCCTGTCATTTTTCTTTAACTCCATAAAACGAAATACGCACTTGTTTGTGAGCGAGTGAAGAGATTTGGATGATTCTTAACAGCGAAGCCTTGAGAGCCGAAGGTGGTGATTGAGGCGAGTATGGAGCAGCGCCGGAATGAAAAGGCGGGGAAGCTGGAGATCACCGAGAAAACCCGCCGACCAGCGGCATCGTCAGGCACGATTCCCACATGCGAAAATCCGGGCGTGGCTCGGCCGGGGGTTTGAACCCAGTTTGCCGTGGGCGGGAGGCGAGTAGGCTAACCGTTCAGCCACTGCGGGTCCCAACTTGTTTGTAATAATTCGAATAAGGACCCTCACATCATGCAGTCAAGTTTGGTCCTTCCTAAAACTAAAGCTGTGTGACTGAGCATTTTGCTTAACCAGCTTGCACTGTAAAAAAAAAAAAATTGAGGTAAAATTCCCTCACATGTAAGGAAAGCCAATTACGTCTACATGTGAGGTAAAATTCCCTCACATGTAAGGAAAGCCAATTACTTCTACATGTGAGGTAAAATTCCCTCACATGTAAGGAAAGCCAATTACTTCTACATATAAGGTAAATTACCTCTTAAATGTAGAGTAAATTTATATAACAAGTAAAGTACTATTCCGGTTATTGTACGGAAAAAGTATCTGACAAAAGTTTTTTTTGGGGGGGGGGGGGTGGATCCCAGATGAGTAAGGGAAAATTAACTATATTGTACAATAACATTTTATTAAAAATATCCTGGAGTATTAGTAGTGTAAATTTTTTACATTAGCTATATCTTCTTACGAACAGTAACCGAATCAACAACACTACAGTCCTCAACTCTTGCTGTCGGGTGGGCGCGAACTATGATACTTTTCACGATAGGCCGATGCGCTATCCATTACGCCACGATGACAGCGTAACAGCATCAATTAATATTAGCATGTTAAAGGAATGTTTCTTCCGCCCGTCCCTCGCTTAGCTGTTGAGAATGCTGAACAGATGCACGCGTCGTAAGGTAATTTTCCCATCCATGTATGGGATTTTCCACTACCATGTACGTGAATTTTGCTCCAGAGTGCGGCAATTTTTACCTTACCTGTAAGGAAACCTATGTTTCCCCCACAAGTTTGTGAATATTATTATACTTGTCAGGTAATTTTCCCATTAATTTTTTTACAGCGTGTCTCTACTCTACGCTACCCCAAAGGGCTGCTTGATCATTTGCACGCAAAAGATAGAGTGCCAGGTTGCGGTAAAGGGCTGAATCATGTCCCTCACTACAGATACTCAAAGCTCAGCTCTTACGGCGGAAACATAATTTTCTGGTCGACATTCTATCGGAAATGATTGACACAGCTGGATATTTGCTGTCACATTCGAATAGAAGTAAATAAAGAGGGAATTTTATTTCTGTGGTAAAGGTGGCGACAATTTAGTTACTGTGGAATCGTGCCAAATAGCACCCGCACATATGAGGAGACGGAGGTGAAAGGGTAAGGGGACGGAGTTTTGACGCCCAAGATGAGACATCATGTATCTTCACACCCACGCGATTACATTCGGCGTTCTATCCGCAGCCTCGTATTTAAGGTCGGAGTAGCAGATAAATACAGTGTATCATCGGCCGCCTGGCCCACGAATCTATCACGGTGTCAATTAGACCGATGCGGCAGCCCACACTCTGCTCATGAGCGGATGGAGCGTTTTATTTCTGCTGCTGACGCAGTGAAGGGCGGGTAGGGAATATATATATATATATATATATATATATATATATATATATATATATATATATATATATATATATATAGAATATAGCTTGGCTTCCTTAAGGCTCCCGCCTAACTGGAGAGATTTTCCGCGTTTGCAGCCGAGGAGCGCAGGAGAGATTAGGGCGACATTGTCAACCGCATCAAGTGCGCCATCGCCGCTAGGCACAAGACTCTCAACTGGCGCGTTATGCTCTCGTGAAGCGGAGTGGAAAGATCTGGGCGGCTTTCGACACGGAGGTCTCGAGAGCCGATGTTGATTAAGTGAGGTGGGAATGGAGCAGAGCCGGAATGCAAGGGCGGGAGAAAAAGGAGATTCCCGAGAAAAACCCGCCGACCAGCACACGAGTTACACGCATGCGAAAACCGGGAGAGACCCCACCAGGGATCGAACCCGGTTCACATAGGTGGGAGGCGACTCCTCTGGCCCCTACATCACCGCGACCCCAGTTCACTCGCCGTGTTGCGTGTACCTGTGGGAGTTTCAGCTGTGGCACTACTATTTTATCGGGTGGAATGTCTATAGAAACGTCCAGCGCAGAGCCCTTGAGTACAATGTAAGAAATTATTTGAAAATTTACCACATCAGTGTATATGTACAGTGAGGGAAAGGGTATAAAGCAGTTATTTCCCATATATATACACGGCAGCTTTCCTACATTTTCTCAGGAAACAGTCAATTGCATGGGGAAGTTCCCAACTTTGTATAGTACTGATATTAAACGTTCCCACATTTGCAGTACGATGTGGGGTATTATTTCCATACAATGCATAGGTTAAAAACTTCCAATAGAGTTTAGGAAGTTTACCATAAATTCTTTTAGAGTGTATTTTGTACGTATCTGATGTGTATATTTTGAGATGGAGCGTTTTGAAAAAGTAGTTTTTAGCCGTATTGGAGTACCCTGAAATGGTGTTTCCAAAGTGCGTGACTTATTGAAAGCATTCAGCAGCCCTCGCCTGGAGAGTGTATTATTTTCGTAGGTCAGTACACTGGACGCACGTTTAATAGTTAAACGAGTATTTCAAATACTCTGCAACGCAATTCAAGCTCCGGCTAGGCGGGACCCTTAAGAAGACGTGAAAAGTTTTACCACAGCTAGCACAATCGCCAACAGAAAGACTCCTTATATGCTATATACGCTCCTACACATTCGTTTAATGTAAGATTGTTGGGCCCCAGTGAAAGTTACGGCAACAGCAATACACAACTCTGACAAAATATTTGATCACGAAGTTGGTAGAACTGTTATGTAAGACTACTATGCCTTGGATTTTCTGTATTGACGACACCTGAATACTTAAATCAACGTTTTAAATTTTTATTTGTATGTCTTAAGTTAGCACTGTGCTAGGACCTTGCACTTGCGTGCGTGTGTATCGTTGGTTCATTGTTCGTCTAGGACATTTGGGATCATACTGTAAGAAAAGCTAGTCGCAAATATTTATATAGGCTGTTCGCGGCAAAGTGAGCACTTTTGAGGTCCTAGTTACTTTTATATTTTAGTCACTTTTAATTCTTTAACAACATCTTAAAACAAATGTATGCCATATAAGTAACAAGCTCAGTGTGGGTAGAGTCCACCGCACTAGAAAGTTAACGTGAAAGACTTAAAGACTAATTTTTTTTTATTGAGCATTATTCCAAATGAGAGTGCTTTCAAAAGTGCTCACTTTACTGTGGATAGCATATAAGAAAATTTAATGCTGACTACTCTTAACACAGTTTACGCTTTACGACTTGGCGTCTTATTAAAAATATTGTATTTAAATTAGTGACAACTGAATGCTAGAGTAATTTTCCAAGACTGAGAGAAAGGGGTTTTTCAGTCAAAATAATACTTGGTTCTGCGTACACTAAACAGTTTCGGTTAGTACAAAAACATTTCAAGCCCAACCAGGATTTGAACCCAGAGCGTTTGCGCCCAAGTACCATCTCCTAAGCAATCTCAGCTAATCTGACTTCCGGTGAAATCAGAACAGTTTTAAATATATACAATCCAAACACTGGACAACGTACGCAAATAAATATTTCTCATTTTACAGCTTTACTTTTTAGTTTGATGTCGAACTTGTCATATTGAATGCTCATAACATTGTTAAGCATCAATAAATTCACTAACAAACACGGTTAATATCACAAATATTGCAAACAAACTCTCGAGCTGTATTTTTGAACGAAGGCAATGAAATGAGTGGCCAAACAATTAAATATAGCTGATACAACGAAATATTTCGTTTGCAGTCTAACTTGATTTGGCCCAACACAGAGGCTTTGTTTATTCAAGCGCGTAGTTTATTACATGAACAAAAAAAAAAAAATTGTTGCTTTTCAACTTTTGTTCACTGAACCAAATATTTTGTTGGGTTAGCTAAATATATCTTTAGTCCTTTCCAAACGAGTGTTTCGTTGGTTTGATACAAACCCTTCTGTCGGTGAAGGTTATAAATCATTACGTATAAGAAAGATAAAATTTTTATCAGGCCGAATACTAAATCGAATATCGAGAAGCATTGGGACATCCAATACCAAGTAAGTTTTCCTCTGTATCATAAGGCTGTATAAACACGATGGTTCATGGATGCCGAGTGCCAAGGGGCCACGTTAGTGTAGTGGTTAGACTACTCGCCTACCAACTAGGCGAACCGGGTCGATTCTCGGCGGGGTCGCTACCGTATTTCTCGTACGTGGGAATCGTGCAGGACGATGCCGCTGGTCGGCGTCGGGTTTTCTCTGGAATGTTCTGTTTTTCCCCGCCCTTGCATTCCGGCGCTGATCCATGCTCATCTTACTTCACCCTCATCGGCTCTCAAGACCACGACCTTAACAGCTGCGCAAAGCTCCTCAGTCCACTCATGGATGACAAGAGCTTTAGGACTTCGTAGACAGCGAACCGTCCAAAGTATTTTTTTAATTATTCATAGGTGACAAATCTGTGGCTTTCAACAGCGTAGTGGATGAAATAACAGACGAGGCTGATAATGTTTAATTTAGAAAAACGAGGTGGTAGTGAAATAACCTTCTAACTCGGACGAGCTTTCCTCAAACCCATAATTCGGCGGATCTACGCATGCGTGGCGGCGCATTGTCCTGGCAGAAGCGACAATCCGATCCTGATGAACACAGGACATGAATGGGCGTTAGAACATCTGGAAGAATGTGTACAATACATACCGAAGACGTTTGTAGACGTAAGATGGGTTCTAATGCGTGACAGCTGAGTAGTGATGAGGTCCACGGCAATCTTAATTTTGCATAAGGTGGAAGAATGCACAATGTAGTACATACAAGTAGATCTCAAGCAGGGCTTTCAAAAGTGCTAATTTTACCGTGAAAAGTTTATAGTGTGGTCGCTACCCTGTGTTCATGCTTGAGTTGTTAGCAAATCTGAATAGGTGTACAGTTTTCTTAGTAATATTATATAATTAATTATAATAGAGATATCTTATAAATTTCAGAAAATTATTTCAATATTCAACTTAAATATACTGATATAATAATGAATTGATATGAACACACTAACATTTTTTTTTTTTTTTTAGCGCACTTTCTAAATCTTCTTGGATAAAAATAAATTTTTGAAATCAACTTATTTAAATATTTTTGAATATAACTTTTATATTAATAATACATTGCTATGCACAAAACAGAGGATGAAATATAGTACTTTGGTGATCTAACATTCTGCATTTAATTTGCCATCAGTTAAGAACAAAATTATAGTTCCAACGATATCGAATCTCAAATAAAAATATCGATTTAATACGCACACCCAGCAAGTATCTACGTTGAGTTTGTTTTTCCCATGGCACACTGTTGGATGAAAAAAAAAAAAGTTTTTTTATTAAGTCGAACCAAAATTACTGGGTTTCGTTTTGGTTTACCACATGCCTGAAAACAAATATGGCCACCCGCTTGCAGAAACAGAGCCTATAGACCACGACCAAGGTTACAATCAGTCAAAATGGCTGCCAACGTTCTCAGCGTGGCCAAGGTCAACTGGGATGAGAGTTCATGAACACGTGCCTGACTTGCTCCATACTCCATTTCCTATTACCCTGTGCCAGAAGGAGACATGTTATACTACTAATGAGTCAAGTTTGATCTTAGTAACAATTATTCTTCCACAGTTATCGTTCTGAAAAACACACTATGTTTCCTTCGTTATTACATTGAATAATGAGTTTAACTGCAGGAAACTTTACGAACTGCCTTAAATCCATAAACTTTTTAACGAAGTCTGAAATTAAAAGTACTGCTTTAAGCCCCTCTTATTACATAATTTCTTTTGCCTTTGACCTTATCTTCCAGTTTCTCCTTTCAGTAAAATTTAGGTGACTCTGCAAATAATTTCGTATTAGTTTGTACAAAGACTGCAACAACAGCCAACGCACTAACTGGCATGCGTATGCGAGTCATCATTTACGCAGGACTTTATAACGTGGATAAATTGGTGTGTCAGTTATGTCACCGAAATACCATTACTACATAAAGGTTGATGATTGCCTCAGTTGCATAATTCAGTGAAGCTACTGACGCGCAAAGCAATAAAGTTATGTCTTGCGGCGACTTTAGAGACGGGACATCTAACTGTGATAATAACGAACAGCAAAGGAATAAGGCACGGCCTGTGTCATGTAACGATGCCAGAAATCAACTGGAGTTATTTCAGGAAGCCGTGGGCGACCGAAATAAGGCCCTACTATACCGGGAACTGGAACTGCATTGTTCCCGCACGCGACTCCAGTGAGTTAAAACTATGCGAACTCGTCCTGTGAAAAAAAACTAACAATTAAGGGGTTGCCTCACGTGCTAAATGAAATGGAATTTTGTGGGCGCGATTTGAATTCGCCATAAATTTTTTTTATTAATTTTTATTATTAATCGTCACAAATAATGAAGCGGATGATAAAACACATTGAAGTGTATCACTCGTACTAACCACATAGGAAAAATACGAACAAGAATGGATGAGAAAATTTCTCGCATTGCTTGGATGCTAAGGAAATTTTCGTTATACTAGTAGCCTATGTAGACACTTCTTATCGGCAAGACATAGTTTTTGCTGAGTTAGTTTCTTAGCGACGAAACTGTATATTTGCAAGTGTTTATTACTAGTGCAAAAGTCAATTTCGACAAAAGAAAATAAACTTAATTTCAAAATTGTTATAGGATAATGAAAAATTTTTCCAATCAGATAAAAGCTAAGGAAAGCGCGTGTGTGTGCCTCAGTAATCTGGTTTGTAACGAGCTGCTATGAGCGTTGGTGACACTGTTACGTAAATTCAACGATGTTCGTGACCAGTAGATACATTTACTTGACGCAGGCAGTTGCCGCCGCATTAACAAAGCAGGCTGCGTGCAGTGGTTTGTTCCCAGGTTTTTTGTGCATTTTCAACAGAATGAGCCAAACTTCCACTAACCCACGAGGATGACAAAAATTTCCGTTAACTGGTTGGTTATTTGCTGCGGGAGGTGGCCCATGTTTAAAATGTTATGCGAAGGTGACAAATATTTACGCCTTGATAGCGAGTATGCACACTTAATTGAAGAACTGGAAGGCAACTTGCCGCATGTGATGGCGTGTGCTGCTATGCCTGCCACATTTATGCTCGGTCCGGATTTATCTACCTCACCATGTTACGTAACTTGGTTCATTCTTCAACTGCAAGATCGAGGTCTTTTTCCGGCAAGTCTGGTTCCAGCATGATGGAGCACCAACACGCAGTGTAGTTGCCGTAAGGTGTAACTTAACGAGGCGTTTCGACATAAATGAATTAGGAGAGGTTCTGCACAATTACTAGTAGGCTTGGAGTGGCCACCCCGAAATACTGAGTCCTCACCTGTCATAAGTATGATAATGATTGTGAGGGTAGGGCCTATATTAAAAAGAAAATAGCGCTGTTTGCGATAAAGTGACCACTTTTGAAATCAACCTTAGAAATAAGTCACTTCACCTACCTGCACATATCTTAACGTGCGCAATGGGTGACATGCACTCAGTAAAGTTGGTAATGATGGAGGGAAAGTAGTTTAATATCTTAACGTAGAACGAAAAGTGTTAGGTTACCAACTGTGATAACTTAAATAATTTATTTTGCTTCCTGTTTTTTTAATATATCGAAGTGTAAAATTTAGCAAAAATATTAAATATTTACTTTTCTATAAATTTCACAATTTTACTTGACGACGCATGAATTAAGTGATGAGGCGCATTGCAATGTAAATTTTATATTGTTTAAGTATACACAATGTCCATACAAGAAGATCTTAAGCAGATCTTTCAAAAGTGCTCAGTTTACCGTAAACAGTCAATATAAACACATATGGTACAGTTGACGTATTTAAAGACACCATTAGAAACGCATTTGTTCCGATCACTCCAGCAGTTAAGAGAATACTTTCACATCACATTTGGAAGCAAATAATCCTGTGCAATGAAAATGATAGCGTACATACAGATGCTCTGGAGTAGTATAGAAATGCCGGTTCGAGCACAGCCCCAGTTACCAGAAAACCAACAGCAAATTGAATGCCCAAACCATCAAAAAACCATCAGAAAAAATTACCGTTTGTTTTCCTGATCCAAAACACCACCTGCCGGTTCGAGCACAGCCGCAAAAAAGTGACTACAAAAAGTTGCATTTGGGGCATCTGCAAAAAGTGACTGCAAAAAGTTGCGTTTGGATGCATCTGCAAAAAAGTGAATACAAATGTTGCATTTGGGGCATCTGCAAAAAGTGACTGCAAAAAGTTGCGTTTGGATGCATCCACAAAAAAGTGACTGTAAAAGTTGCATTTGGGGCAAATGCAAAAAGTGACTGCAAAAAGTTACGTTTGGATGCAGTTGCTACAAGTTGCGTTTGAATGCATATGCAAAAAGTTGCATTTTGATGCATTCGCAAAAAGTGATTGCAAAAGTACCATTTGTGAGCAGTTGCAAAGAGCGGCTCAAGAAATTTGAATATGTAAAAAAATAAAATATTGTCCATAATAAAGATGTACCAGTTTTAAATTTATTGAACGGAACCCAACCATTTAAGAAACTTTCCGAACTTACAATTGGACAGACCTATCCCATAGACCATGCTGAAATAAATGATACATGGTATGGATACAAAGTGGTAATTACTTCTGGAAATTTTAAAGTAACCTTGCCAGACAGATATCTTCAGATTTTCAGCGAAAAAGTTTTAGATGATGTTAATCGTGGAGGTATAAATTTTGCATATGATGGAATGGTGGATTGTGTTGCTAAACAAAGGCATTCTATTGGGTTTTTAAAGAGTAAATAATAGTCGCATTAGACATCAGTTGATATTTATTTGTGCTCATTTCTCTATAAAGTTTGAATGGTTATCCAATCATTAAAACACAATTATCGCTCTGACTTCGGCAATGTGCTACAACATAGTCTAATTTCCAGATGTGTGTCTAGTTGCATTTGGGAGGAGTTGCAAAAAGTGACTGCAAAATTTTGTATTTGGAAGCAGTTGCAAAAAAAGAGTGACTCAAGAAATTAGAATGCGTAAAAAATATAATATAATGTATATAATAAATGAGCACAAATAAAAATCAACAGACATCTAATATGATAACAACCATGGCAATGAAAAAGGTTAACGCAACTGGTAATATTTGGAAAGAATATAAGTTTAAGAAAGACGTCATTGCGAAAAGAAAGAAGAAGAAATCTCAAGAGAAGTATGTCAAGTGTGATACTTGTAACCACTTTTACAAACCGTCTCCCATAAGAAGCCATCTTAAAAGTAGATTACACAAAGGTCTTACACCAATACATAACAAATCACATGAACCAACAAATGCATGGGAAATATTTAAAGTGCCACAACAATTAATATCAAAACAGAAGTCCCCACAAGAGAAACAAGTGAAATGTGAAACGTGTAGCCACTATTACAAACCATATCTCATAAGAAGTCAAAAATGCATCGCCAATAGGAATGTCAAACTCAATGCGCTTGTTGTATTCATTCAAATTATTTTTTGTTTGGTCATTTGGCGGAAACGACTGACACTCATAACTTTCAATTTTTTGTTGATCCATTTATTATATAGCAAAAAAAAATTCTTAAACAATTACACTTTTCTTATCAACCCAAGAATTATGACTACTATCAAAACCTAATAATTTAATTAGCAGCATATTTATTTTTCTTCGCAAAACTTTTCCTCTAAGTAGTCTTTATTATATTTGGTTTTAAGCAGCTCTGGCTCATAAAAAATACCTTTAACAAGTCCATTTTTTAAATCTTTTATTCTGTATGTCGTGGATTTTGTGTGCAATAATTCACACACCTCAAATACTTCAGTGGACCAATTTGGTGTATATCCTTTTTCAAACAAATTTTTACTTTTACTTATACAAACTTTATCTCCTATTGTAAACTTTGGTTTACCCATTTTTCTTTCTCCTCCATACATGTTGATTAGAATAGAACCTTCATTCTTTGCAATTACATTGGTGGGTTTCATTCCGATTGTAATGTGAACAGTTTTATTGTATTCACTTATTAATTTAGAGAATATACACGCCTATTTATAGTCTCCCTGCATAGTAAATATCTTCCACATTTTCTCCTTCAACGTTCTATTAAAACTTTCTACAACACTAGCTTTCTTTCCACTGTATATTGAATAGTGTGTTATGTTGTTGTTGACCATTAATGTCTTAAATGATTTATTGTAAAATTATTAACTTCATCTGTTTGCGATCATTCAAAATAGTTTTAAATGCTAACGTAACATTTTTACCAGTTTTATCTTAGATTGGTATTGCCCATACATATTGGGAAAAAACATCTATCACAGTTAACATATATTTAAACCCTTTGTTAATTCTATGTATTCCTTTTAAAGATCCAGGTTTCATTTCGACTAAATCAGCTTGCCAAAGATCATCGATACCAAAAGATAGAACAGTTCTTCTGGGGAAGTTCTTTTGCATTGGTTTATGAATTTCATTTACAATATCGTTTTTAAACTCCCACCAGTGAATAGTGAGTTATTGGTAACACAACATCTACAAACACATTTAATTTTTACTTTTGTTATTATTGGTAAGTTTATATGAACTTAGTGTATTTTTCATACATTCGAGACAGTATACATTTAAGTTATCATTGTTCATTATATATAATAAATGAGGCAACAAAAATTGTAAACAATATAAAGAAGAATATAGAGAGAAGAAGACAGTTAGCTGAAAAGTTTAAAACTTTTAGAAAATTTCGCCAAAATGGATGTGATAAAAATAAAAAACACGGTCAACCATTGATAGATGCGATAGAAGATATGGGGCAAAAAATTGGACATGTAACAAATGAGAATAAGAACTTAAAAAAAAACTTGTTCAATTTGCTGTTAAGAATTTAGACTACCCACAGACACCAACAGAAAAATATTTTGAAAGAAAAATGTTTGGTAAAACAGGTACCAATGAAAGCTATGACGATCAACACTATGGAGATGAATGCTATAACGATGGGGTTAAACACACTGACGATGATGATGAACGCTATTACGAAGCGTTGGGGAGTTTGAAAACTGATATCTCACAGTTATCTAACTACAAAACATTTATTGATAAGAAAGTGGCCGGTTTCTTAATTGACTGCAAAGACTATGTTTTTGGACTAAATGCTGATAAAGGTAAATTTTATATTGGTGATAGCGAAGTAACATTCATCAATGACAAATTTACTGTAAAAGGCCAGAAATACAATGGAACTGATGGTTTGATGAAATTACTAACTAGTAAGAACGTAACAGAAAGTGACTACACTACAACCGACTATGAACACTATAGTCGTATTCTAGCAGATACAAACTATTTTTTTCAAAACAATGACCCAAACTTGGGAACACCAAAATCGACTAAAGGGAATAAATGGAAAATTATTGGTAAACATATTTACGATTCGATTAAAAAGAAATGTCCCTAACCTAAAAAGGGGAAATGTATAAGGAAGTATACAGACTACCCAAAGAATCCATATGAGTGGATGATGTTAGGATGCTTATTGATAAGCTTCTCGTTATTTATGGTGAAGAGAATGCTGGGAATGATAACTATTACAATGAAATGTTGAAATAATGAATATGCTCAACAGCAAGTTTATTGACTTTGTTGTGAATAATCCAAAAGGTATACCATATCTGATACGAATGTTAAACACAATACCACATACTTTTTAGGAGTTGGAGCATCACGGAAAAGGGTTACTCGATGACATAATAAATTCATTACCTTAAGAAAATGTCCAAGAAATGAAAACTGGAAATGGTTTGACAGTTCACAAGGGCGGATTTTTACCCTTAATTTTCGCAGCTCTAGGAGCGTTATCTGGTGGTGAATCATCTATCGCTACATCAGTAATTAATGTTAAGAAGGAAAACCAAGATTTGGAAGAACAACGCAGATATAATTTAGCTATGGAGGAATACAGCAAGGGTTTGAAGAAAGTTAAGTGGGGTAAGAATGTTACAAAAAAAAAGTAACTCCACTCAATAACTTTGATATTGATAAAATTAAACATTAAAGCTTTTCGGGGTGTATTTATGATCCATGAGCTACTTAACATGCCACTCGATAATGAATGTGGGATTGTTAATCTAGATGTTTCAACAATCTCTGGTACACACTGGGTATGCTATTGGAAAAAAGCAAACAACAAATATTATTTTGATTCATTTGGCGAAAATCCGCCACGACAATTAATAGCATATCTCGGAAGTAATATTTTTTATAATGATAACAGAATTTAAAATTTCAATCAAGTAACTTGTGGTCATTTGTGTGTAATTGTGCTAAATCTCTTTTCACATAATTTAAAATTTCCCAAATAAATTGTTTCACTATTAATAAGCAATGGATATATGTGGAAATGCATTAATGAGCTCTTGGATTGAAGATAAAATTAAAGATCGCAGGAACAATGATGAGAAGATCAGTCCTAATGATTTTGTTTCCAACACACAGTTAAAAGACTTTATAGTCACACTGACAAGAAACAAAATATCATTGGATAAAACCTATCTTACTTACTTGGAAGTAGATAATAATATAGATTTTGAACAAAAAAGACTAAGACATGTGGGAAATCCCATTGCAGCGATGGATACAATCAATTTAGAGTACTATCAGAAAAAAAACAGAATTAACATTATTCTTTTAGTTGGGAAATACAATTCAAAAGAAAAAGTATTTTAATCTGATAATCGAATAGAAAATTTTTTTATGAGGTATGGAGCTATAGTTGAAATAATAATAAAACCAGAAAAATATAAATTTGTTATCAACTTTTACTACCAAACGAAAAAATTGACATACTTAAAACTTTTGAAGTACACCCTGATGATATGATATATTTTAAAATACCAAAAGCCCACAATGTACCCGAAGTTACAATTGTGTTTATTGAAATAGCTATGGTATACCAATACATTTAAAAAGAACAGATTATGATAGTTTTTAATGGAAACACTTCCATTAAAAACAACACTTGCAATCTAAGAATTAAAAAATTCTTTGATTTTATTATGGTACTTACCATTATTTAACTTACGAGTCATATCTATTGTAACAAAACCATATTCATTATTCCAACATTTTGAACACGTCTCCCTAAATTTCTCAAATGACATATCACCACCAACAAAATCACTTATAATATGTTTAAGATTTGTATCATCCTGTTTGAATATGCAAAGTAAATTAGCATTGTCTCTTATAAGCTGCTTAGGTACTTTTGAGGATGTCTGAGCTAAACAAAAGCAATCAATATCTTTATGTCTACTGAGAGTAAAATATCTCTTACCATATTTTGATTTTCAAGTATATCATCGAAAACAACTACAGACTCTTTATGACATTTATTTACATCAACCATTTCTTCATTTGATGGAATGAAGTATGCTATTAGTTCATTAAATAATTTTGATGCTACATCTATATCTTTCTTTAAATTGATACATGTTGGCTGGTCCAGACTTTTTGAAAATATATAGAGAGTACCAAAGTCCAACCATCCCTGAGAATATATTAAATTATCTATCATAAGCGTAGTTTTCCCGCAGTTACTAGGACCCACAATCAAACACCTAATATTATTAGGTAATAATTCTCTGCGATCTTTTGTCGAAACAGTCTTGCCTGGTATTCTTATTTTAATATCCCAGTCTACATGTTTCTTGCTCATTTATTAATAGATTCTTTAAATAATGTAATAAATGAGTACTGTATTCAAACTAACAGATAACAAATCAGTGTTGAAGAAGAGACTACATTACCCTTTAGAGATAGAGGGACACTCATTGGCTTTAGTTCAGTTCTATACTACTTATCTAACGCATAACTTTATTTCTGGGAGAAATATGCTATATTTTGTGGGTCACAATGATACGGAATCAGCAATTGATATTCCAGTTGGTCAATATAGCTTAAAAGATCTTGAAAAACCTATAAAAGAAATTCTTTCAGTTAGTGTAGATTCATTGGGTGGGAAAGAAAATGATACACCTTTCGAGCTTGATAAAATAACAAACAGAGTGAAAGTAAAATGTACTCTTAAATTACAGTTTGGAAAACGGGGTTCAATAGGAAAACTTTTGAGTTTCGTAGAAAATAAAACTCTGAAAGCAAATGTGGATCATTATGGCGATACAATTCCAAAATTCGCTCCATTTGAAACAATAAATATACACTGTAATATAGTAAATGGTATGATATTAAAACATGATGAAAATAACCATAGAGAAACTAGCATAATTGTCACTTTTAAATCAAGAACAACATTTGGATTTGGCGACACAATCTATTACGAAACAGCATATACATTATTTTTCCCCGTGCAAACAAATCAAGTTAATGAAACAATAGTATAAATTAAGGATCAAAAAGGTAAGTTAATTAACTATGATTTGTCTGAAATAACTGTGGCATTAGAGATGAAGCTGTATTTTTTTGTGTTGGAAGTATTTATATTCTATATATTAAAGTTTCGTGTTACAGAGATGAATAATATTTCTATAGAAAGTGTAATGAAAGAACTCAATGTATCGGCTACTTTAATGTGCCGAATTTGGAGATGTGTATCTAAATTTTTAATTAGACTATGTTGTAGCACATCTCCGAAGTCAGAGCGATAATTGTGTTTTAATGATTGGATAACCAATCAAATTTTATAGAGAAATTAGCACAAATAAAAATCAACTGATGTCTAATGCGACTATTATTTACTCTTTAAAAACCCAATAGAATGCCTTTGTTTAGCAACACAATTAACCATTCCATCATATGCAAAATTTATACCTCCACGATTAACATCATCTAAAACTTTTTCGCTGAAAATCTGAAGATATCTGTCTGGCAAGGTTACTTTAAAATTTCCAGAAGTAATTACCACTTTGTATTCTTACCGTGTATCATTAATTTCAGCATGGTCTGTGGAATAGGTCTGTCCAATTGTAAGTTCGGAAAGTTTCTTAAATTGTTGGGTTCCGTTCAGTAAATTTAGCAACTGGTCCATCTTTATTATGGACAATATTTTATATTTTTACATATTCAAATTTCTTGAGCCACTCTTTGCAACTGCTCACAAATGGTACTTTTGCAATCACTTTTTGCGAATGCATCAAAATGCAACCTTTTGCACATGCATCCAAACGCAACTTGTAGCAACTGTATCCAAACGCAACTTTTTGCAACTGCAACCAAACGCAATTTTTTGCAGTCACTTTTTGCAGATGCCCCAAACGCAACTTTTGCAGTCACTTTTTTGCGGCTGTGCTCGAACCGGCAGCTGGTGTTTTGTGATGGCTCGTGCATTTAATTTGCCGTTGGTTTTCTGATAACTGGGGGATGCTCCCAAACGCAACTTTTTGCGGTTGCATTCTAACGCAACTTTTGCAGTCACTTTTTTGCGGCTGTGCTTGAACCGGCAGCTGGTGTTTTGGATCAGGAAAACAAACGGTAATTTTTTCTGATGGTTTTCTGATGGTTTGGGAATTCAATTTGCTGTTGGTTTTCTGATAACTGGGTGCTGTGCTCGAGCCGGCATATCTATACTACTCACTGGAATAACGTAGTTGTCTTCAATAGTAATATCTGATAAAATGTATCTGTGTTATAGTACATTATATATATTTATTTTGATTTTATTATATTATAAATAATATATGTTGTGTATAAGACACATCCAATAAATGTGTCTTAATTTTATAATTGAACATGAGCAAAATAGAGATGGTGGTAATGCGACTTCTGGCTCATCCTGTAGAGCTCGCGATGAGCCCAATGTTATGCTTCACTTGACGTCAGTGGCGCACAAACATTTCAACGGTAGCAGTTTTAAGCTGGAAACGGCCCTAACCTTTAGACACCAGCCACCGCTGCAGGCTGTAACAAAGATGCTATAAAACGCCAGCCAGAAATGGCTCACCGCAGCGTTTATAAACCAACTGCTAAGTCTGAACTTTATACTACATAAAGATTTCAGTTTATTATGTGCCACGAACGCGAGTTTCAGCACGACCCTAGCATTTTAACGTCTAGAGTTGGGATCTTTACCTGCCTTCAGTGCAGTTACTTTGATAGATAATGACAAAATACCTGAGAGATCCTTGCTAGCTTTTTCCTATAACGGTCTGTGGAGAGGTGGCGTCAACATATTTTATTAATGTTGACCCACATGTTCTAACACGATTATATTTGCCGAAAAGAGAACTGTTCACTATTTACGAACTTACGAAATTGATGGGAGAAAAATCATGTTCACTAAGTATTTCGTATAAAAACACGGCGAAGATATATTTACAACTTGGTTGCGACGTTTATCTCGGAGTGAACTTGGAACTGATCCAATGTAGTGATCAGATAATTTCACTTGGCATAAAACAAGATAGAAAAAGTTCACAAATTTCAACCAGTTATCAGTAATTTTTATACGTCAGTCAGTCGATGCTGTCAGTTATCTAACCAGTTTATCCCGTGCGGTTATTTCACTTTATTTTATGTAGACATTACAAACGGGAATTAACTAAAATTAATTTCCTGGTAAAACATTTTATGTTTCATGAACCGGGAGAAGGAAACCAAGGTGTATCAAAAGGGTAGATCTCGGGAATCTTTACCCCCACGCCTTCATCGTTCTTTATTGGAAGTTTAGGTGGGATAAAATGAGTTTAAAAATTCGAACGTCAGTTAGATTTATTTTGCAAATATAGACTTTTATATGCAGCATTAACTCTGCATGCGTTCTTATAAGCATGCTACTTGAACGTAACGGATGGTGCGAGATATTTACACATCCAAACACCACATAATGGACCACCGCTAGCACTGACTTGTAGTGTAAATTTGTATCTGCGTGTGCGAGTTTCGCGACTGAATAGTTCTTCTGTAGTACAGTACCGACCAACAAGTAATTGGGCACCAGTGAAGATAGGTAATTCTGTACCTCAGTTGACTTGTGTGGCCGCCATACGCTGCAGGCCGGTGTACAACCTGCTGACAAGGAGATTGCACTGGCGATTGCACGGAAGGTAAACAGGCCCAAATCAAAGGTCGCATTCGTCCTGTGTAAGTGGAAGGTTAATGGGCATTGTGCCAATGCGGCGCGTTCTGGGCGACTTCCAATCTTCACCAACAGAAATCGCAGAACCCTGTAACATGAAATTGTCAAAAATAGGGCACAATCCATGGCTACCATCCGACAGGAGTGTCATGCAGCAACAGAAGTATCGGTTTCCATTGGAACATTGCGTACAGAGGCCCACCCACTTGGATATCTCGGAAGAGCAGCTGCACATAAGCCCCATATCACGACAAGCAATAAAGCTCGGTGACTCAGGTGGTGTTTGGACCATCGCAACTGGTCAATGGAGCAGTGGAAATCGGTTCTGTGGAGTAATGAGACAAGGTTTACATAATTACTGTCCAATGGACGTGTATAGGTGTGGCGTCTACCCGGGGAACGGATTCTGCTGGAGTGTATAGTGCCAACTAGTAAATTCGGTGGTGGTGGAGTGATGGTGTGGGGCTGTTTCATGACCTTCAGCGTAGGACCGCTGGTGTTTGTCCGTGGTAGCATTAACACAGAGGCCTATTGTAACATTCTGGATAATAAAATGCTCCCAACACTATGGCGTTTTTACGGAATGGATTCGTGTTACTTCCAAGATGACAATTCCAGGTGCCATGTTTCAAGGGCTACTATGCAGTGGAACGCTGACAACAATGTTCGCCGATTGGACTGGCCCGCACACAGCCCCGACCACAACCCTATAGAACATCTTTGGGACGAATTGGATCGCCGGGTGAGGGCTCGTCAGGCGGGGCCAAAATCCATTGCTCAACTCATGGAATGGTTGCAAGAGGAATGGCGACGAATCCCCGTGGATGTCCTGGAAACACTCGTAGAGAGCATGCCAGACAGGGTGGCTGCTGTTATAGCCGCAATAGGTGGCCCTACGAGAATATAACGGGGTGACAACCACCGAGAAAATATTGTGGACAGGTGCCCAATTACTTTTTTGTCGATAGTGTATGCTTGATAAATTAATTAAACAATATGATAACGTGGGAATACTGTAACTTACGAACGACTCTTCTACAGAAGTTGTTCTTAACGCGTAATCAAAAACATCGACACGAATACACGTATTGTCGCAGTACAGTTGGCCAGCGTGATGAATTAATAATGCCTTTTAAAATATCGCCCTCCTCGAAATTTGTTGCTGGATCCGCCACTGCAAGTAGACTTACTGGTTCTTAGCTAGGAATTACACAGTTAATGCAGTGTGATGGTAACTGTTGTAAAATTTTGGTCCATATCCTGGACTGAACTAACGGCGGCCACTAAAAATATTAAGGCTCGTCTTCGCGCCCTTACAAGAAACTCTTTGTATTCGCGTCAATATTTCAGGTCCATACTAATAACTGACAATGAAAATTTACATTTTACGTCCTCTTTAAAGTTTTTGTGAGTAATTTTAACTGCGTGCTATGCTATTGTAAAAAGTCGAGAGCATATATATTTTTTCTTGATAAGTTCTCGACTGTTTACAAAACCAGATAACACGCAATAAAAAATTCAGCACAAAAATATTAAACAACTCTTAAAATGTACATATTCTCTAATCGTACATTGTCAGTAATTTCTAGGTACAACATTTTGACGTGAAAACGAATCATTTCTTCGAAAGAGGTTAAGCCGAGTATTAATAGGAGACGTTGAAATACGCTCGTTTCTACATCGTTGTCGTCTGGCACGCTGCCTATGTACAACGCCTCTGCTAGCAGAATTATCTCACACTCGTGCCGCCACACGAGGAAGTGATGAGACAGACAATTACTCCACGACCTAGATACACTTATATGCTGTTCACAGTAAAGTGAGCACTTTTCAATGCCCTGCTTAAGATCTATTTGTGTGCACGTTATGTATTCTTCCGACTTATGTAGCATTAACATTACCATGGACCTCATCACTTTATCCATGCGTCGGTGAAGTGAAACTGCGAAATTTTTAGGAAAGTAAATATCATACAAATATGCTTATTTTCTCACTTCGATGCATAAAAAAAAAACGAAACAAATAATTTAAGTTATCACAATTGGTTACCTAACACTTTTTATTCGACGTTAAGATATGGAACTATTTTCCGTCCATCGTTACCAATTTCACTGTGCAAATGTCACTCATGCGCCCATTAAAATATATGCGTTCAGGGCAGTGACTTTTTTCTAAGGGTCATTTCAAAAGTGCTCACTTTTTCGTGAACAGCCTTTATGCGCGCGCGCGCGTGTGTGTGTTAATAATCTGTCGTGACTGAGTGTTCGAAAGCGCACATACAGGAACGGCTTGCACTTATACTAGGCATGCAGCTAGCGTCGCAATAACGCGGTTATGCGAGAATACCATTGAGAAGTAGAGGAATTTGGCATTCAGTCTCACAATATTTATTTCGTGTAAGCATAGATTCTGATTGCTACCAACATTTTTTTTTAAATTTTTATTTATAATCTGATCCTTTACAAGTCAGCTAGCTTTGAGCGACCTTCTGAAAAGAGTGATATTCCCGCAAGTGTTTATCAGTGTAGTATTACCAGGTGTTAGATCAATCTTTCTTAGAATACAAATTTGCGTATCCACACAAGTAAGTGAAACAAATAGTTAATACACAACATATAATTTTATGAATCTACGGATGTCTGTGTGTACATACACACACATCAACACACACATACACATACCACAGGATGTTGCAATATTGCATGTCAATTCTTCGGGGAAACATTCCTCATATCGGGAGGAAATAAAATTTTATATGAACATAGGTCCGCAAACGATTCTTTTCTTCACTACAGCCCGTAATACATAATGTACAGTGTATGGCCCGTTATGTATTACGGGCAGTAGAGAAGAAATGAAGCGTTTGCGGACCTATGTTCATATAACCCTTCTTCATTCTCCAGATGTGAGGAATGTTTCCCCGAAGTACTGACATGCAATGTTGCAGCAACCTGTGTGTTTGTGTGTCACTAGGTGTGTGTTCGTGTGTGTAGGTGTGTGTATCACTGTGTGTGTGAGTGTTTTTGTGGTTGTGCGTAGGTGTGTGTGTAGGTCAGGATTGTGAGGGGTCGGTCTGGAAGGTCTCAGGGACTGACTCCCGCACTTGATATCTCAATGCTTGCACATGATTGGCCAGCTGCAATCACGCGAAGACTCGGTGTGATTGGCTGGTCGGTGAATGGCTGGTCGGTGTTCGCACAATGTATTAATGGTGTAATACGATTGGTTCAACGTCAATATGACGTCATGGATTCTGACATCGTATATTATTAGACTTCAAGTGAATGGACTGGGAATGTAATTGAGAAACTTTTGCATGTTTTCCGCAATACCTGGTGTATAATTTCAGTACGAAATATTAAAAAATGATTTACAATAAAAGTCCTTTTTAATTCGGATAATGAATACAGATTTACGAATTGACATACCCTTAGGACACCCGAATTTCGCGAAAAGATTTCACGACCGGTTGTATTTCATAACACTTTAGGCTTCCGAGCAACTCTGAGTCGAGCCGAAGATTGCCGAGCTCGTCCGAAACGAGCCAAAGAGTGCCAGCTGCCCTGTCAGTACAAGCCGCTGCAGCTACCATTAAAAATACACTGCACCAGACTCATCATATATACACTACTTACGTATTTTTCTAATTTGCCGATCTGCCATTTCAATGTAGGAGTTTATGGAATTAACTGATTAATATCTAAAACTGTGAAAGTTTAACGTAGAGTGACGGTAAACAAAATGACTAACAGCTGATCCAAGCATTTTCCAGGCATTACTTTTAGCTATCCTCGTGATGAAACTGCTGTTTTAAGGTAATTAATGGCAAATCACTACGTAAACCAAAACAAAAAATATCACTCTTATAATTTTTTCTCCCCAAGCCAGCAGAGTTGCAGTGATAAGGAAGCAGCTGTTTATCAATACAGGAATATACAACCAAATCAGTTCTCATATTTTTAATAGCTAGTGCAGCCACCTTGATTTGAATTTTCCATGGTTTCCCGAACTCACTCCAGGCAATTTCTGGGGTGACTCATTAAAAAAGGCAACGACCAATTCCTCCCTTGAATTCCATTTCATTATGTTCTTGGGGTACTATTCTCTAATGAACCTGTTGTCGACAAGATGTTAAGTTAAATAAATAAATCACAGGGTCGGTTATAAATTCTCATTTTGACGGCAATTAATTTGACATAAGCTTATAATTTAAATACTGATGATGAATTATGGGTATTTAGAATGAAGTGTGCTGTGTAGAACAGCGGATACTCTAGCCAGTACACCATCATGGCCTCTGCCACCTTACGAAGGGAGTTGCTGAGAGGTTTAGGTGGTTTGCAACAACCAAGGAGATGAAAGTCAATGGAGGTGAAATATGACGGATATGAAGCAGCGCTGAAACCAGGAAAACCTCGAGAAAACATGCCAACCAGCAGCATAATTAAGCACAATTCTTATATGTGAAAATCTGTGAGTAACTTCACAGGGAAACAAAACAAGTGGAAGGCAAGCATCCTACCACTACGACCACAGCGGTCCCCTTAGGAATGGAGGAGAAGCACTGTTTGGGCATATATTACAAAGTTGAATTAAAAAAAAAAGACTGTAACAATTAAAATAATTCTCTACCAGGTTATCATAGATCTAGCTTCTGAATGGGGCCTCGGTGGCGGCGTGGTAGGGAGACTACTCGCCTCCCACCTTGGCGAACTGGGTTTGACTTCCGGCGGGGTCGCTTCCGGATTTTCGCAAGTGGGAATCGCGCCGGACGATGCCGTTGGTCGGCGGGTTTTCTCGGGGATCTCCCGTTTACCCCGCCCCTTCATTCCGGCGCTGTTCCGTATTCACTTCAATCACCCTCATTGGCTCTCAAAACCTTAAGAGCCACCCAAATCTCTTCACTCACTCTCCCTCTGACAGTCATACGGGATACAAACGGACGCTTGAGTGGGACACGTTTAGGTAGCTGTCTACTGTTTAGTTCGTAAGATGCCGGGGACAGTGGTCCTATTCTGCGACTTTAAACTCTCGTATATTTATCGTTTAACAATATTTACGAAGCGAAATGGTGTTCTGTATCTCACTATGTCGCCATGATGGTCTTTCGAATGCCATGTGACTGTCTTCATATAAAGACTGGCCAACAAGGTGTTTTTATGAACGAACGAGGAAATGAAATCGCCAACGTATAGAGTTTAATTCTCGCAAACTCGTTCCACAGAAAACAAAACGTCTTTAAATGCCCCAAATATAAGAAAAATTTCAGTGTATTATTTATACGCAGCAGTAAACTGTGTCCGGAATACATTTAAGGAGTGGATTTAATAATTCGCTAGTGTAGTTACGTTAAAACGATAGTACCATGATATTCTCGCTTTAACATAACTACGAAATTACGGATTCAGGGACGGGGTGCTGCTATCGTTTGATGTTCGAAATGAACTATTTCCACGTGAAATCATATTTATTTTAGAAGTATTATTCGAAAATGTCTTTCAAAATAAATTTCACTTATAGTTGAGAATTCACTACAATAACAAATTGTGTGACACAAGGCACTCTTTAATTAGGGGAAAATATAATTTAACAAGCAGATCGTTGATTTCAGAACACAGCCCGCTGCGTTGTCAAACGTAGGCTACGCATTTATGCACAAAGGTATCAATAATGATATGGCTTACAGAATACCACATGAAGATGCTTACGAGTATCCATCGTTATAACCCCTTTTATCATCAAGACAATCACGTCGATTGTCTTCAAGCCAACTCAAGTTAGAGAATAGGACCATAGGTGGACAATGGGCGTTCACTTGTCGAAACGTTCCCCCTAAACGATAATTCTGTCGTAGATGTTCATTGATTTCGCACACTCTTCCAGCTTTCCCCTCGCCCTTCGGTTCCGGATAGAAAAATCACATTGTGGGTGTCGAATTTCAGTGCAAGATGTTCTGCGAGAAAGAGGAGCGGAGGAAGATCACGCAGCTCTCGAACGCCAGATAACATTGAGGCAAGTAGACGCTGGTGTCTGCGGTCTCCAAAGCGATCAGCCCGCAAACACGCGACAGCTCTTCAATCGTCTGGTCGAAGTTCGCGGCGCATCTTGTATCTGGACTTGCGACTTCATCCGTGCAACACGGTTGTCGCCCAAGAACTGTTCGAACACGATTGGCAAACTCTTGCGGAAATGTTCCACGTAATGCTGTTGTTTCATTCAGTGACGAAGCGCATTTCCACTTAAGAGTGGGATGGAGCTGCGCGTCCAAGGTCAAGAAGCGAGGGAGCGATACGGGCGACACTAACACGTACTTCTAGAGCATCATCGCTCCTACGTGCAAGGCGTGTAGTGTTTCCACCGTAACGCCGTACTGTGCACATTAGATCGGCAACAGTGGGGTTTTATTACACGCGATCAAACCCCACAGATTAAAAATCGCCCACT
This sequence comes from Dryococelus australis, assembly GCA_029891345.1. Lineage (NCBI taxonomy): Eukaryota > Metazoa > Arthropoda > Insecta > Phasmatodea > Phasmatidae > Dryococelus > Dryococelus australis. The sequence goes on along the minus strand of CM057000.1, from coordinate 120,311,231 downwards.
TTTTTTTTTCTTTTCTCTTGCCGCTTAAGGAAACTGCGTACACAAGCTTTAAAATGCGACATTTGACAATTTTCATGAATTTTTTTTCTCCAAGAATACACTAAATATGACAAAAGTAAAAAAATAGGGGCATAGATAATTGTTTTTTTATTTTATATTTTTATCTGACAAAAATTAGTATTCGTAGGACATTTATTTACTGAGATAAGCGAATTCACTCTAACAACTATCTGATGGAAAATGTTTCTGGCCATCCGACTCCTAACCGGTTGTGTGAATATACACAAAATTCGTTGCTGGAGCGAGCAGAACCCTCGGGAACTTCACGAAAATCCTCTACACTGTGATCCTGTTGCTGCTTCATGCGCAGTGGGAAGTATTGGGATCATTGGCACCTACTTTTTCGGATGGGGAGGTGTCACTGTTTCTGTCACCTCACCTCGGGTCGATGTGTTGTAATGACTCAGAATTTCACGGTGACAAGATTCAATTGAGTAGCAAAATCCAGAAAGTTTGGTTTCAACAAGACCATATCGCAAGACGATCGCCCGGAGTGCTGAGACAGCTGGTTTGCAAACCGATCGATTTCTTTACGTGGCGGCATGCCCTGGCCAACGAAATCGGCAGATCTCGCAACCTGTAATTATTTTTCTCTGGAGGTATCTCGAGGCGGAGACATCGACCGCAGACTCTGCGAGCCCATCGGAATGCAATACGTGAAGAAATCGCCCGTATTACTCTAGAAATATTGACGAAAGTAACGTTATCCTATCGAACTCGCCTTCAGCAGTGCATTTACCGCAAGGGACACAACTTGACACGTGTACCTACTTTTCAAAACCATTTAAACTGTAACTTTCAAGTATGTAGATTCGAATGTCCAGAATAATTTTCTTTAATTTGTAGCAATTTTTTTTATCAGAGCTTCAAATAAGGGAGGGTTTTTTTTGCCGCACCTGTACTTTTCGTCTATATTTATGTGAGGAATCACCAGACGACGGAGTTTGTCTGTGTGATTTTTGTGAATAGTCTCCATATATTTATGTGTATTCGTATGTACATGTATATACGTACACATAGTATAGCATTTACAAATACAAAAATTTCTACTGTCCACGACCGGATATGTACAAGTTGTTTTGGATGAAACTATAATCAGGAACTACTGATGCAATTAGACTTCCAATACATGGAAGATGAAACTCCAACTCCCGTATTTTCTGGTCTGCTCTTTCGGCTGCCGCATTTCACGGGTTTATCGAATCCTTAAGGCCAGAACCATTCCGACTACTTCAAGCACACCGCAGGCTAATAAAGTCGTTGGAGGTATCGATTTCACGACCTCGTATCACCGCCTGTTCTCGTGGGCGGAGAGAGATTTCTCTTCGCAAGGGTGCTGGGCACGTAATTACGAAGGACCCGTCCACGGTGAAGAGGAGGGGTGGGGTGAGGGGGATGGAGGCAAGGAAATGCGGTAACGTAGCAATAAAAGATAAGTGAATGGTGAGTGGTAGTTTGCTAGGGCAGTACTTAACACCGGCGCATCAAGTGCTAATGGCTCTATTCAAGGCCCTTCCCTACCTGGTGCTATAATCGCGTTGCAAAGTAATTGAAATACACGTTTTCCTTTCTACGAAACTATTAAGGCGCGTCCAAAAAATTGATATCTACGGAAAGAACACACGCTTCAGACGATGGCTGTTGAGTGTTTTCAAGACGTCAAGAAAATATGAAAAGTCATTAAAGAGCACTCCTGCTTAGCTGAAAACGGCTTTTTCGAAGCGCTGCTCAAAATATACGCATCAAATACATACAAAAGTACTCAAGACCTATGCTTTGAAAATCTTGCCGCAGACTTCCTCTCAATTAACTTGCAGGATCACCGCTGAAAGACCCGTAGGTACAAGCTGACACAATGAGAACACTGCATGCCAGTTCAGAGCTTTGCGCTTAATGTTGATCGCGCGCTTGAAGAGCGTGGCAAAGCCGCCCTTATCGATCCTGCGCTTCTCGGTCTCAAACGCCGAAGATAGCTCAAGTTAGACGGGCCCCTTATGGCTGCTGAAAAATCTTCCCTTGCTAGGTTTTAAGTTTCTCTGTAGTTTCCTGCTATTATATCAACGACAACTCAATAAAATGCCAAATAAATTAAAAAATGTATAATTCATAACAGCATTTTTTTCCATATAAATTAGAATTTAACTGAAAATAATCATTGGTTCAAGTTTAAAAGAGTTATTTGAAAACAAAGTTTAGTTCCAGTTGTGTTTCTTGAAGCCATGGGAGGGGAATGTTGAATTTATTTGTAATCCGAAACCAGGTTCACACGTAGTAAGGGTCTTAATTTTAATCGTTTCGACCTAAAATTTTACCTGAAAAGTTAAATTAGACATACGGCCTAACCACGTAGTAAAAATGCAAGAAAATTTTTCATGGCATTAAAATAACATGAACGACTATTTCGGGCAGTAGCCTAACATACTACTTTAGTGCAATTTTGAGATTTGCATGAATACATACATAAATTTAAGTTAGTATGATTCATTTCATTTGCTTTTAGACAGTAATTTTCCTCCACTGTCGTAATTTTTTTTTAAAACTATTATTTCACTTTACGATTTAAAGTTATTTCATATACAAAAATGTAGAAAATAATTTTAACTTTTTGAACGTCTTTAAAAAAAATGGGGCAAGATGGCTACGAAACGCAACAAACTTTCCACTGTTTTTATTCGAAGTAATAGTTATCGTACTCTTGCTTTCGATGCCGCACACATGTTTTTTTTTTTTTCAAGTGAATGAAAACAACCTACAATGTTTGATGCGTTCGGTATACACGCCAACACGTACACAACACACACACACACACACACACACACACACACACCTACATGTGTGTTGGTGCGTGTGTGTGTGTGTGTTAAATCGCTAATACAGGAATATTGAACAATTCACTGAACGAATACACAGTATTCTCAAAACATGAAAAAATACCTGACTCCATAGCTGCAGGAGGTAGTACTAAACTATTCCAATAACAACATTACTATAGTCCATTCAAAGCTTGATCCAACTTTTCTGAAGTCCTGCTAATTTTCTACTTCGAGGATATTCCTCCATCTCTTGCAAACTAAGCTTAACCGAGTGTAGAAAATTACACCGAAGGGACAACGCACCGCATTCGTGTGCACTCAGTTTAGTAATATTTTGTAAGAACTATTGATTACTAGGCATTACCAATACACCTATTTGATCCCTGTTATTATTCATATTAATCATAAATGAAACATTGTTTACAGGCAAAATATAAGAGAACATTCTCTTTAACCGAAAATAAGATACTTGTATGTTAACACAAGCGCCTGTGACGCGCAACATATAGGTATAGGAAACAACCTAATACGACATATATGGGGAGAATTTTCAGAGATTTGATTAAGAAAGTGTGAAAACCGCGAACGCATTGATGGGACTACGCAAAGACATAAAGAGAGAGCCACGATTATCAATCGGAAATATTAAAGGTCGGGTTAAGGAAAACTCGAAGAACAGCTAATAGTTCGCTGGCACGAAACCTTGGGAACGGCGTTACAGCAGGCACTAGAAAAATTGTAATTAATATATCATTTTTTTCACTAGCTAAACAAGCGTCTGGGAATAATTTAAATGTAAACGAGATGAAGTTCCCAGATTCTCTTCCGAGGCTCAGATGGTTAGACGACAAGGACGCTTGGAAATGCCAATTTTCGAGACCAGTCGCGCATTAGAAAACTGTCTTTTGAAGAGAATTCGGGCCGTTGACTTCCATCGCAGAGTTGAATTGGACGACGCTTTTCTGCTGGGAGAATTTTGGTTCGGATCCCGGGCAAGGCGAGTGTGCCACTTTTAAACGTCAGCTCAGAATGGCTTAGAAAAGCCCAACGGCATAACGGACCAGTGTATTAGGCCCTCTCGCAGAAGTAAGTATTCCGACGGTATTCGGTCTGCGCTAACTGATCATTTTCAGCAATCCAAGCTGTACGTTTATGTCCGCTGAAAAGTGTCTGCTGCTACCCACGTGGTCAGAGAAATATGAAATTAAACAGTAATACTTAAATAGTTAAAAATAAAAACTTCGAAAGTTGGTACCACATATTGTCCTTCAGTAAAACACCTATGTCAAAGAAAACAATACTGCCAAATTTCGTAATTATGGAGAGCACGTTTCTCTCACCTACAGAATAAGAGACCAAATATTTAAGGTTAAAAACGCAAGTTGAATGAAAACACCGGCCATAAATTGCTGCACTGCTAGCTTGAAACGTGTCACGTGTTAACATAGCGTGGATACTCAATAAATTGGACCTTTCAAGAACCAATTAAACCTTCTTGTCGTTTATAGCTGTTGTACATGGCTATTTTTAATGGTTGTACGAAGCTTTCATTCCAAGATAATGACCGACAAACGATGAGTGTAGTAGTGGAGCAATACGTTTGTCATTGGACTATGCTTAATTTGACACGCCCCCGGTAAATCTGCACCAGAAAATTAACACTTTATAATCATGTGCCCCAATCACGAGCAGTTCACTTAGAAAGAGAGTGATGTCACCTCTGGGCAGCATCCAATGGAGAAACGACGCGGGCTCGAGTATATACAGTACTGTGCATTTTAGCTTGATGCCAAAAATAACGCGAATTTTGTAGGTCCCGAAGTATACCACAAGAAATAAAAAGTGTATATACTTATATATTTTAATATCAAACTATTTCTAAAGAAGCCATCTTACCCAGAAAGTCAACTGTTCAACAACTTAACCTCAGAATCTGCTACAAAAACGTTTTAAAAAAAAAAATAAAAAATAACAGTCAAATTAGCGTAAAATGCTGGAGCAATGTATTTTTTTTACTCTGAAGAATATTTAATCACATAGTTCTGAGTTTGTAAATACAATAGAAGGATTAAAAAAAAACTTCGTTTCAGTGTTTTCCATTTCCGATTTCTTAAACTTGTACGTTGTGTTTGTGGACCTGGCGTATGAACACTTTTACTTTACAAGAAATTGATAAGAAGAATTGAATATTTCAGAACGGCAGTTTGTTTCACGTTTAACGTGACATGTCAGATATTTTTATAAAGGCTGTTCACGATAAAGTGAGCACTTTTGAAATCAAACTTACAAAAAAAATCATTGCTTCTACCTGCACGTGTTTTAACGGACGCACTGAGTGACATGCGCCCAGTAAAGTTGGCAAGGATGTAGGGAAAGTAGTTCCATATCATAATGTCGAACAAAAACTGTTACGTAACCATTTGTGATAACTTAAATTATTACTTCCGCTTTCTGTTTTTTTTTTAATGCATTTAAGTTTAAAATTTAGCAGATTTTAAATATTTACTTTTCCAGTAATATCACAGTTTCACTTGACCGACGGATGAATAAAGTGATGAGGCCCATGGCAATGTTGATTTTACATAAGGTGTAAGATTACACAACGTGCATACAAGTAGATCTTAAGCAGGGCTTTCAAAAGTGCTCATTTAACCGTGAGCTGCCTATATATAAATGTACTGATGTGGGCTGTTCACGATAACGTGTGAACTTTCTAAAGCCCTCTCATTTGTAATACCAGCCAATAAATACATTTTATTTTAGCTTTAGACGTAACTTCCGAGTGCGGTGGAATATACATACTGTGTTTATTATTTACGTTGCAAAATTTATTTAAATAGGTTGTCACGGCTGAAAGTAAAAAGTAACTAGGGCCTCAAAAGAGTTTAAGTTACCGTGAACAGCCTGTAATTAATGCAATGGACGCAATAAAATAACGTAACATTTAAAAGTAAAATTCAAACTTAATAAAGAAAACCATGCATTTCGAATCTGTATTTCGACTCTATGACTGACGGCGCGACTTTTCAAATCTATCGGAAGATACATTTCCCTACTGCTGTGAAGAACGAGCAGAGCTTGGAAACTCGTGAGCTGCCGCGAACAGAGAGAGGGGAGTGTTAGGACAGTTATTCGCCTGTCCTTCCTAATCTTTCCTCACCGCTGGCAACATTTTACTGCGCGGTCGTTGTGGAACATTACGAGGGGCTTAACTCAGCGACCTCGGAGACCCTCCTGCTACCCGACCACGGAGAAATGTTTGCTTGGTCCTGACGTACCTCCACCAGACAAGCAGCAACTGGCATTCCGTACTCCTTACGTGTCTTGTTTACACCCCAGGGAGGAGGGGAAGGGGGGGGGGGATACCGCCTCTCTGACATTCAAACTTCCCGGTTTGAGTCTTTTGAGATATTCTTCTCTGCCGGTTCGCGAGACTCCCACCTCGTTATGGCGCACTATATTTTGTTTCTGTTCGGAAACTCGAGTAAGTTTTTCAATGTTATATGCACCACTATGAGCTAGAAAAGTCTTCCAACATATTACATCACGAGGGTCAATGTCACCAATTTCCTTAGGCGCAGGATCCTTTTGAGTATGCGACTTCCTAAGGGAACACATTTCCAACTCACCCCTACCTGCTTTCGCGGTTATCCCATAAACATAAAGGCGAACAATACTTCTGGTAGTTACTCAACCACGAACGGAGCCATATATAAACTGAAGCAAAAACGTCCACTAATGTATATTAAACATTTATACAACTATCTGTGGAATTTTTGTAACAATACTCATGGCTGGTAAGGAGATGTTCATGTCCGATGCTTATTTGCTTGGTCCAGGCGCAGGAACATAGCAGGGGTGTGCAAAGGGCGAACCTGGCACACCCATCGTTTATGCGGAAAGAATACAACGGAGTAAGATCTTCCAGTCCTACACAAATCAACACGTAACTTAAAGTGATGGCACTTTAGTTTCACAGCATGATAACATCGAGTATTTCGCATCCCTTTACTACCTGAATGCGTCCTTTTATTGGTAATTACTAATAAAAGTTTATAGTTCAGAAATATAAAAGGAACTGAATAATACGAAAGTGCAAAAAGGCACCCCTCTTAAATTTACTATCCGTAAACCTGCCGCATTCAAAACTAAACACGACTGAATTAATTAAGTTCGGCATAAATAGGTTCTGCAGATAGGTCCTCTTTTTAAAAAGAATCGTCAAAAAAATAGCAAATTAGTGACGGAGTTTATTTTCATAGTCAAAATAGAAACTCGTGAGTAGTGTTTTTATTTTTGAACGTCGAGAGTGTATAATTTTAACGGAGAGGTGGATCCGAAGATGGCGTGATGAAGGAATGCAGGTATGGGGCAATGGCAGAAAACATGACTAATATAAATTCGCTGGCCAATAGCAAAGTCCACCATGTTTCACACACACGAAAGTCTGGATCTGGCTCCACCAGGACTGGAGCTCGGTTCTCTGTTGTTACGGTTTGTTATGATTATATTTGCAACCTATACATTTCGTATATTAGATTGCGAGTTAGTTAATCACAACTCACAAGATACAGAGTATAAAATTGTTATATTTATATTCTTACATCCGACTTAAAACATTTAAATATAATTGCATTCACCATAACGCGCGGAGGAATATTACGTTAGATTAGTGCCACATAATTATATATTATAAATGTTCATATCTGCACGCTCACCTTCTGTTGAATCGTCACCGTAAGCTGGTCAACAACACGGAATCTGCGATCGAGCACGATGACGCTGCATCCAGGGCAGCATCTTCTCGTCTCAGTGGCTCGCTGGAGACAGGCAGCTTTTTCGGGCGTGATATGCTTTTATTAACGATTCTGTATTACATTATTATCCTGGTTTACGTTCCGCCTCATGGCGAAACTGCCGAGAGCTTGTTTTGTTCCCGTAGGCCCGTGTTGATGTGTCCTCGCGGCTAGCGATTGTTTACAATTGTCCTGAATGCAGACGGTGCGTTTAGCAAGTATGTTGCTTTAAAGGCAGGTTCACGTTAGTGACCACCGTGACACTGTGAATGGAAAAGGGGGGGAGGGGGTTGAACCAGCCAACTGGCCACCATGGCTCCCAAACACGCGGGAATCAAGCCTGGTTCACATGAGACAACCCATAGGCTATCATAAACCGTCCTAGTTTTTCGCACGGGTGACGCGAGACTTCCCCGGTATTTCCTAGAGCACTAGTGTTTCACGTGTTTATACCAATAAATGAATGGATTATCAAAGTACGTATATTGGTGTAACAGCAAACTATGGTTAAATGTGGATATTCATACATAATTATAGGAGTAAAAAGTGTTACTTTTACTCAGAACACCATAAAACAAATGCAGTTTGCAAATTAACCGACAGGTAGCACTAATCTATAATTTTCGAAATTATTAAATTGTAGACATAATTAACGTAGACATAAATCATCGCAGTGTTTTGTGTGTTGTCTACCACTCACTTAAAAAAAATAAATTTAAATAGCATATTTCAGATGATCTGGGTTCGATGCCCTGTTCAGTAATTCTTATTATAGATTTACTTTGATTTTCTTAAATCATTCCAACTTGCTTCCTTCCCAGATCCTAAATTTCAGAGCGAACAATTCCGTCCTTAATGATACTGCTGTTGATGAAACATTAAGCCATAACCAGGTTATATTGGGGTATCACGCATAACGAAGGGACAATATACCCTTGCGGTGTATTGTGGTTGTAATTTAGTATGTTTCCTGTTTTCAGAGAATTCCACAATTGTGTCTTTCTTGGCCAAGATGTACGTTAACAAGTTTCGTAGAGGTGGAAGTTCCTGTTTTCCAAGGAAGATGTTTCGTAATATACATGTCGTTGAAAAGGATGTTAACAAAGATGATACAGAGTTGATTGTACGAGATGTGGACATTGAAGAAAGTTATATATTATTGTCATTGTTATTTAGATTTGCACTACAAGAAATTACTGCAAAAGCTGGCTCTGATTTCTTAGAGTTCTGTTTCTTCAGACGAGCAAATAATTCTAAAGACCCAAGACCAAAATACATTAATGTAATAGATTCTCGAGATATAATTTGTTGGAAAACATTCCCAGTTAACGAAGGTGTTAGTAGTAGTACTGCCATTATAAGTTCATTTGGAAATCCTGTTATGTATTCAAGAAAGAAAATCAAATTTAATGTTGGGGATCAAATTTATATGTATAGAAAGTCAACAGGTACTTGTGGTAATATGGGAATATTAGGTTAGCACCACCTATTGTATTACACACTGAATGTGATCTCCTTCAAGTCTGATAAAACACTGGCCAGTGGTTGTGAAGACATGTCTGTATATATTCTCTTATCAGAGTTGCAGTGTTGCAGAGTACAGAGTACATAGTTAAAGCGATAAGCTGTCAACACAATTATCTCATATGAGATTATCAAAGTTAATATGCTACAAAGTCTAAGTATTTGAGAACGACATTCAATATACGGCTGAAATGGCCAATTTGGAAATATTTCCGCGGCAGTGGCCCGTATAACTAGGGCTACTGCCATGGTCCTTCAAGAAGTATTATTTAATGAAACTTTCTGTATATGGTAAAACCCTTTAATATACATTATATCTCATATGATCGCATACATATATAATAACATAACAAATACATATCAAAGATTATAAACCAATTCTACATAACACTTGGGGTAGCCTGCCAGCCAATTTGTCCTCAATTCCCAAACAAATCCATGCTAACGTAACGAGAACAGGCCTTCTAAAAGGCCACATGATTAAGTAAACATAACAATTGTTTAACGAATGCGATGAAAAACCATATATAAAAACCGCGATAGAAACTGGAGATGTTTGCGGCTATTGGTAGCCTGGTTACCTTGATTTTCAGGCTGGAGCCACATATTGCTGGTTTCACGAACCGACATGTTGTCGTACTTTGCATATTCATTGGTTTCTCGAACTAGACTGAAGACCAGGAGATGAGGAGGCGTCAATATGGTGAAACTCGAATGACCTTGTCTGTGATTGTCCACATGGCCAAGGAGAAAAGAGGGAACTATTAATTGACTACTGTTACAGCCAACCACTCTCAGTCTCTTCTGATTGGCTAGAACCATGGCCAAACACGATCTTACTCATGTTGACTTAGGTTTAGGCAGATCTTTTTTCCAGATTCACGAAAAGTGTTTCCAAGGTTTTATTTAGCATGCGCCAATCTTTGCTATTTCCAGGATGTTTCATGGTTTCTACAGCTATTATGCCTTCTTTACTTGGGAATATAGGCATATTCAACCTTGCGAATGTCTGTCCGGGAAGTATGCCCCCTTCCCCCCAAATAACATTTCAATCTATGAGCAGAGCAATACAGTTTTGTTGGAATATGATGTCACCATTTACTATAACGACATTATAAGGACGTAACTTTTATAAGAGAAAATAATCCGTATTTATAAAATAATTTATAGATATTGGTATACAAGCGTATATTTATCGCTACGTGTGTTTAATGTTCATGATATTACAACGTGCAGCAATTACGACTTTTGTTCAGTAATTAATTTAGTTGCAATAAATATTTGGATACCAAAATAATAGCCTGCATTACTTAATTTCATTTGCTCTCTGATAATATGCGTCTTTCTTTAACGATCACCACACTCAAGATTGGCTATCATTCAGACATATACAATTTTTACACGATCAGCATATTAGCTTGATTTATAATATGATCCTCACCCTACTTTCCGAACGAACCATATATTTCAAGATCGAACCTGATGATCACACATGCTGACCATGTTCATGTACACATCATGTGAATTACACTAAAAATCAGTCATAATCCCGTGAAATACTGTTTTTACCTGATCAACAGAGATCGTTTGATTCACTGTGTCGTTATCCTATCTTTCCTTCGGAAAGTAGGCTTATGAAAACATTTCCCTGTCTGTGTGAATGTTTTTGTCTCCCTATAAACATTTAAACCCATGAACCGCATTTCACCAAACTCTGCACACATATGGTACTTAGTAAGGACATCTGACTTAGAAATTTTTCCATTACACAGTGTTCTTATTTTCAAAATTGGTGTCATTTTAGTATTTAGGGAACCATTTCATATGTTGAGAACCATTAAAAAAATTAAAACGAATTTCATATTTTAACAAATAGGTATATACATTATTGATTTTGAAAGGAATACCTTTATTAATCCGCCATTTTGTAAGATAGCACGGCATGAAAAATTAAAGCTTTTACATCATATTTCGGAAACTATTCAAATGTTCTCGCTAAATTTCGCAGGTAACTATAAGTTTGCTAAGCCACGTTAACATATGCGACTAAAATGGATAAGGCACTTGCATTGAACATGGCGGCGGTAAAAATATTTACGGTTATTACCAAACTGTTTGACCAATTATGACCAAACTTTGTAAACTGAAATTGTCAACAAGTATCAAATAGTTTACCATATGACTTATTTTGTTCACCATATTGTAAAGTAATGCTACATGAAAAGTAAAATGTTTGTGTCATATCTCGGTTCACATTCAACCAATTCCTACCAAATATGGCAAACAAATAAATACTATGATACACTATGTAAACTGATATATTTTAAGTGGGTGGAACTTTTATTTTAAAAATGGCGACCATATAAAAATATTTGGTATTATTATCTAAAAAACCATGTAACCAAGTTCGACCAAATTTTGTTTCCTGGCAGTAGCTTAAATTACAATAATACAATGTCTACACATATCCTGTAATGACCACTTTTTCTGTTAGTCCTAATTTTATATGATATCTCGGGAAACAATCCATTCCTATAAAATTTGGCGAACAATTATTAGGCAACTACGTCAGGTCATGGAAACTGATGTGTTTTAAGACAGGCACGTATTTTCAAAAATGATGGCAATGCAGATATTTTATTTTAACACACAAATTACTTTTGCCTCAGTCGCAGATCAAGTTTACCAGCATACATGTGTGAGGAAAGTAAGGAAGTTAAATATGTTGGTAACTTCTTCCTGAACTAAGAATTGACACATTCTTGTCGAATGATACATATTTTTAGCATACTTTCCGAACGAAAGTATCTGACTTTTATAGGTTTCGCCCATACCAAATTATTGTCAAAATGGCGGTTCATTTTGACATTTAGGTCGTTGTGTCTTATCTTTGGAACCATTACTCTATTTGAACCAATGGTATGTTGGCAAAACGTCATGTAAAAATTGTGATTAGAGAGGTATTTTGTTATTGGCCCACCATTTTGAAAGACAGTCCTACATGAAGAAATTAAGCTTTTACGCCATATATTTAAAACTACTCAAGCATTTCCTACCAAATTTGGCATGCAAGTAATACTATGGTAGGACATGTTAAATTGCCATATATGAATAGACAAGGCACTTTTTTTTTTAAATTGTAAGTAATATAAAAGCCTATGTTAATTTGTTATACATACCAAACCGCTGACCAAGTTCGATCAAACTTGGAATGCTGCAATAATATTATTACAGACATCAAATATGCCAATAAATATAATTTTATTCTCAGCAATTTTGTAGGATAACATTGCATTAAGAAAAAAATTATACTATACAAAATTTGACAGACAAGTAATAATACGGCAGGGCCATGTAAATTGGTATTTTTTAGTAAGTCAGGCACTTATTTTTAAAATGTTGGCAATATAAACATTTTAGCCTAGTATAACGAAACAATATCACCAATTTCAATATAACTTTGTATGCTCGAAATGTCTATTACAACAAAGAAATTTCAACTATAAAATGTGTCTTTACATAGCTTCTTCTCATCCGCCTTTTCGTAAGATAGTAGGAGATGAAAACATTTTTTTTTATGTCACATCTTTGGGACTAGTGAACCGATTCCCACTAACTATTACAAACAAGTAGCACTACCAGAGGGCATGTAGATTTACATGATTTAAGTTACCCTGTCACTTATTTTCAAAATGATGGCCCTGTCAATAATTCAAGCAAGTAAATCAACCCTATGATTCAAAACATTAGACTGATTACCTCCGAAATTGATGCTCCGAATACAGCCTCCATGATCCAGTTGGTTGCATGCCAAATTATGGTACAAGGAGTTTTGGGTTCGAGTCCCGTGTAAGGCACGTGTGTATTTGTTACTGCTCGCTACTGTTTTATATGTTTATGGTTTATCTATACAGAGGAAAGTAAGCTCATTGTTTATAGTGATAATAATTATTTTTTTTAGATTTTCAAACATCAGTTTGTACATGGATATTATTATTTCACTTACAACAGCAGCATTAGAGTGAGTAGTGATGAAAGTCTTCGTTTTTGCACAGATTCATAAAAACAGCTGACGTAGTGCCAATTACAATTCCGGGATCTACACCAATTCTAAGGGCTGCTGAAGGCTTTCTGGTTACTCCTTACCTGAAAACTTGTGGGTTTTGTTGTACAGTTTATGTTTACAACGTATGTTCGTAGCTGCATTTGGCAATATTACAATAAATGCGAAAATATTAGGAGCCATGTTTGTGTAAGGTCAGTTCGAGATACTTCGTTAATAATTTATTCGGTTTCTAGTATGTTAGAAAACCCTAAAAATAAATTGTAACCAAAAGCAAAATTTGCTAAATTTTCCGGTAACATATCACAAAAATATTTAGTAACTTCTTTCCCGGGATTTTGTCTGTAAACGTAGGAATAACCTTTTACTGTTCCTGCAGTTAAGTCTTAAGCAGTAAAGTTAAGTTGGAATAGTTTACACAGTGAATAAAATGTTCTACAATAATATTTTCGAATAACGAATATTGCAATGGAAAATCTATTGGATATCATTCTTTAGGGTTGCTTGTTACTACATGCTTAATAATTTATTGGAGTTGGCGACAGCGCATATGAAGATGCGATATGTGGCTAAACGTGATCCATGGAATCTTTACGGCAGGTAGTGTCAAAATAATTAATTTCTGTGCTAAACGCGGCAATGGGTTATGTGATGCCGATAATACTGGTTTGGCAGCCGTATTTTAATTGTTTAAATACTCACCGCCAATTTTTTTTTTCTGTGTTAAAAAAGATTGGCCGGGGGGGGGGGGGCTGGATGTCATTGACGGCGTAGAGGAGGCAGGTTTCACCACAACTGATGAAATTAGAAAGTTTTTTTAAAGCATGTAGCATAGAATAAAATTAATAAGAAGTAATAACCCGTACCGAGAGACTCACTTTATGGCACCTTACTGACGAACGCGCTTTTGAAGTTTAATTCGTAGGTTAGCATTTTTCCTCAAGGGTGACATGCGAATATGGCCCTAAGTTGAGCGGCGGCGAAATGCAACAGCGGGGGAGATCTCAGAAAACCCACGGGACCAACAGCAATGTACGCCACGTTTCTCAAACGTAAAGGGGCCACGGTGGTGTAGTGGTTAGACTACTCGCTCCCACCGGCGGGGGTCGCTCTCGGATTTCCGCGTGGGGAAATCGTGTCGGGGACGATACCGCTGTGGTCGGCGGGTTTTCCAAGGGATCCTTCGTTTCCGCCGCTCTTGCATTCCGGCACTGATCCATGCTCACCTCACCTCACCGTCATCGGCTCTCAAGACCTCGGTGCTAAGAGCCGCCCAAATCTCTTCACTCACTCACTCATTCGCGCAAATGCAAAGATCCTGGGATGGCGTACTGAGAAAACACCTTTGCTATGATCAAGAACATTCACTGACGATTACAAAATACTCATACCAATGTAGAGATCATCAAAATAATTTATGGCACGAAACAAAATCATATTGCCATAGCAATGCTAGATGGCAAACACAAAATCACTTCGGTGGTAACCAGTGTTGATGGGCAATAACGTGCTCATCAGTCGAAACAAAAGTTTGCGATACCAGCAGTCGGCGGAGTTCGCAGGAGTGTTTCACAAGTTGTGTGGGCTTTAGAGAATGAGCTAGCTGCTCCCCAAGCGCATTCCGCACAATCCAACAAGCGGCACAAGCGCCAAGGTCTGAACACGCCGTGCGAGGGAAAGTTTGTTTTCTGGGATCATTTACGTGTAACATTTACTCCTTTGGAATAAAGAGGTCATGCCACTGATCTCCCATTTATTGTCCTTCGTGACAACAGCGACACCACCTAACACATTAAGTGATAAAACACATAATATGGCGTCGTGGCCAGACCAGAAGATAGCCGCTTTCAATACGCAAGTGTGCATGCGTATAATATAGCGGATGTTATTTTGCAGTCGCAGAAAAATAAATATTTTATTCTGGACGACACGAATGCTATTGCTACCAATGAAATATCTGGTATCAGCCAAAAAATTATATTAAAAAAAATATTCACTTAATAGCTTTAGTACCTGCCAATCTACGCGTTGTTGGGAAACGCAATCTATTTTTTTTTTAACAACAACAAAAGTTAACCTTGTAAAGCATAAACCAAATCGTTTTTGTAAATACCAACCAATATTTTCTTTGAACGCAACACCGGGAAATGGAATTGGGCTCTACGTGACGGGTTGAGTTGAGTTGAGAGAATCGGACGGCCCTTAACAAGGCCTTGAGAGCCGATGAAGGTGAAATGAGTAGAGAATGCAGCAGTGCCGAAATGAAAGGGGGGGGGGGGGGGTTATCCTCGATAAAACGCGCCCACCAGCTGCATTGTCCGGCATGATTCCCACCTGCGAAATTCCGGGAGTGGCCCGGCCGGTTCGCCTTGGCGGGAGGCGAGCAGTCTAACCGTCCAGCCACCGCGGCCCCAGCTGTGGTCTAACGAACCACTGCTTCGGCTCATTAACTGAGTGAGGGACCGGAAGTCGAGGACTGATCATCGCAGCACCGACTTCCGGCAAGCTGCCGGTCCATATTAACGTCAAGGACGTAGTGAACAAGCCGCTGGCGAAGGTCGAGTGACGACCCCATCCCATCCCATGAAAGGCTTGTTGACGGTTTCTGCAACTCCTGCCTTCCTTCTGTGGGAAGTGGAATTTCTGGAAACGATTCATCTTCAGAGACCCGGAGATATCGTCTGCGATTACGCATAGCCAAGGTGTCGTTCCCGTTTCTCGGCGAACATTTGCATATATAAAATTCCGCTTTGGAAACTTTCGGAAAAGCAAAAATATCTTTCCTCTTAAAAAATTCTTTAAAATCACTTAACTTTTTAAAACTTTAACCATAGCAACACGAAGTAGTGTATGCTATCTAAATACAGTGGTCGCAACGTGATGAAATTTTGTTCCAAAATGATGAGCACATACGAATTCATTCCGAACTGAATAATTCAATACCTGTGTCCAGTGCACCCACGAACTGCCCATCACTGCAGCAACTCTGTGATGATGGTCAAACGAGTACTGCATTACTTCTGTAAAGTGGCGGCATCCTTGCGATCTACAGTGTTCCTCAAACAAAAACGTACTGGTCTTGAGTTTGTATTTCCTCATGCGAGAGAGAAATATAATAAATATCGAGTTATCCTTTATTAAGGTTACACATGCAACAAAAATGAAAAAAAAAAAACCGTGGAATTAAACACACATGTTAATTATATGCCATACGTCCTGATAAGGTTGTAGGATGGCACAATGATTGGTTGAAGACAGGTCATCTTAAAAAGAAGCAGATGTACATGTGGAGGCCCCTCTAGGGTGGCCAAGACCACTTTTTGCAACCGTATTCCACGTGGAGCTATAATAATTTACTCAGATGTTGGTAAATTTGTATTCCAATATTTAGATGACCGTTTTTATGATGCAATGGTTTTTGAGGACTATAAGCACGAGTACAATTGCGATAGTTTTATAAAACGTTTTTGCGAAGGAATGTCTGTGCGACTCCCAGTAAAAGGTGCGGGTTGGGAAAGTTTATTTCAGGGGGTTGAGGGGGGGGGGGGGCTATTTGGTGTGTATACAATGGCCCATCACCGAACAGAGATTGGTTTCTTAATCGAGTGTGACTGTAGTTGAGGCCACACGTCCCTAATGGGTATGAGAAAGGAGACGTGCTGTAAAAGTGGAGAAGTTTGACGAACTAGAAAGCATTAGTATTTCTTCTGAAAGTTCCAGTTCTTCTATTTCTACGATGGCCGGGACATTGTCCCTTGTAGAAAGTGAGACTGGGAAATACTGTACGAGCTTAAAAACTGAGTTTGGAGCCCTGAAAAAAGGAAGGTGTTAGCGTATGATACAATTTGTAGGTAGTACATTACGGTTAGTTGCAAGTGGCGTAAATATTCTTGCTGTCAAAAAAGTCTAGAGTCGGAGAATCAGTGTACATCAACAATAAACTCTTTTACTTATGACGTTCATTAGATTAATATGACAGTGCTCGCCTTCTTTGAATTCCTTTGTCTAACCAGAGAAGAAGGCTGACCTCAAATATAACACGTTATTTTCGTCTTTTATACTGGAGAAATGTGCTAATTCGCAGTTCCTTTAAACATCAGTGTAATTGTTAAGAAAAAGAAAATTATTTCCCTTGTCGACAAGAGTTTTTATTTCAAGAAAATTAAAGGATAGTTGTTTGAGGCAAACGTAATGATTGATTCAATTATTAATATACTATATACGATAGTATTAGCATAATTGGTTTGAATTCAGAATTCGTTGTTGATAAAACGAATATTAGTCACTTTAACTGCATATTGATTTCGTTCACTGGAAAAAGATAGTGTTGTATGTAATTTATCACATTTTTTTTTCGTGAACTACATATTTTGCAAACCTCTGAAATTGTATGATTGTAGTTTTTTTATACTAATAGCAATTAAACTCAACCGCGTTTAGCAAAGTACATAAGGATTGTTTCAGCATCCACACTTCAGTTGTGGATGATTTAGGTTGTCTATTCCGAAAATTTTACATAAAGTGATAAATAAAGATGTAGGCGCAATGGAGTGCAGCGTTCTGGAGAAAAGGGAGTACTTCGATGAAATTTACCGACCATTGACTACTTCCACAACATTTACCACGCAAGATAGTCTAAACTGGCGTCCGACAGAGATCGTCTCATTTGACCATAGTAGACCGGCGTCCTAAGCCACTGAGTCTCTGGGGAAACAAAAAATGCACAGTTGATTTTCTGGACAATCTGGGTGAATTCGTGAATTACAAAGTTTTAATTCGAGCAGAATTCACAGGAACGATGCAATACATATACTATTATACTTCGAAAATAATTAATACTACGTACTTCGAGAAAAATAAGAATACCTATCGACTGCGAAGAAAGACATTTTTTTTTGAAAGAGCCGTAATATTCAAATGTAAGCAACTCTAGTTCTGGAGCGGGAAGTCCAAAGGTGAAGCAGACGAATGGCGACGAAAATTCAAAGTACTGTGACTGCCTACTTACAAAGTACGGCGTATAAGCGACCGAAATGCGGGTCAGTATGGCGGACGGGCTTTTTGCATAAAACTTCTTGTTGTTGATGGGTACAGCAGAACATTCGTATACGGTCGACTGCGCACGAGGTCGTTATGCTTCTGCACCGAGCAACAATAACGAGCAGTTTGCATAAACAGCACTTTGCAGGCGCAATTTGCAAACAAATAACTGCAGTGCCTCAGAGCTCGAAGATGTGATTTGGAATGGAGTTTTCTTGCGATATAGGGTCGCTTGCAATGTCCCAGCATCAGTGAGGCAGGTGGAAGACTCAATTATTCGACATACTCAGGAAAACCCCGAGAAAACTTTGATGCGGTAACAGTGTTCAAACTTTGATGGTGCCTAGGGACTCAGTACAATCTGGTTGTTGTTATCTGTTAGGCCTAAATATTCTAAAAATTATCAGATGATCTTCGTTGGAACGAAGCGTAGTTGATTGTTCCTTAGTATCGATAGTTCATAAGGATTCCAACATAATCACCATCTGACGACCGAAGCTATAGTAAACCTCTTCGTGTTCAAGTTCTTTAGTCTCAAAACCCTCCTCTTCGCACAGAAGGATATTTTTCTTCTGCTATATACTGCACATGATTTTACAGTGACGTATTAATTATTCACCTATTTATGTGAGTAAAGTTATAGTGATAAATATATGTAAAACAATCATGACTGTATTATAATATTCACAATGTAGAAGGGTTGCTTGATACAAATTAAATACGTATATTTTAGATTATATGTAAACAAATAGAATATATATATATAAGTTCATGGCCAGAAAATGTTTATGGTGACTTTTAATCGGACTGCCCACCTGCATTTTTTCTCGTTTCTTTGGTTTGGAAGCGCGGGAGCTGTAAGGGTTACTCTGCAGTGTTCTCGTAGTGCTGCGTGTACCTATGAGAATTTCAGTGCTGAACATATCATTTTATTGATGAGAAGCCTGTAGCAAAGATCAATACAGACTTCTATCGTAGTTCGGCTCATGTCCGGCTAGTATGTTTTAAGATGCGTTAGTCTGAAAAAGCCGTTTGTAACTATATTGGAGGGCTCGAAAATAATATTTACAGCAGGCGTGGAAACTTTAAAGTACCATTCCGTCCTCGTCTGGTGTGTGATGCCTTTTCGTAGGTAAACATACTGGGGGCATGTTTGATAGTTTAGTCAGAAATTAGGATTTGTAACACTCTGCAAATCAGTTCAATTTCCAGGCAGGCCTAACCCTGAAAAGTGTCGGATACCAAAAATCAATAATTTTTTATCTGTACTAACATTGTCTAAATTTTATCCCTCGCGTGTGATGATATTTTCCTCAAATAAAAAAAAATTACAATTTTTATTTTTTTGAATAATTTGATGTTAAATACAAACTGTTCCTGTTTTGATGTCTCTATAATAACAAATGCTAATTAAGTTGTATGAATGTAAACATTTACAAAGTAAATCAATGATATGGACTATAGCATGACATATATTGAATTTATTGAATGTAGAGAACTACTTTAGCTATTTTAAACATTTTTCAAAATTGCATTAGATTACTTCAAGAAATGTCAACTGTACTTGGAACTGGTGCCAGCGAAATAAGTTCGTTTCTTTTTTGTAACGCGATCTTCTAGTTTGTTGCAGCAGATGATCTTTATAAATGTCAAACTGATACCCTTGTTGGATAATCATTAAATTACCACGTTTTGAAAGCCCTGCTTAATTTATGCACAGAATAGAGCAGCACGTTCAGAGGGAAAAGTACGTCGCACACTGATTAAACCCTTAATGGCGCCATTCATATTACTGGGGAAGCAGGAAAATAAAGGGGATAGTTATACAAGCCATAATGTGTATCGATTGCATTGTGATACGTGACGATGTGTCAAACTATGTTTCGTAGGCATGACAAGTTTTTATAAAGTGCACAGTCCATACCTACGATTAAATACTTTTATTTTGACGGTAGAAGTTAAATCATGAGCTCGATTAAAAACGTTAACATATTTCACAGTTTCAAAACTTCTATAATTCAGACAGTTGAGTACAATGATATTAGTCGCGCCCGACAAGTTGCTGAAAGTGAAACATTTTTCTGTACGTACTTTCACTGTTTAACGTATATGTCTCAAATTAATATTTTGGAATGCACATGCTGAAGAAATGCAAAGTATTAGGATTAAAATAGACAAAATGCCACATCCTTGTTTGAATAACTTCATCAACTTTACATTGAACGGCATATGATGTAAAATTTTATCTGTCTGGAGACAATATGGAAAAAAAAATCTTTTCCTTGGGACTTTTTGTTATGATAATAATTTTACATGTGGATGTTATATGCCACATAAATCACTCTGATATGCTCTGATTGTCTAAAGAGAGAGCCTTACAACAGTTATTTTTAGAACGCTTTAGTTATCTATCTACCTTTAAGTGACACGACATTTTGAACAAACAATAAAATTAATCAGGCTATGAATTACTTCCCCTTGTTTCTTTGACGAGTTGTATCCTTAAGCTACATCCATATAAAACATAATGATGGACCTAGTGACCTACATACACACACACACGCCAATTATGCGATAATGTGATGTTAGAAACGCAAATTTGTTACTGTCATGGCAGATCATTGATATGTTTTGTACAAAGAATCTTGCTTTAATTATAAGCAGTTCAAACATTATATCTTCAATGAAACCTTGAGAATCGGGGCTGATTTTCACATAAATTATAAACAATGCTACCAAAGGAGCGACAACCTAAAAGGTTATTTCCCCGCTTGTTTGGACTTAGTTTCTTGTACCGACACAAGAATCGCTTCCGCCTTCAACTCGTTCGCTGTTATCAAACTTTGAAAATAATCACTATCTAAAACTCCAAGTGTTTTAAAAGATGCACTGACCAATGCGCTCCCAGTAAAGTTGGTAGTGGTATAAGTAAAGTAGTTCAATGCCTCAATGTATTATTAAAAGAATTATGCTTTAATTTTGTGGAGATTGGAATTATTTATGTGTTTGTTTTTTGAACACATGTGTAATAATAAGCATATTACTGACATACTTCTGTTCTTACAGAACGTTGTACACTTTCACTTGTTGGACGCATGAAATTAGCGAGAGGATCAATGGAAATGGTTATTTTTGATATGGCGGAAGAATAAGAAATGTGCAGGAAAGTAGGTCCATTGCGAAACCTACAGAAATGTTCAGTTTACCGTGAACAGCCTTTAGACATAGCTACGTTGAAGCGCGCCAAATGGCGTGAGGTGAGAGAAGCGGCGATAATTATCCTTAAGTAACGTTATTTCTAACACAGGTTGGGAAGATCATTGTTTAAAGTTTGGCAAAGGGAACATTTTTGCCACTAGGTGAGCGCTTGTGTCGCATGTGTACCAGGTTTTCTGTATTTTCTACATTTAAAAACAGTATAATTGCAATCATCATAAATAAAATATAGAATAGCTCCGTAACAAAGTAAAATCTTTTCCTTTTAAGATTCACGTAGCTTAAAATTTAAATAAGTTACCTTTTGGAACACTGCGCACGTAGCAGTGAAAATTCTCCCATAAGAAAACTCGTTTTGTTCCTAACCTGAATATAATTAACCTTACCTAAGTGTGTCTGGAATTTAGCTGCCTATTCTGGCTTGCTCGCGGTAATTGGAAGTGCAGGAAATCTGCGCAGCGAGATTTCATTACAGCACGCCTTAATTGGCTCAATCTGGCAGATATTTTCGGGCTGGGATCGTAAGTATATAATCACAATTCTTTACGTCTCAAGCCGAGACAAACCTGACCGTACCTTTAAGGCCAGAATCGAATTCTTTGTGAAACTTACCATTCAAGTGACTCGGGAAGTGCAGAAAAATTAATAAAAATTACTCGTTGGTTTTAAGTCAGAATACTAAAATACATATACAGTGCTTCTGACATATCAAACGTTTAGTAAATACAAATTCCCCCAGAATACAGTAGCTATAACATAAAAATAAATAAAAAAATAAAATATAAGTTTATGTGAAATGCGCCAAAAGTATATATATATATATATATATATATAAATTATTACAGTTATTAATATTATAACACAGAAAATAAAGAAAATTGCAAATTCTGATAGCAAATAAAATTATAAAAAGCAGCTATTTCGTATCCATAAATTATTTTCATTTTTATATTTACAGGTTTAAAACAACTTATTACTTTTTGTAAAGAAACAAAATCAAGTTTTGCTGAAAATGAAATAAACCAGTATGAACATGTGAACTGCTGCATTGCATAATTTCTGTGATAGCGATCTCGACAGCTCTCTTCGAAATATTTAATGAGATAAATATCGTTCCTTCCCTTACGACAAATGAACAAGCAGAATTCCTATAGATTGACGGAGCTAGCAAAGACTTAGCCAGTATTTCCCTAGATTGACGGAGCTAGCAAAGGCTTAGCCAGTATTTCCCTAGATTGACGGAGCTAGCAAAGACTTAGCCAGTATTTCCCTAGATTGACGGAGCTAGCAAAGGCTTAGCCAGTATTTTCCTTTGTTTGCGAGGCGGCGGCAGTGGTTCTTCCTTGAATGCCGCCCAAGAAACTTCAGGAGGTTGTTCTATATCGCGTCAACATGTTTACAAAATGTGTCTCGGCGTTTGCGTCAATGTCCAAATTTCAGTGAAATAAGCATCCCTGACGTCAGGCAAAGATGTGGCACATTAATAGCGCGCGCAATCAGCTCCAAGGTTTTGTGTCTCTTTGATATGCTTCTACGCAGATCGAGCCTATTTCAGATCTCCACGGCCACGCCAAGTTACGCGGCAATATGTCCTGTAACAAGCGCTCGATTCCAGTATAAAATAGACGTACTTTCAGCACATACACGTATAGGCTAGTCACGATAAAGTGAGCACTTTTAAAAGCCCTTCCTAAGATCTAAGTTGTATGCACGTTGTGTATTTTTCTGTCTTACGTAAAATTAACATTTCTATGGGTCTCAACACTTTCTTCATGCGTCGGTCAAATGAAACTGTGAAATTATTGAGAAAGTACATACTTTACAAATCTGCACTTTTTTTTTAAAATTTCGATGTATTAAAAAAACAGCAAGTGAAAGAATTAAAATTTAAGTTTTCATAAATGGTTACCTAACACTTATTATTCGACGTTAAGATATGGAACTACTTTCCCTCCATCGGTACCAACTTTACTATGCGCGTATCACTCAGTGCACCCGTTAAAATATATGCAGGTAGGAGCAGTGACTAGCAATTTAAAATATGTTTTCAAGCACATCCATTATTTGAAATTGTGTTGCATAAAATTTTGTTTTTTTTTTAAATGTTTTATTTTCAATTTTTTTTTTTCGCATTGTATAAGAACTTAATGTATCTTAGAGACATTTCCATTGAATTATATTTTCTTAAGCGGGGAAAGTAGTTTAAAGACACATTCTGGATTTTGCGTTGCGCGATTATGCAAAGAATATTAAGAGACTCAAAGTTGAACAAAATTCACGTGCTACTGCGGTAATTGGTCTTGAAAGTCCAGTGGCATGTCCTCCTTGCTACAAAGGCATGGCTTCTTAGCATGCACGTCTACAGAACACTGGCGAGAAATAATGAATTTTTGGTCAAAATATTTACAAACTTTTTATTTATACATTAGGTTGGTAAACAAGACAATCCTGGAGTTAAGCGTTGAAGAGCTATGGCAATGAGTGTATTTCTAAGTTACCGTGATTTTTAACTGCATACAGTACACGTAACCTTGAAAATCATTTGTTTCACGTATCATTTTAGGTCTCTCTTCGCTATTAACATAACGGTAGATAATTTACTACCGTACTATCCTTAATTTTACTAAGTGCCATGTCGATGTTTTCTCCCGCGATCAGATGCTGATAGCACGTGTTAAAAAGAATGATTCAAGCTTTGAAAATGCCATGCGGATAAAATAATCAACATTTAAGATCGGCAAATAAAATTACCTTTCAACTTACAAACACATGTTAATTCACACACCATATGGTCACATACACAGAGGTACCAATAAAATAAAGAAAAAGAAGTTATGTGTAATGGACTCTACAGTGTTGCCTGTTTCAATCGTGATTCGTAGGCTCAGTGGGAAAAAAATGAAATAATTGATTTTCGATGTACACTGATATATATATATATATATATATATATATATATATCAGTGTATTAAAAATATAGGTGAATTAATTGTGCCAGTAACTTATATCTCCTTAAGTTCTGTACAAAAATATAAACTTATATGAACTTCGAAATTCAATTGCAGCACCACTACTCAACTGTCTATAGAAAAGTACATCGAAGATCAATTATTTCATTTTTTTTTTCCACTGAGCCTAGGAATCACGATTGAAACAGGCATCACTGTAGAGTCCATTATACATAACTTCTTTTTCTTTATTTCATTGGTACCTTTGTGTATGTGACCATATGGGGTGTGAATTAACGTGTGTTTGTAAGTTGAAAGGTAATTTTATTTGCCGACCTTAAATGTTGATTATTTTATCCGCATGGCATTTTCAAAGCTTGAATATATATATATATATATATATATATATATATATATATATATATATATATATATATATATATATACATACATATATATCTTACTTGGGCAGCTAAATTTGAGACTTAAATGTCATTTAACAATAAGATTGTTGCATTAAAACCTTCAGATATTTCTAACAGACTCGAAATACGTTTCTGGATTGTTACTTGCCTAGTAAAAAATAATGAATTTTGGCGAATAATGGTTTGAATAAAGCTTATTATCCAACTGTTTGATTATTTCAACACTTGGAGCCTGATTAAAATGGTAGTTTGTGCTAACTATTTGTAACCAATAGAAAACATTCAAAATATAATCTTTGTAAAATATGGAATGTGAAACATTTTCTTCGCAGGTTAAACACTTTACGAGTTGATAGTTCACATGCTTAGACGTAAATTGTTTCACATTATTTCTTTATTTTCCTTGAAAGACAGAACATGAGATAGAACTCTGTTCACTGAATAGGCACTCCTTATAAAATTTGTTTGATATCAGTTTAATATTTTTAAATTCATATTTAACTATTGAAATTGAGAATTTCCTCAAACTGTCAAAATACTATGCACAATTTTTTTTTAACAAAGAATAATTTTTAGGGTGTTTTTTAGAGCCACAAAAATAATATACATGTAAGCTTAATTTTTCAGGCAGCACAACCTCTCGAGACAACGGATGAAATATATTATTACGTACCAAATGGCTTTTATTGTTTTCCAAGCTGGATTAAAATCGAAAAATGGCTCCAGTTAAATAGTAAACCACGCATAAAATATTTTGAGGTGCCATTGAAAATTAATCTAATAACACTTGTTTTCCGTAGTAAAAATTTAAACATATTTTGTGGGAATCTGTTAAAACGTTTTCAAACTACGGAAAAAAAATCATACGCTTTCAACTTTTTACATTACACTGAAAGTTAATCTTAAAAAATTGCTTCACGTAACCGTTACATGACAACTTTATCAACAAAAGGACGGCCAGTGTTGTAATATTCGGATTTTAAAATTTTATATTCTCTGTGAATGTCTCCTGCTAAATATTTGCGTATTCACTATTGTTTTGTAATGACAAAGCTTTTTTTCTTAAACGATTTTCGTGCCAGAATTTTAACAAGATGAGCCAAAGAGAAAACACGCTAAATATCTGATGGGAAGAAAGTAATCATGTAATTTGCAGGTACGGGAGCTTGAGTAAAAAAATTCAAGTTATGCTCTCTGTTAGTACTCAAATTTTCCTCACTATGCAAGAGCAGTTCTTGCAAAGTAATTTAATTTGCAGGAAATTTGCATTCCTAAATTTCCGTAATTTAAATTCAACCGCAAACCCTAGCTGATTATGTTTTCCTAACGAGTGCGTTCCAAACTTTTTTCAAGTGCCTTGTTATAAAGTGAAAGCCAAATACACCTGTGATTGCACTGAGAATACTTAAAAGAAACTTCTTTGTTAATTGAGATTTACTTTTCGGTAAATTTTAAAATACGAGTAAAATTAATTTTAGAAGTAAGTACTTTTCAGTGTTCGACATGTGTTTTCATTTCAAATAGAAAAAAAAAATATATATATATAGAGGAAAAAAGGAAAAGGGGGAAATATACTTTCTATATTTATAAACCACTGCAGAAATACAATAAAATCCATATAAAATTTTATTTTTAGTAAGGTACAAACGCCGAGCCAACTTTACTATCAGTATTCAAGTCTATGTTTGTTGCGATAAAAAGTGTGCTTTACCGGCGCAGATTTTCCAAATAATTTTGAAAATACTCTGTTTGCTGTGAACAGCGTATAGAAACATACAGTAGTTATGTTTATAGCAATTTCGCAGTGACTCTCTCCACTAGGTCCGCGGCGTTCTTCACATTCACGTATGACTGAGAAGGATACAAGAAGTCACAAACCAGGCAGGGATTCTAGGTGTTCATTTAACCGGCGAAACAAATCATACTTTGTATCAGGGGAACGATGAGGATTTCGCGACTGCCGGAGAAGCGGCTGGGCGAGAAAGCTGAAGGGGAGAGAGAGAGAGAGAGAAAGAGAGAGAGAGAAACATAGCTAAGCCATGGATTCACACCTTCTGGAACGTAAACCCAGGTTGGCTTTAGCTTGTCGTAGCTTCTAACATTCCACCGCATTACGGCGAAAGCACAAAACGTGCAGCCCGTTTAACTAAATCCACAAAATACACTACGTGACAGAGAAAATGTCACACCAAGAAGGAATGATCAAAAGCAGACTAAACTGTACGCATTTATGTTCAAACAGGTGCAGAACGAATGATTTAATAAAAACATAAATACAAAGCTCCAGTGCGATCTCAAAGTAGTGGCAAATTCGTGTTAGGCGATACATTACCGAACTCGATGTAGCATCGATTCGACGAGTGTCCGAAAATATGTTCTGGAGTATCGTGGGCTATGTGTTGTGGTCCGATTCCTCAATTCAACTTCGTCTCGTGAGAAATGGAGGGCGTTCAACCGACGACCAATCGTGTTCCACAAACATTCCATTTGCGAAAGATTGGGAGATTAAGGCAACCGCAGAACTTGCAAAAGAATTGAGGCTGATCTGGGTTGTGTGCGGCCGGGCGTTAGCCTGTTGAAAACACGTGTTTGTGACGCCCTGCAGATTTGGATCTGACATGGACCGCAGCATCTCATCAACATAGCGGCGTGATGTTAACGTATCCGTTAGGCTACGGCCACACCTGGTATAATCCATTCATGGTTACTTCACACTTTTCCGAAGCTCTGCTAAAGTTCTACTTCCAGGATATTCCTCAGCCCCGTGCAAACCAAGCTCAACTAAGTCTGCAAAATCACACCACAGGACAACGCACCTAATTCGTGCGCACTCAGTTGTAGTGATATTTTGCATGATAACTATTTCTTAATAGGCGCTACCAACATACATGTTTTCTCACTGTTTTATTCATATTTATTAAAAATTAAATATTATAATTTATAAGTAAAATATATAGGCAAAACTTCAGTTTAACGAAAAATAAGATACTTACAAGTTAACAGAAGTATATAAGGCTTGTGATACATGATGGCATATTTAGGAAATTACTAAACACGTTATACATGGGGTGATTTTTCAAAGGTTTGATTCAAAATGTTTGAAGAAACTGCGAATCGACTATAAGCTGCCAGCGATGGGCGACAGAGTGACATTCGACAGTGCGACGAGTGGCAAAGCGATAGCGGCAGTGCATAATCATTCTGTGCAATGCGAGTGTGTTTAGTTGGCGTGCAACATCTTTAAGATAATGTGCTATTCTGTTGAGCGACGGTACGCCCAGCTGAAGGAAAATACTTATCCAAACAAGAAAAACACGGTTTGGTGTTCATCCAATATATAGGAAATGAGAGCACTGTGGAGAATTTCACCATATGTACATGGACCTGAGAGTAGATGCTGCTCAAATTTTTGTACGTACCCTCATGTATATTGCAAAATTTGATTTCATCTAGCTTTGAACAACTTCCACTGAGAGAAAATCGAACAAAATATTTGTTTGTATAGGACCAAATATATATTTGGTTGCCCTTACAAAATATATTGCTGAGCAAACAAAATTTGGAAAGTAACAAATTACACTATCTACCAAAAAGTAGTTAAGCTCCTGTTCACAATATTTGCTCGGTGGTTGTCACCCCGTTAGAATCTCGTAGGGCCACCTCTTGCGGCTATAACAGCAGCCACCCTATCTGGCATGCTCTCTACGAGTGTTTGCAGGACATCCACGGGGATTCGTCGCCATTCCTCTTGCAACCATTCCATGAGTTGAGCAATGGATTTTGGCCGAGCCTGACGAGCCCTCACCCGGCGATCCAATTCGTCCCAAAGATATTCTATAAGGTTGAGGTCGGGGCTCTGGACGGGCCAGTCCAATCGGCGAACATTGTTGTTGGCGTACCACTGCATTGTAGTTCTTGAAACATTGTCATCCTGGAAGTAACAGGGGTCTGATCCGTAAAAACGCCACAAAGTTGGGAGCATTTAATTATCCAGAATGTTACAATATGCCTTTGTGTTCATGCTAGCACTGACAAACACCAACGGTCCTACGCCAAAGGCCGTGAAACACAAGTCAACTGACGTACTGAATTACCTATCTTCACTGGTGCCCAATTACCTTTTGGTAGATAATGTATGTGTTTGCATAAACAAAAGCTCTGTGTTGGGCCAAAAATAATTATGGACTGTCAACCAAATATTTTGTTGAATCAACTGTATATATTTTTTTGGCCACTCATTTGACTGCCTTCGTTCGAAAATATAGCTCGAGAGTTTGTTTGTATGTTTGTAACGATTAGGATGGTAACCGTGTTTGCTGATGCATCTATTGATGCTTAACCGTCGTATAGGCACATTAATAAAACAATGCAACAAGAAACTGACAAGTAAAGATGTAAAACTTGAAATATTAGTTGGCACACGTTGCCCAATATTTGCAGTATTTCTAATCAAAGGCTTTCCGGCGTCATTAGTTGTCAAATAGCTGAGATTACTGAGGCGTAGCGATTGGACGCAGGTGATCTAGGTTCGAAACTCGGTTGAACATATAAAATATACTTATATAGCCTCAAACTGTTTAATATAAGCGTAGCCAAAAATATCTTAAGTTGCACTAACCAAACCTTACAGTTTGGGGCAACCAAATGAGAACAACAAAATAATTTGATTTCAGCAACAAAATATTTCATTACCCACCAAACAAATCTTGTTTGATTCAACAAAACCTTTTTCTCGGTGTCTTGAGAAGAATACGTTAAACTACCGACAGCCAGTTTCCCCGGTCGCAAGCCTTATTGTAACGTTGAGATATGCGACATATTATCATCGATAACATTACGTATAGTTAAAAAAAAATCAACTATGATGAAACTTTTCGTGATGTCATCCATTCGATTTCCATTCTTTCCATCAAGATTTGGCTTTTCATGGTTTTCAGAATAATCTATAATAATAAATTCCGCGGTCCAATTAACAACTCCTGCAATTAAAATGGATGACAATCATGTTCTTATTGGTCTCAATGTATGACAGCTTTATACCTATACTACTACAGTTCCGATCAAAAACTTTTTCGTTGAAACGTCTGAAACGATATACACAACTCAAGAAAAATTTTACACCACCGGTATTACTGATTTACTAGGTCGCCCACGACCCAAGTGTAAATACGGGAAGATAATACGCACGCTCGGTAAATAATACTAATGCTTGTAATTTCCGATGTCTCTTTGTGGTGTAAATATTGTCCCAGCGACCATAATTCATTAGGAAACAAATTACAGGCGATGCAAAACTTTTGCTGAGCTGTGTATTTATGTGGGACTGGAAGGGTTAGTTAAGGAATACTCTTTACTGTGATGAGCGGGACCGCAGTTGTCTAGTGGTTAGATTACTCGCCTCCAGCCTAGGCGAGCCGGGTTCGATTTCCGGAGGGTACTCTCCGTCGGGTTTTCTCGCGCGGGAATCGTGCACGACGATTACGCTGGTCGGTGGGTTTACTCGGTGATCTACACCCCCCCCCCTCCTTCGCAAGCCATCCGCCGCCGCTCCATACATCACTTCATCCTCGTCGGCTCTCAAGACGTTGATGTCAAGAGCCGCCCCAAATTTCTCTACTCCATTATGATGAGTGCTGCAGCCCATGGCAGGTCCGTGCTACTTCATATTCGCACCTGAGTGGAGGAGTGTGAGTCCATTCAGTGTTAACTCTCAACTTTTATGAAGCCCCGCTGAAGTACTACTTCCAGGGAATTTCTCCTCCTCCTCCTCATGCAAACAAAGTTTAACGAAGCCTAGAAAATTATATCAATGGGACAGCGACAGGGGCGTATTCAGGGCGGGTGAGGAGAGGGCATGAAGGGGCTGCAGCCCTTCCCCCGAAATAACACACATTTTTTTAAAGCCTCCTATCAGAATGTCAATCATTATATTAATATATTTGTTACTATCCACATGACACACACTTTTTACACCCTATATTTAAAAAGCAATCATTATATTTATTTGTTATTAACCACACATATGATTACATCTTATACACCGAAACTTCGTTTTTTGAATAAACGAGGAGAAAAATAGTCAGCCCCCCACCCCCTTCCCACGTAAAACAAAAAATTCTGGATACGCCCCTGGACAGCGTACATTATCCGTGCGCACTCGATGTTAAATATTTGCATAAGAACTATTTCTTACTGGGCAGTAACAACACGGCTATTTTCAACCATTTATTCATATTAATTATAAATGAAACATTATAATTTATAGTTGAAATATAAGTAGAAATTCAATTTAATAAAACATATGTATTTTTATGTTTACATAAGTTTAAAACGCTTGTGATAGTTGAATATGTTTAGGAAACAACCAATCGCGTCACGAGCGGCGTGATTTTTTCCTTCTTCAAAAAGTGTGGATAAACCGCGGAGAGGTTACAACTTTAGAGCGCAGTGGGTTGGAGAAGGTTCAAGGGAAGTTTCCACCGCGGGTGAGACTGTCCGGTGGCCCGAGAGCTCGCTGCAGCAACAAACAACACGTTTACGACGCTGCTCCGCGTGGCCGCTGCTGACGCACCACGACTGGCACGGCACTTTGTTGCTGTCGGTAACAATGAAAGACCACGACATTCAACTTGCCCGGCTCGACACCTGCAGCCGTTCGATACACAACATATTATACAGGATGATTCGCAATAAGACCGACAAAACTTCGGGAGGTGATTCCTCTTGGGAAAGTGAAAGGAAAACGTATCTGACACTTCATACCTAAACCGAATATTAAGGGAGGTATGGGCCCTAAAAAAAAACTAGGTTTTAAAACGTATTCGTGCAAAAGATCAGTAAAGAAGTAACATACAATGACAACTCTCGGAACATTATTGTATTTTATTGGGACCTTCAACGTAAGAGTCGATATTTTGCACAAATGCGGCTTAAAACCTCGCTTTTTAAGGGCTCATACCTCCCTTAATATTCGGTTTAGGTATAAAGTGTCACATACGTTGTACTTTAACTTTTTCATGAAGAATCACCCCCCGCAGTTTGTCGGCCTAATTGAGAATCATCCTGTATTGTCTATTCCTAGTTACTTCCGACTTTCCTCAAGTCATGCTTAAGACCTGCTTTCGGTCTACTCACTATAGGCCGTTCATGGCAAAGTGAGCACTGTCGAGGCATTGGTTACTGTTTACTTCTAGCCATTTTTAAAATCCATTAACCACATTTTTTAAAAATAAATATTGCCACGTAAGTAATAAACACAGTGCGTAGATTCAACCGCATACGGAAGTTAAAATCTAAGGCTAAAAAAATATATTTGTTGACTATTATTCAAAACGAGAGGGCTTTCAAATGTGCTGACTTTACCGTCAATAGCATATAGCTATCCTTTTACCACATGTAAACAAATAATATAGGCTACTCACGGTAAAGCGAGCTCTTTCTGAAACCCTCTCAATTGGAATAATTGTTAATAAATATATTTAATTGTAGCCCTAGATGTTAACGTTCGAGTCGTGTGAAATAGATACACCGTGTTTATTAGTTAAATGGAAATATTCATTTTTAAAAATTGGTGAAAGGATAAAACATGGCTGATGGGAAAAAGTAACTGGTGTCTCAAAAGTGCTCACTTAACCGTGAACAGCCTATGAAGAAGTTTGCAGAGGCAATTAGAAATAAGTGTTTCTCGTCGACTGCGGGAAAGCGGTGACGAGTCGAACCGTGGAATCGAACGAAATCACGTGACCTTCAAGCCGCCAAGTGTTCCACTTCTGATATTCACGTAGTTCCCCCACCAGAGTCGTCGGCAGTTGTGGAAGGAGCAGAGTTAATCCTTGCACTTTAGATTAGTATACCGAATCCACCGGTCTCGACACGATCGTGTAACCTTAGTCAGGGCAGTGTGGAGTGATTCTTTCCGTAACATACCATAGTATAAGCTGTTCACGGTAATATGAACACTTTTGAAAGCCCTGCCTGCTTAAAATCTACTTGTATTCACGTCGTGTATTCTTCCACCTTATGTAAAATTAACATTGCCATGGGCCTCGTCATTTTTTTCATACGTTGGTCAAATGAAACTCTGAAATTATTAAGAAAGAAATATTTTACAAATCTGCTAATTTTTACACTTAGATTCATTAAAAATAGAAATTGAAAGAAATAATTTACGTTATCACAAATGGTTACCTAAAACTTTTTATTCGACGTTAGGATTTGGAACAACTTCCCATCCATCGTTACCAACTTTACTTGGCGAATGTCACTCAGTGCGGCCATTAAAATATATGCATGCAGGTGCAGTGACATTTTTCTAAGGTTCATTTCTAAGAGTGCTCACTTTATCGTGAACAGTCTTTATAAAGGAATCTGCTGCTTGAGTACGTACCCGAGGCAGGAAATAAACTAATTGATATCCCTAGACATCGTAGCATTTCTAGGATCGGGCATGCAGTTGGACAATTGCTACCTCCCATAAAGCACTAACTTCTGTGAACTGCTGCTGGTGGTGGATTCAGTAAAACTGCATGCAGTTCAAGTGGTAGAAACATAGCTTGGTTGATACGACTCTCAGGAGAGAGTGGATGCTGGCGCAAAACGCAGCAGCGTGTCCCAAACCACACGATCCTCTAAAAGAATAAATTATGCGAGGTGATGTTCTTATGAATAATCAGTGGAACGAAGGTGGGCTTGAAAACTGAAGTGCTCTGTCGAAATACCCATAGCATGGCAGGAATCCTTTAAAGTGCTCATAAACTGATATAAAACTGGTAAACGGGACGCCCACCTATGTCTTAACGCGGAATTGATGGTCACTCCCAGCTATGGTGCGGCAAAGATTAACCTTCATCAACTTATGCCATGTTATTTCTGAAGAGCGATTATTTATTGACTAGATGGAGATTTTGAGACATTATGCATTGCAAGGCAAATATCTGTTATGGGAAAACAGGTCTGAGCACGAAAAAATGCTTTAAAAAAACAAGTAACCTAAGGACGAGAAAATAAATATGTGTATACACCACTGTAAAATTCCAAGAGGGATTACAGTCAAAATAACAGAACAGCAATTCATTACGAAAAATGTAACTATGTGTTTATACATGACCAACACATAACACATAGAAAACAACATAGGCTAGAAAACTGTTTGAAAGAGCTAGGACAACACAACACTGAGAAAACAAGTAGGAACAAAATGGGACAACACAACAAAGAAACGCACCCAAACACAGCAGTTTTACCAGACACAGCAGTTTTACCAAACACAGCAGTTTTACCAGACACAGCAGTTTTACCAGACACAACAGAATACAAGCCAGCTATGCTGTAGTCAAGAATATATATTTATTATGGCCACAATACTAGCAGGAAAAGTTCTAAATGTGTCTACATTTTTCACTTGTAGTAGCGATATAAGTTTAGAATTAAATTCCAAGAATTGGCAAAAGCATTAAAAATCATATTATTTAAACTTAAATAACTGTATTAAATATATTAATTTAAGAAGTTTGGAGTTATTTCGTATGCATGGATTGAAAACTTGAAGACTGTGGTTGAGACACATAACTCCAATAGTAGCATCTTAAATTAATACATTCATTATTTTAAATTTATATTAACATGTGTGGACATTCTTCCCTTCGATTACTTGATTTTTGCATCCACCGAAAACTCGTAAAGCAAATTATTATTTTGCTAATAACTCATGTTAGTATGCT
The DNA here is from genome assembly GCA_029891345.1 of Dryococelus australis. Lineage (NCBI taxonomy): Eukaryota > Metazoa > Arthropoda > Insecta > Phasmatodea > Phasmatidae > Dryococelus > Dryococelus australis. The sequence continues at coordinate 120,276,627 of CM057000.1, read as the reverse complement.
GGTATTTGTAAAACTACATTATTTTATCAGTATGAATTGGTCTTGAAATAATCATAAAACTTATCATCCGATGTAGTCGTTGTTTGTTTGCACCACGAAAATAATTTGTAACCCAACTGTAAGGAACGCAGTTAATTTCAGGGCCATTATATTCTAATTCCGTATCATTAAAAAAAATTCGCTACAATGTATACAGGCTTTGCTTCTTTTGCCCTGGTATTTGACGTAGATTTTAAAGTACTGGAACAAATTTTGTAACTTGTTATTAAAATTAGATTAGGAGCAGGTGAGATTATGGGGGTACAAAAAGACCTTTATTATCCCATCCGAAATTCAAGGGACGCACGACGGCCAAACCATCTTGTAATGAACTTGGCGACGTCCTCTGAAAGCCTAATGAATGGTGGTAGCAGATGTGGCAGGTAAATAAAGCCACTTTTCTATACACAAGAGAAAGATGTGTTTCATTTAAAGCTGACTTGAACTTATTGAAAAACTTTTAAAATTCAGGTGACCCCTGCCATAAAGGGCATTGGCATGTGTGTATGTATGTGTGTACGTACTATATATATACATATATATATATATACACACACATGATCGGTTGGTCCCTAGATACGCCATGTATCACAAGCTTCTTATATGTACTTCTGTTAAAACTAAATTACTTTATTGTTGGGTAAATTGAAGTGTTACTAATATTTTCTCTACTAATAATAATGATTGTTTGTAACTAATGTGAATGAAGACAGAGATGAAATGTGTGTGTTGGTATTGCCTAGTAAGATATAGGTCTTACTCAATATATTATATCACTGAACGAGCAGGAATGGAGTGCGTTGGCCCTCTGGTATAATTTGCTAAGATTTGTTTGCATGAGGCGGAAGGATATCATGGAAGTAGATCTTTAGCAGGGCTTCAGAAAAGTCGGAAGTAATCGTGAGTGGACTTTATAATACAGTTGTTAAATGGTAATTTTTCCATTTAGCTGATGATCAACAAATTTCACCTTGAATGGTCATCCGCATGCGATGTCACTAGCTTTAACAAACACTATTATACCATATCTCACATTAAATGAATATTTGTCATCTGGCTACTCACGTTACTTTTTCCTTCTCTTTACTGCATCTGAGCAGTGCTGTGGAAATGTTTGCCAAATTATTTCCCCTTGGCGACACATCGGACCGCCGAGGAATCTAGTCCAGCTATTCAGGAGCGCATGACCTAAAAATAGTATTATATCTACTTTATTCAATTAAAAAATAAATAAACGTTAACTTGCACACACCGATACATACCAAATTTCCGTCGTTTATATGACGATTGCATCGGAAATATGTTCGAAGTAAAAACTTTATCTACAATGATACTTTATGTGCTTATAAATTATGAACAATTCAAATAGTTTGGTTTTTTGACAAATTAAAAAAAAAATTAGAATTTCTTATGTTTGTTCCGCAAATTCGGATTCAGGATGAAAAATGCACAGATTCAATAACTCAGGTGATATTAGAAACAAAACATTCTGGCATAACTCGTATGTCAGCAGTAACTCAATAGTCGTTAGTAGGCCCTTACACGATTGAGGCGAGACTGGCTTTCAATTGAAATCCAAAACACTCCCTTTGATAATGTTGAATATATAAAAATGTATTTGCAAAAAAAAAGCATAGGGCAAAGAAAAATAATACAACTCTATCTTAATGGCAAACCTAATCTGTGGTAATGAAATTAGCTAGTAGTCTAAAGTCACATCGATTGTTTCAACTTAAATTTCCGGACATGGGCAGCTTGGGCAACTACGAACTTAGGCTGTGTTACGTCTCAACCAGAGCTACTGCTATGAACAATGCTTTTAGCCGTTCTGTGGCCGAACACGGAAATTCACGAAGTGTTTTTACACGACGTACATTTAAACGAAAGTAACGGAAAATACGCTTATCCGAATTGGCTGCCTTACCAGAGCGACATGCCACTAATGAGAATATGACGTCAGTGAATAGGAAGTGATATATCAGGAAAGGAATCCCAACGCTAAGTCTTTTAGCCAAGCAAAGTTTTCCTTGTAATTTTGATACTACGCATTGAAACTTGACACAGTACCATGTTCCACTCACAAACTGAACCCATCGATATCTTGCTGTTTTGTGTTTTGCGCTTTATATATATATATATATATATATATATATATATATATATATATATATATATATATATATATATATATATAACGAAATACATTTCTATTCTTTCAGCTGTTGACCATATCATGCAATAAATACAGGCATAATATTTAAACAATTAAATATAATTTTACAACTTACGTAGGATATATTTTGAAGCTAAATTTGACGTCAAATGCTACGCAGCTGTGTCCAAAGACGATAATCACGGTTGAGATTTTTTCTTGAATGCTTAATTCAACTTGACATTACTGAACTAAATTTGGCGTGTATGAGTCCTAGCGTTAAGGTGATTATAATTTCCACAACTAAAAAAAATGATTTTTTTTTTTACATGCTTCAAAACAGGGCAATGTGTGAACAAGTACTTGTTCCGTTACAAAACAGCTGGCAAAAATTGTGTATCAAATGCTATACGTCATTATATTACACGTATGATGTTTTACAAAAAATTTGCTACTTTATCGAATATCCCGCCCCCCCCCCCCCTCCCGCGCCAAAAATAATCGTAGACAGATTACAATACTATCGTACAACATAAGGACTCTTGACCAGTAAAGTGTTTCACATCTATAACCGTAATCGAAGGTTCCCTCGTTATTTAATAATATTTGTCCCACATGGGAAAATATGGATATAACTGAAACCGTACAGACATAAGAATTCTGTTAAGAAGTCCTCAATGAAATGTTAAGTTTATAATTTTTTTTTTGTAACGTCTTGACGTTCTATTACGAAGATTTTTAAAATAAGTCCAACAAAGATGGCTGGGATTCCTCCACCTTAAAGCAATTGTTAAGATTTTTGGGTAGTGAGGAAGGATTTGAAGGTACAAAACAAAACGCATTAACAGCAGTTGATGAGGAAACCGGAAGTGTTTTTTTTCTCACTGTGATAAAAAAAATACTTTCGGCTCCTTTTTCTTTCTTTCTCGGGGCCGAACAGCGTGTGAATGGCTGGTGTTATCTAAGCACGACGGGCACCCGTCTCTCCGGGCGAAGCTGTTTACACTCCACACGCCCCATTTGGCCGCGAGTTCCGAGTCGACGGCGTCCTTCGCTTCTCGCTTCTTGCTTCTTACGCGAACACGGCGGAGCATCTCCGCGCCTCTCACGACCTCCAGGCGCTCCTCTCCTGCTCCTCCACACAGCCGCTGTTTTGTTTACAGCTCGGCTGCAGCAGGAAGTGCGCGAGCCAGAGGAAGACGCCCGCGTCTCGACGTCTCCCTAACAGACGCACCGGCTGAGCGGTTAGCCTGCTCGTATTCCACCCATAGACTCTAGATGAGGTATACCGCTTATTCGTCTCTTGCGCTCGTACACTGAAAAAAAATATTCTGTGGCGGCCACAAAAATATTTTGTTGGTATTCAAACTGCCAAAATTTTTGTGGTGTACACAAAAAATCTTGTATCTGCCACAAAATAAGTTTTTAGTGGCCACTAAAACTTATTTTATGGCAACTACAAAATTGTTTGTGTACACCACAAAAAAATTTGGCAGGGTGAATACCAACAAAATATTTTTGTGGCCGCCACAAAATATTTTTTCCGTGTACTCAACATTGACCTACCCCAAAGGAACACAACTGTCAAAGCCACATGGTCAACAGTGATTAACGTGTTTGTTTATATCGCAATTTTTAATGACAAGAACTGTTACATTAATAAAGTATTTATACCAGTTTGAATGCAATCAAAAAGCATTACAAAATGATTAGGGGAAGTAATGAAACATCTCAAAACAATTGTTTACTAAACAGTGTTCTAACCTCAACCCCGTCCAATACACGTCATTTTTGCTACAAGTGTAGGCAGAAAAGCAGTTCAATGTTGGGACACGGAGATTGGTTGTGCGCAGCCAGCGAGATCGGTCTACCTCATCTTGAGTCTATGATTTCACCAAGGCGATCCGTGTTCAATTCCCGGCCGGATTATCGCAAGTGGGAATCGTGCTGGACGATGCCTTTTGGCCGGCGGGTTTTCTCGGGGATCTCCCATTTCCCCCGCCCTTTGACCTCGATGTTAAGAGCCGACCAAACATCTCCAATCCACTCCTAGAGTTGCGCAACGGCCGAGTTTGGTCACTTAATTTCCACCAATCCTTGACGTGCACGGGAACGAGCCGCATTTCAAGGACACTTCGAGTAAACTTCAAATGAGAAAATAATATTCTTGTAGACTTGAAGAAGTGGGTAGGGGTGGCAGTATAAGGGGGGTGGGGTACTCCCATACGCCTGCCCGCTGGAGGGAGGAGAACACGTGACACTGCTGGCGCTGTACGCTGCAAACTGATAACATCGCTCTCTACTACCGCGCTGTTAAGAGTGCACTGTAAAAAAAATTGAGGAAAAATTCCCTTACATGTAAGGGAAGCTAATTACCTCTACATGTAAGGTAAAACTATCTCTTAAATATAAAGTAAATTTGCATAACAAGTAAAGTACTATTCCCTATTCGTACGGAAAATCCCATACATATATGGGGAAATCCCATACAAGTAAGGGAATATTTACTATATTGTATAAAAAATTATATAAAAAAATATCCGGTAGCATTAGTGATGTAGAATTCTTTATTACCTTTAACCTTTGATAAATAGGCACCGATACCTAGACTCTAAAATTCTCGACTTTTGCTGGCGGGTGGGCGCTAACCACAATCCTCAACTAGGATAGGCCGATGCGCTATCCATTAAACCACTACGATAGCGTGACAGCACGAGTGAATATTAGCGTGTTGAAGAATTGTTTCTTCCACCCGTCCTCCCACTTAGCTGCTGACACAATTATGAAGAGATGCACGCGTCGCAAGGTAATTTTCCCATCCATTTATGGAATTCTCCACTACCATGTACATGACTTTTACTCCAGAGTGCTGTAACTTTACCTTACACGTGAGGAAATCTATGTTTCCCACACATGCTTACGAATATTACCTTACACTTGTCAGGTAATTTTCCTATTTTTTTACAGTGTGGGATGGACCCCCGTGGGAAACCAACGTCCAAGGTTAAGAAGCGAGGGAGCGATACGGGCGACACTAACCCGCACGCCTATCGCCTCATCGCTCCTACGCGCAAGGCGTGCAGCGTTTCCGTCGTGACGCTGTACTGTGCAAATTAGATCTGTAACAGTGGGGTTTTATTACACGCGATGAAAGGCCACAGATTAAACTACGCCCGTATATTTGCACTTTTCTCTTGCCGCTTAAGGAAACTGCATAGGCAAGCTCTAAAAAATGCTATATTTGACCATTTTCACGAATTTTTTCCCCCCAAGAATACACTTGATATGACAACACTAAACAATTCGGGGAATATATAATTGTTTTTTTTTCTGACAAAAAGTAGTATTTGCGGAACATTTATTTACCGAGATACGCGTATTCGCGCAAGCTGCTATTTCACAGAACATGTGGGTGTCCAGCCTTTGAGAGAATTAATTTTTGTACCCAAACGGGAGCCGATGTTAATTCTTCTTAAAATTTTGTAACAAATTGATTTTATTATGTAGTTTAATTTTTTTAAACACAGAAAACTGTATAATGTTAACTAATTATTAAATGAACAAAATTTCCATTAATCGATAAAAGTTGGTGTCAGAACTAAAATGTGAAACATTATGAAATGTTACATTGACAACAAAAAAGTTAGTCTTTTGGCTTGAGAACAACTTTACATATTTTCTTTCTCAGCGTTCCTTGAAAGACGACAAACTACACGTTAGCTGGTATACTGAGCGTGTTGTACAAGCGTGACAACTGTCGTCCTGATTCACCCGTCAAAATGTGAAACACATCCATTTCGTCTGCCAGATAAAAATAGTTTTATTTCCAAACTAGCATCACACAAAAACTATAGCACAATTTTCTTGCCCGAACTTAAAAGTGAAACTCACTGCTTGCATGCTCTCCTCGACCGAAAAGCGGCAGCCATTATGCGATATGATGCGGAATGATCGGATCGTAAGTCTTTATACAGAGCTGCAGTGTATAACGTTAGAGAGTTTCTATACAAGCAGGAACGGGCCGGATATTTTGAGGAGATATGCACAGAGAGTCGTTTCAAGTTTGGAACTTAGCTTTCCATGAAACCTTGTTCTCTCGTCGGCAGACAGTTTCACCCACGCAGTTTGCCTGGAAATGCACGGAAGATTCTCAGCTGGTAAACTGTGTGCCTGACCATAGTCTACTGAATAAACATGCTCGCGTGTACTGTAACATTTCTCAGCATGTCTCGAGGGTCATTCTGGTATTCAAAATTTTGCATGAGATGCGGAACGCGCGCCGCACATTCGCAGACATTTAAACTTTTATTAGTGAAGGGGCGTAGGAGGAATCACGGGTATTTAAACAATCCAATATATAGGCCTATATACTTTTTGGTAATTTTGACATGCTCATTAATGACGCGTCGTTTAAACAATATCACACATGTGTCACAAAATGAAATGAAAATCAAGGTGGCAATTCATTTCTTTACTGTATATATACTTTGTCATGTGTTTTTTATGATTACTGAACTTCCATAATTTGTGTTTTACAATTGCACCAAACGTTGTTAAACTTGTACACATTGCATATAATGACATTTTACTCGAATATATATATATATATATATATATATATATATATATATATATATATATAATTTTATGTAAAATCCAAAAAGCTTTGTTTTGCTGCAGCCATTATAAGAACGAGAACCTAAGTTGTAAAAATGAAAAATTTACAACGTAAACTAACGCTGTGAGCAACCGCTTGACACACACACACACACACACACACACACACACACACACACACACACACACACACACAGATATATATATATATATATATATATATATATATATATATATATATATATATATATATATATATATATATATATATATATATATATATATATATATAATCGCTAAATAACAGGTTATGCATTTTTTAATTCCTTAATTCCCCCCTTTTTTAAATGCATGAACCGTTATCTCGTGATTACTATTGTGTCACGCGGTAGACCACGACATAAGTTTACGTCGTAAATTTATCCATTAGTACATCTCAGTCAGTATTCGTTATTATGGCTGTAGTAAAACAGAGAAAAATTAGATTTGACATCAAATGATAAAAAAAAAATAAAGAATAAACTTTTTCTTTGTTTGAGGAAAATGGTATCGCATATCATGCAAACAAGTTGAACAATGTTTGGTATAAATATAAAATAATTCTTTTTTTTTTTATATTTGACACCCTTAAATATTTTATAAAATATGTGTAGTTATGTCATGTTCCAGTTCCACATTAAAACGCGTGTACAATCCTCCTATATAATAAGCAGACGGTCTCTGTCTGTCTGTCCATTCGTCTTTAATACTTTTAAGTCCCTTGAAACTCAACAGAAGTTCTTCAAATATTTCAGAGGGAATCCTGAGGGTTAAATACAGGTCAAGTTTGAATTTCAGCAAGATCAGATTAAGCAATCAACAATTTTCACCCTAAAAACTAATTTTTCAATTTCTTTTTCCTATGCAATTTTTGTATTAATACAAAGAGATTATTGCATAGAGATAATAAGGTAATGGAATATCACTTTTGTTTACTTTATATGTCTCGCTTCAATGATGAGTTAATTTTCAAGTGGGATCACAGTGGCCCAGTGGATAGAGCGATTCCAAGTGGGGCCGCAATGGCTCAGTTCATAGAACTATGTCAAGTGGGGCCACAGTAGCCAAGTGGACAGAGAAATGTCAAATGGGGCAGCAGTGGCCCAGTGCATATATATATATATATATATATATATATCAAATGGGGCCGCAGTGGCCAAGTGATTAGAGCGAGTCCAAGTGGGGCCGCAGTTGCTTAATGGCTAGAACTATATCCAATGTTGAGTCAGTTTCACATCATTTTTTTCTGTCTTTGAATGAAAAAATATTTGTAACATCGTAACTGTTCTAGGCACGTAAGAATACTAAAAAAAAAAGAAAAAGAAAAAAAGGTCACGGGTTGGGCCCCTAGTGTTATATAACCGCTTTCGACAGTAAGTAAGCTACATTTGTTTCTATCTTTGTTTCTGTGACAGAAATTGAGTCATGCATATTCTGTAATATTGCCTCTTGACGTTTAACTGAGCACGTTTGAAATCCCTCCCCTCTTTGTTTCATATCCTTCTGCAATACGTGAGTGAAGATATTTGGGCGGCTCTTAAACAGCGAGGTCTTGAGAGCCAAGTGAATATGGAGCGGCGCCGAAATTAGGAGGGGGGTGGGCTGGGTGATCTCCGGGAAGGCCCGCCCACCAACGGCATAGTCCGGCACGATTTGCACTTGTGAAAATCCGGTGACCCGACCGGGATTGAGCCCGGATCGCCTTGGTGGGAGGCGAGCGTTCTAATCACTCAGCCACTGTGGCCCCTTTCTGCGATACGCGAAATTCACGTTGCGAAATTACTTTATTCATATGTGAAAACATGAAAGTGTAAGGAACCTAAATATGTTAATATATACGCTGTTTACGGTAAATTGAGCACTTTTGAGAGCCCTCTCATTCAGAATAATAGTCAATAAATATATTATATTTTAGCCCTAGACGTTAACTTAGGAGTGCTGTGGAATATACAGACCTTATTGCTGACATATATATTTTTATTTTAAAAGGTGGTTAAGGGATTAAATATGGCTGAAAGAAAAAAAGTAACTAGGTCCTCAACAGTGCTCACTTTACCGTGAACAGCCTACACCAGTTTGTACTAAAATGCGTATAAAGCAAAAAGGGCCTCAGCTTAAATTGCCTTAAATTTAACACTATACAGAGTAGTTAGCCGAGTATATAGCCTGGTATAAAGCCGAGTTGGGCGCTGGTATCTGGCATGTCGGGGTCGGAGTTGTCCGCCATATTGGATGACGTCACAGGCGCGGCGGGCTGCCTTGTTCGCTTACCCCCTCGCCGCACCCCAAACCCATGACCGGCCATTCCTGCGACCCGCAACCCTAGAAATGATTTTAATTAAAACGTTTTTTAAAAACGAAATATTTTAATAAAAGATTATAAAAAAAATTAAAAAGTATCGGCTTGCCGCTTAGGATTATTATTGATTTTCCTGGGCAAAAACGTCCGTTTACGTAGAAACCTCCACTCGCTCGACTGCCACGGCCCCTGTTAGGGCGCCGATGGCCAGAGTGAATTTATTTACGAATTTAAAGATTTAATTTTCCAAATGCGAGAAGATCTATAAAAATAAATCGAAAAAGTTGAGGAACATATAACATAAACCTCACACTCCCCCACCACCCAAAACAACCCTATACCTCCATACAATAATCGAATTCGTGAATAAATTCGAAAAAATAATTAAAAAAATCGAGGAACATAATTTTACCCCATCCTACACCCTACAACCCTAACCTCCCATGCTATTGTAACGCCTGTGGTTGAAGGAATTTGTTATGGGTAGCGCCATCTATGATTATCTATGCACTGTTACTAAACTGAATTAATTTTATTTCATTTGAATACTGTTTCATAGGCGTAATAATATTTATTTTAACGTCATGTTTTATCACATAATTTACTTTACTTATATTTTATTATGTAATTATTAATATTTCATATATTTCATTGTTATAAGTGTTTCTAGTTGTAATGTGTTGATTTTCAGTCACGTGGCAGTAAACGTGAGTCGTTGTTTATGGTCGCCAGGGCAACCTCGTGACGAACTGGAGTAGCCGCACCATGATTGGAGAGTCGAGTTAAGCGAGGCCTTATTGAGATAACGTTAGAGGAAGACATATTGGTTTTTGACCCGTCAGGTGGGCTGTGACGGTGTCGCAGACCCGGTAGATTTTTATTTAATTTGTGTAGCGAAAGTCCGAGTTCGTTCTCGGGGTGTAGCAGACAGCTTGCTGGCGAAGGCGTGAACAGGGAGAAGAGCAGAAGACGCCTGCACGCGCTTCATACGCCCAATACGACCCCGCAGATATTCAACATAAATAGCTTGTTGATTGAGCAATGTCAAGTTTTACCGGGTTTGGCTACTCCAGTTGCGGTCACCACACTATTATTTCATTTTTAAAATCTATAGTAGAACAATAGTTCAAATTGTCATGTATTGGTTTCACACAAACATTTTTAAAGTTAAACAAATTTATTCGATTTTATGAACATGGAGAGTCTCTAAGAAATGTTATTGTCTAAAACAGATGTCAGATGACTTGATTTTTCTTAAAGATCTCAACAAAATAGAATTAGGTTTTTCATGAATGCCATAACACAAAAAAATTCTGTCTCTGTTCATGTTTTTTTTTTTTTTTTTTTTTTTTTTTTTTGTTCTTCGAAACCGATGTCAGAGTGACTTCTGGTCTAGTCGCAGGCAGTAGATTCACAGTCCAAGGACCATTTGCGGAGCAGTTGTGTGTTCCTCCATTCCCGTTTCTAGTCAGGTTCTGACGTGTCGCAGCGACGTGCCATTGCTGGTCGTCGTAAAGTTTCGCCAGACTGCACAGCGAAGGACAGCCATACACAAGTCGCTCAGCCATTTTTTCTGCTCGGGACCTGCCACGTAAATCAATATTTTTCTTGCGGATACCGCATCAGCAAGTTTTGGAGCACGTTTACCACTTGGTGGTACAGAATCTTGCCTTCTTCCCACTCCAGTCCATGGTGATACTTGGTCAGCCAGTCGTTCCGTCTTCTTGCTTTTCTCGTCCCAGAGTTACCACGGATAAGAGAGGCAGATGAGCCCGTGCCCACTTACCATCGTCGTCGTATGTCACTGCGATCTCCTTGATCACCTAGAGGCTCTGGCTCTGTAAGCCTTGCAGATTACAGTACATCCTGCACCGCTGCTGTCTATGATCGAAGCTGAATAAACATATACCACTTGTAGCCTTGAGCAGCATTCACAAAAGTATCTTGACGACTTTGTCTCGACAATCGTACGATGCCAGTAGGTCGTGAAGTATCAGGCAGAAAGCTTACGTAAGCGGGGGTGTATTTCCACGTGCAGTGAATTCAATCCTGCAGTCGATAACATTCGAACTGATATGCTCGTCCTGTTTACTCACGTCGAACACCATGAGCGGTGCCAAGCACCTGAAGGTATCGTCTCAGTATCGGGGATCGGGTGCGCCCATAATATGCATTTTGGAATTAAGCATACATTTGATATGCCGGCAGGTACTGTCCATTTTCAAAGTTCATGTTCATGTCCACGTACGGAATAGCTTTCACTATTCCCATATATTTTTACATTTTATATTTGACATGTGTCGAACTGCGAACGGCTCACAATCAAATTGCGCTGTCTTCTGGTCTGCAGTCGAACGTTGATGTACCTCGGTTTCTCGTTGGCAAAGCTGGACGACTTCACCATGCAGTTGATGTACTAGCTCGCGAGCAGTCCGGGGTAGGTCTCGTGACTCCATGACCTTAAAGTCACATCGATGTTCTCGCCATCTTCCACATTCTTCAGTATATTGATGCGTTCGGCAGTACTCAGGTGAATGTGACGCAGTATCCATTCGATAGACTGTAGCTTCAGTCCCACTGTCACCAGGTTTTCACCCTGTACCCACGATGGTATCTGCGTGCTTATTGGCCATGAACAGTACCAGTTCCTGCTTCGAATTAATGATAATTCGTTTGTAGTCTTCGGCGAATCCCAGCAAAATCGTTACAGGAATGCAGACCTCGAATTTACCTCCGGGATGTATAGGAACACTGTAGTCATATTCTATCTCCCAGCCTGCCATCTTGATCGCAGACAGCTTATTCGGCATGGGCGAGAGGTAATCTACGATTGCGGTCGTTATACCGACATCGCTCCTCTGGTCTACCTCGACAATGTTGAGCAAATATGTGATGACTCGATGACGTGAAGAATTCCATTGCTCGTTATTTTCGTCAATGCCGGGAATGACTGGTAAGGAAGAGTGCAGATATCTTGGTGTTGGACCGCTGTCCGAACTTCCAATTGTAACATGTATGGTCCGAGCAGAAATGGCTGGTATGCATGAAGTTCAACTTTCGTATCAGTGTCTTCAAACACGACCAGCTCGTCGATGTTTATGTAATCTTCCATGGCGATCTACCTCAAAGCCAAGATTGCGAAAGAAAATCTCGTTGGCATGTGTTGCGATGTACTGATTGCCCGTTTGGTGTACTGCTTTGTTTTATTGCTCCTGGCACTGTAAATCTCATTCCTGTCTTTTCAAATGCAAGTGCAGTGTGATTTCTTTGTTTCAGAAGTTCAACAACTCTCCGCGTTGGTCGAGAACTGTCAGTACCACCACGCGTGCTCTCTTCGCGACGACCGGAACATAAATGATGCTTTGCTGTGCCACGACCAGTTTATAGCCTGGAGGGACCATCGGCGAAAACTCGTGCAGCGCATTGCTCGGCCTATCGTTAAGATATGTACCGCTTGCCAAATTGCAGGTTATTCGTATCACATTAACAGGCAAGATGTATGTTTACAGGTCGCGACGATTCGTGGTTTTTCCAGCTTCGTATATGCGTGGCTAGAACCCCAGCATCATTCCGGTGGAATCCTGTTCCGTGAAGTCGATACCTTCGCTGCATCTGATGACACTCTTCAGAGTATTGGAATTTCTACGTAGTTCGAATTCTGTGCAGGGAGACAGCATCTCTTCAATGTACCTTGCAAGGTCGTCTAATTTTTAAGAGCGAATGTGCAATGTCACCCCGCGGGAGACATTACCGCTTTTCACGAGATACATCTTGCACTTTTTCCATCGATGTTAGGTATCGCATTGTAGGGTTGAAAATCGACCAAACCCATGACCGTTCTCCCTCCAGGTCGAGTGGAGGAAAATGTACAGCACGCAGCTCTGAGCTACGATCCATAAAGGTAAGCGTTTTCAATATGACTTATGGTTTATGGTCCATGTATAGCCAGGAAGCGAAGACACGAGTGTCTTCAGTTCCACGTGTTTGGCATCTACTCCATCTCGTATTTTTAAGTCAGTTTTAAATGTTTCAGGTACAGTCGCGTATCGGATGGTGGACGCAAATGACCGAAACTATTTTAGAAGTCTGCATGTTTCCCATGTTTCACAAGTTACCCAGTGCGTACTGGGCCCGGCTGTGGTGCCCAGGTTGATTACAGCACTTCCGTCACGTTTGGGTTTAGGGGAAAAAGCGTCTCGTGTAAACACTGCGCGAAAATAAGGTATCTTCAATTTGCGTGCGAACAGTTGCAAATCCTCGTTTGTGAGCAACAGCCTGAAATATCTTTTTTCACCCATGTTGGAAGGTATTAAAATAATGTTCCTAGTTAGCATGATGTCACGAGAGAATCATACACGGCTAGTATGACGTGTGTTTTCATCATGTAGATTAGCATTTCGGACGCACGTTCAATAGTTTCTAGGAAAAACGTGCATCTCCAACAATTTGCAATACAGCTTAAGTACTACGTAGCTAGGGAATTTGTTTACAATGTATCGTGTATCATACAAAAGAAGCAGCTTATAATGACAAAAGTCGAGCTGCGAAGGGATGAAGCAATTGGGGTAGCCAAACGTACTCTGAAGTTAATCAAGAAATAAGGAGACGATCTGTCGGCAGATAAACCATCTTTCACGACTATAAATAAAATGTGACAAGCTCGTGAGTTTCAAGGCGCAAACAATCGTTATGAGCTATTCTCGTTGGTGTTACCCAGTCGCCTTAGCTTCAAAGAGGGAGAACGTAGGATGGGTGCGGTGAAAATACATGAACGCGCTTCTCTTCTCAGTGGCACAGTTTGCGCGAGAAGGAAAACCGCAGGTGACCGTTCTAAGTAAACACACCGCAGAGAGAATCTCTTCGCAGTTTACTCTTGGCGCAATCCTTCTAACTTCTTCATGTATACACTTAACTACCACTTGCTCGCTTCGTCCTCCACTATTGCAGTTTCAAAATGCAGTCAGTGTTTCTATGGACTCGGAATACCAACTTTAAACATTTTCTAACTTTCCTCGTTCAGCTACACATAAGTTTATGATTTAAGGTGGTGCAACTAAGTTGATAGTTTTGGTCTTGGGTGCCGGTGAGTGTGAAATTAGATGAAAATGGAGCGGCGGAGGAATGCAAGGGGCGGGAAACGGGAATGCCCCGAGAAAACCTGCGCAAAAAATAGCAACGCCCGCCATTTTTTTCCAACGCTATATTCCGGGTGGATTCACCGGGAATTGATTCCAAGTTTGCTTTGCTGGGAGGCGAGAAGTATCAAACTGTTCAACTATATAATTATTGACAACACTTCCACGCACAGCATGCGAAATCGTGTGCCTGTGTGCTTCACGATGGCAATAGATTCCAAATTCCCGAAACATCACACCTGTTATCACAGGAAGCCTTTTGCGTTCATCACTTGTTCCTCGTCATGTCTTCTGTGTGTACATTAGTTCTACATATTTTTTTCGTCTTTGTTGCCTTCGTTGTTTCGTCCAGTCTTCTTGCAATTTTCCGTAAACACCATCCTCAGTGATATAGGCTGTTCACGGTAAAATTAGCACTTTTGAAAGCCCTGCTTAAGATCTACTTGTATGCACGTTGTGTATTCTTCCGCCTTATGTAAAATTAACATTGCCACGGGTTTCATCACTTTAATCACGCGTCCGGTCAAGTGAAACTATGACATTATTAGAAAAGTAAATATTAAAAAAAATCTGCTTATTTTTACACTTCCATTCTTTAAAAAAATAGAAGACGCAGGAAATAATCTAAGTTATTAAAAATGGCTATCTAAAACTATTTATTCAACGTTTAGATACGGAACTACATTCTACCCATCGTTAAAGTTTTTATTGGACGCATGCCATTTAGTGTGCCCGTTAAAATATTTGCCTGCAGGGAAGATGACAATTTTCTAAGGTTGATTTCAAAACTGCTCACTTTATCGCGTTTCAAAAGTGCTCACTTTATCGCGAACAGCCTTTAGTCTGTTGATTACTCATTCTGCTGATATCGGGTCGGGTTTTTCTTACTTTTCCTGGCTAGATTACTTGCATGGTATTGTTTGCATTTTACCCCTATGTTTTTTGACAACAGCTAATAAAAATGCATTTTTTATTTTATTATTGTGTGCCGAAGTTTTATGCGGTATTGTGGAATTTAATCAAATTATAAAGAAGTATTGCAATGATGTAAATAGTTCACTGGATCAGTGAATCACACACCTCCAGTAGAAGAATAATTAAAAAATCGTGGCAAAAATCGTAAAAGTTTAGTTCTCTCATAAAATAAAATTAATGTAAAAAAACTTAAAAAAAAAAATATTTTATTTATAGATGCATTAAAAAGAGGAAATATAATTATAATAGTAATACAATTTGAAGAACTTGTAAGATGTGGTCGAACAGCGGTAATAAACTTTACTACAAATTAATATGTTTATATAAATTGATATTTAGTATATAAAAGCTTGGCGCGAATGGTCAAGAGCCTTACGCACGATATATGCTTCCAATGCTTACACAAATGTGATATACGTTCTATATTGTGAATGGCTAAGAGCCTTACGCAAGATATATGCTTACTACGGTTACGCAAATGAGGTATACATTCTATATTGCACCAAGATTTTATATACTAAATATAAATTGATACAAACATATTAATTTGTAGTAAAGTTTATTACGGCTGTTTGACCACATCTTACAAGTTCTACAAATTTGTGTAAATATTATAATTATTTTTCACTTTTTAGTGAATTTATAAATAAAAGGTTGGTTTTAAAAGTTTTTTTACATTTATTTTGTTTCTCACTTTTTAGTCTCCAAGCATGTGTTTGTATCACGAATATGGCTTTCCCTTGCTAAGAAAGATCCCAGTGATGTATCGTGATCGACCAGTAGTTCGCTTCCATTCCGACACGGGACATACTGGAGGAGCAAACTATAATAATAGTTTTCAGAACCATTCGCCGCTACAAAATAGGGCACGCGCACAACAGCAGTGACACTTATAATCTCCATTTTAGTGTTATTCGATTCTGTAAAACAACCTCGATACGTTTACTGCATGTAGTTGTAGCCTTTCGACTTCATCATCATATCAGCTCAGTGGTTTCTTCACATTGTATTGCCATCGGAACTACTCATGTATGTGAAACTTCAGTTCAATTGGATAACGGGAAGTAGTTTAACATACATACACGTGAAGTTACATGAAAGCTTGTAACTTCCGACTCCATCATCATATCAGCTCAGTGGTTTCTTCACATTGTATTGCCATCGGAACTACTCATGTATGTGAAACTTCAGTTCAATTGGATAACGGGAAGTGGTTTAACATACATACACGTGAAGTTACATGAAAGCTTGTAACTTCCGGCTCCATCATCGGATCAGCTCAGTGGTACGTTCATGTTGTATTGTCATAAAACTACACATGTATGCGAAATTTCAGCTCAATTGGATAACGGGAAGTGGCTTAAGATCGACTTCGCAAGATTTAACCCGAACGTACAAACAAACATACAAACAAGGCAAGTTAAATAATAGCTTGTAAAAAACTACAGTTGAGACTTTCGTGAAACTAGGCAGGGTTTCAACTTACCTACATCCGGCGACATCTTAGAAGGCCGTCCACGTAACTGCACACACAAACTATTTGAGCGACGTCTCTCTTCTCCGAGTGTATCTTGCGGTCCTAGTCGTTCCTGTTAAGGTGGCCTGTCATTCCTGTTAAGGTGGCCGCCTGGGTAGGCCACCGAACGGTGTGCACAGCTCCAGCGGAAATATTTTATTAAAAAAACCGCCCAACGTGTCTGAGTGAGGTCTGCTTACGAACAGCATTTAAGAATCGTTACACGTCTGTATACTTTCTTCAGTTCCTCCATTTCTCTCTAAAGCATATTTTTGTGATAGAGGAATTTGCTCAAACGGGTGTTTCCACGGTAGTTTTAACGCATGAACATTTCGGAACAAAACATTAAAAAAGGAATAGGGGCGCGCATAAAACCTTTATTTTTATAATTACGTCAGAAAATGGTATGGTCTGCGCTTAAAGTCTCGTAGAGGCGCGTTATCGACGGCAAGACTGCACGCCAGTCCACTACTGCGCGCGTAGAGGCGATGAGAGAGCTGATGCGCATGTCTCGGTCGCCCCTAGCGCTCCCACGCTTTTGGGCCTTAGACGTGCAAAATTCCTTCAAACCAGGCGACCACCTTAGAGCAACATCCTGCTCGATCGGCGGCCAAGACCAACTGTTCCCACGCCATCCTGCCGAGGAGCTCGAACGCTGGCCAAGCACTTCCCCCCGCGTTAAACGGGGCCCGTCTCGATTCCACGATCACGGGCAAGGTTTATTCTGCTCAGGCTGGGAAGCTCGATGTTTTTAATTTTGCAACTAAAACTTCTCGCCGCCAAGGTACGCTGGTGTCGCATGTGTACCGGATTTTCGTTTTACATAAAAGTAAATGGGATAATTTGAACTATAGTAATATAAATTTAAGCCTGTAAAATTTCCCGACTTTTATTGTGGCAGGACGTACGCAAAAAAAAAAAAGTCTTTGTTTTTCGCACCAGAGTATAAATATGACGAAATATGACCACGCGTTGTTTCATATTCAGTCGTAAACTGAATTCACACTTAAAAAATTTGTTTGTACTTTTACAAGTGAAATCCTTGGAAACCCAGTTGCCAAGAAAGTCCTTCGTAAAACTACAAAGATTTTCCTTGTAAAATCTGCAAAATATTTATTTGTAATGTTACAAATTATAGCCTTTACAAATGATATTATTTAAAAGTCTACATAATATTTATTTCTTCTTATAGAAAACAAATGTGATAAATTAATAGCAGAGAATAACTAAACGAAAAATTTCAAAATATAATTTAAGAAAAAAAACTACACCTTGCCAGCACGGAGACTAGAACCCACACCCATAAAATTATTAGCCGGCACTCTTAACCACAAGGCCAACCTGACTTACGAGCAATAAAATATTTTTTATAATAAATATAGAGGCAAGTAGCTGCAAAATGTTAATGAACATATTTGCTTAGTAATAATAGGTAAATTTTTTCATTTTAAGATTCCTGTTCTTGAGTTATACGATTTGGACGGCTCTTAATAACGAGGTATTGATAGCCGATTTAAGAGTTCTGTGTAGCTAGGAAACATTAACAGTTAATTAATAATACGGTCACGTTTTATTCAAATTATCATTTTATAATGATTATTTGAGTTGTTTTAAGTGTTTTACGTTATTCAAACTTGCAATACATTTATTTTTGCACACATCTACACTTTACATCACGCATAGTTTTTGCACAAACAGCTATGTACGGTTTTACGTTGTTGAGTGTCCGCCATTTTGCAAGCTCGTGGAAACGGGTCAGTATAGTACAAATATTTCTTAAGGCATATTACAAACAAGGCCCTTGTATTTTTCAATCGAGTAGTTTTATACGAGAAATCTTTGCACTCTTACAAGCATTTGTAAAATTACAAAAGATTTATAAGTAAAAATTAATTCTTTTTATAGTACAGGAAAAATCTTGCTTACAGTATTACTTTATTTAGGTACTAACTGACGCTGCGACTTCGTTCGCATGAAATTTAGGACTTTTTTTCGGAGCCTATTCTGGACAAAGTTACAACATATTACTCTTATATATTGGCATTAATTTTGAAGTAACAAAAAGTCACTTCATTTTCATATATATTACGGTTGTATTTCGGGGAATTTAGGATTTGTTTAAATATTTTAAAAATATAAATTACCCTTTCCTTGGGTTTTATGGAGTTATTAATATACAGCATACCATCGCTTCGCCCAAGTTTTATTTATAATTGGCTTGTACGATTGTTACAGTATTATCGGAAATAGTTTTATCCCAGCGTTAGTGTTTCTATAGTTCTATCCACTAAGCCGCTGAGGCCCCACTTGGAATCGCTCTATCCACTTAGCCACTAATGCCCCACTTGTAATCGCTCTAGCCACTGGGCCACTGCGGCCCCTCTTCGAATAGCTCTCGCCACTGGGCCACTGCGGCCCCACTTGAGAGTGCTCTAGTCACTGAGCCACTAATGCCCCACTTGGAATCGCTCTATCGACTAAATCACTGCGGCCCCACTAGGAATCGCTCTATCCATTGAGTTACTAAGGCCCTACTTGATATAGGTCTATCCTCTAAGACACTGCGGCCCCATTTGATACTTCTATATCCACTGATCCAATGCGGCCCCACTTAACATATTTCTGTCCACTAAGTCGCTGGAGCCCCACTTGGAATCGCTCTATCCACTGAACCACTAAGGCCCCACTTGGAATCGCTATAGCCACTGGGCCACTGCGGCCCCACTTGATATATCTCTATCCACTGGACCACTGTGGCCCCACTTGGAATCGCTATAGCCACTGGGCCACTATGGCTCTTGGGAAGGAAAGGAGGACAGCCCATGGACAGAAAAAAAAGGAGAAATGACGGAAATATTACTTTAAATATGCTATTTTTATGCAGTAATCGTTTTGTGTACCTATGTACATCCATTATCACCATAATATCTTCGGAACCGTTTGAGATATCAGGATGAAACAAAGACCAAGATAGTCCGGAAGTTATTATCTACAGACTGTGTAAATTTCATGTCAATGCTTTCAGTGGTTTTTGAGTTAAATCCAGTCGGAAATTTAGACAGACAGGCATGAAAAAAGTTAACATTTGATACGGCTTAGTAATCAATTATCCTATAGGGAAAAATAATTAAAAGTGGAAAATTCGAAAATCGCAGACAGACTCTTCTATTTTATTTATTTGTATAGATGACGACCAAATCGTAAAAAAATAGTGAAATTGATAAAAATTTTGTGTTTAGGGCTTTCCAGAACTGTTTTCCTTAAGTGAAAGGAGAAAAGTATAAAGTTCCTTTTGACGACGATTATGTTTATTTCGCACTTAGATTCATAACGATTTTCCATTGAAATAATTTAACTTATCTACGCTCGATGCCAAAGAAGGTTGTATTTTTACTGCTTGCTGTTGTAAACATAATTGGAGGGGTTCAATAATAGTTCAGAAATAAAGTTATTACTTAAAATTTTGGCTAGAGCAAGTGTATATCACGATTCGAGTCAAACACGACCTTATGCACACAGATAAATATAATTTCACCATTTACCACCAGCTTAAATTCTACCTACTTCTTTAGCACACGAGCCCACCTTACAGCGGAAACTTCCCCTGTACCAAATTCTTCCGTAAGAAAGATCGTTATTTGCTCAACCTGGGTAAAATGAACCTTAAGAGGAGTGTGCGTTGACACATTTTTTTGTGAAATCGTTGTTTGCGCGTATTCTCGTATCTCGGTAAACAT
The DNA here is from genome assembly GCA_029891345.1 of Dryococelus australis. NCBI lineage: Eukaryota > Metazoa > Arthropoda > Insecta > Phasmatodea > Phasmatidae > Dryococelus > Dryococelus australis. The sequence goes on along the minus strand of CM057000.1, from coordinate 120,256,118 downwards.
ATGTTCTGTAAATACGACTTTTTGTTATAAAAGAAGAAAAAATCAACTATCTATGCTTCTACTTTTACTTTTGTCATATTAAATATGTTCTAGGAGAAAAAATTCCTGAAAATGGTCACATATAGAATATTTTAAAGCTTGCCTTTGCAGTTTCCTCAAGCGGCGAGAGAAAAGTACAAACATACGGGCGTAGTTTGATCTGTGGGCTTTCATCGCATGTAATAAAATCATAGCAGTTAAATATCTGATTTGCACAGTACAGAACCACGACGGAAACACTGCACGCCTTGTGCGTAGGAGCGATGGGGCACTAGGCATGAGTGTTAGTGTCGCCCGTACACTCTTCTTAAGTCCACATCACAATGTCAAATTTTGACCTTCAAATACATTTGACATTATAATTTCGAGACGTATCACTGCAGTCAAATATTTCCTTCAAAAAATTTGATCAAATAATCTCGAATGTGTTAGAAAATGTGTCACAACGTGAAATGTTTTTACTACATAATAGGTTCTATTTACATTTTTCTAAATCATGCTCAAAGCAAACCACTGCTGCTGCATTCCACGCAGTCAATTACAGGAAGAAATGTAAGGAATGTTCTGATTCATTTTTACTTATTTACTCAATTTAAGTTACATATATCAGATATATTTCCTGCACAATGAAATACAATTGCTATGAGTTATTAATATTACGTGTAATGTTCACTTAAATTAGCAGTCATGCAGGGACTCCTTCAATATAAATTAATTATCTTTATAACCTTATTAAGTTTACAGCAATTTTTCGACATTTTAAAGTTTCGTGAGGTCGGAAAGGGCCAGTTATCTCAAACACGATTCTGATTGGTGGAGCCCGCAGAACATCAAATTAATTCAAGGACAGGTCCAATATTCAAACGTTTAATGGAAACTGGAGCCATCCAACTATTCCGAGACAAATATTGTGGCGTTTATGGCATTTCAGTGACCACACAGCTGTTTGAATTATTTGACCAAACTAATTGGAAGCAATTCGATGGAAAACATTTTGACAGTGCGATAGAGCCTTTACCCATGCGAACCATCGGCCTACATTTCTACAACACAATTCCAGATATTTGTTAAAAAAAAACTAAATTGATTCGTATCAGGTGTTCTTAATCTTGTTTCATATCGTCTAATATCACATACCACGAAGTACCATCGTCCATTCTAACAGACACTGCACAAACTCATTAGTAGTAGCGCTGGTTCCTGGAAACCAATGAAGTGAACCACGCACTGTTGCGACCTGCTGAACTGAAATACAGAATAGCGAACGCGTCGGCATAGATCATCTCACAGTCGGCCGGTGATTGTCGGCGCTAAACACATTTCTAGAGGGCCTGGTCCGCCAAACGTTTTACTAAGTACGGCACACTTCTGTGGCAATTAAACTTATAAAAGACACAAGACACCCCGAATATTTACAACTGATCTGTGATGGTTATATGTTTTTACTTACGTCTAATTATATTTTCCTTCCATAGATTCTTTTTTTGTTATAAAAGACCGTCAAACGCAGCCCTGATCAAACTACAAGCTTGGTCGCCCTGATCAAACTACAAGCTTGGTCGCCCTGATCAAATACAAGCTTGGTCGCCCTGATCAAATTACAAGCTTGGTCGCCCTGATCAAACTACAAGCTTGGTCGCCCTGATCAAACTACAAGCTTGGTCGCCCTGAACAAACTCCAAGCTTGGTCGCCCTGATCAAAGCACAAGTTTGGTCGCCCTGATTAAACTACAAGCTTGGTCGCCCTGATCAAACTCCAAGCTTGGTCGCCATGAACAAACTTTCTCATGAAGGGCTTGACGTTAACAATTTCACTGGATAGTGTAAATGTAGAACCTAACAAAGTTTACTCCTCGACGGCTGCGAGGAAGTGGGCAAGATGACCATTAGCTGATACATATTAGGGCTGCCTTCTCTCGGCTTGCACACGGTAAACATGTGCATAGGCGAGTATCTCATGAATAAGGTAATGAAGACGCGACTAGCGGCGACCACGAGAAAGCTAATAGGGGTGGCCTGAGTGCAGTGCCACTTTGCCTTGCGCTTTGATACAGTAATGTGGCTTTGTCTGGTATAGAAGGTGAACACTCCTTTGTTATAGTTCGTTGGAGTATGTTGCCCTAATATATGCTCCTCTTATTCATTTTTAAAGGGCGGAAGAAGGAATCCTATAAACAACCGAATGTCATGCCAGTATAATTACGAATATTAAAAATATGTTTTCTATGTATCATCATGCACCGAAAGTCTGATGGTGCGATGCCAACGCTTTGTTGCCCGGAATCTTATTGCACTTGCTTACTGCTGCAAAGCATTGAAGAGTGGATCTTTGTAAACATCGGAATAACTGGTGGAAATCTCGTGCTTGCGGATGGCGCTCAAAGCTTCTGGAGTTTATCGTCGACATGAGTTCCTCACGAAAACGTTCTTCTGCTTCTTAGCCCGAGATATACAGAATCTTGGGAAACTCAGTGTCCAAATTACAGAAATAGTTGATTTGGACTATTAGTAACACAAAGCACGGACATACGTAACACACATATCCGTGAACGTATTTTTTTACGAAATATTGTGTTCAAAGTTGCGGCGTACAACACCTTCATATCAAGCCTGTTCGATCATGCGTATTAGGCAAGTTACATACGAAGTAGGCGTGCGACTTTGCGTATATAACTATTTAGTGTCGTGTGCCTACGACTTATGCAACTTACTGTACACGCGTGAGCGCACAGCCTTGTTTTCCAGGCGTTATATGCCGCAACTTTGAATAAAAAAAAAATGCTATAAAAATACTTTTCTGAATATACGCGCAAAGGGTTATTGAATTACGATTGGTCCAAAGAAACTATGTCTGGAGTTTGGAGATTGCGTATCCGAACATCCTGCATATGTAAACTGCTCGTGGTTGGTCGTACGGAAATGAGGCTGTGACGCACTTTACTATAGAACTGTTTAATCGCCAGTGTCTCTCAAAGCTGGCGTGAACTGAACAAATAGTGCGACATGCTCAGACTGCGTAAACTGAAGAATTCGGAGAACACTCGCTGATGACGTTCGCCACGAATTCGAAATCTGATTCCTGGTCAAGTAGGAGAAGGACTCTGGTAATACTCATTATTATAATACTTCATTCTCGTAAGGAACAACTGTTGGCAAATACGGAAGTCAATAGTGGTCAGTTGATAAAGAATTTTTGAGTGTTTGAAGTTTTCCTTTAGCCGTCATAGCAAATTAATTTTACAAAAAAGGCTCGCTCCTCTTTGGACCAATAGCGTCTTTCCAGCAAGCAGTAAAGGAGTTTCCTTGCTATTATTTTGGAAAAGTGTTCTGTTATTATAGTAATTGTTCGAAACTGTCCAAAAGTTTCCTATGGGTGTGTTACGTGGGTCTGAATTTTTGTATCACCTAAATCCATCTCAAAGTTCTTTAAATGGCATCTTGTGTGTCAACCTGTAGCCTTGCGCTAATTTTTGGGGAGCCACTTCAAGACTTATACTACCAATTTAGTTCATGGTGAAGTGTAATGCATGTTCTCAGTATGGAGCTAACGAAAAAAAATATTTTGATAATTGGTGATCGAAAAAGTTTAATGGCATAATGCTTCATTTCTGCTCGATTTGTAAGCTGGCATATTTCACTCACATACAAAGTATAATGTTTTTAATAGCATGTATTCTTCGTTATATGATGGACCCTTTAATAGATAATGGGGAGGATAGCTTGCTGCTACAGATTAGGAGAAAGAAGGGGGGGGGGGGGGGGGGAGAATCTATGTGAGCGTATGAAGTTGTTTGAGAGAGCAGTTTGTAGGTACGGACACGTTTCCCAATTTCTATTTGGCGTATTGGGTTTCATTTCCCGGCCGTTTTTTCTTGTTTCGGTTTTTGAAATGAATTCCCTTCTCGGGTGTTTGTTAAGGTAGGAGTGCACGAGTGCAAGAGTACACAACACTGTGGAAGGGCGAGGAGGAGGTGTTGCATCAGAAGCAGTACGTGCGTAGAAGGGTGGAAAGGAATTAAGAGATTCTATTTTGGAATGCATGAATACTGCGAGCTCTGCACTCAAAAATAAATTTTCCTTTTAGTTTACTGTGTTGTCACACAACACTATCATCGCTTAAGTAGAACCATTTTTATGAAGATTAAAGCCAAACACTAAACCAAATTATCTATATCACTATCTGTTACCCTCGACTCCACCGGCATGCCTAATCAAATGGTTGGTGGCGTATTTTACATATTCCCTAAGAAACTGCTCGATTTTCCGGGATGATAAGCACCCTATGTGTTAATCCAGAATATAATCTACCTCTGTACCGAATTTCATCCAAATTCGTCAAGCCGTTAGGGCGTGATTGAGTAACAAACGAACATACACACTTTCGCATTTATAATATTAATAAGATACTTGATTTTTGACCAACAGATTATGAGAAATGCGACTGTTTACATAAAAAAAAATCAAACCAAAGAGGATGGTTTAGGATTGAACTCAAATTCTAGCACAAATATTAAAACAGAAAAATAAAAATTGTCACGTGACTGAATATATAATGACCAATACGCAGGCTTCAAGAAGCAAGGAGAAACTGACGAAAGAAAAGTTCAGGCCATATTTTCGCTCAATTATGGTACGAATAATAAATTACGGATATTAAAACGTAGGTAATTACGAATATTTGTACGTGAACAAGTGAGTTGTATTTCAGCAAGGCGTGGGAAAGTTTTTCTAAGGGATCTTCTTGCGGAAACCTCAGAAATAAAATTATTTCCGTAATGAGTTATTTTGAATCGATCGGGAACACTTTTTATGATTCATGAAATCTTCCATCAATATTCCTGACAATAAACTTCATCCGCTAAATCATTGCAATTTCACAATCGCTGAAATATTTTATAGGCTGTACACGGTAAAATGATCACTTTTGAAAGCCCTGCTTAAGATCTACTTGCATACACATTGTGTGTTCTTTCGCTTTATGTAAGATTAGCATTGCCATTGGCCTCATCACTTTATCCATGCGTCAGTCAAGCGAAACTGTGAAATTATTACAAAAGTAAATATTTTACAACTCTGCTCATGTTTACAATTCGATGCATAAAAAACAGAAAGCGAAAGAAATAATTTACTGTAATTTATCACAAATAATCACCTGACACTTTTTATCCGACGTTAAAATGTAGAACTATTTTCCATTCATCGTCAACAATTTTACTGGACGGATGTCACTTAGTGAGCCCGTAAAAATATATACATGCAGGCAAGGACAGTGACATGTTTCGAAGGTTGATTTCGAAAGCGCTCACTTTATCGTGAGCAGCCTTTATAGATGGTTCAAGGTCAAATGAGCACTTCTGAATCCAACATTTGAAAATTCTCACTGCCCCTGCCTGCATATATGTTTTCGGGCACACTGACTACCGTGCGCATAGTAAAGTTGGTAACGATGGAAGTAAAGTAGTTCTATGTCTTAATGTTGAGTTATAAGTGTTAGTTAAACGTTCGTGAATGCTATAACATTTTTTTTTTGCTCTGTGTTTTTTAACGCGCACATTTTTAAGCTTAAATTTTCTAACAATTCCACAGTTTCACTTGACCAGCGCATGAATGAAGTGATCAGGCAGATTTCATAGTTAACTTTACACATGATGTAAGAATACATAATGTGCATGCAAGTAGATATTTAGCATGGCTTACAAAATTTCTCAGTTTACTGTGAACAGCCTATAAGTACATTTATCATGACAAGAATTAACAATAATACTATGATGTTGGTTACTCGATGCATAGTGATCGAGCGCTAGGTTTGAGATTCGCCAACATTACACAAATCTTCCATCACTCGCTTGGTTAATTTTTGTAGGCCTTTATTATGGACGACTTGATATTACGTGAATTACGTAAAACGATTGAGACTGCTAGAACGTGATCCTAGAAACTAATTTCGTTAATGTCTCAGTATTTTATCAGATTTCCTTCTTTGGGACAAAGCGGTTGGAACAAGGCTAGCAATTTTCTTACCGTCGCCCTTAGGAAATCCTTCCATTCTTCCACGAGTTGGCAGGTCGAGCTTTCTCGCTGCTGGCAGCTGCATCTTCTTGCCGCCTGGACCTGAAAGTTATCGTCCTCCAATACGTCAGCTTTATCCCAGGCATTCGTTGACGCATCCCCGGAGATTTGTTCTTGACTGGGGGTTTCGATTTTCACTTCGAACAGCCGCGACGAGTTCATCTTTATAGATGCTTCCCTGCACGCTTGTTAAGCGACGCCCTTGTATCAAGGATGTGACAAAGGGGCACAAACACTGCCCAGAATATATAAAAAAAAAAAAAAAAAAAGTGCAAAAGTTCCAATCATAACTTAATTTCAAGGAGTGTAAAACTGCGAAACATTCCCAATATATACTATTATTACTGAAAGTAGAAAGAACACAAGACTTGGGGCAAAATTTTTATTTGTGTGGTAAATTGTTTCAAAAGCATAATACATAATTTATTATAAACAGGAATTTCAAAACTCTAAATTTTTATATTATGTTACTATTAAAAAGTTTCAAATGAACAAAGACTAGTTATGGTGCCGAAAATGGACAATATTAAATTACAGAGTAAAAAAGCTGATGACCCAACACGTGAGCAACATTAGAATTATTATTTAGGCTCAGAATACCAATATTTTGTGATTTCAACATTGCACGTAAACAAAACTTAAGTTAGAAATATGAAAACTGACGCCCCAACATGTAAGCAACTTTACAGTTATAATTAAATCTTGAAATACCAATATTTATAATTTATAACATTTCGTGTGAGTGATATTAAATTAACAATTCAGAATACCTGGTGTACCAACACGTGGGCAACATTAAAGTTATAGTTCAGCCTCAAAATAACAATATTTATTGCACATTTCACCCAAAATGCCTGGCGTACTAACACGTGGCAACATTAATGTTATTATTCAGCCTCAGAATTTATACTCTAATTTCTGGTAAAGTCCCGAATGGACAACTTGGGTCTTGAAATGGTCCCTCATGGACCATGACTAAAACCACTTTTAAAAAGTTGCATTATTCCCTATTTCATGAATGCGAAACTCACTATTTAAATTTAATGCGCACTCTACCATGCGAAAAATAGTTTTAAAATTATTTACTTTTCAAGTACATTTAACTTTTGTTTCTTTTCTCTACAACGCTTATTATACATGCTATATTTAGAAATCAACCAAACACATCATCCAGGGGGTGATTTTTTTAAAGGTTTAATTCAATGCGTTTGAAGAAACCGCGAATAGACTATAGGTACCTGAACGATTATCAACGACGAGGCCCTCAGAGTTATGTGTACAAACAAGGAAAAACAGCGTCTGTTATGTCTTGCAGCTAAACGCTCCGACTACGTATGACAAGTGAGTGATGACGATCAAGCGGTTGATGTTAGTTAACAAGTTGTATTGTGTATTGCATAGGGCTTTTTAACGTCTCTCCGGTTTAAGCTTGAAAGTTCAGCAGGGAACGGCTTACAGCCTAACATGTATTACTCGGGATTCGAACCCAGAGCCTCCCGAGCCCCAGATCGGTGGCGCACGGGAGGTCGGCAGTCAACAAGTTGGTTTTGTTGTATATTTATAATATTTGACTGTTGCAATTGTGGGCTAGGTGCTAGGCCGTGCCAGAATTGTAGATGAATGCAGCGCATATTCGCTGTGCTGGAATCTTCTCGGTACTTATCTAATCGACAACTGACGTCGCAAATCTAAATAACAAGCTGTTAACGATACAGCTATGCATGACTTCACTTCATTACCACCAGTCCGTTGCTACCGAGAGTCTAAAACAACACTGTAGGCTCCTCAATAAGGGTTCGATCTTCTGAAGCTCTACAGAATGTTCAAGGGTGTTCGAGCTCGCCTCTGGTTCAGTTCCAAGAACCCAGCTAACAAGCATAATCTAAGCGCGTGTGGACTTTAGATTGGTCAATATTGCTTTATTTGTGGTATATTTAGAACGTGCCTGGAGAGAGCGATATTTTAGAGGAGGGGCGTCACGCGCTGACCTTGAAATAGCAGCAGATGCCCTAGTAATTATCTTGTTGCGCTGTCGACGAATCAGGCCGGAGCAGCCTCCTGTGATACTTAAGAACCGGCCGTAGCTTCCAGCCATATATGTTTTATAGTCTCGCGTGGGAGACACCGTTTATGATAACCAAGCTAATTAAATGATATTGAGCCGGTTTATCCTATACGCCTTTTATAGTTCAGTGGTTTCTGATCAGACCGTAAAAGAGTTTTGGGAAAAATAAGTGCAGACCATATTAATATGAGTATAAAACTTTCTGAAGCGAATACGAAAAATTCTAGGCAATATTAAATACGTATTTGATGTAAATAACGGAAAATTTTATAAAAATTTTGATTTTGCGTGAAATTACCTTGGAATATTGGATCTGTAACAAACGGGATAGTTTCGAAAATACATGTGCCATACTAAAAAAAAGTTAACAGGACAAAGCAATATGTTAAATTTTTAATTAAACTTTACAGTAAATATATGACATGTCTTAGTTTAATAAGAATATTTTATTACGACAGTTTAAGTGAACTGCGTACGTCGCCAAACACCAATAAAAATAACTTCTAGGCAAACATAATTTTTCAAGTACATTAAAATATGTTCATTCTCTCCAAAAAGACTGTCTGTCGTTGTGCAATAGTCACTTAATATAATCCACTTTTCCACGAATTATTATACATGTGGTTATTTTCCCATTAGCACGTCTAAATAAAATGTTTGAAGTGATTTTTCGATCTGTGCAAATAATTTATAAATATCTGGAAAATATACTATATTCGCACGTTTCTCAAAATATATAAAATATATGTCCTAGTAAAAACATACTGTGAATATTTTATCCTCACATTACTCCGTAACTGGTTTAATATGAATTATACGTCATTTCTAAAGTATTTGCTCCTTGTGGATGTAAAATTTTTCTTCTTCAACCATAATACTACGAGTCCACGAGTACACTTCTAAGAGTGTGTGAGTATTTAGGAGTTTAATAACAAAAAATAATCGACGAGCGGTTCATACGATGAAGAACAGAACGGTACCTGCGTAGTTGGTTCTCTTTGAGATGCAAGCCACGAAACTCCGTGGCGGTCAGCAATTGAACCAAGAAAATTGGTGCCCAATTTTCCACTTGAGCCTTCCTGAATTACTCCCTAGCCTTGACCATAGTTTTCTGAAAGGTCACGGTCTTTCTGTAGACATACTGAGATTTGCATTTACATTGTACTTCTTTCGCAAATGAAAGTTATCTCCGCGTGGCACGATGTAATGATAACTGCGAATAAACACAGCAATGGAGGAATCTTGGAAATAAAATTCCAAGATTGCTTTTTATTTCACAAAATTTCATAGCTCAAAAAATGTTCGAGTGAAAAATAATTATTACGGATAATTAAATATTTACATTAAATTCGGACATAGCCCACAATAATTTAAATTTTTTAATTACCTATTTATTTAAAAACACACATAGTTTTATAAATTTTAAAGCATTTGAATGACCCTGGTGCACAGATAGCTTAACAAATTGAACATGAGTTACTTACACTTTACTTAAAAAAACGTGTATTTTCTGATGGCGATTCTATTAATTTGAAATTATTCTAACCATATATATCTAAAGACAATCTTTTGAAATATTTAACGAAATTGTTAGAATTACACGGTACCAACAAAAATTGCTTAGAATTCCTTTGAAACAACTTATTACATGAAACTGTTTAACATTGGGACTGAGTATTTAAACACTCAATTTCGAAGCACTTTTGTATTCACGGCTTAACTATTGCTATATTATTCGATTTTCCAATGGAAAGTTTAGAAAATGAAATAGTTGGCCATTATGCATCCATACCGTCCATATATGTGTAATTTTCTTTTCAGATCCATTTGAAGAAACCTTATGCAGCGTGACGCTATTGTCCACTTCTAATATTTTTAAATTTTCGGTATGTAAGAGAGGAGCGTCACAAAGTTTCGGTCATATAACATTGAAATGAAATATAATGTGTAACATGTATGGCAAAAATTAGCACGATATAACAGTATGCCCATTCAGGACTTCGATAGTGTATAGTGGGAAAGCAAAATTATGTAGGCAGCGGAAAATTTAATGACAGATCTCAGAAAGTTGTGCAATGATCTCAGTAATGTCCATCAACGGTTACTTCCAACTATTCTGAAGCCCTCCATAAGTTCTATTTCCATGATATTCATCCTCCCCATGCCAACGAAGCTTTACAATGTCTATAAACTCACGCCAGAAGGACGTCTCCTCATTCTTGAGTAGTATAGAAATGCCGATTCGAGCGCAACCGCAAAAAAAGTGGCTCAAAAAGTTGCGTTTGAGAGCAGTGGCAAAAAAGTGACTCAAAAAGTTGCGTTTGGGTGCATCTGCAAAAATACGAGTAAAAAGTTGAGTTTGGTTAGATCGTAGTCTTTAGAAAAAAAAAGTTGCGTTAAACTTTGCGTTTGAGTGCATCTGTAAAAAAATACGCCTAAAAAGTTGCGCTTGGGCGCATTTGTAAAAAAAAGTGGCTCAAAAAAATTTGAATACGTAAAAAAAAAGTAATATTGTATATAATAAAGATGGATCAGTTGCTAAATGTATTAAACCGAACCAAACAATTTAAGAAACTTTCCGAACTTACAATTGGACAGTCCTATCCCATAAACCATGCTGAAATAAATGATACACGGTATGGATACAAAGTGGTAATTACTTCTGGAAATTTTAAAGTAACCTAACCAGACAGATATGTTCAGATTTTCAGTGAAAAAGTTTTAAATGATGTTAATTGTGGAGGTACAAGTTTTGCATATGATGGGATGGTGGATTGTGGTGTTAAAAAATTCATTCTATTTGGTTTTTTAAAGAGTAAATGATCGTCGTCGTATAATTAGACATCAGTTGATTTTTATTTGTGCTCATATCTCTATAAAGTTTTAATGGTTATCCAATCATTAAAACACAATTATCGCTCTGTCTTCGGTAATGTGCTACAACATAGTCTAATAAAAAATTTAAATACACATCTGCAAATTCGACATATTAAAGTAGTCGAAACATAAAATTCTTTGTCTAAATCTTTCATTGCACTTTCTATAGAAATATTATTCATATTTATCATATGAAAATTTAATAGTTTAAAAACTGTTAAAGTTAATATATATAGAATATGACTGCTTCCAAACAAAAAAAAAAATATCTATGGTCTCATCTCTAATACCACTGTTCTTTCAGACAAATCAAAGTTAAATAACTTAAATTTTTCATACTTAATTTCAACTATTATTTCATTAACTTGATTTGTTTGCTCTGGAAAAAATAATGGATAAGCTGGTTTGTAATAGATCGTGTCGGGAAATCCAAATGTTGTTCTTGGTTTAAAAGTGGCTATTATGTTAGTTTCTCTATGATTATATTCGCCATGTTTTGATATCATACCATTTACTATATTACAGTGTATATTTATTGTTTCAAATGGAGCAAATTTTGGAATTGTGTCGCCATAATGATCCACTTTGTTTTCAGAGTTTTATTTTCTACGAAACCCTAAAGTTTTCCTATTGAACCCCGTTTTCCAAACTGTAATTTAAACGTACGTTTTACTTTCACTCTGTTTGTTATTTTATCCAGCTCGAAAGATATATCAATTTTTTTTCCCATCCATTGAATCTACACTAAATGAAAAAAAAATGCTTTTGTAATTTTTTCAAGATCTTTAAAGCTGTATTGGCCAACTGGAATATCAATTCCTGATTCCATATCATTCTGACCCACAAAATATAGCTTATATTTCCCAGAGATAATGTTATGCGTTAGATAGTAGTATAGAACTGAACTAAAGCCAATGAATGCCCCTCATTCTCTCTAAAGGGCAATGTAGTCTTTTCTTCAACACTGATTTGTTATCTGTTAGTTTGAATACTTTACTCATTTATTATATTATTTAAAAAATCTATTAATAAATGAGCAAGAAAACATGAAACATGTAGACTGGGATATTAAAAAAAGAATACCAGACAAGACTGTATCGATAAAATGTCATGGAGAATTATTACCTAATAATATTAGGTGTTTGATAGTGGGCCCTAGTAACTGTGGAAAAACTACGCTTATGATAGATAATTTTATATATGCTCAGGGATGGTCGGAATTTGATACTCTCTATGTATGTACAAAATGTATGCATCAACCAAAATATATCAATAAAAAAAAATATATAGATGTAGCATCAAAATTATTTAATTAACCTATAGTATACTTCTTTCATTCAAATGAAGAAATGGTATATGTAAATGAATGTCATGAAGAGTCTGTAGTAGTTTTCGATGATATCATACTTGAAAATCAAAATATGGTAAGGGATGGCTTTACTCGCTTTAGACACAAAGATATTGATTGTTTCTATTTAGCCCAGACATACTCAAAAGTACCTAAACAGCTTATGAGAGAAAACGCCAATTTTCTTTTCATATTCAGACAAGACAATACAAATCTTAAACATATTCATAATGATTTTGTTGGTGGTGATATGTCGTTTGAGAAATTTAGGGAGACTTGTTCAAAATGTTGGAATAATGAATATGGTTTTGTTACAATATATATGTCTCATAAGTTAAATAATGGTAGGTACCATAATAAATTAAAGACTTTTTAAATTCTTAGATTATAAGTATGTTTTGTTTATAATGGAAGTGTTTTGATTAAAAATCAACATGATATGGTCTTTTTAAATGTATTGGTATACTATAACAATTTCAATAAACACAATTGTGGGCATTTGGTATTTTAAAATATATCATATCATCAGAGTATACTCCAAAAGTTTTATACATGTCAATTTTTTTCTGTTGATAGTATAAGTTGAAAACACTTTTATATTTTTCTGGTTTTATTATTATTTCAACTATAGTTCCATCTCTCATTAAAAAATTCTATTCGATTATCAGAGTAAAATACTTATACGTTTGAACTGTATTTTCCAACTAAACAAATAATGTTAATTCTGTTTTTCTGATAGTACTCTGAATTGATTGAATCCATCGGTGCAGTGGGATCTCCCACATGTCTTAGTCATTTTTGTTCAAAATCTATATAATTATCTATTTCTAAGTAAGTAAGATAGGCTTTATCGAATGATCTTTTATTTATTGTCAGTGTGGCTATAAAGCCGTTGAACTGTGGGTAGGAAACAAAATCATTAGGATTGATCTTCTCAGTAGTTGTATCATTGTCCATGTGTTCTTTAATTTGATCTTTAATGCAAGAGCTCATTAATGCATTTACACATATATCCATTGTTTATTAATAGTGAAATAATTTTTGGAAATTTAAAATTATGTGAAAAGTGATTTAGCACAATTACACACGAATGGCCACAAGTTACATGATTGAAATTTTCAATTATATCATCGTTACAAAAAATTTTACTTCCGAGATATGCTGTTAATTGTCGGGGTGGATTTTTCACCAAATCAATCAAAATAATATTTGTTGTTTGCTTTTTTCCAATAGCATACCCAGTGTGTACCAGAGTTTGTTGAAACATCTAGATTAACAACCCCACATTCATTATCGAGTGGCGTGTTAAGTAGCTCATCGATCATAAATACACCCCGAAAATTTTTATTGTTTAATTTTTTAACCATTTTATCAATATCAGAATTACCGAGTAGAGTTATTTCTTTTTAAATCTTCTTACCCCACTTGACATTCGTCAATCCCTTGCCGCATTCCTCCATAGCTAAATTATGTCTGTGTTGTTCTTCCAATTCTTGGTTTTTATTCTTAGCATCAATTACTGATGTAGCGATATATGATTCACCTCCAGCTAACGCTCCTAGAGCTCCCAATGCTGCAAACATTAAGGGTAAAAATCCACCCTTGTGAACTGTCAGACCATTTCCAGTTTTCATTTCTTTGGACATTTTCTTAAGTTGTGGAATTAAAATGGTGATAGTCATCCCTTTGTCCTCCTTTAATTTCTTGTTTGTATGTTGTAGTTGGTCTTTTGTTAGGAAAGAATCAATATTCAAACCCATCAACTACTCGTTATGAACCTTAAATACACTGTTTTTTACTTTAATTTATAATACAAATATTTCTTCATTTTATTTTAATTCCACAGCCAAGTTTACATTTAATATGCATCGCAGATCTAGTAACACCAGCCCACAATCTCTCAATGAGATCAGCATCTGAACTTAACAATCTTTAGAACGAATTCTCTTCTAGTTCTTTGCCAGTTAAATGTCTTTCAGCTAGAACTTTATGATGATGATAAGCTATATCATGTTCCATTGCAGCATCATCTAGTGGATTAATGGGTTTATCGCCATGTTCACTTCTCTCTTTTAGTCTGGTTCCCGGACCTAAGTACTGATAACCAGGTGCATACAACTCAAAAGGTAGCGAATTTATTATGTCAGAGTAATCCTTTTCCGTGATGCTCCAACTCCCAAAAAGTATGTGGTATTGTGTTCAACACTCGTATCAGATATGGTATAAATTTTTGATTATTCACAACAAAGTCACTAAACTTGCTATTGAGCATATTCATTATTCCAACTTTTTCATTGTAATAGTTATCATTTCCAGCATTCTCTTCGCCATAAATAACGAGAAGTCGATCAATAAGCATCCTAACATCATCCATCCATATGTATTCTTTCGGATAGTCTGTATATTTCTTTATACCTTTCCCCTTTTTAGGTGAGGGACAATTATTTTTAATTGAATTGTAAGTATGTTTAACAATAATTTTCCATTTATTCCCGTTACTCGATTTTGGAGTTCCCAAGTTTGGATTATTGTTTTGAAAAACTGTGTTTGTATCTGCTAGGATATGACTATAGTGTTCATAGTCGGTTGCAGTGTAGTCACTTTCTGTTACGTTCTTACTAGTTAGTAATTTCATCAAACCATCAGTTCCAGTGTATTTCCAGCCTTTTACAGAAAAATTTGTCATTGATGAATGTTACTTTGCTATCACCAATATACAATCTACCTTTATCAGCTTTTAGTCCAAAAATTTCGTCTTTGCAGTCAATTAAGAAATCGGCCACTTTCTTATCAATAAATGTTGTTTTGTAGTTAGTTAACTGTGAGATATCAGTTTTCAAACGTCCCAACACTTCGTCATAACGTTCATAGTCATAGCGTTCATCGCCATCGTCAATGCATTTAATGCCATCGTCATAGCGTTCATCATCATCGTCAATGCGTTTAACGCCACCGTCATAGCATTCATCAGTGTCTGTTTTACCAAACTGTTTTCTCACAAAAGATGTTTCTGTTGGTGTCTGTGGGTAGTCTAAATTCTTAACAACAAATGGAACAAGTTCTTTTATTAAGTTCTTATTCTCATTTGTTACATGTCCAATTTTTGTCCCAAATCTTCTACCCCATCTACCAATGGTTGTTTGTGTTTTTTTTATTTTTATCATATTCATCTTGGCTAAATTTTCTAAAAGTTTTAAACTTTTCAATTAGCAGTCTTCTTCTCTCTATGTTCTTCTCTATATTGTTTACAATTTTTTGTTGTCTCATTTATTATATAAATAAATAAAATGAACAATGATAACTTAAATGTATACTGTTTCAAATGTATGAAAAATGCACTAAGTTCATATGAACTTACAAATAATAACAAAGTAAGAATTAAATATGTTTGTAGATGTTGTGTTACCAATAACTCGATATTCACTGGTGGGGGTATAAAAAACAATATTGTAAATGGAATTCATAAACCAACTTAAAAAACTTCCCCAGAAGAACTGTTCTATCTTTGGGCATCGACGATATTTGGCAAGCTGATTTAGTTGAGATGAATTCTGGATCTTTAAAAGGTATACACAGATTTAACAAAGGGTTAAAATATGTTAACCGCGATAAACTTTTTTTGAAATATGCATGGGCAATACTAATCAAAGATAAAACTGGTGAAAAAGTTTCATTAGAATTTAAAACTATTTTGAATTATCACAAACTCATGCATTTACAACACAGACAAAGGGAAATAATTTTACAATCAATCATTTAAGGCATTAATGGCCAATAACAACATAACACACCATTCAACATACAGTGAAAATAAAGCTAGTGTTGTAGAAATATTTAATAGAACATTGAAGGAAAAAATGTGGAAGTTATTTACTGTTCAGGGAAGCTATAAATGCATGGCTATATTACCTAAATTAATAAGTGAATACAATAACACTGTTCACAGTACAATTGAAATGAAATCCACCAATGTAAATGCAAAGAATGAAAGTTCTATTCCAATCAACATATATGGAGGTGAAAGAAAATTGGTTAAACCAAAGTTTGCAATAGGAGATAAGGTTCGTACAAGTAAAAATAAAAATTTGTTTGAAAAAGAATATACACCAAATTGGTCGACTGAAGTATTTGAGGCGTGTGAAGTATTGCGCACAAATCCCACAACATACATAATAAAATATTTAAAAAATGAACTTATTAAACGTATTTTTATGAGCCTGGGCTGCTTGACCAAATATGATAAAGACTACTTAGTAGAAAATGTTTTTGAAGAAAAGGAAATGAGCTGCTAATTAAATGGTTAGATTTTGACAGTAGTCATAATTCTTGGGTTGATAATAAATGTGTAGTTGTTTAAGAAATTTTTTTTCTATATAATAAATGGATCAACAAAAAATTGAAAGTTATGAGCATCAGTCGTTTCCACCAAACGACCAAACAAAAAATAATTTTAATGAATACAACAAGCGCATTGAGTTTGATATTCGTATTGGCGATGCATTTTCACACCCGAATGAAGCTTATGTAAACCAACAGTATAAGCTAACTATAAAGAGATACAAATGCAGATGATGAAAAAACTGCAAATATTGATCTTTGTGAGAATTTCTTCCCATTAAAGTTCTCAAGAATAGAGATCTCTAAACAAGGTCATATAATCGAAAGTATTGACAAACCTGGCATCACTTCAACAATGATGCATACTTGCTAGGTTCGGAATCAGAATCAGTATACTTTCATATGTCGGGGATAGAACTAGGTAAATATGTTAGAAAAGATAAGCATAACAAAATTACCTATCCATTAAGATATTTGTTTGGGTTTATGAGAGATTGTAAATAATATTCTGGAAAGGTGGGTACAAGATCACGTTCATTCGAAATTCTAATGATAATGTTTCTTTTTACCTAAGACACCCAATGAAAGCAGATGGATCTAATGATGAATATAATATACCAGATGCTGGTCAAATCGTTATTGAGAATATGGAAATTCTGTGGCCAATTGTTGAATACGATGCTACTTATGGAGACGAAATTAAAGCAAAATGATACAAGCATCCCAAAATTCCAATTGGTTTTAATTATTATTAATATCTTGAAAAACCAGTACCTACTAATGCAAACTCATTTCAGTTTGATATAAAAGATCAGTTCAATTCAATCCAATTCGATATGCCAGACTTTGTCATTGTTGGTTTTCAGCAAAACAGAAAACAAGATCCTGGGCAATTCACACACAGTTCAATGTTTGACTGTTGTTTTGTCAAAAATATTTCTATTAAGAATGGACGGAGTGAAGTATTTTTCAAAGAGAATTGGAACTTAAACATTGATGATAACATTTTCGATATGATGTATATTGCTTACAATGAATTAAGAAATTCAAAGATTAAACTAGATACTCCTTATCATAATAATGAACTGCACTTCAACTCTGCGTCATTTATTGGGAGAAGACCATCGTATGTTATTGATTGTTATTAAAGAAAAACAGCTAATGTAAAAGATCAAACTAATCTGAAACTTATCGGCTACAACTATTTGTAATGTGGTACTAGTAAGCCAAAGAAACCTAATTTATGATGTTAAAAGTGAAAGAATAACCGAAGTCCAATAGTACGCAAACATGTATGGTTATTAGTTTTTAATGGATGGTTATCCATTAAAAACATTTACTGTTTTATAATTTTTCATAGGATAACTCTTTTTAAATTTTGTAGTGCCCCATGGTAGTATAAATACCATCTTTAAGAATAAATCTTTTATCACCTTCGAAACTTAATGCTTTTTTTCTAAATTCAATCGTATAGTGTTCATGTTTCTTACTTTTAATAAGATCCATTCTTTAGTACAGCACTTTTTTTTTTACCAAACAAACAATTTTTGTAGTCACCAAAACTAATCTTATTTCTGAATACAGTGTTTTTCACCCCCTTTGCTCTTTTCTTTACACCACCACCCACATTTATTGCATACATTTTCGATTTCAATCCAATAAATTTTTCCATTACATTCATTTTTCATTTTGCCAATAATGTTTTTGTTAACTAATGGTATACCATATGGATTATCTTTTTTATAGTCAGAATTATCAAATTGATCGACCATTTCTTTCATGTCATTGTAGAAGCCTGATGTTTCTATATAATAGATGTATGAATCAGTATCTTGGTAGCACAGTTCAATATTTTTCCCATTCTTTGATTTCATAATATTATAGTGAAAATCGTACATTAAGACTTTCGATAGATCAAGTATACTCATTCCAACATAAATGGGCTTGTTAAAGCACAGTTTTGTTTTAATCATTTGAACTGCAACTAAAGAGTTAGTCAATATAGTTCTATCTTTAAAGTTTGGTTTAGCCACTAGTTTATCCATTTGTTTAGAACTTGTGCACAACCGTATATCCACTCTGTTTCTAATATTTTACATTGTTTTTCCAAAAACAGTATTGTTCATTAATTTGTAGAAATCTTTTTTCGCATATTTGTGTTTAGATCAATATAGGACTTTAGCCAATCTGACTGATCAAACTCCAGAACTCTAAGGATCTTTATAAACTTCATTTCGAGAGATAGATATTGCTTAAGATTTACATAGTGTAATACATATTTTCTTTATTATCCAGAGTAGTCAAGTGTTTGGGATTTTTTGAACCTTCTGGTATTTTATTCTCTCATGCCAATGGCAGATATTTGTGGAGATCGTGTAGTTCATGTGGGTATTCCAAATCAACTTCTAATATATAACTTTTTCTAGAATCATCTTGTATTGTTGTTACATCTATAATTGTATTTCTCCACTTAAACCCACCATAGGGTAAATACTGGCTCATAGCCCATCCATATAAGTTATTGGCATCCAGATATGTAAGATAAATTATTTCCTTTGTACTATCATAAGCATTCATATATTTATTATTTGCTTTAGCATATCACTTACAACATTGTGAAATTCCACCACGAACACCTTTTTCTATCATCAAAATCATGTCGTAATCTGTTAATAATTCTAGTTCTATTTTAGTATGTTTGAGCATAGCATTCCACGCTATCCCTTGGGCTGTGTAATACTATGCTGGATCTAGCTTATATGTTTAGAGACATATATCTCTAAAATTTTCCATTATATCGGACAATATCAATACATCATATTTGTTATAGAGTTCTGTGTACTCTCTTAGACATTTTATGTTGAATTTTTCCCACACCTTTCTCGCAAATTCGTAATCTTCGTCTGTAATATCACATTTATTGAGTTTGTTGTAAAATGCATCTTTGGATGGAAGTGATGTCTCACAAAATTTTCGAGCACTATCCATGTAGTCATATGGATAAACACCTTTTCTTATAACAAAGTCCAGAAGTTCATTGGAAAAATGCTTACACATTTCTCGGAATTGGCTTCTGGAAAGGTTGCTAGAGAGTTTATCGATACTACTAGCCATAAATTTAAATGAGTCAATATATCTAAGATTTACACTTTTACATACATGTTTTGTAATAGAAATATATTCTTCTTCATTGTTGGGAAGTAGATCAATTTTATTTTCATCGATGCCAATATCTCTTATGAATAAATGTGTGTCATTACCAGATAGATTGTGTATAATCACTGGGATAAAACATGGATTTCTATACCATAAGTTACAATCTCTATGTGCAGCTCCCGTAAATTTCCCCATAAGATGATCATGATCTCTCACAGAATCACTATTCAAAGACTTTTCACATATATGACAATTTCTTCATAAACAATTTCTTCTTTCTGAGTTAGTGGAAGCATTGGTTTTTCATTTGTGTATGTATCACCAATAGACTTTGCTTCTTCCGTTAGCATTTTAACGAATACACTAGATGCATCAGATCCTTCATAAGTTACTGGTGGTTTATAGTATCCATTTTCGTATTTTACATAGTAACAGAAGCTAATAGGCTCGTGTTTTTGGTATGGTTTCGTGTAGGCTTCGTCGGGGTTTGGTTGGCAAGTTTCAATTTTAGTCAACAAACATTCAAAATGAGCATATATCACAAATGAAACTCTCAAAGAATGATTTTTGTTTTTAAATCTTAATATGTCATTTTTTCCTTTAGATGGTAGTTCTAATCTAACACCATCGTGATCTGGACAGTCTTGTTCGTGATCTTTTAGCTTATTTACAGAGTAGAAATGTTGCAAACGTATATCGCATATATAGATTTTGTGATCATTTCTCTTTATAGTTGACACCGCGCTAAACGCATCTCTTACGATCGTGGATGCTATAGGCTGTTTCTCGGTAAAGTGAGCACTTTTTAAGGCCCTTCCAACAGGCATTAACGAGTTATAAATATATCTTATTGTACCCTCAAGCTTTAAATTTTGAGGGTGGTGAATGTATTCACTGAGTTTATTGGTCACATTGCAACGTTTATATTAAAAAGCAGTAGGAAGATGGAAATCGGACAAAACGGAAAATTTTACAGGGCCTTAAAAAGTGCTCACTTTACCGTGAACAGCCTATACCTTATATACAGAATGTTAGGAAACTCAATGCCCAAACTCCAGACATAGTTTTTTTGGACCAACAGTAAAACAAAAGCCTTACACACTTACTTCTGGGAACGTATTTTATATATTAGATCATTGTGTTTATGGTTGTGGCGTATAGCGCCTGGAGAAAAGACAACGCCATCGTGCGTGCAGGATAAGTTGCATAGAACGTAGGCGCGCGATAATGCGTATGTAATACTCCAGTGTCGAGCGCCTACGACATATGCAACTTGTCGTACACGCATGCTCGCACCGACTTGTTCTCCAGGCGTCGTGCACCACAACCCCGACATAATTATTTGTTATAAAAGTACTTTTCCGGATATACGTTGTTAGTGCTTTTGTTACTATTGGTCCGAAGAAACTATGTCCGGAGTTTGGGTACTGAGTTGCTGAACATTCTGTAACAGCGAGGCTATGGAGCAGCGTCGGGTCACAATGGTCGGTGGGGGGAGGGACACGGGAGATCCCCGAGAAAGCCCACCAACCAGCGACTTCGTCCGGCAAGATTCCGACCGCGGCCCCGCCCTCAAGAAGGAAAATTCATCGCGATTATTTGGAAATGTTTTCAGGACGGGCTGTAGATATCTTGACCCGTGAGGCCCTCACAAGATATCCAGACGGCTGGCGACTAGTGTGATATAACAGGGGGAGGAAGTGCAGGCGTGGCAAGTATATTCACGTGCTATTACATTCTATTCGCGGAAGAGATGCGCGGGAAAGGACGTAAAAAGAAGGGGAATCTAAATGTAAATGCGCGATGTTTAAAGGAATTGTTTACTGGAGTTCGTTCTCGGGGGAGTGGGGGCTTGATAGCGGCCGGAGAAGAACAGCAAACTGTGGTAGTAAACCGAGGCGAGCAGTTCTGGACGTCTTCCAAGAGAAGAGGGCGGCGGCGGGAGGGGGGAGGGACACTCTCGATACTCCCGCTAGTTTACGAGGAGACCTGCGACAACCCTCCTGGAGGGAAAATGAAGAGTCTTCGAACGGCGCGAGCCAGCCTGAGGTGTCTTGAAGGGCTACGAGGTCGTGGTGCCTGGGTCACCGGACGACTGAGTTAGTCGCCGGATTTCTCGTCACAACTAAAGAGTGGGGAAGTTTTGGGCAGGTCTTAGCATCGAGGTCTTGAGAGGCGAAGTGGGGTGGAGCGAGGTGAGTATGGAGCAGCGCCGGAATGCAAGGGCGGGAGAAAAGGGAGATCCCCGAGAAAACCCATCGACCAGCACGATTCCAACATTCGAAAATCCGGGAGCGACTCCGCCGGGAATCGAACCCGGTTTGCTCACCACTACCCCACAGCGGCTTCCCGTATAAAGACAAACCAGGTGACTGGCCCGCGGAATCCGTAGACTAAGCCACCGTCGGTGATGCAGATAACCACACGAATTAGCATTTATCGTACAATTTCTGGGAACTCCGGCACGTGTTCGCTCTCACATCCCGCCCTGCAGTTGCAATGGGAACATTAAGACTTAAGATTTGAAAGTTAAGACTTGATACTTAACGTTACCTCGACAAATGCGTATATGAGCTTGGGTAATTTGGTAAGTGACTTTTGTTTACGGTTTGCGTTGTTCGGGTAGCTATCCATTGACGTAACGTCTCCTTTAATTTTAAAATTAGGTTATTAAGTTATAAACAAATGCCCAGCAGAGAGATATAAAGGAAAATTTTAGTACATGCAGTAGTAAAAAATCAAATTTCTTCTAGGCAGGTATAGCCTAGCTGGTACAGAAATCGGGACCTGCCGGGTGCGAGGCAAGTACACCACTTGACTGAACGCTCTCAATGTTGCAGATTCATTTAACTCTACGGCATAACGTATCAACACTAACTATGGTATTTTCAATATATTTTCAGATTATTTGAATCAAGTATTTGAAGGAAAAAACTCAATGTGAAACATGTTGGCTGTTCGCTAGATAATTCACATATTACAAGCGTTTTACTTGTTTAACATTAACGTATATAAGATTTCCGTTAAAAGAATTTTTCACTTATATTTCGTTTTTGATGTCACAGCCAGTTTAAGTTAACACAAAGTGAAAAAACATATGTAGGTATGAATATTAGGAAACTGTTATTATGAGTAATATTTTTTAATGGACTTTCGACATGCTGTTCTTTAATTAAACTTTTTTTTTACATATTTACATTTTTATATATAACTTTGGAAAACTTACTTGGTTCTCATGTAAAAAATATATTTATTTCTGTCATCACCTATTTATTTTCCACTACACTAGTTTATGTTTTATTTACGAGTTGGGGAAGAATACGCAGTGGATAGTGCGAAAGTAGAAATTTAGCTTGACATCAGAAGAATTAGAAGTAACTATAAGCGACATATTAAATTGCAGTTCAAATGATTCCCCCACAGCATTGGCATCAGGTGCCAAATTTCCACTGAATTCCTCGGACGAAAATGCTACTGGCAGCTTTAACAAGAAGCAGCTGTGAGAAAAAAATGTTTACTCTTGACCCACATACTTCTCATAGGAAAACAACCTCTGGCCTTCTAAAATAATTAAATTTACAACTTATCTTTATAAACCTATCATCTGTACTTTAGTGAGCGGTACTGGAAATAGCCCAACCTTTTGTATACTCACCAAAGAGGTTACGCATTATGATCGGAGCACGGAAAATATTACAATATTATGTTAGTCGAACTATTGCAAAGAGCCTAGCCTATTACAACTTATAATGCTTATACTACAGCGTGGGGCGGAATTGGCCCGACAAATTTCGTGAGGTGATTCCTTATGCAAAACCAAAAAGGGAAATTTCTGGGACAATGTTCCCCCGAATCGAACGCTAAGGGAGATACAAGCCCTTAAAATTAGAGTTTTAAATTATATTTTTTACAAGTTATCAGAAACGAAGAAAAATCTAATCACAATTCTCTGAACATGGTTTTGTGTTTTTGGGATCTTCAACCTAAGAGAAAACTCCCAGAGTAATGAAAATAACAGCGATAGCCACTTTACTATTGCATACAACTTTTTCCCTTCAGGAAGTATGGACATTTGATGCTTGTTAACTAAGCTGAATGGCTTGTCGAATATGTGCACCTGTGACGTTTACGAAGGCAAAATACCATTCATAGAATAAGAATAAAGAAAATAAAATGCATTGTATCGTTTCTAATCACTACCATGAACGAACTCGTTTTTGGCCAATTTCACTGTCGGAAGCAAAGATTTACTTCTTAGATACGAAACAAGACAGGAAATGCTATAAGGATGTGAAATGTTTCTTTTAAAAAAGCCGTGAGCAGGTATTATGCAAATATATTAAACAGTTTTTAATGGAGTTATTTATCACTGACCATTTGGCGACAAAGGCAAAGGCCACCGAAATTAACCAGGACCTGTCCGTACTATTTGCTTTCTGCAATGCAAATAAATATCTTCTTATCAGAAGTGTAATTGCCGTTGATAGGAGAACGAATGGAATCAGTGGCTGTCAGAACTGCCGTGGACGTACTCAATCCCTGGCAGTGTAGCTTACAAAGAGATTTATAGCAAAAATTCTAATATTGCGGTGATATCAGCGCTGACTTGATTTACCACCACTTCTTTGATAAGCCGAGCACACATCGTGTGCGATGAAAATTCATGATGAGTCATTTTTCTGGCGGGGCGCAGCCATTTTTCTGTTCGGGACCGTCATACAAAAAATATTTGTCTTTAACGCAGAACTTCGCAAAGTGAAGACGGCCAAATTTAGCACCTTACCCCTAGTCTTCGAGTAATAGACAACCTTGCTTTTTACTTCGTATTTGGAGGAAAAAGTATATAACTCTACTGAGCTATCTCATTAAACTTATATATTACGTGCCAAGTTGTTACAAATTAATTTAAGTTGGTATTTTCAAATTCTTTAATGGCAAGGTGCAATTTGTTCGTCTTCCTTTATTGCATGTTATGAGTTTCACACAGCTTAAAATAAAAAAAAAAAAGATAACTTTTCTCCTGCATTGGATGATGAACTATTAATGGAATTTTGTCACTCGTCAATTATAATTAAAAGATTAGGAACGAAAGGAAGGAGCGAATTTTAAATGTCACACTTTTTTAGAGAAAACAATACAATTTGATACAAAGTACAAGCAACGGAGATTAAAATATTACGAAATAAACAGACAAACATCAATTGTATTCCCTCCCCACCTCCCACGATTATTACTGCAATATACGTTTAGACGAATAGTATTGTGATTTTCACTCGCGTGCGGTAGATTTGATTGAATACCAGAGATCAAAAAGTATCTACAAAAGGGGCAGTTAAAAATCCAATTACCAATTTTTTTTATTGGTTTTGTATTGATGTATAAGTAATTAATTTACATGTTTTAGTTTCCTCTAAAATAAGGGCATGTATAAAAGTGGCACATAATACGTTTTTTTAAATACCGTAGAAAATACGCTTATATTAAGGTAAATATTGCGAGTAAAAATACGGTCAGAAATATTAAATGGTTAAATTGTGAACACTACTTGTAATAAAAAGCAAACAAAAGTAATGAAGAATATATAAATTCTCTTGGAAATCACATATCGGTAGTGGAGGGAATAAAAATGAGAACATTTAATTCATAAATTCATCTCCATAAAATTAGGTATGTTCTTTAGGGGGCGTTGACATAGCGTAGCACTGCGCCTGCTGATAGACAACCATCGACACTTAATGTTTTGTGGGTTGCAGTTCTTTCAGGCATAACAGCTGCGTCTTCCATTACACCAGAAAAGAGAATGTATAAGCTATTCACGGTAAGTAACAACTTTTGAAATTAACCTTGGAAAATATCAACGCCCGCGAGCCACATATATGGTACGCACTGGCATGCATTTTCCAAGCCAAGCGGCCAACGAGTCAAGTAAAATAGTACTTAGTGTCGTCATTGTATAGAGAGAGAGAGAGAGTAATGTTAAAATTATAGTAAATAAAGTTTATTTTTTCTTGCTTTATACATATTACATTACGATTTGACATACAAGTAACAAATTTAGGTTCCTAGGAGTTTCACATTTTCTTTTGACTGACGCGTGAACAACTCATTACACCTTCAGCAATGGACAATTTGTACATAGCGGAAGGATACAAAATTAAGAAAAAAAATTATAAGCATGACTTTCAAAAGAGCTCAATCAAACGTGAACATTCTAGAACATGCATTTGCCTTGTCCCGTTACTGCTGACGGGAATTGTAATCTCTGAAGATTTGTCAGCGATCGTCAGCAGAAAAGTAACAGTGTGCAGTATACTGTAAATAATCTTGTTCGTCAGTAAGCAGGTATTTTTAGAACTCCTAGCAAGGAGATAAATTTTAATTAAATAGTAGTATTTAAACTAGGATGTTTAATATTAAATTGAATTTATTTGGTTATTAAATAAATGTCACGCATAAAATCAAATATTAGGTAATCCTTAAGCTGAACTCACAACCATGTCGCATCTGTCAGAAGCTCGTCCGTCGGGCGGTCACGTGATCTTCAACCAATTGCAGGGAAACTTTATTTTCTATCTGTCCATCAGTCAAATATTTTCCAAAGTTTAACTTACAACGGACAAATGGGCCAACGCCTTCGGACGACATTCCATAAACGTGAATACACATTTTGAAATAAATTGTAAGGTGGTGGATAGGGCCTATGTCTTTATTTTATTTGGTGGTAAATTCAGGAATGATTCAGTATGAATTATTATCACGTAAAAAAATTATTTCGCCATGTTTCTGTCTTGAAAATGCATTCCTAACCAAAATATGTCTCCAACTAAAGAAAGATCACGATGTTAAGTTGTCACACTGCAGGTTTGCCGTACAAGAGGATTGATGGACGACGGACTGTTGTCAATCGCTTTCAACTGACGAACGTAAACACAGACTGACGACTGACGGACGGCTGCGACGTATGGTTGTGAGCCCAGCCTTACTAAACCGAAGGAAACTTAATTTTAATAACAAGATAACTTCTGTTTTGAGATTGCTTCTTTTTCGGATTTTCCCACAGAATATTTATTCATCTGAATTCCTGCAAACGTCTTTAGAGAAAACGCGTTTTGAAACGCCCGCCAACGTCCCGTGTTACTGGCGCCCCGCTACACTCTCTGCGCCTCAGCGATAGTTTGCGTTGTCAGTAGCCGTAGCCTCGCACGAGGAGTCAACCGAAAACCCATGACTGCCATTCTAAAAACTGTTTATGGTAAAGTAATCACTTTTGAAATCAACCACGGAAAAAAAATTACTGCCCATAATTACACATATTGAATGTTCCCGGTAAAGTGAACATTTTTAAGGCCCTAACTTTCTTTTTCTTTTCAACCACTTCCTAACCTTTAAACAATTTTTTAAAAAATAAATAATGTTATTTAATTAATAAACACAGATTGTATATTATGAAATATATATTTTTTACTTTTATTCCAAATGAGAGGGCTTACAAACGTACTCACTTTACGATGAATAACATATATACTACAGTATTCATTGGCACGTAGGCCCCCAATTAAGTTGGTGGCGAGTTTATAAAAATAGTTGAAATAACTGACGTATTTAGTGTGTGATATATAAATTGGTGACCACTTAAGCCAGTCGTTTTCTGTTTCATACACAAAAGAGCTCGATTTTGCATATAATTAACACATTTACTTACATAAATATTCTTTGGTTTCAATTTGTGTAGCATGAATATAGTGGGACGGCCCATGGCAAAGTTAGTCTTCCATATATTGAAAGGACGAAAAGTGAGAGACAAAAAAGATCCCGGGCAGAGTTTTTCAAACGTGCCCAGTTAAGCGCGAGCAGCCTATAAGAAAAAATCAGTGATCGTCATGAGTAAAGGAAAAATAGCTGAAGTTACAGAAATTAGAGAGTATATGGATAAGGCAAAAGACATTGGTCGATGTTAGGCGGTCAGATACCAGCCAGATAACTGAAGTTATATAGCTATGTGGTTTCTTGCGCTATACCCTACATGCATGCCTGAATATTTCTTCCGTGCGTGGCACTTCATTGCTATACACTGTTCACGTTAAAGTGAGCACTTTTGAGGCCCTATAGTTACTTTCTCCTTTCAGCCATTTTTAGCGTACTTTCCGAAGGAGAAAAAGGCTTATGAGATCACTTCCCTTTCTCTCTCTCTCTCTCTCTATCTCTTTCTCTCTCTCTCTCTGTGCGTGTGTGCGTGTCTCTGTGTACCCTCTTTCAATTTTTGAACGCGTGAACCGAACTTCATCAAACTTGGTACACATATATTACTAAGTAATGACACCTGACTTTTATGGTTTTAGACAACGCCGGGCACTTACTTTAAAAATTGCAGCCATTAATTTTTTTAAAGGTGATATGTATCGGAAACCATTCAACCGATTTCAACAAAATTTGGTACGTTGACGGCGCAAGGTGCAGGCATTGAATTCAAAGATGACTATTGTTGCTGATGTTCATTTTACACGATAGCTTCACATGAATTAATAAAGCTTCTACTTTATATTCGAAAACTACTCAAACAACTTTCGCCAAATTTGGCACGTAAGTAATACTATGACAGGGCAGATAAATATAAATAGTTGAACTTTATTAGACACTTATTATCAAAATGGCGACCATACGAATATTTTAAGTTTATTTGGTATAACTACCATACCGTTTGACCAATTTAAACCAAATCTTGTACGCTGGTAGTATATATTACAAGCATCATACAAACCAAACAACAACCACTTTCGTAGGCTATTTTGTAAAACAGCACTAAGCACTATATGAATTAATAAAGATTTCGTTTAATATCTCGGGGAACAATTCAGATTGCCTACCAAATTTGGCAAACAAATAGTACTGCGACAGTTGATATGTACAAATATGTCAGACACTTATTTTAAGAATGGCGGCCATCTAGGAATTTTAGAATATTATGATTTCTCTTCGAAACCTTGTATTGAATCCCATCTTAATTTCGCATGCTGGAAATATATATAACGAACATCAAATGTGTCTACACGTAGCCTCCTTTGTCCTCAATTTTCTAAGATAGTGTCACACGAATAAATTTTTTTTTTTTTTGTTATATCTCGGGAAACAACTGAGCGATTTACACCAAATATGACAAACAAGCAAAACTGCGGTACGATGTGTTAACTGACATGGTTCAGGCATGTCAGACAGTTGTCTTAAAAATGGCGGCATTATAGCTATTTCAGTTTTATATTTTTAATCGTCGAAACCATATAATTGATCCCAATTAAACTTCGTATACTGGATGTATATATTACAACAATCAAATGTGTCCCCACAAAATATCTTAAGTCCACCATTTTGTAAGATAGTATCATATAGAAAATTAAAATTAAGCGATATCTCCGAAAATCAACCAATTTCTACCAAATTTGGCAAAAAAGTAGCACTATGGCAGATCATGTAAACTTATAAACTTTGAGAGGGTCAGACACACATATTTTCAAAATGGCGGCCATGTAAACATTTTAGCACTTCACTTTATCTTCGAAAAATAATTAACTTATATTTGTTTGCTTACAGTATTAGTTATTTCAATCAAAAAATTAACGCAAAGCCTCATTTACCCGCCATTTTGGAAAAAAGTGCCACATAAAATAATACAGTTTTTATGCCCTACCTCGGTAAACAAACAACCGATTTCTTTAGAATTTGCCGAAGAGGTTGTACTTTGGTAGGCCATATTGATTTATATGTTTTAAGTGTGTCTCTTGTTTTCTAAATGGCACTTACACAAACATTTTATCATGGTGAGCTATATCTACAAAACTGTGCACAGATTTAAAATAAACTTTGTATATTTTATCTATGGCAATTACGGAACGTACTAATAGATAAACTTTTTTCCTCCGTTTATGAAGATCGTCACATTAACAATGGAGGTTTTAAGCTATATCTCGATGTACAATAAACCGATTCATACCAAAATTTCACGCGAGTATTGCAACACTAGGGCATGTAAATTAACATGTGTTATGTGTAGCTGGCATGTTTTAATGGCAATTAAATAAATAATTTAGATTAATTTGTTATATCTATGTAACGCTTCAACAAATTTTTGTATACAAACAGTAAACTATTAATTAGAAGCATCATTTATGTATAAAGAGATATTATTTCGCTGTATTTTTTCCAAAGTAGTGCCAGGTGAGTAAAAAGAACATTTTCCCATATTTCTGGAATAATTCAACAAATTTCCAAAAAATTTTGCACGCCTACAGAAGACCACGCAAAGTTACATGATTTAAATGGGGTCAGACAATGATTTTCAAAATGGTGGCCATATAAATATTCAGATATGTTAACAATTTAACAAAATTCATCCAAACTGTTTAAGCTGCCGGTATCCATTAGACGCATAGTATAAAGGAAATGTTTTAGGTATTTTTGTAAGATAGTATCGATTAAGAAAATAAGGTTTTTATGCCTTATCTCGGGTACCAATCAACCGATTTCCACCAAATGTATTACACAAGTAGCATTATGGGAACCAATTAAACTTTTGTGTTTTTAGTGGCCCAGAAACTTATTTTCAAAATTATGGCCATGTAAGTATTTCAGGTTAGTGAACTCTATCATTAAAAACATTATGATTACATCGGGAGTTGATGCTCCGAATCCTACCTCCGTGATGCAGTCGATGGCACGCTAGCTTAATTTTACGAGTTTTACTTAATTCTAATCCCCGGTAAGTCACTCATGTGTTTTAATCGTCTTTGTACTGTTTCACATGTTCCTGGTTTCATCTCTAATGATATCGCTGTCAATGAGACGTCAACGCATACCTACCACCTAAGCTTTTAAGAAATTCTCTCAAATTTGTTTCCATCAATGTAGAGGAAATTAGGCTCATTAGTTATCAGCAACTGCTTGTTTGTCCTTTAACCACCTTTCTAAATAAATATTGTCATGTAAGTAATAAACATAATGTGTATATTCCACCACACTGGGAAGTTAATCTCTAAGGCTACAATAAATCATATGTATTAAACATTATTCCAAACGAGATAGCTTTCAATGGTGCTCACTTTACCGTGAATAGCCTATACCAGACCGTAGGCCTGTGAGACAATGGGTCATAACAAAATATATCTAATGTCTGCTGTGTGAAACAACGATTACAAAACCATGTCTCGAAAGCTGCCATCCCACAGCACGGTCACGAACAAAGTCACGAATAAGTCGCCTTTGCATGTCGATGGTTGACTCCCAGGAGGCACTACGTGGCACATGTTTGACCCACTCAGTGAAAGTCTATTTTCAGGTAAGAATGTATACGTGAAATATTCTAACACTGGTATTAGAATGGTTAATAACTTGGAACCATGCACATCTTACGTATGTGCAGTTATACTAATTAATTCGTAAAACTTTGGAAAATAAAATACTTTCGTTAACAGCTGAACCGACAGCAACCTGAAGCATTTGTCTCTGATTACCTTATTCACTGTCTTATGGCTACTAAGTAGGTTAAGATTAATTATGGGAAAACATAATCAATGAAGAAATTCACCCCGTAGAAAATATTAAAATGCAAACATGTTTTTAATTGTACAAATATCTTTTTTTACGCATACGCAAAAATAAAAAAAAGATTATGTATATAATAACTTAGTTTACTAAAGAAAAACAAGCTTGGTGTTTCAGAAATGAGAATTAAACTTGAAATAAGTAAACTAGAAAACAAGGAAAATTATTTTTAATGTTTTGGTTTGGTGTAGAACATAAATAGTAAATAAACTACAAATCAGCTGGAAGATATAGTCAGACTTTTTACACAATACAAAATATAAAATTTTCTGAAATATCTGTAAAATCAAAAGTAAGGAATGGCTTAAAACAAAGAGGAAAACTCAACAAATGGCCACTTCGTTGCGCTTGAGGCAACTAGGCAAAGTTAAAACAAAGAGGAAAACTCAACAAATGGCCACTTCGTTGCGCTTGAGGCAAATAGGCAAAGTGGAAACTAAGATGTAACAAAATTACTTACATAAGATTACCATTAGATTTAGAAAACAACTTATCTGCAGTGATATGTACGAAATACAGAGTTTAGTTAGTGATATAAACGGAAATGTTTTTCTCTCAGCAAACATAAGCAGCCCCCAAAAAGTAGTTGAACAAATGTCACAATACAATACGAGGATCCACAAACGAAACTTGTCAGAATCTGTATGCACGATAGTTGAATCGTTCTTGGCATCAACTAAATGCTTAGGCGGGCGTGGAAATGGTTTAGTAATATAGTAGCAACAAATTTCCGGAAAAGTGGAAAATTTACAGTTAGCGGAATGAACCTGCTTAGTTTACAACGAAAAGGACAATGGCGGTTATATTTATATATGATACTTTCTTTCCTCTGCACGCTTGGCTCATAAGGACTTCAACATACTGGATGGGAGAGAGGGTGATTATATAAAAAGAACTGAGCTAAAATTATCCAGGTAATAAACGGAAAATCACTCATAAGATATTTTATTAGTGTAGTTTTCCAGTGCCGAACCGTGTAAAAGCCGTACGCTAGTCAGTCCCACCAACTAAGCTAGGACATTTCCCGTAAGCTAGTCAGTCCCACCATCTAAGCTAGGACATTTCGGTGGTCACACTTATTGCAATCGTTTAACAAGTAAACCAAAGTAATGTTGTGATAAGAAGCGGGAGAGGTAATGCAAGTCCGTACAGAGCATACACACTTCACCTTGCTTTTTTCCGAGGGCTATATTTAACATGAGCCGGACCAGAAATATAATTCCGAAATCACAGATGATACATTTAATGGCTTCGTTCTTTATATAGGTTTATTTAAGCTCTATGGTGTCACGTACGCCCCTAAAACGGTTTTGTTAAACTTCCGTAGGAGCAATTCTATAATCAACGTGGCCCCGTTACGAATGCTAATGTTGGAAATATATTAACGGCTACTTCCTCGTTCAATCAGTTTCCTTGCCAAATGAACAGTTATCATTCTCAACATTCCGTGTGATTGCATCAAGAAATCGTAATTTCCAAGCGTGAAGTAAATATGAGGTTTACAGCAACCAGTCTCCGTACTCCAGCATTAAACGGCTTTTCTTCTTACATAACGTTTGATCGAATAAGGCTAGTAGCGTATAAATAAATTATTTCATATACTGACCAGTACTTCTGACAAAGCTGTAATGCAAATACAATTTAGTAATATTTTGTAAAATATAATAATTATTGTTCGTAAAAGGGCGCGTTGTTGTAAATCTGGAAAATCGTGGTTGAAACGTACGTTTAGATTTCGTGGTTGGAACACGTACATTTAAAAGTATCGTGGTTGGAACACGTACTTTTGAAAATTATCGTGGTTGGAACACGTACATTTATAAAAGTTTATCGTGGTTGGAACACGTACATTGAAAAATTATCGTGGTTGGAACACGTACATTGAAAAATTATCGTGGTTGGAACACGTACGTTTAAAAGTTATCGTGGTTGGAACACGTACATTGAAAAATTATCGTGGTTGAAACACGTACATTTAAAAGTTATCGTGGTTGGAACACGTACATTGAAAAATTATCGTGGTTGGAACACGTACATTGAAAAATTATCGTGGTTGGAACACGTACATTGAAAAATTATCGTGGTTGGAACACGTACATTTAAAAGTTATCGTGGTTGGAACACGTACATTGAAAAATTATCGTGGCAACTTTTGAACCAGTGTTGGGGATGTGGGCAGAAGGTGGCATCCATAATACCTCATCTTTATCCACAGTTCGAAGAGGCGGGAAGCAAATGTGAGATCCTTGAGAACACAATCCGGAGAGAGACTGAGCTTGGTTTCGAAATGCAGGTGCAATGGATATGAAATACGAACCGTTGCTATAAAAAATGAGCTTCTTGATTTTCATGTCGGCGTAAGCGTGATTTTACATCTGTAAAAAAAAAAAATTCTTTCATCTACACATTACATTTTTTGCAGATCATTGATTGTTTTTTTATACGTTAATTGACAAGATCTGTTCTAATAACACATGGAAAGTTTATTTCCGCCATAAAATACAGGATGATCTATATTTCACTTCTCCACCTCCGTCGTAACCGATATTACTAAACGAAATGACACATATGTGTTGAAGTACATAACATTGGACGGCATATGACGTAGTTACGTTTATGTATACGTACGTAAGTAAACGTAACCTGCAAGATGCGAATATCGATATGCTTTGTACACATGGTAAAACAATATTATATTATATGTGAGAACGTTGCACATATTGTTTAGATTACATTCATGTACTGTACATAGTACAAATAAACATAATTATTCTAGAAACAACGAAAAATCCCGCGGTGTGCACATTAATTACGAAGTAAACATAAAAGAATGTATCTTCTGGCAAAACTAGATGAATTCAATCGTGTAGTGACATTTCTCACAGCGTGTGTGCTTAATGATTCTCTTCGAAATGTCGACCATTTGAATCGAGACACTCCACTGCTCGTGTCATCGCTGGCCGACGTACGCTCGCCAGTGTGTCTGGAGGTGTGGAAGTACACGCAGCTTCAAATACGGTCTTCCGTGCCTTTTGGTGTCGTTATAACCATGCCGGTACTCTACACCTTTGACATGATGTCCCCAGGGAAAGAAGCATATTGGCGCTAGATCAGGCGAGCGCGCTGGATAACGCTGAACACAGGACTCTCTACACACACCCATCGCTTTGGAAACGGACGCTGTAGCTAATTTCTTACAATTAAATCATTACGAGCAGGACACCCAACGTTCCGATACCACACCACTTGATGTGCGATCAGCGCGAAATCTTCCAACAATTCAGGCAAGTTACGTCACAGGAAGCGCTTGCACTTTGACCCATCCATTGGCTCTTGAAAGATATAGAGGCCAATGATTTGTTGTCCGATGATACCACACCATACATTGGCGCTCCGCTTGCGCTGATGTTCTACCTGTCGAAGATAGTGAAGGTTTTCCGGCGGCCAGTAATTCACGTTGTGCAGATTGACGTTTCCATGGTGTTGCTTGACGTTAGTAAACAGTGCCATCTCCACAAATCCTCGGCCTTGTTGTACGACCCACTGTAAATATTAAATTCACTGTTGAAAGACATTGCGGTATAGCTCTTGTTGCAATGAGACATGGAAATAAAAAAAAGGGGTGGGGGGGGGGGGGGGGGGGGAGGTAACGATGCCTGTGCAGAATACGCAGCACAATTGTTTTGCAAGTACCAATTTGTAATTCCATTTAGCGATAACTGGCTTGAAGAGTTACTGCAATAGCTGCAAATACTGCAATTATTGCTGCTTCGTATGTGACGCTGTTTCTATGAATCCGCTGCCGTGAAGAAAGGCTGCCAGCCGCGCGAAGTTTTACAACAAGATTGGTGAAGTTTCGGCGGGATGGATTGCGTAGAGCAGGAAACCGTCCGACATAAAGCCGTTGTGCTGCTGCAGCATTTTGACGACATTCTCCACATGTGAAAATCATGCCGACCATTTCTTCATTTGTGAAACACGTTATACGTGACTATGAAACACGAAGAATGTTTGCATGTTTTATCGTGTACATAGGCTACTGTAGGCCCTCCTGAATGGCAACTACACGTGTACAATTTTATCTATCTTAATGTGCCTCCAGAAACACTGTCTGTGCCCTCAACACGTTTGCGAGCATTTAGCACGTATAAAAACGTTTACAGTACAACACGTGCAATGCTTTATTATTCCAGTGTTCTGCACAGAACTGAAGCAGTGAAGGTTGTGCTGATCTAACCGTCAATGCGGATGTAAACATGTGCAGTCGTTGAAAACCTCATGATGGAGTACGTCAGAGTGCATTTCCTATCACGTACGTGCTTTCTCAGAGAACGGACAAATGGGGTAGAGCGTAACTGTTGCAAATTATGAACGAGTATGTAAATAAACAAATGATTACATCATATGGTGTCCCTTGCGATGAATTTACGTGTCGTATTTTGTACGGCAGTAACCAAGTGATTACATCATACGATGTCCCCTACGATGTATTTGTGTAATATTTTGTACTGTAATATTGGATGGTATGTTATCTGAGGTGAAAACGTTTAGTGGACCATAATAATGTTATAATATGTTATATGATTGAAAAAAGAAGTAAATATATTGATTTTATTCATTTATGAATGATGTGTTAGTAATATTGTGATGTCACACGTTTTAATAATATTGATGTGAGACAGTAATCGTAACCTAACCTAACTTAACCTAACCTTACCTTACCCTTACCCCATATTAATTCTTATTTTATATGTATTATTTCAGATTTTAATATGGCTTGCATAGTATCATTACAGGAATTGCAGTGACATAAATAAAGAGTTTTGAATTCTTAATTGTAAGCGAGACATTCAGTATTAAAAAGTAGAAATTTCTTCATTGTCTGTCGGCTTTAAACTCCCATTATTCTCAGTTATGTTTAGAAGAGTGTGAGTTTATAACGTCATATGTGTGTATAAATAAATAAATATAAATATAAATAAATATATATATATATATATATATATATATATATATATATATATATATATATATATATATATATATATATATATATATATATATATATATATCACATATCTCTTAGCCTAAAGGAAAACAGGATGGGATTTTTAGTTTCAGTTAATCATGTTTGCTCAAGAAGTATAAAATAAATGTACCGAAATGCATAATGCACAGTTTGTTCAGAGAGGGATAAAATTATAATTTATACATGCGTAAGATTTATGTAAACATTTGATATTTTGGAAATAACCCATACGAAAAATGTTATATACAGTTCACTTAAGAAATTATTATGCCTACAATTATACGCATTCTCAAAGCAAAACAAGTGAACTCAATTAAACTGTTCAATGTTTCGCGCATTTATATTGCAGCATTAAGGAATTAAGTTTGTAAAATTGTATTTATTACTTATCATAACTGCCTACTTTCTGTCTAATCTTTATAGCTAAACTGATTTCATGTTTCCAGAATGTTTCTAGATATTGGCATCATAGAAAATCTACATGACACACTTTGAAAATTTGCGTGGCTTCGTAAAATTCTTTTTAATGATTATTAACAGCTATTTGTCTTACGGGTGAAACCTTAACAACATTTTCGCTGATATATTTATTTTCTTTGTTAGTAATAGGTTCTCTTCAATTCGTGTCGCAGAACACTTACTCTATTGGCAAATTACACATTTCTCAGTACCCAAACTCACACGCTAAAAATGCACACACATCCTTACCTCAACATCGCCCTGTTTGTGACGAGCAAGTGTATTATACACAGTTATTCGGATATCTAGGTAAAAGTGCAGTGAACTGGTTTACCGAAAACATTATTTTCCTTCAGATTTATAATGACTATTAATGGAAGTAACCGTCCACGAACAACATAACTTTCAGGGGACTTTCTGAAAGAATCAGTAACTTATTGAAATGAAACAACATATTTGTTAAAATACCAGTGATTTCTTGAATTGAGATCTGACATTTGCGAAAATTTCATCATCCCCTTTCACTGGGGAAAAAAAAAAAAAAAAAAAAAAAAAAAAAAAAAGTAATGGGATGTGATAAGTAACATAACACGCAGGAAAGCCAACGCGCCATTTTGAACACTTTGTAGCTATTTTTCAGAGAACAGTTCTCATAAAAGTGTTGCTACAAAGCAGTACATTTGCTCATGGTCATCATTAAAAAATGGCCTTAATCCATGGCTACAGAATTTTATACGTTGGTAACAGGACTGCCTTGTAGCTTTAACGACGACGGAAACACTTTTCCGGCCAAAATTTTATATAATTAAGATAAATTTTACAAAATAAAAAATCATGAATTTGTGGTTTTTATTTTAAATATATTTGGCTATTTTATAATAACATAATTTTTCCTGTGTATCTTTTTAGTGGCGCATACTTTATTTAATGAACGTAATTTTTCCAATAGAATGGAAAAGTTTTTCTCGTTTTGCATAAGGAATGATTTTACAGCGATGTATTTCAGGTGATATTCCGTCCAATCTAGGAAATCGATAGCACACGAGTCTTTCGTCAGCAGTGGATAGTAATAATCCACTTGGAAAGCAAGAAAAACTTTCCAAAACTCAGTCCCCTATACATGTTAACGAAGAACAATATTTTTTTTCTGAAAAACTGACTACATTTAAAACACCACAAAAAAACAGGGATTAGCAATCCCGAATCGAAATTTACACCCTTTCCTATTTCCCCCCCCCCCCCCCCTTTCGATTTAGAACTATACCGCGGGAGGAGAAAGAATTTCAAAACCTTTAAATTCTGAGAATCCCGGTTTACCGTGTTGCCATTTACGCACTGTTTAATATAGAGATATTATTTTTAATATAACTTCTAATAATCCTCAAACGCTTTCCTGTAAAGGGTTTTTAGTTTTTAATTTCACCAATACCTCGAAATCTGCTTTTCATGTGACTTTTTATTTGAATATTTCACCGAGTGAACCTCAAATTAGTGCTCTTCTTATTTATTTCGAGTACCTTCCTCTGCTCTTCTAAATGAGTTATGCTCTACTGCCTGCTTTCCTTTACGCAGTGAAGCTCGCGCATTGTATGAGACATTGCGTCCTCCCGAAGTTAACCTATTTCTATAGGCTGTTAACGGTAAAGTGAGCAATTTTGAAAACCCTCTGATTTTGGACTTTGACAACGCCCGAGTGCGGTGAAATATACACACTGTGTTTGTTACTTACATGGGAATATTTATTTTAAAAAGTGGTTAGAAGATAAAAAATGGCTGAAAGGAAAAAATAATTAGGGCCTCAAAAGTGCTCACTTCGCCATGAGGAGTAGGGGCGGGCCGGTTCTGAAACAAAGGGATGATGCCTGTACTGATAACAAAGGGTTAAATTGATTGAAAGGATTAATTAAATTGATTGAAATGGTTAATTGAATTGATTGAGAGGGTTAAATGTATTGAAAGGGTTAATTTTCAATCGAATAAAAACATATAAAAATTTTTTATCCGATATTAATCCGATTTTCTTGGGGGTTTGGTGCAAGGGTGTACTAGGGGCCAAATATATTAGTTTCTTTCTTTTCTTTTATGGGTTGGGGAGCAGCTGTTTTATGTCCTCGCCCTTGGAGATCTGACACTCGATGAGGTGTGACGTGTTGGGGACAGGATATATATGTGTTGAGTTTTGTGTAAGAGTGGCCTAAGTGTAATTTTATAGGTTGGTAGTGACATTGCTCATAGATGGTGGTGGGATATAGGCGATTTTTTGGTAATCATACAGAAAGAGAAAATGACAACACACAAGAGAAATTTCTGAGACTTTAAACGAAATAAGTAACGAGTTCTACATATGAATACCCTGGTCTCGACAAGTGCTAAACGATCACAATTACATGAGTCTCCAGTATGAAATTAATTAATGAATAAAAAATATTGCTATAAATTAAACGGCAGTTTTCCTAATCACATTGTAAAGGTATTTAAAAAAAATATGACACTACTTGACACATCTCGCATGTACCTTACATGATTTTAAAACATCTCCATTTGGTCAAAAGATGGCTGAAGCAATGACTGCAGTGTATGACGTGCGCCAACTTATAAGCTGTTAGATACATGGAGTGCATCTGACAAGTGACTAAGGATATAGCTACTCGGAAATAGATTTGAATATGTTACGAATGGATAAAAATTATGTTTAAATTGCACATACTAATATATAAATCACACTAGTTGAGTTAAGAAAAACACGTAAAGAGAATCGCAGTTCACAGTCAGTGATTATAATATATGTTCATTTGCTCGGGAGGTCGCTGCAGTACTAACATGGATATACCACTTATGTCAACTTATAAGCTGTGCTGAGAGAAAACATAACAATCGTTGGCCTACAGTTGATTATAGACTGAGGTGAAAAACTCGAAAATTTTAATGAAAAATACAAAAAGGAATGTTTCAAAATAAATGAAATGGCTAACGAACACAAGTACATGAAATCTCTAAACGAATTACGGAACGCAGCTATCCTGTTTTTTAAATAAATAAATTAAATCGATCCAGGAGCTCTCCCAAAACACACCCATCCGTCTGGGAAGCTAGTGAATGAATGACTGTATGGTATGACGTGCACCGGCTTATAAGTTGTTGTTTACATGGAGTGCGGCTGAATTGAAATTTACAACAAAAACTCTGAATACACTGTTCGTCCTACAACAGATACCAAAAAAAAACAATTTTTAACGCAAGTCTCACTATGTTCAGAAGAAGAATTCATGTTTGTGAAATGGTTTTATTTTATTTAAAAAACATTCAACTATGTTTACTGAGATTGTGTAAAGTATGATTATGATTTTACCAGCACATATCTTCGTGTTGAATCTTCAGATGCAGTAGTAGTTAGAAAGTGGTTGCAGTGAAAAAACTTATTTTATTTCAAAATTTGTTGGACTCTGCCACTGTTTGCTGTAGAGTTGCAGGAAAGCAGCAAAACGTACCAGCTAACACCCAGGCGA
The DNA here is from genome assembly GCA_029891345.1 of Dryococelus australis. Lineage (NCBI taxonomy): Eukaryota > Metazoa > Arthropoda > Insecta > Phasmatodea > Phasmatidae > Dryococelus > Dryococelus australis. The sequence goes on along the minus strand of CM057000.1, from coordinate 120,215,640 downwards.
GTTCCCTACACACAGCTCTAGCCACTATACAGTGAGTTTCCTCGGACTGTCTTGCGCTCGTATCTTTTTCACATCTGTTGTGTTTCAAGCAAGCAGATTTGGTTTACATTATTGAAATTTAAACTCACACTATTGCATTGGAATTTAAGGCCAGTTAAAAAAAAACTTTACATCTTAAATGAACTTTCTAAAATTTTTGCGAGGGAGAACCATCTATACTAATTATAATAACTTAACAAACACTCTTTAAACTAAACATTTTAGACATTTTCAAAATGAAATCTTAATTTCATTCAAAAACTACTAAACTCTCTATCTACTTGCAGTTATTCAACAGCTTTGAAAATGAAAATTATTAAATTTAACTTAGATACCCAATCCCTCCCATCACATACACATCAAAAACATTTCATTTGTTAGAAGTACTCAAGGCTCATATATTTATAATCACACACATCCTTCTCCAAACAACTCATTCAGAACAATCTTGGAAGCTGAGGTTATGCACCTCCCTCTCATGCTAGGTGTGAGCAGCATATTTTCCCCTTGTTTAAACTGTTCCACATTTCATACATCAGTCATAATCAAAACTCACCCTTAAACATCTAATAAAACCATGTAAACTAACTAAAATTTTAATAAATCGCATCATCTTTCCCCTGCACTCATACTCACAGTTATACACCTATTAAAAATATTTTTCTAAGAGTACTTCGTATTTTATTCAAGGTGGTTTTAATATATATTTGTGAGTATTCAACAGTGTAGAGAGGGCCTGAATTTTGAGATATTGTATTGTTTTTTGTCCATAGTGCAATACTATGGTGGTCATCCAGTATCTCCCTCAAAACTTTATTAAATTCCTCTCAAATATACATCAACAACCCACCTACAAGTTATTGAAAACACTTTTCCCCTGCACTCATAGTCACAGTCATAAACACACACTCATACGCACACACACACAGCATCGAATTATCATTAATTAACACTAACAATAATAAATTATTTTTAAAATGCGGGGTGTGACCATGTTGCCACAAGGACCCATTTGACTTATAATTAATTAGCGCTAACAATAATAAATTATTTTTAATAGACAGGGCAGGACCATGTCGCCACAAGCACCCACTCGTCTTATCATTAATTACAACTAATAATAAACTATTTTTACAAATTCTAAAAAGAAATATGTTATCAAATTTCATTCAAATGTTTAACGATTTTAAGAAATTTCATTCAAGTTTTAACTTTTTACTATAAAGTTTAACAAAGTTAATAAAAAATTCATTCAGTTTGTTAAAAGTTTGAATGATTTTGGAAAATCTTATTCAAGTTTTAACAATTTGTTAAAAAGTTTAACAAAATTTATAAGAAATTCATTCAGATTGTTAAAAGTTTGAATGATTTTAAGAAAATTTCATTCAAATTTTTACAATTTACTATAAAGTTTAACATAATTTATAAAAAAATTAATTTAAATGGTTAACAATTTACTATAAAGTTTAACATAATTTATAAAAAATTAATTTAAATGGTTAACAATTTACTAAAAGCTTAGTGAAATTTAAAAATGTTAAACAATAATAAGGAAAATGTTAAAAATTTGAAGAGAGTTACTATAATGTAAGGGAAAAACAAAAAATGTTATGAAAAGTTATAAACAAAATACCACAAAAAAATTGAAAAGCTCCAATTGTTTAAATTTATTCACTTACTCTAATTCAAGTAGTGTAACTGGTAGGCATGGAATGAAAACTGAACCCAAGGTCTAGTTGATTGAGCGGCAGCTGCACCCCGGCAAGGTGAGTGCCGGTAAGCGACCATTCGAAATCTCCAGCGATGTTGAAGGTCGGAAGTGATGTGCGAGGTGTTCCTTCACCCTCATCGCAGAAGAATCAGGCAGCGCTTGCGGCAGGTGGGCGGCCGGTGTCGTGAACAAATCAAGACCAAGGAGGCAGCTCCTAGCAGTGCTGACCGGCTCACATAGTGTCCGCGCACACTAGAGAGGAGGTCTTGACCCGATGAAGTCAGAGCAGCAAATGATGTGGAGCATGTGGGAACCCATATTTATACGCCCACCTCTCCCCCTCGATGGCTTATTTTTAAATGCATAAAATGTACATATTACATAATTCAGACGTCTTTAACGTAATTTTGAAGCAAATTTAATTCATTAAAAAGGATTTTATGCATTTTTATGAATTTTTGTGTGTATATGTTGGAATTTAACATGTCATATGTGCATTTATTCGGTTTTAAGCCATTAGATTTGAATTATGTACTATTATATGATTTTTTACATGAACAATTGTAATTACAATACGGTCTTTCTTGTATAAAAGGTATTTGTAGCCTGAAATTAATACTACATTTCAACTACATTTACACCCTCTCACATAATGATTATCAAGCTAATGTATATATTTCAACTATGTGATTCATTCACTATTATTTTTATATTTATAAACTAACTATTAATATACTTAACCAAACAGGGATTTGAACATGGAAACTAACATCTATTAACCGTGCCTTATCTGGGATTCGAACCTAGAGCATCCTTGCATAATCTGATTTCTATATGGAGGCTGGCGATATATAACAACTTATTTTATTTATAGTGTTTTGTAAAATATAACTCAGGTTTTTTACAGATATCTTTTGCCAGGAAAGAAGTTGAAATGTATTTAGTTAAATAGTAATTTTTAGTGAACTAATAGTTTGTTTGCTATCCGATTTTATTAAATTTTCTGTAGTTTTTTCTTTACAACACATGTGCATGTTAATTCGACTTATTTTGATACAAACCAGACATCTTATAAAAATCTCTCTGTTATGATAAATATATATATTATTTATTTCTTTGGATATCAAGTAGACTTTTAATAAGGACAGGTTAAATGAACATACAAAAGTAATTCATTTTACAAGAATTTTTTTTACCAAAATATATTATAAACACAAGTTGTTTAAAAAAATCATTTTAACACTGAAGCAGCATAGGATGTTCAAAAACATATACAAGCAAATACAGGATGTCACACAATTTACACAATTATAAAAATAATATACACAGAATTAACCAATCAAGTGAAGGTTGATTAAAAACATATAAGTATAGGATTTAACAATACATTGAAGACATTTATGTACAATATTAGCAAGTACAGGTTGATTCAAGATATATAGAACATTTTTCTTTAAAAACAAAATTGTTTTAAATATCTGTTAGCAACTTCAGTGAACAAAGTTTTCATGCATTTTCTTAATATTGGATCCAGATCACCTTCTTAAACTCTGATTTCAAGGAGAGACCATTTCTTACACCTGGGCTTTAACCTATCTGTTTATACACAAATGCCTTTGCAACTAGGAGCATGTAAAACAATGATTTCGACCAAATCTGGGTATGCTTCAACATAATTTGAGTGTACTTATTCAATACTAGATGGAAGAGGTGTGGTTGCAGTCATATAAAATATGGGGCATTTCTTGTTATCACTGCATTGAATTAGTTCGTCCCTCTTTTCATATCCTAGAGGAAAATTAATTACTTTAAAATGAAAAATACTCTCGCAAGTCTCTGCAGATTTGCACCAAATCCTGTTACACCAAAGGGTGTATATTACATTAGACATTCATTGTTTGACACTGATGTAACGATTTGCAGGATGGAAAAAATGTCATGTCACTACTATGCCATCCAACACTCGATTGAGAAGAATTAGCAAGGAACAATGTATGCATATTGATAAAATTGATTCTCTCTAAATTTGCAAGTTGAAACATGTTTGAGGGATAAATTTTATTTTTGCTAATTATATTGGTTTATGCACATAATATTTTTATGTATCACACCCAGTATGAGACGTGTAACCAAACTTGTTTTTGTGATAATTATATAAAGTTTGAAGATTATTATCATATTATTCGAAATACTCAAACATCTTCTGTATTACAAGCAAGATGTTTCAAACATATTTCTTCCTCCCTATATGACACTACAATGTTTTCACTCTTGAGCTTACACTTTCGATCTACTAATGAGGTCTGTACTGGTTTTAAAGACATTTTGAACTATTGCAGTTAGTTAAAGTGGAATCATAACTAGTTGGTTTACTATGTGGTGTCAATACTTGAGATAAATAAGTGCATTTGAAATGAATGCCCGACTCGTATTTCCTTAACAACATAATGTAAATATAATAAGCGGTAAGTTACAGAATACAAACCTTTATTTAAAAATGCATGCTTGTATTTTATTGGTAACCTTATTCTGAATTAGCCCCTTCACACACATATATTATACATGGACAGAAAAACTGATCCTACTTTTTCGAAAATAAAGTTGTGGATGTTCCTGTCACAGGTCTGCTTCCAGTGTATTGTGGTTATCTGGTGAGATCTGGTAGTTGGTAGTTCATTACTCCATTTCCATGCTACTCGCTAAGACTGGCCATCATAAAATCTTCTAATGTTGTTGGTAAGTCACTGACAGGGCGAAGATATCTCAAAGCACAATCTTTGCATGCTATTCCTTTACCAAAGTGAATGCTGAGACTGTTGTCGAAAGTGTAGCACTAATGTTCTATATCATTGCAGACATGAACTTGTAAAACCCAGTTATATGTTTTAAAGAACATTCATATGTATACAATTTGCAAGACTTTGTATACATTTGTAGGGTCGAAGATTCTAGCCATGACCAACGATGTAATATTAAGCGCTCTCCTTTATATAGCTGTTGTGAAACCATCTTTTATTCATTTTTTAACTGTTCTTGCAGAGCCAAACTTTACAATTCCACATGGCACAGGGATTAGTTAATTCTGGGTCACCAATGTACATAAAATGTTCCTTGTAGTTACACTGATCTGTCCAAACTGTACTAAGAGAGCAGCAACTACACTCCTTCTGTATTATGTATTTGATTTTTGTGTAGGACATACGTTTCAAGATGTATCCACTTTGAGCTTCAAATTATAGTTGACAACCGTTACAAGGTATATGCTGTCATGGCATAAATCATATAAAGGAAAAGACTTTCGTCCACAACATATGTCGAAAACTTTTAACGTATAATGAGGACTGATTAACAAGAAACACCAATGTTCATCTCTGTTGCACATATATATTTGTAGTGAAATATCTTAATTTTCAATTCGAGACCACACTCGCCTGTAACATGAAGTAACACTGGCATTAGGAAGTGATGAGTCGAACCTCTGCATCGTAACTGAAGCTCTGGTCTACGGTTCTCTCTCTTTATATATTTAAATTTGGAATATATTAGTTCTTCAATGTTAACTTGGTTAAATCAAATTTACAGACACAAACATTGCTGTTCGAAAATTCACAGCACCACATTCAACAAGGTGCTCTGAAAAGTCCCCTTTTGCCTTGCATTTGCATTATGCGTTCCTTATTATTGCTTGTTTCAGTCCATAAGGTGGGGCTGTTGTTAAACTCTCTACTAAATTTATATTTTATTTTATTTTTTCACTTCTATTTTTAAAACACAGGTCCCAAGAAGAACAGGGTAGTTCACTGTCAGGTCGCATATTAAAAACCAGACAGTCTTCTTCATAACACAACATTAATTCGGTATACATGTTTCCTCTTAACTTTTTGCGAAATTCCAATGTTCATCTCCGTTGCACATCTGTGTTTGGAAATATATGTTGTCTAGAGACTGGAACCATACTTTCTTGTAACCTTGAAATTACTGAAGTACGTCTCCTCTGGGTTGAATTTTTCCATTTTTTTATCTTACCTGTAACACGCTATTTTTCGAAAATTAATATCTTTATACGTAGGTAGGATGCTGGTACGAATATTCTCTCAAAGCTTTTCTATTACATTGTGAACAGAAATTTTTTTCTCAAGGTGATTGGTATTATAGCATTTGACTATTTATTTAACACTAGAACAGTCGTTATATCTTCTAATATTTATTACTTCAGCATTAAACTTTTTTAAAATCTGCTATTGCATTTTCCCAAGCATTTTACCAGTATATGACTGGATAGTCTTCGAGGAGTGCGTCATTCAAATATTGGAAAGGCTCTTTGTAAGCTGTGGCACCAGAATCCTATTTTAGATCGTATATCTCATAAGTTTGTTCCCAAAACATTATAACTTGAGGTTTTAAAGTATACTAAGGTCTGGAGGGTTTACATCATAATAATTCAGAGTCATTAGTGTCAGTTGCATAAGAAATAGCAATCTACTTAATTGCAAAGGAGTTGTCTTGATATTTTTCGAAACCTTGTGTGTAGCACATCACTTATACATTAAATATTTTTTTACATTATGTACTAAAAGTCTCTCATAAAAATTTTATTTATAAGATTATAGTGCTTGCCTCGGAATCTACTTCATCGATTTTCGAATCATCCATTACTACATCTGGAATAAATCTAGCAACAAGTAGCTGCTCCAGTCTTTGCGACATAAAATCCCTCTCCATATGTTGAAAATTTCAATCATTAGCAAAGGCAGACATGCAGTAAGGGCAGTATTCACATGGCAAATAGGATGCGATATCCTCATCAACTTGTAACTGTTCAACAAGGAACAGATATACTAGTTTTATTTTGTGTCCTGCAAAAGAAATTATAAATTCTTTCAGCAGCACTTGCAATTGGGAACAGTCTAAACTCAACATTTTCGCTTTCCGATATGCTAAAATCGCATTGAATACTTCAACACATTCAGAATCACAATTGTCACAACAGTGACCTTAATGCATTGTACCTATTGTGGGCTGATCAGATATGAAATCTCCTGTAGATACTGTGTTGTTGATCTAGATGATGTAGTGGACAAGTGGACTTGTTATAGACACTATGAGTTCCTGGCATCATTCTCGATGTAGATGTCTGTCGTTGTAGACATCTAGCATTGTTGTTGATGTTGTAGTGGATGCCTAGTGTCATTCTAGATGCAGATGCCTGCTGTTGTTGTATACGTCTGGCATTGTAGTATACGTTTAAGTCTCACTACTGCTAATGCAATGTACACACATGCATACACACACAGTGACCTTAGAAGATGACGACTCAGCACTGAGAAAAATTAATTTTTCACGCTTTGTATAGTAAACAGATTAAAAATGGCTCTATTTCCTTTAAATTTGTTTAAATGTGGCCTTTTAGAAGAATAAGTTAAATATAGTGACATTTAACAGATTTCAGCTTCACTAGCAGTCATTTCAAGATTGATACATGCTATTTCAGTAATATCACATCGAAAAAAATAGTATTCACAAGTAAAATAAAATCACATATATTCTCATTGTATAGTAGAAATTCTTGGCTGGAAAAACTATGAAGAAAACTATACACACAAATATTTGAAAACAGATTCAAATTAAAAAATGCGTGAATGGTGTCCTAAGTTGAACTTGTGTAAGTGGAATGATACGTGGTTTTCATTACTTATAAAAAAAACATGAACGAGTCAAAATATGTCTTATAGTTAGTTATAGTTTGTTGGAAAATAAGATAAAGTTTGTGGAGTTAAATTAAAAGTGTTTTTGGTTGGAATGTTAAATCTTTGGGATCATCTTGTGGGGATTACAATATCTGGAAATAATTAACTTCAGAGAAATAATTTTTATCGGAGAGACTTGTCAAATTTTATTTTGCTGGGAATATATAACACTTTAGGAGAAACAGTTTTTCTTTATGCTTCAGTGTTTGAGACAAAGTAACCGTTTTTGGGGAAGAGAGGAGAGGGGAAATAGCCAAGATTAGTTTAAAATCCACTGGCCTGAGGGATGGAGGCTTCCCGACGTGATGCATAAAAGATGTGTTTTGGCTGTTAGGCAAAACTTCGTTCCTGGTCGACGCAGCTATCATCTCGGAAAACATGCACTCTGGGTTGGGGCTTAAGTGACAGAGCCAGGTCTGCATGAACCGGGCATTTCTCGAGATATCTGAAAAATGTGCTCTGGGAAGGTGGTGAAGGGAGGAGGTATGTGGCCTTGTAAAGGGCAGTCCTCCAGAAATACACTCTGGGCTGGTGTACGCAGAGGTGGTGGTTGGTGCTAAGCAGGTTTTCACAGTGCTGGATCGATAATGGGGGTGTGTGACCGTCGACAGGGCAGTCATTCGAAAATGGGCTCTGACCTTGAGGGGGCCGTGGGCAGGAAGTCTCTTTTCGCACAAAGACATGGCCAGTACAAAGAGGTGTGGTGAGGCGGGGAGGGTAGCACTAACATTAACAGTTTTGTCTATATAGTGCCATATTAGTTTTCACAAACACAATTTTCGGGTATCTCCTAGTGCGATTTTATTGATTAATTTAAAAAAACAGGATAGCTGGGTTCTGTAATCCGTTTAGTGATTGTCATGTACTTGTGTTCATTAGCCATTTCATTTATTTTGAAACATTCCTTTTGTATTTTCATTAATATTTCTGAATTTTTCACGTCAGTCTATAATCAAATTTAGGTCGACACAGGTCATGTTTGCTCTCAACACAGCTTATAAGTTGACGTAAGTGGTATATTCAAGTCAGTGCTGCAGTGGCCTTCTGAGCGAATGGACGTATATTATAATCACTGACTGTTAAACGCGATTCTTGTTACATGTTTTTTAATTCAACTAGTGGAATTTATATATTAGCACGTACATTGTAAACATAATTTTTATCCATTTGTCACATATTCACATTTACTTCCAAGTAGATATATCCTTAGTCGCCTGTCAGGTGCAGTCTGTGTATCTAACAGCTTATATGTTGGCGCATGTCATACACTGCAGGCATTGCTTCAGCCATCTCCAGACCAAACGGATGTGTTTTAAAATCATGTAAGGTACGTGCGAGAGGCATCAAGTAGTGTCATCTTTTATTCAAAATACCTTGCTATTGTAATTAGGAAGACTGCAGTTTAATTTATAGCGACATTTTTGATTCGTTATTTAATTTCATACTGGAGACTCACGTAGTTGTGATCATTTAGCACTTGTCGACACCAGATTATTCATACATGGAACTCATTACTTATGTTGTTTAAACACTCAGGAATTTCTCTTGTGTGTCATATCGCCTATCTCCCACCATTTACAGAACTCAACATATATATACCCTGTCCCAAACATGTCACACCTCAGTTGAGTGCCAGAACTCCAAGAGTGAAGACTTACCACAGCTGCTCCCCAACCCACAACAAGAACGAAAGAAACTAATAAATTTGGGCCTTAGTACACTCTTGCACCAAACATACAAAAAATCGGATTAAAATGTATTATCTTATTTTATCAGATTAAAAATTAAGCCTTTCAATACATTATCCCTTTCAATACATCTAACCCCTTAAATTGATTTAATGAACCCTTTCAGTCAATTTAACCCTTTGATATCAATAAAGGCGCCATTCCTTTGTTTCAGAACCGGCCCGCCCCTACTACTACCGTGAACAACCTATATCAGTGCATTTTAATTACACAATAAGAAAAATATCTCTACTTCTCAATCCATTACCTAAAAACTTCTCAAACTTACCTACCTTTATTACTTAGTGTAGCGTATTCTATTCACTACTTTTATACACATTTATACAAATATATTTCTTTTATACACACCACTTCCTAAAGTAATACTATTACCCCCCCTTGTTTAATTCAGCTCTCTGCCAATGTGATATCGAAATTTTTAAAATTTAAGAATGAAAATATATTTATGGACAGTGGGTGCAGTATATTAAATTTAAAATTTAATTTAATTCTCAAAGAATTTTTTTTAAATTTTAAAATTGCTGCGTTTTAAATTTTCTACTGATTCTAAATATCTAAGCATTATTATGGAAATAGCTCTATGTATATTTGTAAATCAGATTTTGTTTTAACATTTTCAATTGGTTTAAAAAGTTTCTATTCATTGGAAATATTTTTTCCTTTTTACTGTTTAGATTTTTGTTTGGTCTACCTTAAATCAGTTTAATCATTGTAAAAAATGCTGTTATATATGCTAATGCTGTGCTTTCAAAAACTACCAAGTACTGGCACGATACAAAAGAAATGGACGTGAAGAATATAATGTCCTTTTTATGCCAGAATAGTAGTGGGTGGCGCTATATAATGACAATTTACTTTAGGCGGAATGGAAGATGATCACGTGTAAGTCATGGTTTCCTGTAGAAAACTTTATTGGCCTATCGACGACTCAAGTTCTATAATGCCAGAATGGAACAGATCTTTGAACAAACTTTACATCTCAGCGACGAAGTAATTTATCATTCAGTTTAATTTGCACCCACAAATACTCACGCAGTTTAATTTATGCGTTTTCTTCTCCTTATGCCTCCTTTGCGAGAAGAATATAAAGCCATATCGAATTCTTGCCGTAAATCTCTGTTCAACTTTCTCGTGGCACCGTACTATCGCCGGGCGGTGGTATAATTAAGCACAATTTCTTCAATTTTTTATATGTATATTTATTTACCCAATAACAGGGACCTTAAGACCTTAAAACGTAATGCGTCGTATGGTTTTTACACTACCAATATAGTTTATCAAAGGTAATTTAATATGCCAAAAAGTTATGAAGTTTTATTAAATAAACATTATTTTATCAAGGAATAACAAAAAATTACCAGCATTGAAATTATTAATAGTATCTGTGAATAAATACTACAAACTTAAAATGTAACCATTTTTTCATAGGAACGATACAATTTATATTACACATTTTCCTCAATTTATGGAAAAAAGGTTTGTTTAAAGGCAAAATTTAAACAGAAATTATATTTCCCTATTATTTAGGTATTTCGACAACGTACAATTACAATTTTCTATTAAAGAGATCTCCATTTAAAAAACTATGCATTCATATATCCAGGCAACAGACTAAAACCTGTATTTGTAATTTTTTGCCTAAGTTTGGAAAAAAGGAATTAATCACATTAAAATTTTCTAACGGAACTCAGTGCATGCGCAAATGAGGAGAAAGAAGATTTTATTGCCCACCGTTTAAAAATATAAAACACCATATTTCAATAAAGGTACAAAATTTAAATACAAAAGTCTTGTAAGCTACGTGCGAGAATTACGTGAAATAAAACATTTTATTTAATTATACGCGGTATGTATCTATCTATTACGTCAATTTCACATATCGACTTCAATTTGCTTTATTAAAAAAATTCTTTATTTGAGTTTATTTTATAAATGTATTTCCCATAGCATCCATTTTCGAAATGCATAGAATGTCTAACTTTTTAAAATTTTTATCTGTTTGGCCAAAATACGTTAATTAAGAAAAAAATAGAGTCTAAACCTTATGGGGTAAATATGCACCACCCAGAACCTTTGTTCGGTACCACTTGACAAAGAAACAGATAAATGTATCAAAGTATTTAAATTTTGAATGTAATCTGACCCGGTTGTATTACACACCCTTTCACCAAATGTCACCGAAACAAAGAGTTTAGGGTAGTAAAATTAATCCGAATTATTGCTTAAAATTATTCGTGAATACAGTATTTATATCAAAAATACCTCCCAACAAAAAAGTAATATTCAATAGGGAAAAACACAACACTACTGTACTAATATCACATCGGATAGAGTACATCCAAAGAACATTTGATGTTTCTCTACAAATTACACTATCAAGGTTTTCGTTTTCGCCAACTATCTACAGTAATAAATATTTTAGAATTACGACAACGCACTTAATCGTCTTTTACGTAAATTATAAACACTGTTTGCGTTGTGTAATCTAAAATCTGTGTAAACATTTATTATACGGCAGAAATATCGAACTAGTACGTGCCCAAGTAAAATAAAGAAAATTTCTCGGAGTTATAAAATTTTCACCCTCGATAAATCAGCAGAAGTTTATTTTCCCTTCATATTTTCCGATGGTTTTTTGTTTTACGACTTTCTAGAAGTTTGCCAGTTTGGTTTTCCATCTATTTCCACCTTCCCTCTCACTTGTACTTTCAAGGAACTTCAATCCCAGGAAGCGACAAATTAGAAGTGAGTCACCTTATACACTACTACAAGAACATCGGTTCTGTTGGTGTCTGTGTTAGGGCTCACCATCGTCCTATTGGTCACGCCAGCGTTTAGTGTTCAAATCTAAAGACTTAATGAAATAACAGCAAGTATCGTTCGAGGCTTTCACAGCTGACGATCATTTTAACTATTTCGTGGTACTATTTTCTGCGAAACTGGAGTAGAAACTATATGCAATATTCAGATTTGTCTATTCGCAATTTCTTCACACATTCAGAATCAAACCTTTGAAAAATATCTCCACTTGTGTCGTTTTTGGTTGTTTACTAAATATGCCTTGTATCACAAGCGTTTCATACATATGTTAATATAACAGTTTCATATTTTAGGTTATACTAAATTTTACTTGCATTATATTCATAAATTATGATACTTGGTTTATAATTAAAAGGAATAAAATAGTGGAAAAATAAGTGCGAAGGTAATGCCTAGTAATAAACAGTTCTAATGCAGAATATTATTAGAATTAGTGCGCCCGAATGCAATGCGTGTTCCCTTTGGTGGAATTTTTTAGATTTAGCTTGCGAGCATGATGTGGGGGAATAGTTTGAAAGTAGATCTTAAGCAGGGCTTCAGAAAAGTTTGAAGTAACCACGAATGGACTATATTTTCACATCCCCATAGGAAAAATGCTACCGCTGACTCAAACAGCAGAAGAGAATTTACTCGCGTTCCAAATTTTGGCCAAATAAACAGACAGGTCGTCTTTTTACATATAAGTTCTCTTAAGTGGTTAGTCACTAGCCTGATGGGATCTCCGGTTCGATCCCAGGCAACAGTTGGCGGGAATTTTACTTTTTTGGATTCTTATGTTGGCGACATCGGTGTGGTATTGCGTTTAATCGGCGTATTCCACTTTATTCCCCCGTTCTTATTCCAGCAATGCTCCAGCTAAGTCTTATCTCACCTAATCCATTATCCAGGCTGGCCGGGAAAACACGCCTGTACGTCGGATAAGGCATTCGCCCCAGTTAGCGAATATCTATGCTGGTCCTACGTAAAGGCTGAATCAAGGTAGAATTTTACATATTGATTTCCTCGTAAGTACGAAGCAGATCACCTACTGCGTTGTACCCTTTAACAAGCGACAAATTTACTTCCCTAAACAGAACTCCGCCATGTTCGTCGGACACACAACTGATGATCTCTACTTCCCAATTTCACATAGTCCTACTAAACTCTTAATTCATTGACCACTGACAAGCGACTTGTAAAAACGGCCCAGATTTCTGTTTTAGTATTAATTGACATCTGAAATGCATCCTGGTGCATCGCCATTTTTTTTTTTCAGTAAGGGATCTGTTTTTTGCTGTCTTCTGTACTTCTGATAATGAATGGCATCTGTAGAGAGAGAGAGAGAGAGAGAGAGAGAGAGAGAGAGAGAGAGAGAGAGAGAGAGAGAGAGAGAGAGAGAGAGAGAGAGAGAGAGAGAGAGAGCGGATGCGAGGGTAAATCTTTTTTTGCTCAGGTTAAGCAGACAACGAGATTTCTTATGGACGAGTGTGGCGTAGGGAGGGAAGGTTTCCCCGACCGAAGGTACGTCAGTGTTTCAAAGAGGCCGCTTTTAAACTGGCAGTAATCGTATTTGTATGTAAAGGTGTGTTTGGTCCGAGATGCGATATAGTCTTGTCCATATACAACATTAAATAACTATTCCGCACGCTCTCCAATGTTGTTTACGATCGTAACCATAAAACATACACTGAAGAAAATATTTAGTAGAATCTAATGGAATTTATTTAAAACAACCAAATGGTATATTTGATTACTAGCAATCAAGATCATCGCTTGGCGCAACAAAATTATTTGTTTGATATTACTTAGTTGTTTCAACAATGTTATATTGCTGTAATAATAACCGATATACACTGCTGAATCAAATCAGTTCACAGGTTTGGCAGAACCACAACAGTAATTTCTTTTAACCAAATAATTATGTTGAACTTCAACATGTCTGTGTTAGAACAACCAAGCAGCTGTTTGGCTTGACGAATACAATTACTTTTAACCAAATAATTATGTTGAACTTCAACATGTCTGTGTTAGAACAACCAAGCAGCTGTTTGGCTTGACGAATACAATTACTTTTTACCACATCATTTTGTTGAATTTCAACATGTCTGTGTTAGAACAACCAAGCAGCTGTTTGGCTTGACGAATACAATTACTTTTAACCAAATAATTATGTTGAACTTCAACATGTCTGTGTTAGAACAACCAAGCAGCTGTTTGGCTTGACGAATACAATTACTTTTTACCAAATCATTTTGTTGAACTTCAACATGTCTGTGTTAGAACAACCAAGCAGCTGTTTGGCTTGACGAATACAATTACTTTTTACCAAATCATTTTGTTGAACTTCAACATGTCTGTGTTAGAACAACCAAGCAGCTGTTTGGCTTGACGAATACAATTACTTTTTACCAAATCATTTTGTTGAACTTCAACATGTCTGTGTTAGAACAACCAAGCAGCTGTTTGGCTTGACGAATACAATTACTTTTTACCAAATCATTTTGTTGAACTTCAACATGTCTGTGTTAGAACAACCAAGCAGCTGTTTGGCTTGACGAATACAATTACTTTTTACCAAATCATTTTGTTGAACCAAATATATGCCTGTTTTAAAACAAACGTGCATTTATTTGGTTTGGCTACGAAGATATTTTTTTACCAAATCATTTAGTTAAATCAGACATGCATTTATTCAACTTAATGATTAATGTTACCTCTTTTAACCACACTGTAAAAAATAATATTAACTATATTATAAAATAGAATTATATTAAAAAATATACAGGCTATTAGTAACCGAAAACTTAGCTCTAAAATCCACTACACCTGCCGGGAGGTGGGTGTGGACCACAGATCTCTATCACGATAGGCTGATGCACTATCCATCACACCACGACGACTACGTTATATCGGAAGTGAATATTAGTGTGTTAAAATTGGTTTCTTCTGCCCATCCTCCCACTTAGCTGTTGAGAATATGCTGAAGAGATGCACGCGTCGTAAGATAATTTTCCCATCCATTTATGGGATTTTCCACCGCTAAGTACGGTAATTTTACTCCAGAATTCGGTAGCTATACCTTACATAAAAAGAGCCGTGTTGGACAGCTTGTATGACAAGGCAACAAAAAATTAATCTTAAGGTAGAAAGTATTATATCATACAATTATAAAATAGTTACAAATCGACTAGGAGCTCGAATGATGCCCCTTCATGTGCCGTAAACCACTTGTCGAATTTTAAGAATTCGTAGCAGTTTTCGAATAACATTACTTTATCCCCTCATGTTCCTAAGTACTGTTGTTTTTTTTTTAAATACACCTCGGCAACGTAACAAAAATATGTTTTTTTTTTTTAATATTTCTAATATCTAGTACGCGTGTCTTACTTGTTTTGGGGCGCTGCTATTTCGAAACACCCCTCGGAAACGTAATAAAATTAATTTCATTACTTCAAATCTAGGTTATGTATATAACAAGGGCAGTATAGCACGAACGTTTTAAAACACTATGAGATGTCACTGAAATTAATCCATATTGACCATAGGAACGCAAAAATACAAACAAAACCTCACATACCTTCAAAAACAGGTGTAAATTTTTCAAATCCCCATGAAATTACGAGCATTCTTGTTTCTTGGTCTGCCATTTTGCTCTCGCTCACTACCAACCAAGTTGGTTGTTCAGACGAACGTATCCAAATTGTCAAATTTACCATGTCAAAATAGTTTGACAAATGTATAATTGATTTAAATGAATCTTTTGTAAAAGCAAGCAGCAAAAAAATATTTTAAAAATTATAAAACGTGAGGTATTATTTTAGCGAAAGTGTTTCGGGAAGTTATAGTATGCCTTAAGAAAATTTATTTGAAGTCTGGCAATTTTTCATCTGCTGTTACAGTTTAGCTCATGACCACGTACAATTGAAATTTTATTGTAAAACTGTAAATAAAATTATGAATGGACTTCATAAACATAAGTTTATGACATTTATTCGCCTTATAATTTCATCAACAGTTAATTTGAACTGTTACCAAGCCTGATAATGATGTAAAATTTTGAAATTTGTATGAAAAAATATGCAACTAAAAAATTTCTCTTAATTGCTATAATTAATTTTTGCTGAATAATTTTTCAAGTAATTTTTCCAATATTCAGGCTAATATTACGTTATACCAAACAATTAAAAATACACTGAATATTTCCAGGACAATAGTATTGCTACCTTTCTAGCCTCTCCAGAACGTTTCGGGTAATGTTCGCATCGTGTGTCAAAGGCACAGTGTGTTCAGGTACAAGCGCATGGAAGGCCAGCAACTGTGATTGGCCATTCACCATACATCCACCCGCCTTACATTACCTTCCCTTTCAAAGCGAGGGCCCAATCAATTATCTTTTCAGAACTTATATAAGGCTACGAGTTCGGAAGCTTTCTTAAAATGGACCCGCTCTCAGAAAAGGATGTTTCGGATACATATTTACGACTTCCTTTTAAGTTGTGTAACGATAATGGCATTAAGTGAAAACTTCTGATCGGAATGTGTGGTTATAAAACTGAAAGTTCCTCGATCGTGGGGGCAATATTTGCCATACTCGGGCAATAATTTATGCTTCTACAGTACCGATATGTGAGGAATTCTTGGCGGAGAAAAGGTTTACTGGCGCTGAAACATACACACTAGGCATGTTTGGTAGCAACTAATGTTCCCCTTTAATGGCACCACACAGGCAGAAAATACACACCGAAACATTTATTAAAACTAAAATGCACCATTCATAAGTTTGACATTTTAAAAGGCGTATTTTCAAAGCCTTATGGATATATGCCCCTCTCTGTATTTTTTATACTATCCAGAACAGCACAAATATTTTCAGAAATATACGTAGTTAAGTCATTAAAATGTCACCGTTTAAACACGCCCAACTACTCTTTAAATATATAGCTAACTGCAGTAGAAATTTTATAAAGAACCTCTGGTATGCCAGACACCTAACGAACTCTGAGGGCTTCAGAGAATGTCAAAACTGGCCGAGCAGATTAATAATATTATGGTTGTCACAAATGTTTAGGTAACTTATGAAAAATCTCATTTGCAAGATAGAGTTTTGGCTTCTTTAATGACTTCTGGATATGTTCTCCTTTGAAACTCTTCTTTGCCATACAGATTATGTAGATATGTTCAGGATATTCGTTTGTTAACAAAGGCAAGGAAAGGAAATCTCGTCGTTGAAGGACACAAAAGAAACATGAATTCTCTTTAGTATATTTCCGTCGACACTGTGCTAAAATTTTGCAGGCTCTAAGTATTAAAACCTTTACATTCTCAGCAATGCACTAGTCTAGGTTCCATTAAATTCAAATACATAACTTTCCTATACATATTTAATTTTTAACATCATTAGTCTGTTTTATTTTGTCAGTACTGTCCCTATGTTTCCAAAATCCGCAAATATCAAGTAACTTAGGAAGATGTAGAACAGAAACAACAGGAATGTGTGAAAAGTAATGTTTAATTTTCTCCTGAGTGGTGTAATGGGTGTATGTATATATATATATGTGTGTGTGTGTATATATATATATATATATATATATATATTATATATATATATATATATTATATATATATATATATATATATATATATACACACATAAAATTGGCGATATGAAGCTACAGGAAGAACCCAGGAAATATAAATATTGTGTCTAGTCGACAGTGCCTCACGTATCACTGTAATAAAAATGTTAGTAATTCCAGTTTTTACGTATCATGATTATGCACAGAAAATTCATGACACAGGCACGTCCATGATCAATAAATGACACACAGCTATTTACTACTTTGATTAAGGTCTCTTAAGTCGAGTAACGTCAGAGATGATCCATTAGAGGCGCCGTCTCATAGCTAAATGAATGTGACGCCATTGAGTGCATATGCATAGTGGATCTGTAAGGCAATCCCAGATACTAATGTAGATACTCAAGTATTTATACAAGGTAACCAAAAAAAAATACAAATTCCACTGAAAACCACAGGCTAAAGTAAACTATACTAAAAATTTATAACGTCTAAATAAAATGCGAGTGAGTGAAGAGATTTGAGCGGCTCTTAACAGGAGAAGCATTGAGGGCCGATGAGTTTGAAGTAATGTGAGTTTGTAGCACCGCCGGAATGAAAGGGTGAGGGAAACGGGAGATCCCCAAGAAAACCTGCCGACAAGCGGCAACATCCGGCAGGATTTCCCACTTACGGAAATCCGGATTGAATCGGCCGGGGATAAATAAATCGTCCTCGTACATGTTAACATAGGTAAAACACGAATTCATACGAAACTTTATATATATATATATATGTATATAGGTGTGTGTGCGCGCATGCGCGCTTAGTTTTATCATATATGTATATATATATATGTAATGAAACGAAGCAAACACAGATAACGGCTTTTTCGGAGCAATTTAAAGTATACAAATAAAATTAGTTTGTGTATTCCAAATTGTTCATAAATAATTGTGTAAGTATAAAATATCTCTAGCATTAAAATTTCACAATAGTATGCAAGACTTTCCACAAAATTCAAGCGATTGATTGCGGAAATGACACTTTCTTACTGCAAGCTCAGTAGTGGCGTGCAGATTTGCAAATGGACGCGTACGTCAAAAGTCGAGTTGAGATATTGTAGAGGGCACTTTACAACTTTACAAGGATATCAAGGCAGATGTATCGAGCCTGATGTTGATTGGACAAGAGCGGGCGAGGAAGGAGGATTTTCATGCGTGAGGGGGGCGGGAGAGGACGAGTGGAGGGAGTCCATCAATGTATACTAAGTAATAAGTAATGAAGAAAGCACACTCTGCAAAAGTGTACAGATAATATTGATATACATTTAAGTGCATTTAAAATTTTTTATTGAGTTTCTGTAGTCTGTCAATATTATGTCCTTCCTCTACACGTAAAACTAACTTTGCCATGGACGCAACAGTAAATATGTATGAGCTGATTAAGAAATATATTTGAACTTTTGAAAATTATGTTATTTTACCAAGTGCTACATTGATGTATATAAAATGATGCCGGTTTCGTATCCTAAACTTACAGAAGTATGTTTTCGGCAGTATGTTGAGACACTAGTACTTCGGCGTTTACATATGTTAGGACAGAAGTTTTTGCAGACTATTGAGCTCAGAAGTGTTAAATTAAGCGCGACCGAATGAGCTGGCGAATTTGTAATAGACTTGAGCCTCACTCTCGAAACAACACGGGCTTGATTTTCGATCCAGACATCCTGGTTTCAGTTTTTCGTGGTTTCATGATATTCTTCCAGCGGAATGATGGGGTGGCTCCCTGAAATAAGCCATGAACAACACCTCACCTGCTCCGGATTGTTGAATATCTCACCAAGTCTCTAATGACTACAACGAAGACGATATATTAGAACTTAATTATGCAAATAATAAAAAATCTTAAGAAATAAAGAGCGCCAGTAAAACAGGCTGTAAAAAAAAAACAACCAAGCTTAAACTGAAAAACCTCATCAATATACTCTCCAAACTAGAAAAATAAATACATAAAATATAACTATTTTTTATTATATATAACATGCATTAATTATATTGCAGAATATAATATAATAATATATTAGATATTGGCACAATGTAATGAGATATAACGTAGTATATTACAATATAATATGATATATGTTATGTTATGATAGAATTGGATACCAGGTGATGTAATATACACTGACATGGGATAATGCTATGTACAGGCTGTTCACAATAAAGTGAGCACTTTTGAGGCCCTAGTTACTTTTAACTTTTAGCCATTTCTTTTCCTTCAACCACGATTTAAAATAAACATTGCTATGTAAGAAATAAACACAGGGTTTATATTCCACCGCGCTCGGAAGTTAAAGTCTAAGGCTATAATAAAATATATTTATTGGCTATTATTCCAAATGAGAGGGCTTTGAAAAGTGCTCACTTTACCGCGAATAGCCTATAAAGGCAATGTTCGGTGGCGCCACCGTACCATTAGCTATTGTAATTGCCCAAACCTGTATCAGTTGCGCCCTGACAACGCGCCAGTGAGTCGATGCTGGTCATGGCATTGCATTCAAGCTCTTCATGGACTTGCCGTACCCCCACAACGATGGGAGCAGAATAATGCGCCGTGTCATCGTGTCTATGATGTTTAGGATTGGCGCGAGGAGCATTCCGGGGAGTTTTGACGATTGCTGTGGCCACCTCGTGCGCCCGATATGAGCTCCATCGAGCATTTACTGGACGTGGTGTGGATGTCAATTCGCACACAGAATCATGCAACTTATATATTTGTACGACAC
The DNA here is from genome assembly GCA_029891345.1 of Dryococelus australis. NCBI lineage: Eukaryota > Metazoa > Arthropoda > Insecta > Phasmatodea > Phasmatidae > Dryococelus > Dryococelus australis. Next base: position 120,195,253 of record CM057000.1, on the reverse strand, counting down.
TGCGGCAGAGCCGCTTCCCATTGTCGCCGTCAGGCCGGTGTCATACTAGGCTTTCCCCCCCCCCCCCCGGCTGCGGTTAAAACGCTCCGGTTTGAAGGGATGGGCACAGCACATTGGTGTAAATGCGAGGTTTTCACGCTAGCGAACGCCACACTAGTGAGACACCTCGCATTTACAACAAAGTGTTGTGCCCATCCCGTCAAACCGCATCCCGTTTACCCGAAGCGGGACAAACGCATAGTATGACACCGGCCTTAGTGTAGCCCACCGGACGGCCGGTGCCCGACATCCACAAGAGCATAACAGCAATAACGCCAGCAGGCCCACACGGATAAGGAGTAAGATACACTTAATCAGCGCGGAGGAGAAGCAATCAGCCAACATCTTGGCATGTCAAACGAAGGTTGTATAGTCCATTCACGATAACTCGAATCTTCTCTGAAGCCCTGCTTAGGTTCTACTTTCAGGCTCTTGCTCCGCTTCATGCAAACGGAGCTCAACCAAGTATAGAAAATTACACCAAAGGGACAACGCACCCTATTCGTGAGCACTCAGTTTAATAATATTTACCTTATGAACTATTTATTGTTAAGCATTGCCAACATACCTATTTTCTCCCGGTTTTTATTCATTATTATACATGAAATATGGGAGATCCCCGAAAAAAAACCCGCCGATCAGCGGCACCGTCTGGTACGATTCTCACTTGCGAATATCCGGGAGTGAGCCGGCCGGGGATTGAATCCGAATCGCCTTGGTGGGAGGAGGCGAGCAGTCTACCCGCTCGACCACCGCGAACCCCTGGAAGCGCAGGAACGAGGAGCAGAAGGGACTCACCGAGCATGCGTATGACGTAGCTCTGGTTGGCGGGGGCAGGCTTGCGGCTGCCCTCAGCCCCGGGCCGCGACTGGTCGCTGCTGACGGACGGCGTCTTGTTGCAGGTGACGAGGCAGCGCGACCGTCGCAGCTTGACGCCGATCAGCACGTAGAGCACGGTGATGACCGTCATGGGCGCCAGGAAGAACAAGCACGTCGAGATGCTGAAGGCGTGCTGCATCAGCGTCTGCGTCGTCGTGCACACCACCGAGCCGCCTGCGTTCTTCATGCGGAACTGCACAGCCTGCAACACCGCACACACCACCGCATCTAACCAAAACCACATTTCGACCATTCTCCTTCACGCTTGGTTCGCACAATGTAAAAAAAAAAAGAGGTAAAGTTCCCTAACATGTAAGGTAAAATTACCTATTAGATGTAGAGTACATTCACATATCAAGTAACATACTATTCACTAACCGAATGGGAAATGTACCTCACAAAAGTGGGGGGAAATCCCATACTAGTAAGGGAAAATTAACTATAAAGCATAACAAAATGATATTTAAGAACATACCGGAGTATTAGCAACTGTAGATAATTGTTATTAATTATAACCGCTGACAAACAGTAACAGATACCTCTAAATTAAAATCCTCCACACTTGCCGGGGGGGAGGGGGGCGAATCATGGTCCTCTACCACGATGGGCCTATGCGCTATCCATTAGACCCTACACCACGATGATAGCGTGACAACACCACTGAATATTAGTGTGTTAAAAGATTGTTTCTACCGCCCGTCTCCCCCCCTTTTTTAACTGTTGAGTATGCTGAAGAGATGCACGCGTCGTAAGGTAAATTTCCCATCCACGTATGGGATTTTCCGCTACCATATATGTGAATTTTACTCCAGAGTGCGGTAAGGAAAACTATATTTCCCCCACAAGCTTGAGAATATTACCTCACACTAGTCAGATAATTATCCCATTATTTTTTACAGTGTATGTACACTGATCACGCCGAACAGACAGTGCAGGCAGAACAGATAGTTGTTCACATGTAAGCAGATTTTCTACGTAGCAATTTTACTGTTGAATTAGTAATTTTTAAAGCCGAAATTTTTTACAAATTATAGATAACCAACTAGATACTATCACCTTTCTACTCTACTTTATTAATTACATTATAGTGCGATTTATTTACTAAATCATTTTTAAGAGATTGAAATTTGATTTTTCATCCACAATTTTTTACACTTTAGTGCTACCTGTAGGCTCATTTTTGAACTACGTTTATTTGATACACATGTTGAATAAAATTAACGTTTATATTCACAAATTTAATTATAAATACGTATGTTGAACTATTATGTACCTACGTTTACATCAATACACGTCGATTATCAAAGAAATTATTATTAGCCTATAAAATATGTGCACCAGCTGACTTCTGGGGCAATGTCGGTGACGTCTGCTCTTTCCGCGAGCAGAAAATATCGGCGTGAGCTCAAATTTTTTTGCGCGACTCGCGCGGAAACCAAGGAGGGTTTCTGATTGGCTGTGCTACGTGATCGGGGTACGTGTGAACCAGGCATTACAGTGGGTCTCGTAGAGAATCAGAATGGTGTTCGGAGAAAACAACACAGGCGCAAAGAGTGCGGACCGGCTCAGTTTTGCTACTACATGATTCTTTGGCAAATGCTGTCTTGCTTCTCTAGAGGAAAAAAAATAGAAGCCTAGCTGGGCTGTCGTCGGCAGCTATACGAAAAACCAACACAGAGGATTCCGAACACGAAATTTGGTTACGTAACTACAAGCAAACACTGTCTGTGCTGTGTTCATAGTGGCATACGTATTCATTATTTTTGTTGTTTTATTGTTGATTTCTGTCTAAATTCCTTGATCGGAATTCTCTTCTTTTTTTATATTTTTATTGACTGCAGCCATATTTCTAAGAGACTTGATTGTGGCCACAATAATGTTTCATTTGATATGTTAGTCTTATTACCAGAATCCTTCAAAGAATACACTATATATCACTTACTAAAGTATGCTTATCGCATAAAGTGCCACTATCGACAAATAATAGCACATGCAGTGATCACATGACACAATTTGGGAAATAAGTAGGCTCGTTAGTACACGCAATACCCATATAAAATAAACAAGAACGTTATTTTTTAATTAATGGTTTTCGAGTATCACCGAACTATAACAATGCCTTAGTATGCAAATAAACTAGACGTTCATGAACGTGGTAGTAATCGGCCGTGGTCTGTAAAAAGAAGAACCCCAGCGTTTGCCTGGATGGATTTCGAAAAACCCGAAACATGTTAGCTTTTCAAGGTACCGAACCCGGGATTTTTCCGATTATTAATCTTATGTTTTACTACTACCTCACGTCGCTCGTTGTTAATGCTCCTAACTGCAACAGCCATCTATAGAAACGCAGGAAGCCAGCCTTGTGTTGCTGAGCGAAGTGCGTATGTAAGTGTTTTCAGGCTTGGTCGCTCTATCCTTTCAATTTCACAACTGGTCCAGACACCACCTGTGACAGCGAGTGACCTTCTTGTGGCATGGGTGATAGAGTTATAGCACATAAAACCAGAAGGGTAAGCATGAAATATCAACAGATTGGTGTCGTCAAAGTCTCCGACCTGTAGAGAATTTAAACCGAAAGGCATACAATTAGCGAAAAGAGGGATTGCACTTTTATTCCACTGACAAGTTGCAGTCAAAGACACTAAGAAAACTGCAGGGCATGCAGCGTTTTTAGTGCTGGTATTCATGACTGGTAAGACCTACCGAAGAATTCTTGACAGCTAAGTACTAAAACTCACTATGGAAACATATAGAACTAACCTATTTTCAACAGTACAGTGCACATGTACAAGGAAATAAAGCTATAACCGAGTGATTTTGTGACACATGTCATTAAGACGAACCTATCAATGTAAACTCAACTCCGCTGAACATCTCCGAGATGAGTCTAACAAAAGTTAGAATGTCAGACCAAACCACCCGCAAAACACCAAAGAGCTGTTCACCATGTTGACAAAAATAAAACCAAATCCTCTTAGAAACCGACTGCAAATTAACGAACAGAGTTTGTGTCTGTGGCTAGGTGAATCACGCCATGCTTATACCACACCAGATCTTTAGTTGAACATCACAAAAGAGAGTCAAGATACAGATGGCCACACAGACTCCCACAGGCTCATTATGGCCGATATGCAGTTGCGAGGTCACGTTTTAGAAATGCTACCTTCCGGTTGACAAATAAGGCTTACGAGATCATCCTTCGGTATAAGTGTTCCAAATAGGTACAAATAACTCCTACAAATTGCCAGGGGCGTATCCGAGTACACGGAGGATTGAGGTATTGATAAAAATAAAAGAACTACATATAATTTCTTAATTTATTAAAAATGTTATAAAAATACACTAATCTATTATTTACAACATTAAATTACCTAGCTCTACAAAAAAAAACCTTATTATCATTTGTGCGCGCCATTGTTAATGCTATTATCTTAATGTCCTGATCACTGTCTTTATACGAACTGCATTCACTTGGCCCCCACTTCTTATTTACACACAAATGATCAAAATATCTACTGTCGCACATTAACTTCATTCCAAATGTCAGTCACTGACGCATCCAGTTACACTCTCACGCAGTACCACCAGTCGGTCTCTCTCCTCACTCTACTGATTCTCACAGACTCACTCGCTGGTAACTGACGTCGCTTCTCGTTGCGATGGAACTACGCACCTGGCGATCATAGCTGTACAAGGCTCCAGAATATTTCCACAGATATAAACCTCGGCTTATATAGCTGAGTTGGCCTGATCCAGATGGTTCTTCGTACTACTACTCGCCCTGAGGGGGAGGTGCTGTGCTGACCTTAAATTCACGCAGCGACTATCCCAAGATGATCAGTCCTCCAAGGTTGATAACGGAGCGAGTCTCTATAGCCATTTTAGTAACTGTACACTTTTCTCCAGTTACCAGTGATGCCCATGAAACAACACTTTGTTCGCCTGGGAAAGGATCTGGAGCAGTTATATGTGACAACACCATAACATCGTCAAGTTGTAAGAGTATGTGAAAAGTCAACAACACTGACAAAGATAGGACCCCAAAAGTATCCAAAAGACCTGTCCATGCAGGGAATACTTTCACGATCAAACATCAGTTGTAGAAAGGTGTAGCATTGTTGCCAATGGTGACGAAGTCTGGTCCCACACGACACCGGGAAAGATGCGCGTGAGGAAAGGAAACCTCGGAACAATAAAGGTCAACAGTGACTTCACCTACTTGAAAGGTACTGCCACCAAGCATTATAACTCCCCAAATGAGAACTCCGCCACCTGCACGCCGGAGTCTTTTGACGATGTTGGAGGAGAAATCATGTTCTCCTCGCTCTCTCTCTCTCTCTCTCTCTCTCTCTCTCTCTCTCTCTATATATATATACATACATATCCGGAATATCTAGTGAGGCTAAATCGCTTTTCGTCAGCAAAGAGCACTCGACCCCATTGCAGAGTTCCCCTGCCCATATATTCCTGGCGCTACAGCAAGTCTCGTTTTAGATGATTACTTGTAAATGACACACAATGTGCTGGTCGTCGTGTGAAAAAAAACCACATGCGCACAGGCTCCTGGTTACAGTAAAACGTGATGACGGAAGTATAGTATTGCATTTTATGAGTCTTGTGATTTCATTTACTGTCTGTCGCCAATCTCTCCTCGCCTGTTGGGGAATTTGCAGGTGGAAAATGAAAAATGAACTCCACTAAAGTGGTGACTTAGAAACACAGTATGCGGATGGGGCATTGATAGAGGGCAGTACATGCAATGATTAACAGTGCTCTACTGTGGACAGAGTAGGAACTGTGTATTGGGCATAACACTGCTGAGCCCACTATAACTGTTTTTCATTAGGTGAAATTGTAATCAGTTATTTAAAGCATCTGCATGTGTGTGGTAAGCATTATAGACATGCCACGATGGTTTAGACGGCCTCCTTTTGTAATGGAGTTTGAACGAGGTAGTATTGTGGGCCTGAGGGAGACTGGATGGCCCTTCCAAAGAATTGTCCAACGTGTAGGCTGTGGAATGTCTGCTGGGCATCATTGATGGTGCTGGTGGTCCACCGATGGGGAGCATGTTCGTCAACCTGGGTCTGGATGGCAGCGGCATACCTGGATTGCCCTATCAGACGAGCAGCCATTGCTGATCGCATGGCAAACATCGCACGGAATAGGGCCACTGTTGCACCCAAGGTGTCAGCTAAGACCATCACCAACCGTTTTCTGGACGCTGGCATACGATAAAGGATGCCGCTCGCCAGGCTTCCTCTCACACCTCATAACCGTGCAGAACTCCTCAGATGGTGTCGCGAATGACGCAACTGGAAGTATGAATGGCGCGGAGTTGTGTTAATGATGAGATGCAGATTCTGACTTGGCACCAGTGACGGTCGTTTGCGAGTGCGGCGTCGACCAGGAGAGCGGCAACAACAAGAATGTATAAGGCAGCGACATACAGGATCAACTACTGGCATCATGGTCAGGGGGAAATAATCTACAATGATCGTACGCCTATGGTGTTTCTTGAGGGAACACTGGACAACACCAAAGAGATGTCGTCTTCCAGCAGGACAGTGTCCATGTACACAGGTCTCGTGTTACCCAATGAACTCTCGAAGGTGTTCGTTATCTCCCCTGGCCAGCACGATAACCCGACCTGCCCCTCATTGAACATGTGAGACATGATGGGAGAGTGTTTGGTGCAGTTTACAATACCGGCAATAAACCTCCCCCAATTGCAACAACGTGTGGAATTAGCTTGGAATGCTATTTCCCAAGATGACATCTGACACCTTTATGATAATCTCTACGCACAACTGCAGGACTGCATAGTCGCTAAAGGTGGCTACACAAGACACTGATATTGTTGTTTAAGACACTCTGTAGCCTCTGTCCAAGAGTGTACATCCCTGTGATCATTATCGTATACATTGTACAACCTGTATAATTATGCAATAAAGCCCTCATTCATGTGTGTCCGTGCGCGTGTTCATTTTCCATCTTCCACCATTGTATATAAGGATCTATTCTTTACTGTGCAGCAGTTATGCTAAACCAAGCATTTTCTCCCCTAACATATTTAAACATATAAATCTTTGCACATCATTTTTAAATAGTGTTATTACAATTCAATATCAATTCTTAAGTAAAAAATAATCCTAATATTTGGTTTTGCACTTTAAACTTTAGAAGGAAATTAATGTATAATCAGAACGAAAATCTTCCCGAGTACATCACTTTTCTACGGAGATAGAATGTAATGACATTAGTGCAGGCCAGTGGTGTCTTTACAGAAATCTCAAAATGACATATTTGATAACAGTGAAGCTTCGAGGCTTAAGTTGCAACAAAGGTTTTGGAAAATATGTAAATAAATTAACCAAATATGACACCTTACGATTTTATTCTAGATAGCACCAAGTCGGCTAGGAGTACCTTTAAAAACGTGCATGAAAAATTAGAATTCTGACAATAGAGTCCCACTGATGATAAAAATTAGAAGTTAGAAGTATGATCACTAGGTAGGGTAGTGGTGATGCAGAAATTTCACTCATGAAAGTATCACTCTGCAAATGTATTTATTACTAGTGACACTCTGTAAGGGTGATGCTATGTTTTAGATTCCCTCTGCAAAACTGTTACGGCATGCAAGAGTCTTTTTGCAAAATAGACACTCTCCACAAGTGTCACTTCTTGCAAGTGCAAGTGTCACTATAATCAAGTGTCAAGTTTTCCTGCATGCAAGTCTCAACCCATACAAGTGTCTCTGAATCTGTGGAAGTGTCATTCTGTGAAAGTGTCATTCTGTGAAAGTGTCAGTCTATGAAAGTGTCACTCTGTGAAAGTGTTACTTTGTGAAAGTGTTACTCTGTGGAAGTGTTACTCTATGGAAGCGTCACTCTGTGGAAGCGTCACTCTGTGGAAGTGTCACTCTGTTAAAGTGTCACTCTGTAAAAGTGTCAGTCTGTGAAAGTGTTACTTTGTGAAAGTGTTACTCTGTGGAAGCGTCACTCTGTGGAAGTGTCACTCTGTTGAAGCGTCACTCTGTGAAAGTCTTGCTTCATACAAGTTTTGATCGGTGCAAGTGTTGCTCGGTGCAAGTGTTTCTCCTTGCAGTTGTCACTCTATGTGTGACACATACTAGTGTGACACTCCCCGCAAGTGTCACTCCATCGGAGTGTCCACACCAGGCAAGTATCACTTAGAACACCACCACACGAGAATGCTACCCAGTTGGGAAAGTGTGACTGCAAGAAAGCCTCACACTGCACAAGCGGCGGCAATCTGGTCCAAGCGTGTGTCATGTGCGCACGCTATCAAGAAGCCGTCTTACCTGCGGGGCGGCGAGGAAGAAGGCGGCCGCCCAGATGGCGAAGATGAACTTGACGGCGCGGGACAGCTTGGAGACGACGTGAGACTGGAAGGGGTGGCATATGGCGACGTAGCGCTCCACCGTGAACGCCGTGATGGTCAGCACCGTGGCGTTGGCCGACGTCTCCGCCGCGAACACCTGCAGCACGCACAGCACGTCGCTGTCCGCGTACGACGTCCTGCAACAACAACACGCGTCCGCCACGTCACACGTCTTGCTAAAGGCTGTTCACGGTAAAGTGAGCACTTTTGAAATCAACCTTAGAAAAATGTACGTATATTAACAGGAGCACTGAGTAACACGCGCCTAGTAAAGTTGATAAAGATGCATTGAAAGTAGTGCCACATCTTAACGTCGAATAAAAAAATGTAAGGTAACAATCTGCGATAACTTGAATTATTTCCTATGTGTTCTGTTCTTTTTTAATGAATCGAAGAGTAAAAATTGCTAGATATCTAAAATATTTACTTTACAAATAATATTACAGTTTCACCTGACCGACGTATGAATAAAGTGCTGAGACCGATGGCAATGTTAATTTTACGTAAGGCGAATATATACACAACGCAGATACAAGTTTATCTTAAGCGGGGCTTTTCAAAGTGCTCATTTTACCTTGCACAGCATATACCAAGTTCATTACTACAGGCTGTTCAGTTTAAACTCAGCGCTTCTGAAATCCCTGCTAAAGATATATTTTTTAAAATGCGTATTGTGTATCTTCCACCATACGTAATATTTACCCTGCAGTGTGCCTGATGACTTTATTCATGCGCCCACCAATTGGAACTGGAACTATCATGAAAGTAAATATTAAAAAAAGAATCCTTTATTCGTACACTTACATGCTTAAAAAAAAAAAAAACCAGATTGAATAGGAAATAATTTTCAGTATTTACAACTGTTTGGCTAGCAATTTTATTCTAACTTTAAGACAAGGAATTACTTTACCGTAATCGTCACGAACTTTATTTGCCGCTCGTCAGGCAATGTGCCAGTTAAAATGTATGCAGGCAGGGGCAGTGACAATTTTTTTTAAGTTCTCAATTAAGAATGAACAGCATATAGAGTTCAAGGCCGTTGCTAGAGTAGAGCTTTTTACCACTTTAAAACTTGAAAAATCGTGAGAGCTGAGGGTGACACACGCGAAAGCATTAAATTAGTTTTACCTCTGAACATAAATTAATGAAATTACGTAGTAAACAATCAGTACTGCACAGCTCTGTTTAACCTTAAATAATGTGTATTATAATTAAAACACATGTGTAGCTATTTACACTGTCAAATATAAATGTCTGTGAACAAAGAAACTAACATATTTAAACACAACTTATACTATTTTATATTTAAATTTTATAATCACGCAGGCGTCATTGATACAACTAAGCAGTTTTAAAACTAAGTTTTCTTTCAATATATTTACTGGAATTCTGGGTACCATTGGGTAGCCTAGGGTGGTGGCTAATTCAGAGCCCAGAGTATAACAATTCTAACGAGCATAGTGCTCTTAGGCCAGCAGTTAGTTTTGTTTCGAATAAGGCTGGAAGGATAGCTGGCGGACGGAAGGATGGAAATATTTCTACTTTGGCATTTTCAGGCGAACCGATTCCATATTAATTACTCTCTTGATGTTCACAGCAGAAATGCACTCTCGGATCTCACAATGCGAATTTATTGTTGTATGGAAATTTCGTTTCAAAGTAACTTGAAGCGCGTCTTTCGACAGTGTAACAGACATATTAACTACCAGTTGGTTACTGATTTTTCGTTTCCTGAGAACACGTTGGGCAGCCAACATTTTATGTAAAACTATGGAACAAGCTTTTTAAATTAAAACATTGCCAATTTCTTCTAGGTAATTTATTTTATATGCACGTTAACCATTACTTGATATTTCTTGTTATAATATGTTCAGTTTTTTATATGATGTGTCAGTTTTGGGAACACATTGGTTAATAATTGATACAAATTGTTAAATTGGGCTAGCATTGTGAAACCAATATTATGCCAGCAATGATAACTACCATATATATGAGTAAATAACAATATAAATTATTTATGCCATTATTCAAGCAATGTTTTAACACAATAATAATGCCTTATTTAAAATTTACTTCTTTAGTAATGTGTTGGTTACTTTTTGGAAATCATACTGTCGGTATTTAATATATAAACTTCTATTGGCCCAATACTGTTACCAACATTGTGTCAAATATGGTAACTTACGCATATTTCTTATGGAATAATTGTTTAAAAGCAATGTTTTTAACGCAAAAACCACATCTTATTTGAAACTGACTTTGTTAGTGATATGTTGGTTATTTGGCGGAAACATATGTCAACCTTGGTTGGGTTAACATTGTACACGTAACCAACATTAATCCAGGAAAAGGATTTGCCATATTTCTGACGAAATAACACAATTATTTCTTATGGTTGTGTTTAAAATCAATGCTAATAAGACACAAACCACGTCTTATTTAAAGTGGAAATCTTTGGCGATATTATGGTTACTTGGAAAACATACTGTTTGGCATTTGGTTTGTTGCGCCAACATTGTACAACCAACATAAATTCACCAATAGAAAATAATGGTTAAAAAAAAAAAAAAAAAAAAAAAAAAAGTTTCTTACATCAAATGAATGTTGTGAACTTAACATTTACTTGATGGTTCAGGTTTTGTAGCACAGAGATTATTTAAAAATGAACAGTTTTTTTTTTTTTGTATTTGTTATTAGTGAGAAGATATACTGTCGAAACCAGCAGGTTTTAAATTTAGTTTCGAAATAAAATCTGACTCAAATGCAAAAAAAAAAAAAAAAAAAAAAAAAAAAAAACACAGTATATTGCAATTCAATGGTATGAGTTGTGCTTATTGCCTTCCTCAAAATAAAAAGTTGTATTAGTGTAGGGGATACACATCGGTGCTTACATTCTCAGTAGCGCGAGCTCGAATCTAACATTCACCAGATCAGTTTTCAGATCATAATAGGAAATGAAAATTGATGACTACTAATATAGTCAGCAAAATATATTTTTAATTTTTAGTAAGTGGGTAAAATTTATTTAAAACACTTGTAACCAACATTGATAGAATGCTTGCCGGCTGTCCTTTCGTATGAAATAAGATATCGTGCCAACACATTACCGAAGACGAAACATATTAATTAAAAGTTGGGCCAATGCAGCATTTCAGTTGGCAAGCAACATAAAGACATGCTGGGCCAACACGTAGAACCACGTAACATTTCGGCTTCGGGACAACGTAATATGACAACGTTGGCCTAAAGACGGAGCGAAACATACTTTGCTACTGCGAATAAGAGCAGGTGCAGTGAGCGGGTGCCCGCGTTTCGTTTCAAAATTCTGCTTCATGACGGTGCACATTATGTAATTCTCGCCACATAGACCAAACAATTCATTTCTCCTGCTTGCCCACAGGGATTGAAGGGATCGCAGTTGCATTTCACGACGTCTTTAGGGCTACAGTACAGGTATGATAGTGTTGTCCTTAAGCAGCGCCGGATGTAAGAGTATTACATGTACGAACTAGTTCTGGTACCGCGTAGATCAGTTAAGTCACATTTCAGTACGTCTCGTCCTATATACCTGTGCTGTCACCGACTGTACGCGACCTGGTCATTGACCTCCATTCGTGAGTCATAAAGTTTTTGGTTAACTATAGCGCCCACAAAACTTCGTTGGTTTCTTTCGGTGGCTTGGAGGAACAATTTTAAATAGGCAAATATTCTCAGTGTTTGCCTCATCGCCCTTTCGCAAGTTTACATAAGCTTCAGTTCGTGATTTAAACTAAGTAGGATTTATGTTTCCTACACTCGACTGTCTAAATTGTAAAAGAAATATTGCCCATGTTTACGGACTGGAAATATTTTTACTGTTTTCCAGAGAGGCCTCCTCGATGTCTCGGACAGCGGTATTTAACACAATGAGTCGAAAAGCTCACGATGGCAAGGTTTAAACGCTTTAGTTTCGTATATTCCTCAAGAACTGGCAGAAGAAGATATTATTGGTGAACTCACTTGAAGCTCATTAAAGACCAGATTAAATTTGACACGTTCATGACTGAAACTCGAGACCTTTGCCTCAAGAATTACTACTTGTATCGAATGCCCTTAACTCTTCGTACAATTTTATTGCACGGAAGTAACATAATTAAAACGCAAACTTGCTTATTGTATGATTATCAAAAGAGGGCGAAGAAAGATGGGCCTAGAAGAAAGAGTGGGCACAAATTTCGTTTTATTTTATAGGATTCCTCATATCTGACCCATAATTTGCATGTATTCGGGCTTTTCCTCAACCGAAACAAAGGAGAGCAATCAAGAAATCAATTATTTCCTAGGTATTGAAAGAAACGTCGAAACAAAAAAAAAAATGATATTTCAGTCGGGGAGAACTTACGCTGTCTGAGCAATTATTGATTCGGAATAATTACTTTTCGTGTGTCACTTTATTTTGTTTACGTAGGGACTGAAAGAGACTTTTGTTTGTTTTTCAGTGACGATTAATAATTAGTATATACCAAAAATGGCTAAATTTCATTATAACGTGTGTTGAGCTCTTTATTTATATTTGCTGTTTCCTTTCACCGTCTTGTACTGACACATGGCATTCAATCGTTTGTTATTGGTAAAATGTTTAATTCTCATGGACGTATTGTATAGGACATTACAATCTACATGACAGCATTTACTACTTTTGACATTTATCGATTGTAGAATACATAATAATTTACCTTTATTGGAATCTGAATTTTTTTCACGTAGATGATCGAAATTACACACTGTGTTACGGCTGATAAAGGCTGTTCACGATAAAGTAAGCACTTTTGAAATCAACCTCAGAAAAAAGTCACTGCCTCTGTTTGCATATATTTTAACGGGTGCGATAAGTGATAAGCACTCAGTGAAGTTGGTAACAATGGGTGGAAAGTAGTTCCATATCTTATCATCGAAAAAAAAGTGCTAGGTAACTATTTGTGATAACTGAAATTATTTCTTTCGCGTTGTGATTTTTTTATGCATCGAAGTGTAAAAAAAGGAGCAGATTGGTACAAAACTTACTTTTCTAATAATTTCACAGTTTCACTTGATCGATCCATGAGTAAAGTAACGAGGCACATGGTAATGTTAATTTTGCATGGGACGGAAGAACACACAGCATGCATAGAATCAAAATCTTAAGAAGGGCATTCGAAAGTGTTCATTTTACCACGAACAGCCTATGCGAGGGACAGTCGTCTTGTACTTGCTCGTCGGAGTGCCTAGAGAAAAAAACTCTTACGAGGGGTGGGGTGAAACTCGACGGCGCCTTTTTGCCGTTCGTGTCGATTGAGGTCGGCGAAGTTCACGTCGTATCAGTGAGACGAGCTGTAGCATTTCTGTGGTTGGTACCACTTGAAAGAGCTACGCAATTTCAGGCAGCGAACGGGTGTTTTGCAACCTGATAGTGTCCACACACACATGCATATCTACACGAATATACTTATGATGTATTTAGTTCTCGGGTTATTTTAGAGCAAGCGTGCATGCATGCATGACAGTCGTTAAAGTAGTGAATAGAAGAGATAACTGGGATACATACTGAGAATCAGCTAGTTTCGTCCCTTTATTGTGGGTTGGTTTACAGATTAACTTAATTATAAAATTGTGTATGTTTAATATGTGACAAAAGTTTGGACAAGACAATATATACATAAAATAACACTTCTGTATTGTATTTTATATTGTTTTTTTTTTTTTTTTTTTTTTTTTACTATTTTCTACACATGCCATTCTCATTGTTTGTCTTTTGGTTACCCATTACCCATGTTCTTGTGTCGTTAGATTTATTTGTATGTTACACGTGCATTAATTGACAAAAGTCAGCATAGTGTGGTATTTGTTTTATTATTTTTATATCCAATTTTTTAATAAATATTTATATACAACAAAGTGTTTCAAAGTATTGTGTCCAAACTTGTGTCGTTGTCTTTATGACAAGTAACTATATTAACTATATGTATTTATTTGTATGTTCCACGTGTATTGATTGACAAAAGTCAGCATAGTGTGGAATTTGTTTTATTATTTTTATGTCTAATTTTTTAATAAATATTTATATACAACAAAGTGTTTTGAAGTATCGTGTCAAAACTTGTGTCGTTGTCTTTGTGACACGTAACTATATTAACTATATGGATTTATTTGTATGTTGAACGTGTATTCATTGGCGAAAGTCAGCATAGTGTGATACTTTTTTGTTATTTTTGTGTCCAATTTTTTAATAAAGATTTATTTACAACGATGTGTTTCAAAGGGCGGCGTACAAACAAAAGGTTCACTTTAACATCTACTCCAGATGCAAGGACCATTAGAAAATGGTTGCCAGACGCTGAAGACCTAAAATAATTATTTTTATTACTTATTTTGTTTCCGTCGTGTGGCGTAGTCGGTAAAATTGCTGTCTCACTCCCAGAGGATCCGGAACTCTTAACGAACTTTGGAACGTCTCGAAGTAGTTCGTGGTCGGGTTCGCTCCCATACAGCGGGATGCAAAGCGAACCGTCAGTCTCGCGCGCCATGTTGAATTACTGGTTTCTAGCTCATTCAAACTGTCGGTGACACATATTTTAAAACAGAAATGCCACAACGTAACGAAGTTTCGCTTACAAATATTACAAATTATGAATATGCCTCGCCCCCTTCCCAAAGCGCTCTAAAGCTAGATTCACAATAACCCGACAGTCCTACAAAACAACCCCGACACAGACGAAAATTTTTCATCAGCCAACCAGGAGCAAGGTCACCCCGACAAACGCAACCTCAAAAAAAGTAGATTCTATTTCTACTTTCGTCGAGCGTCGAACCGATCGGTTTCGCTTGGCAGTAGATAAAAAAACATAAACATAACCTTACAAAACAAAATGTCGTGCGGATTTCACTACTGAGGTAAATTTCACATTAAACATATGTTTTTTATGTGTACGAAATCTTTAGGAAAATGTTTCTGAGTATGTTTTATTTGTTCTTTAGTTAAATTAGATGATAATTCATCTAAACTACTTGCCATAAATTTAAAAGTGTCAATAAATTTCATTTTTAAATTTTCTGGTATTTTCTCAAAAGTAGTAAACTTTTCTTCATAATTTGCATTTAAATCTATGTTTTTTTTTTATCATATCCTAGCTCTTTAACAAATAAATGGGCATCATACCCACCTAAATTATGGAAATAAATTGGTACAAAGTTGGGTAATTTTAATTGTAGATTACAGTTATTACATACAGGTTTAATGAATTTTCCACTTATATGATCGTGATGATGTACTTTTTTTATTTTCCTCCGTATATTCACATACAGCACATCTTTTGATTAACATATAATATTTTTTCTTCTTTTGTTAGTGGATGCATTGGTTCCATTAGTAAATAAATTTCTCCAATTTCTTCTACTTCCCTTTTCATACAACGAATAAACTTTTATGTGCATTTGGGCCTCTATGTAGTACTGGTGGCTTATAATCACCACAAGCAGATACAATATAATAGCAAAAACCAGACGCTTCATGTAACTGATATTTCATTGTATATCACTCACCATTCTGCTTTAAATCAATGCTATTTATTTGTTCATTATTAAGATTATGCATTTATTTTAAGTATATCCTTATAAAGTCCATTATCGATACCATCTTATGCAAAAACAGAGTATATTTGGATTAATTTAAATTTATTCGTTTCCCTTGAATTTGGCTTAGTTGTTGATATTTTCTTTAGAATTGCCTTAAAATCGGCATAAATTGTGAAATGAACCTTCATTGTATGCTTGTAATTTTTGAAATATATATTTTCTCCTTTCGGAGGTATAGTGATATTTACTGTTTCATTTTCAGAGCAGTCTTCTGTATGTTTACTTAATTTCTCTTTAGATGTAAAGAACTGAAGGCGCATGTCACATATATATGTCTCACCATGTGTATTATTTTTCTATATTGAAAGCAGTCTCGATAAATCTTTGATCCAACAATAATGTGAGTTATCGCCTTCTTTGAAATAAAGTAAATTTATATGCTTATCATTTTTAAAAATTTGTAAGCTTAAGTGGATATACTGTGGATTTTTGGTATATCATCAATTTTAATTGGATATTCAAATTTATCTATTACTTTATCAATATTAAACCTCACTCTGTCCGAATTTTTGTCTGCTGGAAATATTGCAGATGTTACAGCCCAAAGGAAGCATTTTTGATAATTATTTTTAAAATATTTTCCTGCTTTCTTATTCTTGATATCTTCTGGTAAGTCTATACATGATGAGACATTTAATGGATTATACTTATTTATAGCTATTTGTATTCCCATTATTCTATCCAATGACCATCCCGAGCCTCTTCTTTGAAATTCAGATAATTGTGTAATTATTTCTTATATTATGAATTTATAAATCCCTTTATTATCTCCTTCATTCAATATTGTATAATTAGGTTCTACTTGATTATTATTATCTTACTTACGAAAATATAATTTAATATTGGTTTTCAGCCCTCTAAGGTTCCTAAGATTACTTCGTATTATCTCAAATATCTTAATTTTTACTGGAGTCTTAAAATGAACAGGCTGTACTAAATTGAAGGTATTTTCAATGCTATATGTTGATATCCTACTTTAAAAGTTTTAATAACTAAGTTAATTTTATTTCTTATTCTTCTATTTCTTCTGTTAGCAAATAAATTATTATATAATGGAACTACTTATTCTAATTCTTATTTATATTTGGGATGTAATTCATAGATATTGACCTCAGATAAAGATAATTTTGGTAAAGTTTCTTTTTTGTAATGTCTCTTATTCTCAGCGTTTTTTTTCTCCGCTCGTCTATATTTGTTATTTTAAAATATCTAGCAAAATATCTCTCAACTCCCTCACTCCCACATCGTTCAACTCAGCTGTTATATAAGCTTCCATTTTTATAGTTGTATTTAAAGAGAAAAAAAAAAAATAAATCAAATGTAAAAACAGATATACGGTGTAAATCGAAAAGTGTTTAAATTACTGGGAAACCGTAGAAACCGTATTTAACTTCTTGTTATGGCGATAATTCTTCATATAATCACTATCACATTTTTTTCATGTGATTGAATATTCATCCTTACTATTTTTATTAAGAGAAAATAATTCTACGGATTTATACTTATTACACACTTTACATATCTTTGTTGGGTAGTTATCGTGTTCATTTTCGTTTAGAATATCTAATGCTCTATTGTTTAGTTTACTTTTCTTTATCCTTTTTGAGATATGTATTATAAACATATTTTCCACATTCGCACATTAATCTTTCTCTTTTTTTTAACTCATAACGACTACTAGCATATTCACTTTAGCATTTTTTACCTGTTTTAAATTGTTTATCTTTTGTACGTTTATGTGGTGCAAAACTTTCTATGTTTAATACTTCACCACATTTTTTTCCATTGCTTAGATATGGTATTATTTTCCATTTCAAGTATCGTTTCTTTTTATTTATTAAGGAAATTAATTGATTACGATGAAGAAAAAAATATTTATCTTTTCATATTTTTTTCTCCAAAAATTTCGCAAAACAAAAAATTGAATCTCTCCTTAAGAAGTTGAACAATTCGTATTAATTGACTAAACTACAAGATCTAGAAAATAATAAATGGTTTATTGCTACTGATTTTGAAATTTATGAGTCTATGCTTGGTAAAAAAAATTATTTGAATTCTAGATGGTAAGTGTACAATTACTTCACCAGAGCGCTATGTGAAGATACTTGATACAAATGCTTTGAACTAATAAATGAGAAGGGAGTTTTTACAGCATATGGAGGATTAAAAGAACTGAAAAATGGAAAGGCTGTGCATGAAATTTAATTTAATATTTAAATTCTACCAATAATAATTTTTTTTTAAATTTTGTTTGTTTTTGACTTGGTTTTACTTGATTTAGATTGCTCGCTCGCAAAATTGGCGTTTATAAAAAAAAACATAAATATGCATGTTTTTTGCATAATTTTGCATTTTTTATCCTGTGTCGTATCCTGCACGTCCATTTTTGAAAAAACTGTTAAAATTTTCTTGTTTTTTTTTTTTTTTGCTTAAAATAGCTTGTTTTTGAGAGTTCTTTTTAACAAATTTTTAGAGCTTAAATTTGGCCCTCAGAT
Source organism: Dryococelus australis (assembly GCA_029891345.1). Taxonomy (NCBI): domain Eukaryota; kingdom Metazoa; phylum Arthropoda; class Insecta; order Phasmatodea; family Phasmatidae; genus Dryococelus; species Dryococelus australis. Next base: position 120,176,783 of record CM057000.1, on the reverse strand, counting down.
ACCTTAATTTTGGCTTTAATTTGCTTGATTTTCATCGTTTTTTTCCCCTCGCGAATTTCAGATCTTGAGTTTAAAACTTTTTCTTACATTTTCGTTACAAATAGCCAGAAGTGGCTGTGTTAGTTTTTCCCTATATTTTTAAGGAAAATTGCCGGTTTTAGTAGCGGTGGAACCAGAACTCCCCTTTTACATCTACTAAATCAGCAGGTCGCCTCCGTGTTTATAGCTTCACTGACGTGGGCTTACGACACAGCTCGTAACTTTGCAGGCGCTGCATATCAAACGCTGCGTTAAATTAAAGTGTTTCGTGGTGTCCCACTGATTGTTTTGCCAACATGACAAATATCACAGATGAATAGAGTTCATATATGTCAACAAGATGAGACAGCAAGATTTAAAAACAAATGTTTTTACTTGTGTCGCAGTCCTTCGTACATTAATTTCCTGGTGATTTTCTTCTCTTTCTACTATTACGTTTTAAATTTTACACACGCCGCTGGTACTTCAGTTACTTTATGACTAATAAAGCTTTTTGTGATACAAAAAGCCTTGGGATCACGGTTCAACATTCTTGCGGTGTCACTGGCGATCGGGAATTCGACGTTTATGGAATGGCTGGATCAATGGAATTAAAAATGTAGCTAAACGTCTCTGAGTGCAACCAATAACAATTAAAAAACTGCTGGGATCCTTCTCCAAACCGTCATGCGCATAATGTACTTCTCAGATAGCGACTCTCTAACAAGCAAATTATATCCCCAGTATCTATTTGACACAATTTATGAAGTGTTTTAATTTTTTTTTCAACGCCTAGAGACACCTATGCCCAGTACACACGCAAACTGACCGTCGTTCGAAGTTGTCTACCGTGGACAAGTCAAGTAGTGCATATAGTCTATTCACAGTTTTCTCACACTTTTTGAATCAAACCTTTGAAAATTACTATGTATGGCATGTTCAGTCATTTTATAAATACGCCATGTATCATAGCCGTTGTATGCCTCTGTTAACACAAAACTCCCTAAACTTTGGTAAAATAAAAGTTAGAACAAAAATTAATAAATTATAATATATAATTTATAATAAATATGAATAAAAAACAGTGAGAAAACACGTGTGTTGGTAGCGCCTAGTAAGAAATAGTTCTCGTGCAAAATATTGTTACAACTAGGCGCGTACGAATTCGGTGCGATGTCCTTTGGTGTGATTTAATAGGCTTAGTTAATGTAAGTTTGCTCGAGGCGGAGGAGTACCCTGGAAGTAGAACTTTAACAGGACTTTAGTAAAATGTGAAGTAACTGTGAATGTATTACAGTCGTACGAATCAAGTCGGCTATTGTAATTGCGTGCTGCTTTCGTAGTCTCGCATAGTTGTTTCCGCCCTTAGAATACAAACCATTAATTTCGTTTGTCAACAATAATCAATCCGGAACGCAGTGCCTGGACGAATTCATAATCACGCTGTAATTTCACGATCACGCACGATGCGGTATCGTCTCGAACGCGTTCTGATAGAGTGTATATAAAAGTTAAACAATTCTCTCGGCTCTATCTCGTAATTGCGTCCGAAAAAAATCATTACCTAATTATTGCTTTGAAAGCAAACCAACACAAACTGATTGAACGCCTTCCTGTTAACTCGTGCCACCGACCAGCGTAACCCACCAGAAGAACATTTCTACTCGCTGCCTCGGGGTTCCGCAGGCCAGGGATAAGTAGCGAGGCAGGATTTACAACAGCCCGTCGCGTCTGTCCGTCATCCACACGCTCTTCATACTTCGTCCGTCTTCCAACCAGCGTAACCCACCAGAAGAACATTTCTACTCGCTGCCTCGGGGTTCTGCAGGCCAGGGATAAGTAGCAAGGCAGGATTTACAACAGCCCGTCGCGTCTGTCCGTCATCCACACGTTCTTCATACTTCGTCCGTCTTCCAACCGAGCGATTTACAACCGAACTTCGTACGTCCGTCGTAGGTTCATTACTGCAAACTAATAAAAAACAAAACTGTTTACAATTAGGAAAAAAATTCTAAATAAAAAGTGAACATTTTTGGCGGTATTGTGTTTTGAAGTACCCAAAACGCACTTACACGTAGGCCTACATAACGGAAATTAACCGATGTAAAAAAATTATAAATAACATACAAAGAGTGATTTTATTACTTATACTATTTCACTAAAGGAGCTCGTGTTTCCAAACTTGATCACCAATGAATCTTCAGGGAAAATGTAACTTAATTTCATTTTAGAGTTACAAAAACAAACATATGAAAACAAGAGAGCCGAAACAAAATATTGCGCACACTACACAGCCTTGTAAAGAACTCGGGATGAACGAGCAACATGACGTGCAAGTTTACAAGTTTAGAAGGCTGTAATTTCATCCGTCCTTCCGTTAAAAGTTAAAAACTTGCCAAGGTTATGACGGACGGACGGATAGAATTAATGGCCACCTCTGATTAACTGTTGGTTACGTGATTGACGGACGGATGCGAAGGGTTGTAAATGCTGCCTTGCACTCACTGGAATTTGAGATGAAAGAAAGAAATGTTTACAAGATTTCTTCGTCGTGAGAATGCTTGCCCAGCTGCGGTAAGGAAGACGTGAAATTTTACTACGTCGATATATATATATATATCGTACGCTCCGGCATGGAATCACAAAAACACTGCATTTTATCCTGCTGCAGGTTTGCCCATACAGTTGTTACAAACTATGCTCCAAACTACTAACGATTCGAAAAAAAAGCAAGTTGACGTCCCATCTGATATTGACTATTCACGGTATAGGCTTCCCATTTGGAATAATAGTCAATAAATATATTTTATTTTAGCCTAAGACGTTCACTTCCGAGTGCGGTGGAATATACACACTGTGCTTATTACTTACATGACAATACTTAATTTAAAATACGGTCAAACGATAACTAGGGCTTCAAAAGTGCTCACTTTACCGTGCACTGTCTATACCACACATTTTCTATGGACGACAAAGCAGTCGACATGGCAGGCTATCTATCGAATGTTTCGATTTCTGACGTCAACACCACTAAAACCATAGACGTGTGCGGAGCAGCATTATTTTGCTGGAAACCCGACTCCTCAGCAATCAGCAAGGAGAGATAACAAACGGGGCCGCTGAATTCCTTCAACATGCGGCCGTGCATTCGGTGACCCTTGGATCACTACAAACTCCAGACGACGGACAAATGCAGTTGTTTCGCCCAGACCGTCACGCCAATAGCAAGGGAGTTGTACATTCACACCAATAGCAAGGGACTTGTACATTCACACCAATAGCAAGGGACTTGTACATTCGCACCAATAGCAAGGGACTTGTACATTCACACCAATAGCAAGGGACTTGTACATTCACACCAATACCAAGGGACTTGTACATTCGCACCAATAGCAAGGGACTTGTACATTCACACCAATAGCAAGGGACTTGTACATTCACACCAATAGCAAGGGACTTGTACATTCACACCAATAGCAAGGGACTTGTACATTCACACCAATAGCAAGGGACTTGTACATTCACACCAATAGCAAGGGACTTGTACATCTGTGAAGTGAGACAGGGACTGCAGCTCTTACCCGTGGTCTTCAAACTCTGGCGAGGTAGTCGCCCGTTCGAAAAAAAAAAAAAAAGGACATTGTGATTCGTCGCCAATGACAATATTTGGCCAGTCTGCACCATTCAACGTCGTTGTTTGTTTTTTGTACTGACAAAACAACAAACGAAGGCGACGATTTTGAGATGGCAATAGCAGAACACGTTAAAATATTCGGGTTGACATTAGTGTGCTAGGGCGTTTGGAAATTTTTCTGGTATAATCGTTTTAAGGAAGCAAAATATCGCTGTATGGTGGAAGAGGAGACCACTGGTTATACATGTATGTTTGACAATCGAAATATCTTCGCTCCTGCTGGTCGATTTAATAATACAAAACTTGTCCACAGTTTGTGGGTTCTTTCATGCGTCAATGATTATATGACTGTGAGGTCTGGATGGCTGAAATGACAGCCTATGTGCGCCGTCTCCTCCATTCTCGCTCAAAATCCGTCATTTGGTCGTGTAACTGCTTCGTTCCCCTTCTCAGCAAGTCAGTCGCTTAATTACCACACCTGGTAAACATCGCGCGTGCCCAATCACATGTGTTGTTCTAAAGACTCTTTATTTTATATTTGAATGTTTTTAAAATACGTAGAGACTCATATAATTGGCGAACTGGTGTGCATAACTGGAAATAAATTTGTTTTGGAATTTTGTTATAAAGTAATTGTATGGCAGTCTTTACGTTAGTCAGAATTTAAAACAATTTACAGGCAAGTATTTAACATAAATATAGGCAACTTCAAAAATATACATATATATATACATATACATATTGATAATATAACACGTATGAAAATATCTTGCAATTTGGTGGCATTTTAGATGAGGATACCCGTGGAGTTAGTGTTTCTTGGTGATTATATTATCTTTAGTTAAAATATATTTTAGTTAATTAAAATTGCAAGGTAATCAATCCGCAGGGAGTCTTTGAAAATGTGCAGCCATGTATTAGTTGATTTTTCTCTGCCGTTTTTAATATGGTTGTTCGAACACCAGCATATGACTAGATTACACTTCATTTTCCAAATAAAGTATAACAGTATGTACTTTAAAGGATACTCTCTTAAAATACATTGAAACTCTAATCTTCATACGAATATGCATTTCTATTGACCTCGCTATCAACGAGACGTTAAAGCAATACGAGCGGTTAAGTTTAACATGTAGTCAACGCAAAAGAAAATTATTTTACGATAATGTTAATTTTTGCGTGCCTCTTAAGCAACGATTCTAAACAAAGATTTAAATTTAATCAAAATACTATATACGAAGTGTTAAAGGCCAAATTTATTTAAATAAGCTTAAAACTAATTTAAGTTTTTATTTCATACAGACCACTACAGGCCGTTCACGGTAAAGTGAGCACTTTTTTAAGCTGTCTCATCAGTCATAATAACTTATTCATAATTTCGTTGTGGCCTCGGATTTTTGGTTTTGGGTATGGCGAAATGTATACACTGTTTTTATTACTCACATGGCAGGGTTTACATTAACAAGTGGCGCAAGGATATAAATTAATTGAAAGAAAAAATTAAGCAGGGCTTCAAAAGTGCTCATTTTACCGTGAAAGGCATATACTTAAATTTATGTTTAAATCTTAAATATTACAATGTAAAACAATTACGTAAAAAATAAGAGAATGTTACTCCCACAGAACTGATGTCTTTAACCACATCAGTAAAGCAATCAAATGTAATTCTTATCTTTCTGTTGTTGGGCGAAGAGTTCGTTTTATTTTAAATACGCAGTGCTTAATGCATTTTTGTGATAATGTAATTTCAAATATTATTAAGTAACTTCAATTTAAGGAACTGGGTTGGTCATAAAAAATTATTTCACTATGATACTGTTGTAGTAAGTACACATTCTTGTTATTTTGTCTTTACTTGTGAAAGAAAGAGTTAGGTCGAGAGGTTTTTGGTCGGCACTTAGCAATAAGGATGAAGTGAGGTGAATGAAAGGGTTGGCGATGATGGAGTGTCCTGAGAAAACTTCCCGACCAACGGCAGCATTCTCTATATTCCCCACATGTGGAAACCTCACATGTGATTCCCGCCCGGAATCAACACCTGTTCACTTTGTTGGAAGGCGAGTGTATAGTCTGACTGCTACACCAACGAGGTCACACGGTAAAAAAAAAAAACATTTCGTGAAAAAGTAATTCTTCATGATTACCTAATGTCTGTATATTCTTATTGTTAATACTAGGTGGGATATATTTGATTGTCAGAAGCAGTGTGACGAAACTCCACAACAGGATTTGTTAACACAGATCGCCCGGCGAATTTGACAGATATTCCGAATGAGCTATGTAATGATATGACATGATATTTGTATCAACGTTCCTTGAAGGGATATAATAAACATTTGGCAAAAAAAAATTATTCATTGTTTATGTTTCGTTGGCTAAATAAAACTAAACCACCACTTATCAACAAATATGCCAGAACGTAGGTTAATGACTAGAAACAAATTTGGCATAAACCAAAATTCTAACTGAAGTTGGAAAATTAAGTAAATATTTGATTGAAATTGATCAGATTTTGGATATTTCTGAGCTTCTGTTACAACGCTGGACATATGTAGACTTCGTTGTCATTTTCGAAATAAGCAAATATTATCTTTTAAACGTTTTGACCACCTCGTATAAAATGTTGCTTAGTGTCCTTACGTTAAATACAAGCAGTTCCATTGGATTGTCTTAAATAGTTTCTCCGTTCAAATATTGTAAGCATTAATTTGGGACATCTGGTATTTTAATTCACCCATTTCATGTTTTAAATATGTGCAAATTCATTGAAAAGGAAATCAAGCTAGTGCACAATAATTTAAGTCGAAATATCTTCTGGCTTGTGCAGTTATCTGCCAAGTGGTAAGGTTTCGTTCACTCAGTATTAAGTCGTAAAACTTTCGGCCAGGTAATCATTGGAAACAAAACTACCTGGCTAAAGGATTTGTATGAAAGGATTATCGTTTATATTACTTGTAAATTAGCTGGTAATCGGTAAGATAACTGTTCAGTCGGTAACGTTTCATTTAACGATATTTCGATTAGGCGAAGGAAGTTTTGGGTACGCTGAATTCCAGTCAGAAAAAAAAATTCTCTTGTTAAGCCAGTTGAAGGGACTCTGTTGAAGAACCTAACCACTTATATATCCCAAACACAAAACGTAGAGACTTGGGATAAACGAAAGTGTAATACTTATTTAACAAAGAGAGAGAGCCACAGTCTCTGAAACATGCTGGAGCTCCTGTTGGTACTCTGAATATGATATTGCCATTGTTGTACACTATGTAATGATCTCTTGTTACGACTGCGAATTCACAACTACACGGAGGCTGTTGTTATTTTTAAGTCAACTTTGTAATTAAACTTTAGTGTGATCCAGCATGCGTGCCTCATATAATGCCCTCTTGTTACCACCGTGAATTCGCATCTGCATGCAATGGGGACTGTTGCGAACTTGGTCCAAGCCCTGTTACAAAAGTTTTATATGATTCAACAGGTCTCCAGTATATCAGGTCTATACGATTGATATAAACTCGACCGACAAACAGGCACTAACGTATCTCTTCGGGTTGAAAATTCCCAGAGTTCTATAGCCTGGCATATTACAGTACGATGTGCTACCGTATGTGCCACCAAATCCGACCAGCTGAAGGAAAATAATACTAGTAGGTTATATGTCATCAACTAACGGCGGATTTCGTAGCCGTGGTTGCTAAGACGATACATTTTGACCAAGAGATTCAGAGTTGAAAAATTGATTACGTCACAAAGACACACACACGTACACACACACACACACACACACACACACACACACACATATATATATATATATATCGATTAGCCTGCCTTAGAGTGCCAAGTATCCACCATTCAGCATGTCTTAATAAACGTGGAAGCATTAAGAACGGGAAGAAAAACACTTTTTTCCTAGCAGCTAATCCTAGAGAAGATTTAAATTTCGTTGGTAATTTATATCTTTCTGTACTTCCAGTTTCCCTCTATTTTTTTTTTGTTTTTTTTTTTTTTTGTTTTTCATAGGAGTTCCACCTGTTGAACTACCTTAAACCTTACAGCAGCAAAATATATAAAAAAAATTAACTTCGATGTGCTTTGAAAGTGCAGAGTGTTAGAAATATCTTGTCACCCCCATAGTAATATTCCTTGGTGTTGTGTGTGACATTTTATTCTCTATTTCAGTACAACTGCTGACAGAGCTATGCTTCGTAAAATATCACTCAGGTCATGGTGCAATATCATACTGTGCCACAAAAATGATGGTGTCAATACTGACCTTCTGGATGAATAAACATTCATCCTGGTAACGGCTAATCCGTCAAATCTGTTTGATTATTGGAACCACTTATGGTGTACTGGATTATATTGCGTTATTACTGGTTATATATGGGCGATAACACATTGTCAGGGGGTGACAAGACATGTGGACCATCCTGCACATAAAGTTTGTACGAAATAATATTTCATTTTACCTCAAGTTGTTCTGCGGTTCGTTATATATATATATATATATATATATATATATATATATATATATATATATATATATATATATATATATATATATGTGTGTGTGTGTGTGTGTGTGTGTGTGTGTGTATTTATCGAAATGTCTAGGTTGAAAATTGGAAAAGTAACACATGAACTACAGTACGGTTTAAATGTGTCAGTGAAAAACCAAATATATAATAAATTTCAAATGGGAAAATAATCTTCGTGCAGCTTTGAGGGTGGGAAGGTAAGGGAGGGTTTTCCCGAGTGCCTGCCGCTGGAGGGAGGAAAACCACGCGAAACTGCTGGCGTTGTGTACACCAAACTGATAACATCGCTCTCTAGTACCGCGTTGTTAAATATCGTGCCGCGCGACTTCCGTTTATCTTTTTTTTTTTTTTCGACAGGTGATATTCACGCGCGGGACAACTCTCGCCCAACCGCTCTCGGCCGCGCTGTCGCTACTGAACTGAACATCCCCACCCCTTCGTGCAGCGGCGATGGACTCTCCCGACCCGCCCGAAGCGTTTTTTTTTTTTGTGTCCTGCGCGTTGTTTTATTATTTGAGCTTGATTATACGCCGTATTAGCCGAAAGCTAACGTCAATAATTTATGACTCAGAATTTCGGGGGGGGGGGGGGGGACGTGACTGCTTGCTTACCTTCAGAGGCTCGCGCATTCCTCCTGGAGTCATACACACCTGGCCTCGCTCCAGTTCTGCGAAGCGAGTCTTAAACTTCGCGAGGAGGCCGGTAGTAAATATCTTCAGTCATCACCTCGATACTCACGCCAGTGTACGAACTTTAATTCACTGCCGCCCCGCGCTTGTTAAAGAAGAAGAAGCTTATTTAAGCGGGGGGTGGCCGCCTGGCTCCAGCGGAACAGCGGGTGGGACTAATTGTCGTTATTTACTTCGCCTGAGAAGAACTTGACCCCCTTTTTTTTTCTTGGCAATTTTTAGTTCGCACAGAGATATCTTGGCATCCTTCCCGATTTTTCAGCGGCCTGCTCTTTGTAGCAACTGCGCGGTACGTTACCATGCGTTTTCCAGAGACACTCGCAAATGCTGGTATGATCACGTGGATTTATGCTAAGTGGCAGAAGTTTTGGAAATTCTGTCAATAAGCAATTCTGAGGAATAATATTACACACGTGCCTGATATAGTTATTTTCTTATACACAGTACGCCGATATTTTATTACGCTGTTCTTGAACTATAAGTACACCGTGACAGTAAAATAACATATTAAATCGTTGCTTACAATAACTGTAGCATTATTAGAGCAATTCCGTATTATTCCTTTTTACAATTTATTTTGTGAGTGGAATGCAGTAAATTTGTTTTGTGTGTAGTTAGGTTGTGATAAACTTTAAAGCAATGATACTGAAAGTAGCTCTGTAGGACCTCATTCGGTTAAAGAACTTTAATTAATTTCGCGAATGAATTTGTGCAAGTCTAGGGCACCGCGTCACACTTGGCGAAAAAAATTAAATATAGAGATACCTGAAAGCAAACATGTAAAAAACTGTATTCGTAAATTCTTTATGACAATACAATATTACTCTCATGTTATAAAAGTCAAGGATGTGCCTGCTGATTTGTCTTCAGAACCCGAATGCAATTGGTGTGACCTATTTTCCTCTTCCCAATATTTTTTTTTTTTTTAATTAAATGGGAGCATTAATATGAAACAACTGACCACAAAATAAACTTTAGTCAATAGTCATACCAAAGGCCAGATATGTGCAAAATAAAATATTTATTATTCGTACCCAGATGAGAGGTGTTTCCACCTTCGTGATTGTGTCTTGCAGCTGGCGACTGCAAGTGAAGTAAAACACATCTTTTATATATTTGCTCTTAATATAGGTGCATGTGTCATATTCTAAACCAGTGGCCTAGCAAAAGTTTCTGACTCACTCATTGGTGCAAGTTGTTATGATGGGCAGTCGCTTGGACCTGCCTCTATAAACCAACATACTCGCTGAACGCACCGTAGGTAAACACCGCAGTATTCAGGATAGTTTGCAAACACCTGCGGCGAAAGACTGTCAATACGATGCTAGCCGCGAGGACACATCGACACGGGCCTACGGGAACAAAAACAAGTCCTTAGCAGTTTCGCCACGAAGGGGGAGGTAAACCAGGAATAGTCGATAGTTCAGGATCATTAATAAACGCACATCGCACCCGGAAACGTTATCTGCGTGGAGCCAGCCACCAGGACGAGAATATGCCACCCTGGACGCAGAGCCATCGTGCACGATCGCCGTTTCATAATGACGACCGGCCTAAGGCGACGACTCAACAGAAGGCGAGCATGCAGATATGAACATTAACACTAAATAAAGTTTTGACACTAACCTAATGTAATATTCGTTTGTGCGTTACAGTAAATGTAATTGCATAATATTGCTGAAATCCAGAAACTCTAAATATAACAGTTTTAAACATTTTATCTGATGCGTTTTGATTAACTAACTCCCAAACTAAAATACTAAATACATGGTTTGTAAATATAATTATAACAAACCATAAAAAGGTACATTCCTAGATTAATAAACTGGAGGTAAACGTTTTCCGTTAGGGGGAAAAAATTGAAAATACACTAGTGGATGTGGAAGTCGCTAAACCCACTAGGGGTAAACCATTTTTAATACTATCAAGACCATATACAATACCAATTGATCATCACAAATTGTCAAAGTGACGTCGCAGAAGAAACGCGGCTACAACCTGTGAGGGCGTTTGAAACCAGTACCCAGCGCTTAAAAGGGCCACGCAACAGTCGGGAAAGGCAGAAGCATGCATGATGCGAGACAGATCAGTATGACACGGCGTTACGTTTTGCTGGTGAAGAATATCACCACCGAGACCCGTTTGGACAGGGTCCTATGGTCGAACTGCACGAAGCCGGATGGTCGGCTCGTCGCATAGCCATTCATCTTGGCAGTAAAGTCACCACTGCGACACGACTTGTGCCGGTGTGGATACGCACAGGTTATACGTCACGTAGGGTAGTTGCTTGTCCTGCCAGATGGACTACAGACAGCAGAACGTGTCACCACGCCCAGAGAGATCCTGCAGTTTGTGGGGACTGCACTGCATTTGCCAGTCTCGTCGTCGTTTGAATGAGGCTGGTATACAGACACGGCGTCCGCTTCCCCTTCGGCATCGTGAGGTACGCCGTCAATGGTGCCAAGAACGTCAACATTGGACAGACAATTTCCGATTGTGTTCTCCGGTAAGTCCAGCTTCAGTATTAATGGCAGATGATGGTCGCAGCAATGTTTGGCGCCGCAGTGGGAATCGCAGCGGTCCTGCATTGATTCGTGAACGCCGTACGTCCCGGGCATAAGGTGTTATGGTATGGGTTGTCGTCAGTTGTGACTCCTGGTCACGTATTGTGGTTGTCGAAGGAACGGAGACAGCACGGCGAATGTCAATGAGTTTATACGACATTATTTTATGCCATTTTTACGTAGCATACCCAACGTTATCGTGCAGAAATACGATGCTCGTTTCCATTTTGCATTATTAAAAGGCTCTACAAGATGTGGACACAATTTCATCGTATGCCATGTATCCACTATTGAGCACATATGGAATACGAAGGGGGTGACATTTGCACTACCATCAACCACCTGCGTTAACAATAGCTGATAAACGTGTACAGTCCTATGATGCGAGATGGTATCTGCCTCAGAACCCTATCCGCCACCTCTATAATGGAATTATTTGTCGCATCGCTGCCTATAAAGAAGCTATAGGAGACTCTGCCCCATATTGAACGTGTGCTTTGTGGATGCTGAACAATGCGCCCTCTATCCCCAAAACATCGCCCCTTATATACTGGTCAGCGACCATTCCCGCACACTCCCTTCTCTAAAGACGCCCGGCCTTTCTTCAGCACTCTCAGCAATAACCACCAGTAGTAAACAAAGGTACAAAGACATCATTCTCATCCAATCACAAATTAATTTTACATCGGTGGCCCCTTCCACACTTCAAGCTGCAACCCGACAAACAGGGATGTGCTGCAGGCAGAAGAGACGACAGGTATAGAGCGCTCGCACCCGAAAGGGAGAACACGAAAGCAAAACGCTGGAAAATGGCACAAAGTATTACCATCACACTTCCTTCCATCCAACACATGTGATGGAGCAACACTCCGACACAACATATACACGAAATACTTAAACGCGGAAAATAGCGCTAGGTAGGTGGAAGCCTTGAGATCGAGAACCCGAGAGCTATAAAGGCGACACTGCCACGCGCATCAAGTACACCATCGTCGCTAAACACAAGGCTCATAACTGTCGTGCAGTGTTCTCGTCGTACAGCATGTAGGCACCTATGGCACTTTCAGTTGTGACCCTATTATTTTATTTGTGGAAAGTCTGTAGGAAGGTTCGATGCAGGGTCTTTAAGTAGTTTCGTATGTATCTGACGTGTATATTTTGAGATAAAGTGCTTTGTAAAAACAGTTTTTAATCAGTTTGTAGTACTCTGAAGAGGTGTTTCTAATGTGTTTGATGTATTGGAAGCATTCATCAGCCCTCGTATGAAGTGTGCGTTCTTTTCGTAGACCAGCACATTGGATGTTCGTTCAATAGTGTAATTGAAAACCGTGCATTTCAAACACACTGCAGCGCAGTTCTAGCACCATCAAAGCAAGAGCCTTAATAAAACATAAACCATTTTAAAAACACATACCTTTAAATTTGTCAACTTAGAATTTTATTCCTTGCACGGGTTTCGTTGAGAACATAAACAACTTTTTCCACATCCACGGTTCGTCATCGCAGTCGTACGATGTTCTTCTCAACTCTGAAGACAGGTTTCAGTACATAGTAGTTATCGTCATCCACTAGTCGGCTTCTTTATCAGGGATCAGTCTGTGCGTCTAGCCATCAAACTCTTTGTTAAAATTGAGCACAAGTCCCTGACTCCTTTGTCGTTATTCATATTCTGTTCGCTGGTTGCTCCTTTTGATGGTGGATGGTTTAGCTCGCGTTCATCCGAACCTGTTCCTCAACGCTGCATGGGAACATCACGTATCTACGCCCTGGTGTTGAAAACCATACAGGCCAGCTCTAACGCCAGATTTGACCCATGCTGCGTGGTAACCACATGTTCACTCATGTCTTGACAACTGCGCAGTCCAGCCTGTGAAGTTGTATTTGGTACGAGATATATGGGAACAACATGTGTACCTTCGTGTTGAAAACCATACAGGTGAGCACGTGGCACCATATTTAGGAAATACTGCATGGGAACATCACGTCCAATCCCATGTCAAACACCGAGCAGATCAGCACGTGGCGGATAATTCGTTCCATGCTACAAGGGCACACAATTCCTTCCCTAATGTTGAAACTGTGCACGTCAGTCCGTAACACTGGGTTTGGTCAATATCGCATGGGACCATTATGTCTGCTCTCGTGTGGAAAACCGCACACGTCGGCAAATCGTGCGGGATTTGGTCCAGGAACTATACAACTTCGATTTGTCCACGGAACATCTGACGTTCGGGTTGCCGACGGGCGCTGGGGCGTAGTAATGGCAAACGAGACTTACACCGTCACAGAACTCATTGTTATTCATGGAGATTTCGTATCGAAGTCACCTCCAATACTCACCCTCCTAGTAGCACTTGAGAACTAGTCTCGGGACTCTCGTACATCATCCGACCTTGAGTGGGTGCCGCAGTCATTGTGGTGAATTGAGGTTGGGTGACAAAGGCCAGCAGTGGCCAGCGTCATGTCGCCAGGTGCACTGTTTAAATGTTCCGTTTGGCCACGGAAATTCTTGCTGAAATGTACAATTAATGTATCGAAACGTTTTTCCAAGCCACTTAGACCTATTATTCAAACACCAAAGGTAGAAAAAGGCACATGTAACAGTTAGCGAATATTAAAACAGTTGGAACATTACTAGAAACTTATTAAGTTACGCATGTCACATTTATAGAAATGCCATATTTATACTTCACACAGTCACAAGATAGTCGTAGGTGAGTGATAGGAATCGTGGACTCAAAAACGTTTGATTCATGTTAAAATTTCACACCAGAATAAAATACTACCTTCTTAAAATTTCTTTTCTTTACACACTGGACGACCCAAATGGCGAAAAGTGAAAATTTTTCCGGTAATCTCTTTCTCTTCATACCAGAATTGGCGGGAAAGTAACTATAGGCCGTTCACGGTTAAGTGAGCACTTCTTGAACCTGTTTCATGAGACATAATAACCAATAAATGCATTTCATCGTGGTCTTGGACTTTTGGTTTTCAGTATGGTGAATGCATACACTGTGTTTGTTACTCACATGGCAGGATTTACATTAACAAGTGATGGAAGGATATAAATTCGTTGAAAGAAAAAAGTAACTAGGGCTTCAAAAGTTCTCACTTTACCAACGGCCAATAGCAAATTTACTGAGAGGTTCCGTAAATTCGCGAAAAGTTTATGTTACATTTATGAAAAGTCCGTATTTGAAAAAGCGTCGTATCCCTAATTTTATGGAGAGTTATCCATACTTTTTAAAAATACACTTTTAACTTTTCCTTAAAATGATGGAAACATTTTTATCAGCGCTGGAGACTGGACCCGACCAACCGTATCAGGTCTCTTGTCGTCTGGTCTATGCAAAGCTTCCTTCACCTACTTTATTCACATAATATAAACGTCGTTTTGTATTTGCACAAGGAATCGTTTTGAGATATTTCATTGTATCACTAGAAATAAATTACAGTAAATTTCACTAGATTGGAACGTGTAAAACTATTACTGAATTTTAACAAACAAGGGTGGTAGACTTTAAGTTTGTTATAAACAATGGGCTACATTAACAATTTAGCATTTTTTTTAAATGTATTCTAATTATACAATATTTCAGTTGTAGACATACAAGAGAATCCTCGGCAGCTAGTTTCCAAAGAAATGTCTGCAACACGTAGATACACTTTTTACTGTGCTGTGTGGCACTTTCTGCCTTGCAAGAATCTTTGTTCTGTACGACTGCGGTGAAGGCAGCTGCAATAATAGAATGAGGATGAGGTAGAAGGATTATCTTCTTCTGTGGATGCATCCAACACTGGCCTACCCCACACTAATACAAATGTCAAAGTCACATGGTCAAAAGTGATGGACTTTTTTTATATCTTAATTTTTAAAAGACAGAATTTTTTATGTGTGTTAAACATTTTTACGAATTTAAATACAATCAAACTGCATTATGAAATGGTAAGAGGAAGTTCCTTTAAAATAATTCCAAAGCATTTTTTTTTTTTGGAAACAACTGTTCTAACCACAGAT
Source organism: Dryococelus australis (assembly GCA_029891345.1). Classification (NCBI taxonomy): domain Eukaryota; kingdom Metazoa; phylum Arthropoda; class Insecta; order Phasmatodea; family Phasmatidae; genus Dryococelus; species Dryococelus australis. The sequence continues at coordinate 120,161,322 of CM057000.1, read as the reverse complement.
AATATCCACCTCGTATATGGTTGTCGTATTAACAGTAAAGCGGCCCAATGCTGGGACTCGGAGTGTACTGCGCACCTAGGGCGCGCACACTACCCCAGTTTTCCCCTCTACTGCTAGACGTCGCACCCTACACGAGTCGCGGAAATGCAACGCATCTGGGACCTAGGTGAAGAGTGCTTAGCCCATTCAGCCCCAGTGTTCACAGTTGTGTACATTACGCACGTGTAGGAAATTTTAGGTCTGTAATGCACAATGCAAAGCTCAGTGACCAATGATCTTAACAGTGCGCAAATGTTTTGCAAACCGTCTTATAGAGCTAGGGCATAATTGGTCCGTATAACTGTAGCCGAACGTATACATTACAGCTCATTGGCTGTGACAACGAAACAGAGGTTAAGTGTTAACTTCAGTACAGCACGCATCATTCATTTTTTTGCTTGAAACACATGACACCGTAAATTAAATTTGGTTTGAAATGGTTACGAATACAAAGATGAAACAAGTGAACTCCAGCCACGCGCACACCAGCAAAATGACTCACTGGCGCCTGGTAACATACTCGTCGGGTGGCAGCCCAGCCAGTAGCGCATCTTCTGCAGTATGCAGTAGCCAATCGGACACACGACCCGTTCCCAGTACTGAGTTACAAACTGTCTATAAAGTTGGCAACGAAGAATGAAAAATAGTTCCATTAATTTACGTAATTTTAGAAGTGTGAAATTTACTGACATTGTTCTCTATTTGTTTCACGCGCAGATGTCTAATAATTATGTTTATTAGTAACATATAAACATTGTTAACGATTTCACAGTCACACTTTGCTAACGCATGAATAAAGAAAGTGATGTGGTCCATGGAAATGTTAATTTCACATTTGGCGGATGGATAGAAAATGGGCTAGAAAAGTAGATCGTAAACATGACTTTAAAATGTGCTCACATTATCACGAACAGCTTTTAGTCGTTTCAACACCAGTTGAAGATGGTGGCGCGGTTTCTGTAGTAAAAACATTTTTCAGCAAAAAGGCGAGTTAGCTTTCCATATCGAGCTTTCCATATCCTCCTAGCGATGGGAGCCTCTCGAGCGCTAAGACAGCAGAAATTATTTTCTTTATCCTGGTGCAACATGGCGACATCCGCTTGGTGTCGAGACTGGATGAACTTTTGACCGGATAGCAGGGCGAGCAAGCGAGTTCTTCAACACTGTGACAACACCAGGATATCGACTTGGGAGCAGGACCTTTTATTTGCTGGTCTTTGCGCAGGAATAAAGAAGAAGGGGGCTACAAATATAAATGTTTACTGTCGAACACGTCAAGAGATGGTAAGGGATGGAGCCATAGAGTAAATATTTGTGTAGAGTGCGCATCCCAGTTTCGCACTAACCACCTCCGCGTTCCTAAAATAAACAGCTTTTCTTCCCATAGAACTGTCTGAACCACGCGGATACGACCTTGGTTAGCGCCCTCTATACTTAAGTAATAGCTTTGATATGCTATTAAATCAAATTTGAACAAGCTTAAAAGCAAATATTATGTAACAAATTTGCGCAATTCCCCCCCCCCCCCCCCGTAAAAACTTGGATTTGCTGTGAAATGAGATATAATTAACATCGCACATAATTGCTGAAACACGCGAATCTGATAGGTGATTCAAAAGAAAAAAATATATAAGGTATCATTTTTGTTTTACTAGGGAGAAATGTATAAAATGTGGTGGCAAAAAGTTTTACAACTGAACTGTTTTTTAAAACAAATGGATACTCGGAATCCATAAGTGATCAATATTATACATATATACTTGAATTAAAATTATATATAATTTTTAAATTAATGCCATCGTTTTAATGTACACTATCTACCAAAAATTAACTGGGCACCTGTCCACAATGTATGCTCGGTGATTGTCACTCCATTAAAATCTCTTAGGGCCACCTCTTGCGGCTATAACAGCAGCCACCCTGTCTGGTATGCTCTCTACGAGTGTTTGCAGGACATCCACGGGGATTCGTCGCCATTCATCTTGCAACCATTCCATGAGTTGAGCAATGGATTTTGGCCGCGCCTGACGAGCCCCCACCCGGCGATCCAATTCGTCCCAAAAATGTTCTATAGGGTTGAGGTCGGGGCTCTGGGCTGGCCAGTTCAATCGGCGAACATTGTTGTCGGCGTACCACTGCATATTAGCCCTTGAATCATGGCACCTGGCATTGTCATCCTGGAAGTAACACGGGTCTATTCCGTACAAACGCCACAATATTGGGAGCATTTCATTATCCAGAATGTTACAATAGGCCTCTGTGTTCATGCTACCATGATGGACAAACACCAGCGGTCCTATGCCAAAAGCCGTGAAACACAAGTCAACTGATGTATTGAATTACCTATCTTCACGGGTGTCCAATTACTTTTTGGTAGATAGTGTATTTTGTATGCATTAATTATAAAAAAATTTGTCGTGTGTGTTTCACACATAGGTACACTAGTGAGTACAAAAAAAAATGTTTTAAATTCAGAAAAATTCCCAGATTTTCGACACAGTATGTCCTGTGAATGTAAAACAATTTGGCCATCGACTTGCGAAAGTAACGTAAGGTCACAAAACTCACAACCACTGCTAATGAACATATAGCATGTCTGTCAACATACTCAAAATGGCTAACGTCCAACTGGAGTGAGTGAAAATTAATGCCTGACTGACAATCCACAGCATACATCCTAGAATTCTAAGCCTTCCTACCATCCTCTTTCACTAAAGAGTGGAAGCTCACACCGCAGTATTCTTTGCTGTCGTTTGTTTGGATGAGTACTGAGATGTGACATTAAATAAATTTGCTTGCGATTGATTCCGTATTATCAATCGCATTCTTTAGAAGTCCCCATTATTTGGAACAAGTAGATTTTCTGCATATATATTTCACAAAATGCAGCTTTTCGAGGAAGATATGCCTAGCGGCGTCGTGCTTTCACTAGAAAGGTCTATTTATTTCTTGTTTCGTACAGTAAAGTATAGGGTACCTTGCTTGCATAGGAAGTAATTCAGAATCTTTTACGCGCGGCTTACATTCAGTCTTAGCGTATCCACCATTTCGTTTGGATCGTCATTATCTTCCATGTTCTTACCTCATCTCCTTGATTGCCCAAAACTCTGCAGTCATTCACTGCTAGCCTACTGACGATATTTCACAGAAGGCTGAACGCCCCCAATCCTTCGGTGGTTTTCCATTGATATATGAGCTATTTTCAGAATTGTCATCATAGAAGTGCCTATGTGTAGCTGGTAAAGTATTCTTACAAATTGGTATTAGCAATAGTATTTTTGAAACTACATGGAAAATAATTTTCTTAGCTGCAGGTTACCCGGAATCCTCCCGAGACAAGTATACCCATACCTACTGTAAAAGTACCTTCAGTATTATTCAGATTAGTTGACTTCTGAGTTGATCCGACATATGTTTTATCGGTGTGAAATCAGGGGAAATTACTGGCAACCTTGACATCTTGGCATGATGCAGGCATTCCATACACACATGTGCTGTGAGTAGACAAGTGTCGTCTCGTTGGAAGACTGTGCTAGGTCGATGTCTCGAGAGGAGCAACATATGATAACGCAGGATGTCACTGACGTGGGCTCAGACTATATATCTCTTCCCATTTTGGCCGACAGCCAGCTTTATTTCACTTTAGTAATGGCTGCAAAGTGGGATCGTTCATCACATTTTTACTCATGCCCTCATCACTGCAGGTAGGTGTCCCATCGCAAGATAGATGACCTTGAATTTTTGTCCTATGTACCTTCAGTTATTTGCCACTCTTGTCTCCCTGGCGTTCAAAATTACGACATAATGGCTCACATAACCTCCTAGAAAGTGCATCTGCATTGCTTGAAGGCGTTCAGACCTGTGCTGTATTTCAAAGCTATATTCGTGAACATGCTTTATCCACTGAGCTATTTGACTTTACAGGTTCTTCAAGTTAGTCACCATAATGAAGCATGGTCAGTTCTTAGAATAAAATGTCTGCCATACAGGCAGGAGTGGGAATGTGAAATTGTCTTCGCCATTGCCAGAAGCTCCCTGTGTGTAGCACAGTAATTTCTCTCAATCTTATGTAATGCATTACTGCAGTATTCTAGTGATCCTTCATTCCCATCCTGAACCTGAGATGACATGGCTCCAATGCTTACATCACTAGCATCAGTGTCCAAAATGACTCTGCCCTCACTTTTCGAGAATCCCAGGACTGGTGGAGATATCAGAATTTCCTTTAGTTCACTAAAAGTATCTTCACACTCAGTGGCCCAATAAAATTTCCTTCACGCCTCAATCAGTTCATGTAGTGGCTTGGCGACCATGGCTAATTCAAGTACAAACTGACGGTAATAGGAACATATTGCCAAAAAACTCTGCATTTCAGTTTTGTTAGTCGATGTCAACCAATTACTTATTGTGTTGGTATTCTCGGGGTTGGTTCCTATTCCATTAGGCGACACTATATGTCCCAAGAAATTTATTTTCTTTTGAAATAGGAGGCGTTTATAAGAAACTAATTTCGAGTTTGTTGCGGCCATTTCTGGAATACAGAGTCTAAGTGTGATAGGTTCTTTTCAAACATTTTCCCTGTCATAACAATGTCATCTAGGTAAACCTGAAAAATATATAAAGGCCTAGACTTTTCCATCAGGCCTTCGAAGGCGGCAGGGGCATTACTTAGCCCAAAATGCATAACTTTGAACTGCCAGGTTCCTTTCCCTTGGGTCCACATAGCACTGCTAATACCTACTCTACATGTCCAAAGGAGAAAACCATTCCTAACATGTTCAATGTGTCATCTATGCTTGGAAGCAGATAAGAGTCTTTCTTTGTCACATTATTAAGCTGGCGATAATATACTTATAACCGCAGAGAGCCATCTTTCTTCTTAACACATAAAATGGGAGACGACCATGGACTAATGATGGTTCTATCACATCCAACTCCTTCATTTCTTTCAGAATACCCTCAACCACCTCATGCGAAGCTAGTGGTAGTCGTCTTGGTGGCTGATTTATGGGCCTGGCATCTCCTTTATCAATGTGGTGCAGTTCATGCTAGTCCTTCCAAGGTCATTTGGTCCACACGAGAAGGCATCCCTATTTCTATGCAGTAATTATGAGACAGCCTTCTCCAGTCGCCTGTTAAGATTTAATTTTGTTCTTGCAAGAGGTTCCCCCAATACTTGTATTAAATGACATTCTATTTGTTTTACCCTATAATCTTCTGGAATGTTTAAAATTACCCATGTGACCGGCTTGCAAAAATCGATCATGTCTCTCTCTTCAAGAAGAATGGAACAATTTGTCAAATTTATCATTCTAACGGGAAAATTGTCCGAATTAAAAGAGACTCAAGTCCTTGCTATAATGACATCACCTGGCAGTATGCTATCCCTCTCTTCTGGGCCAATTACACCCAAACGCCTGACAAATTTACATTTATATCTACCTGTAATTACAATTTTTCTAGAAGCAAGCGACACAGTGGGTTGACCATATACTACTGAGCAGCTAATTGGGGATAGAAAATCATGCCATGTTGACATCACCAACACTGTACTTCCTATATGTAGCACACCAAGTAGAGTATCGAAACAGCAATCCAGCATATGTAGTACATCAAGTCCCAAAATACATTCACCCTCTATTTCTGCTATGTTGACATCGTGCTCTACGATTAGGTCATCAAGCTTCAAGATCGCCTTTCTCTTAACTGTTACTGGTGTGGTCTCACCGGCTACTGTAGTCAAACAGCAAAGTTCCATGCTTTTGTAGGGCGATCGCTGGAGGGAAGACACCAGGATGTCTGGTCTTAGTATTGTTATGGTCGCCCCAATGTGGACAGCCATCTGGCAAGAAACGTCATTCAGGCTCCCATCCACCAGTAATGCATCCCAATACTGTTACACCAACCGTACATGTAATAAAATTTGGGCCTTCCCTCCAGCACTCACCGACTTTCGTCCCCTAAGATCGGTGTTTACAATTTTTCCGAATGTATTGTATTCTCACCTGCCTCTCGCTGCCTCTTTTCTCACTGCTGCTTCTGTTGCTGATGTGAGGAGTAGGATCTCATGTGTAGATTACCAATACTGTGGACATATAAGTCGTCCGCAACACTCTCAGTGACTTCTTGATACTGTCTTCATCGTCTTCATTCAGTGTCGTTGCCCTTACAGGACGTCAGGGTGCGGACCATATCTTATTGACTCCACCTCCAGTGCTCGGGGCCAGGGCATCCTGCATGTTGTGGGGTGCAGTCAGACGCACCGCTTGCCATACCTCCGTGTCGCCTATAGCATCGATGAAGAAGCCGACGGCGATGATGTCGCACGCCTCCTCGGGGCACCCTTCCAGAGATAGTTGGGAAAGCCACAAAATGTCTTGCCATAGCTCCAGCAGTGGCTCCCTTGGTCACTGGGTGCGGCTTCGCAGTTAGGCATGGTGGACATATCGTACGTATCGGTCGCCGAAACGTTGCCCCAATGCCCACACCAATGTGGGGTACTCCAGTCGAGTTCGCTCTGGCAGATTTTGTAGTATTCTCACTGCGGGGCCTCTCAGTATTGCAGTGCGGTAGTAAGCCCAATGTTTGGCTGATCAGCCATTCATAAGCCATTCATCTAAAAAATATTTATAAAACCATTATCTTCACTTCAACCAATTTTGTGTACTGTCAGTACTTATTGTGATGGAAACATTTATTTTAGTTTATTTTATTGTATTTTGTTCGTCTTCTTTATGTTTATGTCACCTGGAAAATAAAATTGACGTATTATCTTACAGGTAACTAAATACATCCCAGAAAATGTAGTATAATTATAGTAATATGTCAGTCTTCCTAAAATTCATTTAATTGGATGATATAAAAATATTTAAAGAAGTGAAGTTTTAAATTGCGAGTTAGATAATGCATATCTGGAACAATTAAGGAGATTTAAACTCAACAGTTATGATGGTAGTATTTACTGTGCGCCATAAATACGCTACCAGTAACGGATAACCTCTTTAGTATTTGCCTTCCATGTTAGAAGACAGTGATATGTAACATTTAATTGCAGATATAATACCATAGTAGTTCAACATGACGATTTCTCGAAGTTTAACATGCAAGTGTTTCTACGGAGGACCAACTAGAATTTTTGCGGTCTTATCCTATTATTATAAACCATAATTTTGCAAACACTAAACAGATAATAAACGAATCTGGTGTGCAGAGACACATGTTTGCTTAAAACTCATTATGTACATATACATTCGTCTGACTTTTGGAAGATAGTGCCTCTAAAAGCAATTAAACATCCGTAAAGTATGTTGGAAAATTCTTTCCGATTAATTGATAATTACTTAGAATGCGTGTTTTGGTATCTATGTATTTCAGGACCTCGTCGAAATTGATTGAATATATAAGTGTATAATAGGATCTCTTTAATTACCTAATATTTTATTTGTTTGTTTTGTAAATACGATTTTCATTAAATGGAAGTATAAAATTGTTTTATTAAGATGACTATATTTTAAAATATGTTGATGGCCATATATCTCTTTCAACCCAAAATAAACATGTTAACTGCCGGTATGCTTCAGCGAATTTGGGTAATGAAGGAGCAAACTTTATAAGTAAAATTCGATTTCAAATATCGCATACATAACCTGGTTGTGCCTAAGTTCAACGAACATACGTGCGTGTATGTAAGCGCACATTAACATTGGCGCGGTGCTGCAAGTGGGAGTAATAATTGCACATCGGAGTCACAATTGAGCATAAAGGTCGGAAGCACACACGGGAGTCACATGCACGCACGCCAGTAACGTGCTACCGACAGCATGTATAATAGTCATAAGTGCGCATGAGGGGCACGAGTGCGAATTGGGAGTCACACGTGAGAATTGGGAGTCACAAGTGCGCATTGGGAGTCACAAGTGTGCAAGATAGTCACAAGTGCGCAAGAGAGACACAAGTGCGCAAAGGAGTCAGAAGTGCGCATGAATGTAAAAGAAAAACACTCTTGGAAACGAAAAGCGCGTATGTGACAACAGTGAACGTGAGCCACAAGAGATAATGGAGAGTCACAAGCTATGGGACACGGCTTTTGAAATCAATCGGAAGGTGTTGGTAAGGTGTTTATCTTGTCCAGTAACTCGCACTTCACTCATAGTAAATGCGTCATTTTTAAGACTTTAATTCTAGGAGTGTGAGTTTCGGAATCCCTGAACTAATGGCTGAATGCCAGTGGGTGGGTTTATGTTAGTTCTAAATAAAATTTGTTTGTTGTTAGTTTAAAAAAAATTGGAATATCTAAACAATTTAGAAAACGATCTATTTTGCGTGTCTCAATCCGACGATATGCCCAGTCCAAAGAATGGATGAGGTGATGTGAGCTTGATTTTAAGTGGAGGCGAAATTGAGATTGGGGAAGGAAAAGTGATGGCCCCGAGGACTGCCCCCCCCCCCCCCACCGCTAGGCCCGCCCATCACACACACACAAACGCAGTCGCAGTGTTCGTTACGCTACTGTCATAAAAACCTCAGGTCAATGAACCCACAACCGATGTCAGGACCGAACCAGGGATCTCGAAGTAGTGGGGTTCGTGAGGTAACGAAGGATTAATTGACAATAGGTGTAATTAAAACCTGTTTAAATTTTTTATCTTACAAATTTTTTTAATTTGTGGGAGTACAGTGTTTAATGCGCATTAAATTAGTGCTATATTTAAAGTAGACGAAACTTTATTCCTTCCGTTGTATTGAGTGAGGTCACGCAGTGGCAGTTCTTAGGGATCACGTTTGAAAGTAACTGGGTTTGAGTCCTAGTTCGGTTACCCTTATTTCAGTTTTCCATGGCTTACGAAAATCACTCTGGGTGAATACTCGGCTGGTTCCTTATTATGCAGGCCATGGCCGATGCATCATCTGTTCTTGTTTCTCTCAGCAACTTACCCTGTCTATAATGAACTCGCTGTCGTAAAGACGTCAACTCCTACCTAATTACCAACCTTCCTTCAGTTGTCATTATCTTTTTTTTATGTCTCGGTTATCTGAATAACTATTCTCAGACGTTTCCAACATCTGAAGTCACTATTTAGCGTATGCAAAATAAGATATAATATTTCGACTACGATGCTATATTATACATTTTTAATCTCTCTTCGGCCGTATGTTACAGTACACGTGGTGCAAAATTTACGTGGATCCTGCAATTTACTACTAAATTGCTTTGCGGTTTCATATTGGCATTCTGTTCAATCAATCGAAGGAAGCTGCCAAGAAGTCAGAATCCAATCGAGTTTCTCTCACTATTTCAACACCGTGTTAAGTTGAGAGACTGACGTGCGTGAGCAAGATTCAACCCACCGGCACTGCGAAACTGTAAATGTTTAGATAAAATCGTTTGAAAATGTTTACAGGAACCTGTGAAATGTATACAGTCGCGTACAGAATTGCAGCCACGAACAAACATTCCGTACCTTACGCAAAAAAAGAAACTAAATTTTTTAAAAAGAAATTTATAAAAATCTTGAAAAAAGATCAATATATGACTATACCTTTGAATACAACAAATAATCTAATCACTCAAGGAAAATCAGGACGAAAAAAATAAACATTTTGTAATGAAAAAGCGTGTTATGTACCACCCTCGCGACTGAGTCGTGGTTACCTCTAGGTATCCTCACTTCAACACAAAACAGTAAATAAATAGAAGGTGGGATCTAGGTTCCTGGGTAGACTAGAGTATAGTACTACAGAGAGCAAATTAGAAGGGCGTTCTCCAGTTTTACGTATTACATTGACGTAATAATTAGATAATAGGTACACTAATAGTGTAAATCAAATTTTAATCGAACACAAGTCGACAGTTAGAAAATTATCATAATTATATATATGTATATATTACAGTATATCCTTGCAGTATATATATATATATATATATATATATATATATATATATATATATATATATATATATATATACACTGCAAGGATGTAAATGCAAAAAAAAAAAAAAGTATCTTTTCTTTTCAACACCCTTGTAGAGCTATCTAAAGACTTTTCTCTACAACATAACAAGTGTCTTATGCTTTTATCTCCATATATGAACATAAATAAAATAAATCCATTATAACATGAGTATTATTTTACTTTATTTTGTTTGCATTTTGACAAAGAAATATTTTAATTTTATTTTCACCAATAAACGCGTTATATCGGGTACCCGATTTACATTACTAAAAAAAAACTTTTCAATTTATTTATTTATATACTTTTTCTTACCTAAGCTTATGAAAGCACAACAATTTCGTTCTTGAACTGGTCTTAATTAGTTGAACATTTTAAGCGATGTCGCGTCAGTCCACAGAATAGGCTGGAGCAAACCCATAGGTCATGCAGCAGGCGAAATTACTGAAATTTAAAAAAAGTTAAGTCTTTCCTTAAGAGATTCTGAAGCTACTGCGGTGTGACGGCATAAAGAAGTTGAGTCATGCTAAAACGGCCATTCCAAGAATAGTCGTACATCTCACGTCACATCACAGGGGAAGAAATGGCTGACCACAAGATTACCGGCCAACGCCGTAAACCTCCATTCCCCCTAAGCGGCGGATTAAGCTTAAATCGTTCTAAAATGATGAAGAATTCAAAGTAAGATGAAGATCCAAGGCGACTACAGGTTGTATGGCGAGAAACGAAGGAGAAGGAAGCTACACGAGCAAAGGCTTGCAAGGGCATGCTCCGGACTTCGTGGTCTCGCGCAATTAATCGATACATAAATCGAAAGTCTAGAAAGAAGTATAATATCACACGTAAAGCTTGTCATTTTGATAATAGGTAATTGAGACATCACACACACTATTATGTAGTGATAAATTGACACAAAGAAAAATATTTTTTAGTAAGAAACACAAAAAAATAACTATATAAATGTATAAACGTTTCAATAATTTCAGATGACAACGTTAGTTTTATAACTTCATAGTGAATATACGAAAGTATTAAGCAGAACTATAGCACGTTTCAATAATAAAGAAAAAATAGTTCGCGAAACACCAAATAATATGAATAGAACTAACAGAATCACATATTGATTTGAAACAAGTGCCAACACAAATGGCACAAGATGACTCACTGTCGTAAAATTATGAGATAGTTGACAAATGGCATCGTTTCAATAAAGCGGGAATCGTTCAAGGTAAGGTAAGTGGGCTTAACGTCTCCTCGACAGCGAGGTCATTAGACACCGTGCAATTTGCACAGGGAAGGGGGATTGGGGAAGTGATGGGCCATGGCCTTTGTTAGGGACCCTCCCCAGCATTCGCCTGGAGTGATTTCGGAAAACCACGGAATACCGAAATAAGGATTGCCGGATGGGGTATCGAACCCTGGTCATCCCCGAATGCGAGTCCAGCGAGTTACCACTGCGCCACCTCGCTCGGCAATACGAACGTAGACACAAATGTGGCTCACATATGCATGCAATAAGTGCTCTTATATTATGCTGTCCTCTGCTTACCTTTACGGTCGACAGCGGGCTGACTCACAACTAATTTCGCGTAAATGTTCAAGCCTTATTCGGGGTCCAAGCCTAAAACATCTTATGTGCAAGGCCGGTACCTTGGCGACCTTGATAGTGGATACTGGCATTGACAAGGGAGGCAGGAATGCAGAAATGGAAAGTTATGGCAAGGCAAGCCTAATAAATTTCGCTATGGCACGTAGGCGGAACCATGGAAGTCTGCCGTTTTGGGGAACTAGGGAAAAGAAAGCAAAGAGAATGAACTAACGAAAGATAACAAGGATTGAGAATTTTATAATTAATATTGTCTAATGTAGTTGTTGCTGAAACTAAATATATTGTTTATCATTGCATAAAAAAAAAATATAATTGTAAAGTTTATGTTTTAAATTGATTTTGTACAAAATTGTAAAGGTGGGAGGTTGGGGGTCCACTCAGTAGCCTCCACGTTTCTGCATGAAACTCCTGTCGGATGGTAGCCATGTGTTGTGCCCTATTTTTTATAATTTCACGTTACAGGATTCTGCGATTTCTGCCGGTCAAGATTGGAGATCGCTCAGAACGTGCAGCATTGGCACAATGCCCATCAAACTTCCACATACGCAGGACGATTGCGACCGTTGATTTGGGCCTGTTTACCTTCCGTACAATCACCCAGCTAGACAGCCCACTGAGATGGCAGCCCACAATCACGCCCTTGTCGATGTCTGATAGCTCTGTGCCTCGTGCCATCTCCTTGTCAGCTGGTTCTAGACCGACCTGGAGCGCATGGCAGCCATACAAGTCAACTGATGTACTGAATTACCTATCTTCACGGGTGCCCAATTACTTTTTGGTCGATAGCGTAATTAACGTTTATATTCACGTATTTCATTTTAAATACGTACATTAAACTACCCTATACATATACCAACACACGTCGATTATTCGACAAATTAGTAGTATAAATTATGTGAACCAGCTGACTTCTGGGAAATATCGGCGATGTCTGCTCTATACACGAGCAGAAAATATCGCCGTGCTCTCAGCGTTTCCGCGTGACTCGAGCGAAAATCAAGGAAGGGTTCTGATTGGCTGTTCTAGTTTTCCATTCTATCTGTTCGGCGTGATCGGCGTGCATGTGAACCAGGCATTATTTGATATAAAATACTTTTTTTCGGATATAAGTGCATAGGTCTTTTGTGTTACTGTTGGTCCCCAGAAAATATGTCTGGAGTTTGGACAATGAGTTTAAGAACATTCTGTACGTTTTAAGGTTATTGGTCATATTGTTCAAATTTCGTTCACGCAGTTAACCAAGCAGAGTTAAAGTTCCATTTGGGGAAGGCAAGATTCGGAGTGATTGGCCGTCTATACCTTGCATGACTCTCATCACGGAGGAGAGGTCAAACCAGAATGCAGGCAGGTATACATAACCGAGATGGTATGGCAGTTGATTTGATGTAGTTATGGTCATTTTCTGACTGGCTTCGCGAGGCTGTGGAACTGGTCTCGAGTTTGATTTGCCACAACGCGCTGCGGATGATGCACTGTTGGCTGGACTACCGGGCGACAAGTAAGTTACCAGCCGCTGATTGGCGAACGGAGTTACGGCGTGTTTCTGGCCAGTCACGCCATTCTGCTGGCGTGTGTGGATCTTGTTGGCGGTATAAGTGGCTGTTCCGCTTCTGTAATGTAAAGTATTCTGCGGTCGAAACCTAAGAGGATGCTGGTTGGTGGAGGAGGGTTTGATGAGGAAGGTGAAAGGGGGGGGGGGGGTAGGTGGTAGCTGAGAGATTTGAGCGGCTCTTAACATCGATGTCTTAAGAATGGTAAAGAGCTGCGTGTCCAAGACCAAGAAGCGAGGGAGCGATAAGGGCGACACAAACACGCACGCCTAGAGCCTCATCGCTCCTACGCGCAAGTCGTGCAGTGTTTCCGTCGTTACGCTGTACAGTGCAACTTAGATATGTAACAGCGCGACTTTATTACACGCGATGAGAGCCCACAGATTAAACTACTCCTATATGGTCGTACTTTTCTCTTACCGCTTAAGAAAACTGCATTCACAAGCTTTAAAAATGCGATATTTGATCATTTTCACGAATTTTTTCCTCGAAGAATACACTTAATATCACAAAAATAAAAATGGGGGCACATAATTGTTTTTATCTCTTCTGACAAAAAATAGTATTTGCAGAACATTTATTTACTGATATACGCGTATTCGCGCAAACAACTATTTCACAGATAATGCTTCAGTACATCCTCATCTTAAGAGTCCATGAGGGTGAAAAGAGATGAGAATGGAGCAGCACCGGAATGCAAGGGCAGGGGGAAACGGGAGATCCCCGAGAAAACCCGCTGACCAGCGTCATCGTCCGGCACGATTCCCATCTGTGAGAAACCAGCCGGAGGTTAAACCCGGTTCACCTTGCTGCCGAGGCGAGCAGTCTAACCGCTCAGCCACACTGCGACCACGGAAGGCGAGGGAGTAGTATTTCCCATGCTGTTAATCACTCCCTTTCAAGTATGAACCTGAAAATTCGCTTCAATTACGTTTAAATATATAAATTATTTATACCTTTGTACATATTTATTTATACTTAAGGATGTGTTCAAATTACGTAGGGAGACAATTTTTTTTTTATTTATATCGAATTGTTTATATCAAAACTTAAAAATCGTATAAATATAACTAAGCACACTAACATAATTGAATGTTCCCAAATTAAAGAAACTTTGTTGTTATGCCTGAGTTTACTTTCATTTCTACTGAAACATTTTAAACAAAAGGCGTAGGTAACAGCTTTACCGACTGGATTAGACATTTTGGTAAGTTCTCTGTACAGCTATAGAGTTAAATGTACTTTTAATAAGCTATCAAATACATTTTCGCGCCTTCGAGGCGCCCATACTATGTTAATCGACGTCACAAATTTAAACGCAATGTTTATAGCCAAGTAAAGGAGCAACGACCACAAAATTAATAAAAGCCTGCCTTTAATCAATATCGCATTAGCGCATGCTAATTGCGGAACAGAGTGAACTTTATGTTATCCCTCGCAGAGCCACTGCACTTCGTATATATATATTTAAAAAAAAATGAATGTTGAGAACTGGCTGGTTTCCAAATTAGGTTGCTTCGGAATGCCTTCAGAACACAAAAATGGAATTTGTCCCGCTCGTTTCGTGTTGCACGTGTGTGCTCTAATGGCCTGTTGATTATTATAATGGTTACTTTGTGACTACTTTTCGGGAATGCTGAGTACGGGTCGCTTTACGCACTCATCTTAATTTATATGTTTAATAAGTATACGGAGTCACGATTTGCACGGGATTCAGACAGGAAAATTTGTCTTTCCACTATAAGTGACCATCGCCACTAAAAGTTGTTCACGGGTCAAGTAAATACCTTTGAAATCAACCTTCGAAAAATAAAATCACTACCCATAGCTACGTATATGCTACAGTACACGTTGGCAAGCCTGCTGTCAGTTCATTTTGCAGCGAATTATTACAAATATTTCTGAAATTTTACATTATATTGAAAGCGTACTGTTTCCCTGTCGGACGACTGATGTTAGTGCTTCAAGTCTCATGCACATTAGAGTATGGAGTTTCATGTAAGCAACACATTTAATTTCATAAATATTACACGGTTTCACTTGGACGGTCCATTAATAAGGCGATGTTTCGCTCGGTAATGTTAATTTGACATATGGCGGAAGGATACAAAATGAGGATGAAGGCTGTTTACGATAAAGTGAGCACTTTGGAAATGAACATAAAAAAATTTCACTGCCCCTGCCTGCAAATATTTGAATGGCCCCACTGAGTGACATTCGACCAGTTCAGTTGGTAACGAAGGATGGAAAGTAGTTCCATTTCTTAACATAGAATAAAAAGGGCTAGGTAAACCATTTGAGAAAACTTAAATGATTTCTTTAGCGTTCTGTTCTCTTCAATTTATTTAAGTTTAAAAATGAGCATATTTGGAATATATTTATTATGCGATTAATTTCACAGTTTCACTTTACCAAATGTATGAGTAAAGTGATGATGCCGGCAATGATAATTTTACACATGGCGGAAGAACTCACAACTTGCACACAATAAATCTTAAGTAGAGGTTCCAAAAGTTCGCAATTAACTGTGACAAGCTTATACAAACACATGAAGCAAGTTAACGCGGAACTCGTACGAACTCTTAATATCTGACAAAATGTTTAGTCCAGTAAGCATAATGGTCAGTTTCTCTTTAGTAACTTCTAATTATTTCAGTAACTCTAATTTTTTTAGTAACTTTCACATCTTTACTTATGCTTGAGTCTGGTATGAGTATATTTTTTATCGGAGGATCAATATTGGTGCTTCAAAGGAGAACCAAACCTTCGCCATAAAAGCACAATGGAACCATTGCAAACTTAACCTCTTATGTCAAATGGATTCGAATATAAAATTTTCCTATCTTTAAAAATATTGCATATGGAGTATTAGCAGTATTTAGCAGTTATAAATTTACTATGGGAGTTCAAAAAATACATTTCGACATAGATATAATTGCGAATGCCTCAGAGAAGGATTACATAAATTCTAGGTTTGCTGTAAGATGATTTTCCAAAAAGTCTTAGGTTAGGCCTACGATTCGCTAGGTCCCGTTAGTTGCAACGATAACATAAAACCTTTGGCTCTTTAGATCATAAAATTAATATAAAAACAAAAGGACAGTTTACTCTATAATATAAGTGGATCTACTTATGAAGACCCTTTCTAATTCCGAGTGAACGCATTAATAGGAACTTTTTTAAGAAACACAAAAACTCGGAAAAGCAATATACGGAAGGTAAACATAAATAAATAATAGAACTTCTTAGCTCTGCTTAAACAGATGTTAAACGAATTTTCTTTTTCAGTTTAAAAAAGGCACGAGGTTAAAAAGAAAATACAGATTTCCGTGACTAAAATGTTTTACAAGGAAAATTTCTTTTGCTGTGGCAAAACATGGATAACTTCAGACAATTATGAACTTTTAGATATTATTCTAGTTAAGGGAGTAAAGCAACCATAGTACCGGATACTTTTATACTGAATGTTATGTGTTCATGATTGGTTAACGTACCGAATGAAAACACCCAGACCCAATTATTATTAATGTACTACATTTTTTGAAGTTTCAACCAAAGTCATAACTGAAATCACTATCCCAATATTATGTGTATACATAACTCAGTATCTGATGGAATAATCGAGTACTGCGCACACATACCAATTATATTATTTGGCTCGTTTACACACAACGAGAGTAATTTCACATTTTACAGTTCAGCACAAAATTATATTACTCCAAACACGAAGACACGTAATTTTGATAGGAATTAAAATCATCGTACCAAGTGATCTCGCATTTACAACGAACCAAGAGCTAGACCGTAGTAGCAGAGTAATTGCATATAAATTCTCATGGAGTAATAATGTAAAAAAACTAGCTAAAAATCACTTCTCATGCAACTAGCCAGGTTTTTTCACGTATCCTATAAGTATGAAAACGATGTATAGGCTGTTTACGGCAAAGTGAGCACTTTTGAAAGCCCTATCATTTGGAATAATAGCCAATCAATTTATTTTATTTTAGCCTAAGACGTTAACTTCCGAGTGCAGTGGAACATACATACTGTGTTTATTACATACTTGCCAATATTTATTTAAAAAGATGGATAAAAGATAAAAAAAAATGGCTAAAGGAAAACGTAACTAGGGCCTTAAGAGTGCTCACTTTACCGTGAACAGCTTATAGATGCGATACTGCAAGACTCAGAATCTTCACAGGAAATTATATTCCAAAGTTGTAATAATGTTTAAAGAATCAATCTTGGGGCTAACGAAATTTATACTTAGTTAAGCCAACCACTCACCAAAAACTTTTTTGTGTACTTCAGTCATAATGACTGCATAAATCACAATAAATTCCCAGTAAATCACAATCGGTTTCTGATCATAGAATCGTAATCAAGTACCTCAGGGAAATATCTCTGGTAGTGTATTTGTCTTCATTAAACAGTTGCGAGCGACTATATGCATTGTTTTTTTTTTCAAATAAGGGGCAGAAATAAAGATTTTGAAAACCATCGTATCATTTTTTGTAACTTGTAATGTGCTGTAATTTTCAGAAATGTCTGTTCTGTGAACACAAGTGGATTTAAAAACATTTCGTATTTAATTTTACATACGACTGATACAAAATGAGGATAAAAGATCCTATGTGGGCTATCAAACGTGATAAATAACCGGGTACAGCCTATAATATACGAATTGCAGATGGTTAAATGTTATCTGAACTTGTAAAATTCCTGCTTAGGATTTTCTCCCTTCTCGTAGTATGTATCCTTCCACTGCGTATAAAAATCTACACTTCTGCAGACCTTATAACTAGTACCCTCACATATTACAATTTATAATTTGAAAACATTATAAAACGATACTCTTACGCCAACAAATTCAATTGTGTACAAATGAGAAATAAATTGATCTTACTTTTCCCAAAATTTCAGGATTATACTTTTGATGAGTTTCACAGAAGAACTTTCCATAGTTCGTCGCTACTTACGTTACATTATACTCGATAAAGGGAAATAATTTTTACCTATGTTGTTTACAAAAGTTTTTTATTAACCGCGAACCATTGCAAATGTGTTGCAACATAAGTAATGCCTGGCAATGACTGTAAATAGATTTAAATTTTCCTTCGGGATGCTAGGGACATAACGTTGTGTGATACACTCTCATACTGCTAGCGTGAAAGAGATAAAGAAAAGAATGATCCCGTGATGTGACCTTGAGTACGACGCACACTCATCGTTGCGTCCGGCAGGCAACTACGCGCAAATAAATGACACAGAATATTTAAGAATACAGAAGTTAAACAGCCCGTCTAACTACGAACTCCAGTCGCAAACGCCAACCTCAGTAGCGTCACTTGCCAACAACGTGTCGGAACATTGTTCGTCAATCAGTGACTGGTAATCTACTTGTCAGCCAGCAGCTCAGCCAACAAGAAAGTCTTCGCAGCACCCAGTAAATAATCCCCAATGCTTGAGTCAAGCTTGAATTAAACTTGTCAGGAAAAGCCTGTAAACTTGAATGAAACTTGTTATGCAAGCCAAAACAACATGATTCAAGCTTGAATCAAGCTAACTAGCCTTCACAGGTCAAGCGTCTAGCACGCCTAATTATAAACCATTCACAGTTACACTGAAAGAAAATCGAACAAAATATTTATTTGTATACAGCCAAATATGTATTTGTTGCCCTAACAAAATATACTGTTGAGTAAACAAAATTTGAAACGCAATAAAATTACTTTTGTTCGTATAGCAACATATATGTTTCAATAAACAAAATCTCTGTGTTGGGCAAAAAAAAATATTTAGACTGTCAACTAAATATTTTGTTGAATCAACTGTATATATTGGTTTGGCCACTCATTTGACTGCCTTATTTCGAAAATACAGCTCGAGAGTTTGTTTGTATATTTTTGTGACAGTTAAGATAGTAACCGTGATGTTAGTGCATCTAATGATGCTTAACAATCGGATAAACACATTAATAAAACACTGCAACAAGAAACTGACAAGTAAAGCTGTAAAACTTGAAATATTTGTTTTGCACACGTTAGTCTTATTTTGCAGTATATCTATTTAAAAGCTTTCCGGCGTTATCAGATGCCACATTAGCTGAGGTTAATAAGGCGTAGGGCTCGGACGCAGGAGATGTAGGTTCAAAACTCAGTTGCAAATATTTAGTTGGACCAACCAAATCGTACAGTTTGGGGCAACCACATGAGAACAACAAAATTATTTGGTTTCAGCAACAAAATATTTCATTGCCCCTATACAAACAAATAATTTGGTTGCACCAAACAAATCTTGTTTGATTCAACAAAACATTTCACTCTATGTACTACCAACTTATCTAAAGCCTTGCTGAAATTATACTTCCACGATATTCCTCAGCTTCAACCTCAGATCAACGAACCGCATTCGTGCCCCATCATCGTGACAATATGTTGCTTATGATATATTTATTACTAGGCATTACCAGCTCACGTATTTGCTCTCTGTCTTTGTTCATGATATTTATAAATGGAATATTGTAGTTTATAAATAAATTATAAGTAAACATCTAAGTAAACATACATAATGTACTTTTAAATGAGCACAACCATAACATATTTATATAGAAACAAAACACCTCTTTCATCGGGTGGTTTCGGAAACGTTTAGTTCAAAATATGTGAAAAAAAAACCGTTAATAGAGTATATTTACACTTGCTGTGGCAACCTACAAGCATAATTCAAGCCATCTGTAAGCTTGGCATTTGTAAGTATGTACCAATAATAAGAAAATTAACTTGAATCAAGATTCAATCACATATGACACGACAAGTTTGCTCGGTAAGACATATTCAAGTCAAATAGCAAGCTTACCGCAAGTTTACATGCTATCTGGGGTCAGATACAAGGCCCGCTCTATACAGGATGTTGCATGACAAGACTTCGGGGAAATATCCCTCACATTTGGAGGTCGAACAAATGTTATGTGAACATAGGTCCGCAAACGCTTAGTTCCATTACTACAACCCGTGGTACATAACGTACAGTGTATGGCCCGCGGGCTGGATCATGCTACTGTGGAATGCCATCGCAGCTGTAATTGGCAGCCCCATACCAGCCCCCGAGGAGCCCTGATTTGAATACACTAAACTTTTATTTGCGGGGACATTTAAAGGCACTTGTGTATGCAACCCCGGTGGACGATGTGGGCCATCTCCGTAACCGGATTGTGGCGGGTTGCGAAACAATCAGGAATTTTTCAGGTATTGGTAATGACCAACGCATCCGGAGTGTCAATGATCCGGCGGGTTGATGCATGTGTTCGTGCTGATGGAAGGCATTCTGAACATTCCCTTTAGTGCCGACGATGTGAGGTGTCGTGTATCACTAAAAACGAACGCTGCGATGGCATTCCACTGTAACATGATCCAGCCCGTGGGCCATGCACTGTACGTTATGTATTACTTGTAGTACAGAAACGAAGCGTTTGCGGATCCACGTAAATATAACATTGTTTTCATCCTTAAAATGTGAGGAATGTTTCCCCGAAGTATTGTCATGCAATTTTGCAACATCTTGTACAGCCTCGTGCAGCCTGTCTGCGAATCAGGACATCAACGCCAAAGGAAAACATCACGTCATTTCACTTCTGTGTACTAACATATTCTGTGACAGAAACAGCGCACATTTGGGATCAAATACTGCTCCACTTGCAACATCTCCACGCTTAGTCGTTGCTGCGAACAGTCAACAGGGAATTTATAATGCTCTTTGCCCACACTGAAACCATACCATCTGTATGTAGGTAGGGAAAAAAATATATTATATCATTCGGGTAAACATGTGTCTGGGAAATTCACTTGGTCGAACTACACACGCTGCAGTTGCAAATAGACTCAGCAATTCTGGAAGTGCGCAGATGACAGTACGTAAGTTCACGGAGTGAGTGAAGAGATCTGGACGGCTCTTAACATCTAAGTCTTGAGAACCGACGAGGGGAAAGTGAGGCGAGTCGGAGCAGCGCCAGAACGAAAGGGAAGAGGAAACGGGAGATCCCCGAGAAGACCCGCCGACCCTCGGCGTCGTCCGTTATGATCCCCACATGCGAAAATCCGAGTGTGAACCCGCCGGGAATCGAACCAGGTTCGCCTTGTCGGGAGGCGATCAGTCTAACCACTGCACAACGGCGGCTCCTCTAGTTTTACCGCAAATTGCATATCGCTGGCATGTTGGTGCTGCACGTGCTGCCCCACATCGATGTTAATAAACAGGCAGCCATAACAATACGTAGGGGTAGTGAAATTTCGCGAAAATATTTCAAGTCAAGTTATACTTCAAAACACTCTAGGGTCGTTTACCTATCTTGATTGGCTGAAATAATTTTGACACGTGTTTATTGTCTGTATGCGAATCACTTAGGAGCCATGCCGATGTTGCCGAATTCTGAGTGGCTCGGTCAAATATGAAAAGGCCTTCTCATGTAGACAGCAACCGATGGCGATAGACAAACTGCTTTTGGGTACTTATAGTATTGAAGTCTACCGTGTACCCTTTATTTTTCCGCGAAAAACCACTAGCTCTAACAATACGGGGATACCAACCCACCCGTTTCAAATTCACTGTACAGTCTATTCGCGGTATAGTCACGCTTTTTAAATCAAACAAAAAAAAAAAAAAACCACGTACGACGTGTTTCGTTGTTCCTCAAATATGTAATATTTCACAATCGTTTATATTTGTGTGAACATAAAAATATCTAATTTTTTTGTTTAATTAATTTTTTATCACATTTAAATTATAAGTTGTATTTAATTTAAAATTAATATGAAAATAAAACAGGGAAAAAATATATGTGATGGCAATAACTAGTCAGAAATAGTTCTCATACAAAAAAAAAAGTATTACAAAACTAGACCCTCTTGTGGTTTTCTAGACTTAGTTGAGCTTTGTTTGCATAAAGGCGGAAGAATCACCTAAAAGTAGAACTTCCACAAGGTTCCAGATAAGTTGGAAGTAACCATAGATGGACTATAGACCTTAAACGTGACTTTTCAAGACATATGTTTGTAGGCTATCCACGGTAAAGTGAGCACTTTTGAAATGAACCTTAGAAAAAAGTCACTGCTCCCTCTCTGCGCATATTTCAATGGGCGCACTGAGTGGCATTGACCCAGCAAAGTTGGTAACGATGGCCGGGAAGTAGTTCCATATTTTAACGTCGCATAAAAGTGCCAGGTAACCTTGTGATAAGTTATAGTTATTTATTTCGCTTTCTGTTTTTTAATGCATCGAAGTGTAAAAATATACAGATTTGTAAAGAATTTACTTTCTTAATAATTTCACAGTTTCACTTGACCGACGCATGAATAAAGTGATGAGGTCCGTGGCTATGTTGATTTTACATAAAGCGGAGGAATACACAACGTGCATACAAGTAGATAATTTCCAGGGCATTCAGAAGTGAACAGCCCATATATGTACCTTTCTGCCAATAGATAGCGTGGTGTCAGTTGGAGGTCTGTATAGGCTAGAAATAAAATAATTTGTTCTCCGGGCAGTAGGTACAGGGCGAGTCCTTTAAAAAAGAGGCCACGTGGGACATGTGTGTAACGGAACGAGGGACTGAGGAAGCACGGTCCAGTGCGACAACAAAATACGTAGAGTAGGTGCTGGAAGTGGCCGCCATTGCCTTCGAGGCAGGTGTGCAGACGACACCAAAAGTCTGTATTGCCTCGTTCCCTCGCTCCGTTACACACATGTCGCACGGGGCCTCTTTTAAAGGACTCATCCTATATAGAAGGGAAAAGAGCTCTCACTTGAACCACATGTAGTACATCTCCGGGGGCAGCCCGGACACCAGCAGCAGCAGGTCGGAGACGGCGAGGCTGAAGAGGTAGTAGTTGGTGGCGGTGTGCATGTGTTTGTTGCGCGCGATCACCACGCACGTGCTCACGTTGCCGACGACGCCCAGCAGGAAGATGAGCGCGTACACGACCGTCACCAGCAACACGACGGTCATGGGGTCGCGGCCGGGCTCAGGGGCGGCCGTCGTGGACACCCACGTGTCGTTCATCGTCGGCGTGGCTCCAGCTCCGCGGCTCACATGGTTGCCCACGCACGCCCACAACGACGTCCGCCGAGTTCGCGCGAGCCCTCGAGAGGACGGGCATAAACCGCGGGAGTTAGAGTACCCGCACACGACCGGGGGCAAACACGTCGCGCGCTCCTGGCGGCCGAGCCATCAACCGCCAGAACGCTCGTCGACGTAGACAGCAGACGCGGACTCGGAGCACCGACCGGCTGCGACGGCGCCACCAAACTGAAGCGGCCGCTGGGCGTCCCGATTCATACGCGGTGCAACCCCTCTCTCCCCCTCTGCAACGGTCGGCGTCGGCCAATCCGGACGCGTGGTCGCCCCGTGACGTCACACTCCCACTATGAGGAGGGGGAAGGGGGGGCGGCGGTCAACAGGTGTGTGAAGGAGTTCACACGATAAAAATGTTATACTGTAGCTTGTTCGAAATATCTTCACAATTTCTGAATCCAACATTTGGAAATTCACCCTATGTAAGGCGTGTTCGATTGTTTCTTAATACACTGAGATCTGCACACATTTACTGGCACTTACGACAAATTAGAAGCGAGTCACCTATACCTAACGCTGCAGTATCATCGGTTCTGTTGGTATCTGTATTAGAACTCGCCATCGTCCCATTGGTCCATACCACACCGGACACTACCCTGTACTTTACAGCGTTCATTATTGGCCGGTCATCAACCAATGGAGGGCTGAGCTGATATTGACCCCATCAAATGTCCTTCATCGTACAATAGGATTTACAATCAATCATGTCCCTTTGAGTGGCTATAAAAAACAAGAAATTCTATCGTTAGCAATATCATTGTTTATGCGCTGTCGTGTTGTTGTGAGTTCGTGTTAAACACTACCCGAACAAAGACTACACATACATGCGAGTTTCATTCTGAACTACAAAGAAATTTTCAACTTATCTGTGCCCGAGCTACACTCGAGCATAGTCTTCAAAGTGTTAAATATGTCACGCGTGACAAACGATTTATACTTCACTTTACATAGGTGTTTAATTTTTGGTTAAATTGGACATATACTTATGTTTTGTGTAAAAATGATAATATTCCATTTAGATTATAATTGATACAAATAACAAAGAGAGATGACACGTACGTTGGTAAAGCCCAGAAAAGAATAGTTTGCCTACAAAGTATTATTAATCTGAGTGCGAACAAACACTGTGTGTTGGCCCATCGGTGAAACTTAACTGACTGCTAATCTTCGTTTGCGTGAGAGAGAAATATTTTCATACTATAACTTAAACAAAACTTCAGAAAAGTTTGAAGTAACCATGAATGAAAATTACAAGAGAGTAATCAGTATACAATTTTCCAACGCGTTGCCCTCAAGCTTAGTCCAACACAATGCAGTGGAAATATTTTGGACTTCTAAAATTAGGTAATTACCGAAAATCATACATTGATATAAACATATTGAAAAATGTTCTAAATCTATTTATGCACCATAATATTAGTTTAAACTGACCCGCTTCGAAAGAAAAATGTACCCCCCCCCCCCCAAAAAAAAACAACAATACAAATAAAAGACAGCTGATTTAATTTTTATCGAATACAGCACATACACAAAGATACGTATCTATTGGCTAAACTTAAGCAACAACTTACATAGCTCCTGCGGCAGTGGAATTTTGGGAGCCTACTTACTACGGCTTAATGCTTACTGCCTAACTTTTTTGTTATGTAAACCCCTTAACGGGTAACGGTAAAAAAATATATACATTTCCGGTGGATTATTTTCTTTAGCACCATATTCCAACACTGCAGCAATATTCTTAGGAATTCCTATATGTATTGGCAGACGTCTTACAGATTTCCTTTTCCTAGAATATATGAACGGAGTAAACATTTAACGTAATTATCGGTAAACGACTGACGCACAGTAACCACGGTTACTTGACCGAACTAACTGTCTTGACCGCGATACGTTTGCGTAAATGAAAAGTTGTAAAAAAAAAAAAAAAAAAAATACTCCGCCACCCATCCTATTTTCACTGAATTTCCGAAGGTTAATAAGTTATCTGCAGTCTGCGCATTGGCGCGATGATATTTCAAACGGAACAGGCAGATAACACATTATTTATGAGGTCATCACAGATCAGCCGTCATTGTTTAAAAGTCACGGAACCGTACTTGGGCATTATTTTGAGACACAGACGGGCCAAACTTCCTATTTGAATGCAGTATGTATTAATAATGCTATGATGAATGTTGTTATACCAAAAAATAATGGAGAATTATGCAATGGAGGATACTAGTGAAAAAAAAAAAAAAATACTTTTTATATTTCTGTATTTCGACTTCTTTATATCCACACTAATTGCATTGTAAATTTCATGCATAAAGGGTAGGTTTTACAACCGCCGAGATGCTGCGCTCCATTTTGCGCAAACAAATGAGATATTTTGTTGCCGTCTTCTAGCCAGGATCCCAAACAGCGCGCAGATGTTCAGCAGTATAGTTGTCATCTAAAAACTGTTCAATATTTTTAGTTGTCTCTGGTTACGAACAGCACTTAGGAAATTTTTCACGTCCGAAAAAGGGGCCACGGTGGCTGAAGAATTAGACTGCTCGCTTCTAACCAAGGCTAACCGGGCTCAATTACCGGCCGACTCACTCCCGGATTTTCGCATGTGCCGTTGGTCGGTGGGTCTTCTCGGGGATTTCCCGTTTCCCCCGCCCTTTCATTCCGGCGCTGCTCGATAATCACCTCACTTCACCCTCATCGGCTCGCAAGACCTCGATGTTAACAGGTGCCCAAATCTCTTCACTCACTCACGTACGAAAGATATTTTTTTCCTATTTTATTATTTCCGTTTCTAATGTAATTGTAATTGTAAAGGGCTTTTTAACTTCCCCCGGTTTCATGCTTCAAAGCGTAGTAGGGGACCGCTTACAGACTAACTTATGACCTAACTTAAATTAACACCCATGCTTTACCCGGGATTCGAACCCAGAGCCTCCCGCACCCCAGCTCGGTGGCGCACGAACCGACTGCGTAGCTATGTTTTTTATGTGCAAAGGGACTATAATGGGCATACCGCAATAATTTTTTCATGTATGGTATTTCTGGGCCATGCTACGTGAAATAACTTAGTGACATGTAGTACACATTTAGTTTTTTTAATTTCAAGGTAAAATGGTAGGGTCACCATTAGAAATCTCAAAAGGCGAGTCGATTCGTGAACGACTCTACTTCCGTTGAATGCCTTGAGCAGAGAGGCAATGAGTGCCCCACCTGTTTTCCGCGAAAAGATATCAGGACAAGTTGCGTTCCAAAGCACTATAGTTCAGAGCCACGTTCGTGATTGGATCATTTGAATAGTTACGCATCTTCCTTGTCTGACCGCGAATCACGGAGGTCGGTATCGGAGAAACTTAATTCTCATAGGTTCACTCATGTAACAGACTGTCTTCACACAAAGACAAGCGACCAATGGTAAAATGAAGACCAAAACTGTGTGCGCATAGGATATTGCAGTATAGCCTCCACGTAAATCTTTTCTCGCGATAAACAGGTGGCCCTAGCAATGAGAAATGTGGTTCGCATACCTTAGCATTCTCCCGTCCCGAGGCCCCGGACACGCAAAAATACTCCCAACTATAGATGGCGCCTTTAATATTCAGGAGAGGGGGAATCGCCATTTTTATATCAGAATTTTGGATGGGTGGAAAGTGGGCCGGGGAAACGGGAGATCCCCGAGGAAACCCACCGACCAGCTAAATCGTCCGGCACGATTACCACGTGCGAAAATCCGGGAAGGACGCCGCTGGGAGTCGAACTCCGTTCGCCTACGTGTGAGGCGAGTAGTCTAACCACTACACCATCGCCCATCTGAAGAGAAAGAGACCTGAGCTTGTTAATTTGTTTGACGCGTGGTATTATAGTCCATCAGTTTTCGGCAACATGCCACACAGTGATAACCCATTGCTCGAGTCAGATGATGGATAAGATGTTTCACAATGTTCAAAAGAAAATAAAAGAAAGCAGTTGCCTATCTATTTAACAAAGTACGGTTCATTGTAAAATAAACACGCTAGGCTTTGCGAGTGTGGGACTTTGTTTATGATCTGTTCCTTTTAGTTGATTATTCAAAAAACATCTAAAATTTTTCAGTTGGTATGTAAATTGTTACCTCATGCACCTTGTATATAGCATGTTATTTCAAATGTAAGATTTTTTCCATATACCATTTATTATATTTTAATTAAAAATACTTCTCCAGCTTTTAAATGTTAATCTCAGATGAAATATAAATTTTTTAATACAGAATAATTATTTTAATAATAACAGTATTACAAAATGAAGACAATTTAATTTTTTCCCTGGAATGACGGATCGTATTAACGAGTAGAAATTGTAGTAATTTTATGCGACATATTTTTACTCAAAATATAAACCCGTTGTTTAGTATTTGATTAACCAGTCGTCCACTTTTCAAATTTATTGGAAGTAGGTACTGAAAACTCTACTTAGTTTCCCTCGATGATTTCAGACTGACCTGGAACTGAACCATATTTCAGGTGCTTTCACCAAGCTTCAATAGTATAGAGTATAGACTGTTTAAAAATTATATATATATATATATAACACACACACACACACACACACATATATATATATATATATATAATATATATTATATATATATATATATATATATATATATATATATATATATATATATATATATATATATATATATATACCGAGACTGAATAAACGTTTATACTGGCTGCCCATAAATGGCGAAGGCAGAAGTACAAAACATGCATTAAATGAAGTAAAACCAACTAAGAATTATTGTTGCGCATTACAACCAACTAAAGGTTGTTCACGATAATTTGAACACTTTCGAAATCAACCTTAGAAAAAATCCTGCATATATTTTAACGGGCGAACTAAGTGACATGAACCTTGTAAAGTTGGTAACGATGGATGAAAAGTAGTTCCATATCTTAACGTCGAATAAAAAGTGTTATGTAACCATTTATGATAACTTAAGTTATATCTTTCACTTTTTTAAATTAATTTTAATGCATCGAAGTGTAAAAATGGGAAAATTTGCAAAATATTTATTTTTGTAATAATTTTAATTGTTTCACTTGACCGACGCATGAATAAAGTGATTAAGTCCATGGTAATGTTAATTATACATAGGGTGAAAGAAGACCAAATGTGCATGCAAGTAGATCTTAAGCAGGGCTTTCAAAAGTGCTCATTTCACCGTTAACAGCCTATAGTTAAATTTAAAGCTAGCACCAATAATAACATTAATCACATCACATTGGCTTTCTTACTGTCTTGCCACCACACTTTCTGGAAAGTGTCACGGTCAGCGCTAGAATATCCGCATTTGATCCATGTATTTCACTGATTCACATATACTCATAGAGGAGGGACTTGACCATTATCAGACAACCGCGTCCAGTCCATCTCTAAAGTGTTCGGTAACGTATAGGCTGTTCATGGTAAAATGAGCACTTTTGAAAGCTCTGCTTAAGATCTACTTGTATGCACGTTGTGTATTCTTGCACAAAAAAACGCGGGGGTTCATCCCGCTCTTAAGAGCGCCTTCTTGGAACGTTTAGACGCGTTTGAAGCTCAGAAGCAAGCGAGCGATAAGGGCGGCACTGACACGCGTTTCTAGTGCTCCGTGACTCCTACGCTCAAGGTGCTGAAATGGCACGCAGTGTTTCCTTCGTGTTCCGTATACCTGTGGGACTTCAAGCAGAGATCCCTATAATTTTATTGCTGGAGAATTTGAAGTAAAGTTCAGTGCCGTTCCCTATAATATTATTGTATGTTTCCAACCAGTAAACATTGAGGAATAGCAGTATCAAAAAACCGTTTTAAGCCTTTTTTTCGAAGGAAACTAAGGTTTATGAAATCACTTTCCTGTCTGCGTGTGTGGATGTGCATGTGTGTGTATAGGCGTGTGTGCATGTATGTGTGCCCTTTTCAATTTTTGAGCGCTTAAACCTAATTTCATCAAACTCGGTACACATATAGTACCTACTTTGTAAGGACACTTGACATATAGTTCTCGAAAACGCCGGGCAATTACTTTCAAAATGGCGACAATCTTTAATATTTAGGGTGATATGTCATCTCACGAAACACTCAACCGATTTCAAACAAATTTTGTATGCTGGCAGAGCATAGTGTAAGCATAGAGTTTGGAATGGTTCTTATTGTTGGTCCACCATTTAAAAAAATAGCACCAAATGAAAAATAAATTACAGTGTCTACTTTATATCTCAAAAACCATTCCCCAAATTCTCACCCAATTTGGCACGTAAGTAATACTATGTAAAGATAGGTAAATGTGAGTAATTTAACTTGAGTGATTACTTATTTTCAAAATGGCGGCCATACAAATATTATAGGTTTATTTTGTATATCTACTGTTCTATTTAATCACGTTTGACCAAATGTTATAAGCTGAAATTATTTATTATAAGAATTATATATGCCAACATATAACCACTTTTATCAACCATTTTGTAAGATAGCACTACACGAATAAATAAAGTTGTTATGTTAAATATCGGTAAACATATAACCTATTACTACCAAATTTTGCAAAGTAGTAGGGCCTAGTACTGCTGCAGATAATGTTTAATTTTATCTTTTAAGCTTGTCAGACGCTTATTTTCAAAATGGTGGTCATAAAGCCATTTTAGCTTAGAATGCTATAATTTTAAACCATGTAATAATTTTCAACTTAGGCAGTAGATTACAACTATCAGCTATATCCACACGAAGTAGATTTTGTCTGCCATTTTGCTAGATAGTGCCACATGAATCAATAAAATATATTATATCTCAATAATCAATTGACAGATTCCTATCCAACTCCGCAAACGAGTGTATTTCTGCGGAAGTGGCGTAAAATGGCATGTTTTAAGTACATCAGACTGTTATATTCAAAATGGTGAACATATACCAATTTTTCATTGAATCCATGTAATAAATTCCCACTTAATTTAGTATGCTGGCGTTATATATATATATATATATATATATATATATATATATATATATAAACTTATGGAGTGTGTCTTCATGGAGTATCTTTGGTCCATCATTTTGTAAGCTATGCCTTAAGAGAAAAAAAATTCATGCAATATCTCGGGAAACAACTGACAGGTTACTACCAAATTTGGCACAAAAATGACCTCGCCGCAGATGGTGTAAACTGGTATGTTTTAAAAATGGTGGCCGTATAAATATTTTACCTCAGTGTATTTTACTAAAGAAACAAATTTCATATTATTTTTGTATGCTGGCAGTTTCTATTACTACCATCAAATTTATCTGTACAGAGCCTAATTTCTCTGCGATTTTGTAAGTTATCAATACAATAAAAATTAAGTTTTTGTCATATCTTGGGGAAATATCAACTTATTATGACCAAATTGGGCGAAGAAAAAGTTTTGCTGTGGTAGACCATGTATCTGTCAATAGTAACAGACACTTATTTTCATAATATCGCCTATGAAATAATTTTAGCAAAGTGTGCTATATATACGGAATATATTTAATGGTTTTAACTTAACTTTACATACTTGCGGTACACAATCATCGAATTTTTTTGTGGAATTAGGAAAGGCAACAAGGAGGTAAATATGTAGCCTACCGGCGCCCCTCTATTTTATAGCCAAATTTAGTTTTTTGGTTTTTCGCATCTCAAAAAATATGAAAAAATAATTCGTCGAAAAAGATATTTTCTGAATTTTTACACGTGATTTTTACATTGCATTCCTTGGTTTTAAGGCATTAAAAAAATGCAATGTCTTAGATTTATTTTAAAGTTGACCTCGTTTTCTAATAAAACGTACTTCCAGGCAGATATCCTGTTTCCCTTAATATTCTCCACTTACGTTCGGTAGGGATGCGTACGGGGCTCAGGGGTATTTTATCACCCAATTACCAACTTAGGAAAATTGGGATGTAAATTTTTAAATCATTAAAACGTTATTTTTCTTGTAAAAAGCATTCATTAGCGAAGAAGTACTGTCAAATAGTATTTTTAATCTCTTAACATTAATATTTGTATGATTTGTTGTTAGCTTCCAATTTCCCTCATTGAGGGTAATTGGGTGGCAACTTGCTGGGTTGGTGCACCTGCTTTTTCTTCTGATGTTTGTTTGCTTTAAAGGCTGATTTATAGTATTTCATTTTGTTTCAGGTTGTGCTTATCTTATAACAAGAAGAAGTGAAGTGAGTTTTTGTTGTGTGGAACATCCTCTTTAAAGACAGTGCCTTAAAATTACAAAAGGAAAACTGAGGACAAATATAATATAGAAATTATTGGCGTCAGTAACTAGAGTAAAAATAGGTGAACGTATTAACAGTGTATCAAAATTATATGGAGTACCTGAAAGTACCTTAAGAAACCGATTGAAGTAAACACTGAGGATAAAGTTCAACGAGCTGAATGTAAACAATTGGTACGGGATGAAATTGAAAACGATCTGGCTGAAATTGTTTTTTTTTTTTTTGTAACATTCTGCATCCAATGACTAGATCTGATATCGTTGCTATTGTAGAAGAATATTTTGAAACAAGCAAACTTCCCAATCCATTTCCAAAACTGAGAAAAGCTCCTGGTCGGGAATGGGTGGACGGATATCTCAAGAGACATCCTGAAATTCTCAAGCGTAGAGCACAAGCGATACAAAATGCAAGAGTGCAATGCGCAACAAAGGAATCGTTTACCATTTTTTTTTTTAGATGCTGGCAACAACGGTGAAAAACCTCGGGATAAAAAAAAAAATCCAGCCCGAATACTCAATCTCGTTGAAACAGAATACACATCCAATACGGCCGCAACAGTTACGACTAAGAACAGTTAAGAAAATTGTATCGCAGAAGCACGGAGGCTGTGACAAGGAAGCATTCTCAGTTGTACAGACTGTTACTGCCAACATACATATCTTCCCTCCTCTAATCATCTACGAAAGCAAGAAACTGTTTCTCACATGGTGCATCAATGGGCCAGAAAATGCTACATACGTGTCTTCCCAAAATTGACGGTAAGACAATAAACCTTTCTGTGATACTTTCAGGATCTCATCGAATGGGCCAACGACTGGCCCAAACCCATCCTTCTTGTCTATGATGGTCATAAAAGCCACTAGTGTGGCTAAGTTAGTCATTGGAAATAGAATCACTATTATGACATTACCGGCGCATTCCTCAGATAAAATCAAACCTCTTGATGTTGGGATGATGGGTTCCTATGAAGAAGATGTGGCTGTCGATCAAGAGAACATAGCCGAAAAACCTCCCCGAAAGACAAATCAGAGGAAATTTTTCGTGATTGATGAAGCAGTTGCGAGGCAGGGGAGCTTTCAAGTAAGTCATCATAAAATAAGAATATAGCAAAGTGGAATTTGGCCTATTGGTATGCAGAAGGCTCTAGAAAACTTGCCACCAGCCCTGGAGGCTACCAAACCTAAAGAAAGTGTTGTTGAATGTGTGGTTGATGATCCAGTTGAACCCCCTACAGAGGCAGAACAGGATTCTCCTGTTGAGTGTTCTACAGAAGGAGAAGACCAGCACAAGCTCTCTAAATTAAGGGAAGTACTGTTGAAGGTGCAAATACCTAGACAAGATAGGCCACCGACTGAGAAAAAAAAAGTCATTCATTCAAAAATAAGACTGTAACAGTAGGGTTTGACCGACACTGAGCCAAGGGCGTGGGGCGTCGGAGCTGGAACAGAGGAACCGCCATGTTATTACGTTACCCGACCGCCATCTTGCAAGTTATTGATCTTTTAGTACTGACCCATGACCTTCGACCCGTGACCTTGAACCCGGGGATTTTTGACGCAAAAAAAACCAAAAGCCCGAAAAAATCCCAAAAAATCCAACAAATAAAAAAAAATAAAAAATCGAAAAACGTATTATTAAAAATTATTAAAATCCTGAGAAATAACCCATTTTCCTTCAAAAATAGTATAACACCTTAAAATTCAATTTTAACCCAATTTAAGTTATTTGTCGGGCTCCCTTAGGACCGAGAGAGCAGTGGTAACCATATTGGTTTTATAGGCATAGGGTATGCCAAATCGATACAAGGATCCAGGAACTGAGTCAGAGATAAGAAAAGAGGAAGAGAAGAAAAGAAGAGAAGAATAGATGTAAGTGTTTTAGTATTTCAATCCAATATAAGTACATTGAGTTGTATGAATGTAAAGTTTTGATCGATGTAGCTACTAAAGACACCACGCACACACATATGGTCCTGACATGCTGCTACAGATTTAATGATGAGAGAGATTGTGCCAGTACCAGCAATTTCGACTATAGATAGTTGTAACTGATATTTCACTTCGGCAATTTCACTTGTACAATCCTGCACAGGGATTTTGGGCCGATATTTATGTTTTGGACCTCCAACCAGGGTTTAAAGTCAATTTCTGGGAGTTCCAACAGTTATCCTTTACCAAGGTTGGGGGGGGGGGAGGGGGGTGTGAAATATTTTTAGTTGCGACATCATGATCCATTGAAACCACTAGAGGCGGTATTGTTCTTACCCATCCTACCTATCTACTTCATATATTTTTTGTCTTCCCCTTTACCTGCAATTCTTTCGTTCACATATTTTTGGCTGTTTTCTTTATTCTTGTTGTAACCCTCCTATACAGCTCATTCTTGCACAACCATGGAGCTTTAAAATATATGTTCTATGCCTCTGTAGTACTTGAAGAATGTACTGTATTGCTCCATTCCCAGCTGGAGACCCGCGCGCATGGTTGCTTTACAAAACCATGCGGGTGGTAAAATGGGAGGATGATGCTGAAAATTATACCAGTTCCAAATCGAAGGATCGATGATCAGTTCCAAACCGAAGGATGGATGACCAGTTCCAAAACCGAAGGATGAATGACCAGCACAAGAAATAGAATTGTCTTTAATGAAATATATATATACATATGATAATAAAACCGGAATAATAAAAATGTGATAAAAAGGGTTTTTTTTCTTAATGTAAACCTTTTCATAATATTTTTTAAAAAGAAAATACTTAAAAAGAAATATATATACTTAAAAAGAAAAATATATACTCAAAAAAATTATGACTATATTAATTTATTCTCATTGAATTTCTATGATTATACAAAAAAAAATTCTAATTGCGGGTCTATGTAATTCTAGGATAGTCAAAAATTTTATATATAAAAGTTTTTACAGCACGTTAGAATTATCCTGATAAAATATTTATTTAGCTCCCACACACACATGCTATTACGTCTTTTAAACCCTTGCCCCAGTACATGTCCCGATAACCGAGTTGTCTAAGGCATCTGCATGTCTACCTAAGGTTCGTCAGTTCGATCCTGCTCTTCTCACGCTAGAACCAACATGGCGGCCGAGCAGGAGTGACACCAGCGCATTCTAGCTGTCATATCCATAACCAAATATGGTGGTCGAACGACTGGCTCGCCCTCTAGAAACAGCCGATGTAAACAAGACAAGTGGAAATAAGATGGTGGATCTAAGATAGTGGACAAGATAGATTGTGTAAACGAAATAGCGGATGAAAACAAGATGGCGACCAGAAGCAAGATGGCGGCCGAGCCCTTGTCCTAGAATTGGCTGTATTTATCTACTCATTGAATTGTAAAATTAATATCTTGCTCAAATCATGTTTGGGATATAAGAGATCAAACTGTTATGATCATGTATCGGTCGTGAATAAGAAACCAATTCATCAACTGCCGGTTTTTTGATACACAAAATAAAAAATTGTATTACGAAAAATTTAGCATGTAAATTTATTAGTGCTATATAAACTAATGTAGAAACCACAAGAAAGGGTTTTAATTGTGCAGGTTTCATTATACGTATTCCAATGTTCGTTCTGTACAATATTACACTATTTTGAAATTTTATACCTTTATAATGTCACACTGCCTGCTGAAATGCACCTATGTATCCATATGCATTAGTTTGAAATGTTCCGTGAGTGAGGATATTTCTCGCATCGCTAACTGAGCACAGTTTCGAGAGCTGATACGCTATCTTATCGATGCCATTACGTGAATTTTTTTTTATGTTTTCTTTACCTCCCTCCTAGGAAAGCATGTTTGGTGTGATGAAGTTGGTACACATGCCATCAGCGTGATTCTTTTTTCATTCCGAGAAAATTCAATGTCAGAAAAAAAGTGTATCACAATGAGAAATTATATTACTCAAACATATTTCCCACATCTCATATCCCAACAAACGCGTTGACTTGAACTGTTTAGGATCAATCCCAAGGATTTTGTGTTTGTCTATCATAATAATCGAAAAACTCGTAAGCTAGGCATTTCTGTTTGACGATTCACATGATTGCACACCATCTTATGTTCACATATAAAGAATATTGTTTTCTAAAACTAATATTTACTGCTTTAGATAGAATTATAAATATTAATTATTTTAGTACTTGCTACAAAATAGTTAGTTAAAAATTGGCAGGAAATATACCATAGTGCCTGTTTACAGATGCAGTACGATATACTCCAATGTACCCAATTAAATATTTGTTTAATTGGCAGCCTTGATTTTTTCGCACTTAGTTTATTGGTCGGTGTAAATAAGAAATAAACAGCATTGGCGTACTGTAGAGCCCTCCACCCCACACAAACACGTTAATACATTACGCATTATTCGCTCTCCTGATTTAATACATGGTATTCAAACCACGACAATTTTGTGCACGAGTAAAAACGGGCAGCAAAATTTCATACATGTGGTTTCATACGTAATTTTCCGAGGCGTTTCTGATTAAAATAATATGTATCATGCGTGCTCTTATCGTGTAAC
The DNA here is from genome assembly GCA_029891345.1 of Dryococelus australis. Lineage (NCBI taxonomy): Eukaryota > Metazoa > Arthropoda > Insecta > Phasmatodea > Phasmatidae > Dryococelus > Dryococelus australis. Next base: position 120,125,255 of record CM057000.1, on the reverse strand, counting down.
AAATCATGCCCATCAGAAGTTGTTTATAGCTAAAAACATGTAGTTTCATTACTACGATTTTAACTATTCCCTAGTAAAGAGTTTTGTTTAGTGTTGGAAAATTTAAATAAAATTATCTCAGGGAGCGAAAGGGACAGCGAAAATAATAGTATGTCACTCCAAAGCCATATTTATCTAGTTCATGATCAATGATTACTTATGTTAAATCAAACTTTAAATAATATTCTTGTTCCTAACCGCAACTATTCGTCGTAAATAAATTGATGTTACAACATTTCACTGTAAACACGACCCGTTAAAAGGGACAAGTTTGTTATTAGTATTGTAGGTGGGTAGAAAATGTTTCCTTTCCCTGCTCAGGAAACACAAACAATTAAGGGTAGGAAATACATACTGGACACCAATATACCGCTATCACAGGAGTTAATAGGAGAAACGTTGATACGCTGCGAATAACAGCAAAATGACTGAATATTCACCGCAGAAATGATCTCTCCCCCTTCATTTTCCTTCATTCAAACACCATAATTACGTCATGTAATGTTTTATACACAAAACAAATATCTAATGCTCTTCCAAAAAAAAATTACTATTGATGCATTTCTTTAAATGTATATGTTGTAAAATATACAATGTTGTGACAAAGTTAATAATGTTAACCATTTAAAAAGTCTTATATTAGTATGATGCAAATATACTATTGAAGTGTTGGCGTTAATAAAGTCTCTAAAAATGTAACCGCAACAGAAAGTAAAAGTAACAGGAAGAACACAATAATCTGTATGTGAAAAATGCAGCACTAAGAAGGATGCATGTGATTGAAATTAACCTTATAACAAATATTTGGTACATAACAATACACAATTTATTAGGATTACAGAGCTGTACATGATTTCTGTCTTAGAGTATTGAGTATGGTGTGAAGTCGCCACGTGCTGCAATCACAGCTCCTAAACGTCGTGGCATGGAATCAAAGAGGACCTGTATATGTTCCTGGTAAATCTCCTCCACATAGGTTGTATACGAGTCCACAAAGTATCAACAGTGGTAGTCACCGACCAATCATATCCGAGACATGTTAGATGGGCGACATGTCGGGTGAATGTGCAGGCCAGGGAAGCAGTGGTACCCGTCGTTCATTGAAGAAGACTTTCACATTGCTCGCTACATGTGGCCGTGCATTGTCCCGCTGAAATATGGCATGTGGAGTTGCCTGAAGGAGAGGCAGTCCCCTCGACTCTAAAACCTCGCTGCCGTAGCTGTTTCTGTTCAAATTGCACTTAGTACGTAGAAGTCTAGATCTCATGTTGTGTCGAATATCGCTCCAACCCCATCACACTTGGCGTTTGTCCACTATACCGCTCCACAATGCAGGCTACAAGGTTGCGGTTACCACTGTAGCGTCCAACACGTATGAGGCCATCACTATACAACAGGTTGAAGCGGGACTCTGGTCATTCCGTGATGTGGTTACATTGCGTGGTCCAGTACCCGCTCGTCGCTGCGTGCGACCCTCTTCTATCCACTGGTGCCACACACGCATCACTGTCGTCGCAGCACGCCCTGTACGAGCCGAAATCTCACGGTATGACAAACCCGTTTCCCGGAGACCGATCATTCTGTCTCGTTCGAACTCACTCACATGCAATGGCACCCTTGATGTCGACTAAGCATACTGGCACTTGATTTCACTTCGTTGGAAGGATCTTCACTGACTTTGACATAACACTGACCTTTTCGGTCACACAAGAGAGGGCGTTGCTGGGCCTAGGTGTATGCCGTCTCTCTGTAATCGTAATCACTTATTGCTGGTACACTGTTCCACACATCCTCCGAGTTTGAATTTATTCGGGCCATTCTATCTGGGTGTTGCGATTTTCACAAACAATAGTGTATTTTGTGTTACTGCGACATTAAAGAAATGTCCAACCAACACAAGTTAATACTGAGTTGGCGTTGTGAAATGGCGGATAGTAGTGAACCCCAGTAATCTCGTAAAATTAAACCAGTACATTTAACTTTGAAAGCCTAGTAGAAAACTAAATGTAGCTTAGATCAGCTCTCAAGCTTTGCAAAATAGTTTACGTGTGTCAATCGTGCATATATGTATAGAGCATAGAGTATTTCGAGGCAACGAAAGAGAACTGCAGTTTGTCGTTATGTGTTACTGAATACACATTATATTAAATGCAATAAGTTATATTAAGACAGAGTAGTTGGCAGTGCCTCAAGTTCCGTGAAGTGGACAAAGTCCAACTATCGAGGCGCGGGATCGATTCTTCTATCAACAGCCATTTTTATTTCGTTGGTAATATTCCTTTATGGGACAAAAAATAGCACTTAAATTTATTTTACATCAGAATAATTTATTAAAGTCAAGAAAATTAATTCAATATAAATACAGAGTGTATGAAACCACAATATATGTCACAAGAAAAGATTTAGATGAATAATAAAAAGGCTGTAGTAATATCTGTGGTACTCAGTTAGAATACCGACTGGAGACTCGAAACATTTTATGCGAAGTTTGTACGCGAATTTCTGAATGTTTCGGTATTCATAGAACAACATATAAATATTAAAACGATTTACAAAGGCGAGGAATAGTGCAGGAATATGAGTTCGAGTTCCAAAACCATAAAGAGTATTAATTTTTTCGTAGGGTTAACAAAACGTTTGCTTTTTTTTCGCAGACCAAATACTAGTTACAGACAAAATATATAGATTTTGTAGTGACATCAGGGCCCAAAGTTCGAATAGTGAGTGGAGCCTCATAATACTTTTTTTTATCAGTGTACGTACAAGTTTCTGACTGTGTAGGTGCTCATTACCAACTGATTTGAAGTTTTAAGCTATTTATGTTGGAGAAGCATAATGCACTGAACAAAGTTCGAGATCAGAAACCGGGTTTTGGTCCAGCCGCATTGTTGTGAGCAACGGGACCCGAACCTGCGACACACCGGCAGGTGTTCCCTACGCTGGCCACTCTGTTGAGATCATGACACCGATGGTGGAGGGCAGGACGAATTGCAGAGTGGCAATGACATCATCAGAGGAACATATAAAAAGGCGTTTAGTTCCGGGTCCCGCCCGGACTCTCTACGATACTCAGATGTGATGGACTCTAGGGCAGGGCGTCCGCGAGCCAGTGACCAGGAGACACCGGACGACTGAGGACGTCAGCCAGTCAGCTTCGAGGACATCTGGATCGTCCCACGACGGAGGAGCTTCGATCATGGTATATAAATTATTCAGTGGTAGGTGAATCTCGATTCCCAGTGCAGGCCAGTTCAGTTAGGGAAAGCTACGCGCCGCGATCTAAGAGTATAAACTAATTGAATGTCAAATAGTATCTCAGGTATAGTATTTTGTACTTTTGGTTGGAAGAACATTCTGAGGATTCCGTTCAAGCAACTTAGCTATATTTTTTTCTTATAATATTCTATAATTTTCTGTAATTCAAGCTGAGATTAAATTAGTAGTTTTTTATATTATCTGAATCATTATTTGATGCCATCAAGTTTGTTGCCCAGTTATTTATATAGTTAGCTGAGAGTTTAACATAGTGGAGATTGAGAGTTGTAACAAGTGTCTGGTCGAGGGAGCAGAACAGTGGTGGAGGCGTCGGGTATCTCAATTATGCCAGCAGTTGCGCCAGCGTAGTCTGTAGTCAACAGTTCGCGGACGTGATTGGCTTGCACCATGGTGCGCGAGCCAGCGAGAGCATGACTGCACTGTGTTATACTGTAGTTGTAGAATGGTATATTTTCTGTAGTGGTTTTAAATGCATGTGTTTCAGTACCGCTATTCGGTGCTTTATGTAGAGTTAAAAGTAGTGTAACTAGTGCTGTACAGTAGGATGTAGTATTGTTGTAGCATTGCCTGTAGTTTTAAGCGACGAAGTGCAGGTATACATAGCATTCATACACAGTGCACACTGACACCACTCAAAACATATAAACTTACATGAACACTAGGAGTAAAACAGCACCATCTTCAGTTAAGAAGTTAGTCAGGACGTTATTGTTAGATACTTCAGAAGCAGAGAATATTTTAAAAGAACGAGAAAGGGCTTCGAAAGCGAACGTACACGTTCAGAATGTAGCCGGAACCTCGTAAGCGTGACACGAGGTGCTAGAATATTCTTTTCACACTATCCCAGACTCACACCCAACACGTGAACTTCCGGAGCTTACTGACAGCGAAATCTCATCACACGTTTATGAGGAAGTAGACACTACACTTCTTAGTGATTTACCTCACACTGCGAAGTTTACACGAGTTACAGTCTACACAAGCTTTCAGTTATAACATACCACTCACAGTCACACAAACACAGAACCCTCTGACAAGATGGCCAACCAAAACACCATGAAGATTATAGTCAATTAACCGGAAAAGTTGCCGACGTTTTCAGGCGGTAGTGGCGAAAATGTGGCAGAGTTCCTAGAGGATTTTCAGGCGGCCAACAAAACCATTGGTTGGACAGATGCAGAATGATGCCAACGAATTAAATTCCATTTAAAGGATAATGCAAAACACTCAATCGAGGGCCTTTCTCATGCGGCTGGTGTAGAACTCACTTGGCCAAATATTGAGGCAAAGCTTAAGGATATTTTTACTCGCACAGACACGGTGGATAAATTCAAACAGTTGCTATACACTAAGCAGCAGCAACTCGGCGAATCTTGCCAAACACACATTGAGACAATGCTTTACTATCGCTGCAAGTACAATCCACAGGTGACTGATGTAGAACTTATAATCATCTTGCAAAAATTATTGCTACCTTCCATGCCAGACAAAATTATAGGGTTGAAACATGACACTATCGAGCAAATGGTAGATAACCATATGCGCGTGGAATTAGGGATATTCCGGTACAGTCAGGCTTGTGACTCTAATGTGGAGCGATTTCAGGCTGAAATAGCAAAATTTAAAGAGGAAATTGCCAACTTATCTATCAAAACTCACAATCCACAGCTGCAAGCACGTGACCAGAACGATATACAGCAAGGCTTACAGAGGAGTATAATTCCATACCGTCAAAATAACAATCCCCAGAGGCAAAGTACCATGAACCAGTATTACTGTCAGAGTGGCTATCATCAGTATCATCAGACATCCACCACGCTACAACCGATAAAAATAGTCAAAGAATGTTCCCATGCGCACCAAGGACCTAACGTTTTGCAGCAAAGGTGTTTTCATTCCACATATCAAAACCAGGCGCGAGGAGGTTGGTGGAGGCCACAATCATACAACAACCAGCACCAGGATGCTGAGACAGAATAGAACCCTCGTTTGTTTCCACACTGCGGCAGAGGAAATTACGTGTGTGGCAGTAACAATGCCCTGTATTCATAAAACTAGCTTATGAGGGGGTTGAACATATTTCCCCCATGGACAACCAGAAACGATCTAAGGACATATGCAGGGCAATATTTAATAAAGTGGTTCCAACCCAGTTGTATACTAAAATTGCAAGTTATAACGCCCACAGTAATGGCATAGTTACTACGAGTGTTCAACCACAGCCTTACACATACCAGGAAGTACCACATGGCAATTCCGAGGGCAGTGCTACATAATACAGACTAGACCCCCGCATCTGGAAAAACTCAGCATTGCGAAGCGGGAAGACACGCCTTGTGCTCAGCGAATTGCAACATCACACCAACTTCCGCCTCGGGCGCACCCGCAGGTTACTGCAACGCAAGCAGTAGTTGCAGTAATGCCATGTGGCGGCCAGTTCATTGGACCCTGTATCGAAGCACAAAATACGTGTGTGCTGTGCTTTTATGTCGGTCATAAGGCATGCAATTGTAATTTGTTCCCAAATCAGAAGTTTCACTTCAACTCTGATGTCGCCGCCCAGTTCACGAGTTTCAAAAATATGTTAGCTATAGGGCACTCAAAACTGTACATCTGCGCGAACGTCTGGCAGCGTTACATGAACCAGGAAGAGATGTTAGGGGGACATAAGGATGGCAATTATGAACGACATTCGCGAAATGTGTTTAGCTTTACCTCGTCTCAGACACAATGACAACAACACAGTCGCCGAGGAGCGACATTTGACTGTCAGCAGGGTTTTATTCATATGACCACTCCTCGCTTTAAAGTGGAAATATGCAGAAAGGAACATTACACATATGTCGATACAGGATGTTCAAAATCTTGTATCTCCTCAACCTTAGTAACCAAATAGAAATTAGAACATATAAATGAGCAATTTACGATAGTTGGACAACAGAAGAAAAAAAACTACCCCAATTTAAGACATACATTAAATTAATCATTTCAGCCACACCTATCCGCAGCAATTTTTAGTCATTGAGAACCTAAAGATTGAAATAATTTAAGGGATATATTTTATCAAGAAATATGATGTTTCTTAATCATAACATTTTATTCATTAATGGCAATAATACAGATAAGATTCTTCAAGTGCCCATTTATTCTTCTGTTATCGATAATGAGAAAGTTGACAGTATAGAATACTGTATTAATGGATTAGAATCGATAGAAACCGGTCAGGTAGAAGATAATTATCACAAAATTAATTCCAAATTACATGCAAACTAAATTCAGGCAATTAAGGAACTTATTACAGAATTTCAAGATATATCTGCACATTCTATAGTACAACTTACTGAAACAAGATGTTATCAAGTGAAAATAGAATCAACCTCACAAAAACCTATAACGTGTAGATGTTACTTCGTCAGTGCAAATGTTAGAAACAACTTGTTACAACAGATAAAATACATGCAGTTCACTGGGCTAATTGAAAAGGCAGATTCAGCATTTCTGGTGCCAAGTTTAGTTATTCACAATAAATACGGGTGCCTTAGGTTTCTTACTAATTTTCGCAAGCTGAATCAATACATCACTAGAATCCAGTATCCTCATCCACAGATGGATGACATATTAAATGCCTTACAAAATTAAAAGTTCATTACTAGTTTATATCTGTTTTCTGGATTTTATAGTTTGCCTATTAAAAGGAAAGATAGACATAAGCTTGTGTTTTATGTCAATGTTATTGGTCTCTACCAATATCGCCAGTTACAGATGGGTTTGTGTGGTAGCCCACAATATTTAAAGCAGTTTATCGATATGCTATTATGACCCCTCCATTGATATTCACCCTTAGCATATATAGATGATTTTTTTTGTTGGTAACTCTTTTTAAGGACACTTAGAAAACATTCACAAAGTATTTCAAAGGTCGTGGGCATTCAATGTCAAGGTGAACACCAAGAAATGTAACTTTGGTGAACAGGAAATAAAGATTTCGGGTCATTACTTCATACCTCGTGGCATGTCCACTGACCTCGATAAAGTTCACTTCATGCAACAGACAATACCACCAAGTAAACTAAAGCAATTATGTACATTTCTAGAAATGACGTCCTATCTCTGCCATTACATACAGAACTATTTCACAATAGCTACACCACTGATTGAACTAACAAAGCAAATCACAGATTATAAATGGCATCATGAACAACAAAATGAATCTTCTATACTCAAACAAGCCATACTGGAAGCACCAATATTAAATAAATTCACGATGACAAGCCCACCATTTTGGCATGTTATATCATTACGATGGCTTTTGGGGCCATTCTTATGCAGGAAAACACTGTGACAAAAACTTGCCAGGTCATTACTTATGCTTCTAAAAAACTCTCCACACCACACACACATTGGTCAACAACAGAGAAGGAACTTGGATCAATTAGATACTTCTGCAAGTACTTCTGACAGTACCTTTATGGGTGCCATTTTGTTCTCGAAAATGACCATTCTAGCCTTCGCTACTTATGCACCATGGCAGACCACAACTTGCGGATACAAAAAATGGCAATAGACTTAGCAGAATATGATTTTGAGGCGAAAATCGTAACAGGAAAACTGAATGTTTAAGCAGATGCAATGAGCCATAAACCTACAGTCAGTCCAACAAATACACACCCTGTAATGGTCAACAATGTCCCTTGACAAGTTAAAAAGGGCATGTTAAGCCATACCATTTTATACAAGCTGCTCACAGATAGATTGTATCAGAACCCCAATAAGGATACAGAGATTAAAAATATTATTTCAAAATATGTGGTTAGTCATTGGACCGAGTTCAAACTATATATAAGCTGCAAATGTGCACCAAAGACAAATCCATAGTTAGTAAAAGTATTTTAAATGGAGAATATATTCCGGCATTTGCCATAGCTAAAATCATATCACTAATTTTTCAGGTTAATGTGGATATTATTATGCAAAACAGTACACAGAAAATCCACACTACTTCTATTGACACACTGTTGCAGTGTCAAATACTAATAATCACTGGAAATGATGACATTTACTATTTGCCAGTTTTCACACATGAACACGAATATATTAAGATAAATGATAAACTATTGAATTTATTTCCTTTATACAACCACCCTTCCCCATTCCAGGGTGAATACAAATAACGATCCCCATATTTCAAAACTTAAAGTAGCTCTCACTGACCCGTATAAGGCTGAACCCCGTTACTTAAAATTAGCTAGGAGATATGGTATCATGGGCAATGTGGAAATTAGTGGGTGACAAAAGACTTACACTAGTTCCCACATATCAAATACAGGAGATTATCACAGCACACCACGAAGCAATGCTGGGCAGAGGTCATTTTGGGGCTTTCAAAGACTTACCAAAATCAAGAGTGCATATTTTTGGTATATGTTGTCCAAAGATGTTAAGGTCTATGTAAAAAGCTGCCCAGTATGCCAGAAAGTTAAGGCTACTAACACCAAAGTAATGGGCCAATTAATCCCCACTACCCCACCTTCCCTATTGAAAGTTTGGGCAATGACTGCCAAGGGCCCATTGCCAGTCGCCACATGGGGTAATAAATACCTATTAGTAATGAAAAGGGTGCCTAGCATTGACACTTCTACTTGTACTACAGCATACAATCCCGAATGTAACAGACTTGTGGAATCTATGAATCGGGTGCTATGTACTCAGTTAACTGCCTTTGCACAAGGCGATCCCGCGAGTTGGGAGCACAATTAAAATTTCGATACATTTAATTGTAATACTTCCGTAACACAGTACAAAATTTTCCCCTATCTATCTCCTACATGGAACGGAAGCTGTACATCGAAATCAAGTTGCTGCGAAGCACTTTTCTGAAAGAGGCGACCAGTGGTGCACGAAATTGGCCAGAGACAGAGAACAAACTAAAATTAATCTTATGATGTGCAAAAGGCTCAAAAATTTCAATTTGACAGATGGCATAGGCACAGCAGTCTCCACATTGGAGACTGGGTGATTTCTCCACAACCATGCTAGGGTGAAAGCACTCTCTTATAATTATACTGACCCCTTTCGTATTGTCGATATTCTTGGCCCTTCGACGATAAAAATTCAATTAAATAAAACCAACACACCAAAACTGGACGTTGTTAGTATGCGCAACATTAAAGTGGCGCACTACAAATGAGTGTTTTCTTATATGTTTTATTTTATAAGTAATTGCATTTCACGAAATTTAAATGTTCACATTTTGTTGGAGTGTTTATGTAATTGTATAACTCGGAAAGTGTGACTCTACCGCCAAGCATCCAGACAACCTTCATAATGGCAGTTCGGCTGGGCCATGGTCCCACAAGAGCTGCTCAGTCATCCCCCCTCCCCGCTCTCTAGCGTGGGCATGGCCAGAATGATGCTGCGAGGCCACACTTCCGTTCGCCACGCGATGGCGGTATACTGTAGCTTCAGTGCAGCCCACGAAATGTGAAACACTCATCCTCCTGGAAAGCTTCCTGCTGGCACCACCATATGACGCCACCTTCCGCACTGATGCTGGGGTATATTGCCGTCAATTTTGTGTACACTGACAGTGTTCCACTCTTTACACACCCACTGTTCCTGCCTCTCTCGACATTTGGCTCCACTTAAATTGCGAATCTGAAACCTCCCCTAATTGTGTCAAGGCCAAATACATATATTCCTATGTCAACAGTGTACAACAAGGGCTGATCGACAGATTTATGAATGAAGTGTCCTCTCACATACTTCATAAGAGAGGCATTGGACTACTCGGAGAATTAGGTAGCTGGTGCTGCAATCTAGTTACTAATAGACACTTGTGTGGCCAAATTGCTATGATGAACAAATACTTATGCAGTTAAATGAACTTTCAAGTAAAGTTAAAACCTTTAACACAGACCTGAACCTCACTATTCAAACTGTTGACACGATTAGGTTGCAAGTTGAAAAAAATTAAGACTCGCTAATGCCATAAATTATATATCTAAGGTGCTCAAGGAACCGAAAGATATTCCTAATGACATGCAATTGGCAACAACTAATCAGCACTTTATTACTACCCGTATTTTACTCAACATTAACAATGTCGCTATGGAACAACAGCTCTCTACCTACATACAACACTGCCAATCTAATAAACTGCCTCTTCAAGCAGTGCCTAAGGAACAATAATCTCTGACCTAAGTGTTTGGAAAGTCAAATTGCATCCCTTCACTTGCAGCTTAGTATTCCTACTTCAAAAATACTTAAATATTACACTGCAGAGATTACTGAATGTACCCATTCAGCGACACAAAAGTTAATTAAGGTGCAAGTACCTCTATTCAGAATTCAGGCACATGGCACATTTTCAGGGTTATCCCTGTTCCCTTTCGATTCCAGAACGAGTCATGTACTATTAAGGTGCCTACACAACTATTTGCTATCAATAACCATGAATCACAAATCAAAGAAATACCAGACTCGCAGGAACATCATTACAATATTTTCTACATCCCGAATGAATCAGTTACTAGTCCAGAGCATTAGTGTGCGATGTCAGCAATTAAATTACTGAGTTTAATACACTCTTGACCAAATGCAAATATTCATACTCTTCTGACCAGCAGTTGCGTGTAATTCAAATCTTACCCCATCAATATGTTATTTCCTACCCACCAGCGGACTTGACTTTGTGTTGTGTTAATAAATTCCTCGATAGACACGTTGACGACCACCAGTTGGGTATTGTTGAAATTCATGTACCATGTGGTTGCCAGGTCCTTGTTAATGCCTCCATTAATATTTATGCCAGCCACCTTTGCGATGTTCGTGCTCCCCCACGCCCACAGTTCACACTGTGGTGCCGATACACTGGTTAAAATAAAATGTATTTGAATTACACCTCAAGTAGAAAAAGTCAATTGGCGCACTTGTGCAAATCTGCTCGTACATGAGCGGCCCACGCATGGTTTACATTAAACACTTAACAATCAGTTGACCACTGTAATGCAATCGCAAATGCTTGTGGCCCACACGATGCCCCTTGCAGTGTGCCACATATGGGCCACTGTCCAGATAACATCAATGTAGCAAATACCATCTGCCCACAAGCAGCCCGCCTCTGTGTAACCAACTGTACCCCAAACATGTCAGCACCATGAGTGTGGTAGCAATGGCCCACTGGCTTCTACTTTTGGCCTGCCATAAGTAAACCACATGTCGTCAGCCAGCTGTTGGCAAGTCACTTGTGGCCCAGCTATTGCCCAATTGTTGCCCACATAGAAGCAGCTTGCCATGCATTTTCAAAGCCAAAATATAATCATATTTAACCCCAAATAATATTTATTAATTTACCATATTCATATATGTTATTTTTGCATTTTTTCACAGTTATTAAATATCTTTGGAAAAAACATGTAATCGAATTCACAAACCTCTCGGTCACAGTCTAGAATGCTAATTTTTGTATCAGAAATCCGTACTGGGATTTCTGTGTTTTGTTTAAAAGACTAAGATATTTTATTTTTGGACTACTTTGAGTTAGAATTTAAAATACAAAATAACGAATTAATTTAAGTGCTATGTTTTGCATGTTTCCAGTCTAAAAACTATTTTTTTTGTGGAGTGTTGTATCACAGGCGCAGACTTCGACCCCATCCCTTCCTTGTGATCGGCGCCTAGGAATTTAATTTCACAATTTTTTTTTTTTTTTACTTTGCTCGCATGATCGCTATACATGTGGCGCCGACCATCCACCCCTATTTCCGTGAGCGACACGACACAATGGCTTGTGTAAAGGCATTCTATGCCCTTTTTGTTTACATATGATCCAAGTGTGTTAGTAAAAGTCTGTTTTATTGTTTATTCCTTGCACATATTATATGTAAATATATATCTGTATATCTTTTCCTTGGCCGTGATACATATAGGTCGTTGTTAGTTAGATGCTCTTATTTATTGTTGTTTTCGTAGCAAAATTATCATGCAATGTCTTTGTTAACCTGCATCACAACATTTTCTGTGACTATAATTTCATGTTCACATGCTTCGGCCTAGCCAACCCTTCCTGACTTTTCTGCACCGGTCTGAATTCACCCTTAACTTGTGTGCGACGGACACTTTCTTTCTTAAACCACTTACAGCAGCATATAGTGGAAGAGAGCTCTTTCGTATCTACGCCATCCAGTTGATGCCTACCCTTCCACAGTCGTCACGCACTGCCTCACTCGTCATGTTGCCACTCTCTGCCTCTCTGGACGCCTGCCCTCGCTGTCCGAGCAGCCTTTCCATACAACTCCACTGCAGACAGGAATTTCTGCGCTTCAGAGATGGAGGGCCCTGTTGTGAGCACCGGGACCCGGACCTGTGGCACACCGGCAGGTGTTCCCTACTCCGGCCACGCTGTTGAGGTCATGGCACCCATGGTGGAGGGTAGGACGAATTGCAAAGTGGCAATTACATCATCAGAGGAACATATAAAAAGGCGTTCAGTTCCGGGTCCCGCCCAGACTCTCTACGACACTCATATGTGGCGGACTCTAGGGTAGGGCGTCCGCAATCCAGTGACCAGGAGACACCGAATGACGGAGGACGTCAGACGGTCAGCTTCGAGGACATCTGGATCATCCCACGATGGTGGAGCTTCATGCGTGATCGATAAATTATTCAGTAGTAGGTGAATCTCGTTTCCCAGTGCAAGCCGATTCAGTTGGGGGAAGCTATGCGCCACGATCTAAGACTATAAACTAATTGAATGTAAAATAGTAACTAGTTATAATATATTGTCCTTTTGCTTACATAAACATTCTGAGGATTCCGTTCAAGCAACTAGCTACATTTTGCTCTTACATAATTCTATAATTTATTGTAATTTGAGCTGAGATTAAATGAGTAGTTTTGTAAATTATCTGAATTATTATTTGACACCATCAAGCTTGTTGCCGAGGTATTTATATAGTTAGCTGAGAGTTTAACATAGTGGAGATTTAGAGTTGTAACAATATGCTGGTCGAGGGACTAGAACAGCATGTGTGTGTATATATATATGATGATGGATAGCGATACCTTAGTTGATGTTTAGACATTGAGATGTCAACATCTATGTGGAAGGACTCTCTCTATCGCTCCCCTCCCCCACTCTATGTATTGAAGATTAATAATGCGTAGGAAAGATTCCCCCTGACTGCAACAAATATGGAACCAAGACCAGAGTATTTATCGTCAGCTCACCTAAAATGTCTATATTGCGACATAACTTCTGTTACACTTCAAGCCAATTTGAGAAGAGTGAATGAAGAACATATCTCGTGCAACTTTCAGATGCGTTAACTGTACTAGGCAGTTCGCTCGAAGTGAAAACTTGGACGTACACATCAAGGCCTGCAGGTATAGCTAGACTTCTTTCTCCTACCGAGAAACAGCAATTGTTTGCCTCCTGCTTACATAATGCATATTACATTCATAGAAGTCGAGGGAACTACAAGCTATAGAAGCGATTAATGGCATGCGATACAATCTGTTCATGCGAAATATACACTTGTAAATTGACATATGTTATAGATAAGCTTCAAAAACTAATGTAGCATATATAACTGTGAAGACTAACATATCCAACGAGACACCAATGGGGTAGATTATATCTGCGCTGACAAAGAATCGGGTAATTACGATGTTGAAGATACTTTCAGTGATGACGACGATGAAGATTGTGGTGATTTTCACGAACTTCTGACGCATCTCTCCAACAAGCTTCTGAGAAAAGTGGTGTAAAGAAGATAGAAGACGACAAAAACACTGGCGACACATTTCCCGATGCCCCGTGTGAATTTGTTTGTAGACTTCTGACAGCTTTTCAAGAAGGTGGAGATGTTTTGTACAACAATGAGATATATTCAATCATCAATAAACTGAAGGGAAGGGAAAAGGGATTATTTACTCAATATGATCTGTAAAGATCTGTGAAATGGAAAGATCTTGTATACGTAATAAAAGTAAAACATAATTTTATATTGACATAATTATATGTTTTATCTCTTATACAACCTTTTCACGAAAGAATTATTAACCCTGCTCACAGAGTTCTATTTAAAGTTTCATTAATAGAGTACCTTTTTGAGGTTTATTATTTTTTCTTGAGGCATTATTTTTAAGTGTACTTGAGATTTTCTTAAGGCTTCATTTTGATGTTTCTTTCTGCAGTTTCAATTTAATATTTATTTTTTAGGTTTCTTCTTGAGGTTGTTTCATTGTCAGGTTTCTTTTTGAGGTTCCAATTTAAGATTTGTTTTTGGGGTTTCATTTTGAAATATAAATTTTTTGAAGTTTCACTTAGGGGTTTTTTGTTGAGCTTTTTTTTTGTTTCATGTAGAGGATTATTTTTTTATGTTTCTGTTTCATGTTTTATTCTGAGATTTCTTTTTACTGTCATTATAAGGTTTCATTTTGAGGTTTACTTTCTAGAATTATATTAGTTGTTTCTTTTTGTTGTTTCATTTTGAGATTTCTTTGTGCGATTTCTTTTGTAGGATTATTTTGTATTTTCATTTTGAGGTATCATTTTGAAGTGGTATTTTGAGGTATATTTTTGAAATTTAACCTTGAGGTTTCATTTGAGAGTCCTTTTTCAGTAATATTTTGGGTTTCTTTTGAGGCTGCTTTTTGTGGTTTAATTTTGAGATTTTACTTTGAAATTTCCTTTGAGATTCCTTTTTGATTATTATAATTGGTTTCTTTTTGAGGTTGCTTTTTGAGGTTTAGTTTTGAGGTTTTATTTTGACGTCTCATTTTAAGATTTCATTTTGAGGTTTAAATATAAGATTTATCTATGAGGTTTCCATAAAGGTTTAATTTTAAGGTTTAATTTTGAGGTGTTTCATATTGCTAGTCATTTTGAGGTTTCAATATAAGGTTCAACTATGAGGTTTCCATTGAGGTTCAATATTAAGGTTTCACTTTGAGGCGTTTCATATTGCCAGTCTGGTTGGTTTGGCGGTGTTGATGGTTATTGTTGTTTGGTCTGGTCAGTCGGTATGATTATTTGGCATAGTCTGTTGTTTAATTTGTCTGGCCCATTGATATGTAGAGTCAACCTTTATGGCTGGTGCGGGTAGGTCTGGTTGGTAGATTGGTTGGCATTGATAATAGTTTGTGTGGCCGGACAGCCTTGTAGGATGGTAAGCTGTCTGTATCTTGTTAATGTATGTATGTCTGCAATAATATTATTTTTGACAAAGGCAGCTATGTTTAGTATAAAAGACGATGAAGAATTTCCTCTGAAGTGAATTTGTAATGGCAAGCTAGCTTGACTAATATGAAAAAGTAATTTATTGACTGTGTGATAAGCCAAGCATGTTAATAAAATGAAAGCAATTCTCGCCTAAAGTAGTGCGTTGGTGTTTGAAGTGTTACTTACGGCCTGAGTTAAGTTGTTTTATCGCAAATGGTTGAAAAATTGTAACCAACTAAACTTATAAAGGGAGTAGACAATAATGAGATATACTGAGCTGATTCAGTTTGAGCTGACCATCTACATTTCTAGTTTCAAGGGCCTAACACAAATTGTTTTTCAATGGTGTCGCTGACAACGCAAGGAGCCCAGTTGTAATTAGCGACGAGACCATCAAAGACGAAGTAGGGCCGTCGGTCGCAGGCACGCCATTAAACGAACACATTGATAACTAACCTCCACAAGCATATCCGATAATACCTAGCAAACTGTGACGCAAAAACCACATGTAAAGTAACTTACCTGACTGAAGGCGCGACTCTGCCAGCTTATAACCACTTTGCGCCCGAGACATAGCATGAGCAAAAGCCAATCACAGGCGAGCAATTGGAGGACGTCATTAAGTAATATCAAAACACAAGTCACCTGCACACTCTAGCGATAAATGACGGAAACCATAGCGAGTGCACCGTAAGTTAAGGGATGGCGTATACTAGTAAGGAAGTGTTCCTGATACTAAGTAACATAAAATATTTAATAACTAATCCGCAAAACATAGAGAAATATAGTTTATTCACGGCTTTTACACACTTTTTGAAACAAACCTCTGAAAAACCACCCCCATGTAGGACGTGTTTGGTTGTTTCCTAAACAATCCATGTATCACATGCGTTATATACTTTTGTTAATACAAAATTAGCTCATTTTTGGTTAAATTGAAATTTATAACCTTGGATGTTCAGAAACACCCGAGGATTCGGATAGTAGTGATTTCGATTGAAATTGATACACATGTAATGCATAATGCATTCTATGTGTAAACTGATAAGCGCTCGTCATTTACAACATATAATTTTATATTAGAATTTTGTATGTCTTTTACTCATACCAGTACTATTAATTTATTTTTAGTTGTTAACTCTGTGTATCTTATTAAGGGTTTGTCTATTTATGTAGACAGATACGTAGGCCTAAAATGAATACAAAGTATACTATTGTAAGGTTTTATTAATTATTTATGATAGTTATTTTTAAGAATCATCATAGAAAATAGAACGAATAAAATTACTTCTAGAGGACACATGTGCGCCAAGATTAAATATCTAAAAGAAGGCATATTATCTGAATATACAAAAATCAACACTTTCAAACAGATTATTCCACAAAACATCAACCATTAATTTTAATAGACCTTAATTTATAATTTATGACTACTAAAGAAAAGAGCAATGTAATTATGTTAATTTAATGAAAATTTGAAGATATAGAACATGAGTTAATGAGAAAGGAGAAATTAAGATGCTGCTCACTTTGGATTGGTATCAGAATTTGAAAAATGAATATTAAATACTCTCTGCATCCTTCCTTATACTATGTGATATAAGAATATATAAGTATTTAAATTATTTCAAATTTGGAAAAACAGTTTATAAATATTTGATGTTTATCTTAGTTGTTAAAATTTAAAAGCAGCTGTTTGCACTGTTAAGGAAATATTCAAAATTAGCCAGCTAGTCCATAACTACACGAAGTCTCAAAATGGGACTTCTGGGACAGAGAACCGAAGTAGGATATAAGCTTTCTTACAGTTCCATTGAAGAAATGTAAATGGGCGGAGTTCATCTTATAAGTCTGTATCGAAGAGAGCTGGGACAGAAGATACCAAACGAAGTCCACGCTGCATATTGGACATCTCATCATAGACTCGAAACTCCAATAAATAGCTGCGGATCGAATTCCACAGTAGCAGAACCACTTCAACAGTCCATCTCAACACATCAGTTTACACACTCTTCTTATAATTCAAAATAATATCTTCAAAATGCTGAATAACGCAATTAACGTTTTACATACAGCTACATACAGCGATAATTATTCCAGATATTCAAAAATTCCCTTTTCTTGATTATTATATTTGACTTTCAGATTTTTTCCAATGTTTCGCTAGGTAAATCAGACAAAAGTAACATAACTCCAAAGAGATTTTTTTAATATCAAATGTTAAACTGAATGGAAGGCTGATTTAATTTAACATAGTTTTCACAGATATATGTACATAACATTTAATTGAAATGCAAACAAAAATAATTTAAAATTTAAATGTTAACATATTAATCATAAGAAAATCCTTCGCATCTTCAAATATTCTGAAATATTACACTATATTAAAATAAGAAAATCGTTTAATTAATTTTTGCTGTTTAATATTTATTGGCAGTACCAAAAAAGTTCTTTAACTTTTCAGATATAACAATATATTATTTTTCATCTTTAGGTGCCATATTCTACGAACAGCCTTTAACTAACATATTTTGATAATAAATTAATAATTACCGGCCTCAAAAACACCAGTTCTAGAAGTTTTATATCAATATATTTGGTTTAAGTATTTTTGGCCAAGTTTGGGGGAAATACCTCACTGTGCACCGCCTCTCAGAAACAGCCATTTATGCATTAAGGTTTAGTGAGCGTAACCATTGAAATAATTGGGATACACGCGGCAATCCCGAGTACATCAGAATAGGGGCACTAGGTCCCCCTCGAAGATGCACTTCTGAGCAAGCGAATCTCAGCCACAGCCACACAGTTCCCATTAACAATTCATTGCTCCCGTTTTCCCATGTATACATCACTCCTACCAGTTTGTCCAAGTCATCTAAAAGTTTCTTAATCATTGCCATTGTTGTGGTCCCTTCAATCTTCTGCAAACCATTGCAGCGCGACTGAGTGTGGGTTATATCGTCTTACTGCTGATACTCTATCGATCTAGGATTATTATGACAAACTCTTTATTGACGTTGTTCTTTGTCCGTATATAATACCCACGTTCTGACATTTCAGTTTAATTAATCAGTACCAGTCGATATTATATACGGAAAATTTTCCCTTGCATTGTTTCGCGTAACGTAAGTACTTAGTTCGCCACAAAACTCATTAAACGGGCCTTTTGATCTTCACATGTATAGCGAAGGAAACAAAAGTTTGCATCTTTCTGTGCCACCTCATGACGGATATTGTCAAACTTTCAACAACTGCTGCACAACGCCAGATGAATTTCCAGATTGGATCCTCGGAGGAAATTAACTTCGGTATTAGATCCTAAAGTCTTAAAGGGGTCGCGAATCATTGCGAACTTGCGAAGAGTGCTGCAGTCATAAATAACACAGAGTTGTGTTTGTAACCTGCACTAAAACTTATTTACATTAGGGTGGATATGGTTTCGGTTGCTGGTCCAGAGTCCTCATTTCGGTTTTCGATGGTTTCCCGAAATCACTCCAGGTGAATTCTGATAGGATTCATAAATCTAGGCCCGCTTCTCTAATTTCACTGTTAACGATACTTAGAGCCCTACCTGCCTATCTGTCTGCCTGTACTGAAAGGCCTGTTTGAATAAACACATCCCCAACTATTTTAGCCAGATACGGCTGTTTCTCGTAACGACCGCGGCTAACTGGTATTTAATATTGTTTCAAAGTAAGCTGTAAACCGGTAAGAGAAAGGGCCCTGCATGCTTCAACAGTTCCAATCGTTGGCATTCACTCACTGCAAGTAAAAACTTAAAACGCCACTTTTTGCCCTGAGATGATTTTTTTTTCTTGTGCCATGCTTTCGCCATCCCCGTCTTTCCTTCTAGTTACTCTCTCAGAGAAATAATTATAGTATCATATTTTAATAACAACAATGCGATAAACTGTATTGATCTTTTCCAGTCTTGTTCCTCCCACTCTGAGACTAAACTGTTTACAAGGTCGCCAAACCTGAACCTTTTTTTTCCTCCTTAAAGTCACAGAAGCGCGGTTGCAATAAGGGTGACACTGCCGCGCACAACAAGTGCGACATCGCCACTACGCGCAAGGCTCTTGGTGTAAAGTAAAGCGATGTTCGATAAGTGGACGTGTGATATGTAACGTATCTTGGATTGAACTGCGAGATTGACATTTCCAACACCGAGGTACTATTCCGGAGTTTGTGAATGCCCAGCTCATCGGGACAGGATAATTTGCAGCCACTTTACAACGCATTTTTAACCTTCTTACCACGTGTAGGCAGAAGTTCTTCATCGACTGAAATGATAGGCATAGACACTGGGAAGGAATGTTTCAAAGCTAAGTTACCACAAACTACAGAAATCAGATCACCACAGAGACATAGTAAGTGAAATAGCCCGAATTTTATTCGATAAAAATTTAACTCTGACATTATCGGTTTAAATACGAAAATTATTCGTGCGAATTTAATTCCAAAAACAGTGAGAAACTTCAACGTAATCATTAATATTTATGGGCTTTGATAACAGCATCCGCTCTCGTAACTAAGTACCCTAACTCGATTAATTTAATTTTGTTTATTTATAGTAAAGTTTCTTATTATTTTTAAATAAAATAAATAATTATTTTTTTCCAAAACTAGCGTTGCTTTGTGCTTATACTTCGTCGTATAATACTGTAGTATCCAGAAACCCAGATATTTATAGTTCATTCTGTGTTACTAGCAAAAATCATCTGCTTCAACTGCACTTTCAAGGGCGGTTTTCACTCCTTCGGGATATACTTAGGCTATATGTCGTGCATAAGTTTCCAACCTAGATATTTGATGAGGATTTACCTGTCGAAGTTCTGTAGAAGTTTGTTGGTAGAGTTCAGTTCCATCCTGTGTGTGTGTGTGTGTGTGTGTACCCGTGAATTACCTGATATCTGGTAATGACGGCCGCGTGAACAGCGCCGCAGCAAATAGCGCGACATATGGGGGTGTTCGACAGTATTCGATAGAAGCTGTGGCGGGGTAGGTTACATCATCCGCGACTCACACGCTAGTGATACAGTAACACATGTGTTTAACGCATGCGGTGGTGACGATGTTAAAGGCAAATACGGCGTGTGTTTAATTCGACGTTTTGGCTTGACTGCAATTAATTCTCCAGGCAATAATGCATGTTTCATAGTCCAAACGAATGCAATAAAAGCGTCAAAACCTTGCAGTACATAGCATTTTGCAATGTACGGGACACGTTTATAGCTTGTTTTTTTTTTTCCGCACAATGTGAGCAATGAGGTAAATGTAGGAACATCCCACTGGACATATACCAGCGGATGACTAACCACACCCGCCACAGCTACTCTCAAATGCATACACTTATGAAAACACTCTTATAACGCAAATAGCGTTCTTCGGATTTTCAAAATAATCACGTTTACTGAACTCTCCGCACAATATGTCGTACTATTGGGAGAAATTGATATATTCGTATTAAAATAACGTATTTGATATCGGTATCTCACTAACTAATTACCTCTGAGAACAAACATAGATCGTGTCTTATGAGCGACGTGGTGTAAATTACGTCTGCGAAATCAAAATTTTGATACATTCAGCGATTTGAAATAAATTTGGGGCGAACATCTTAGCTGAGTTACTCTGTGTGTCTAGTACGTATGTATATATAAACATACATACACAATAACATATAAATACAACTACGTCTTAGTAACAAATGACTGAATCGCATGCTAAATATATTGCAGTTGTCACGTAACGTACAACATACTGCAGGTAATATTTTACATCAGGGCAATATCTCGTGTCAGGTATTATTTTAAAGTTCATTACAATACCAAATTCAAGAAAATGCCACTTTACAAACAATATGATTTCCTCATTATTCTCTGAGCTTCTTAGGTTAACATTTTGCAGCGGTCGTGGTTTCAGATGCGTCGTATGTCCCGAGGAAGCATTTCAGTTGACGTCATGGCATAAACCCTTACCGTAAGCCACATAAACACAGTAAGTAATTTTGGCGGTTCCAAGTTCTTTTATAATCAGAAAATTCCATTATATTGAGCATTACTGTGCGTGAACTTGCGGGCTGAAAAAAAAAAAAAAATAAATAAAAAATAAAAAATATATATATATATATATATATATATATATATATATATATATATATATATATATATATATATATATATATATATATATATTCCCCCCCCCCCCCCAAAGAATAAAACTAAGAGCTAGTTCGTTGCTTCCCGCTCTTGGCGTTATACTACCCAAGAAATTCCTCTACCCGCAATTGACCTACGTGCCATAGTGCAGTACTGCAAAATGAAATGATATGTCAATTTATGTCAGCTATAAAAATTGCGACACTGGAAAGTAATACACTCAGTGTTTCAGATTATTCGGCTATTCTTATATCGGGAATTATCACAAGGAGCTCGTTATGCGACTCGGCAGGTAACACCACCCTCGGCGTGTCCCAAGATGCGAAGAAGGTTTTGGGTCAGGGCGCCTGCAATATAAGGCCTGCAGCCGCAGGGTCGGCAGTTTGTGATAACCACCTCGCCTAAGTGTGGCAAGTGTTTAGCGAAGATCAAAGCATCTAGGGAATTCAGGTGGCGAACGAGGGTGTGAGATACAGCGGCGAAGTGTGTGCGCAGCTCTTACAAACGAGAGTGCGCGGGTGGCGCGTGGGACGAGGTATCCGACAAATGGAACGCTACTATGTATTGGAGGGTTAGGGGCACTCCAGAACATTCGAGAGAGGGAAGACTGGTGATACTTGGACTGAAACAGCTTGGGAGTGAATATACAACTAATACAGATTGGATTGTAAATACTACAACTGTCAGATCTTATATACCGGGCGAGTCGCCCTCAAATATTTTCCTTATCTATGCAATCCGCACACAATACTACCCATCTACAAAACATCTCCTCCCCTGTAATATAATTGTTTCGTGTGTAGCCCGAGTCCCATGCCGTGTACGTACCCGTTACGGCGCCTCGTCTGTTAGCTGAACGTTCGACGCCGTTGTCAGGCTGCACCAATCAGCAGCGCGACAATAAATTATTGCTACAAAACAGCACGTACGCGTTGATTTCATTTCATTCCCCCCGTGAACTACTGCCTGTTGATCCACGCTCTCCCGTAGTCACTGTTCTTTTTTTTTTTTTTTTAAGATAACTGCTGTTGTTACACGGTGCTGCGGTGCTGTGCGCGAGCGTTTCTTAATTTTTTTTCTTTTTTCTAACTACCTTATTACTAAGTGTTAAGTGAAATCCCGGTGGGTAGAGTAGGATTTAATGAGTCTCAGGGCTAGACCTCTTACGACTATAAGGATAGGAAATCATGCAAGGAGACGTGCGTCACGGCAGAGAGGGATTGGGCAGCCATGTCCTGCAATTCGGGCCATGACTACCTCCCTAAGTGTACTTATGGCTAAGCTAATACTAGAAGAGACTGGGAAAAACCGGCATGGACACCGTAAAAACCCAGTCGACAGAATATAATTAAAAATATTCATGCATTAATCAGAAATGCTACGGGAGACTAAGTGTGTGTGTAACATGCTCGTGTTAGTAGAGTTGAAAAAGCTAGTAGAGAGAGGGGACGTGAACTATATTTCCTTTCGCCTTGGCAATTGGAACGAGACACTGGCTTGGCTTGTAACCAGAGAGGTGCTTGCACACCTCTCTGGTGGGGAACGAGCGTTTCTCTCGCCTGGACCGGCCAATTAGGATTCACCGGCCCCTCCGCCAAAACGCCCAGACTTGCGGCCGATTACTGTATGTTACACCAAGGAGTGCGATTACGCTACTGTTTGCCTCCTCTTCTGAGCCAATTTGAAAGAGCCTACTGTAAATCGTGCGGTTCCACATGGAGTGGAGTATCTTCCAACATCCCTAGGCGATTGCAGTATTGCCATTCGCCTTCTGGAGACAGTGAAGGCCGGCTTCAGTGTACTCACTCACCCCCCCCCCCCTCCCGAAGCGAAATGATACTCAAAGTGGCCATTAAAAACCTCGACAAGTTGCCAACAGTTGACTTAATATGGGAAGAGCTGCAGGTTCTCAACTTCGAATGGCCTCCAAAAACTTCATGGGCGACGGGCAGCCACTCAATATGTTTGCAGTGGAGCTGCCTAGCACCGGGCACTCCCGCACAATTTACCAACTCCCTGCACAGTGCAGTAACTGCCAGCGATTCAGCCACTCCATCAAAGTGTGCCACCTATGTGGACAGGTCCACGGAACTGTGGACTGCCACCTCGGGCGATGTGTTGATTGTGGTAACAACCACGCCGCAAATTATAAGGGATGCACTACCTACGAGGCAGAGAAGTGGCGCTTCCTGCCGGTATTGCCTATAGAGGAGCGCACAAAGCGCCAGAAGCAGAGTAGGCTGTCGCAGCTGCGCCGCGTGGGCACAGCCAGCTCATGAACAGTGGACTAGTGTTGAAAGTCAAGGCTCTCGGCGCACCCAGGCGCAAAACTTTGTGCCACAATACGCACACGCCACCCTGTTTCGACTGCGATCAGCTGTAATGCTTTAGCACATAGCATGCCTCAGTTCGAGCATGACTTTTCTCTTCTACCAAACCCTTGTCGCCCTAAGACTCAATTTCACGCCCCAGTAAATTCCAATAAGGAAAGGCGAGTCCGAATACTCGCAGGAAGCGAGGCAACGCTACGGCCACGCAGCAGCCGGCGTCCAGCTCCCGTCCCGGACCACGCTGCGGTGGCGAGCAGCAGAACTAACATGGAGACATCGCGTCGCCTGCGACTGCTTCTCCCACTGTAAGCCCCGCAGATACAGACCAATTGTTTAATGGCATCAAGGCAAGTCCTGTCGCGCAGAAAATCCCCGCCCTTGTGGAAATATTAGAAGCATTATTTAAGCTTCTAGTTATCTGGACGGAACTAGCCAGAGGTTCTGACGACACATGTCAGACTTTCATGGGATTCGCACTATTGATGCTCTCAAACGCTGCAGATGGCTGGTAGAGGGCAGAACACTAGTCTGCCCTCTCATGGGTTTAGTTTAGTCAATAGTATTGCTTATTAGAAGGCCAATGGCGTTCACAATAAGAAACAAGAAATGATACATTTTATTTCTCGGTACCAGGTTCCTATAATAGCTATTACTGAAACACATTTACGCCACAATGTAGATTCTCAATCCCGGGTTTTAAACGAT
The DNA here is from genome assembly GCA_029891345.1 of Dryococelus australis. Classification (NCBI taxonomy): domain Eukaryota; kingdom Metazoa; phylum Arthropoda; class Insecta; order Phasmatodea; family Phasmatidae; genus Dryococelus; species Dryococelus australis. Next base: position 120,100,521 of record CM057000.1, on the reverse strand, counting down.
ATCGTTCAGATAGAGATAATTATGGTGGTGGGGTTTTAATTATAATACACCATACTATCGAGTGCACCCCAATTAAACTGCTGACACTTGAAACACTGGAAGCAGTGAGCAATAAAGTTAAACTAGGCTTTCAACAAGTTGCAATTTATTCTGTCTAGTGCCCGCTAGGTTGCACTACTTTACGCTCAGATCTAAATCAGTTAATAAATTATTCCTATGTTTTACTCGCTGTTGGCGATTCAGATGCTAAACATCCCGCTTGGGGCTGTCTAGTGCGTACAGCCAATAAAAATAGTCTCTTTAGGCACGAGGAGCGACAAATTATTGTATTCTTGCACCCAACGAACCTACTTTCGAGCCAATATTAAACAATCATAGGACCAACATACTTGACATCGTGTTTAATAAAGGCCTTCATAAAAACTTTGAATTATAAGTGCTCCACGAATTGGCTTCAGACCATTATCTGGTCCACACGTTGATCAACCTATTTAAAACAGACAACATTCCAATTCACAAAATTAAGAATTATAAGAATGCGAACTGATCTGGCTTTAGGGAATACCTGGGCGAGGAAGTAAATCTGGAAGCTCTTATTAGTACTCCCGAAGAATTAGACTCTTCTGTAACACATGTCACGGAGCTAATTCGGATCGGAATTAGTCAGTATATCCCGGGGAAAATCCCGCGGACTCGCGCAGATATACTGCCTGAACAAATCAGGGAGTTGATGTCGCGAGGAAAATAAGCTACCCAGGCGATATTCCTGGGTTCCAACTAGGCCAACTTAGAGGGCGAATTAATACTGAAATTAGAACCCGGCAGACTGAAATTTGAAATGATTAATTATCTCATTTATGCATCTCAGATAATAGTCCGTGGCACGTGACAAAGACGTTTATTAAGAAACGTAATCCAATCCCGCATATACAAAGCACTGCTGCACGGCCTATACGCCACAGCACAAATCTAAGGCTGTGGCCGCTCACTTAGAACAAGCTTTCCAGCCCAATGCTTATTCATGCGACCCAGCAATGATAGCTCGCAGTCATCGTGACCTCCGAGTGCGTCTGCAGCAGCTTTCAGCTGCTGAGCCAGAACCCACGCATGCTGGCGAGTCCAGGCGAATTATTGAACGTATGAAGCCACTTAAAGAACCCGGGTTCGACTCCCTCGAGGCCACAGTTCTCAAGCAGCTGCCCGACAGTATGCTCGGAAGTTATAGCCGAGTGTATTAACACAAGTTTTAATCTTTCCCGCCTCCTGGAAATGTGCCACAGTCATTGTATTTCCTAAACCGGGCGAAAACCCGAATCTATTACAGAATTATCGCACCCTCAGTCTGCTCAGCCCGCTCTCTAAGATTAACGAACGCGTTTTATTGAGACGCTTAGAAAATCACATTACCGAAGCAAATAGTTTTCCTAATGAGCAGTTTGGGTTAAGGAGATATCATTCTACCGTCAATCAGCTCGTCAGATTGTCTGAACACATTACTAATACATTTAATTGGTGCCATTGCCATTACACTGTCGAAAAGGCATTGTTATATTAAATTATTAGTCTCCTATTTAGATAAGCCCTCCTTCGCTGTATCAATCAGATGAGCAACCTTAGGGAAGAAAATAATTAGGGCTGGTGTCCCCCAGGCAAGCATATTAGGTCCAGTTTTATATAATACTAGATGTTCCCGCGACTTCGTTCGCATTGACTTTATGTTTTGTTTACATATTTTTAAAACACAGATTAAAAATTAAATAAGGCGCGAATAGTGCCAATCGAAATCTATAAATAATTTATATAACCAAAACAAAAAAATTTTTTTTTTTAATTTTTTTAAATATTAATTAAATATAATTTACAGCTGTCTTTTTATGTTAAGTTGGAAATTAAGCAGTGCCAGTGACTTCGTACCCGTGGACGTTAGTATTTGTTTGCATATGTTTAAAATATAAATTTATCTTCGCTTATGTTTTATGGAGTTATTAAAATACAGTCCACCATCGCCTCGCTCAGGTTTAAAATATAAATATCTCTTCGTACAGGTTTTATGGAGTTATTGAAATACGTACCTATATAATTGGTTTGCAAGATTGTTACTATATAATCGGAAATAGTTTTATCGTCGCGTTAGAGTCGGTTGTTTGATAATGTGTTATTTTACTATGTTTTTTTCCAAAAAAGAAGTATCTAATTCTATTATGCGTATTATATCAATGATTATTTTAAAAACCTTTTGTAAAAAAAATATATAATATGAAACACAAAGAAAATTATATGAAAAAATGAATTTACTTCCTAAACATTTGATATATTGAGTTGAAATAAAGAGCAGATTTTAAATAGAAAAGAACTCTATGACATTTGAACATTTTATCAAAATCGATTCGGGCACTTTGGAGCCTATTCTGGACAAACATGCAGACAGACAGACAGAGAGAAATATTAAAAACAGTCATTTATGCTTTAACATCGTTTAAATAACATATCACTCTTAGATATCGGTATAAATTTTAATTAATAGATATAGACTTCAACCTTATTTAGTAGTATAGATTTTCACCCACGATGTTCCATCCCCCCCCCCCCTCATATTAGGTATATTAATTTAGGAGTTAATACGGATGACACTGTCATCTATACGCGATCTTGCAATGTTGAACTTGTCACTCAGCGTGCCCAGGCACAGCTGAATGAGCTTTAATATTATTTTCGCCTTTGGCAAATTAAAATAAATGTTGGGAAAGGCAAGGCTGCAATCTTCACTTCGCCGTAACATTCCTCCTAATCTGCAACATCTCACTCTCTCTGGAGAGGATATTCCGTTTCAAGATGGGGTGAAATACCTCAGCCTCTCTATGGATAGAAGGCTGACATGGCGACACCATGTGGAGGCAAAGAGAAATCTTGCTTATTGGCACATGTCATTCTTCTATCCTCTCATATCTCGTGGTTCTGGTTTGTCGCAGAATAATGGGATACGATTATATCAGGCAATGATTCGCCCCATTATCACTTATGCAGCCCCAGCCTGGGCAAACACATTTAAATTCATTGCAGGTAGTGCAAAACAGATGCCTCCGATTGGTCTCAAATGCACCCAGATATATCCCTATTAGATGCTTGCACGCAGAATTAAAACAAGAAATGCTGCAAGAAGTAATTCGTAAATAAACTAAACATTTCTATGAATCAGATGAGGAACATTCAAATCCTTTCATAACTTTCGTTGGGGCTACGATATTGAAGAGACGCAGCGCTATAAGCGACCCAAGTCGCTTCTAGCTCACAGGCGCCCATAGACCTGCACGTAACACACTGCAACGGCAATCATATTAGCTTTTTAAGGTTTATATTTGTTCTTAGTATACTGAATTTAACAAGGTGTCATGTCCTTGATATACAGCTTTATATCAGCTTGAAGAGTCTTGAAGGGACAACTTAGGAATAAATTGTATTATAATATTAGGTCTTTGCTTGTGACACATCTCTCACCTGACAGCTGCCTGTATGTACGGTCCTTCGCATCTGCCGATTGCAAGGCGTCAGGCGTTGAGAAGCTCTCTGCAGCAGCTGGTGAGATCATCACCAGCGAAACTTCGTGCACTCGTAGCGTGAAGGGTGGAAAAGTACTCTGTTACAGCCAACGGCTACAGAGGCTTGCCCGCTACGAGGTAGCACAGCAATCACACACACACACACACACGCGTCGCCGTGGACTTAGATTTAGTTATAGGCTATTTAGGTTATAATTAATTCTCTTTTCCTTTCATTCTAATTATCATCTTTTTATGAATTAGTAAAAGCCGGTTAGTGTTGGCACTGCTGACACCAACTAGCAGCTTGTTCCCTTTTCTTTTAAGTTTTCAGGATCTACTGGTGGTTCTGGAGGGAGGGGGGAGGGAGGGTTCCAATGGCGCCACTCTCCCCTCACCAGAGTAATGCGTAAGCACCACTCCGGTTAAGCCAACGCCAAACAAAATTCAAAGACGAAGATGTCCCGCCCCCTCTCTACTAGTATATTCTCTACCCTCTAATAGAGAGCACGGTTCCTACCTATCTGTCTCCTGTAGCATTTTATATTAATGCATGCAACGATTTTTAATTCTTTCCTGTCTAAAGGATTTTTACAGTGTCTATGCCGGTTTTTCCCTCTCTCCTCATAGTTGTAGTTGTATATAAGTACACTCGGGGAGGTTGTAATGGCCGAAACGAGGCCATGGCATCCCAATACTTTGTTGCTGCGATGCGTGTCTCCTTGCATGATTTCCTTCCGTTGTAGGCGTGTAGGGCCCGACCCTAAGACGCACTTAACTCTTGTCCTTACCGCTGGCTCACACATAGTAACACTAAGTTTTAGAGTAGGCTATACAGTAAGCGGTGACTGCAATTTTATGTTACATGAATAAACACAGTGGCTCGAAGCGAGACAGATGTGTGTTTCTAAGGACGCAATCGTCACGTGCATACGCGTTCAGTAAACATCGCAATTATCTGTTTCAACACAATAAACTGATGTGCGCTCTTTGAAAAGTGACTGCTTCACAACGCATTGCTGGCATAACACCATCCGTTCACCGCGTACTGTACTGACAACGAATCAATGCACACGTGTTCTGCTACGATCGATGTTATGTTAGATGGGTAGTGTTGTTTGCGGGTCGCAGAGATACGAATAAATAGGCGCGGGCGATTCACCCGGTATATAATTTTTAATAGTATTTAACTGTTTGTAATAACTGATTTGAACTATTGCATAATTCTATGTTATGTGACTGACGATTATGTAGAAAGCTGCAAGAAACAAGTAATTATCCATTAATGTATAAATACTAAGTCTCCATTTTTTTGTGTATTTATTACAAATAATTAAATAACTACTATAAGCGAGATTAAAGTGTTAGCTCTGCATCTAGACTATAAGACCATATTTAACTTAAAAGTATTCGGAAGTAGTAACTTTATTAATTTTAATATATGCAAAGTAAATAAATCTAGACTAATAAATAAAATTGAGGGGTCTGTCTGTTATATCAAAATCGATACCAATATCTAAGCGTAATATGCTATTATAACGATGTTAAAGAATAAATATTTGTTTTTAAAATTTTTGTCAGTCTGTCTGTCTGGATGTTTGTCCAGAATGGGCTTCGAAACGGCTGACTTGATCTTGATAAAACTTTCGGAGATCATAGAGTTTATTGCTATTTAAAATCTGCTCTTTATTTTATCTCGATATCTCAGATGGTAATTAAGTAAATAAATTTCTTCATATAGTATTCTTTATGTTTTATACCTTATTTCTTTGCAAACGGATTATTGTCAAAAAGCATTGTTGAAACAACAGTTTCTAAAATAATAATTTATATAATGCTCATTATAGAAAAAAGATACACTAGTTTTTGGAAAAACATCGTAAAATAAAATATTATCAAACAATGAACACTAATGCGACGGTATAAAATTTTCCGATAGTAACGTAACAATCTTTCAAACCAATTATATAGGTATGTATTTCAATAACTCCATAAAAGCTGCGCAAAGCGATGGTGGGCTGTATATTAATAACTCCATAAAACCTGAACGAAGCGATATTTCTATTTGAAACATAAAACCTCAGCGAAACGATGATGGTATGTATTTTAATAACATAATAAAACCTAAGCGAAGCGAAATTTCCATTTTAAACATATGTAAACAAATCCTAAAGTCGACGCGAACGAATTCTTGGGAACATCTAGTTAAAAATGTAATAGAGTACCTTTAGAAATAATGGTTCGTTGGTTAGCTTTTATATTAGAGTGGAAATGGGTATGAGTGTTATAATCGAAAGAGGCAACAGAGTGATGAGCGGCACTAACAAAACATCTTCTCAAGAATAAGTAGCATGTAGGATTATAATTTTTAATGTGCGAAATTGACGAATTCACCCCTATTTGTAGCGTTCAGTGACATCTCCCCTTCCCAATTCTACTTGCAGCTTATCCAAAGGCCATTCCAAGCAGCAGCTTCTGCAGTAGCAGGTTATGGTGATCATAGAAACAGCTTAGTCATGTGAGCAACGAAAATGATGGACCTGGGTTTGTGTTTTTCAACTTTCGCAAATTTATATTTTCCTGGAAAACGTCTGGAGTACGAAGAAATCTTTAAAGGACAATATTGTAAGAAACAGTTTAACAGATAAAATGTTACGAGGACAGAAAATGTTTGTCTCGTATAAGCTAACGTTTTACTTCACGACCCAAAATTCAAACCATCAGACTCTGCTTTTTTTTTTTTTTTCTAACCGTAATGGCGAGTAGAAGATACTTCTAGACGACTACATTTGACCGCTGCGTGCTTTTCTTGCCCGCTGGGCCTCGACCACAGTGCGTGGAGATAAATGTCTCTCGGGATCGAACTGCATTCAACAGCCTCTTAAGAGCGTCTCTGACCTCCCCTCCCCCCCCCCCCCTCCCCAACTTTCTGCGACTCCACATGCGGCTTTAGAGGGAGTGTAGCTGTCAGCAGCAAATGTCGTCAGTCAACTGCCGTTCAGGCACGGGGGAATTCGTTATTGAGGAGGTGGTATCCTCTACCATCTTATGTTTATTTATACCTCTTCACACCTAACGTAGTCTTAGGACTCAGTACATTACAATTCAAGCATTATTACATGCCGAAATACTTTACAGAATTCCTAAAAACAAAAATGTACAGATCATAGCATTAAAAATATCTGTCAAGGTATGCCCTATGCTCTGACAACCATCGTTTTCAAATATTTGACCCCTTAAGCGTCAAAATTACCCACAGACGGGGCCAGAAAGTAGATTCACATGGCGTTTCGTGATATTCAAAATTTTTGTTTTGATGGTTGTATCTCAAATACACTATAATATCTCTTATGTTTACAAATAAAAAAAAATTTCGAAGGCTGATGTATTATTTACTATCATCAGCCAGTTTTCTCTGCCCTTGTCTTAATATTCGGGGCCTCTGAGATTCAGCCACATCACTATGGGATTATCCTCTACTTATAAGAGCATCAATTTAATATCTGATGTTTACTATGATGTTATGAAAATATGCTTTATCCCTGGATACTAACAATGATATAAAATTAAAATGTTGATACGCAATTGATTATCTACGACTCTACGTCACCACGTGTTGACATGTACAAAGCAAAAGAATTTTGTAAAACCCGAGTTTCAAAGAAATGTCATAGTGCATTATTCACTCGAATGCATTCGTAAAATTTCGAGTTAATTTCCGAAGGTAAACACGAGAAATGTATGTTACGTATTTTTAAGAGATTTTACTAAAGTATTTATCAGCCACCATAATATTTCAGCCCTCTGCTACGACGTGCTCTTTGTTTCAAAATATAATAAATGAACGATCCCCTTAATGAATCCCTCAATTCATTGTCAGTTGTATTCAAGTGAAGTTCTAACACACATACAGATGAATTTTAAAGCCGTAAACTTACATTATAATAACTTCTAAGTAACCTATGTCACCAAATAGTCCGTATGTAATATTATTTCACTGATTATAATACTAGATATGTTCAGCTGAGTAAAATGTAGTATTTTAAGATTTCTGTCATCTGTATTCTAGAAAGCCGAAGGGCGAGTTACTTGAGTGTTTTGTGCTGAACAGCTGTTGGTCGTACTGAAGTTCTAAGTTATGGCACCTGTCTCGCAACTGATTTGTTACATTGGCGCAGATCAGAGCGGGAAGCAGCGAGAAGTTCTGGAAACAGCGCCATGAACGAAGGCCGGCTGTGGCCTGGACCAGAATACCAGCAAGCAGGAATTCTAGAAATTCGTCAACGCCAACTGACAGGCAATTGGAATTGGAAGCACAAAATTATAGTCACTGCATAACCTTTATATCATTGTGTAGTAGCATTTTAATAAAATAATACTGCTAGCTGGGATAGTTTTGTTGTTTTCGATCACGGAAAACGATCTTAAATGGCGTGCTGAAGTCTAGTTACTGTAAAAACGGCTTTTATTAATCAGATAAAATATAAGAATGCAACAAAATCGATATTCCACAATTTAATCACTAAGGGGTTTTCATTACTATACATTTTTTAATGAAGTTTTGACTAATATTCAATAAAATTCTAAAGAACTTTTTACTACAGCTATAGCAAGTGTTTCGCCTGCCTACAAATATATTACGCGTTCTAGGCCTTTAAAGGCACAAGTTATAACGTCGACTCTTGCACACTCACTTCTCGTCTCATCGCCTCTACGAGCAAGACGCTCAACTGGCGTGCACTCTTTCCGTCGGCTACTCGCCACAACGTGATTTTAAGCAGTGGCCGTATAGTTTCATAACACGCAAATAAATACCAATGATGCTTGTATATAGACAACTGTGAAGATTATGAATAACAGATGTAGCTGCTACAACTGATTCTGGAAACACCGCTTAAGCAATTTTCGTGCTCACAAAAAATTACCCTTGAAGTAAAAATGAGAATTTAAAATTTTACTTTGGGCACGAAATGTTTCTCGAATACGTTTAGTGTTAAGATATCACTACAAAATACCCAACAGTTTCTGAATTACGAGTTATATATATAATATATATATATATATATATATATATATATATATATAAGACCTCTGCAATGCACTTCATGCTTCAACTAGGTGGAACTCTTAGTCTTCTTGAACGAAATTGATAGTACTGAAATGACAGAAAGGCGTGTGAATGGACTCCGTCGAAAATCAGCCTTTTATCCCAAGAACTAAGCTTGACAACGGCGCCACATTTTCTTACTTCGGCTTTAGGTAAGCCCACACAGCAACGCTTTTTTTTTTTCTGTGTACAATGACTTCACGTTTATCATGGAGATTAGATTACAGATTTCAGTAGCGGGGATACGAGCGCACAGCAATTTTACAGCAAGCACGCCACAATTTTTACTACTGTTCCTAATTACTGCATCTTCCTGAATCGTACACTAATTTTAAAAAATGATTATCCTGAATGTGACAACGCAGATAAATGTAAGGGGCTGCAAGCACAGGAAGAGGTAGTATGTATAAAGGAAAATAATCAAAATATTGCACCACGCCAGGAATGAATTCCAGTTGACCAACACTTACAGGATGCACTTAGTATGGTTTTGGACCAAAGATAGCACGAAGACAGGCTACTATACGGTCTGACGTAGGGGCAGACAGACGTTGGATATTCTCCTGACGAGGATTATGCCACACCTGGTGGAACTGGCCCTTCAAACCACCCTAGTTGCTACCGGCCGAAATTTATGTTTGATCAGGTCCCAAACGTTCTCGATGGACAAGAGGTCCGGGGACCTTACTGGCCTATGAAGCATGTTGACATAAAGAAGGCAGGCCAGAGATGCTGTGCTATGTGAACCCGAGTATTATTCAGCTGGAAAATGAGGTTGTCAAGCTGCATCAGGAATGGGGATGAACACTGTAGTAGTATTTCCTGTACGTATAGATGTCACTGTCAGCGTTCTTTAAATCACCAGTAGTGGGGTGTGGGAACCGTGGAAAATGACACCCCACACCATGGCACCTGTCATTGAGGAGGTGTGCAACTCTAAAATGAACCATGGTTCACGGTTCTAGTATAACGTTTCCAGACTCGAATTCGGCGATCGTCCGTATCCAGGTAGAATCGTGACTCGTCGCTGAACATCACTCGTCGCCAATCCGCAAGCTGTCATGTTGCCCGTTTACAGCTGAAGTTGACACGTGCTCGGCGATACTCAGGTCGAAATGGTAGACGTCGTAAGGGATGCCGGGACGACAGATCCTGCTCTGCAAGCCGCATGATTATGGTACTAGCGGACACTGACGTATCGGAGCTGCCGTGATATGTCTCTGGATGGCGAGCAATGACGCCCTTGAAGTGCTTACAGCCGGTCCCATGATGAACCGATCCCACCTGCTGATTTCCCACGGGGTAGACCCGAGCCTTCTCGACGGGTGTGACGGCGTCCAACATCGATTCACAGTGTAAGCAGAACGGTTCAAGTGGCGTGTAATGCGCCGAAGCGTCCAGTCTGCCTCTCGGAAGCCGACTCATCCATCTGGGCAGAGGCTTGTCGAATTCGTGGTCGTAGCATGCTGTGTAAAAACTGAACTTGGCTCTGTGGCTCACACTGCTACTAAAGCCTTATTCGTTGTCATGCAACTACGAATGATAGAGGGGCGTAATATGCCTCCTAGCGGCACCGAGCAATATGGCACAGTGGCAACTCACTGGACTCGTATTCGGGAGAACCCGGGTTTGATTCCCGGTCCGGCCATCCTGATTTCGGTTTTCCATGGTTTTCCAAAATCACTTCAGGCGAATGCTGGAATAGGTCCCTAACAAAGACCATGGACGATTCTTTTCCATTCCTTCCTCAAATCCTCTTCCTTGTGAAACATGCACCATCTCTAATCACCTTGTCGTTGACGAGACGTTAATTTTCGAAACCCGTTGTATTTGAATAAAATTTTTTGTGTAACTTGTCTGCTTTGGTTTGACCCAAATACACCCACCGCTCCAACCATTCAGCACAAGGAACTCTTTAAATATATATTAGGTCATAAACGTTCTTAAATATTGTTACACGATGCCAGTGGGGTAAATAAAATAAGTATATATGATATTTTAAAATTTATCCGTAATATTGCTATAAATATTCACACAGCGATTTATTAAGACAGCATTAAACTATCTATCTCCAATCTTACTCTTGTTATTGTTAATGAGCGCCATAGTTATTTTATATCTCAATTGTCATTTAATGTAGTTACCAATGCCTCTGGACTGATTACTGTCAATTCACACTTGTTATTTACTCATATTCAGTATGTCTATTGCCGTAATTCCGTATGTCTTTCACACATCGAGTTCAGTAGTCCCGCCCGTCAGTCTCTCTCTCCACTGTAGCGATGCTCGCAGTCCACAGTCTTTACTCTCGCCGCCAATCGTCGCTTTGCTGGTTCGTAGCTTCGCTATATTCCCACACCTGGCGCATAAGTTCGTACAACACTCCAAAATCTAGACTGTCAGCTTGGAGGTCCGTCGCGGTTTTTGTAGTCTTTCTGAGCGAAGCTAAGGCGATGATAACATATGATATCGGTTGCCCCTCCCATTACTTTGATACGTGCACACTTAAATAAACTGAACCTAACATTATGACTTCATAATTCTTGATGTTCCATATGATACGCAATATTGTTGGTATTGCGCTTTTAAAAATCGAAACGATTACGTTAGGTCAATAAAATACAGGATGAGTACGAAATAATACCCCATATTTGAAGGTGTATAATATCAAAACCAAATAACCTACAACCTACGCTGACCAATCAAATTAACTGTGGAACCGTGAAGTTTATTTACCATATCTTCATATATATTCAATGCGACAACAAAGAGCGGCTGGAAAATGAAGTCCCCGCCGCCTCTTCTATTTGAGGTACCACCACTCTGTAAGCATGTCCAAATAAGGGAGTCCAATAACAGTGGGCTCGTGAAAAACGAAAGGGCCGAAAACCGTGTCTTTAGGTACAGCACATAACACATTCACTTTGGTGGAAGCGCGCTCGTATTCAGTGGTTTCATGTGGATGTTCCTGGCCCCATATCCGCACGTTGTGCCGGTTCACCTTACCATTTGTAGGAATGTCGCGGATACCTGGACGAGATGTTGCCGCAACACTGGATTGGTCGTGGAGCAGCTGGTGACCAGGCTCTTCATCACTGGCCCCCAAGAACCCCGGATCTTACCTCGTGCGTCCTTTTTTCTATGAGGGTACATAAAGGATCAAGCGTTTCGACCATCATTGCCGGCTAACATTGACGATCTCTAAACGAGAATTACGGACGCCATCCAAACCGTAACACCGGACATGCTGACAAGAGTGTGGAACGAGTTTGAGTATTGCGTAGATGTTCGGGCCGCTCGTGGTGGTCATATTGAACATTTATGAAGACATGGTAAACAAACTTCACGCTTCCACAGTTCATTTGATTGATTAACCAAGGTTGTAGGTGGTTTGGCTTCGATATTATAGACCTTCAAAGTTGGGGTATTCTTTTATACTCATCCTGTATTTATAACACGAATGCGTACACGAAAATATACGTCTGAAAGTTCGAAGTTAAGCTTTAAAACATCATGGCTGCCACAAAGGGCGCGAGAGCGAGCAGCGAGTGTAAATCGTCGATCACTTTCCTTCTCGAGCTCTCTTCTTCGAGTTGATACGCAGAGAGGTACCTGTGTGTCACGTCAAGAGTGGGCGAGAGAGTACTCTCCCAGGGAATCGGGACATGGTATTGGCTGGGAAACATCACGTCAGCGCACTCTTGCGCTCAGCGTTGTAAATAAGCGATATAACCGCACTCTAGCGGCCAGTGTCTGAAACAAAGGTAGGAAGTGAGCACTTCGGTAATGGGTATAGAGAGTGGGATGATCAACAGCTAACCTTTGGTCAATCACGTATCAGATTCTTGTCAGACGTGGTACTATCAGCAAAAGGAATCTTTGTTGGGAGGTGTGTTCACACATTGCGAGTCGATACCAGGACTTCGTTGAAAGATGCCATTTTTGTTAGATCAGAAATATTTTGTAATTCAATTATATTTTTTTATTTAAATTTTAAAGCCATTGTCAGCTAATGTTACGGTCATAGTTAGAGAAACAGTTTTGCTGGCGTCTAAGTCATTGATCTGATCCTCTTTCCTGAGATTCAACCCTGTACTCGATAATGTAAGGAGCTTTTAAAAATACATCGTTTTGTGAGTTAGGTGCAAGTTTCCATTCTTTCTCCTTTTATACTTCTTTCAAGCAAGCAGGTGACACGCTATTCAGACAGTGCGACATTAACAAAAGTGACGATATTTTGAAATAAAACCATTCAAATGAGTCTGATTTATTTTTTTTCATTTATATATTATGTGAAATTTAAAACTACGGAACGTCATGATCAGCATTAATATAATAACGTAATTAACAGCAGACACTCTTTCTTACTTTGCGTGTCACGAATTAGCAACGATAATGTCCTTCATATAAAATGCATTTATGGAAATATTTCACACTTTATCCACCGCAATACCTACGAGTTTGGCCAGTGCTGGCTAAATTTATAAGAAGTATTTATTTTTGTTTTACGCACTCAGTATGTTTTACGTAAAATCTAAACGGAAATGAACTCTGAAATCCCATAACAAGGACTACAGAAGCGCTGGCAGGAATGCAATGAAAGGTAATTTGAAATAGACATTTACATTTTAGCAGAACGGGATGTAAACCAATACTTTTCCAATGAGAATCAGACACGCTCATTAAAAACAAATATACAGTTCTGTTGACACAGAATATCAGTTGTAATGATCCCAGTTGTGAAATACAGCAGACGTAATATGTTTTTGGTATTGATTTTTTCTTCCGAAAGATCTTCGTGTGTCAATTCTAAATACGTAAAATTTAATAAATTTTGTGCTATTCAGTTTATTTTCAATTGAAATTTCCTGATGGATTAGTTTTATCACTTTATAATTTGCACTACCAGCGCAAAAATTGGTCTAATTGCAGTGAGCTGAATTTTAACATTTAGGCATGAGCTCGTTTTTGGTCTGAAATAGTCTGCCCAGAAATTGTTTGTTCAGCGTATTTTGCTGTAGTTATAGAAACTCTAAATGATGATTTGCAAAACCGTGTTAAGAGAATAACATCCTGTATCCGAAAATGTACTACCATATTGAAGGATCGTAAACTGAACACAGAAGATAGAATGAAATATCAATAAAATTAATGCGTAGATATTTTCAGCCTATATTAGCCACGTTGGCAAAATATAATTAGCACTAGGCCTGCTCAGACAAATCACAAACAAATAACTTCCAGATGGACTATAATTCAAAGACGGCTGCTAGAAGTTTGTTTTACTCCATTTCTTTGCGTGAAGTATCAAGTGAAAATATTTTCGTTATTTCCATAATGGCGATAAAACCGCAATTAAAATATTAAGTTACTTAAAATTGGCATATTTTCTCCGTCATGAAAAGTCTCACTGACAGCGATGTAGCTGGCAAAATATTTACGTTTTGGAATATATATATATATATATATATATATATATATATATATATATATATATATATATATATATATATATATATATAGTTACAATTATATAGGGTTATTTCAAAGTTCACTCTGTGTAATATGCAAGCAGAAGTCATAAAACCGGTTCTTTATATGTCTACTCACAACGAGAATTAATCAGGAAAGCTATTAATTTACGTAAGAGAAATAAATCTTTTCACCATAGTTGTTACGTGTGTAATTTTTTATTTGTTAATAAGGCTCCCTCGTCAGTAAAAACAATAGTTTTTGCCGAGTGGTACGAAACCCATTTTCGAAACGCCTACGCAAATTAGATCTGTCGATATTCAACTAAGTAACTAATCTTCCTTGGGTAATATCCAGTTACCGTGTGCTTCACTGCTACTTTTTTCCGGGTGGGCACTACAGAACTTGACGAAATTTATGAAGCTGAGACCCGGAGTGGGAAGGAAGGTCTGTGCCGAATGCTGGCCGCCACTATAACCTAAAATGGGCATAGAGTAATCTAGAGCCAGCCTCATTCGTCGCGTAGGTTTACAACCAAGGCTGCAGTAATTTACTTGGCTTTTATACATTTAAATCCAGGTTGATATTTTTTATTTTTTTTACTGTTCCGCCTTGCGTGTGACATTAGTCAGACTATGTACTGAACACGATAACCTTACTCTCTCCTGACAATTTCATTTAAATATCTTCAAGGATTTTATAGTTACACTAGGATGTCTGAACCGTAGGTATGATTTTTCTCATGTAAATGAACTTTTGTAAACACGTGGTTTATCCGAAAGATCATAATTTCGTCGGAATTTTACCAACGAATCGAAACTTTTTTTCGGTTGAATTCATTATTTAGTATCGTTTACTTTGCTGGCGCATACATCAAATGTCTTCCAGTTTTGCTTCGTTTAAAACTTGTTGTTTGTATCTTAGCAAGGGCCTTAACCTTATAGTATAATCCTTCTTACTTTTGATAATCGTGCAACAACGGCGTCCGTGCTTAGTTCATTTTGTGAAGGTTATCTGAGTTATGTTTGCTCCTTTCTAAATTTCATATCACCTTGGCACATCCTTAGGGTTTATTGAATACCACAGATAGTGTGTTTTTTTTTTTTTTTTTTTTTTTTTTGATGACTGTCGGTTTTGTCGCTCACGTTGTTCTAAAATTGTACATGTATTATTTTCTTCTGTGTCAATGACCTTTTATGATGAATACCCTAATTTCGAATTGAAATGCACCTTTTTACACGCCTGGCTGGGGCGAATGGCACCCGATATCACACGAAGAGAAGGCACTGCTGGAAAAATAATGCGGACATTTATTGTAATATAAGCTCATCTTACAAAAACTTAAGACAATGTTTGTATTATTGAGATTTATTTAAAGTTACGTCAGATGAAATCTTTACTTGGTACACGAAATACATGAAACCACTTTTGTGATGCACTGTGGAAATTAAGGCATCAGTTTTACATTTTTAGATAAGTTTAAGATGATTAAAACTCACTTTTGATGGAAACAGATATCGTAAAAATGTTATTAGAGAAGAAAAAAACATAATCGTATTTTAAAAATATATTTATTTATGACATTTTTGCAAAAAGTAACTACGCTTACGTTGTACGTTAAACTTGGTACGCTGTCAGTCAACTGCTCTGATTGTGTAATATTTCTTCATGGAGTCTATATTCGATTGTGTGATTCTGAGTCATAGTTGACTGGAATGAACACTCTTAATTAAGGTTCGTTTAAGAAAAGGAGCATGTTGTCTTATTAAACTAGCTGCGGCAATTTATTCTAAGGCTACTCCTTCTACAACAAACTATTTTAATAGCTGGCAAAAACACCCCAAACGTGTCCATTTTTCAAACATTTATAAACTAGAACGGGGAAAGTTCCACCAGAGGAATGTCATTCACTCAAAGTTAATATGATGCTACAGACAGGTGAATAAGTGGATTGAAAGAAGAACCTTGCCATCATTGGAGTGAAATTCGCTGTAGGTTAGTAGTAATAACCGCCAAATTAGCAGTCTATTCACAAAAATAAGGAGCTGACATGGGAACAGTTCACACCAGCTAGGGGAAAAAATTAGGGGAATTCGAAGTAATTTTCACGTTTTAACTATAGACATCGAGGCATAAAAAAATACTGCCCGGTCCCAATTTAATAATAAGTTACAATCTTCTCGTGTCTAAATTACCATTTAAAAAAAAAAAATTTATTCTTGGCCGTTAACACAAGGTCTAAATTTGGTGTCGGCGATTGTTTCTAATTTCAGCACTGATATTACGCTGCCGTGTTTTCAATCTCTGACAGACGGGCAATCTAGCAGGCTTCTAATTCTGGACATGTGCCTGGGGCGGTGTGCTTTTATTAGGTATGGAGATCAAGGACAGCTTTCTCGAGTACATTGTCTCCTGAGGCGATAGCAAACTTGAACACTTCTTAACTTGCCTCGTGAAAACAGAGTTAAACGTTAACATATTTTTTTCCTACACATTTATCACTCTCGCGTAATTTTCAACGTTATTCTGGAATTAATTAAGTTATATAAAATTATAGTACCATCTTCCAAAATTATCGCTTTAGTGTAGTGCAGACGGGACTATTTCGTCCTGGCTTTAAATAATGCTCCTAAATGCAAACATAAAGTATAAAAAAGTACCTATACTAAGAAGGAAAACCGTTTTTGACTGGCAAAGAATGTAACTTTGTAATTCCCATTGCCTAATCACTTGGTCATGAACAATCCATACGTGTTTCATGTACGACGGCTGAAGAGAAGATCTTGGAATGTATAATTACAGTGCTGCGGACATTTCCTGCGAGGTAAATGTAATGAGAAAAGTGAAAATGGATCATGTAACCCCGCATACGCACGGGGTTTACATTGCGCTTACGTCAGTCGAGGGGTATATTACATTCTTGTGTGAATGTGGCGGACTGACTGTGTATTTTTTTTTTTATTTCTAAACATGGCAGCGGTACTTTGTCTCATCGTAGGTACAGTTCATTATGTCAGGTCTTGATGGTCGTCACTGTGTTAACCATCGTATTATTTCCCTCAAGTAATATATCCTATCTCTATCTTGTATGAAATGTACGATTATTTGACAATATTTTCTCGACACCACAACGTGGAAATATTCATTAGACGAGGAACAAGGGCATATATGTTTCCTGATCGAAAGTATTAATTTCACTGTAGCGAGCCGATGCTCGCTACATAATATATTGTCTACGGGTATCTGAACTGAAATCATGGATCTCTTCTACGTCCTCAATTACACAAACGTCACTCATTTGAACTTCGTCAAGCATGAGGAGACAGCTGAAATACGTGCATTATAATTTATCTTCCAATTAGAGATTAGAAGGGCAGATAAACAATAGTGTTGAAAAAAAAACCGGCTGTAAAATCAGTTGTATTGCAGAGGAAAATAACTATTTTAATAATTTTAGAATTTTATGTCGAAGAATATTTCATGAATATTTGTATACTTTTCGGCGAGCTTGTAATTTCCTGCCCCCGTTCTAAAAATTATACCTGAAATATTTATTTCTTGTTTCATACGATGCCGTTATTGCAGTGTAAAATAGACTTCATAAGACTTCAAAATACTTGAAATACGTTAACAGGAAGACTTCCTGTGTTCAGTATTATATTTTCCTTTCTTGGAGGAAAATATCATTTTTTCCGCAAAAAAAATATATTAACAAAGTGTGAAACTAAACATTTATTTTAATTCTTTTTGTAAAAAAGTAGAAAAAAAAATGCTACTTTTATCGTTTGTATTCTTAACACGTAAACTATTTGTTATAAAAATTCAGGTGAAATAATATAGATTTTTGAAATTGTTGATATTGCACATCAATTAAAATATTTTGCGTTCAAAGTAAGCATTGTGAATAATACTTTAAGGGAATAAACATACCCATCTTCTCTACCGCTGGTGGGCTGAACAAACATGAAGTAATAATACTGTGGTAATGAAATGTTCTTCTTTTGTGTGTCTTGTCACGCCAGCGAAATCGTTAATGTCTATAAAAGTATTTAAAAGAACAACGTTCTAAATTATCTTGTTCGTTTTCTATTAATTGATCGCATCCTTTAAGCTGCAACAGTGCTCAGGGAAAGAAAGTATTAAGAACGAAAGAAACATTTTGGTGGATCGTCACATATTATTATATGCTATTCGATGTAAAATGAGCACTTTTAACAGCACTGCTTAAGATCTACTTGTATGCACGGCGTGTATTATTCCGCCTTGTGTAAAATTAACATTGTCGTGGGCCTCATCGCTTCATTCATGCGTCGGTAAAGTGAAACAGTGAAATTATTAGGAAAGTAAATATTTAACAAATTTGCTTATTTTCACACTTCAATGTAAAAAAAAAACACAGAAAGCGAAAGAAATAATTTAAGTTAGCAGAAATGGTTGCATAGCACTTTCTATTTGACGTTAAGATGCAGAACTACTTCCCACTCATTGTTACTAACTTTACTAGGCACATGTCACTTAGTGCGCCCGTTAAATCATATGCAGGCAGGGGCGGTGATTTTTTTTTTGTTGATTTCAAAGGTGCTCGCTTTTTCGTGAACAGAATTTAACAAGTACATCTCTCTTAAAGCAGTGCCAAAAATAAATACGCTATATGCGGGTGATCACTCCATTGCAAGGTACTGGCGGGGATAATAATACTAAGTGGCCTTGGATGGCGAACTGGGAGAGTAGGTGACTTAGGGTGCAGAACTAACACCGCCTGGATTCGTGGGAACACCGCCAGAGCCGCGCGCGCGATGTACAGGAAGCCGCCATTGAGGTCAGGCGGCACGATTGTTTGCTCCAGACAGGGATCAGGCTGGTAGCTATGCACCTAGCTATACAGCCACACTCCCTATTGCGTAACAAATATGGGAAATAAGCTAAATTAGTTTTAAAAAGTCAATATTACGAAAGTTTACAGCACTGGAACGGAACACATGCAGAATTTCCAAACAAAATCTATATACATACTGTAAAAAAAAATTATGATCAATACTATCCGTACAAAATGTCTGACGGATATTTCAAGTTATATGACAGGTTTGCAGTAACTCCGTAAGAATTGCGCGCTGCTTGTCATTAATTAGTTTTGTAGATCTTTAAGCAGATCGTGTTATATATGAAAGCGAATTTTATGGAGAAAATATTTTATCAAAGAGATATTCTCGTAAGGTAACAAAACATATTTTTTTTTCGTTTCTTTGGTCTTTAAATGTACATTTGCGTGTAGGTTCGGATTAACAACGTGCGCAGAGCAAAATTTAATATCTTTATTATTACTAGGTGTAATATTTAAAAGTGCATGTCAACGAAAATAAAAAATATTTTTTATTATAAATTAAAGTATTACAACAATTTATACATGTAAATATTTCGTTCATTATATTTATAGACTATAATATAAAAATGTATAATTAAATGTAATGTTAATACTGTACTTAAAGATATATACAGTAGGATATCGTGTCTTAAGACAGGGGATCAATTCATTATTGTCTTTTTTTTCGAACCTTTGTTACCAGACCGTACATTAAACATCAAAGTTTTACACGCCATAGAGGACTACTTAACATGATTTTTGAAGTCTGTGCGGTTTAAATTTCATCTGTATTTTACCATGGGGGAGAAAAATATAAAATAATCACTTAACTTTAGATTATGGTTATAGATGTGAAACTTGTAACGGGAGAATAATAAGTAGGATAGCTAAATACACCTAACTGTTAAAATGATGCATGTCCCTTCAAAAAGTTTGGTTATGCCTAAATCCAATATGGCGGGGATCTCTCCGCCTTAAAGGGGCCGCGGTGGCTTACAGGTTAGCCTGCTCACCTTCCACCAATGCAAACCGGATTCAATCCTCGGCCGGGTCACTCCCGTATTTTGGCATGTGGGACTCGTACCAGACGATGCCGCTGGTCGGCGGGTTTTCTCGGGGATCTCCGGTTTCTGCCGCCCTTTCATTCCGGCGCTGCTCCAACTCACCTGTCGCCCTCGTCGGTTCTCAAGACCTCGCTGTTAAGAGACTCCCAAATCTCTTCACTCACTCACTCTCCGCCATGATTACATGATATTCACGGTAAAATCAGCACGTTTGAAAGCCCTGCTTAAGATCTACTTGTATGCACGTTGTGCATTCTTCCGCTTTATGTAAGATTAAAATTTTCGTAGGCCTCATCACTGCATTCATGCGTCGGTCAAGTGGAACTGTGAAATTTTTAGGAAAGTAAATATTTAACAAATGTACATATTTTTACACTTCAATGCACAAAAAAACACAGAATGCGAAAGAAATAATTTAAGTTATCAGAAATGGTTGCCTAGCACTTTATAACTGACGTTAAGATACAAAACTACTTCCTATCCATTGTTACTAACTTTACTAGGCGAATGTCCCTCAGTGCGCCCGTTAAATCATATGCTGGTAGGGACAGTGATTTTATTCTAAGGTTGATTTAAAAGGTGCTCACATTATCGTGAACAGCCTTCACGTAGAAAGAACTTACCACAATATTCGATCGTAGTTGGAATTGCGTTTCTGAATTCGGTACCAAGCTTATTACCTTTTAACTGAAGAGATTTGGTTCAAATGTGATCAATGGTACTTGAAGCATGAAAGAGCACCAACAATTTAAAATTGTTGTAGGAATTTCATTATAATCGTTTAGCAAAGTCGGATATAAAAGTCGGGTGTCGTTACTAAGTACTTTAAGGGATCGAATTTTGCAAAAACCGATAAATGTGTTTAAGCTCGTAACTAGGAAGGACACGCATAAACACAGAACGGAAATTGATCTTTAAAGACCATAATTTCTTCGGAAGGTAGGCTACAAATGCATTTCTAACGAATACGAAGTCCATTTAACACCCAGACTGGAGTAAAATGTTACTAGTTTTACGAGTAAAATTATCATATAATATTACAGTCAGTTATATTACATACTTCTAAATTAACCAAACAGCAGTGCACTACGAAATACACCTCTTAATTTTTTCCACGTTTCAATGTCAAAAAAACAGAAGTTATTTCCTTAGGGTAAATTTAAATTACACGCCCATGCAAACTTTTTTAAATTTATATTTTCATTTAAAAACATTCCAATGTGTAAAAATATATATTTTTCGAACGTGCTAATTCCGAATTGTAAGTGGATTTAGAGTTTTAATTGGCGAGATCCGGAAAGAGTGATACTCAAATCTTATAGGTAATCAAGCAAAAATTACGTAAAATAATAATAAAAAAACTTAGTTTAGAGTCTAAAAGTGGGATATCGTATGAGAAATGTAGGAAATATGTGGTAAAACCAATCATTCCGGTTAAATGCATGAAGGTATTTTCAAAATTGAGACGCCGAATAAGTCCAGGGTTGCGTTAAGGTTTTGTTTAGAATATTGTCCAATGAGGTGAAGTGAGGAGATGTAGCGATAAGACTGAAGACGAGGTAGATCGATTCTGAGTTCTGGCATGTACCGAACGTTGGCTAAAATATATCACAATAATTGTTTAAATTCCCGTGTTTCAATTGCATCATGTCGTTTGTTTATACTAAGTTTTACAGCTAGCCGAGCTTTTACAAAAATTAATAATTTTTGAGTAAATTGATTATATCGTTTTTTTTCCCTTAGAACATGGGCCAATGTAGTGTGTTAGCATGGACGGATCAACAAGGGCTATATCTCCCCTTTCCACCAAAAAGCTCAGCCCGGACGCAAAAAACATATTTTACCGTATTATAAAATGTTCCAGTGTAAAGATGCCGAGGAGAACTTGGATAAAAAAACATTTTAAGTATAAGGAACTCTAGGCTTGCTTTGTACAAGCACTTTTGATGCTTTATAGCACACTTACAAATATTAATTCTCTGCATTGGTGGGTTTAGTAAATCGGATGTCACAAACACACACAATCCCTCACATCATGTAGATATACGGCGTGTTTGTACAATAGACGAGTAAATAGAAAATTATTTTCACCCTCTTGAAGGTATTCCTACTTTTATATAAGTTTCTTTTCCAAATATTAATATAAAATTATTTTTGTGAATAATTGTTACAATTGACAAAAAAGCAAAATCTGGACCAGTTTTTTAAGACGAATTTCTCTGGAACGTAGAACATTTTTTTTGGTCTACAGCGCCAAACATGAATTTTTATAGTAACAGTAAACAAACAACGCAAATAATTCTCAAGACATTAAAACGTTTTAAATTGGATTGAGCTGTGATGTAGGTATGTACACGGTAGGGAACTTCTGCCCGTTTCCTCGTAGGTTTTGAGAAAAGAGCTATTCCCCACCTCGCCTCCACCCGAAATGCCGGGTTTGGATGTCGCCCATGTGTACTGCTGTGTCAGAGCACTTGTTCTAGGAAACACTATTATATCCAAGGTAGTTTCGACTGCTCTATTGGAAGAAGGAAGTCGACCATTTCACATAGAGGTTCTTACAGAGCAGCAGCCAAGCGTACTGCATCCAATATTTACTTCACGCGTGGACGTGCCACATAGTGCTATTTTAAAGGGGGCAATTGTAGTTCCAAGAGAAAACCGGGTGGCCTACGGCAACGTCCGCTGAGTTATACACAAACGAAAAATTTTCGGAGTGTGGCTGTACTAAGGGACACGGTTGTAGGTTCTACGTGAATACGCCTATAGTCTGGTCCCGTTAAAATGAGCACATTTGAAAGTCCTGCTTGAGATCAACTTGAATTTACATTTTCTCTTCTTCCGTCTTACGTAAAATTAACATTGCCGAGGGCCTGTTCACTTTATGCACGCGTCGATCGAGTGAAATTAATAGAAAAGTAAATATTTCACAAATCTGCTCAGTTTTACCCTTCGATGCATTAAAAAAAAGCCAGAAAGCGAAATAAATAATATTAGTTATCACCCGAATGGTTACCTAATAATTATTATTCGACGGTATGATATAGAACTACTTCCCATCCATCGTTACTAACTTTACTGGGCGCATGTCACTCAGTGTGCCCGTCAGAATATACGCAGGAAGTGGCAGTGACATTTTTTTTTTTTTAAGGTTTATTTCAAAAGTGCTCACTTTATCGCGAATACCCTTCACATCTGCTACGCTCGCTGTAATTGACTTTCCTGTGTTCCCTTATCGAATCTGTCTCACACATACAGACAGCAGTGGTCTACCTAACCCTTACTCATGAGTAGGGTTAGGAAACTTTCGCGAGTTCAATGACCTGTAGGCTAGACTCCATAGTCCTGTATACAGTCGAGCCTCAGATCTTTGTTCATTGGCTGCTGCTCCAGAGAGTAGACAATGTCACTCCGCACCCGACAGTATGGCACTCGCTACTTGTTTCCTTGCTAGTCTGCTATTGGATCAGAGTCGTCCAGGGCGTGTCTAATAAACTGTGATCCAATTGCAAAGGTGACTTCAGAGTACACGTGTTGGACATCTATCATGTCCTTAAATTCGTATTTACCTAGGACTTTTGGGTGAGCATTGGCCGAAATCAGAAATCTTAAATTCACTTACTACCGATCTGTTATTATCATTTTGATTCGTCGCCAACCAAAATTTAACAAAGTTCAGCTTCTGCGGTTAAAATCGACGTGTGTGTGTGTGTGTATATATATATATATATATATATATATATATATATATATATATATACACACACACACGAGATATTCTGTTTGGCGCAAAAATTAGCGCGCTAGCACATCGGAGTCCCGAGGTATTCAGATCGGAAATTTTCGTCCGAACCTAAAATGATCGCCAGTCGCCGCCGGCCCCCCTCCCCCTTCCTTACCTGGCATGCCCGACGTCAACACAAAGGTTATGCTTGCATCGCAGTCGCGTACACCTGTAGAACGAGAACACCTTTATTTAAATCGCGTTGTTAGCCACGATGTTATAATGTCGGGATGGACCATCCTGCAAAAGTTACATCGCCATTTCCGTCCTGGCGTGGTCTATCCACTGTTTCTTCACTTTTTTAGAATCAAACTTTTGAAAAATTGCTCCACGTCTGACGTGTTTGGTTATTTCCTAAACATGTCATTTATCGCAAACGTTTCATAGCAGTATCTTAGTTTTCCATCGAAACTGTTATTGAACTTTACAATTTTTTACAATGTAAAATATTATTACATTAATAATCAATATAAAAAGTGAGAAATTCGTGTGTTGGTAGCACCAAGTATGAAATAGTTCTCATGCAAAATATTATTACAACTGAGTGCGCACGAATTCGTTGCGTTGTCCTTTTCGCGTAATTTTCTAGACATCGTTAAGCGTAATTTGCACGGGGCGGAGGAATATCCTGGAAGAATAACTTCAGCAGGCCTTCAGAAAAGTGTGGAGTAATCGTGAATGGATTATACCCCTTGTGTCAGGTTTGATTTGAAAAACGTGCACACGTCGAAACCCCCGGGTGGGAGAGGGACCCGCGTCATCATAGCGGCAGGCCGGTACACTAGCCACGACTTTTTTTTTTTTTTTTTTTCTTCTTTTCCAACCTACCGCAGAATTAGGAGGCGAGTCAGAGGTCCTAGGAAAGGATGAGACCTAACTTCGCCCCAGGGCTGAGACACACGCGCCTAGGCATGCAGGATAAGTTGTAGCTGCGAGGACACTCGTGTTCGCGGCTTCACGGAGATCGGGCAAACATGGACGCGTTTGGGGCCGTGGTTATCGCCCGTTCTAACTTAACCTGATCTATATGCTGTTCACAATAAAGTGAGCAATTTTGAAAGCCTTCTCATTTGGAATAATAGAGAATAAACACACATTATTTTTGCTTTCGACTTTAACTTCCGAGTGCGGTGGAATATACGCTCTGTGTTTAATACTTACATAGTAATATTCATTTAAAAATGTAGCTAAAAGATGAAAATATGGCTGAAAGAAAAGATGCAACTAGGGCTTCAAAATGCTCACTTTATCGTTAACAGCCTATAGAAAGAGGGTGGCGAGGGTGTTAGTATAGTCACCATAAAAACTCCTCCACAAAAAAAGAACTGCGAAATTGCATGCAATTCAATTAATAAAGTAGGCGAAGAGATCTGCTAGAACTAGGCTGGGAGAATATAATCTTTGTTGTAGGCTGTTCACGGTAAATTCAGCAGTTTTGAAATCAACCTTTGAAATATGTCGCTGCCCCTTCCTGCATACATGCATGCGCCCAGTAAAGCTGGTAACATCGAACTAAGTTTGTTAGGTAATAATTTGTGAATACTGGAATTATTATTTTTAGTTTTTATTTTATTTTAATGCAAACAGTGGCGTGTGGTGAACTGCTGCAGGGTACGCTGGCGTTAGCTGTGTGCTGTACCCTGTTGCCTGCTAGTTTACACTTCCACCACTGAAACGTAGCTCGGCCGGTGACGTCAGAGGACGCGTGTAATGGGTCACCTTGCTGCTCGCTTGTGAGTGGTCGGATTGTATTCAGTTTCTCCGGGCTGCACGGTGGTTACTGGCTCCTGTTTCGTGCACCGAGAATGTACAGAAGTGGACAATCACCAACTTAACTTGCAACACTTAATCGCACGCCACCGAATGCACACAATTGCATAAATAGGGAAATCTGTAAAATGTAAAGTTTTCTAGTTATTTCGGGTTTCACTTGACCGGCACGTGACCAAAGTGACAAAGCCCATGGCAATATTAATTTTTTACGGTTGGTGGAAGAATGCGCCATATGCATACAAGCTGATCTTAAGCAAAGCTTTCAAAAGTACTCAGTTTTCCATGAATAGACTATAAAGGACGATTGAAAGACTAGAAGAGAAAGACTGGAATTGGAGGTGCTTTCTTTTTCGTGGTAACGCTGGCTATATTTGCTTGTAAAGGCTTTTCACTGTAAAATTATCACTTTTGGAAGCCCTGCAGAAGATCTACTTGTGTACGCTTCTGCGTTATAGAAAATTAACATTGCCATGCGCCTCATCACTTTATTCATGCGTTGGTCAAGTTGAACTGTACAATTATTAGGAAAGTGAATATTTTACAAATATGCTAATATTTACACTTCGATGCATTAAAAATAACAGAAAGTGAAAGAAATAATTTAAGTTATCACAAATGATTTCCTACCACTTTTTATTCAACGTTAATATATGGAACTACTTTCCCTCCATCGTAACCAACTTTACCGGGCGCATGTCACCCAGTGCACCTGTTTAAATATATGCAGGTAGGAGCAGTGACATTTTTTCTAAGGTTGATTCCAAAAGTGCTCACTTCATCGTGAACAGACTTTAACCAGGGGTGCGGAAATCTTCACACTCCTGGTCAGAGGGGGTAAATGTGCAATTTGGGCATACCTCCTCCCATGTCGCCAGTATAGACCGATATCACTAGCTGCGGACAACCAATCTCCGTGACCCAACACTGAACTGATTTTCTGCCAATACGACTTTGCTAAAACACGGTGTGGATTGGATTTGAGGTTAGGACACCGTTTAGTAAACAAATGCTTTGAGATGTTTTAAAACTTCCTCAAACAAGTTTTTAATGCGGTCTGATGAAAGCAAAATTGGCGAAAGTGTTTTATTATTGCAATAAATTCAAAAATTAAGATATAAACAAACATGTTTATCATTGACCATGTGATTTTGACAGCTGTGTTCCTTTGGGATAGGTCAATGTTGGGTACATGCGCAGAAGACGAATAAACTGTGTACCTGATATTTATTCTATGGCATAGACTCGCGCGAGCCGTCGTGGCTTTGTATGGAAGGGAAGCACGCAGGGTCGCCACACGGATGGGCTGGAAAGTTGGCAGCCTGCCCCGCGCCAGATGCTGGCTTGATTCACTCGCCCGCCCG
Source organism: Dryococelus australis (assembly GCA_029891345.1). Classification (NCBI taxonomy): domain Eukaryota; kingdom Metazoa; phylum Arthropoda; class Insecta; order Phasmatodea; family Phasmatidae; genus Dryococelus; species Dryococelus australis. The sequence continues at coordinate 120,073,563 of CM057000.1, read as the reverse complement.
CGCAACCAACGCTGTTTCAACACCGGCCATAACGCACAGCCCGTCTTCCCGACCGGAACACACGCGCGTGCCCTGCTGGTTGTCTCTTCGCCATTATTTAAGCCAGCACTATACGATACCCAATTTCTGCTAGAGGGTGTTCACGATAAAAAGAGCATTTTAGAAATGAACCTTAGAAAACTGACACTGTCACTGCCACTGCATGCATATACCTATTTATGTAGGCGCACTGAGTGACATTCGCCCAGTAAAGTCGGTAACGATGGATGGAAAGTATTTCCATATCTTAACGACGAATAAAAATTGTTAGATAACCATTTGTGATGATTTAAAATTATTTCTTTCACTTTCTGCTTTTCTAATACATGGAAGTGCAAAAATGAGCAGATTTGTAAACAATTTATTTTATTTATAATTTCAGTTTCACTTGACCAACGCATGAATAAAGTGATGAGGCCGACGGCAATGTTAGTTTTTCATCAAGTGGAAGAATACACAAAGTGCATACAAGTAGATTGTTAACATGGCTTTCTAAAGTGCTAATTTTACCGTGAACAGCTGTTGGCTGCCGCGCATGTGTGTAGCGCGGGTGGGTCCCCACGGCGACTTGAGGAAATTTTGGGCGTGGGCGAAAATTTCCACGGTAGTACAGCCCTGACAAATTTAAGCCATAGAAGGCAGATATCCAATTCGCTACTTTCATTTCATTCCCGTATCCCAAATAAAATAACACTTACTAACGCACAGGTAAAACATGCGGGCGTGGCTCCTACACAGCAATGTCCTGATTTTTAAATGAAACCATTGAGTAATAACCGAATGTACACCGTAACTCGTATATCACTCCGTGGTTTCAGAATTTTTTTTATCAACGAAAAAAAAACTGTCTCACGTACAGCAAAAATATGCGTATCAGTATATTCACGATCTCCCCAATTGTTTTATGCACGGCGTATACGATGGCGTGAACAGGCCTTGGTTCGACGGCCCGCCTGAACACGCCATCGCACTTGTGCATGTTACCGCAATCGAAGTTCGCATTGCACAAACCCCGGTAAGCAGCAATCCCCTCTACCAGGACATGTTGCGTTATGCGACGGCGATACGAGGGCAATGCAGAGTGGCGGAAGGCGTCTTTCTCCATGTGATGCCGGCCGATTTAGATGACCCAAGAAGCCTGCTGTGCCAGCCACCATAGTCCGCCGTACTTAAATAGCCTCCAGGTACCAATGAAGGTGGGACCGACCCGGTACACTAAAGTGGCTCTAAATAAGGTAGTTAATTTTGTTACAATAACAATGCTCCCCCGTCCTTCCAGTATTTCATGTAATGTCAGGATGTTCAATTATATAATCAGATATTAACCTTAACTCTTTATATTCATTTATCCCATATTGCTCTGCCATCATGCGTTACCTTCTAAGTTATTAGCTTCAGATGAGTAGTCAGTATAATATTAAAATAGAACATTATTCAGCAACGCCCTTAAACACTTCCAGGTATCAAATGGCAACAATTGCAATTTCATAAACCTTACAGGGACTAGATACATGCATCACTAGTGACGCGGCAGACTTGAATCCTGTGATCAATTTGCTCCGGGTCTAATGACTTCGCTGTCTACGAGACATTAAGCCCTAATTCTCTACCTTTTTATTTGATGAATTTAGATGATTATATGATAACAAATTTAGAAGAAAAAAAACACCACTAATTTACATGTTTGGGGGATAACGAATAAATGTTTGTGACATGGGACTATGAAGGAAACAACCAAAGGTATTTTACACCGTGATACATAGGTTTCATAATTGTCTCCGGTGTTTCGTACTGTGTTTACATGGTTTTCCGAAACCACTCCAGGCGAATGCTGGGATGGTAACTTACTACAGGACATGGCCTATTCCTTCCCCGTTTTGTAAACCACGGAAACCCGAAATCAGGACGACGGACAGGCAGTTGAACGCGGGACCTCCCGAACTCGAGGCCAGTAGTTCGTCACTGCACCACCTCGCTCGTTAAATGTAGATAAAATATGTTTGTTCGTGACAGCTGGAAAAAATAGCCCTTAAGAAAACAATAAATACATTGATTTGCGTAATGTTACCTGTAAAGAAAACCTTTATCACTGATATATTTACGTTTTCAGGTAGCACTGTCCGAAATGCATTTCGTTGTTGCATATTGATAATATTTGTCTTTTAACTATACGCCCAGCCGTGACTACGGATAGTTCTAGAGCCTTATAACCTCTGAGTGACGTCACTGGTGATAGGAAATACAATCGTTACGTGACACTATTTTGGAATATAGTATGCCAATACGCTAAAATAAAATGGCCAGTAGGCCTACTGAAAAATACATTTTCACTGCTTTCAATCTGTTGCCTTTAGTAAACAAGTTGAGAACGATGTGCAGAAATGATACATTCTCTAAATATGTATACACTAGCTGTAGGCCATTTCTTAATATTTGTTGTATTTACTCTGTTGCTGTTTGCAAGAGAGGAAAAAACTATATTCAGCTAGATGAGCTAATGTTACATTCACTGAATGTATAAAATAATAAGTCATATCATAATTTTTTTATTGTTCAGCAATGATGTTATGTAATAATGTTTAACCAACGAGGATGTTATTATACAATAACCACTTTGGTGTGAATATCGCTGTGTATTACATTTCTTTAAAAACTATGATATTTGAAATAATTTGCAGAAACCAACTAATGAGGAAGCTCAAACGTTTCCAATAAATCTGTTTAATATCACTGGAATCGGTTATGTACACAAAGTACTGCAAAACTCGCCATTGTGGGGAGTGTATGAGACAGTAAACTTCTTTATATTCCAAAGAAGCTATATTTTGCTATTGCTCATGCTAGACAGTCAAAAACGCAAAGAAATAATGATAGTGTTATTAGAATGTTCCTTTTTTTTTACTGAAAGTCTAAAAAGTTGATATACAAACAAACGTATACTTACCCGTAAAAACTTTTCAGGGCACGAGATAATTTTGCGAAATAGCTTTAACCTGGGCATTTTCTCTTTCATAACTGTTAGGAAACGCAATGATGTGCACTTGTTATGCAATGAGGGTAATTTCCAAGACACCGAGAAACACACAAGCTAAACACCTTGCTGTGTTGTTATACAGATGCCACAGTTCTCGTTAAAACGTGTCTCGCAACGTATCTACAACTGGACAAGCGACCAGCCATGCTGGCCACTATGTTCGCCCTTCAGTCGTGGCGTCGTTGGTTGTGCTGGGAGAGGTCGTAAGGCCTTCAAGTCTAGGTGCTCGCGGTCCAGCGCACAGGTACGATGCGTTGCTCTCTTATTATTGTTTTCTACTACTCATTCACGCATTGATTGCATGCGGTGGAAGGGTGCGAGACGAGCAGCGCGAAAGTAGAACTAAAGCAAGATTTCAGCAAATTTAAAGTATAGTCGAATCGGGGTTACACCCCAACTTTTCAGAAGCCCTGACAAAGTTCTACCTACTTTCAGGATATTCCCCCGCCTCGTGGAAACAAAGCTTAATTAACTCTAGAAAATTTCACTAAATGGACAACGCACCGTTATTGTACGAACTCAGTTCAATAATATCTTGCATAAAAACCAGTTATTATTTGCCATTACCCACACGCATATTTTCTCGCTTTTTTATTCATGTTAATTATAAGTTTATTATTGGTGTTGTTAAATAAAATATATGGAAGTGATCAATAGAAATAAAAATAAAATACGTTTGTATTAACAGAACTATAAAATGCTTGTGACACATAGCATATTTAGGAAACAACTAAACTCGTCATACATGGGGCATACATGAAGGGCGAACAATCAAAGGATAGACTATAAAGTTGTGAAGAATGTGAGAATAGATGATAACCAGGAAAATACTAAGCATTTTGCTCTCACGCTTTCGTCGTGCACAACACGCTGAAGTGGCGCCAAAGACGTCAACCGTCATCATGAATCGCGACAGCAGAGGCGCCGGAGCTGCGAATCTGCACCAAGCTGAAAGAAAAAAAAAAACAGCTCCTTGCGACTTATGAAATACGACTCCAATCTCTTGAGTTTAAACCCACCACCCCCCCCCCCCCCTTCCCCGTCGTAAACATGGTGAATTTTTTTTATCAAAGGCCTTTTCTTTTCGGGCCCTCCAAAAAGGGAGAGAAAAATATAGCTTGTTGTAAATCACGCTGCCGGACTTCTCACTGTATATCCCGACCTTCCTTGTACGACCCACTTGCCCGCGCCTTGGTATAAGACTTGGCTGGTTGAAAAACGGCGCAGCCAAAATAATTTTGCAGCGGTAAATTTTTCAAGTCAGAACCGAGGAATTAAATGCACGCTTACAAGTGTAATTTGTGTCTCTGGGAGCGCATTTATTATTTTAGTGTAGGTCGCCCCTATGCTTTTTCCTTGACATAGAGATTGTATGCGACGCAAATGTGGGCAAATGTATGCAAGTAATAGGTCAGTGCAAAATAAATAATACTGCTAGTGAAAACGTTTGACTGCATACTTTTCCAGTTTCTGCCAATTAGGTAAATTTATATTTTGGCCAGTGCCTTATATTCAAGCGCTTTTAATATTTATTGTGGTTTGACAGAATATTAAGTCCTTACTCTCTTGGGTGTACCGATATTCATTGGCTTATGCATACAAAGTGTTAGCTATAATCTGAAATGTTAAAACATTAATTTATTAATGAATATTGAGCCTATCTCCTTTTTTGTATTCAATCTCGGCGAATTGCACGCAAAATTTTAAATTGTGTGTTACGCACACTCATCGATTTGTTCCTCGCAGTTTACTACAATACAATTCGCATTTTCCAATCAAACACTTTACTTATATAAATCCAAACTGATTTTAATCCTACCAATAATATCTTAAAAACAAGCCTTTATATTTTCCACACAATGGTTGCAGGATGACAAAGAAATTGCTCTGCTTTAATTATTTAATGTCGTTTCCCTTGTATCCACTGCCAGCTAGGAACGGAATCTTGAACTCTTAATTCAGCTCTGCATAAACCGTCAGGTATCAGGAATCAGGTCACATAGAAAAAAACTTTGTTATGGTATCGGTGGTCGCACTAGCTTAATAATACTAGACTACTCGGTATTACATGGTTCTGTCATGATATTACACACATTGAAAAACTTACTATCGATGACTTAAACAAGCAAATCTCTCTTTGGCATATCATCTTTCATGTAAGGTACGCTGACATAAACAATAACAACACCTCCCACACACACGATATACGACACATTAGAACTGCACACAGTGGCTGCAGTGCAAGATCGCTTTGCTTGATTTGGAAACTAAGTCAAAATGCCAGCTCATGTTTGGCTATAAATGATTTCTGTAATCGATAAGGCTTGTGTATACTTTTCAAAGGTTATTTTGACCACTTTGCATTTTTGTAGCGGTCTTTCGGGGTGGGACGGGGCGGGTGGGGGGGGGGGGGAGGTCATGGACCTCTGCCCCCCTCCACTCCTTTTGGAGCCACGCCTGGTCGGCGTAAGCCCGGTGGACACCAAGTTTTTCGTGTTCGGTGCTTGGCGCCCTTGTTTATGGGCTGTGCAGTTGGTAGCACGGTTTATACTGGTTTCGGGTTAATGGGAATTATTTTGTGAATATACATAAGCGTTACGTCGCCAGGTAAATAAAACTACCGCCTCGTACGTCATTTGTTGAGTGCTGGTGGAGACTTGGTTAGAGCGGAAGCCGACGTCGTGATACCTCAACTGGTGTCCCGGCTTGGTACGTCACGTCGCAGGCAGCGCCAGCGGGACACCGCGGCCGACCCTACAACTAAGTCTCAGTAGGAGCTGCGAGGGCCGAGTGCTTAGTTCTTCAAGGACTTTTTCTCCAGCGAGCAGACATGGTACGGTAACGACGTTTGATTTTATGTGCCATTATTGCGGGCACGTTTCAACGAAGATTTTGTGTGCCAAGACATTATTGAATTACGCAAGCACGTTCTAAGCCCTCCGCCTTGCTTGGCGATGTAATACATTTTATGCATTTGTGGATGAATTTGTTATGGATATGATACTGTAGGCCAGATGTACTGTAACTAGTCAAGTATTATAATGCCGAATCGCCATATTAGGTTTTTTAAGATGAAAATAATCGTCCTATGCTTTGTAGGTTCTGCTTTCACATCAACTGGGGGAAAAGCTCAATTATTTTACACCGAAACAACCAGTCTTAATGCAACGTGTGTGCGTGTGTGTATGTGGGGGGGGGGGGGGTGGAGAGGAGGAAAAGGGGCGATATACTGTATAATTAGAGACCTGCAAAATTCGCGTTATTATTTGAGGACAAGTTAAACTTCAAAATACGTGTACATTTGCAACATGTTTGTCATTGGATCATACTTTATTTGACACGTCCTGGGTAACTCTGCACCTATAAATGAACGCTTCATAACTGTGTGCTCCAATCATATGCAGTTCAGTCAAAAGGGCGTAGCTCCACAGTTATACAACACAGCCAATGGAGAAACGACACCGGCTAGAGTGTATACAGCACTGTGGAGTTTAGCCTGGTTCCAAATAATAACGCGAATTTTGCATGTCCCTATACGTGGACTAAGGAGGCACTCTTGACTCTCTACGACCCCCCTCCCCTTCCCGGGTTAAACTTAGATGGGTGGTTTCAATATTTTAAGTTTTGAAATAAATTTTTAGGTCATAAAAGTTGTAAGTTAGACCCTTACCAGCTGGTAAACCAATAGTTGGGGATTAAATACATTACAAATACCATTCCTGGGTATTCAAGAAAATCTTTTGCTGAAACCAAACTTCATGTTAAGATGGTTATATTTGTGGTAAAAAGTGTTATATTATTATTCAAAATGGTTGGTTTTTTTATTAAGTAATTATTGATGTGATATCACGAATCCACAAACAATCCTCGAGAGTCCAGAGGGGGGGAAAAAAAGAAACTTGAATGGTTTGAAACAGCGAGTCAAACGACTCGTAGCCGCGTCGCATCGCGTCACTCGAGCCATGGGCGGCACGGACCTTATTGCCCTCGTCGACCTTGGGGCGCCCTGGTGAGTCAGACGGCAGTTCCGGCTGCCTTAATTAAGGGACGTCGCCCTCCGGTAACTGCCCAGGCTCTCCATCACGACGAGGCCGGGTACACGACGTGATCGCCCGTCCTCATCCATATAGCAAACACACTGCCGCCCCTCTCCCGAGGCGACCTGCAGCGAGCTTCGTGCATGGCGCCTGCTGGCGCCCGCGATCAAACAAGCCGCTCGCTTCCCAGTGCCTGTCCGCCTCCTTGGAACTCCTTTTTTTTTCTACCGGGAAGGGAATATGTGGATAAGCTGTGACAAACGAGGCTGCAGTCTACACGACGGCTGCACACCACCGACAAGGAAATTGTCGTACGTTCTCCGCTAGGGGGAAATTGCTTCGCCCACACAGTGGCAGGTGTACTTTGGCCACAGTAAGTCTCTCTCTCTCTCTCTCAACGGGTTAACTAAACTCTCTTGAAAGCCCCGCTCGGAATCTACTCTTCTCATAATTTTGTTTCCTTCCGTCATACGTTAATAGGACACGGGACATAAATTAACGCTATTGAGGTTTATCGTATTTTACCAATTTCACGGAAGCCAATGGGGAAAAGAAAGAAAGGGCAACCATACAGAATAGTTTTTACTAATTACGAGAGCAAATATTTTACCTGAGTGACGTTATTCTGCTGAGATATCTCTGACGCCGTCAATTTTTGTGTGTTTTCGTGGCGCAAGACATTATGCGAAATTGATACACTAATACTGCAAAATACTTAGTCGTTAAGTTGGCAAAACCTATTATCTAGGATTGCCATTTTTACTTCTTCTTATGTTGGCTTTCAAAAACCAATTAACACCAATATACGTATTTGGTGTTAATTTGTGTCCCACGCCCCCTTAAATTAACATCGTCATGGAACGCCTGACTTTATTCTTGCTCCATACGAGCGAAACCGGGGAGGTTTTTTTTTTTTTTTGGCATGTAAATGTGCTGACAACACGGGAAAATTCGTACCCTTACGAGTATACGACAAGATACACTGACTTCAGAAGAAGAAAATTTAATATTAACAATGCAGTCTATTCGCGGTTTCTATGCACTTTTTGAATCAAACATTTGAAAAATCACCCCATTTATAATGTGTTTGCTTGTTTCCTATATTTGTCGTAATTCTCAAGCATTTTATACTTGTCTTAATTTATAAGTATCTTATTGTTTGTTATTTTTAACTTTTACTTATATTTTATCTATAAATTAAAACTACATAATTAATAGCAAATATGAATAAATACAAGGAGAAAACAGGTTTGTTGGAAATACATAGTACGAAATAGTTCTTATCCACAAATGTATTAGACTAAGTGCGCACGAATTCCGGTACGCTGTCCCTTTGGTGTAATTTTCTAGATGCGGTTGAGCTTTGTTTGTACGAGGCGGAGGAATATCCTGGAACTATAACTTTAACAGGGCTTCAGAAAAGTGCGAAGTAACCATGAATGGTTTCTATCAATGCAACGTCAAGTCGTGTAACTATGGAGCTATTTTTTCTTGTTAATGCGCTGCCAGCTTAACTGGAAACCTGCATGCAAGTACGTACTGTAGGGCGTATGCAGTTATTGGCTGTGATTTATTTCCAACAGTTTAATCAAAAGTGCTTTCGTTATCTCAAGCAGCTTTTAACACTTCGTCTTGTCGATATTTGCAAATCTTTTTTACGTTTTCACTCTGTAATCGGCTTATTTGCCTTAGCAGGCGTTTTTATTGTGAATATTGATCTAATAATATAAACCTATAGCCAGTATCTCTACTCTGTACAGGCTATTCGCGGTAAAGTGAGCACTTTTGAAGCCTCTGCTAAATTTTTCCTTTCAGCCAATTTCTATTTTTCCTCCATTTTTAATGCAACCATTGCCACGTGAATAATAAACGCAGTGTGTTCATTTAATCACTCCTAAAAGTTAACGTCTGAGGCTGCAATAAAATATATTTATTAGTGCGGAATGCCTGATGGAAGGTCCTAAAAATGTGCTCATTGTACCTTGAACAGCCTATAAAAATTATGCGATAACGATGTACTCAGGAAGTGTGTACTGTTATACTCCCGAAAGGGGAGTATACGCCAGTCTATGAAGTGCAGTCGAGAGATGATTAATTAACGGAACTAATTAAATCAGGAGGAACTTTACTGACTCAACTCGCAATAATTACAACGTGAAGTGGTTTGTGGGGCCAGTGATCGGGATTGGCGTAGAGGACAATCAGTTATGGAAGGACATGTATATAAGGAGCTCCAAGCCAGCTTCATCACCCTAGCGTAAGACACTTAGCCCCATTCGCCGCTCGGAGACCTCAGTTAAATGGAATAGACAATTGTCAGCATTTGAAATTATCATATTACTAGGGTCACCTTTTTTTCGCGAAAATATTTCAAGACTACTTGTACTCCGAAACACTGGAATTCAGATACACATTTTGATTGGCTGATTACAATTGTCACGCGTTGCAGGTGTCTACCCGCGAATCGCGGACCCTCAATGTCAGAGTTACCGAATTCTGATTGGCCAAGTCAGCTGTCTCCTGACAAATACATGTGGCCAATAACCAAAAGTAAACTGCGCGTATGCCATAGGACATTGGAGTCTAGCTTTCGCGTAAATATTTTCGGAAGAAACAGTTTGCCTTACATATTACAGTAGCACGTAAACTACTTGAACTATGACCCGGCAAAAGACATTAGGGACATTCTAAGTTCCTATTATATTATTTTATTGATGTAAGTAGGCATTGTTCAATTTGAAAACATGTAACTTTGTTCAAGAAATACACATTCTAATACTTATTAATATATGAGTCTAGGCTAAAATTATGAGCCCTAGTCTAAATTTCAAATCTGTGAAACCAGCACAGCAATAGCACCTTTTATCTTCCAAATATAAACGGTGCAAGGTTTAGACGATTCATCATGTATAATCGAATATAAAATGTTTTTTTTAATTTTAAAGTACTCCATCTTGATATCAAATTAAAATATTTTTTTTTTTTTTACAAACAGACATACTTTGCCAAATTAGTTTTTGTGGTTAACAAAATATTAAAAATTTGTCACCACTAAACTTTTGGGGCCACTGGAAAATTAATTTTTGGTGACTAAGGAAAATAAATTGAGGGGATGTTTCCCACAAATTATTTTTAACCATGTTATTGCAAGTAAAACACCAAAAAGGCAGTATTTAAAATCTTGATACTTAAATATTCTAAGCTGAGGTGTGAAAGTGAAACAAACGTGCTGATAAATGCGATCTTTGTCAGTGGGAAACAAAGGGCGCCTGGCGTGTAAATGTGGCCGTGGCGGAAGCGAGACAGAATACCAGCAACGCGCAGACGTGCTCAAACACCAGCTGCCGTCGACAAGGAGATATGCGAAGAGCCCGAAAGGGAGTGAGACAAAGTGTGTTGGACCGGCCACAACACGCCGCTTACTCTCGTCGGTACGACGTACCACTGTCGTGGGAACTGCGTCTGCGAGCTAGGTCGAGTACGCTTTCACTTGCCGCAGACGGCGACATTTCGATAAATGTACTCAGAGATACTTTATGAAGTACAAATGTAGTGTCTCTCAAATACGCAGTACTTCATCTATGGGTTTGACGGGATCCTGTTCATTGGTTCTTCAGGCAGGTTTAGAAATCTTAGTTAATTAGGTAGTTTTTGTCGCTCAAGTGTATGTAGGTCTTGCCACTATAGCAACTTAATGTTAAGTGGTCAAATTGTGTTCAGAGATACGTCGCCCACAATTATAGAAAGCTACCGGAACTATATTCAAGGCCGTTCAATTTAGTACAATGTAACTCAGTGTTATTTAATTTAATTTAATACTGAATTAAGTCTAAATCATCTTTCTGTTTTTTAATAAGGCAATATAAATATTTTACTTACAATTTTCAGATACTGACGAAGTTTGTGTGGATCTCCGAGTAAGTGAGTGAAGAAATTTGGGCGGCTCTTAACAAGGGCGGGGGAAACGGAATATCCCGGCCGGGGATTGAACCCGTATAGACTTGGTGGGAGGCGAGCAGGCTAAACACTAAGCCAACTTAGCCCTGAGTCCCGAGTAAGGCAGAGGTAAATTTATGTATGTTTGCGCTACAGTAGTCACTCTACAATTATATCATGTATTATTTTAGATTTAATAATAAAAGTTCATGCAGTAACAAAGCAATGGACTCGCATTCGGGTGCATCCGGGTTCGATCCAAGGTCCAGTTATCCTGAGTTCTGTTCTCCAACGTTTTGCTAAATAGCTGTAGGTGAATACCAAGTTGGTTCCTAAATAAACACTCCTGCCACTTGCTTTCATTTTCTGCCTAACCGAGCATCTGGTTCCTTCCAAAATGGAAATATAATAATATTCTTTTAGAAAGTTACTGCGCTGAAGACTTCTTGGTTTTAGAGTCTTGAGTAAATTGATTTAAATATTCAAATGTCGGCAATAAAATTGGCGAAGCGTCGGTACGAACTTGTAACGCGCTCAGATATACAACGCTTATACAAAATAGGTTACCGACTTGTAAATAATCTTAGTACTACTTTAAATTTTAATAATTTTTTTTTTTTCGCCGTCACCTAAACGAATGCATTTTAGATCATTGCAAAAAAAAAATTCTGAATCTCGTTATAAAGATTTAATTTTATCTAAATATACTCTCAACATTAATTGTTACAAAGGAAATTGTGGTTTCAAAATATTTATCACAAAAATGTTGCACTACGGTCAAAATATTTTTCTATTTAGCACTACTGTTTTAAATCCTACCCGTTTCAAACATTATTAAATTTTATATTTTAAATATTTGTGGGCCGAAGAACATAAAATTAAGCCAAAAAGTGTGGGAAGTGGGTGTGGCAGTATGGGTTACTTTCACTATCATGTTCAGTTCACCGAGGTTTCAATTTCTCTCCCTCTCCCTCTCTCTCTCTTGCTCTCTCTCTCTCTCTCTTCCCCTCTCCTTAAGAAATACATCTTGTGTGTGTGTGTGTGTGTGTGTGTGGCTGTTGTTATTAACTAGACAACACTCGGTGACAATCATGGATATATCCGGAAATGTGTTTGTAACCTTGAACTGTGAGTTATTGGTACCTATCACAAATTTACAAAAAAAAAAAAAAAAAATCTTACATACTTTTTAAAGAAAGGTTTTCAGGGAGCGACTTGTTAAACTGAAAGGTCTACATTTTTTTTTTTAACGTTTCAACTTGTTCTTCAAATACTCCGCCAGTTACAGGAGAAACGCTAGTGAGTGTGTTATCCGTGACATAGAATTGCACGAGTCTAAGTGAACCACAGAAATAACAGAGATATGCGCGTCATTAATCTGGTGTTGACTTCACGACCTTGCCACAGAAACGCTGCTGTTGTGAACTAGATCCACACCTCTTCTGTCGTGCCAAGGCAAACACATCACTTGTCATGCGTACGTTTTGTTGTTTATGGCCAGCCCTCCACGGACACGTTTCAAACACATTACGAACAGCTGGTTTGTGCGATGAACATTCTTGCCTATCAGTGTCTGAATACCAGACAAGAAACGAAACAGAAACGTCTGTTTAATGTTACGTATATTACTTAGTAGTAACGTCTCAAACTAATCAAACATTTGGCGATAACATGAGCAGCATTTGTTTGTTAGTAACTATGTTGCCAACATGTGCCACAGTGTTGAAGAATATGTAGTAATATTTTGGTAATAACATTTGCTAGAACTTTTTATCAAGTTTTGGTTCATTTATTCTTTAACTTGAAACAATTCTGTTCATGAAGTAAATATTTGCAACCTTTCTTGAAATGTTCAAGATATAATAAGGCTGACAACAGAATTTTACCGACATGTTGTTTTTCATACGAAGTCAACACAAATTCTTGATATTATTTGATGTTTTTTTTCCGGCTCTGGGGCTAGATAAATTGGTTCGTTTTGATACAATACAATATATATATATATATATATATATATATATATATATATATATATATATATATATATATATATATATATATATATATATATATATATATATATATACCGCTTACATAATTTTCCTGCCTAACACTGTAAATTCATTTTATTGTTCACAGCTCAGTGAAAGAATGGCTCAGAAGATATATTATTACACTGACAGAAGGTTATCGTAAAAAAGAATGATTGACTGCAGCATCAAGATTAGTTACCATGAGTGCAAGCAAAATCAGGTAGATAAAGTGATAAATATGGAATACCTCTGATGTTGAGAGGATAATTATTCAAAAGGAAAATAAAATATGAAATGAACATTGTCGCAGCTCGACTGGACACGGAACCATAAGGCTATATTTATCACATACGTTTCAGCTACACATATGTTTTGGACCGTAATATTTAATCGATTTCACATATTATTTGAATGTTGATATGATTATTTTCGCATGTTTATTATATTTTATGGTAAAATTTCACTTCCTTAATTTTTCGATATATGTGAACCACCAGTCCACTACTCTATGATGATTTTAACACGTTGTTCTGAGTTCTGCATATGGTTATGTCACTATTTTTTATTATTGTATTATATGTTTGATTTTATTTTCAGTAATTGTTTCATAATTTTTAAAGCTAAATAATTCATTTGTTTTGGAATTTAAAGACATAATATTTTAGGCCTTAATTTTATTTAGTGAAGGTAAGGCCGGAAGCGAGCAGTGATTGCATGTTGGTTGGTCGGAAGCCGAAAGAAGGGGTTCTGGGAAAGGCATTGAACATGTAAGGCGTTTAAATTTTCGTTGGAATTTTACTTTTGGAATTTTCCAACGCTATCATACTTTTTTTTTTAGAAATTATGCTTCCAGAAGTTAAGTTTTTGGTAGTGGCTGCAGCAATATTTAAGAAGAGGCTGTAGGCTAAGTCGTAGATAACAATTTTTGAGTGTTAAATTGACGAGGCGAAAAGGACGCTGAGACTACGACGATGGCGCCATGCAACGAGATAGCGCCAGAGGACCTCAGGTGACGCCAAGTCAATTTAACGTATGGAAAGCTTAAATACATTAACCGTTTTTCAAGTATTGAACTTTAAGGGACCTGAACTTATTTTACTAAAGTTACTATTTTGATTTTTCAACGATTTGACTGTGAGTTCCATGAGTATGTTAAACCAGTAGTCCCGAACTTTCGCATATGAGATAGTATAGCCGGAGCAATATGGAATGAGGAGTTAAAGACTTATTTTGAATTTTCAATATAAATCCAGAGTAATTTTACTTGGTGAAGTATCAGATTTGAGATAATTAAGTGATGAACTGACTTTTAACATTTAATGAATTATCAGTGAATGTGATGTAAGATATTTAAGAATTTAAGTAAGAGCTTACCAAACGTTCTGGAAATTTAAATACAGAGGAAGCTACTTCCGGTGGAACCTGATTACAATTTTGAACTGAAATCACAAGTAAAAGATTTACTAGTTTTTTTTTAAATATAGGAGCTCTAAAGTTTCTGAGCATTTTTCAATCATTTATTTTATTTTAATTTTGCATTCCGATTTATCACTATTCTTACTTGGTTGGTGGTATGTCATTTATGTTAATTATCATACAGTATAATTTCATTTTTTAGTAAAGAGATTTCTGTAACACACACATATTTAGTTTTGTATCGTGATGAATTATTCACGTTTGGGTCTGAGTTTATGTATTTCCTTTTTTTCGTTAATAAATTAATTATCAAGGTTACACATGTTTGATTTAAATTAATTACTGTGAAGATTGCAATGTGTTTTCTATCGCATGAGGTTTACGGCATCGCCGGAGAGCTTCCGATTCCAGTGTGGTAAGACCAAGGTCACATCACGAATAATAAGGCGCCCAAAAAACCTATTAAATCATTATAATTATTATTTCTCCCAACTCACACCAAATAGTTTTACACCCTCACTATCACAGACACTGTTTCAGAGCGGCGCATAACGAGAACCATTAAAAAAAAAAAAAAGTGGCTATCCCAACGTGTTGGGATAGCCACTTATGTTACGACATTTCCACTGAGGAATGAAGCAGGCGAAAGAGAATTCCTGTGATGTTGTAGATGAAGATGCAACAGGAGATGACATGATGTCAAGATTCTACCGCCTGTGCGTAGAAAAGAAGATATGCTAAACGAATATTACGAGGAATTAATGCGTGTTAGCAAAATTATTATTTAAAATTGTTGCTGAAGAATTTTAAAAGATGTCATTGTCCAAAAGCGTAAAGTCTTGTAAACATTTAAATAATTTGCCGTGCTGTTATGTTACTCTTTCTAACGTGGCACGCGACTGTAGACATTATACTGACCTTAGGGAATGGGAACTGCATCATATATATTGTGAGCTATAGTAACAGTCGTCAGGGCAAATAGTTCACATGAAAACGAATGCAAGTCATTATACAAGCAAACCGAATTGGTTTGTTTCTTACTTTAATGTTAGGAATTTATAGGGAAAACAGTTGTATTTCGTATGTTTGGCTGATTTTCTCACATGTCACTAAAGAGAACGAGATGAAGTTTGGACGACGATCTTCAACATGTCACTAAAGAGAACGAGATGAAGTTTGGACGACGATCTTCAACCCGCCGTGCATGTAACTTTCACGAGAATGATGAGAAGTTATCACACGCCACCTCTGGTAGCTTGAAATGTCAAGCGTGGTCAGTAATTGTGGGGTGTATAGGCTGTTCACAATAAACTGGCCACTTTTAAAATTTCCAGCTTATAGTCATGGTTTGTATTCTTATAGGCATTTCACGGCAAAGTGAGTACTTCTGAAAGCCCTCTCATTTTAAATAATATAACACAAATATATTTTATTCTAATCTAAGACGTTAACTTCCGATGACGGTGGAATATGCACGCTGCATTTATTACTTACATGGCAGTATTTATTTTAAAAAGGTGGTAAAATGATTAAAAATAGCTGAAAGGAAAAAAGTAACTAGGTCCTCAAAAGTGCCCACTTTACCGTGAACAGCCTATACACATTATGTAAAATTAACATTGTCATGTGCCTTATCACTTTATTCATGCGTCGGTCGAGCGAAACTGTGGAATAATTCGAAAAGTGAAGATGTTACAAATTTGCTTATCATTCCATTTTTTACGCATTTAAGAAACAGGAGAGAAAATAACTTTCCTCCGTCGAAAACAACCTCACTGTCCACATGCCACGCGCTGTGCGCGTTCAAATACATGCACGTAGATAAAATGCTACTTCTCAGAGATCATTTTTAAAAGTGGTCGCTTTATCGTGGTGTGAGGAGTTTCCTTGCAGCGAATCTCCCCATGACACTTTATTATTTCCAAATTTCTGCACACACCATTTATGGTTATTTATATATCTATTATGAACATATGTTATCAACTTCATTTTAATGAGTTAATTTAAATTCTTTTAATGTCACATTCAGTAACACGTATTTTTCACATATTGTAATTTATTTAAAATCAGTCAATGCTAACTATGTCAAAAACATACTGCAGCTTTTATCCACACTCTACTGGAATGCGATTTCAGCTGCATAATTTTAATAATGGTAATTAATGTTTAAATAGCGTGTTATCTGTTTCTCGTTGGTAAGAGAATATGAAAGCGTGCCCAGCAGAAAACAAATTTAGTGGTTTTGGAATGTGACAATGCAGACGTGTGTTTGTTAGGAAGAACTTGACTAAAAATGTTATGTTGTATGAAGAAATTCTAGAAAAGGAAAAAATTGCCTCCCTGCAAAAGTTACATGTATGACTAACGTGGCTGATGTTAATTGAATTTTATGAAGAAGTTTCAGTATTGAGGCGGAGCAGTATTAAGTATTGCTGCTAATGATACCGGAGTGTATCTACCCGCAGGAGAATTATTCATTATGCATTTCCCGTTTGGTGTTCTGAGGCAGTTTGGCATACCAACTATTGGGCCTTAATATCTGCAGAATTCTTCAAGTAAGGTTTTTCTTTACTATTTAATCAGTCAACACATTACTAGCCTTGAAGTTATATATGGAATTTAATAATATGGCTAGTCCAGTGATCCGAGTATGTGGTAATAAATTACCAAGATCAATTTTGAATGAATCTTAAACTAAACTGATGAACTATTCCTGGTTGCCCTCATAAAACTGTTCAGAGTATTCTTCAGTTAAGTTTGGAA
The DNA here is from genome assembly GCA_029891345.1 of Dryococelus australis. Taxonomy (NCBI): domain Eukaryota; kingdom Metazoa; phylum Arthropoda; class Insecta; order Phasmatodea; family Phasmatidae; genus Dryococelus; species Dryococelus australis. The sequence continues at coordinate 120,056,305 of CM057000.1, read as the reverse complement.
GTCAAATAATGTGCTTGTAATTAATAAGAACTATTGTGTGATTATTTTAGAGAAATCAATTGATTCTTTTATCACAAGTTAATTTTGAAGTAACTAATTTTTCTCTGAGTATTGACAGAAGAATACTTTGATATTAGATGTCTTCTGTTAAAAAGGGTCTAAATATATTACATGTGAGCAGAAAATGAGATTCTCCATTATTTCTATAATTATATTTTCCTAAGCTTTCTTCGAAGTGTTTACTTATGTTATGTTAGTAGTAAGTATTTCTATCTCTACAATCTATAATAGTATGTGTATATTAACCAATTATCCTGATCATGATATGGAAAAGAAATGGTACTTTTTTTTTTATTTGTGCTGTTTTTTCCGCATGCACACTATCTAATTTGACTACAGATATTTATATTCATTGAGTTATACTAGTTATATATATATACATATATATTATATATATATATATTCTGTAAAGTTAATCTGTTTCGAACACACCATCATTTTATAAATATTGACAAACCAAGCGTGGGTCATGTAAGACAGTTGTGTGTACTGAGCCATTAGTTTAACAGAAAATTAATAGACGCCCATACATTTGGCAAATTTAATAATGATATCAATTTTTGTATGAGCGTTAACGTACCCCTTATAGAAGTAATCGGCGCCCAACAGTGCGGACAAGATAGCCGAATATTATTAAAAGAAAAATACTATACGCTGTTCACGATAAAGTGAGCACTTTTTAAGGCCCTTCCAACAGGCATTAACTACTAATAAATGTATCTTATTGCAGCCTCAGACTTTAATTTTTGAGGGTAGTGGAATGTATTCCCTGTGTTTATTGGTCACATTGCAAAGTTTATATTATATTAAAAAGCAACAGGAAGATGAAAATTGGATGAAAGGAAAAATTTAGAAGGGCCTTAAAAAGTGCTCACTTTACCGTGAACAACAAAATAGATGTGTAAGTATTACTGCATGATCATAGACAAAAGAATTACCAGATAAGTACGAATATTTAAGACTTTGTGCTTATTGCTACGTGGCCAGAGAGCCTTATTTTTTAAGGTGTTCTATGAACTGTTTAAGAAATAGTGGGGCGAATAACATGACAGAAATTAATTCTGATACTTTGAGTATTGAAGGAACACCTGTTGTTAGTCCGACTACCAGTGTAAACTGAAACTTTTATAGTGATAGTGAAGAGGTTGTAAAGTCTGTTTTGAACACCAACATAATGGATAAGGCTTCGGAAAAGGTTGATAAATTAGGTACAATTTCAGTTACAGATGCGACGGCGATAATGGATTTATTGCGATCATTTGCTGCACAAAATGTTCAAAATATTGCAAAATTAAATGCAAAGTTTGATTCCAGTCGTGCAGAAAGCTCATAAATTGCCGCACAGAATGTTCAAAATATTGCAGAATCAAATGCAAAATTTTATTCCAGTCTTGCTGCACAAGGTACTAAACGCAATGCTAGGTTTGACGCACAAGATCAAAAGTTTATGATTTAGCTCAGCATATCGTTCGTGTGGATAATAGTTTGTTAAAGTTGAATGAGCGGATTTACCAAACTAATACTGTGTTAACAAAACTGGAAAATTCGATAACTGAATTGCAGGCAATCCAGACAGCACAAGATAGCGCTATGGTCACACTTAAGAATAATGTTGGCGTAATGCAAACGAGTGTAAGAGAGATACAGACTCCATTACATTCCATAGAGGTTAGTGTACCTAGGGACTTAGAGCGAATACGATCAGAGATCGAAAGTCACTTATGTGGACTGGGAACCCGTATCACTACTGTAGACTCGAGACCAACGACTTCGCCAACTAATGTCGATAATGAAATCTTAGATAATGTAGACCACCAGGTGGCAAATTTTGAGCGACATCTAGAGGCAAAACTTCATCGTACGAATGTCGAATGTGTTAATTTGCAGAAGGACGTTGTAAACAAAAATATAGAATTGCATGGCAAAATATTGGAGCTAGATGCACGTTTGAACCCAGCTAACTACGCTTCTACGGCAGTTTTTAGCCGAGACATTCCGCATTCACTTGTTCCTACATATAGGATAATAGTGAACAGAGTACAAGTAATAATGTTATTAAATCTAGTAATGTTGCCACATTAAATTTAACAGCTGTGATGTTGTATCATCCCGCCAAGCAATTGAGCGAGGGATTGCCGACATTTTCGGGACGAAGCAATGAAAATCCGATAATCTACCATAAGAAATTGGAGGATTACGCTAAATTGCTTAATCTTAACGAATCAGAAATTTTGTTATGTTTAGGGTTGAGCTTAAAGTCTACCGTATTCAACTCGTAGGAGGTCGAGAAAGACAAAGTCTACAAGAGTCTACACGTTTTCCCAGTTAAGACCAAAATTTTTGAAAAAATACTGGAAAGCCCGTATTCAGAGAAGTTTGCGAGCGCGTCTTCATTTGGAGAAGTTCGCCCCAAAGAAGAATAAATCTCTGGTGCAACATTACGAAGAAATGTTTGAACGAACGCGACATTTGGATGCTCCAATGGGTGATGAGGAGTTCGCGGAAGTGGCAATATCTCAACCGCTTAAATACCAAAATCGATGGGTGGACAGGGCATTTACAAACCTAAATAAATTCCGGTCTCGGATTTTAAATCAGACTTAGAGACAAAGAGCAAACGCTATGCGGGAATCTGATACGGCTATACCAGCTTGTGCGCCTCCGTTATACCAAGGACCAGATCAACGACCACATCAATCAAACCACTTTGGTAATGATCCACGTGTTAGTGCGATCGAAGTGATAACTGAAGGTGATGAACCCCTGACGTTACAAACTGATTGTGTATCTGAAGGCAGGTCGAATCGATTTAATTACAATCGGCAAGGAAAACGGGTTTCACCCGGATACCGGAAAATATCCAAACGTAATCAAAACAGAGATGGACCTACATTAGACACTCCAGACGGTAACGTGTATGTACTACGAGCCACTTTAATTCCAGGGTAGGGGGGGAAGAAGTTGGGTAGTGATGGGTATATTTTCCATAACAGAGGGTGATGTTGTGAATGCAGAAGCGGTCAGAGAAACGCAGGGCCATATACCAAAACCGAATTTGTAATACACACAACATCAGTTATGCAAACCCAATACAGGCAGCTTTGGACATGTTACAACCCATGGAGTCCAGAATAGATATCAGACAAGCGTCACTGCAGTCAAGATTTGAGACCGGACAAGCAGAACTACAGTCCAGGTTTGAGACCGGACAAGCAGAACTAAAGTCCAGGTTTGAGGGTACACTCAGGAATGCAGTCCAGGTTTGAGGTTGTACAAGCAGAGCTGCAGTCCAGGTTTGAGACCGGACAAGCAGAACTACAATTCAGGTTTGAGACCGGACAAGCAGAACTAAAGTCCAGGTTTGAGGGTACACACAGAGCTGCAGTCCAGGTTTGAGGCCGGACAAGCAGAACTAAAGTCCAGGTTTGAGGGTACACACAGAACTGCAGTCCAGGTTTGAGGCTGTACAAGCAGAGCTGCAGTCCAGGATGGAAGCTGGACAAAAGGAACTTAAATCACAATTGGAGTCAAAACTGGCAGTTTTTTAAAACAAATGTCGTGTCTGAAGAACTAGAGGAAGTTAATCCTGTGATCAGAAATATTTCAGATCGACTTCTCACTGCTACAGATGACTGTGTTGCTCCCAGTCAGAATACGAGTCTCGACATTATTGCATGTAAAAACACTTTCACGCATTTTAAGTCAGAAGTTAATGAGTTAAAAAATCGTATTTGATCAAATACAGTCAATAATACAAATATACAATGAGTTATAGAATGCAGTGTCTTCACTCAGGCTAGAACCTCCTACCATTGGTTATGATGAACCTGAGGAGAGAATTAAAATACAATCACCTCCAACTTCGTAATGTATTGTTCACACTCCAGTCATTCTCGAACTGTTATGGAAATGCTACCCGAATACCATGGTCGCGATTTGGAAAATCCCATTATGTTCATACAAAGGCTAGATAGTTACTTCACAATGCGGAAGGTCAGCATTGCTGAAAAATTACAATATTTGTATTTAGTACTTAAAGTTAGTGCGCAGCATTGGTGGGAAATTTAAAAGGATAAAATTTCAACATACAGACAGTTTAAACAAGCATTTGAGAGACGTTTATGGAATCGAGAGCTTTAAGGACTCCTTAGGACTCAGCTTCACAGTGGTTTGGAGTGCAGGAATGTGAGATTGCCAAACCTAGTCGCAATGTTTATACTATTACAATGCATGAAAACGAACTTGAATTTATGTTGAAAGAATACGAGAAAATTGATGCTCTGTCTCGATATCCTTTGTTCACAGAAGAAGAGCTGTTGGTTGTTGGTGAACGGCTACCCCTGTTTAGCAATGTTTGAGAGTGCTGCGGAAGGGAGCTGTGTTTCTCAGGAATATATTAATGCTATTAAAAAGTCTGGCGTTCGGATTGCAATTATTCTCGTACCTAGACTAAAAATTGCCGTAGTAACCTCACGAGCCAGCCCGGTCATTAACCGCCAAGCTCTGCTGAACATAGGAAAACTCGGTGACGAAAAGAATGCTATCTGTTTTGTAGTAAAGGGCCTGATTACTCCTCTGATTCTTGGAATCGACTTTGTTACCAAATATTCTATCGTTATTGATTTTGGTAGCAATGTTATTCTGGCCAGAGAGAATGATCCCATTCCTGAGTTAAAGATAAACAAAATGGAAGTACGGAAATGTCATTCGTTCGCTTCGAATGTCGGCTATAGAGAATGTTCATTCACTGGCATGTGCTGCCCATAGACTAAAGATGAGGTAGATAGCTTATTTGTCTTCTGCACATGTACCTAATAATGACCTACCCCAAAGGAACACAACTGTCAATGTCACATGGTAAACAGTGATGAACGTGTTTATGTGTGTGTGTGTATATATATATATATATATATATATATATATATATATATATATATATATATATATATATATATATATATATATATATATATATACATATGTGTGTATATATATATATATATATATATATATATATATATATATATATATATACACATAATATATATATAAATTTTAAAATGACAATCAGTATTATATTAATAAAATACTTTTACCAGTTTAAATTTAATCAAAAATCATTACAAATCTGTTAGAGGAAGTATAAAATCATCTCAAAAGCACTTGTTTACTAAACAGCATTCTAACCTCAAACCCAATCCACACCATTTTTGCAAGCTGTATTGGCAGAAAAGGAGTTCAATGTTGGAACATGAAGATTGTTTGTGCGCAGCCTGTGAGATTGGTCTACCACATATTTGGTGTATGGTGCTGCCCATAACATTACATCGGACATGTCACAAATTAAGTTTTGGAATTTAGTATTGCAAGCAGAAATAATTTTAGATGTGCAAACAGAATCCTTAGAACATCTGCTATTGTAACATCATTCTGTGTTTAGCGACAAACCAGGGAGATGCAATAAGTACGATGTAAAAATCACACTGACAACAGATAAACCATTTTCCCCCTGACCATTTAAAGTACTAGCTGCGTTCGCTGAAGAGGCGAATGATTACCTGAGTAAAATGTTGGAATGAAAAATTATTAAGCGAGCAACTAGTCCATATTGCAGCCCTATAGATTGTGTGTGCAAAAAGGATGGGTCTGTGCATCTCTGTCTGCCTGCGGGATATCTTAGTGATAACACCGTTAATGATAGGGAGTGTCCTAGAGGTTCTGAGTACATTCTGCGATTGTCTAATGGAGCGTAGTTTCTTACATCCTTGGACCTGGCTCATGAATACTAGCAGTTACCTCTCCATACAGATTCGCAGCAGTAGTACGGCATTTGTGTTCAATCACAGGCAGTAGTGCTATCAAGTGCTACCATCTGACCTGTGCAATGCTGTGGCTGATTTCACAAGATGCCTCGGCAGTGTGTTCTTACCAAGATGTGGTTCAGTCATGCAATGCCATGCACACGACATACTAGTAGGTAGCAAAACATTCGAAGATCATTTACATCATTAGCACTGTGTTCTTGCCTGCCTGGAGGGAAGCTATCATTACAGTAAAACTGAGCAAATATTTTTTTCTGCAGTGCTGAAGTTCCTTTTCTAGGGCATATACTTACACCTCAGGGGATCCAAACTGACACCAGCAAACTTCAACATATTCAAGAATTTCCCATTCCTAACAACATTCAGCAGTTAGAGACCTGTATGGGATATGTTGGTTTCTGTAGGGGATAATGCAGGGATATGTCACGAATATCAACATCCTTATTAGCATTGCTAAAAAAAGAAGCCAAATGATATTGTTCGCAGGAATGGGAAACTGCCTTTAAAGAACTAAAGGAGTAGTACCTTAAGGAACGTGTGTTGTATCACCCAGTATGAGGTCACCCATATCGGTTATATTGACACATCGGGTAATTCATTGGTTGCTCAACTCGCATAGCTTAATGAAGCAGGCGAAGAACTTACAATAGCCATTGCTAGTCGTTCATTAAACAGTGCCGAATGAAACTACACTACTACTGAAAGGGAATCTTTATCAACGATCATTGCCTTACGAAAGTTCAGTGATTTATTGCTTGGTGAAGAGATAAATCTGTTTACTGACCACCAAGCGCTCACTTTCCTCAAGGCGGGAAACATACTGGGAAGTCGCGTGACTAGATCGGCATTATTGATTCAAGAGTTTAAAATCCAAATAAAGCCCATTAGAGGCCCTTGCAATATTGAAGCTGAAGCATTAAGTAGAGTACCTTTTGAGAGGTTGACTGAACCCGAGCCAATTGAAACTGCCAAGAGATTAAGGAACTGAGAGTTGTAGCAGTTTTGGCTCAGGCATGACGTAATACCAAAAGTGTTGGATCTTCAGAAGAATGATGCAAACATGTACCAAAATACGTAACAAGTTGTTAGTGGCCAAACCAGAAGATTCATGTGCATAATTGTACTGTATCACCTCGCTTGGACTACTATATGCTCGAATAGGTAAACTGATCATAGTCCATTGGAAAGCGAGTAGAACGTGATACTTCCAGTGGAGCTGCAAGCGGAAATAACCTTAACCATACACCGATTTCTGGAACATTACAGAAGCCGCAAGTGTTATCATTTGCTTCGTAGTGAATTTTATTGGATTTAAATGAGCCGCACTATCTTTCAGATGCTTGATCTTTCTAAGTTTTTCCAGAAGTTTAAGAATTCCGGAGAACATTTGCAGGGCATGTTGCAACTAATACTGCCAGAATTTCCATTGAGTTTGGTAGCAACAGACTTTATTGAACTCCTTCCCCAGTCCGTATCAGGAACGGAATATGTGCTAGTGTTGTTAGATGTATTCACTAAATACGTCGAATTATTTGCGTTAGTGCATGCAACAGCTGAAGAAGCACTAGATAAATGAAAGAAATTTGTGCAAGAATTAAGTAATCCGAAAACAGTCCTAACAGACAAAGGGACTCAGTTTACTTCTGAAGTTTTGTTGACTGGGTTGGCTAAGATAGGCATCAAACCTGCCAGCATATCTGTGAGACATTCTCAATCGAATCTGAGCAAGCGATTCATGCGTGAGCTAGCGCGCGTGCTACGTATTCTTTGTCACTCCAAACAACAAATTTGGAGGAACTATTTGCCTGCAGTTGAATACTTGCATAATAATGTAGTACATGTGTCAATCGGTCAAATGCCTAGTGAAGTGTTGAAAGGCACAGCATCAAGGCTACCATTTCACTGTTTGGCATACAAGCCCTTGGATAATTATAATCAAGACGTCGAATGATACGGAGATGCGATATTAGATGAAATTCAATCACTGACCAAGCAGCGATTAATTAAGGTGTCTGAAGACAGAAAACGAAATTACAAGTTATTAAGGGATATACATGGTTTACGCCCGAGTGAGTTAGTGCTGGTTAGAGTCCATATTGTAAGTAGCCAAGTGGAGCTTATAACAAAGAAGTTACTAACGGTATTCTCTGGGCCTTAACAGAATTTCGAAGGTTATTCGAGAGAATTCCATGAAATTAATAGGTGAAGATAACGAGCAGGTTGTGGTGAGATTTAATGTGAGTCAAGTGAAGCGATTTTACAAGATAATCGGCCCTGAGCTACCTACATCCTTAAGGGATTTGTTATATAAAAATCAGAGAACGAAATTGAGTGTGGATTATGCAGTCTGTTCATCGTTCTCGGAGTCGAAGGCAACTTAAGCACAGTTGAAATAGACAGTTGACTTATCGCATAATTCCGGTCTTATGTAACATACTAAAGTTATGGATTTTTTTAAGTTGTTACTATTAGATATTGTGTGGATTCACTTGGGGACTGTGGCTATTTTGGCATAAATATTTCCTCGGTAGATATGTACTGTCTCATGTGAGTGTTTGTCACTGCACAGAGTAAGTTAATACTTAAAACTTATATTTGAAATGTTTATGCTCATCGCATGGCTGGTGTCTGGGAAGCTGCGTCATATCCACATTTGATGGCATATTTACCGATGGAAGGTGAAGATCTACTTTTGAGGATTTAGTGGAAGAATTTGCTGTTCCATGACGTCCGGTGCCAGTTAGGTCCAGATGCTTGAGGTATTCCCTGCCATATGTTTACTGTGATCCTGTTTGTGCAACAGCAGTGCAGTAGAGTGATTCTGCTAATAATATCCTTTTGATTCTCAATGAGTATAAAAAAGTTCGTCGATAGTCCTAGTTTGTTATTGTTAATTAATTCCCTTGTATTTTCTTGACAATAGATAAGAATGGTGAGTGAATCAATTAATTGTATTTCAAGGGATTGCAATAGTATTTTCACTATGTAATAGTTACTAGCTACAAAATCAAAATTACTAATTATTATTTGTTATATTACTATTTTATATATATAGCTATCTCAACCCTCACACTTAAGAACACAAAAATACTTGTTTTTCCGTCTTTCTTTTTCCTTGACATTCTCGGCGGCGCAGGAGGGAAGTTGCATGGGGCGAGGTGGAAGAGACAGATCATTCCTCCTTCCTTTTTCACACCTATTTTAATTTTATTTCTTGTTTACATTTTTGTGTGCTGTTACTGTGGTCTGCAATTCTTAATTTTAAGAATTACTCTGATGTTGTTTTCATAACATATTTTTCCTACCATCTTGTTTAGTTAAAGCCGTACAGCTCGAGATGGGAGTGGTGTTAGATGACGTCAGGGACTCTGCATCCCTTCGCTTCCTGGCATGGGGTGGGGGGATGCTGTGGTGCACCATTCTCGCGTTCTATGGTGCTCATTGTAATATACTTGGACTTAATTAGTAGTTTTTGTAAGCCGATATAGGCATGGCAGTTTCCTACATTTTTATTTGCAGCGCCACTTTATCCAATAAATGATTATTTACATAATGTGTGATAGTTCATTCATACTTGCCAGGGAGTTCGTTAATTTTAAATACTGCAGTTTCTGTTCACTAAAACGAAATTAATTTTTGTGTTAATGTTCATTTAAAATGTATAAATATGGGTTTCAACCAACATCTCTGCCACTCGGTTTGTTGGTTGATGTATTATGCTACTTAACGCTAGGAATTTTTTCGTACTTTGTGTCCAAGTTCATCTGAGAGGTCTGAGAATATAATACTCTAGAATTAATCTAGCCGAAGGTATATATTATTTATTGGAGTACTTAACTATTCAACCAAACGTGCGATTTGGACAAAATTCCACTGTTTTGATTCTTAACTACATTTGAGTAATACGTATTAAATAATGCAAAATCATTTGAATATATAAAAGATTGTTTATTTGAAGTTTTCATACGAACCTATGAGTTCTGGTTAGCGTACAACATTAATTGTTACTTACTACTGGGAAGGGACATTTTAACGACATTTTCATGGGCCATTTATTGCATGTCAACTATGTGTTGTGAAATAGGAATTATAATATGCGAATTCACTTTGATTTTTATTTATTTTATATCCGAAGTAAATTTACAATGTGTCATTACTAGTTATAGGAAAACAATAGTTTCTTTACTGGAAACATGCAAAGCATAACATGTAAGAAAATTAATTATTTTTCATTTTAACCAACACCCCAGTATTCATTTGTGATAGCCAACAAACACAAATAACGTCTATAGCAAAATTTATAGGTTTATTGCAACTTAAATTTTTATCACGTAGGCAGTACATAAAAAAATAAAATATTAGCAGATATTGTGGTTTTGACGCTAGATATTGCTTGGTAGAAGCACACGCTGGTCTGGAATTTCACTGGTGGGGCAAGCTTGCAGCCTCATCCCATCGATTCTTTCTCGAATTTCATGGCTGTTGTACAGGATGATGTACGCATTCTGGCGTTCTATGGAGACAGCCTCCTGCTCAAACAAAGCATTTTCTAACTGCTCCAGCCAGCTGTCGTCGTCTTCATCAGACTGAGGTCTCTCCTCCAAGCGACGTTCCCGCGCCGCCGCAATGTCCTTCCGTTTCTGCATGATCGCCTCCAGATCTCGTAACAGACGCGCCCGCTGCCACTCCATGCCCTCTCTTCCACTCACGTTGTGCTCCAACATGAACAACGCTTCTTGGTAAGCCTGCGCAAAAAAAAAACAGCACAATCACACAAAACACACATGTATAACATACATACATATAAAAGTTTCATAGTGATTTTACATCCATACCGATTTGTACGTCATATAATGTATATGGGTTATTCCAAATGAAGTGGGCCAAAAAGAAATCATAGTTTCAGCTTAAACATTTTTTTAAAAAATCTGAAATTTTTTGCGTTGTAAACTTAAAATGTCAGCATTTCAAAATTACCATTATTTTATCGTTGCTGTTTTTCTCAGGATGGCCATATTTGTTTAACACGACTAAGCATTTTTAAAATATTCTGTATGCGTTGACAGAAACTGGAACAGCTCAGGCACTATTAATCCTAGCAGCATGTGTACAGAAACATTTTTTTTTTCAGTAGGAAACATGCTACAAAATTAGTTACATACGTTTGCCATCTAAATACAATTCCACAGGGTGAATTGCCATCCATAATAAATAGTTATTTTTATCATAATCTTCAAGGGAATTTCTGCAGGAAGCGTAAATTCTTCAAGACAAATATTTTCTCCCCAAAAACGTTGGAACTTACCGTGTACATACATCGAGTTTTAACCCTGAGAAGCATCCCTATTTCTTAAATAAAAAAAATAAAAAAATCACAGTGCTCGAAAATTTAAGAACGTGACATTTTTCAGTGACAAATATTTCAGGTTGGGAACCAGATAAAATCCTAAAATTGCAGTTCGTGACAGTTCTATATCATGCCATGCATACCAAAATTTTGGGGTTCGAGAGATTTGATTACAAGTAAAAATATTTTAAATTCAAAATGTAAAAAGAAGCGATGTTTATATATATATATATATATATATATATATATATATATATATATATATATATATATATATATGGTAGGCCTACCATTAGGATTGTTAAAACGAATAGTACATAAATAATATATATATGTATATATGAAATTCGTATATATATATATATATATATATATATATATATATATATATATATATATATATGAAATTCGTATATATATATATATGTGTATATATATGAAATTCGTATATATATATATACGAATTACATATATATATAATTTATGTACTATTCGTTTTAACAATCCTAATGGTAGGCCTACCAATCAAACAAAAAGTACAATTAAAAAAAACTACACTCTTTCGATGAGGAAATTCAAGACATATATTTTTCTCCATTCAATAAATCTGAATCGGTAGCTCAGACGGAAAGGTGTGAAAGTTTAATCTTGGTCACTAGTGAGCAATTTTTTACTTTTTTAATTATGGCAAATTATTCAGTATAAATAGAGACCTACAACAAACATGTCTTTCTCACAACACTACGATACGCCACTATAACACATTGCTGAAGCCAGTAGTTTTGTATGCAGCCGAAACCCTGTTCCTGAACGCTGATAAAGGTTTCTTGGGAGAATTGGAGAAAAAAGAGCGAGACATCATGAGAGGAATTCTGGTTTCCAGCTGCAAGAATGGCGTCCACCGAAAGAGAGCCAACAAAGAAGTATACAGCAAAATAGAGAAAATCACCTGAACAATCCGCAAAAGACGGGCACGATTCTACGGTCACCTCAAATGAATGGAGGAAAAAAGGCTTACTAAAAAAATCTCTAATTTTTTAGATACAAAACCCAAAACCGTGATGCCCTGATCCGTGAACGCTAAAGAGGACCTTATTTTGCTGGAAATAAAACCCGAAGATGGTTTTGATAAAAATCTCTTTCGGAAGAAGAGAGTGGTCCATGGGATTAACAGAGACGAACAGCCGAAAAGAAGACGCGGTGCCCCTTCGACAGAAGAGCGCAAACAGGCCCACTCACAACGAACGAGGGAATTATGGACACAAAAGAAAGCGAAACTCGCTGCTAAATGCAAGAAGGATTAACGTGATCCTAGTCGGCACTAACGAAAAAAAGAAGTAAACTATGATAAATATGTTTATTAATCTGAATTAAGCCAAATTCAGTAAAAACTATATTTAAATCGCAGCTGCAGTTGGCCGTCACTTATTCAATCAATTAAATTTTTCCACTGAAACAATAAGTGGTTTTCCACTGATTCTAAGTGGAGCCATTTTCACTGATTCAAGTTACTGAACTTCACTGCCAATGCTGTGTATTGTAGCTTTGGTGTAATTATTCTTAAGTTATGCGTTGTTTGCACGAGGCGGAGGATTAGCCTAAAAGAAGAACTTGATCAGGGCTTCAGATAAGTTAGAAGTAACTAGAAGGGGACTATAATAGGTGTTTACCATCCAGTGACACAGGAGCCAATGCCTTGACTATAAACATGTAATGTGGCCAAGGCTGGCATAGATGTATCAGTGGTACAATGAACTCAACAAATAAAATGAAAAATATGGTGAGCGTCGCTTTATTTATCCCAAGTTTTCAGATTCTAAGCCACAAAGGATGATATTATTCCGTTTTAACACTTTCTTAATTGGCGGTACTTAGCATACCCGGAATATCGAGAGATCCCACACATGCATTTTCCCGAAGCAGCGTCGAGTCATGTCGGTTGTGTGGTCTGCGTTTCTTTTCTATCTTTTGAGAGGAGGGTTGCGACCACCCCTCATGCTCCTCCCTCCTGGCAACCCCATAGGTAGGCTCGTAGAAAGGGTGTCACGCTCAGGGAATTTTGGCGGGATGACTATGCAATGGTTCTTTATTGCCCTAACTGTACGGTGGTAAGCTGGACCCATCATCCACTTGAGGAAGCCCAAGTGTAGGTTCCAGGTATCGAAACCAAGATTCCCCGAACGAGAGGTAAAATTGCGACCCACTGCATGTACAGACCGTCACACTTGTGTGTGAAACAAAATAAGCTTATTGTAGTGGTCGTTAATTTAAATGTCACAATGCCAATAGTATACATAGACAAATAGAATACTTCGGTTATCTGGGGTATGTATGTACCATTAATGGTAGGTTTAAGTTTGTATCACAAATACATTAAAAATTTAGGATTTACAGATTCCCTCCCTCAAACCTTGATGTAGGTAAACATAATGGTTAATATTTTGTTCGAACAGTGCAAATTAGATCAATAGGGACAAACTGCAGCAGAGGATAAAGAACAAAAAAGTTCTAAAGGCTGTTTACCATAAAGTGAGCACTTTTGAAATCAACCATAGAAATAAGTCACTGCTCCTATCTACGGATATTTTAACGAGTGCACTGAGTAACATGCGCCCAGTAGAGTAAGTAACGATGAATGGAAAGTAGTTCCGTATCTTAACGTCGAATAAAAAGGGCTAGGCAACAATTTGTGATAACTGAAATAATTTCTTTCGCTTTCCGTTTTTTTTTTTTAAATGCATCGGATTGTAAAAATGATCATATTTGTAAAATATTTACTTTTATAATAATTTCACAGTTTCACTTGACCAACGCATGAATAAAGTGATGAGACCTACGCCAATGTTAATATTACATAAAGCGGAATAGTACACAACATACATACAAGTAGACCTTAAGGAGGGCTTTCAAAAGTGGCCATTTTGACCGTGAATTGGCTAAAATAGACAGTTATCCGGAAATGCATAGGTTCCTCGCCAGAGGGCGGTACTGTTCCCTGTGACGGCGACGCGGGCACTTATCGGTAACATGAGACGCCTGCTTCACTGCTGCTGCCGACTCACCCTGGAGCGGATGTGCGTAGTGTAGTGCAGCGCTGTGGGATGGTGACTCGGTATTCCATTAAGGAACAGGCTGACATGTTCTTTACGTACGGACAGGCAAATGGCAATGGGAAAGAGGAAGCACGGCTGCACTGGTAAGAGTATTCCCATTAACAGCAACAGCACCATAAAATATTTCCAACAGTGTTTCGTCGTTTGTGTGAGACAAGCTCGTTTACGGGAATGGGTAACCAATGAAGGGGGGTGCTCCAGGCACGTACAGCGGTCTTGGAGGATCATGATCAACACTATGGAAGATGACCTCGTCATGAGCACCAGACGAGTGGCTCGCCAGCATTGGGTCACCCAGACGACCGTGTGGAATATTATCCATGACAACCGCTGGTACACTTGCAACGTGTGCCGGGCTTATTACCGACGGAATTTCTTCCGTAGGAACAGTTTTGTCGCTGGTTAGCTGCACAGACCATCAAAATTCCGACATCCATCCTATTCAGAGATGAGGCCACTTCTACAGGGAGTGGTATCGTCAACCTCAACAACACCCATATGTGTAAACTCCCGTGGTATGGTGGCAGCGAACCATCAGCACCGGTTCAGCGTCAATGTGTGGCAGGGATTATTGGTGACCAACTGTCTTTCCACTAGCTGTATTTCCACAACACCTCACAGGCGAGACACATTTGCGCTTCCTGGGGGTAACCCTGCTTCCCCTGCTCAAAGGAGTGCCTGTGGTGGTAAGAAGGTGTTATGGGGCTGCAACATGATGGTGATCCAGCTCATTTCCGAATTACTGTGTGCAGACAGCCCGACAAAGTCTTCCCCGGTCGATGGATCGGACGAGGTGGTCCAGGTACATGGCCCGCCCGGTCATCGGAACTCAACCCTTTAGATTTATACCTGTGGGTGGACCTGCAAAATGTCGTGTATGGTGAGCCCATCTCGGACGTGCAGACACTGGAACAACGCATCGATGCTGCCTGTGATGCCATTCGGATGCAGGAGGGCACATTTGAACTTCGTTGGGGCCACTTCAAACACCTCATCTAACGGTGGCCTCATGACAGCATGTCGTGCACTATATTGTACTGTACAGGAATGATGAATGAATAAATGGTATATTTGTTCGTAAAACCTTTCTTGCTTCTATCCTCTCAGAGATCGTCTCCTGCAGTTTGTCCCCATTGCTCAAAATTACTCTGTAAATAACGATGTGATACGAATGAATCTCCACGATTTCATTGGAACTTTAATAAGGCAGGTAGTAAAAAGTTGCTCTGGCTGTTACAATGTACCTCATTTGCTGCGAACACTGTGGTTGATATGTCATACAGAGCTCATGCTACAAGCCCAGGGATTATTTTTCAAAGTTGGTAAGTAACCGTGCAGAGTGAGGGATAGGCATGTAGAGGGCGAGTGTGGGGTGGTATAGGTATTCACAGTAAAATGAGCATTTTTGAAAGCCCTGCGTGATATCTATTTGTATGCAGGTTGTGTATTCTTCCGCCTTATGTAAGCTTAACATTGTCACGGGCCTCGCCACTTTATTCATGCGTCGGTCAAGTGAAAGTATGAAATTGATAGAAAGTAAATATATATTACACAGCTGCTTATTTTTACACTTCGATGCATAAAAAAAAAAAAAAAAAACAAGAAAGCGAATGAAATAATTTAAGTTAAAAGAAATGGTTATATAACACTTTTTATTCAAAGTTAAGATACGGAACTACTTTACCATCAATCGTTGCCAACTTTACTAGGCGCATGTCACTCAGGGCGCCCGTTATAATATATGCAAGTAGGAGCAGTGACCTTTGGCTAATGGTTGATTTCGAAAATACTCACTTTATGGTGAACAGCACTTATAGTCCATTGACGGTTTCTTCGGCCTCTTAGAATCAAACCTTTGAAGAATCTCCCCTAGTATGACGTGCGTTGATGATTCCTAAATACACCCTGTATCACAAGCGTTTTATACCTGTGCTCATAAGAGTTACTTTTTTTTCTGTTAAATTGAAATGTTATTCATATTTTGTCTATAAATGATAATGCTTCATTTATAAATAATTTGAATTAAAAAACAGGGAGAACATAGGTATGTTGTTAGCGCCTAGTAAGAAATAGTTCTTATGCAAAAACTGTTACAACAGAGGGCGCACGAATCCGGTACGTTGTCCCTCTGTGTAATCTTCCAAACTTAGATAAGCTTAGTTTGCACGAGGCGGAGGAATATCCTGGAAGTAGATCTTTAGCAGGGCTTCAGAAAAGGCCGAAGATACAGTGAATCAACTATACTAGCCTCTCCACGGAGCGTGGCTCGCTCCTCGTCCACCAGCTGCTCCAACTCGTCGAGGATGTCCTCGGCGCCGTCGGCGCGCCGCCTCCGGGCCGCCGCCTCCGTCTCTCGCCGCTCCAGACTGAAGTGCAGGTCGATGAGCCGGTTCTGCCACTCGGTGGCGACATGCAGTCGGCGGGCGGTGATGGCGGGCAGGTCGCACACGCCGTAATGCCTGTCCGCGTTCGCCCAGTCGCCGTTCGACCAGCTCACCTCGTCGAGCTGCAGCGCCTCCGCCATCTCCGCCAGCCGCCGCTCCTGCTCGTTCTGCTCCCGCTGCCGCCGCCGCAGCCGCTCCTGCCGCCCCCGCAGTGCGCTCCCAGCGAGCTGCAGCACCTCCTCCATCACCTGCCAGAACACCAGCCACGCCTTCGCCCTCACGCTACCTCCTCACACGCAACAACAGCTCGCCTCGCTGTTCACGATTAACCGAGCACTTTTCAAATCAACGTTAGAAAATAGTCACTGCCTCTGCCTGCGTACATTTTAACGGGCACACTCAGTGACACGCACCCAGTAAAGTTGGTGACGATGGATGGGAAGCAGTTCCATATATTAACGTCGAATAAAAATTGTTAGGTAATCAATTGTAACAGCTCGTATTATTTCTTTCGCTTTATGTTTCTTTTATGCCTCGAGATGTAAAAATGAACAATTATGACAAATATTTACTTTTCTAATAGTTTAACGCTTTCAATTGACCGACGTATGAGTGGAATGATAAGGCTCGTGGCAATGTTATTTTACATAAGACGGAAGAATACACAACATCTATACAAGTAGCTCTAAAGCACGGCTTTCAAAAGTGCTCAATTTTACGTCTATAGCCTTACCTTCACTACTTCACGTAGATTGACTGGCACTCTCTTTTTAACACGTTACACAAAGTCAGTTTTATATCTCTCACGTCGAGATAAATTTTTCAACACTGCAATTCTTAAAGACAAATGACTGTCCACCGAGAATTACCATAGACTAGAAATTAAGTAGGCCGCTTATTCGTCTTCTGCGCAGGACTCAAAATTGACCTACCTCAAATGAACACACTGTCAAACTCACATGGTCAACAGTGATGAAAATGTTTGTTTACATCGTAATTTCTTAATCACAGACACAATGACCGTATATGAATAAAATACTTTTACCAATTCTAATTTAATAATAATATATTATAAATTGGTTAGAGGAAGTATACTTACATCTGAAAACATTCGTTTACAGATCAGTTTTTTGACCTAAAATCCACGCCATTTTCACTAGACATGTTGGCAGTAAAGCAGTTCAAAGTTGTGACACGTAGATGGGTTTTGCGCAGTCAGCAAGATCGGTCTACCTCATCTTTAGTCTATGAGGAATACAGTCTACACACTGGTATTTGGGTGGTATAGATTTCTTACATGACCACAAGGGTTACATTAAACAAACACACAACTACAAATGAACATCAGCAGTATTAACTTACTTGTAGTTTGCTGATACCGATAAAGGTAGGAGTATTTAAAATACGAAAATCATCGACGCTAAAATAACTCTATTTTGTACGTTATTAAATGTTTAAAGGCTTACGAGTATGAAATCAATGCAAGACGCAACTGCAAATAATGCTGTTGTATGGTTATTTTGATTTCATTGTCCGTGAGGACATGCTGTTTAAAGCATAGAGGTAATATCGGGTAGAGCACGCACGCCAGCTTTAGATCATGTATACCTTGATGGCCGATACCGTTATTTGTTTTGAAGCTCGCGTCAGAAACAGCTGACGAGGGGCATGGTAAGGTTTGGGGATTTTATAATTGTATACATACGTGTGAAAGTATTTTTCCGTAGTTAAAAACGATAAATACATGCGTTGCATATGAATTTACGCAAATATTTGAAAAAAATTAATGTAATTTTTACGAGTAATGATTTTAACATGTAGGAAATGGCGTTCTCTTGAATTATAACACTATGGTAGTGGTTTAAGTTCATCTAAATAGAAATTTGTTTTACAAACTGCCCTTATATTGAATTGTGCACTATTAGTATAAAGGCTATTCTTATTAGCTTTGACAAAAACAGCAAACAAAAATATTACTTAGACGTTTAAGCGAATACTGCTAATTCAGAAATCAACAGCGTTCAATACAAACATTTACAACTGAATCACGATCGGCACCGAACGCGCATTAGAATCAAGCTGTTAATGTAGTCTTTAAAAATAATATCTGCAACTAGCTGGTTTATACAGACGTGACTTAAAGTACTTACGTAAACGTAACGTTACAAAGGCATTTCGCAAATAATTCACTCGAACTTACTACGTTTTGTATATCGATTAAAATTCATGGCAAACTATTTACACTTGACATCGCAACTGCTGAAATCATTGTATCGAATGGCTTGACAGCGCCATGATGTTCCTAGTCAGCTGTTTGAAATGTTGACCTCAAAAACACAGCAGTAATAGCCGATGAGTACTCTATAACAAGTATATATGCTTAAAACGTCAGCTATGAAGTAACCATCCATATGTCACCACACAAATTATTACAATGATTAAATCAGTAACTACTTTAAGATGTAATTACACTTCATATTACGTATATATAATGTAACTACGACATGATCAAATTATATATTATACAGGTATTTCATAACATGTGGGACCCACTTTACCAGTGGAGAGGAAACACTGAAACAATTAAAAAACTTATAAACATGTGACATATGTAACCTTGTTTCTGAATAATCTTCATTATATTGCAATATTGTGGGGCTTTTTTTTATCGTTATAGGTGTTCAAAATGACCACATTCAGCTTGACTTCATACCTGCAGTCGTATCATAGAGTGACGTATTCTTACAGAAATACCAGGTGTTCGTCGAACATGTTGGCAGTCTTATTGGGCATGCTGACGAAGTGTTTCAATGTTGAGAATGGATGTTGCGTACAACATTGTTTTCAACTGTCTCCACAAATTAAAATCCAATTAATTTATGTCTGGAGAAAATACAGGCCAATCAGTAGGTCCTTCAAGACGTATCAATTCGTTCGGAAATCGGCAGCTTATCCATAAAGGTTGCCAACGTATTCGACAAACACCTGGTATTTTTGAAAGAATATTATTGTCTACAATATGAAGATGGCAGGAGTGCATTCAGTTATAAGGTGGTTATTTTGAGCGCTTTATATAACAATAAGCAGCACGACATTATTGCATTACCAACAGGACTATAACTCGGAAACGATGTCATAAAGGCCCCATTTGTATATAAGATTTTCTAATCATTTCTGTGTCGCCAGTCCTCTGGTGAAATGCGTCCCAAGTGTCGTGAAACATCTTATATATTACTTTGTGAAATAGAGAGGGTAAGATGTAAAACCAAATTGCGACAATCGGCTCGTCATTATTTCCACACATGACTTTGACAGTTTTTTGGCAACTCAGGGAGGAGTTAGGTAATGCTGAGGAGACGCACACATATATGGGAATCAGTCCACTCCATCCTTAGGCTGTGCTTGATAATGGACATTGATCGGAATGCAAAGGAAAATAATATCAAAATGTTAGTACGATACCATTTTCTGCACATTATTTTTAGCCTAGGAGAACCACACTGGAACATTATAGTAGGTTATATACATAATGTGTCTACATCTCCGTTACATATTGTAAGGGTCTGAATTGGGGACCAAGGCGGTTACATTTTGCCTAGGAACTTATGTGCGGAAACATACTGTTTCCCCGCAACAAACAAAATACCACCACATCACATGTTGACCTCTCCCACGTCTGCAACATACTGTACGTTGTTGTTCTTCTGGGTCCACTTACAAGGAGGGCTCGATGTGACGACCAGCGACGTCTTACATAAACACGGTACCTACGTATCATGTTCTGACACACACGATCACCAATACCTGGAAGTCGAAGATCCGCCGCAGCCATAATCCGCACCAGCAGGTCTTCCTCTGAGTCCACAGAGGTCAGGTAAATCAAGCCCTTCATGTGGACCCACAGGAAGTAGATTAGTAGAGTCAAGTCGTGTGAACCTGCAGGCCAAGCAATCGGGCACCCGTGAGAGTACGTGGAAGACAATTTGGGGGGGGGGGGGGTGCCAATGACTAGGGTAGTACGTGCGTCATTCTACGACCACGTGATGTCCTGTGTCCGCGACAGCTTTCTTTACATGCCATTCGCTTGATGTTGTGAGCTGCCGGGAGACACGTCGGTCAGTTGTTCGTATATGCTGTAATGCTTGTGTTCAATTTGTCATTATCCTCCTTGATGTGAAGCCGAGCTGCAATTCTTAGCCAGTGTGTTGCTGTAGTAAATGAAAAACTACATGTTTAGGGAATACGCCGATATGATGTTATTGTACGGCGAAGCTCGGTGCAATGGCCCTCTCGTCAGCTGTATGAGGAGCGTTTGCTACGCCGCCAGACACCTTCGCCTACCCTCTTCGCCAAGGTTTTCCAGCGGGCCTCCGAGACGGGTACATTTATCGCCAACAGATCCGATTGTAGTTCTCCACGGTGGCGGGGCACCCCCGAGTTCTATGAGGCCGTACTTAATGCAGTCAAAGAGGACGCGACGACGAGTACTCGAAATATAGTGCGTAGACTTAATGTAGATCATAAAACTGTCTGGCGTGTTCCGTATGAACAGCTGTTAGACCCCCACCACCGCCAGAGAGCACAGGCAGTACGTCCAGAGTATTTTGCACCACACACCTACTACTGAAGATGTTTCTTGCACCGTTGTGTTGATGAGCCCGAATCTCCACGGCGCATCCTCTTCACTGATGAAGCCAGGTTCGCCAGGGAAGATGTTTTCAATTCCCGCAACAGCCATGTTTGGGCCGATGAAAACCTGCGTGCTTCAAGCCCTAATGGTTTTAAGCAACAGTACGGTATCAACATGAGGGCAGTGTTTCTGGATGGACATGTTATTGGGCCATACCGTCTTCCACGTAATCTCATGGGTGCTGCATACTTGATTTCCCTTGAACACGTACTGCTTGGGTTTTGGAAGATGTGCCACTGCATGTGCGTCAAAACATATGGATTCAACACGATGGCACAACACCTCATTTTTCTCTTGCGATCCAACCTCATCTCGATCAACGTTTTTGCCAACAGTTGAGGTGGCCCGATTGCTTGGCCTACACTTTCACACGACTTGACCCCGCTAGACTACTTCCTGTGGGGCTACATGAAAGGCGTGATTTACGAAACCCCTGTGGAATCAGAGGAGGACCTGCTGGCGCGTATTATGGCTGCGGCGGATCTTGGACTTCCAGGTATTGGTGATCGTGTGTACCAGAACATGGTACTTAGGTATCGTGTTTGTGTACACGTTGCTGGTCGTCACATCGAGCCCTTCTTATAAGTGGACCCAGAAGATAAACAACGTAGAGTATGTTGCAGACGTGCGAGAGATCAACATGTGATGTGGTGGTGTTTTGTTTGTCGCGGGGAAACGGTAAGTTTCCGCACATAAGTTCCTATGCAAAACGTAACCGTCTTGTTCCCCACTACACGCCCTTACAATGTGTAATGGGAATTCAGACACAACCTGTATATTTAAGTAGTATAACAATGAGAGGTTGGGGATAGCACAATCGGGAAAGGGAGGCGGAGCCAGCCGCCGCCATCTTGAAATTTCCCTTTTTCCTTAAAATTTTTATTTTCCTTCAAAATCGACAAATTTCCTTTTTTTCATTAAAATTCCCCTTTCTCCCTCAAAATTTTCCTTTTCCCCTCAATATTGCCTGTTTTCTATATTTAAAAAAAGCACAGATACCCCAAGTTACAAAAACAATCCCTCCGAAAGGGATTTTTCGATCCATCGGAAAGATTGGGGGGGGGGGGGTGGGTCGTTTTATAGGGCAGAACAGTGGCGGCCATATTGGTTTTAAAGGTATAAGGTATGCCAAATCGATACACAGGGTCCTAGATCCAGAGCCGGAGCTGACGTGCTGCCATGTTGTGACGATACAGCAACCATATTGGATCCAAATGACCTTCACATTTGACCTTGACTCCATGCCCATAACCCTGGATGACCCTGAACCTAATAAATTCCAAAAATAAAATATGAATTTCCCCTAAAATTTTTAAAGTATATATAAACATATTAAAAAGTTTATGAAAATCCCAAAAAATCCAAAAAAGTTATAAAAAATATTTAAAAAGCAATTCGAAATATATAAAAATCCAAAAAAATTCCAACCATTCAAAAATATTCACAATAAAAACCCTTGACACTTGACTCAAGACCCAAGACTCAAGACTCAATACTTAAGACTTGAATCAAGACACAAGACTCACGTTCTCAGGCTCAAGATTCTTGACTAAAGATTCAAGATTCAAGACTCAAGACCATTAACCTAAGACTCAAGACCCCAATGACATTGAACTTGAAATTCGAGAGAAATCACAGTCCATACAATGTATCCATTTCGAGCTGTCCACACAGGGAGCCATACCTACTAACTACATTAGCCAACAGCTGACTCCACCTGAGACTATCTCCAGCCAAGATTGGTTCCTGGCGAGACTAACTGAGCACAAGACTATTTCCTGACGAGACCAGTTCCTGTAAAACTGGCTAGAACAACCAACAAGACCAACCTGCCATACCATACACCTATACAAACGATGATGGACAATCTCAAAAATAGTCTCTAATAAGTGTCTCGCAGCCAACCTCTTCGCAAAATTTTCGCAAAACATTTCTACCAGATCTGACCACACCAAAGGGTCATACTAACTTACTAATCCAACTGACCAGACTGAATAATTATTTGCGAAATATTCCTCAAATATATTCCCCTCATTTAATTCGTACACCATATGGAACTCGTCCATTTTAAACAACCCGAGTACGACATAATACTTCAGATCAAACCATAGCCTTCCTCCAGCACAGACTCACATAAATTTTATCTTAAACAGACTTTCACAATCGATTAAATAAACCGCTGAATTAAAAAACTTTCAGAGAAGTAAAAGGGACTGTATAAGAATTTAAACACACATTACTATTATATATATATATATATATATATATATATATATATATATATATATATATATATATATATATATATATACACACACACATAGCAATGTGTGTTTAAATATATATATATATGAATTTGATTTATTCACTTATTTTATATATTCTACCTTTATGATTATTTACTCAGCTGTTTGCAGATCATGGATAGTAGTCTTCAGTTCATCGATGATTGAAGATATCTCAACAATGCATTAGAGATACCCTCATTTTTGCAGGTCAATCAAATATCTGAGTCTACCAAGTTCATTCGGGTCTCCGGGAAATTTTTTTACGAGCATTCTTGGTGACTTCTGCCTTCTAACACCACTTGTTTGAAGAAAAATCGCTGGTGAAATGCGTGGGAACGTCGAGAGAATCAGCATTCTTCTCAAGAGATACTTCATAAACACTGTCGTCATAGTCATTATCATCAATGCTGACCCCATGGTTATCTTAACCTCCTGTTACATCCTCGATATAGAGTTTGCTTTTATTTTTCGGAGTTGCATAGTCATCATCAGTGTTTGGAACCGACAATCGTTTATTTTGAAGTTCGTCGACTTCACGCAAACGTCCTAGAAGTGTGCATTCTCCACATACCGACTCTACCACGACTCGTAGTTCTCGCATTCCGTCAATACCATTAACTGTCTCATCATAATAGTCTGTGGAATGAGTACCCATCGATACAGCAGGGGGAATCGACGATATCACTTGCTGGCTCTTAAAAGAAGAATCCTTGCAGATCCTGGTGCGGTTCTTTAATGTATCACCTTGCATAAACTGCATGTTGTTACGAAAGTATCCCACTGTGCACGCAGTTTAGACAACATAGCTCGAAAGCAGACCAGAACGAGAATAAAATACAGATTCAAAACAACGAGCCACTTCTGCAATCAGTAAACTAACCAAGAAATGCGTGAAGTTAATCAGATAATGTCTGTCCGGCAATCCTCATGAAATTCTTTCTGTACACTAACAACCTCCTGGGAAACTCCATCCTCGGTGCACAGCGGGAACCAATAGGAATGCATGTTGTAAACGAGCACGCGTGGTGGGGCGAGAAGTGTGAAGGGAGTCATGGAGCCAGCGAAGGGCGCGGTCGGCGACAGGTCACCGTAGCAGCCAGCTGGGTATCCAGCAGCGAGTCCCAGCAGGCAGCGAGTCCCAGAGCGGAGACAATGGTGAGCGCAACTCCTTTTATGCTTCTCTCAGTTTCCTAACTTTACCCAAGAACCTTCTTATTCTACCCATAGTTGGCCAGTCAATTAATTACAATATTGCTGTAATTATATCTTATTATTCAGTAAAGTAACATAGTACAGTTTAATTTAACTATTCTTCTTATTTAATATAATCCTTCCTTTCTTCCCTCTTTCTAAAAATTTATGAGACGTTGCTAAAGTCAACTTATAACAATGTGCTGATTGTCGTAACGCTTCGTCATGCGCGTTCCCTCGTCGTGTGCGAACATTTTATGTCAGTGCATGTTGTCTCGAGTCAAGCAAAGTTGCGTTTATTTTACATGTACCAATGCGCCTCTTTAATTATTGCTTCTACGAAATGTTGCACCTCACATATCGCATGTTAGTATTCTGGAGGTCGGCTTTTTTTTAACATTCCCTCTTTTCATGGCGTCGTGAATTACAACTTATACTGAAGACCTTGGCACGCTAACAACATTGTTTTCCACGTAATTGTCGAGCAAATGATTGAAGTTTGCATGTAATCGTACACTGTATACATGCACTGAAAAAAGCATTGTGTTGTGACAGCAGTATTAATGTTACCGTAACAGTAATTTTTTGTTATCTCTCAACCGTCAGTAAGCTATGTTGCTGTTAATGTGTGATACGATTATGCTTTTAATGTAAATGCGATCTTAAGTACTGTTATAGCAATGTTAAGTAAACTACACATAATATCAGTCCTTAATGTACTGACAACATAAAGAGGGTATTAATGTTGAGACCAAACAAATTTATGTTAAAGTGATGTTAAGATTTATGTTACGAATTTTCTTTTTCTTTCGTTGCATTATAACAACATTAAGTAAAATTGTGTTGAAAGTTGTTATACATTAATGCTGAATGTTTCAGCTACATAAACACAGATATTGTGTAGGAACGACATTAAGTTGCTTTGTTGGAACAGAATATCTGAATATGCTCACATGTATTACTGTTGTTTGCAATTTAGTTAATGTAGATATAAAATTATACATACTTATAAATAAATTAACTTTCCTTGTAGTTAATGCAATATTATTTTTTTGCTTCATAACAATTGTGTAGACAGTTGTTATATGTAAATGCTAAATGTTTCAACTACATTAATGAAGAACTTGTGTAGGAACAACATTAAGTTGCTTTGTTGGAACAGATGTTCTGAATATGCGTACATCAATTACTGTTGTTGGTAATATAGTTAAAATAAGTTTAAAATCCCTTATTCTTGTGAATAAATTAACTTTTATTTTAGTAAAACCAGTACTATTGTCTGGGCACATTACTCTTCGTTCTTTGTGTTACTATTACATTAGCCATACTTCCTCATACCTTACATAATATTCCGAGGACATACACTGTTATTGTCGATAATAATGTCTGAATTGATGTAATGTATCCAATTTTGTTCAATACATTGTTTTTCTATACATTGCTCTTTGGGTCACTCGTACATTAAATACAGAGTACTATATGACGAAAATAAGTACATGTTCTGAGGACATTAAAATCACCTTGCTCCAACATTACACTACTGACGTGGAAATGTTGACAATGTAATATTTCTCATACTTATGAACACAAACCTTCCTTGCAAAAGTGCTATTTTGTTGTTTATACAGTGCTCTTCCTTACTTTGAATACACTGATTTGGTCTTACAATCAACTATTTGTGTGTAGTTGTAAGACAAATTGTGGTTAACGTGCAACCATTATCACATTACGCCAGCTTTTTCCCGTTTACATAGCTGTAATAAAAGCAGGAAGTACTTTTGAAATATTTTTGAAGTTGAAAAAGGATTTCATTTTGTGAAAGATCAGTTATTATTTAAATGTAATCATCTGAGTAAATAGAGCAATATCACTTCTTATGAAAAATACACATTACGTTTCCAATATATATTTTCATAAAAAAGTGATGATGTTCTATTTACATTGATGATTACACGTTGACAAAGATAGTTATAAAAAAAACCATTTTTATTGCAGTTGAAGTCCAGCATAAAGTTATAGTAAATTTTACAAGTCTCTTCACAAAGTTGAAGAAAAAGTCTGATGCAGTTAGGCAAATTAAAGAAATGTGTAACATTACAGGAAATATTCATTCAAAGCTTACAAAGCTCTGTACACTAATGTTATAGAGTACCAGTCACTCGATTGTACAGTAATTTCAGCAGTCTTTCAATACAAATTAAGATTTCACTAATCTTACGTTTTAACACAATTGAAAAGCCATGAACAGAAATGTGCTTAATCACGCAAAATCTACAAAGTATACTGAAGAAATATAGAATGCTCCAATAGGTCATAGTAAAAATTACCATGCTAAATTTAAGGCATGTATGATGCATTTTCCAGGAAGAATTCAGAGAATACGGTTAAGGTAATCAATAAAATTTTATTTTAACTGCCACTAATGAACATTAACATTAACACTATCAGTCTACAGGAATCCAAAGCAAATAAAATACCGCTGTACAGAAGCAGTCACTTTACACTTTATTTCCCTTTAACAAGAAAAAAAAAAAAAAAGGACATATGTCACAACTTTCTCAAAAAAAAGAAATACTACATTACTTTCAAATTTTGCTGTTTATGTTATTTGCAATAGAATTAAGTTTTTGTACACAAACAGTAACACGTTCAACACAATTTGTTATGTATTAATAGTTACTGATATAAAAATTAACATGAAATCTTTATTTTCATACACAAGAAGATTATTAGACCTATACTATCAAGTAAAAGAAATGAAAATTGAATTGTCCCAATGGTAAACTTATATACAGATACACATTAATTAAATTCTTAATTAAAGATATACATATATGTACTTGCAATAATGGTTTTGTATTGCGGCATGAAAAAGTGGGTAGAAACAATACAAAATAACTTCAGTTTAACTTGGTGTTTTCAATACACTGCACTGTTCATATTTTGCAATAAAATTTGCTCTAAGTCCAATCTGTGAAGTTCTTTTATTAAACTTCGATCCAAGGCATATAGTGCTGTTTGATCAACACCTTCGTCCGAAAACAAAAATTCCAAGAGGTTCAAGAAAAATATTGTAGTTATTTTTTTTAACACATTTGTTAACTTAGATATGTTATATTGTTTTCAAAATATACTCTCTCTTCTAGTAAATAAATAAAATCAATAACCTAACTTTTATTTGGAAAAACCAAAATAAAACACTGACAAGATTATTCATGGGTTTATAAAGCATGTAGAATGAAGTTAAAACTCTGGCCGGGTGCTAGAACTAAACTGTTAGTATTTTGATGTAATAAAATCCACATTGGTGAAAAGCGATTTATGTTAATAGGCACCTATTTTGGGAAAAATCAAGTTTTTAGTGAAGCATATACATTGAATTAAATACATTTGTAGCCAAATGCTAGATATGAATTTTCAGCACCTGATGCAATAGCATCCAAATTTAAGCTAAGGTTATATTTTAATCTGCATCTTTAAATGTTACACCAGGGTCATTCCATGTGTAATTGAAAAATTTAGAATATTTATAATTTTTGTGTTGCGCGATTATTCTATATTATTTACAACTGAACCATAGTTTCTCATTACTGAATAAACCATAACCATTTTTATTAAATTATCTGTCACCATATTCACACATTAAAAATATTTATTTTCTTTTTTACTACTCGACAGATAAGTCTCGAGCTTTCTTTTGATTACCATAAACAAAACTTTGTTAAAGGCCGTTCCCCATAAGTGAGCACTTTTGAAATAAACCTTTGAAAAAAAATCACTGTGTGTATACGCACGTGTTACCTTACACACTTGGGAATCAGGCGAGCAGTTAATTTGATTATGGGTTACGAGAAAATAATTCCAAGTATACTGAAGTGTTTTAAAATAAAAGTTTTTATTTTTCAGGGAAATAAAGTGCTTATTTTTTTATTAAGTACATATTAGGATAATAATAGAACCAAAAGTAACGATTTTATTGTAAATAATAATTTTTAGTGAGACGCAACAGTAAAGATCAAAGGCTCATTGTTTTGGTTCCGTCCCTGCATTCCTGCGTGCTGTTTATATGTGACGGAAGGATATGAAATGGGTATGAAAATAGATCTTTGGGACAGGGCTTTCAAAAGTGCTCAATTAACTGTGAACGACCTATATGCATTAAGACAAGGGCTTAAATTTTGTGTTTCAGTTGCTCAGACAACCCCTTTTTAACATCCCGTAGCTTAGAATGGGCTGTGAACCACAAACTTTTATAATTTCATATTAGTACCCTGGTACCACTCTTTGACCTCGTGCACTCAAATCACAGTGTCTCTCCACCCTTGCTGAAAAAAAAATCCAAAATTCAAAAAAATATTTTTTTACAGGCATACAGAATTAAAAGGACTGAAGGGGTTTTTTTTTTTATTTTGCAATAATAAACTTGTAACAAAACCCCAAAGAAAGTTTTGTATTTTAAAGTGGTTTAAAAGTTATAAGCACCAGAATACCTTACAAAAATCTGTGGGTTTGAGATGTCCAGGAAATATATTTTTAACAACCTGTATTTTGCAAAGATATTTGAATGAAAAACTTTTGTATTTTGTTATTAGTAGCCTGACGAATACTTTTTTACCTTATACATTAAAGTCACCATGCTTTCTCATCCTTATTGACTTTTTTTAATTTGGAATTTGAGATATTAGCAGACATTACAAAATTACTGAACAAAGTAGTACGGCCTATATATTTTTTTCAGACTGTAAACATTTTTAATGTCCTTAAGCCTTGATAACCTATAATTTTGGTTAAAAGTGATGGTATAAAGTTGTAAGCAGCATCCATTAGCATATAAATATCATTATTTGCTATGAATGATTGTTATGAATGATTGCCTATAGCAAAGTTTCGTTTATAGTAATCAAAAGAAAGCTCGAGACTTATCTGTCAGGTATTGAAAACAAAAAATTTTACCTTTAATGGGAGATAGAATATTGAGGTTTTTGTAAACTGTTGCGAGACCAGATTTTATAGCACAACACTCCGCATGAAATGGCATAAATTGAATACGGTAACACTTAGTTTAATAAAAATGGTTATGTGGTATTCAATAATGAGAAACCGTGGTCCAATTGTAAAAAAAAAATACAAAATATCCTAGCAACCCAAAAATCATGCTGACTATAGTCCATTCCAGGATAAATGAACATTTTGTAAATCTCTGCTAAGGATTTACTTTCAGGAAAGTCACTCAGGCACCTATGCATCCTTCCGCCAAATGAAAACAAAAACATTGCCAGGTGACTTCCATATGGCAAATGTCAAATACAAACTTTGTTTATATTCTTCCACTCTCCAGCAATGGTGGTATCTTGCTGGAAATTCATTAAAAGGTGAGTGAATGAGTGAGTCGATTGTATGTCACGTTAGCGATTTAGGTGTTTAGTGCCATTATAAGAGGTAGATACAATTATTTATAACAGCAATTGAGGTTTGTTTTGAAATTTTTTTTTCCATTTGTAGTTTGTTTTAGATGTTTGCTGGAGAGTGTATTATGAAATGGCCAAAATATTCTAAAAATTAAAAATATTTAAATAAAATTTTACATATACAGTATATAATAAATAGTCACCCGGTACGCTAATGTTGTACAACTGTAAAAAAGTAAAATGAGAAATAATATATAAATTATTTGCAGTATTATTGTATTATCATGTTTGACAATGCCTATAAAATTTTGTATGTTCTTTTGGCTACCATACAAGAAAAGAAAAGGAAAAAGTTAAAAAGCTTTTTAATTGCACCATAATGAAGCTAAAATGTAGAAGTTATTTATAGTATGTGTGGTGTTTTGTAAACAATTTGACAGTTTAGGTACAAATAATTAGTAGATAATGTAATATTTCTTCTTACCCAACAAAACTAATTGAAATAAGAAATATGTTTACTAAAAACAATGTCTGAAACATAGTATATGAAGATTCTTTAATCTGAAATAAGTTGTGTGTTACGAATTACAATTGATACGAAAAGAAACACAACTTCAATTGAAAAAAAAACATCATGTAAAGGAAAGTTAGATAGATTGTTTTATAATTTTTAAACGTAGCCTATAATAATGTTATGTTTCATGTTTACCACCCCATTTTTGGTTATAAAAAAAAAGTTGCAATATTTTACTTGGGGAAATTGTGAATAGCTCAATGATCTATTTTTGTGCTGAGTGATGTGATATTTTTAAGTTTTGTATTGTGGTACATTTTTGACTGAAAATGTTTATAAACTTCATTTGGAACAAAATATCTGTACATTAGAATTCAGTTACAGAAATTAATGTTAGGTGCCTGTTCAAGCTAACAAAAATCAAGTGTGCTGTCGTATTCCCAAAGTGTTCTCCGTGTAGACAAAATCTTATCATTAGATACAATTACATTCTTGGCAGCAATGCATTAGGGTCGATCCATCCATTTAATTAAACTAATGCATCATTGTTTGCAAATATTTAATAAATACAAAACAAATGTAATTCTAGTCTTTACGTATCCACAAAAGGAGGAGAAAAATACATGCACTGACAAGATTAGGTTATCTTTTTTTGGAACAGTTAGAAAATAATTTTTCTTCGTAACTTAACCATCATGCATTTCGAAATCAAGGTTTGTGCTTCATTTCTTTAGTTGACTACATTGAAATCTGATTGTGCTC
The DNA here is from genome assembly GCA_029891345.1 of Dryococelus australis. Lineage (NCBI taxonomy): Eukaryota > Metazoa > Arthropoda > Insecta > Phasmatodea > Phasmatidae > Dryococelus > Dryococelus australis. Next base: position 120,024,726 of record CM057000.1, on the reverse strand, counting down.
TGTGATTAATCCTTGGAAAATAAATTGTCAAGCCAATGTAAATTGGATAGATATATGACAACACTGATGTTTGATTTAGGCCTAACTGTGGCAGACTGTAACTGCTGTCTAAAAATGTTGTTTCCACAAAAATAATGCTTGATAGTTTCTATGTCAGAACTTTCTTTCTAAATCTAACAAATGTAATAGGCAATACAATTGTATTACAATAGGCATTGCTTTACGTGAAGTGCTAAAGTTATCACAAGAATATCATCATGGTTGAAAACATTCTAACTGTATTTTTACATTGCACTTGCCTCAGCGGTAATTATTATAAAATTATATTTCGCACTGCATTCATTTTAAAATCACAACTAGTGAGAAAGTAAGTTTCCTTTTTGAGGAATCTTGTTTGTCTTCCAAGGATAGAAACATAATTAAAATACTTTTGCTATAGTAGGCCTACCTAACCAAAGTCGCTAATAATTACGGAATTGCTAATTACGCGCGGATATTAGCGTAAATTTATAATCGTTGAATTGAGGTTATTGTTTATGTACAGTACAATGAAAGTTAAACATTAGTAGTCACATTCGGCTGCAAAAAAAAAAAAAAAACACACACATTATCAATGAAAAGCAATCATTCCTTACGTTTTTTAAACTTTCATACATAAAAAACTGTTGGCTGAAACTACTCACTTGCGGATAATTGTTTTGCAAAGTCGAATAAACGCAGCGATCTGGGCCACATCGCATTTATTCACTTTGCCTCAGCCATTAAAAACGTATTCAGCAACAACGGAAATTAATTTAAATGTATACTATTAAAGTATAAAATAACCAATAATGCTAAACTAAACAAAACACAATAAAAGGCCGATGGAAAATGAAAGCCTAACCTCCGAACGCACGTGCAACAAACATACGCCGTGACTCGTCGGACAGAGTGAAAGTTTCGAATTTAAAGTGACAAAAAACATGACCATATTTCATAATCTGCCTCCCGACATTTAAGTCAAACAATGTAACGAAATACTACGTTGGGGGAACACAGCTGTACAGTCTGGTATTACATTTCTTTCTCTACCATGGCAAGCACATGTAATATGGTTAAGTATTATCGCTACATCATACGATACCTTTGAATATATCCACTATTTTTTGGAAAATCCCAGTCAGTTAGAACCTTCGTAACGAACTCGTCCGTAGCTGACGGCAAAATTGCACCGTTCATCGTAACGAACTCGTCCGTAGCTGACGGCAAAATTGCACCGTTCATCGTAACGAACTCGTCCGTAGCTGACGGCAAAATTGCACCGTTCATCGTAACGAACTCGTCCGTAGCTGACGGCAAATTGCACCGTTCATCGTAACCACGTAGACCGATCTCTGCGCAAACTCTTTGTACATAGGTAAGAAAGCGAAATGGCTGACCGACCGACCTGGAAGTTTCTGCAAATATGACAGGAGGACAATATGGGAAGCTGAGGCGTTTTAACATTGTCAACCTGCGAGACACGCTACAACAGCGCTCCTAGCGGCTTGTGCTGACGAATACCCGGGGAAATTCAAATTTACGTGGCTCGGCATGCGCGATTTAAGTGCAGTTGTCGTCTCGCAGTATTAAAACGCGTTGTTTCCCCGAATGTAATATAATAGTTGCTTATTCATATTACTATGCCGTATTTTAAAATGTACTTAAGGCATAAATATTGTCACTTGAAACAAGGACAATCAGTTGTAACAGAATCATGTTAGTGGGCACAGACTTCGATGTCGCAAGTTACAAAGGACAAATGTTAATCAAATATAAGTAAGACAATGGAATGCTAAACAGTATTTCATTTGCCAGACACATAACTGACTGCATTTATTCGATAAATCATTGAGAATGGAGCTGTCACCAAACTTGAATTTCTGCAAAAAAGATCGGGAATGAACATAACCAAACATTTTTTTGGACAGAAAAATCTCCACAACTTATCTGTGGTTTATTAACGCAAGATTAATTAAAAATAGCTCTACTGCAGTTACTTATTTAACATTGTGGCTTTTATTAACTCTATACTTAGTAATATCTTATATATATTAATATTAACCTCCCAACATAATAAGTTGCCGAAATATTAACTTACTGCTTTTTGAAGCTATTATCATTAAATTATCAACAAAATAAATTGTTCACAAATGTATATTCCTAACAGATATGGCTTTTGTTCAGCTTTCTCCTTTCGTTGAAGGTATGTTTTGGCTGGAAATTCATTTTCACGAGAGAAATATTTTGGGTAAATATTGTTTTTATTTGATTAAAATGTATACTGAATTATTTTTTACGTTTTAAATTCCTGTATTTACCACCAAGATCAATAAACATATATGTAGCACCTTGGGTTTTATTTCAAAGTGCGTGCTTGTGTCTACAGAATGTCGTCACTAGGCGGTCCGTCGAAAGTTAAAGTTTGATATATATTTGACGGATAGGAAAAGTTACCATGCGATTCGTCGAAGATCACGTGACTGCCTGACACGTGCGATGGATAGTTGAGAGTCCACCTTTCACATATAAATCTGTTTGTTTTTTTTCGTATAGTTATGCCACAACTACACTGCCTCAAGTGAAACACAGGCAGCTATGGTTAGTCCACTGGCAGCCATGCTTCAACCATAAGTAATAAACATTTGAAAGCTCAGTCACTTCTTCATAATCCGATTGAACCAGTTACGAAATTTTGGGGGCTGTACACGTTTTACGGGTATTTTTTTCGCATAAAATTTCCGTTTGACCGATCCCCACCTTTTCCACATATAACTTTTGTGTTCTATCAATGTTGAGTAATGTTAACGTTGCATTGGAGTAACGTCTAGTGAATAAAATGTGAAATGTTGGCGCAAACAATATTTTGTTTGCAGAGTATATTTAAAACAAAAGTAGTTAATGTCATTTCAGAATAAACTTGTGTTGGCCGGACATCAATGTAATGTCTAAATAACACGAACATTTTGTTTACCTGTTATTTTGAGCGCAATACAAACATTTGGTTGCGGGAACATTACTTAGTAACCTGTTAACATAAATACTTCAACAGTAAATTTTCATTGCAGTAATGTAAACATATGAAAACGCATAACATTAATAACGTTGTCATAATAGTATCAATGTTACTACAACATAAACGTTGAAATAATAGTTGAATAGTAACTTTTTGGTTAGAACAACATTAAGCTTTTTTTCTGTGAGATTACACATCGTCAGTGGTTTGCATCGTCTTCACGTATATGTGAGTATAAACACTTGTACTACTACTGCACAGTGCTGACTCCTCAGAGCTGACTCCTCAGAGCTGACTCCTCAGTGCTAACTCCTCAGAACTGACTCCTCAGTGCTGACTCCTCAGAGCTGACTCCTCAGAGCTGACTCCTCAGAGCTGACTCCTCAGTGCTAACTCCTCAGAACTGACTCCTCAGTGCTGACTCCTCAGAGCTGACTCCTCAGAGCTGACTCCTCAGTGCTGACTCCTCAGAGCTGACTCCTCAGAAAAGGGAACATTTTTATAATTAGAAACATTCAAAAATATATTTAGTATATTTAACTCTTTAGCAATTTGGCATTAAACTGCACTGAGAAGAACTTTATAATATTTATGTTTCAAGAAAAGGCAAAATTGAGCGTTTACAATCGTTTAATGCCACAACGGACTAAGCGATGTGGCACATGAGTGAGAAACTATTCTTTCGTTCGGGTGGTGCTGGGCTTTATTCTTGGTCCGGCCATACTAATTTCAGTTTTCAATAGCTTTCTTAAGTCTCTCCGGGTGAAAGCTGCAATGGATCCTTAATAAATGCAATTGCCTATTTCTTGATCCTGATTTTACGAGCAACTTCCACAGTCTGTGAAGATCCCGCTGAGCTAGACGCCTATCTATATGAAAAATACCACAACAGCTTCAAACACAGGCTGAAATAATTCTCACAGTAAAGGCTATTCGCAGCAAATATAGAATTTTTAAGGCTTTTCCGATAGGCATTTACCACAAATAAATATAATTTGTTTGCAAGCACAGACATTTACTTTTGAGGGTGACGAAATTTATTCACTGTGTTTATTAGTTGAAGGGCAATGTTTATACTATAAAGTAGCGGAAAGATAGAAATTATCTGAAAGGAAATAATTTTGCAATGCCATGAAAAATGATTACTATAAGTAAATTCTCGCAATCTGAATCGAATTTAATTATGTTTCTCTCCGAAAGTTTTATTGAGGATAACGAAAGGGAAAGAGGAGGACTGCCATAAAAACAATTAATAGAGGTGTATCCATTCGCAATGTGCAATTTGTTGCAAAACGAGGAGGTATAGTTTTGACGAAAACGTAGACCAGAAACAAGGGCATCGCAGCTTTCATACACTGTTGGTTTTATTCATTAAATTTCTGTATTACTTCCACCAAATAAAGATATACTGAATGCGTACATTTGTTACACATTATAGCCTTGGAGTAATGCAGAAATTTGAGTAAATACATATACCTGAATGAATAGTATGGGAACGCAGTTTTCAGAATTTACAACATCTAATATACGACAACATAAAACCAACACACTTAATCCCTACTCTGGGAGAAATTTTAACTCTGTCGACATGCGCGATTTATAAAGGATGGCTCTATGAAAATATACTTTTACTTCCCAATTGCTTATAACTCATAGTTACGAAAATAAAAGCGTGGCTACGCTTGCATGACTGAATGAAAAATGCTAATTGTATTTTAAATTTTTCTTTGACAACTCTCACCGAAAATCAGCAAAACAATTTCTTAACAAGATTATGTTATTAATTACAAGGTGTATGCACACAGATACACTTAAATGAACAAATCTTAATACAGTTACGTTACATAAATATATAAAAAAACCTAAATACACCATTAGGCGAAGAGCCGTCGTTTAGTCTGTGGAATACTGCAAAATTACAGTGCGTTTTCCAGCCAATTTAATCCTTAGCTAAAGACGTTACAAATTGCACTTTATGGCTAATCTAACACACTTGTCCAGAATTAGTTATGTTTATCTACGAAAAAAACGCATACCCTAGACGAGGATGGAATGGTTCTTTCAGGGTATCACGTGTGCTCTAAATATAATAACACTGAACCTTTCCACACACTTCCCACAAATAAAAACAATAGAGTCACAGTTTAAGGTTGCATAGGTACAGGCAGGACGAAGAGTAGGGCCGTAGCCAGGATTTTATTTCGGGGGGGGGGGGGGTGTTCTTCACTGCTACCCCCAATTAAGGCGGGGGATCCGGGGGTTATCCCCCGGAAAAATTTGGATTTTAAAGTGCAAATTAGTGCTATTTAAGTGTTTTTAGAATCAAAATATTGAATATATAGCTGACATACGTCGTAATATTTTTAAAGATCAACTTTATAAAACTTTTGGAAGTATTTGGTGGAGGGGAGGGGGCATTTGCCCCGGTACCACCCCCCCTCCCCCAATCACATTATACGCAAAGTTAGTCTGTTGAACATTAAAGCAAAATACCTATGAATATAACAATTTTCATCAATCACATTACTATAAAAATGTACAGAAAAATTATTTATTCAACATTAAAACCCAAATATGTACCTAAGAATCAAACACTTTCGTTCAATCGTATTAGTAATAAAAATATACACAAAATTAGTTCCTTGAATATTAAATCCTAAACACCCAATATTAAAACACTTTAAAGCTATGTATTACATTATCAAATACTTAGAGTGCACCAGTATCAATGATAAAAATATTGTATGTACATGTAAAAGTTGTAACACCTCATTGAACTTTTACAATAACAACATTCGCCTGTTTGGTTTCCTGGTCAAGACATCTGAAACGTCATCAGCCGTGAAAGGCAATGGATAGTGAATTGACATGTGTGCCAGGCCAGTTAATCGATCGCTGCACATTGAGTATCTTAAATATGTCTTCATCCTTTTCAATGAAGAAAATGACCTCTGGACCTCAGCTGTTGATACAGGTAAAGTTGCCAGGCCACACAATAGATGTCGTATGGTTGGGAAGAAATGTTTACTACATGCTTCCAAAATGGACATAATCCCAATTGGCACGTCAGACATTTTGCCTTTCCACTTCTCGCGTCATAATAGATATTCCCCTTCAACCGTGGCCTGAGAAGATTGCTCTTCAAAGTAGAGGCTTAGTTTTTTGAACTCCTTCACACAAAATTTGACGTGTGTGTTTGGGCAACAGAATCTCTACAGAGAATGTCCTTATTTTGACAAAATCGCTGTTGAAGACTAACAATACATCCATCTACACAAAGCAGAACAAATAGATCCGAAATAGTACTGTTCAACAGGTTTGTGTGGATGATTATTCCTCGTGGTCTGTTTCTTAGCCGGTCGCGGTACTTCAATAACAGTTCGAAACAAGTTATCTGCTGTAGTTACAGACTAGGACAGATGCAGCTCGCGTAGGCGCACTGCAGGGTAAAAGTTACAATGTCAACGATCGTGTGCCCAAGGTCAACCCGACCAGACAACAGTATTTTTATGCACAACAAACAGTCCAACTCCCCAGTAACTATTACTTCTAAGTGCATTTCATTGAAATAGCTAGACCACTATAAATGTTACCATGAGTATTTTTTCCAATTTAGTTCAATATTTCGGGGGGTTTCCAGACACCCAAAACACCTCCCTGTCTAGGGGTCTGCGAAGAGAACGCTGCACGATAATTTAAAGTCTTACGCGTAACGGCGATGGGGCACTTGATACCCGTGGAAATGTCGCCCACGTCGCTACCGTTCTTAGGAGCCGCGGTGGCGCAGCGGCTAGAACGCTCGCCTCCTACCAAGATGAACAGGGTTCGATTTCCGGCGGGGTCGCTCCCGGGTTTTCGCACGTGGGAATCGTGCTGGACGATGCCACTGGTCGGCGAGTTTTCTCGGGGATCTCCCGTCCCCCCCCCCCGCCACAGAATTCCAGCGCTGCTCCATATCCACATCGCTTCACCCTCATCGGCTCGCAATTCCTTGATGTCAAGAGCAGCCCAAAACTCTCTATCTACGCTCCTTTGCTTCTTAGGCTCAGACGAAAAATATTCCGGAAGCTCCAGTTAGTTGTTCGCTATAGCCACAGCATGTTTAATAACGTATTCGCACTTAAAGTTAAGACTTTCCTGCCAGCATCAGCCAGTGCGAATTGGATCATCGGCAGATAACGACGGTGTCACATCTTCTAGGACAGGACGTTCCAAACGTAGACTAAAGACAAGGTAGACTGATCTCGCTGGCTGCACACCTCCAATTTCCGTGTCCCAACATTGAACGGCTTTTCTGCCAACACGTCTAGCAAAAAACGGCGTGAATTGGATCTAAGGTTAGAACACTGTTTAGTAAACAGGTGCTTTGAGATGTTCCTATACTTCCTCTAACCAATTTGGAATGCAGTTAGATTACAGTCGAATTGGTGAATGTATTTTGCTTATAGGCTATTCACGGTAAAGTGAGCACTTTATGAGGCCCTTCTACATTTTTACTTTCATCCAATTTCCATCTTCCTGCTGTTTTTTATTATAAACTTTGGAGTGTGTCCAATAAACGCAATGTATACATTTCACCACCCTTAAAATTTAATGCCTGAGGCTGTAAAAATATATATTTATTAGTGGTTAATGCCTGTTGGGAGGACCTTAAAAAGTGTTCACTTTACCGTGAACAGCCTATACATAAAAGTGCTTGTCTTTTGAGAATTAATATATAAACAACCACGTTCAACACTGTTGACCATGTGAGTTTGACAGTTGTGTTGATCAGGGGTAGGTCAATGTTTGGTAATGCGCAGCAGACGAACAAGCGGTTCACGTCATCTTCAGTCTGTGGTAAAACCACGGCGCTGTCTGGCCTCGTTTCAGCGGCGCTGCTTCCTCTGCGCTCTTGTCAACACTGCGTTTTACAGCGCAAAGCACAGCGAGCTTCGAGCTGGCGACAGGTCGTGTTGTGTCGAAAAGGAGCTGCTTGTCGGCGTGTGTCTAATGAGGTTAGCTATCAAGTCGCGTGTCCCGTGAAGTAGCGAGCATAAAACACTGGAGGGACAGCTACAGGTTTTTCACGGTCAAATGAGCACTTTTGAAAGCCCTGCTTAAGATCTACTTGTATAGGCTATTCACGATAAAGTAAGCACTTTTGAAAGCCCTCCCATTTTTAATATTAGTGAGTAGAACAATTTTATTTTAGTCTTGAACTCTAACTTCCGAGTACGTTGGAATATACACACTGTGTTTATTACCTACATGTCAATATTTATTTAAACAGATTGGTAAAGCGTAAAAAAAGGCTGAAAGAAAAAAGTAACTAGGGTGTCAAAAGTGTTCACTTTACTGTGAAAAACCTTTATGCACGTTGTGTATTCTCCTGCCTTATGTAAAATTAACATCGTCATGAGCATTACCACTTCATTCACGCGTCGGTCAAGTGAAACTGTGAAATTATTAGAAAAGTAAATATTTTACAAATCTTCTCATTTTTACATTTCGATGCATTAGGAAAACTTAAATCGAAGAAAATAATTTAAGATATCACAAATGGTTACTTAAAACTTTTCATTCGACGTTATGGCATGGAAGTACTTTCCATCCATCGTTACCAACTTTGATATCACTCAAGACGCCCGTTAACATGCAGGTGACATTTTTATAAAGGTTGATTTCAAAAGTGCTCACTTTATAGTGAACAGCCTTCGTATTTGTGAACAAGAGAGCAAGAGAGATAAAATGAATCAGGGACGAGACGTACCAGTAAAAAATCAATTTTATTAATCAGGGAAAATTATTTTATTAAATGATATAAAATTTAAACATCAAAAACATTTCTCAAACCAGCAATTCGATTTTATTTATATTTATGTTATTTTTATTAAAGAGAAAACGTTTAAATAACAAAGCCAATTACCTTTGTTCAGCAACTTTTGGATTCATGAAATTCAGTATTGAACACATGAGCTGCTATCATCTGGCGGGAGGTGATTTACTCCCGGTTTGGTTTTTGCAGAATTCTACCAGCTGTTCGGTTTTGGTCCTTTGCATATTTGGTGTGAGATTTCAAACTGCAGTAGACTCGTAATTGACGTGTCTACTAGTCGCTGTAATTACCTCGCAGGGAAATTATAATAAAGGAAATACTTTCAATATTACTACAGACACCATGTTCAAAATTATTAAATATGTATTTATTTCAAGGCATCTACATCTCACTGATATGTTACATCTGGACAATGTACCGTACGCTATGGCATTACTTTACGGAACATTTTTCTTACAAATGGTTAAGCTCATTAACGAATTGATACACATATTAAACCGATCTACTGAAGACGATTACCCGCATCGAACAATTAATTGCAAAATTTACGAGAACCGTTGTAAAGATGAAATAATTTCTATAATCTGGGGTGAATATTTAAAAGTCTTTGTCAATCCTTATACAGAAATTATTCATTTTAGTGTCATAACAGAACAGTCAAGGTCATTACTGAAAATGTGTATTTTTTGAATCATTATATTTGATTGTTCTGTGCAAATTTTTGTATATGATTGTTAATAGTTGTTCCTTGTTTGTCATTAAAATGTGAGAATTAATTAATATATAAAATTTGGTATCATGGTTATTATGGAGTAAATATTTATTAGTAGTTAATATATTATATCTGTAATGATGGGTGAAGTTATTAGCCAAAGTTTCTATTGTTGCATTTTTTAATAAATCTTCATATATTCGAATTAGTAAGAAACCAAATAAAAATTGAGTAAGGCTGGTGTGACATAGGCTCTACGAACAGAAAAAGTATTTGACAAATGATTCACGACGATTTGTAACTCCAATATTACAATTTTGATTCACATTCTGGAATCATACTATTTTGTAGACTTAAGCCATTTACCCAATCTCGTTTCCTGTTATTCTAAAGTGACGAATCCTAAAAAATTCAGAAATTTATCTCGCGACGATATTGATGATACGAAAATATGGAAACTCATATGTGACGTAGTGAACTTTGGCGCGCCTCTTCATTGTCTGTGTTGGATGCGTGTAAACTCAAACTAAGTAGCAAAGGAGACGAAAAGGATGTTTAAGTTAGTATGATGCATACAAATATTGAAAGTCAAACCACGCCTTCGGATGGGCGTAATATATAGAAATATATTGTATAGGTTAAGCTAAAATAATAATTTAATATAATAAGGCAAATGTTAAGGTTTAAATTTGTTAACACATGGGATGATATGTCGTAGACTGAAAAAGGAAAGTAAATCGTGTTATTTCAGTGCAAAGGCATTTATTCTGTGCGGAAGAAGGGGTCAACAATCGAGCTTTCTTATTGGCTGGTTTGTAGAGGCATGTGCCGTGGAAAGATGTGCGCTGCCTTGAGTTTATAGGCTCTTCACATTAAAGTGAGCACTTTTGAGGCCCTATAAGTAATTTTTTAACCTTCCATCACTTTTTTTAAATAAATATTACCATGCAAGTGATAAACACAGTATAGGCCTATAAATTCCACAGGGCTCAAAAGTTAACGAGTAAATCTACAGTAAAAATATATATTTTATTGGCAATAATAGTTATTTATTGACAATAATTATTATTCCATATGAAATGGTTGAGTTGAGCTAAGAGATTTGGCAGATCTTAACAACGAGGTATTCAGAGCCGATGACGGTGAAAAAAGGTGAGAATAGAGCGACGCCGGAATGCAACAGTTGGAGAAACGAGAGATCTCCGAGAAAACCCGCCGACCAGCGGCATCGTCCAACACGATTCCCACTTGCGAAAATCCAGGACGGACCCGGCCGGGATTGAACCCGGTTCATCTTGCTGGAGGGGAAGGGGGCAGCAGTGAAACAGCTCAGACAGATACTGCCGCCCCCAATTAATAGGGCTTCAAAAAGTGCTCACTTTACCATGAATAGCTTATACTTGTCCGTTCACTGGGTAACGGCTTGGGCATCGCGGAAGGTGCATTCAGACTCGTTTGGCTAGCCGTTACTTTTTATAGGCTGTTCACGGTAAAATGAGCACTTTTGAAAGCCCTGCTTAAGATCTACTACTTGTATGTACATTGTGTAGTCTTCCGCCTTTTGTAAAATTAATATTGTCATGAGCTTCATCACTTTATTCACGCGGCGATCAAGTGAAATTCTGATATTATAAGAAAAATAATTATTTTACAAATCTGATCATTTTCACATTCCGAAGCTTAAAAAAAAAATGAAAGCGAAAGAAATAAATCAAACTATCACAAATGGTTACCTAAGAATTTTTAAGTCGACGGTAAGATACGGAACTACTTCCCATCCTCCGTTACCAACTTTACTGGGCACATGTCACTCAGTGCACCCGTTCAAATATATGCAGGTAGGGGCAGTGACTTTTTTTAAGGTCGATTTCAAAAGCGCTCACTTTATGGTGAACAGCTTTTAATTGAGAATATTCACGTAGTCACAAGATGGGAGGTATGGCCGAGAACAGGCGCACCCGGCCTCGTGTATAACTAGCCAAGGGATTTTAATTTTGAAACTGTGCAAATCGTGACGGAATAAGGCGAGGCTCGGGGGAGTGTGCCATTTCAGACACTCGCTAAGTTTTCTTTGTTATTGTTTCCTCTTTCTGAGAATTATTATTTTTATGGCAAAGCCGATATTTTTTCAGCACCTATACTATTTCATTTATGCTTGTATTATCATTTACGATTACGCTTAATTAAATCATGTTCACCCTTTTTGGCAGTTCTGTGTATTTAACCTGTAATATTTGTATATTTGCTTCAACTTGTAATATCAATACTTATAGGTGACCAGCTCCGCGTGTTATCTCATCAGTTTAAAAGTATTAAAAATAACTTCTCTCGAAACCAAAATAATTGTGTAAAATATTGTTGTGGAAAATGTTATTTTGTTTTGCTATAATTTTACATTCAGTAATATAGTATTAATCAGTATCGTTATAAATTAGGATACGTTTGTTGTATCTGGCGTTGCGTCAATCGATTTAATATCTGTGACAGTCACTGTTATTTTCTGAACGCACCCTTTCTCTTCCTTCTTCCTCGAGACTAATAATAGCGTAGCTTCGTTTTTAAATCATCTCTTTTTCATCATTTAACTATGGACTAATCGTCCGACTTTGCATTTTGTAAGTTATCTTTATTTTTCTTTATTACCCCGATGTTGTAAATGATTACTTAGTGCGGGGCTTCTATTTCTCTGTTTTTTTTTTTTTTTTTTTTTTTGTTCGCTAGCGGTCTCCCGGTCGGGATTAAAGATGCCTTGGTGAGACGTATCCACAAGCATATAGCTGCTCGTGTTGGGTCGTTTTGGATAATGCGTGACCTTTTATGAACTTTGGCGACGGCAAGACCTCTCCGTTAAACTCCGGATTATGAGGGGAGTCCATCATGTAATTTACCTTCTTTCCATCAGTTCGCATTGTGCACGTTGCTGTGGTCGTCAACAGCTTGGGTCGGCAGGAGGCGTGAAAACGTGCGAGGCATCGCGACCTCGACAGGACAGCCCAGCTGCTTCGGTAACATCTCCCGGTGGGAGGGGGTGGGGGGGGGGGAAGAGTCAAGAGGCTGGGGCTGCAACTATGTGAGCTCGGAACAATGGCGGCTCGCGGCCAACTTGCCTCAGCCGCCCGGGCGACACCTGGAAGGAGGACCACCGGGACAGTGGTCCGAGATCGACGCCGTCCTCAGCCGCCGCCGTGACAGACTTCTCGCAGCCGCCTTCAGTATTTCCAGGGTAAATATAACTCCCGTTAGGGCGCACTAGGTTGCGGAGACGACGGGATACGCGAAGGCACATCCAGACTCCTTAAGAGCCAGGGCACTATAGTCGATCTAATAAGCTAGTCACCTCCTTTGCCATGTTGTGCCTTGCTATTCACTTGTATGGTTTTATTGAGTCGCGCCTTTGAGCGGCGAATGAGTAATTATCCTAACTTGAATACAGTAGTGTTTTTTAAATAACTGAGTGCTTTTACCTCTCGTCAGGAGCGGTCACAACAATGTGCATGTACCACCATTCAATGCATCAAGTTGCTCGTCGAATATGAACTTATTTTTGGAACTTTTCTGTTTGGACCTATTTTCCCCTGAATAACTTAAAATTGTTTTGAGTAACATAAAAAAATTGCTTCAAATTACCTAATTAAAATAATTAAGGAACGGACGTTCGTTTATTTTCTGCTTTGGGATCCCAATCATCATTAAAATTATGAAATCCCTTATAAAATTTAAAAATTATTGACATTGCAGTGAAAAAAAAGGTAAAACTATTTTGAGCTCTGTTTAAATTGTGACATTATGCTATCCTGTTATTTTTGTTGAGATATTATAACATCGTTGTTGTTGGTAATTGAATAGTCTATGTTTGAGAACTTCTGTATTTGAATAACACTTTCTGGCTTCCAAATTATCTCTATCTCTTTCTCTCTCTCTCTCTCTCTCTCTCTCTCTATATATATATATATATATATATATATATATATATATATATATATATATATATATATATATATATGCGCACATGTATGTAACAAATAATGGCTTCGTATGCTGGTTATATTTCTACAAATTTATGTAAAGGTGCTGGATCCTACGTGTTCTAGATTTAGCCGACCTTGTTATCTTTTGTCAGATGACTCTTTACGCAGCCAGATCCATCGCAGCTTCCTCCCATGCTTCTTGTCAGTAGTTCTAGGTTTGGCGGGACTAAAAACACTTACTTGCATAGTTCCTGCGCCAGGACTACTGACGAGGCATAAGGTGCATCAAAACAGGAGTGAGTATAGAAATTACTTTAGATCTGTAAAAAATGAATACTTAATTTAATTTGATTCCATACCAAGGCTAGCTGGAGCACAGACATAAAAGACATAGACGTATAAATCATATATGTATCTACATAGACCACGGAGTTAGTTATACGCCTACTTGTATGGGGAACATTGCCGATGGTACAACACAAGTTTAATAAAAATTGAAGGTAATAAAATACTTTAATTAATTCAGTCCCCATAAAATTGTGTGTAATGACATAATAATAAAAGAACCGTTCAACAATTTGTTAAACTAAACAAAGAAAAGGTTTATACATCTTGTTATAATTTTAGAGCTATGATTAAGGACAAATTATGTGTATAAAATAAGGTCGTTGGGTTATGCATCGAAGTTTATAACAATATCACTGTTGTCCCCGAACTAATTACAGATGACTATAACTCCATGGGTATTTAAGTATATATTATTTTGCTCCATTTCGCAGCATACTGCATACTTCACGACAAATGCACTCAAAGAGATTCCTGAAAAGAAATCACAGATTGGCATTTTACAGCTACAGAAAAACTACCCATTTTTTTTTTTTACGAAGAAGGAATAAATAAACTTTAGAGGGAATATAAACATTTGCGAAATATAAAGTTTAAAGGAACAAACGAACGCATTATACGTTTTTATTAGTTCACATAATTTATTACGAAAATATTTCATGATTAAAGAGAATTGCAAACATAGTTCAAAAGTTAGTATGAAGTGTTTCATCGGGCTTTCATAGCAATATTTATGAGAAACGAAATGACAGTCCTGTATTGCTGAAATCAACATAAATATATTATTGTCACAAGGCTGCGTTTACTTATGAGGTCGTATACGTATACATAAAGTCGGATATCACTTCGCCAATTTCCGAACATCAAAATTTCTAGTATGGAATGTTATTTGTCCGGCCAATTAACATTTCTGCATAAAACATTATACTTGCATTGTTACTACATATAATAGAATAGCAGGTTACTTCCAACTTTCTGAAGCCCTGCTTAAGTTCTACTTCCAGTTTATTCCTCCGCCTCATGCAAACAAAGCTTATACCAAGTCTAGAATGTTACACTGAAGGGCCAGCACACCGTATTCGTCAGCACGCAGTGTAATAATTTTTGCGTTAGAACTTTTTCTTACTTCATATTAACAACACACATATTTTCTCTGCATTGTAATTTATGCTAATTATAAATTTGAACTGTTATGATTAGGGATAGGAAAATTTTGCGAATTAATTTTAGGACAAGCTGGATGTCAAACACATGTATATTTCTGTTATGTTTGCAATTAGATCACAGTGTATTATACAGTATCAGGTGAACTGTAAGCCAGTAATATATCTGCAAGGAAGGAATCACCGAACATCGTTTTACCTGGTGTGAGTTAAAACTGGATACTCACTGGGGAAGCAGCCAATGAAAAAAAAAGTTGATGCTCGAAAATACATAGGACCGTGGAGTCTACATTCATGTCGTTTAAAACACATAATTATCCTGTCCATAGCTATAATTTATACATAAATTTTGAGAAAAAGTTCAATTAAAAAAAAAAAAAAAAAACTTTTTTAATGTTAATACAAGTATAAAACGATTGTGATACACGACGTATTTAGCAAACAATCGGGACGGGTATGTCATACATGGGATGATTTTCCAAAGGTTTAATTCAAAAAGTGTGAAGAAACTGCGAAAAAACTTTAATTATTATATTTTCAGTTTATATATTAATACCTTGTTCTATTTACTGCATCTAACTCCTAGCTCCTCCTTCTCTCCTTTCCACGTAGTTTGGTGGCTGCGCTGGGCCTGGCGAAATTTTTTTACCCCAATGAGGAGAAGTAGTTCATAATCAATTATGCACATCACTATATTCTAAAACACAATAGTTCTCCATAAAAATCGACGTTCATATGTGCAGCAGTTGCATTAAACATAGTACGGACTATTTTGATTCAACTCGTCTGGATGACAACTTTGAAAAGGAGTTTCCCAACTCTCTGCCAGTACTATAGTAATAAGTTCTGCCATATTGTACGTTACAGAAATAGAGCTTATGGAAGTAATTACACACACTCACACAGACAACTACACGCCCACACACACCTACACGCCCACACACACATACACATGTGTGTATGTGTGTGTGTCACCTTCACCGCACGTCTGTGAATAATTTAAACCTTGCAAATAAGTAAAAACATTCCAAAATAAATTAGTGAGTCAGAGCACATCGCCATTTCCCTCGGAAAAAAAGTACTTACTGTGTCTGCTTGGCAACCTGTTGAATTGTGCAGCGTACGACCCGTTACGCACGAACTTTCACACACGTAGTTTTGAGGTTTAAAACTTTTCGATTTAGTTTAAAACACTAGTAGAAATGAACTGATTTTTTTTTTCAAGTCCACGTTCTTACAAAACACTTAAAAAATATCTGAGTTACCGTAAAATAAGTGAATATGTCTGTACCTAATTTTGACGTGCAGTAAAATCGAGGCCTGGCGAATGAGTGTGCATCGAACTGATATTTCAGTGATTCGTCGTGCGAGCCCAGCACAGTCGGTGACCACCTTGGTAAACAGCTTGGGACGACGCGTGCGCCGACGAAAACGTGGAGTTTTCGTTACGTTACTTCCGGCATCTTGGTCAAGAGGACGGAAGTGGAGAGCGCACTATAGTCTTATTGGGTGTTTTAAAAATGCATTGTGTCAGACCCCCTAAGGGAAATTGGTGTTCGTTGCGTCGATCACCATAAATGGCAACAATTGGTCAAATCAACAGCCATTGGCTGCGCATTGCTGGTACCCTCCAAGGAGTGATTAAACACCCCTCGATTTCTTAGAAAAACGGCTTTGTTTAGGGGAGAATTAAATTGATTGGTAGTGCTAGAGGGCGGCACGGTGTATTTAATGCCGGCCCGCGCTGTCCTCGAGGTCAGTTCAGCGACCTCGAGGGGGCAAGCTTCTACTATGAGATAAGTATTACTTTTTTTTTGGAATCATCAATGTAGGCTCCTAAAGCAAACAGGTCACTTACGTCACTTTGACGTTAGGCAGGGGCCATGATGGCCATATAATATTTTAAAGTTTTCTACAATTTTGCGAAAAGTTGGCCTTTTAGCCAAAAACCAATACTGTTAATTTTGTAACCAAGTGTTAATGGCCATGTCGTTACCAAGACGCAAAGTGGTGGTAACCACTAGGAACCATGGGTAAACTTTTGCGACCACTTGTGAACATTTTTCAAACATCTGTAAGCTATTGTAAACTTTGGTGAACATTTGTAAACACTTGCCAATAATCGTTGATATGGTCTCAACCTCTTGTATTAAGTGGAGCTATGCGAAACTCCTTGAATTTACGACTTTTTAAGAGAAACTTTACGAAGTTTGGAGAATGTTCAAAAAATCCACTCCACTCGCGGAGTTAAAGCTGGCGTTGCTTAGCAGCTGCTCCCATCGTTTTGGGATTGCGAGTAAATTTAAACTTAATTATTGTTTGATGACCAGTAATGTGTTACCACAAAATGGGGTCTTTCCTAGTGTAGAAATTAAACATGATGTAATAATGTCAATGGTAAATGTAGGTGCGACAGAAAAATAGCAGCCATGTGTAACTATGGTAAAGTGGAGTCACCTGCTCAATATATTTTGTGATGGCCTTTTGCAGTCCGTATTAACTGATTAATATGACCAGTAAATATAACTTGTATAAGTATTAGCTGAAAATCAACGAAAGTATTGGTACCACAATTTGGTTGCATTTTATATATATATATTTTGGGCAACCTGGGTTTTATGTAAATGTTTTTAAATAGAAATTTGTTATTTATGGGAAAGGAAAATTATAATGTTACCCTTTCAATGTGAAATGTAAGTTTACCAAGAAAGTATTCCATGTGCAATAGTTGTAAATGAAATGTTAATGAAAAGAAAAAAATTGAACGAAATATTTAAAATAAAATCAAACATGACCACGCTTCTTTGTTTCTATTACAGATCGTTGCAAACATTTAACTGCCCTTTACACTGTACAGAAAAATGGTTTTTGCATGGATTTTGCCATTCTTATGTTCTGATTGGTTTTTGCTAGGGTTTATGCAAAACCTGTCATGCCACGCCCTTGGTTTAGGACGCAGCAATGTCAGAAAGGCTGTTCGCACTCTCCTTTTGGTGCAGCCTATATATATATATATAAACACACACATACACACATACGGGGCTGTTTGGAAATTAAACGCCCAAACTTGGGAAGGAAATTCCTAAAGCCCCTGTCACACAGTCAAATTTTTCCGTCAAACTGCTTCTAATAAGGTTGGTCAAATAAATTTGGTAAGTTATGACGTTATCGAAACGTCATAAACACCGCCGTATATGTCTGACAAATTTGGATGGCTTCATTTTCCATCAAACATTCGAAGATTGGACCGGTTCTAAAATTTATTTGATGTTTGACGGTCCCAGCCAATCACAACCGTGCACGACAACAATGGACGCCAAGAAACTTCAAATTAACGAACAATTTCTGGAAACGAAATAGACGATGAAGATAATTAAGCTGTCTGACCATGAATGCTATTATAAGTGAATATTGCACATAATATTAGGAACTCAGATGTATTAAATGTAATGTTGCAGGAAACATTTCTAACAAATAAAATTTTAATTTTGTAACGAAGCGAAAATAAGTAACAACATTCCTTAAATTTCTTCCTATAATTGACTGCATTGGAAAACAAAAGCAGAATTTGGATTATTAAACATATTCCTAATAACGACTCGAAGTTTCATTATGTTGAAATATTAATGGAAATAATTTTTAAATTAGAATTCAAATTAGTTTCTCCCTGTAAAAATATTTGGACAGTGTGACACATTTTCAAACACGTTCAAGATTATTTGATAACATTTGTTGGAGGGAAAAATGTTATGGTCCTATTTTGCCGTAAATTGTATTGTCAAATTTGGTTGAAGGCGAAAATTTTACAATTAGACAGGGGCTTTATGAAAAACAAAGTCGAAAATATACAGGACACCATATACCCAAACAGAATATTAAAGGAGAAATGGGAATATGATAATTGAGTTTTGAAAAAGTATTTTCACTGAATACCTTGTACTTTCCGCCAGCGGTAGGGATGGCGGCGATGTGCCCAGAGTAGGTCGCACACGGTTGAATGGGATACGCACATGCGGCGCGCTATGGATCGTGTACTAGTGGAGGTCATGTTGTCGATGTGCTGACGTATCACTTCCTCAAGCCGAACAGTGCGCACAGACCGAGGACGGCCAGCATTACGCATGTGTCTCTGCAACATTGGAAGCATAAGTCCATTTTTTCTGCGGACTTTGTAGGCGTTGTACACGTGATTCGACAAAATACGTTTTCAAAAACCAATTTTCATTGGTTTATATCTCCCTTAATATTATTATTCTGTTTAGGTATATGGTGTCCTATATATTTCTGACTTTCATTTTTCATACGGTATCATATATATATATATATATATATATATATATATATATATATATATATATATATATATATATATTGTATTCGTCAATGCATAATTTCCTGTTAAGCAGTTGTTAAAACTATTGAATCATTATCTGCGTGCGCCCTGTCAACCAGAGGGACCTCTGACGGACAGGTGTCTATAAACGCCTGGAATAGCTGTGAAGTGTTCTACACAATGTGGCGATAGGTAGTCGATATCTATCTATACATCGTATAAACGATAGTCGCCCGGCAGCGTGTATCTGTGGTTCATATACGTACATATTTTATTTAACGGAAGTACAGAAATGTCGAACGTATATAACGGATTTTTTCAGTTTTTACGAATTTTCACGCCCTTTTTTTCTTTAGAGCTTCGCTTAAAGTGGCTGCTGCGCGTATATGCGACACTAGCGCCCACAGCGATGTGTGTCAAATTCACTGATGCATTTGTTTGAAAGATTCTTACAACGTAGGTGAATAATTAAGTGAAATATTTCGAACATGCAGCCATTGCTTCAATAGTGTATGTCCAAAATATTTCGCTAAATTATTCACTAATGCAGTTATACAGTTACATATTTCTGTTCCCGGCTGTACGATCACTTGCAAATGCCAAGGCCATTATTGAAAATACTCTTTGCTGCAAATTGCCGTTTTTTACGCATGCGATCCGAATTTGGCGACTGGGTTTCGCGTTTGGCATTGATATCACAATGGTGAGGAAACGAAAATTATCGCTGATATGGTCGTATAAACAAAAGTACAAGTGTGAGTGGAGATAAAAATTACCATGGTTTATACACTTCGAACCAAAACAACTACATTAAATCTGTAAACGTCCTTCATATCCACTTTTTCCCTGTGATTTGCCATTTTTTAATTCCAAGGATTTTACAGGATTTCCATACACAGGAACCAGGATTTCAACTTCAGGGCTGGTGGCAGCTCTGATCTAGTGTGTATACTTGCACCTGAGCGAGGCCAGGGCGGGTAACTAGCGTTAAATAATGCTTTGCTTCTCCCAGTCTACGAGTGCAGGACTATTCAACCACACAGTAGGCGAGTACGCAGGGACGGATTGGCAAGGCGGTTCCTATAATTTATCTGCGCGAGGCTCCGAGAATGGGCCTCATGTCTGATTGGCTACCGCATGATGCGAAAGGTTCTTTATTGGCTGACAAGCAGGCAACCTCGCGTTGGTTGGCGAATGGCGTTCCAACATTGTGCTAGGCAGTGACGCTTTTCGACGTGAGTGCGTCTTTAAATTTACAACCATAATGGGAGGCAATCCAGAAAATCCGATGATAACAAAATCTGGGGATAAGGTTTGGCATTACAGCTTCAAATCTATCGTCTACATTCAAAAATTCAATTTCACCACTCGATTTCCAAAAAATCAAAGAATATGTTACGTAGAGTGAGGACTGAGAAGCATCAGGCGGGGAGGGGAGGGGGCGCCATTTTTTGTTCGTTTCGCCGCGTCTCATAACTTCCGCGTAGCATGACTTTTGACTAGGAGAAGCTACGACGCTCGTTTAAGTTTCAGTCGACAGCTCTCGTCAAGATCAAATGATTGCGTTGTATAAAAACGTTCGTGAGGCGTGGTAATAGTGAAACTGTATGAGTTAAATGTAAAAAATTAAGAAAACTTAACACAATGTTAGCCTATACTCGTCAAAAAGCCAAGTCGAGATACAGAAATCGTATACGGTTGGAAAGAGCATCTCAAAAGCAAATAAGTCCCCATATGATCGAGTGAAGCGGTGCCAGGAACGTAAAATATACTTCAAGGCGTCCGATCGCGTCAACGTAGACATATTTACGCAAAACAAACGGCCGTGTCCCCAACACAGCTAACCCAATTTTATTTTCTCTCGTGTGTGTGGTTAATGATGCCCGTCGTTGAAGTGGCTGTATCACCTCCGTGTTTGTATAGACTAATTGTGGTTTCTTCACTTCACACGTTTTGAACAAAACATTTGGAAAATCATCTTGTGTATGATGTGTGTGTTTGTTTCCTAAATATGCGATGTAGCTTATCGCAAGCGCTTTGTACTTCTGTTAGCATAAAAGTAATTTATTTTTGGTAAAATGAGAATTTTTTTCTATAGATTATAATATTTCTTTTATTATCAATTAGAATATACATATTGAGGAAACACGTGTGTTGGTAACATCTGCTAAGAAGAAGTTCTCGTGAAAAATATTATTTCGCTAAGTGCGCATGAATACGACGCGTTGTCCCTTTCGTGTAATTTTCCAAGCTTTGTTTGCTCGAGGCGGAGGAATATCCTGGCAGTAGAACTTAAGCAGGGTTTCAGAAAAGTATGAAGTTAGAGCGAATGTCAGTGTTTCAGCAGTGGAGGATCGTGAGCTGTGAATTTCTCGATTGTTTGCTCTTAAGTGCGCGCTTCCGGTGCACTCGGAAAAATTCATGAACTACCGTGAGATCCGAGGACCCGAAAATAACGCCCAGCCCTCGCGATAAAGATGCAAGACACTATCTCCACGCCAAAACACGTCTTATCGAATGACGTACATATTGTGAAACTTTCGATGAGTGGAGGTTGTGGAAAATCGTGGAAATTTCGTGAGCCAACATATCTTCCGTAACACGCTAACTGATTCATTCGTTCATGATTGGGTGAACAAGGTTTCGACTCGGATAAGTTGTTCGCAGACCAGCGGAGTTTATTCCACAGACGCAAGGTAAGAAATTCTTACCCTACAGATATTGGAAATGTTTAACCCTTTATAGTTTTCGCCTCAACTTTAAACACATTAGATTCTGAGTTTTACCGCTTCCGGTTCGAGGAACAGAGTTTGCGTAACTCCCGTACTGTACAGCCATGGTGCTGCTTTCTGGTATTTATTTCCACACACGGGAGCGACTAGGCCATGAACCGAACTCGCTCGAGGCGTGGCATGCTGTCGCTGTGTTCCTTCGGCAGGGTAAGCTAGCAGTCCTTCTGTTCGCTTTTTCCAATCGTACGAGATGAAAGCGTTCGGGAAAACCAGAGTTTTCTTATAATTTGTGATATGCTCTATAAATAATATTTAGTTTAATTAATATTACATTAATTTCGTTTACCTTTTTTTTATAACTAATGTTAGGTATTATAAATCGGTAAATACATGTGGAGGGTAAGCAAAGTTGGAATTTGCGTTTGTTAGTAGAAATTGCTTACCCTGTAAAAAAAAAAAAAACTCACTACTCGACACTGCTGCAGACCAGTCACGAACGTTCTGCCTTATAGTATCAGAATCCTCATTGGCCCAGTGAAATGGGGTAGTAGCTTCATACATGCGTGACAGCCAATAAGGGAAGAAAACTGTCGGATATGTGTAGAGTACGTTGAATCCTAGCAAACTGTCCACTTTCCCCGCCATAAACCATCATCTCTATCGATGAGAGCACAGAGCAAACAATAATTCGCCGTTCGTAAGCTCCACACAGCATTTTCCTGAAACAACAAATGTGGGTTTCACCGCGTGCTTCAGCGCCGCTCTTATACACTTCGCAGTGTTGGAGAAGCCTTTAAGAGCAATACATGGTAAAGATGTCTCTTTATTTCATAAATACAGGTAATCAATTATATTATGCACTTTATGTTTTTACTAGATTCTCGGGCGTGTTATAACTTTGTGTGGTAAATATTTCTATTTTTATATTATGATGATAACTATGAAATTCGTAAAAAAGATGTGCGTTTTCTGGGTTAGTAATCTTATGTTTTCTCTTTTTAATGTTATATAAATAATTTATGGTACACGAGTTTTCTTTAGTAGTTTACAAATAAGTGAGCTGAACGCAATGCAATTTGTACTGTGGTTAGGTTATTTACTTTATCCTGAACATGAAATTCTTAAGACAGCTATTTTGATCCATCATAAATACATGTTGTTATCAATTTACATTTGCCACGCATCCGTGACTGAATTTAAATTTATTTTAATAATATACAAAGCTTAGCTCTAATACTAAGAAAAGGGCATTCATATCAATAGCACTGACGGAATATTTACAAAGCAGGTAACACAATCTACAAGTTGTAATACGCACAGAAATGCTTCTTTTTTTGTCTTACAAAGTTTGGTAACATAATATACTTTCTATATGGCTGCTGAGTTATTATTTAGGCCCGTGTAATACTTGGTGACCAGGTCGCGGTGAAAAAATAAAACCACTGCTATTTGAGGGATGTAGGCATGTGCTTTTTTTAAATTATATATATATATATATATATATATATATATATATATATATATATATAAATATAAATTTTAAAATACACACGTCGGTTACCTGTATTAATATGTAGAGTTACACTCACCGATTTTACCGAATAACGTAGTATAGCTAAAAAATTTATACAATTTCAGGATTAAGGACTGGCTCAGTTTAAAATAAAAACCGCAATTTTTTCTGTCCCACCTCCATTGCTACTTTTTATTACGCCAGCTGATTAAGGATTCCCAGAACTATGTATTATTACAGACTCTCTAATTTCCCATTTCAAATATGCTGTTCGAAGTGACCAACTTTCCATACGAGGATTCATTTATTCACATGGGGCCTACGCTTTTTTTAATAAAGCTTTTTTTTTTTTTAAACGGTCTCACGAATTTTAGAATACATATCTGTTTACATATTTTATGTCTTCTGTGCAGTTTGTTTTCTGCACGTGTGTATACAACCGTGAATTTACAGGCAGAGCCACTAAGAAAAGAAATCCATCTGTAATAATTGCGTGACTTATTTAGTTAACTTACGTCTGACTACCTCAAATATAACTGTGTTTGTTGAAATAACTCGGTTAAAGACTTTCCTTTACTACAGACAAACTGTAAAGAAATACGTAGTTAATAAACCAAATTAAACGCCACACCATGAAATTTGATGCAAAACAGACGCAACTAAACGAATAAATTTCCATGAAATTAATTACTGCGAGATAATGGACTTGCTATGGTCTTAGATATGCGTTAAACCGTTCATTATAATGACATAGCTTGTTTCAAATTCTCTAACAAAGTTTACAATAAACAAGTGAAACAAGTGTATGCTCAAACTTCAAAGCCATAAAAAGACCAAATATTTAGTACACACAAACAATAATTCTGTACTGTTTCCCTTAAAAAGCTGAGATGATTACAGTGAGGTGCCTAACTACATAGTAATAACCATTCGCGGTAGATATTTCAGTGTCGAAAAAAAATGCGTATTTACAGTTAGATGCCTAGTATGTAATTGAACGAAGATTTGCAAATACTGCTAAAAATAGAGAAATTATTTCTATATCCTTAATAGAAATTAAGATTGTCGCCTAGACACAGCCTTACAATTTGTGACGCTGAAGAATAACTGAATTTTCGAAGAAAGAGCAGTACCTTAAATTAAACGAAAATGTTGTATTGTATCTAAGAAACACAGTTTCAGAAAATCCACTGGTAGATAGGCCTGTCTAAATGAAGAGTGCTGAGTATTTCGCGAATTCATTTAATAGCACAGTATAATCCATTCACTGTTACTTCGGCCTTTTCTGAAGCCTTACTAAAGTTCTACTTCCAGAATATTCCTCCGCCTCGCACAAACTAAGCTTAACTGAGTCTGATGTATTACACCAAAGGGCAATGCACAGAATTCGCTCACATTCAGTGAAACAGTGTTTCGTGTAAGAACTATTACTCACTAGGCGTTACAAACACACATGTTTTCCAGCAGTTTTTTAATTCAAATTATTTATAAATGAAGCATTATAATTTATAGATAAAATATGAATAACATTTAAATTTAACACAAAAAAAAAGTAACTTTTATTAACTATTAACACAAGTATAAAACTCTTGTGATATATATAGTATATGTTGGAAATAACTAAACACGTCATACGTGGGAATATATTTCAAAAGTTTGATTCAAAAAGGGCGAAGACACCACGAATAGACTATAGAAGAATACTATTCTTTTTTAGCGTACTTCGTGAAGGAAAGAAAGGCTTATCAGATCACTTTCCTGTCTATGGGCCTGTGTGTGTAGGTGTGTGATGGTGTTTGTGTGATTTGTGCGTGTGTGTGTTCCACACAACCCCCCTTTAAATTTTTGAACCCTTAAACTGAATTTCATCAAACTCGGTACATACATAGTACTACGAAAGGAGTCCTGACTTTTGTAGATTTAGACGACGCTTGACACTTATTTTAAAAATGGTGGTCATTAAAAAATTTAGGGCGATATGTCATATCTCGGAAACCAGTTAACCGATTTTTAACATATTTTGTAAGCTTACAGCGCAAGTTGTAACCATTAAATTCAGAGGTGAATTTTATTGTTGGTCCACCATTTTGGAAATGGTGGCTCCATGAAATAATTAAGCTTTTATGTTATATCTCGAAAACTACTCAACCTATTTGAGCCAAATTTTGCACGTAAGTAATGCTATGATTGGCCACGTATTAGAATGGCGTCTATTAAAATATTTTAGTTTTAGTTGATATTACTACCATACCGTTTAACCAGTCTCAACCAAATTTTGTACGCTAACATATAATCCAAAAAAACAACCACTTTATTTGGTCATTTTGATAGATAGAGCCACATGAAAAATAAATCTTTTATGTTTTTCCTAGAATACTTTTCAACCAATATTCTTCAAATTCGGCAAGTTAGTAACATTATGATAGGCCAAGTAAATAAAAGTAAATAAACTTTGTTTGGTGCATATTTTCAAAATGGTGATCATACAAATATTTTAGGTTCATCTACACTAATATAATGAAAAGGAAAAGTTTGTGAGTTTACTAGAAGTAATTTTTGGAACTTCTCATCGGATTAAAAAATTATTTCACTGGTAAACAGCCTCAACCTTCTGGATGAACATAGACTATATATTATAACGTTATGACACCAGCGGAAAGATTCAATACATAACATTTAAATGAACATAAAACCATTAAATTAATATTTTTGTATGTAAGTTCATACACGAAACTATAGATTTAGGAAAGAAACGTTCAAATCAATTGATTAAAAATGTTAAAATTAATTTTCTTACTTTAACTTACAATTACGGCGAAATAAAATTATATGTATGTAAATTTTTTGTAGAGAATTTAATTAACTGCTATATTATTATTTTTGACATACCTATATTATTTTAGCGAAAATCATTAGTTTTTCTACAATTAATTTTAAATGTACATTTGAAAGTTTGTAATAAAAATATTTTTTTTGATAATACATTTATTCCCAGCAAATGGTTTTTCTAAAATAATTTTGTGATTATTTAGAGTTTATTTTGTTAACAAGAGATCTATTGTTTGTTTAAGAAATAGCTTAACGATTAACTGTTATTAAGACATGCTATATGCTATTTGATATCGCTTTATTGAAAATTCTACCCGAAAAAAGGTAATTGAAATTACTAATATATATATATTTTTTAATTTGTCTAGATTAAAATTTTATTATTTTACCTTTTATTTTATTGTGTATCATAGATAATACCAATGTTGATTTTGTTAAATAGCCAATTTAAAAAGACAGTTATCTTACTGCATGTGTGTGGTTGCTATTAAGGATCAAATAGTATGTAAAAACCAATTAATCACGACTAAAAAGAATTTGCAACTTTCTATAAATACGTCCGGGGCGAGGGCGGATAAAATACTTCTAATTAGAGAGTCCATCTCGGAAAACTCCCAGCGGCTTGCTGTCCACCGAGCACATACGTCGGGAATACGCGCTAAAGAGTCTAGTACTTAACACTCGCAGTGGCTTACTGCGCAGAGACAACGCGCATCCACATCTAGATTGCACAATTGAATTTTAGCCCATTGTAATAGATCGGCTTTCAATTATGATAGAAATTTGCGATTACGTTCAGCAGAGAAATATGCAAATTGGGCAATTAATTAAACATGCTCTAAATGTTTCGCGAAAAAATGGAGCGATGAATCCAATGTTACGTGTTGATGCCGATCGACTTTGCTTGCGGTAAAACACTGCCTCATATTTAAAAAATTGTGTTTATCAATGAATTACAGGCCGTATTAAATAACCACAATGTGTACAATCGTAGTTTTATATATAATCTAGAGAATAATTCTCCATCGAATGGTTTAAAATGAATAATTCACGCCGATCACAAACCACAGAATGAACATCGAGAACGATACAATTCACCTACAGTAAACTACGTTGAAGTTCTATTAGTCGGTGAAGACAAAGGACCCAGGGATATAACGCTGCATTGTAAAGATGGTCAACTAAAAAGAATATCAGAATTGCATCGTGCTTACGATCCGTTACAATATCCTTTGATATTTGTCGGAATAGATTTTTTCTACCAGAAAGTAATAAAACAATAAGCATAATATATAGAGAGGATCTGCAAGTTAACGTAAATTCAATTAAACCTATGAAAAAAATAATGTGAATAATATATAAATATTTCCTATTTACGAAAATACGAAGTTAATTTCAGGATTATATTCCCCTGTATTGTTAATGTAATTTTAATAAAACGTATGAAAAAATTAACGAAATAAGTAGCGGGCGGTTGCTATTTTAAATAATATGTTAAAATTAATTTTCTTATTTTAAATTGTAATTAGGGAGAAAAATTTTTTAATTACTTTAAAATGTAAATTGGAAATTTTGTGATAAAAATATAATAATAAAACCTATTATTGCTATTATTAAATATGCATATAGAATAACAAATTAATGCCCAGTGAAGCGGGCATTAATAACTTCTAGTTTAAATATAACTACCATAATTTTTCGGCCAATTTCAATCACATTTTCTACGCTAACAGTATGTATTAGCAGCACAATATAAGCAAAACAGCAACCACCGCTAGTAAGAATAAATATTTTACATTATATCTCGAAAACAACAGAATCAATTTTCGCCAAATTTGGCACACAAGAAATACTATGATAGGCCAGATAGAAATGAGTAATTAAACTTTATAAGGCACTTATTTTCGGAATGGCGTACATATCAATATTTGAGATTTATTATGTGTAACTGCCATACCATTTCACAAATTTCAACTAAATTTTCTACGCTGAAAGAATGTACTACAAGCATCAAATAAGTCAAAAAACAAAACTTCTCTCCGCCATTGAATTAATTAAGTTTTTGTGGAGTATCTCGGTAAAGAATTGACAAATTCCTACCGAATTCGGCAACCAAGTGGTAGGGCCTACTACCACAGTTGTTATTTACAAATATGTTCCAAGTGTGTCAGACAATTATTTTCAAAACGGCTAGCATCTAGAGATTTTAGCATAGTATGCTATATATTCGAAAACATGTCATACATTCCAATTTAACTTTGTATGCTATGGGTACGTATAACAAACATCAAATGTGTCTATATTTCATTCACGGTTATTTCAGACTTTTCTGAAGCCCTGCTAAAGTTCTACTTCCAGGATATTCCTTCGCCTCATACAAGCTAAGCTTAACGAGGTTGAAAAATGACAACAGAGGAGAACGCACCAAATTAGCGCACACTCAGTGTAACAGTATTTTGTATAAGAACTGTTTCATACTAGGTATTGCCTACACACGTGTTTTCTCACTGTTTTTATTCTAATTATTTATAAATGAAGCATTATTGTTTATAGATAAAATATGAACAACATTTCAGTTTAACATTAAAAAAGTAACTTTAATGAACACAAGCATAAAACGCTTGTGATACATGGCGTATGTTGGAAATATCTAAACACGTCATACGTGGGGAGATTTGTAAAAGGTTTGATTCAAAATGATGAAGAAACCACGAATAGACTATACACTGAGCCTCTTTTGTCCTCCATTTTGTAAGATAGTGCCACACGAATAATCATAGTTTTTATGTCACATCTCGGAAAACAATTTCCTGATTCCTACCAAATACGGCAAACAAGTAGGTCAGCGGTAAGTAATGTTAACTGATATGTTTTAGGTATGTCAGATAAATACTTTCAAAATGGCGGCCATATAGCAATTTTAATTTTGTATGTTATATCGTAGAAACAATTAAATTAATGCCAGCGAAATTTTGTATGACGACTGTACATACTGCAACAACAAAATTTGTCCACCGTTTTACTAAATAGTTTCACTTGACAAACTGATATTGTAACACCTCCGAACAAACAACCGATTTATACCAAATTTGGCAACCAAGTAGCACTATGGCAGGCTATATAAACTGAAAATTTTGATTGATCCAGACACACACACACACACACACACACACACACACAGAGAGAGATATATATATATATATATTAAAAACGGCAATCATATAAACGTTTTAGCTCGAAATGTCTTATTTACGATAGTTAAAAGCAAATTTATTGTTAATTTTGTATGCTGACAGTATTGGTTGTATCGATCAAAATTGTCGATGCAAAGCTTTAGTTTCTTTGTCATTTTGTAAGATAGCTCAACATGAAGTAAAATAGTTTTATGCCGTCTCTTGAGAAACAATCAACCGATTTCTTTCGAATCTGGCGAAGAAGTTGTACTGTGGTAAGCTATATTAATTTACACGTTTCAAGTATTTAAGTTATTTATTTTATAAATTGCGTTTTACAAACATTTTAGCTTAGTGTGCTATATCTACAAAACCATGTAGGGCCTAACAGATGTAAATTTAACTTCGTATATTTGATCTATAACGATAATCGAATGTACTGCTATATTAACTTTTTGCCCTCCATTTATGAAGATCGTCACATGATCAATGGAGTATTTATTTGATATATCCAGGACCAATCAACCTATATGCCTACAGAGATCCTCCTATACCGGATTTTTTGCAAAGTAGTGACAGATGAATAAACTGAATATTTTGTCAAATTTGCGGGATAATGCAACTAATATCCACAAAATGTTGCACACTTACAGAAGGACAAGTAGAGTTACATGTCTTAAATGGGACCAGGCAATGATTTTAAAAATGGCGGCCGTATAGATATTTTCATATATTTGGCATATCTATTTAACAATTTTTTTAAACAATTTCAATCAAATTTGTTATGCTGACGTTATCTATTACAAACATCGTATACAGAGCCTCTTTTTAAGCAATTTTATAAGATAACTCCATTTAAGAAAATTATGTTTTTGTGCCATATCTCGGGGAACAATCAACCGATTTACACCAAATTGTTCACACAAGTAGCGTTATGGCAAGCCATGTAAAGCTATGTGTTTTGATGGCTCAGACTCGTATTTTCAGAATCATGGCCAAGTAAGTATTTCAGCTTAGTGAACCTTATCAACATTAGACTGATTACATCCGCATATGATGCTCCGAACCCTACCTCCGTGATGCAGTAGATTGCAAGCTAGCTTAATATTTACGAGTTTTTCTGAATTCGAATCTCGGGTAAGTAACTCAGAACTAATTTTATTTAAAACTTTTAAGAATTTGTATGTTTCGAAAGATACTTCAATATTACGGCTGTTAGTTGGCTAAGGACGTTTGGTATATGAAAATGATAAAATTGAGTTGAGCCATTGTAAGTTAGAGTAGTAACTTATAATATTTACATCGTCTCATTTATGCACTTTGGTAAGAACTTGATTGCCCACACTAACTTTTTCGAGCCATGAAAATTCCTGCAAAAGGAGGAATTCTCTGCGTAGATTACTGGCTGTAACTCAGGCCTAAATGAGGCCACAGTAGCTGAGCGATTAGCACGCTCGCCTCCCACCAAGGCGAACCGGGTTCAATTCCCGTGGGAATCGTGCCGGACGATGCCGTTGGTCGGCGGGTTTTCTCGGGGGTCTCCCGTTTTCCCCGCCCTTTCATTCCGGCGTAGCTCCATATTCACTTCGATGACCCTCATCGGCTCTATAAGACCTCGCTGTTAAGAGCCGCCCAAATCTCTTCACTCGCTCAGGTCTAAATTAAGCAAAAGATTAAGTACGCATGAACACGATTGACTGGTAGCTCTCTTCTGTCTTCAAGTGCGTTGGCCAGCTGTCAGCGTTTACACTCTGTTCGGCTGCTCGCCTCGGGAAGGCGAGACTGTCAATTTACGGTTACTTCCAACTTTCCTGAAGCCCTGCTCAAGTTCTACTTTCAGGATATACCTCCGCCTAATGCAAAGTGTAGAAAATTACATCAAAAGGACACTGCACTACATTCGTGCACACTCATTTTAATATTATTCTACATATTCAATATTTCTTAGTAGTCGTTATCATCACACCTATATTTTCTCTGTTTTTATTCGTACTAATTATAAATATATATTTTTAGTTTACGTATAAAACATATGTAAATGTTTACTTTAACCAAAAATAAATACGTTTACGTTAACAGAAGTATGCAACGTTTGTAATACGTGGTATAGGGTTTTCACGGTAAAATGATAACACATTTGAAAGCCCTGCTTAAGATCTACTTGTATTCACGTTACGTATTCTTCCGCCTTATGTAAAATTAACTTTACCATGGGCCTTATAATTTTATTAATGCGCCGGTCAAGTAAAACTGTGAAATTTTTAGGGAAGTAAATATTATACAAACCTCTTTATTGTCACACTTCGATGCATTAAAAAAAAACCGAAAGCGAAATAAATAATTTAAATTACCACAATTGCTAACCTAAGACTTTTTATTTGACGTTTAGATATGGAACTATTTTACATCCATCGTAACTGAATTACTGGGGAAATGTTACACAGCGCGCTCATCAAAATATATGCGTTCAGGGGTAGTGACTTTTTTCTAAGGTTCATTTCAAAAGTGCTCACTTCATCATGAACAGCCTTTACCTTTAGGAAACAAGCTAACATGTCAGACATGTAATGGTTTTACAGAGGTCTGATTATAAAAGTGTGAAGACAACACGAATGGACTATAAATAGAAAACGCACATCGCAAAATTATGTAATATTACTGTAAGTTTTATCGGACTCTCTGGGTATTTCCAAAGAGAAAAGAGCTAGAGGTTTTATACATGTACCAGCCAACGCGAATGATGCAAGGGGAAACGCGTTGAGAGTGGAACAAACCCTAACGAGCGATTCTCCCTAGCTTCAGATCGGCTGGAAATTTTTGATGACAGCCCATTAACAACATTTCTTGTAGATCCTCAGTAGGCAGAGGTTGCAGACGTGTTGAAAAAGTCTTTCCGTCAAAATAACGATTTCAAATAAATATAAGAATATCCCACGAAATAAATAACGCCTATAAATGTTATTGCATTACTTTTGGGGATGGTTACCATACAACAAAAGACCTGAATTTGTATTCTGCTACTAAAACTTACTCATAATAAATCCTGCCACTTTGCTTTAGGAAACATTTTTGTTGTTTAAACTTTTTCATAACGTGGGCTACTTAAATTAACAAAACTGCTTAACGTAGTAAAATTTGTGCCGCTTAACATTCAAAAATTTGATGAAATATTTTTAACCTATAAATAGATCGAAAATTTTGCAATACATCAATCGAAATCTATATAAATACTACAATTATACACAGTTGGGAACTTTACTGCGCATTTGATATTTCCTGAAGAAATATGGAAAAGCTATAAAGATATTTCGGGAGAAAAACCTTACCATTTGTGATTTCTCAATGCGCTATAGAACGATGCGATAAATTTGCGAAAAATTTATTACAGTGCAGAATCTGGCAGATAAGGAAGATGTGTTACTTCGAGGAATCTGTTAACTTAGCCACAACTGTCTGCACAGGTCATAAATATCGAAAACAAATTTCAACCTTTTGCTGGCTAGCTAACATATAAATTATTCCATCCAGCAATAGAGAAATTTCCTCCTAACGTCTAAAGCACGCTCTTCTTGCAGTACTTATAAATCGTTTATTCAGTCACTTCTTCTCCCACACATATACGACCGTATCCATCAATACTGGTTATTGCCCAGAGACGAAACTAGACTGTAACGACTTTAACATATAAATATCAGCCATCCCGTAAAAATGTATGTGCTAGAGAACATATATTGTTATACTGCTGTAAGAGTAATTGTCTGACACTCCAGAATGACCGAAACAGCAGTTTATCATACTTTTAAATATAATATTAATAATATGAAGTCTAGGTAACGATAAACAAGGGGAGCCTGAATGATAGGCAAATACTCTAACAAAATCTGCACTAGCTTGGCTATTTCTATTAAAAAAAAGCTTATTATAAGTGAAGATAATGAGCATTATGTCATGCATCAGTAAATGCGGACAAGCCTAGCGAACTGCACCGACGCGTCGGTATCCATGCAAGGCGAATAATCCAAAACACATCACAACAATAATAGAACCTAGAACGTACCAGTGAAGCGACAGTGGAGCTCCCAGCCCTGTGGCACGGTATTTGGAACAATTACACCACCAGAAACGATATAATACTTGGCAACACTTTGTACGAGGTTTGTCTGTGGACTCACATAAGTTGAGGTGAAGCCATCAAGATGCAGCTTGGGTTGTCGCTCGTCGCTTTCCGACACAACACTCTCTGGCGACTGTATCCAGGCCCGCCAATATGGGGGTGGGGCAAGGTGGTGCAATGCTCAGAGGCCCGAGTCACCGGCGGGTGGCCTGCGTTTGGGGGGGGGGGGAGGGAGGACCAGAGAAAATGAAAGTTCTTTATCACGATACAATGCCGAGATACTACCTTGAAAACAACTGGCTCTTGCAACTTGAAGCAATGTTGCCAATAAAAGCAACACCAAAGGGGAAATCAGTTCATTCAAATACAAGTCTGTTTTAGGTTCACCATAAAATACTATTTACAAATTTACACATCACTATAACCCGAGCCCACCTGACCTAGCGCACATAATTGACATTGATAGTGTCTGTAGTTCTCTAGGGCAACACGCGTCAATGTTTTAATTTTCACAAAAATATGTTGTGTACTTACTATTCCGCAGATGCTAACGTGACTTGAGAAAGCAAAACCACGGCAACATGTTACACAAAATGGCGTCTATCGAGTGGGCCGGGTCGGTTCGAAAACATTTGTTTATAAAATTAAGTATTACATAAAAATCTAATTTTGACACTCAAAACTTATTAACATTTTTTGCATGGATGACGAATATATCTGTTGTAAATGGTGGATTATGGTGGGGGGGGGGGGGGGTTCGGGGTGTAAGGGGACTCACTGCATACATTGCTCAGGGGCCCGAAATTTCTCTTGATGGAGTCTGACTGTTTCATTCTGGTTTGTCATCCACTGTCTTGCTTAAGATCTCCCTCGCCAATAACTTGTATATACTCTGATTCCAAGGAGTTGTATTAAATGCCAATTATGATTTTAATCATTAACGTCAATTCTTCCCTCTTAATAGCATAAACCTTCCATTCTCCAAGAAAAAAAAAAAAAACTTAACATTGGATCAAAGAGAAAGACTACAGTTCCAATTCAGGACGCCTGCAACAGGTGACAATTCACAACCACCCGTTGCAGCCGTCAGATGCCCGTGCGTCCGTCAGTCAGTCATCCTTCTGTGCTTTCGTCCATCGGTTAAAAGCCATTCACAACTATCCGTCGTCCATCAAACCTTCTGTACGGCAACATTTCAGTGTGACAACTTAACATCGTGATCTTTGTTTAGTTGGAGGTATATTTTGGTTGGAAATACATTTTCAAGAGAGAAGCATTTTGGGGAAATAATTTCTTTACGTTATAAGAATTGATACTGAATTATTGATTACATTTTAAATTTCGGCATTTGCAACCAAAGCCAATTAAACATATAGGGTATCCACCGCCTTTATTTCAAGATGCGTATTCGCGTCTACCGGTCGCGTCCAACAGTCGAAAGTTAAAGTTGGAGAAATATTAGACCTATTGGCGGATGGAAAAAAAATGCCCTGCGACTGGTTGCAGATCACGTATGACAATGCATGAGTCAGCTTAGATCTAATACTTTATTGGGCAGATAAACCTGCAAATATCTGCAGTGGCTACAACGGAAATAGCGATCGTGACTAAAGAAAGAGACATTGACATAGTCCTGATGCAAGAGCCATGCATCCTACATGGGAAGATAATTGGATTACCTGGGACAGTTTTCTCAATACGTGACAGTCCAATGGCAGCTACATGGATTAAATCTGAAACGCTAAGTACTATTACTATGGATGCTATGTCAAACAGCCATAATGTCTGTATTAAAATTAGAATGGGACAACAGAATATCTACTTAGCCAATTCCTACTTCCAGTACTCTGATGAACTTCGAGTACATCTGGAGAAGTGGGACGAATTTATAAGAGTACTTGGAAGGGAACGACTTGTAATAGGAGCTGATGTGAACGCTAAGTCGGAAATGTGGCACTCGCCTGCGACAGATGAAAAAGGCTTGGCACTCGATCGCTATTTATTGGCAAACGATCACCATGTCGTGAACGTACCAGGGACCCTTCAAACGTATGTGTCTCCTGCTCATGGTACTGAATCCTACCTGGATGTGACGGTTGTAATTAGAAAGGCAGTCAGACTGGTTACAAATTGGATTGTCATGGAAGACTTGACCAGTGATAGGCTAATTATTTATGAACTGAATATGACAACAGGACAACATGCCGAAAATAGAATTGGTCGAACAAGATTTATTCATCGAGGGGCAGACTGGAAAAGGTTTGACGAAGTGCTGATGAATAAACTTCATCAGAACCACGAAGAACACTTGAAAAATCCAGACCAATGTGCAAATGCAATTACAAAGCTGATCCAGGAATGTGTGCAAGGAAAATTGGGAATATCAAAACCTGGGATTCCACTAAATCAATGGTGGGATTATGAACTGGAAAGCATGAGAAAGCAGGTTCGAAGAATTTGGAGGAAATTGAAACTGCAAAGAGCTCCTCGACGAAGAGTAGAGGTGTTGGAATAATATAGAGTCCAATGAAAGAACTATGCAATAATGTTGAAAGAAAAGAAACAGACATCCTGGAGAATCTATGTAACAGAAAGAGGAAATGAAGACCTTTTGGGGCTCGTATACAAGCTCTTTGCAAACAAGCTCAAGCATAACCAAGTCATGAAAAGCCTTAAAATCCAGAACAGGATCATTATCGATCAGCAGGAGAATGCGGAAGAACTTGTAAATGCACTCCTGCCAGAGGATAGTGTGAAAGATGAAGAAGAAATTCATCAAAAGAAGAGAGAGAAGATGCCTGTGTTGCCAGACACTCCTCCCACCACTGAATTCACTCTAAAAGAACTGGATAAAGTTATTAAGGGGTTGAAAAACAAGAAAGCTCCTGGACATGACGGAATAACTGCTGAAATTATGAGAGTTTATCCTCGGATTAAACTCGATATGATGCAGTTAATGAATGACTGCCTACAAAGTGGCTGTTTTCCTAACATCTGGAAACCAGGAATATTGAGAATTTTCTATAAGGGAGACAATAAAGATCCATCATTAGCTAAATCATACCGTCCTTTAACCCTGTTGCCAATCATGGGAAACATGTTAGAAAAACTCGTCAATATGAGACTGATAAGTTTCCTTGAAGCTACGCAAAGGCTCCACACAAAATAATATGGATTTAGAAAAGGACGAGGTACCGAGAAGGCGGTCATGGATGTGGTTGAAAAAGTGAACTCAAGCAGACATACCTATGTATGAGGATTTTTTCTTGTTATCAGTGGTGCAGTCGACAATGCATGGTGGCCGGAGGTGCACTGGCAACTCAGAGACAAGGAATGCCCAAGAAACATTTACAGAATTATAGCTAATTACTTTAAAGAAAGGTACAGCCAGTATGAAGTAAACAATGTGACAGTGAGGAAGAAATTCTCAGAGGGCTGTCCCTAGGGATCGTTCGTTGGACTAATCCTATGGAACATTATGTTTGACACACTTCTTCGGCTGCTGCTGCCAGAAGACTGTGGGATCTTTGCATATGCAGACGATGCGTTGCTCTTTATTCCAGCCTGGAGTCGCGCTGAAATTAACACCAAAGCTGATTAAATACTGGAAAAGATTGATAGCTGGGGTACCAGTGTATAGTTAAAATTTTCAATGGAGACGACCAACGTAATGTTACTTAAAGGAAACTTAAAGACATCGCCTGTGGTCCGCTTCAAGGAAAGACCACTACGTCCACAGAGCAAAGTAAAGTACTTAGGTGTGATCTTAGATAGCAAACTTCGCTTACAGGAACACATAAGATAGTTGATGGATACGGCAGGGAATCTATTCACTAAAAAGAGGGCAGTCTCAGTATCATCATGGGGGCTTGAGTTCAGGACCATGATGAAACTGTACAAGAATGTATTCCTAGGAATCACACTTTATGGAGCTGGTGTGTGGTATAAGAAAGCAAAACTGGCACATCCTCAGAGATCATTGCTAAATACACAAAGAGCTGCATTACTAGCCATAACAAAGGCTTACAAGTCACCAATAAACTGAAGCAATACAGGTGATCGCTGAATCAATCCCACTGGATTTGCTTGTAGAAGAACGAGGACAGCTAAAGCAAGAACACTAAGGAAGATCTGCAACAAATATCAAGAAGAAAGAAGCCAGAATATTTACACTATCCCTCTGGCAGGAAAGGTGGGACAATTCGGAGAAGGGTAGAGTCACTTATAAAATATTTCCAAGCATGAAGGAAAGTTATAACCAGCACTGGACTGTTGCAGATTACTAATTGGTCATGGAAACTATAATGCAAGATTACATGGATTTAATTTAGTTGACTCTTCCTTCTGCCGAATCTGTCAGGTAGAAGACACTGCCGAACGTGTACTTAGAGATTGTCTAAGAATAGAATATATATGAATTGAACTTTGTAGGAAACTTGAAATATAATAAAATTAAATATATCTTAGAAACATCATGGCAAGTAGAAAAACTGCCAAGATAATGGAAGAGTTTCCAAGGAAGATAAGCAAACGTCTGGAAGAATTCGAAGAATGGACTCGATAAAATCCACAAGAGTTCGTGTTAGATCGTCCATAAAGAGATAAAGGTTTCCATTACCTGATTAAAGAAAAAAAATAGGTAAACTGGAAGTGACACAGTAAAACCGCTATAAAAACATTGGGGTGGGAGCGGCCCCACTACACAGCTTGGGTGTTCCCAATGCACATAGCCTATAGTTTAGAAAGGAAACATCAGAAGGCGACTGATGAGTTGGGAGGCCTTGCCTCCCACTCGAAAAAAAAACCTTAAAAGATATAATGAAGATCAAAGCAATGAACAAAGGATATGAGAAATCGGAATAGTAATAACCAAGGCATGTGAACAGGAAACGAATCAGGACGCTGAAGACTTAGGCGATGTATAAGGAGAAAGGGTAATGTTATGACAAGGTTCCAGACTAAAGGA
The DNA here is from genome assembly GCA_029891345.1 of Dryococelus australis. Lineage (NCBI taxonomy): Eukaryota > Metazoa > Arthropoda > Insecta > Phasmatodea > Phasmatidae > Dryococelus > Dryococelus australis. The sequence goes on along the minus strand of CM057000.1, from coordinate 119,986,026 downwards.
CCGAATTACGGGGGGAGGGGGATCGAAAAGGAGTCCACAGGGCCCCCTCTCCGCTGGCAGTTCCAAAACTGATGGCTGGAATTTAAATATATATAATCTAAGTAGTAGTAGTTTAGTGCCGCAATATAGGCATAATATAATCAATAGAATAGAATGTCAAGAAATTGACCCCCCCCCCCAAGCTGCTAGGGGAGTCAGGGTAGAATGCAGGAAAACCGTGCCGCTCTCATCTCCCAGGCTTCTTGGTGTAGATAGTTGTAATATTATATAAAATTGTAATCCATAAAGGCTGTAAGCTGTAATGAGAAAATTAAGTAATCAAATAAAAGAAAGCAAATAAAAAAGGAACATCCCATACCCCTGTATTTCCCAGAAAGGGCACAGGTATGGGGGTGATAATAAAAATGCGTGACCCGACTTTGGATGGCCACGAAAAAAAAAAAATGGTCACGTGACCGCCAAGCCGGGCGGACGAGTGACTGATGGATGTGACGGACATTTGCGAGTCCGTCTTTACACTGAATGTTACTGTCTACCTCCAGGAGCGATAGGAGCACCATACATTGTAAATTAAATAAATGAATGAAATACTTAAACTAAACTAGACATGTTTACAGTGATTTAAATGGCATTATTTGATTGTGCTGAATTTGTAAATAAAATGAACATATTGTATGAAAACGATCTAACATTCTTACTTGAAGAACAAATATGTGAAGAATTAAAATTATTTCGTTCTTATCCATTGTTTAGACTTACGTGAAGGGAACAAGTCTAGGTAACTGTTATGAGAATACAACCTGCACCACGAGCGGCAGATATAATATAATATATAATATGATATAATATTAATACGCGATTTACAAACAAACTATTAAGAGGCCGAAACAAGGAGATTTATAATACGCTAGAAGCCGGCCATCGCGTCACTCGACATTTATGGAGTTATTAATATATATATATATATATATATATATATATGGTTTGAAAGATTTTACTGGATTATTGGAAATAATTTTATCGCCGTATTAGTGTTGGTTATTTGGTAAGATGTATTTTTACTATGTTTTTTCCAAAAACCTATGTACCTTTTTCTATGATGTATAAATAATTAATAATTATATCAAAAACTATTGTCGTTTTCTATATACCTGCGACTACCTGTGACTACTCATGTTTACCTGCGACTACCAGCGACTACACCTTACTACCTGCGACTACTTGCGACTACCTGCGACTACCCATGACTACCTGCGACTACTCGTAACTACCTACGACTACCCGTAACTACCTGCGACTACTGGCGACTACCCGCGACTACTTGCGACCACCTGCGAATACTTGCGACTACCTACGCCTACCCGTGACTACCTGCGACTACCCGCGACTACCTGCGACTACTTGCGACTACCTGCGACTGCCGGCGACTACCTGCGACTGCCGGCGACTACTCGCGATTTTTTTAATATTAAGATACACAATTTATACTAACATTGTTTCAATTTATCTTTAACGGGTTTGCCAGCACACGCTTAGAGAGCAGCCTCGTAGCTCATTTTCTTCCATCTTTGATATTAATTATAAATATCGCAATTTCTTACTCGTTTTTTTAAATTTAAACATATGCTGTATCCTTCGGGAAAAATGTAGCTTCCTAACACTGAAATAAATATAAGAATCGGACATTTAGTTTCCGAGATTACCCGTTACATAGAAAGAAATAAACCAACTCACCTTACCTGTTTATAATATTAGTATAGATTAACTAAAGTATATGCCAATTATTTATAAATCAAATTTAAACTGACATAATTAAAATATGGCAAATTGAAAATGGTATTTTATAACTGTAGATATGAACACATACACCCTCTCGATTCCTCAAATACATTATTGTTACAAGACGCCTGACGGGCGTATCACGTGTTCGTGAGGGATGGAGAGCTTAATAAAAATGAAAGAGCTAAATTTGATTTTTAATTTATTCACAAAGCCTCATACTCAGCTGCAACTCCTACAGTGTCTTCGTTATTGTATCTTCGTCATTTTCGTTCAGTGCCACTGCCTATACCTGATGTCGGGGTGCGGCCCCCTGTCTTATTGACTACACATCCAGTGCTCGGGCCAGGGCATCCTGCATTTTGGGGCGCAACTAGACGCACTGCTTGCCGTACCTTCGTGTCGGCAATTGTATCGATAAAGAAGCTGACTGCAGTGATGTCGCGCACCTCCTCGGGGCACCCTTCAAGAGATAGTTGAGACAGCCTGATGATGTCTTGCCATAGCGCCTGCAGTAGCTCCCCTGGTTGCCGGGTGCAGGTTTGTCTGCCACCATCATTCGTAATGTCTTACACTCATGCATCCTGTCCAATGGTACAGTCTTCTTCACTGCACCGATGCTCGCAGTCGCAAATTTTCCTCCCATTGGTAACATCTCCCGCTACTCGTTTCTCTTCTCGCTCGTCGTCTATCGCTCAAGGTCACGCAATCGCCCGAACTCCAGACACCCGTCAACTTCTGGCTCGAAGGCCCGACGCGGTTTTATTGTCGCTGGCGTTGACTTGGAAGGTTCTCTGCACCCCGAGTTACGCTGAGAGAAACTCGGTAATTAACCCAGAACGTTCTTCAAATAAACATGGAATTTCAATTAGTTCAAATATATGAATCTTAGGAGCACGCGAGCCGCTAAAGTTTTATCGTGGCGGTACGCTTTTCGTAACAAGATACACGTGTCTTGTATTATCGCTCGCCTGTCATTCAAATATTCGTTGTGATTTGCCGCCCACTCCCATATCACTACTCTGCCCTTATCTTCCGCTCTCTCACACCCGACAAAGCATCGAGCGCATAATAATATGCCCGTTCTCCTGTCCCGTGGGAAGTGAGATCAAAAACAATTTAATAGCTCAAAATTTTACACAATAATTATAGTGTTCTATGTTTTATATTGATTGCTCATTAATAGTTAATTTTACTAGATTAAAAAATTGAATTTATTACTTAATTAACATGTGTTTAATTGAACGAATAAGTGAATTTTTAAGTTTCCCTTTCTTTCCCTCGAGGATTAAACTACAATTCATAGTGAGGTAAATTACTCAAATTAAGTGCTGGGGTAAACTCATTTAATATGTGGAAATGCCACGTTTTTAGAGTATGTCTACGTCGCTATCACAGGTAATGTCAACAAGCACATATACATTTTGATTACACCTAAGACAACAAATGCCAGCGCACATCGTAAGATAAATTTTATGTATTTACAAATAATTATTTGGAATCTAGTGACAAATATATTTTTCCTAACACTAGAAGTAATTCGGAGCAAATTAGTGTTACGTGGTGCAGCTGGTGAAGACTTAGCTGCCCCGCGCCGTAATCGGAGATCCATCTCGCACACCCTTCTTCCTGGAATGAGGCGCTCGCGACCTCCTGATCCTCCCCTTTTAAAAATCCCGTGAATACCGACAGCGTTGGGACTTGCTGACGTCACAGGCCTCCTCTCGCGTGCTAGAGTTTCCGATACGTTTAGCGACGACGCAAGAATGTTCTGGTGAGACTGGCTGGCGCCTCAGCCTTCCGCAACGTATCATGCGAGTTGGGGAAGATTCTAGGTGATGGTCTAAGATCTATATATACTGCCGCAACCCAGCGGCCGGCAGTCTTTTACGGAGGCCGCCTGGCCGAGTGTGCGCGAGGGAAGTGAAGTGTGGACGACGACTGGAGATTGCGGGACGACGGTGAGTGAGGTCTTCGTGGTTTGAATGGACGAGGGGGTGTGATACTAACAAGTGAAGCCTACTGTGCGTGAGGGCCCGTGGAGAACTCTAGAACATTGCGACTGGCGGGACATGGATTTAACTGAGGTTGGACTGAATGGAAGTGTAATACTTATTTTATTTTAAACATTCGAACTGTCAAATATGGACGCATAAATTAAAAAATAATTTAATAGGTTGATACACTGTCTAATTTAATTGATTTATTGTCGTAATTATAGATTTTATTAATTGGTGTCAATTGTGAACAGTAAGTGATTTCAATTTATTGTGAGAATTTGAATTCATAGAATTTTGCTTTAGTCATTGAAAATAAAAAAAGGAAATTATAATTAATAATTTTATTTGATTAAGACCTCCATCCCTTAACGAACTTGGTATAGACCACTTAGTTTCTAGAGAGAGAAATTGTAACATTATACAAAATGGTACTGTAGAATGAGTAAAATTAATTTTGAATTTTAACAGGCAATCAGTGTAAATTTCGTCTTTATTATTAACCTGTGGATACGTAAATAATTAAATGTGCTGTAAAGATACATTATTTTAATTGTAAAAATAAAATAACATATTGTCGCCTAGTTTTCAGAAGATTTGTATGTAAAATCTAGAAAATGTTGTCACTGTGCGGATGAGTTGAGATACACTACATATGGACGGCCGCCAAATCGTGCTATTGAAGTCTCGCCTCATGCCTCGGCGTTCTCAGCACACATTCTGGTCGCTGCCAAGACAGCGATGCTCACGCAGGCCGTGCCGAGATGCACTCTCCAGCTGTATCAACAATAATAAACTACAGCGGTCAGGAAACATCCACATCTACGCCAGGTATCTTCACGTTATTTCGCGTAGCAGAAGCCCCTCGGTACTCGGCTAGAGCCACCCTGGCTCCCAACTCCGAAATTCCTAGGCGGTCGCCAGCTACGTAGCCGAGGTGTCGCTCTCAACACCCTACTTCGTATGCGGGGTGTTCGGTGAGCCGGTGGCTGGTGGCTTTCAAGGTTACGTTGTTGCGGCCTGCCAATCACGTGGCTCAGGTTACCAGAACGTCCTGCAGCGAGGTGGTGCCACACAGGTAACTTAATGGCTGGTTTCATCATAATGTCGGTTTCAAAAGTGTGTTGCTGTATTTTCCTCATGGAAAATGAATTAATCAACTCTATGGGTTGCTGGGGAAACATTGCATGCTAGTTTCAAGGTCCAAATGGTTTTCAAAGGAATAATGTTAGATATTAAATGAACACCTAAATAGCATAAAGATCGTTAGAAGAGCACGAGGCAGGTGATGCGTTCTTAGTAAATGAGCCTGTGTGACTTCAGAGATCTTAATATTTTCCAAGAAAATAAGAAAAGTAACTTTCAGATCACCAAGTACATTTTGAGGAAAAGAACACCAATAATCCTGTCGCACTGTGGAAGGGATTGCATATTGGGTCTAAGACCTTGTTTTTCTGCCAATCAGATTAAAATTAATTTCAATGATTTTCTACGTTAGTATTCAGCTCCTCTGACTATTTGTAATAAGAATAAAGAAGGACTCGTGGACAAACTCAGCATCTGAAGAAATCAAAATATCTGTTGTTTTATGAAAATATTACAGATTTTTAAAATACTTATTGCACCTGACTTAGAATGTTTCAATTTAATTTACTTACATTATAAACAATATATGACTTTTTAGACTACATTTCGGACCAAAGAAAGGTTTATTTGATCACTTTACTATCTGTGTGTGTATCTGCGTGTATTTGTTTGTGTCTGTGCTTGCATGTGTCCCCCACTTTCAGTTGTTGAACGCATTAACCGAATTCCACCAAACTCGCTGCACGTATAGTACAAAGTAAGGAAACCTGACTTTTATAGTTTCTAACCATGCCGGGCACTGACTTTCAAAACGGCGACCATTTAAATATATAGGATGATATATCATATCTCAGAAACCATTCAACCAGTTAAAAAAAATTTTGTACACTGACACCACAGGGTGTAAGCATTGCATTCAGAGGTGAATATCGTTGTTGGTTCGCCATTTTTAAAGAAAGCGCCACGTGAAAAATTAAAGCTTTTACGTTATATCTCTAAATCTAACCAAGTAATTTCCACCAGATTTCACATGTAACTAAAACAAAATTACGCCAGGTAAATACAAGTAATTAAACTTGATTAGGCACTTATTTTCAAAATAACGGTTATAAAAATATTTTAGGCTCATATGGTATAACTACCATACCGTTTGACCGATTTCAAAACAATATGAACGATTACAGTATATATTACAAGCATAATATAAGCCAAATAACATCCTCCTTTATCAGCCATTTTGTAAGATAGCACAACATGAATTAATAAAGTTTTTGCGTAATATCGCAGGGAACATTTGACAGATTCCTACCAAATTTGGCAGAAAAGTAGTACTGCGGCAGTTGATATGTACAAACGTAATTTAAGTAGGTGAGGCACTTATTTTCAAAATGTCAGTCTAGTTATTTTACCATAGTATGCTGTATCATCGAAAACATTTAATAAATTACAAATTAACTCTGTATGCTGGAGTACATATAACAGTAATCAAATTTGTATACACAAAACCTCTTTTGTCCTCCATTTTGTAAGACAGTGCACACGAGAAAAATACATTTTTATATTACATCTCACTAAATAATTTACTAATTAATTCCTACCCAATATGGCAAACAAGTAGTACTGCGTTAGTCAATGTAAAATGATATGTTATAGGTATATCAGACACTTATTTTAAAAATTGTAGCCTATAGCAGTTTTAGTTTTTTATGTTATACCGTCACAACCATTTTAATTTTACATTTCACTAAATAATTTACTAATTAATTCCTACCCAATATGGCAAACAAGTAGTACTGCATTAGGCAATGTAAAATGATATGTTATAGGTATATCAGACACTTATTTTAAAAATTGTAGCCTATAGCAGTTTTAGTATTTTATGTTATACAGTCACAGCCATTTTAATTTCAATGAAATTTTGTTTGCTGGCTATTTATATTGCAACCAAAAATTGTCTCTATACAAAGTCTCATTTGTTTGTTATTTTGTACAATAGTATCACATGAAAAATTAAAATTACTCAATATCTTCGAAATAAAACGAAATCTACCTACCTGGACAGAAAAGTAGCAATACGGCTGGCCATATAAATTGGTAAACTTTGAGAGTGTCAGATACGCATATTTTCAAAATGACGTCTGAAAATTTTTTTTAGCTGAGAATTATTTCCGAAACTACAAAACTAATTCCATCATATCAATTATATCCATCAAAATTGTCTATGCATAGCCTCATTTCTCCGTCATTTTGTAAGATAGTTCCACGTGAAACAATAGTTTTCATAACGTATCTCGAATAACAATTAACCGATTTCTTAAAAATTTTACGAAGAAGTTGTTATCTATTGGGCTATTTCAATTTATATGTTTTAAGTGGGGAAGTCCCTTAATTTCCAAATGGGGCAAATTAAAAATTTAGGATAGTGTGCTATATCTATGAAACTATGTAACATATTAAAATTTAACTTCGTATATTGCATCTGCGTCAATCATCGAATGTGCTAATGTATAAACATTTGTGCTTCATTTATAAAGATATTTACTTGACCAATGCCAATGGTCTTTTTATGCCATATCTCGGAGACCCACCAAACCGATTTTCACCAAAACTTTTTCACACAAGTAGCGTTACGGTAGGCTGTAAACTTATGATTTTATTGACTCAAGGACCTCTTTGTTAAATTGATGAAATTGTAAATATTTCAGGTTAGTGAAGTCTATCATTCAGAACATTTGACTGATTACATCCGAAGTTGATGTTCCGAGCTCTACCTTCGTGATGTATTTGATTGCCCGCTAGCTTAACTTTACGTGTTTTTCTGAATTCGAATCTCGGGTAAGTCACTCGTGTGTTTTAACTATCTTGGTACTGTTTCGCATGATTCTGGTTTCATCTCTAATGATATTGCTGTCAGTGTGACGTCAACGCCTACCTACCATCTAAGCTTTCAAGAACCTCACTAAAATTTATTTACACCGATGTGGAGGAAAATAGGTTCATTAGTCATAAGTAACTTCTTTTTTCGCGTTCATGTAGCCTAAATCCAGGCTTCGCCATACATGGGCGTATAGGGAATCGAAGGCTAAATTTGGACAAAGATATCTCAGTCATTTTCCGTGATAGATTTTCAACTAAGGATTTTTTTTTTAAGATTGGACGCATATACATTTGTAAACCGTTCATATTTTTAATGAACTTTTAAGTTATTTATAAAATGTCACAATTGTAATAAATAATAAAAACGTACATTTGAAATTAAAAAAATTAAAATTTGGAAGTTTTACAAATCTAGGTGACTTCAACCTCGAACAAGAAAATCTATAGTTGAAAAAACTATCACAAAAAACGACTGAGAGGTCTTTGTCCGAATTTAGCATTTAATTCTCTATACGCCCATGCATGGTGAAGCCTAGCCCTAATTTGTTAATAAAAAGTGCCTGAAAAAAATCTTATCTATAAAGATGTAATGTATATTAGTGTGGGAAAATTCTGGATGTTACGATGGTAAGACATTATATGTCACCCTACTACGCCACTGAGGGTGGATTTTATGTGTTTGTCATTCGCCGCTCTTCTGTCAAATTGGTGTTTCCTTACATACAACGTTTTTCCAGCAGCCTATATAATTATCGACTACGCTGACGTTGCAGCAACTTGCGGTCCTGGACAAACGCTACAACAGGTCTGATTGCACTCGAGGTTTTACCACCTGCGCCCAACCCCCTCTCCCTTCTCAAGGCTCCTCTTTTGTCAGTATGACGTCAGCTATACTACTTCACCGGTCTCTGCCCGCATTGTCTGTCTCAGTATCAAGAAATTGAAAAATATGATATATTATCTTCAAAATTTATGTTTCCTTTACAGGTTTTATCCAAAAAAATATATAACTGCGAATGGAAAGGTTCGATTTCATGACATGTTATATAGAATGGTGGAGTGAGGGGGAAGGATTGGAGAGTGGGAAGAGGAGAGAGATAGGAAACGGTAACTGTGAATAGGGGTGATTTAGTTGCCAGGGATTTACCTGCTAAAGATATATATCGCTCGTTGTGCGACACTAAAATTTTCGTAGTTATATTTAAGTGTATTTTTATACGAATTGAAAAATTGCATTGTGTTATGATAAAATAGTCTGATTTTGTCAGAATAACACAACAATTTTAATGGCCGTTGTTATTGTTACAGGAATTAATAAATCATATTGGTGCAAATATTTGTATCCTTTTTAGCTAGCATGGCATAGTGAATGTACTTTCCTATCATGTTATTATTGTCACAGTTGATACAAATAATATTAAATTACTATAAAAGTTTCTCATGTGAAATTTTATAATAAAAATAGTTACGTATTTAAAAGTCATCAAATTTCTAATGCGTTAAAAAATGTTTTGCTTTCTAAAAATAAGGGGGTGGTGAGAAAAGTTACTCGGTATTGGAAATGTAGGCATATATTTCTGTTACCTGTGCATTTTGAAGAGGTAAAAGAGGACGATAGAAAGAGGAAAAAAATCGCTACAGGAAATATTATTACAAAACATACTTTGCTCTATATCATTTGAGACTTGTGTACGAGTCCAAAGTTTCGCTATTGCGTTAAATAGTACTGACGCAAATATTGTTTATCCTCGTATCTTTCGTTACGCGTCACATTGGCGGAATGTTTGTCGTGATAAGATCGTTTAATTGTTTAGGAATCATGCGTGGAGGCGACCGCAGGTGTCTTTGAGATATTTCTGTGAAAGCCCTCGGTAGAAAAGACTAAAGATTAGTAGACCGCTTATTTGTCTTGTGCGAATGTACCCGACATTAACCTATCCTGAAGGAACACCACTGTTAAAGTCAAATGGTCAACAGTGCTGAACATGTAAGTTTTCATGTTAACGTTTAAATGACAAACTTACATACTAATAATATATATTTTATTACTTAAATTTAATAAAAAAAAAACATTACGAAATGGTTATAGGAAGTATAAAAAACATCTCAAAGTACTTGTTTACTAGACTGTGGCATAACCTCAGATCCAATCCTCGACGTTTAGGCTAATCGTGATGATATCTTCGAAATATCATCACGATATTTCTATGCTTAGTGGATAGAAAAGCCATTCAATTTTGGGACACGGAGATTGGTTGTGCGCAGCCAGCGAGATCTGTCTACATCTTATTTAGTCTGTGCTCGGTAACCCTCTGTCGCAGTTACATTATGTTAATCTCGCTATTACAAGAAAATACATTTAGAAATTAATCACAGATCAAATCTTGGAGTGATGACCAAACAACAAAAATTTTGTATTGTATTAAATTCGTTGCAATTCATCATTACTGACATAAAAGTACAAAAAATTGAATGTAAGTTTTGTTAATATTAACACATAATATATTTCTTTCTATGGCGAATTTATGCAAAGAAGATGGCACGAAGAAAAATTTACGGTTTCTCTAATCAAAATTTAGTAGCGTGTAGATTAACCATTTCACTAATTCAATATTTCGCATCTATGTGTCTGCTATATTATATACCACGCGTTTTTCTAGGAGCATTATAGTGCAATATTTAATTAAAGACTTATTATTAACTTTTATTTCATCATACTATTGTCCTATGATATATACTCCGAATTCTTCGTAAGGTGTACAAAAGTTGAGGAGTAGAACATAGCAATAAAAACATGCATTTGACATTGAAGGAATACCTAGCAGCTATAAAAATCTGCTTATATCCGAGAAAATATTTGCGGACTGTTTTACATAAAGTGACACATTATTTGGTGCGAAAATACAATCTTTCAGAAGGCCCGTAGTGTTAGGAAAGTGGGTGCGTGGTAGAGGAAAGCCTAAATTGAGTCAAAATAATAATATGAATTTTGTGACAACACTTCTAAAGCAATGAAGTGTTCTGAAAGCTATGGGAGAATTGATGTAGGCCACATATTGTAAATTTTTTGCACGAAGAAGACGATTAATGACGGGAAAATGAAACGGAACCGAGATTAGTAGCATTGCCAAATTTACGACGGACATAAACAAGAATGAATGGAGGCACCCACGACAGAAATATATGCACTAACTATTTACACTGACGCCTCTTTATAAGTAGACTTATGACGATAGTCATATGTTTGGGCTGCCATGCGGAGTACCGTTGCACATAAACTGTTTCTAAACAATTCTCTCTGGGAAGGCGGATAATTGCTAAGGCCACGACATAATATGCACGTAACAACTGCCATCATTATAAATATTTATCACAGTATCACCGTAGATATGCAAAATAGTACGTCGGTGTGTTACCTGAAACAGACCATTTTACATGTAATGCATCACCTAAAGTCATAAATTTTGATGCTTGAATAGGTTTTTTGGTTACTGTTGTATATTTGCCTATTTTTAAAATGTGTTTGTGAAAGTATAGTAATCAGTTGAATGATAAGTTTTGTATTGTTTCATAATTACCGACGCTAACCTAATTTAAGCTAAGGTAACATAATCTAACATAACCTAACCTAGCATAAGCTTACCTAACCTATTATGTTTAAAATATTTTCAACCTACAAATGGATAAAATAACCCAAAGGGATCGCACGTATAGGATCAATGGTCTTTACAGGAAATCAACTGGTCAAAAATTATTTCTCCATTGAGTGATGTGCCTTATTAATATCATCGGTTTTTGCAGTGGATGCAGCTTTTACTTTTGTCCAGTTAACTCTAGATTTTGGTGTAGAGCAAGGTACTGCTTTAGCATATTTTAACCCTTAATATTCGGCCTATGTTCTTTTTAACTGATGGGGAAATAAATATGTTAAGGAAACGAAAAAAAATAAAATAAAAGATACAAGCGTAATCTAAAAAGTCGCATAGCCTACATCGGTTCTTATCGTAAACCTGTCTTGTTATGTACCAGAGAATTGATCTGGGCTATTTTTAAAAATTTCAGTCCCAGCTGCAAATCAAAAGTATCAAATTTCCTTGTATTCACAAATTAATTTATATTGAAATCTGCTTCTCTGTTTTTACTGATAGTTTGAATTGGCAATTAAACATATTTAGCACGTGCCTTATTTCACAATACTTTATCGACTTAATACAACTAAAGTATACAGTAAGATTAGCATGAAATCATCTACAATATATAAGTAGACGATCTCCGTCTGTGTGTCTGTCCATCTCCAATACCTCTAAGTCCCTTGAAACACAACATAAGTTCTTCAAATTTTGCAGAGCGAATCCTCAGGGTCTAATACAGGTCAAGTTCGAATTTCAGCAAGATCAGATTACGCAATCATGACTTATGCCACTAAAAACTCATTTTTAAATAAATTTTTCCTATGAAAGTGTTGTATTTATGCAAAGATATTCTTGCATTGAGATATGAAGGAAATGGAATATATCGCTTCAATATTGAGTTAATTAAGTGGGGTTTTAGTGACCCAATGGATAGAGTGATTCCAAGTGGGTCCGCAGTGGCTCAGTGGATAGAGCGATTCCAAGTGGGGCCGCAGTGGCTCACTGGATAGAGCGATTCCAAGTGGGTCCGCAGTGGCTCACTGGATAGAGCGATTCCAAGTGGGGCCGCAGTGGCTCAGTGTATAGAGCGATTCCAAGTGGGTCCGCAGTGGCTCAGTGGATAGAGCGATTCCAAGTGGGGCCGCAGTGGCTCAGTGGATAGAGCGATTCCAAGTGGGGCCGCAGTGGCCCAGTTGATAGATATATATCAAATGGGGCCAAAGTGGCTCAGTGGTAGATAGAGAGATTCTAAGTGGGGCCGCAGTGGCTTAGTGGATAGAGAGATTCCAAGTGGGGCCGCAGTGGTCCAGTTGACAGAGATATATCAAATGGGGCCAAAGTGGCTCAGTGGTAGATAGAGAGATTCTAAGTGGGGCCGCAGTGGCTTAGTGGAGAGAGCGATTCCAAGTGGGGCCGCAGTGGATAGAACTATATCCAATCTCGAGTTAATTCCACATAATTTTTTTTTCAGTCATTACATGGTAACAAATATTTGTAACATCGTAACTATTCTTGGCACGTGACGATACTGAAAATACGGTCACGGGCTAACCCCTAGTTAGAGTATGAAAAATCTCTTTGTGTCGTGACACTACGAAGTACTATACCCGGGGTGCAGCAGCTATACAAACTGACCGCATAAAATATATTTCATGCGATGTACAAATTCAAAACATGGTATTATTATTACTATTATGTTACCTTTTTATAACTTTGTAACTGGTAACTTAAAACGACCGAAAACGAGACGAAGATATCCGTCTGTTAAACTAAATATTAAACATCTCTAGGATTTTCTCTTTGAACTGCGTTGAATATATTTAATAATAGCATTAAATTAAATTTCCATAAAGAAAAATACTTTTGTAGTCACGGGATGTTGCAATATTTATTGGGGTTGGTGAAAATGAGCAGCTTTTTGCAACATCACTCCACAAAACGACATGTAACGGCTGATATAATGAATGCTTGCTCTAACTGGGTCAGTGAAGTCTTTATAGTGTTACAATACCGAGAACCTGATTGGCCGCTCATTCTGTATCCGCGTCATAATACTCGCATGTATTTCGCTTGTGAAATAGTTGGTTGCAAGTCATTTCCCAGTGACCATCTGCGTGAATGATGTGTACCATTTAACGTGTCATTTATTATCCTGGAATCTACCGTTAATTAAAATACCATGCCATATCTTCTTGTCGCCATATTATGTAATTCTCACATAGCAATATATATATGGCAGCAATGAGATACAGAACGACTTGGAAATATCACTTATCATTTATAGATATTCTTTATTTTTATAAATACTCAGTAAGAGCAGTTCAACTACAGTTTATGTGTTTCAATCTTTAAAAAGAAAATTGTTTTATATTTTCACAGATCTGTTTCGCTCTCTGCCTCTACAAAGGTGAATGGTTTATGTGAAGGTGAGAAACTGACAACTACTTTGGGACAAAAAAATTAAGCCAGCGCCGTGAGGCCGTTGACAAACTCGGCATTGAAAACTATAATTTTCCTGTTTATTTCTAATATACGGACTTACATAAATACAGAAACATATAATGTGATTTCAGGTGTACTTGCGGAATAAAGAGAAACATATTAATCGAACAAGAATGATGAAGAAGATGAAATGCATAAAATGTTTCTGTGACACTATTCGTATTTTTTAATTTAAAGATAATGAATTGATCGAAGTGTCATAAAACTGCCAAATTGGATATAGCAAGTGTTACATGATTAGAAATAGCTTTCAGCAACGATTTCATATTTAAAAGAATTTTGTGCAAAAGTCGAACTAAAATGAGAGAAAATAGTTGATAAATCAAGGGGAAATAATACATTTTATATTATTTTTTTTGGCGAAGTATTATTTTTACGTAATGTCCGAAACTTTTGGGCAACATAACTAGAGAGCATGGTCAAGTACATACTCAGAGGTAAAACCCATGTATGTAGGAGGCGTTCTCACAAGTCCGCACTTCATATATTTGAAAATATAAATAATTTAATTCCCACATTTTCTGGTGCTTAAATATTTGCTTACAAATTATTTTTATTGCGTTCAAAAATTCAAAAATTTATTTTACACTCGTGTTTTCAAAATAAATATACTGAAATAGCAGCAATATTATTTTAACTGAAAATCATAGCGGTACAAAAATTGTTACATCTGAATTAGAAGAGATTTGGTAGAAAACAGAGGAATCTAAATTACATTTAGGGCTACACAAGATCAGAACGAGGAAGTTACACAGTGGCAAAATGTACCATATTGTGATTGTCACTACTGCAACAACAGATTGGTAAATCGCGTATGTGGTTAGCTGTAAGGGGACATACGTTGCGCACACACGTGGTATAATCCCTATGAGGCTGTGTGTAACTTCTTGTGCAGGCGTTCTGAATCCGCACGAAGAACAGCGTAAAGGACGTGAAATATCCTTGGCGGAGGCTGAAGGTCTACGATACATCTCCCTCATGCAATCCAAGAATTTTCCACAGCATACAAATCCGGTGACAATGTTGGTTTTTAAATGTATTGTTTCCTTCACCTTCAAGAAATCATTCCACCAGTGTGGCTCGATATGGGTGTGCATTATCATCCACGGAGATGGGATCTACACTGAAAGCACATTGAAAATGTCGCGTGAGGTTGCAGTTCATTATCACCTTGTATCCGGACACTGACAGTACCACAAGCGAATGTGTGTAGCTCCGTAGTCCTGTAAGCGGGGTCCGTGTTCACACAGAACACTTCCACTGCCAGACGCGTTTATTTTCACGATATTCCTTGGATTGTTCTGGTTTCTAAGTTCTCTTGACACTGCCGGGCGACGGATGTCATCGCGTAAACTGAATCGTGACTCGTATGTGACGAGTGCGTTCCTTCATTTATTCAGGGTCTAATTCTCCATGTCGCCGGACTCCACTGTAAATGGGCTCGTCAGTGCGTTGTAGTGATTTGGACCACTGCTGGAGATCTGGCATACTGGCTGCCTGTTATGAGACTCTTGTGAGCAGTTTGACGAGAAGCTGTAGCACCAGAGGCATCTGCCAAATTCTCCGTGTAGTTAATGCAGATATCGGTCTTGTTTCGACGTTTTTGGTCGTGGATGACAATCTTTTTGACGTGAATACTTCTTTAAATTTGCAACCATAGTGGGAGGCAATCCAGATAATTCGATGATAAAATCGGGGGATAAAGTTTGGCATTGCAGTTCCGAATCTATCGTCTACATTCAAAATTCAATTACACCACTCGATTGCCAAATGATCAAAGAATATATTACGTTGAGTGAGGACTGTGAAGCATCGCGCGGGCCGGGAAGGGGGCGGTGGGGGAATTCCGCAATTTTGAGTTCGTTTCGCCACATATCATAAATTCCGCGTAGTATAACTTCTGACCAGGAGAAGCTACGACGTCCGTTTAAGTTTCAATCGACAGCTCTCGTCAAGATCAATCGATTGCGCGTATAGAACCATTTGTGTGGCGTGGTTATGGTGAAATTGCGTACGTTGAATGTACAAAATTAAGAAAACTTAACACAATGTCGGCCTATACTGGTAAAAAAGCCAAGTCGAAATCCAATGATTCTCATAAAACCCCATATGATCGAGTGAAGTGGTACCGAGAACGTAAAATAAATATCAAGGCGTCCGAACGCGTCAATGCAGACGTATTCACGCAAAACAAACGGCCGTGTCCCCAACAAGCCAAACCCAATTTTGTACCTACGACGAATATCCACTGTGTCTCGGAACCGTCGCCAAAGCCTGAAAATAGGTATTTTATGAACCGTCACGTCTAGCTGCATGTCTGTCGATGTGCGACTTCTTCCAGGCGTCCGATTATTCCACTCCGCCTAAGGTCCTGACGGCGTCGTTGTGCCATTACAGCCAACACGTTGCGGCCAGACTGCATTACGTTCACGTTCAAGGAGCGTGGGGCTCGATAAGTCTGATGCACTGACTCGTTTCGTTTTCGAGCATGCGTTTATTTGTTGCCGGCAGCAACCCTGGCCTGTGCAGCGTCGCGAATTCTCATTGTTCATCTTTTATAGTTCGCTCGGTTTTACTCCCTCCAAGGTCCTGTTATTCTCAACATGCTTTAACTTTTGGAAACCTGTACTTGGACGATTTGTTTACATTGTAAGAGTTTATCTAATATAGTACAAGAGCTTCATTTACTATAACTCTCATTGACTCAGTATGTCACAACTAAAATATCTTCGTCACTACACCTATTTACTTTTAATAGTATGGAATTTTCTCTATCAAATTTTGTATAATGTTGGCTATGCAAAAGGGACATTTGGCGATTTCACGAAGTGCTCATTCTTTCAATCATACATACGTGCATATGCCCATGTAAGACAAAAAAATAAGAAACCAACAAACACAGAAATGTCCCGAGTCCTTGGTGCAAACAACAAACAAAATGCCACAAGAACTATAGCAAACAAAGTGGCATTATAAAGAAATAACATTACTCAAAATGATCCGAGCACAGACAAAGATAAACGGAAGCGAATAAGCGATATACACAATAGGAATCAGTAATAAAGAATAATGCTGGGTGACGGAACATTGCACAAAAGAGAGAGAATAAATACAAGAAAAATATGCACGATCGACTTTCTTGTATGAAAAAAACGACATATAGGTCCAGGGGAAACCTCAATTATCTAAAATGAAAAGATGTAACTCGGAGTTGTGTGGTAATTAAATATTTTCTTTTGATTTATTCATTATTTCTCTCAAAACAAAGATTTCAACCAAAGACTTTCCTCTGAGCAAATAATTAACTTCTTCCAAAATAAATTAAAAAGAAAACTCAATCCTTAAAAAGTCCTTAACGCAGTCCTTAAAAAGGAAATCAATGAAACTTGACCACAAAACAGTAAAAACGAAAAATTAAAATAATTAAAAGTGTATTCCATGACACAAAATGACATCCTTTCTAAAATAGAAGTTATTCCAACTAATGAGGCTGATAGACATTAAACTGAGACCTCTGGGATGCATTTTTAACAACTAATTATGCTCATTCGTATTAAATAAAAAGACACCAACTTTAAAGTTATTGGAAATCATACATTAAGACCTCACAGACATATCTGAACCAAAAATAAATACTTTACAATTATATTTTGAAAACCAAATAGACAATTCGAAATTGTTTAAGTGAAAAGTGCGTGTTATAAAAAGAGTTTTAATTTTCAAAAGCACATTATTTTTAGATATGTCCCGTTGTGACTTAGCTGTATGACGACCATCGAATCCACGTGAACAATGAAAATAAATTTGACTACGTCGCCACCAACAAAGAAAGGGAAGCGTTCAGAAACGAAGGTTTAGCCAGCACGCGTAGAAAAGACTAGCATGGCAGTTCCTGTAACGATTAGCCTGCCAAGCGCACCAAAGTAGCAGTATAGATTAGCCTGGCAGTGGGAGCCTCACCAAAACAAATATAACCATGGAAACTTAGTGAGTGGAAATTGTTGGTGTACGCTCCAAGAGAATAATTATAAAATTGGAGTGTTAGTCACCAAGGAGGGAGGACAAAAATACCCAATTTACATATTAATGAAGCGTGCCAAACAAACACCAACAAAAACACATTACGATAATTTTTAAAGTACTATAGGGAACTACATTGCTACCACAGCAATGAAACTATAACTTTAAAAACCGGAATCTCAAATCCCCAAGGACATAGCCTCCGAAGCCGGGCCACGCGCCATCTTGACTCTGCGGCTGGACAGAAAAGAACGGGAAGAAGCTCGTGGAGCGCACGGAAAGTAGAAACAAAAGCCAAACGACAAAGCTTATATTTACGACGCTAGATGTCGCAGGCTGTCTGGAGGAGGCTAAAAGTGCTTGAGTGCACAGAGGTGGGGGCAAATATCACGTGAACAAAGAAGAATTTTGTAATGTTAAATCACGTAAAACATTAACCACAGTACAAGTCGTAACATAAATAAATATCTGACAAATGTAATTAAATTACTAATTAAATAAATATTAGATTGTTAAAACGGAGAATAAAGGCATTATTTTCCGCAAAAATTAAAATAATAATTGTAACGAGACATTTAATAATATTACTCGCAATAGTCGTAGTTGACTTAAAATATGAAAATCCGTTCTCAAAATTCTCTAAGAACAGCGATGCCTTTTAAAACGGCACAATCTTTGCAACTCACACGGTCATTACTCGATAAACAATTTAACCTTGGCAGATGTCTCAGATTTATGCAGTTAAACATGATCTAAAATTAAAGCAGCCAGCCGTCCGGTAGCTGCGCACGGCCTTCCAACGCCGCTGCAGTTCATTCGTTACCGCACTTACGCGGTTATTTTAAGCACAAAGTTAAGATCCACCAAACGCGGGTATAAATCACGCAGAGATGTACACACATGTCATCTGCACCGAGACGTGGTTATTCGCAAGCCTCAATATGCGTAAAATAACTTTCTGTATAAAAAAAAAAAAAAAAAAAAAAAAAAGGACTCTGGCACTTTTCAGATGAAATGTAATGATGGAATATATTACTGTCAGGATGCACATTATTGTAGAATTATATTTTTTATTTTCTATTTCTCTATCTTTCCGTGTGATCTATTTTCTCTACACCTGCAATTATAACTTCCATAGAAATTAATTACTCTATATTTTCCTATTTACTCCAGACCATCTCAGTGTTTCAAGCCGAAGATTATTAATGCAAAGGCGTCCATAGTTAAATTTAATGGAGCCAGTTCAACTTGATATAAAAGTTCGTCTCTGCTTCTTAATAAAATAATTCTTAGACATAGCTGATTATAATTGATAAACTATGAATGCGTGACGTTCCTGACGTAGCATCCTCCTGGATGCAGCAGGATCTCTCATATCGGGCTTCCGTATTCAGGCTCTCCGACCTATAGCGATATTACAGTGCCGGCTCTTTCAGTGCTACCACACGCGATAGTTCGAACTAACTATCCTGAAATACACATGGACGGCGACCAAACCAGGCATACTTATTCCTTCAACTTGCCTCGCGTATTCGACCTCTTATTTTTTTTCAGGTACGAACTCGGGGTCTGGTAACATAATACAATAAGAAACTCTGCGTGCCAACCCACACGGGCTTAACGTCCTGCCTTCGAAAACAAATATGGCGAAATTTTTTTTTTTCGAGCACTTAATTAAATAACGCCGTCTACAATTGACCAATCACGACAATGCCGGAGGCAAGAAATGCTCACCACGTCACTTAGTTAACATGGCAACGGATCAATAACTGCTCAGATATTAGGGCCTTGTATAACCATTGCAAAAATATCAGCCAGGAAAATTATATAAATGTGTTTACGATTAAATAAAAATACAAAATTTAACGAGCAGTGATATTACATACCACCTAATATAATTAATGCGCCAAAGAAAAATAAATTAGTGAAATCAGATTACGTCTTGCCACTAAATGGAAAGGTAAATAATTTAAATCTGCATATTGCCCAATTTTACGCCGTTACAGTCAAAGAAGCAATCTCCGACACATTTCTTATCACGCAACATACACAAAGAGTAAATAAAGCACAAAGTTGGCAGAAACGATAATTATCACAGCCAGGTTATAACTGCCAGTATTGAGGGATAAGTGCTCCGTCTTTTAGTGGAAGAAAATAAGGTCGAATAGTTTTTACATATGCAAAAACAGTAGTAGATATTTTAAAGCAAAATAATTCGAGAGAAGCGAACGCCTATTATGAACGGAGTCATTAAATTACTTTCGTTTTAAATAGTGGACTGCTGTTTACTTCTTTTCGTTAATTAGTGATTTTAAAACGACATGTGTTTGAGCACTATAAGCGGAATAAATAATTGTAATAATTAATATGGATCGAATTAGTGGTATTTTCAACATGAAAGTATGGTACTGAAAACGACTATTTTGTCGGATAAGATAATTTGTTATTCACTGTTTGGCAAATTTAATGCAGAACATGAAATACACCATGTACTTAGAGTAAACTATTCATGAACAGAACACTAGCGTATCAAAATTGGTTCAAATATCGGTTTCATTGATCTTCGAAATGCGCAAAAGCGAACAAAAATTGATAAGCTTAAAATTTTCAAAATGAGCATTCCTTTTGACTGAAAATTGCAATGCATGAATACCTTTTATTTGAATTCATTGGTTTTGATGAATATCGCTGAAAAGGTTTAAAGGGGGGACGAACACACACGCACACACGCACAAAATTGTAATATTTTGTTTTGAATGTGACATTCACTTTCTAGAGAAAATAATTAAAGAAAACACACTATTTTCTAGCAAAAATAATCTTAATATACATACATGCTCGGCTTGCGCTGTTTTCTAACTGGCAACGTCGCGTCCAAAAGTAATATCTCAGCGACCTTGACAAGGAGGCCTCGGCCCGTCCAGCGTGGCTTGGAATTTCCTTACAGAACACCGAACTTTCAATTTATTTCATTATGGGGCAGTTATGAACATTCTGATTACGAAGGAAAGCCGTATCTAGTAAAGGCGTCTCCAGGCGCCCAAGCTACGTTTCACTCGAGTGAATATTAATTTACAGTTGTGGCATCTCGTTAGCCGTACACGTCAGTGTTCTAGATAGTTTTATATACTAAAAGCACATTTTAGATTTTTGGAGCGATATTAAATACCGCTCTAACGAAAGCGGAGAGAAGCATAAAATTTATCTTCGAAACAAAATTAACGAAATAATACAAATTTTTATTTTGAAATTGTGTTAAAACAATTTCAAAAGTTACTCATGAAAAATATTAGGCTGTGGCTTAAAATAAATTCAATATAGCTAGAATGGCATTAAAAAATTACTTGAATATTATGTGGCAAGTATTAAAATTAATTTAAAATTACTAGATTTTAATCAGTAATAGTAAAAAAAAAACTGGTGTTGCAAGCCAAAGATATTGTTTTGTATCATTAACGTGATTCCAACATACATTTTAGATGAGTCAAAGCATTGCTGTACGAAAATTTTGAAATTTGTTTGAATCAAGGTTTATAGATTTCGAAAATGTACCTTGGCTATTTGTTTTCATTTTGTTGTAATGTGATGGAATTTCTCTTAAATATATTTTTTAAATGCAAAATTTCGTTGAAACCTGGAAAATTTAATTTTGGTTTTTGAACGCCATTAATGCCTACAATTATAGTTTAGATTTTTTCGAATGTTGCGATATAATTCCTAACAATATTATTATATAACTGTGAGGATTGTGGTGAATTATTTAAATTCCGTTGATTGGAACAAAACATACTCGTTTACATGAATTTCATCTGATTGGCCACTGTGTTACATAATAGTTGTACACTACACACATGAATGAACCAAAATGGTTCCAGATTAGGGAAACCAGTGTAAGATTCTCTTTGTTGGTTGGTGTCAGTGAGGGTGTAATTAAGTAATCACATTTATTATTCATCCACTGATCCTCGCTTCGTAACGTGCGCTAGTTAAAGCTGCACAGTGGAGCACAGTCCTGTGTATTCCGTAGTCTACGCGATAGACGGAGCAGAGCGCATTTGTTCAATTGCGACCGAACACTGTGAGATCGACTCCTAACCGGAGCAAGAAGTTTCAATTTCCTGTCACAGGAATACAGCGTACAGTGTGAGAGAGAGAAGGAGAGAGAAAGATATACAAATAGAGACAAAAATAAGAAAAGTGAGAGAGAAAAGGAGAGCGAGAAGAGAGAGAAAATTAAAAAAGGGAGAGAAAAAGTGTCAGAAGGAGCGATACAAAGAGAGAGATAAAGAGAGGGAAGGAGAGAGAAAGAGTGGATAAAAGAAAGAGTGAAAAGAGAGAGAGAGAGAGCGGGAGAAAATATTTGGTCGACTCGTAAGGGAATAATATCCCTTCCATCCTGAATTTAATTTTCTTTCACTGATAATGTACTTTTCAGATCACACATTTGAAAACTATAGTTGTCAGTGCATAGGGCATATCTTCACCGATGTTTTTTTTAAGTCCAAAATATTTTATCCATGTTGTCTTGGTTGTGTCTGTTAGCGTAATAAATATTAGCTAATTTCCAGCCTCACAGGAGAAATCACAGAAGCTATTCTGTCAATTTTTTTTCTTTTTAGAAATATTGTAAAATGATTGTGTATTTAATAATAAGTTTCGAATTTTAATGTTAAATATTCACAGTAATTTATAAAAAAGAATATAAACAAACACAAGACGGAAAGGATAACAGCACGAGGATTTGCGAGCTGGTGAGGGTGAAACGTGGTGGATCTGGTGCAGCGCCGGAATACAAGCGAAGGGCAAAAAGTAGATCCCCGAGAAAATCCGCTGACCAGCAGCATCGTCCGCCATGAGCCCCGCATGCGAAAACCCTGTTCGCATTTTTCAAGGTCATACAGGAAGTACCTACAACATACTGTGTTCGGTAGTCAATTGAAGTGAAAACCATCTCATTTACATATTTCAAAATCATTGACCACAAGTAATTTTTCATCAGAAAAATATAGCACTTTTAAATGTGGACTATATTAATTTCATATTTCAGGTACCCAACTCACGTTTCCCCAATTTGAATGTGTTAGTCAATGATTTTTGTATTGTCCATTAATAAAACCATTGTGAGAAAACATTAGTTCGTTTATCTATGTAAGTACTTGCATTTTTACTATCCTCTAAACTGTCATATTTTCTATAAAAAAAATAAAAAAAAGGAAGCTTTGCGGGTGTTTAAATTTGCATTTTAAGTGTAAAATGGAGCACACAGCTTTATGTCTTATCACGATATCAGACATGGAAGGCTTTAGTTACATTTCCATTGAGATACGTTGCCGACGAAAATATTGCCTTGCACGTAGGGACGAATAAACTTCTGACGCATGTGGCAGTCATCCTTATCGCTTCCACACCTGGAGGCTTTTAGAAAGCTAAATATCTCCAGCAGTAAGGTGGCAGCCATTAGTCCTCGTTATTGGCTTGTTACTGTGCTGGAGGACCTTCCAGTGACGTGGTGTGGCGTTGACATAATGCACCAGCTTGCAATATATGCATATATTGCAATATATTGCAATATATGCAATATCACACAGCTGGTGCATAATGCACCAGCTGTGTGATATTCAACTTACATGTATTTGTGCACGGGAGAAGAACGCTTTTTCTACAACACCTGCTGTCTTTTAACACTAACAAAGCAAGTTTCCTTTACCATATTTTCGACCATATGCAACAGGAACCAGAGTTTCTGATATAAATATCAGCATTTGTTTATTGCTTTAAAGCTTATTCGAATTATTGTAACGTACAGAACTTACATTTCAGCTTTACCTCGTCAGAGTAAATCAAAAAGGTAATGGTGAAAGCAAAACAGTTTTTTTAAAGCCAAATTGACTATTTTACAACAAGAAGTTACTAATATTAATATATCATACTTTACTCGACACGTGTGTGGAAGTAATTCAGGTAAGGTACTCATAAACGGAGAACTGGAGTCTAATGTGATAGTTCTATTGGTGCTTCGGTAAGAAATGGGGAAAACTTAAGCTTCTTCTTAAGGAATTAAAAACACACAATAGGTATGTCACAAATTAATTTTAAATTTAATTTGAATTATTAATACATAAAATGACATTAAACACTAAAACCTAAAGACTATTATTTTGAAGGGGGGGGGGGGGGGGGAACAAGTGTATAGTTCAAAAATTGCAGTTTGCCATCCACAGTACTATTTCCAAGAAAAACGTATTGGGAATCGGCTGAGAAATTATTGTAATGTGATTTTTTAGTTTAATCAATTAAGTGATTTGTTTCAGCGTGGATGACTAAAAAATGTGTATTTTGTGCACATGGTAATAAATATGTTTGTCTGGATTCAAGTTGTATTAATTTTTGGAGAGTTATAATATCCAGACAAATAACGCGGCAGAAATGTCTAAATTCTTGCCCTAATCAACATCTCACCTCTACAGGACAGCGACAACTGCAAACATTCTGCTTTCGTTTTTCATTGAAACTATTCTCTAATTTTGTGTCCGTAGAGAGTTAAAATGATGCTACCAGTGAACGAAGGATAATTCTGAAGCTCAGATTAATGCTAAACTGGAAGTGCTGCAGTTGAGGCATTAGTCCCCCTTGCCTCCACCGACACAGTGCGCAGAGACTTCCACCTTGGCGGGCTCGAATACCCTCCCTTTCTCCGTGTCACTTCCCTCTACTCTAACTCCTCCTGCACGTCACTGATATGAAAGGAGGGGGTTATTTTGCCTTCGAGTGTAAGGGGCACGATTCCCTCAAGCCTTCACTTCTCGATCACCAGCGACGGCGAACGAATCTTCACCACTACTGCTGTGGTAGCTGTCTGCTCCACCTACTGCCACGATAGATAGTTAAACTATTGCAATACCTTTTCGGTGTCTATTTTGGATAACCGATAATTTCCAGTCGATAGTGCTTTGTGAAGTAGGATGGGATCGCAACATGTCGGTGAGTGTTGGGCAGGCAATTATTGCAATAGGGGCTGAAATGTTGGTCGTGATTTATGCTATTTTTTCCAGCAATTAATTACTAGGGGGTACGCGGTTTTTTGTGAATTTGATTTTTCTAGTCGGCTGGAGTTTCCTAGTAATTTAGAACCCGGTATTTCTCTGAGTGTTTGCTCAGGTTTGAGAAGTTTAATTAAGCTGAATATTTTGCAACAGCTGCCCCGTTTGACTGGGCCGGCCACTCGTACTTGTTTGACCTAACCTATCCACACTCGGTAATGGAAGTCGAAACGTTTTATTACTTTGTTATTGTCCAGCTTTTATCGATCGGTGCTGTGGTAGGCCCCTTTTAAATCTTGTTTGGTGTACCTCCGATCAAACATTAATCATATTTAATGTATAAACTTTAGTGTGTACCTTTTTGTTCGTTCGCCCTTTAATGGACCACCCTGGTTGCGGCGAGCGATGAAGTGAAAAAGTAGTACCTGGTATTGGTTAGTAACTATTACGTTGATATAGTGTTTTTTTTTATCTTCATTGGGGTCACTTAGTTTTCTATGCATGTGCTCATGAATATTATAGGGATTAATTGATAATGAACTTTCCCCTTTTGTGGATTAAGGCGCTTGTACATGATTCTGCAACGCCTACTTGAAAGTGATATAGAGCTGAGTGTAAAATAGGAATAACAGTAGTGAGGAATTTGTATCCGACATTTTATGTTGGAATTCACAGTAACATTAAATTGTCTAACCCTAGTCAAATACACGTTACCCTGACTATGTATCTACATTGATGCTCACAAGAGCCTAAAAATTGCTAAGCATTTCCGATTTTGTATTTTACTGATTTTTAGGTGAAATTTAGTCTAGGATTGCTGTTGTGACCCCTGATTAAATGTTATTGGGTTTTTTAATTGTATTTATCTTTTCACTTTGTATTTTACTGCTTGGCGCAGTTATGTTTATACGGAATTCCCATTAACTTCCAAGACCGCTTGTATTGAGGAATATTTGAACGGTGCTACAGTTGGTATAGGGAGTTATGATTGCCTTCTTTTAAAACAAAGGGGTTTTGCTCAGTATGCGTGAAGTCTGTTGTAACGTGATTGTAAATTATTTGGAATGTGTGTGATTGCTACGAGCAGAGGATAATATTACGCTTATTGAATTTAAGTACACTAGCTGCACAAGTTTGCTATTCATTTATTGTAATATTTATTGTAACATTCATTTATTATAACATCACACCTGTATTAGGTGTGATGTAAAGAGTTGCAATTGCAGCAAAATTGTTATGAAATTGAATTTGTATTTGTGGTTACCTTGTAAATAAAGTACTGAGGCGATTCAGAAGAATCACAAATAAGACAGAGTTTCAAATTTTTTGCTACAGCCATTTGCATAGTACTGTCAATTTCGTAATTTATTTGCAATAACCAATCAAATTATCTCTTTACGCTGAGGAAAGTGAAGATAAATCTCAGTTCACTAAAGTTGTCATTTCATCAGCATTCATAATATACATGTATTTATTACTCGTTAGCATGTATATAATGTCCAATTTCTCTAGGTTTTCAACTTTTTAAATATATATCGAGGTTTATTATTTAAATGTTAGACACATATTTAAACATAAGTTTATTAATTTTAAGTAAGTTATAATCAATTTATTTATAAATAACTAATAATATTATGCATACTTTTTTACTATATTTTTATTTTGTTAGACACTTTAACGTTCATTAGTTCCTCTTTATGTAAAAATTAACTGAAAAATACTTCTTAATATCCGTCCAATCTCAACTAATATTACAGCTATTGATATAGCTAGAATGCTGATATAAATTCAGAAATCTAAAACCCAAAGTTTAATATATGTGCTCGGTTAAAACGTGTGTAATTAGTTTAATTATTAACGATATTTAATTACTGATAGAATATGCATACTTTTATATTTTTGTCTGCATTTCATGGCTGCTACACTCTGTGCAAAAATCCAGTGAAAGTTCATTTATCAAAAAATATTGTACCATAAGGTTTGTTCGTACAATAGTAGCAGTAAATAGCTATTGAAGCTTACAAGTACTTAGTTAAATAAAAAATATATATGTGATAAAAATCCGTAAAATTATATAACAATGCCCAGCAAGTTAATTATTCATTTTTCACTGCTGCTAAGTGTTTTGAAAAAAGAAAGCTTAGTCGTGAATGTCAAGGTTATTTTTCTGCGGCTTTTCTAACTGTTTTGCAAATGTTTGCAGTGTAGTGTGCATGGCAAATTTCCCTTCATTCCGTTGCTTATCGAATATGAATCTCGATTTTGTTGCACGTTACTTACTATGGAGAAAATTGGTTACTACCATGGAAAATAAAATAAACTCAATTGGTTACATTTTCAGTAATTTATAAGTCTTTGTCGTTTGCAAACTATAAATTATAAACCAGCTTTCAAATCGCTTATGTACATAACTACAGCTATTCATTTAGGTACTATTAATACCTATACACTTAGACATGAGAATCTAACGAAAGTCGTAACCACGCATAAAATGGTATAGGGATTTCGTTGTTTGAACATAAAACGTTGTGAATTTTTAAATTTTACGCCTATAATATTTCTAAGATCACCGAATTTGCTTATGAGTGACTTGGATTCTGTGTGTTTTGAACAGATGTTACATAAAATAGGTTTGTTCCGAATATAAGTTGAAAAGAGAAAAACCTACCTGGTAGAGTGAGACCAGTTTCTCGAGAACAGAAAACACAGGGTAAAATTTACCTAAACACTATCGAAAAAAGGGACTTTTTTAAAGTTAATGTAATAAAAAAGTTATAGCTTCTCTTATTACTGTTGAGTGTGTTCGCTGCGTGTAGATTATTGAAACTGTATGACGTGAATTCTGGTAACATGTCAATTCCATCACTTTCTTCTGGCGTTTGAGCGAGTTTGTAGTTTCATGTCAGAACGTAACACTCGTTTTCCTCAAAAGGCGTTTAGCCAAAAATTTCAAGAACATCCCTAAATTCCCAGACCGGCGTTTTGCTAAAGTCGTTTAGCATAAACAATATTTTCCCGAAAAGCGTTTTGCCTACAAGTTTTTTAGCCTAAAAGGTGTTTAGCCTAAATAATTACGAGCACCGCCAAATATCCAGGCAGTCGTTTAGCTTAAACTCGTTTAGGATAACAGGCACTTAGACTAATAGATGTTTTGCCTAAAAGTCATTTCGCCTACAAGCGTTTTTTTCTACAATGCGTTTTGAGTTACAGGCGTTTTGTCAAAAGTCGTTCAGCCTACGTGTTATGCTGTTCGCTTACTGTACGATCGAAGGGTACTCCAATTAATAAGGGAAACCAATTATGTCATAAAACATTTTTTAATATTTTTAATTTAAAAGTAACGGTATCTTCTATGGTATAGCCTATCATTCAGTGAAGGATGTCACTCTGGAGTTAATATGCATAGTTAAATAAGAAGGTAGTTGTACATGTAAATAACTCACACAGAAATATACATAGATACCCAATTAAAACCCGTGAATTCACTCGCATGCGCTCTGTGAGCAAGGGCGGTGGGGGAAAGATGTATGTTTATTTCTTCGCATAGCAATTTTTTTTGTATGGGGGTCGGGTGTGGTGCGTGTAGAGCAGACCATATTCATGGCACGAGATTTGTTCCAAAAGCCGCCATCGCTGAAATAAAATCAACAATAGCTGCAGAGATTCCGGGAACATCCATAATCACATAAAGTATACGCATTTAGGAAACGCGATGTGTGTGCCCCAAATAACTATGAAAGTATTCTGAGCAAGAAATGATCTTGAATGGATGTTATACCGATGTCACTGATAGCAGGGCGAGACCAGTTCAGAGATTTCGATTCTGGCCAAGAATACAGAGACTATGATTGTTTTATTACCGCCAGCAGCAGAAGACAGGCATGCAAAATTGAAGACTCGATAAAGTCCCGTTTGGCTACCGCAGCGCAAAGAAAGTTTGACACACCGAGTAAATAATCGTGCCTGGTTCGCTGCAAAGGTGACGTGAAGTTCTCTACTGGCTAGACGTAAATAATCATTTCTTGAGGGGCACTAGATGAAGGAAATAGAACTGACACCAAGGATGAAAGGACGACATTCCTTCACCGAACAGCAGTGGATCTCGAACTTCTCTGTTCGAATACGCAAATATACCGCACGCCCTCCCGCCACGGCCAAAAGATCGTCAGCAGACAGGATACATGCAATGCGCCACGGGACGCCTGACATCGCGTTTGACAGTAGCCAGGAGACTTCAAACAGGTAGTTTGTACACTTGGCGACCAGTACAGTGTGCCACATTGACATCTACCATTCGGCGATGGCGTTTGTTGTTGTGCCGGGAACACAGATAGCGTGGGACTCAACAATGGGGTGAGTTATCTTTACGGATAAGAGACGATTTAGTCTCGCTTGAGATTGCGGACGTCTATACATACATCTGGAGATAGGAACACGCAATGACCCCTCTAGCATCATCGAAATTGACCAGTTTGCAGATGTCAGAGTTCATGTTTGAGGAGGCATAACGTTTGGAGACCGTACGGAGCGGCACATCTTCCGAGGAGGATCATTCACTGGTGACCGTTATGATACCGAGGATCCCCTTCCTCACGTAAGTCTTTTCCTTGGTGCTGTGGTCTCTCGAGTTACTCTTCACAGACAAACATACACTACACCTCATCGAACAGCTGCTGTCGCTGAGCTGTTGGCAAGTGAAGATATTTGCCACGTTTGTTGGCCCGCAAGGTCCCAGGACCTACGTACGACCAAACGCATTTGAGATGATTCTGTAGCACATCGCCACCCAAGTAGCAGAACTTATTTGACTCACTTGTGTAAATTTGCTTGTCCACGAGCAGCCCACAGATGTTTTACATAATCAGTCAGCGTCTGTAATGCACCTGCAGATGCTTGTGGCTCACATGACGCCTCTTGACTGCTGTGTGTAGTTGGCCACACCTAGGCCACTCTTCAGTTAACGTCTATGTACCACAATACAGTTAGCCCATAAGCGGCCCGCTTCTGCGTAGCCAACTGTGGTCCACTGGCTTACTGCTTCTGGCCTTCTATAAGTTACCCAACTGTCATCAGTAAACTGTTGGAAAGCCACTTGTTGCCTATAAATAATCGCCACTTACAACACAGCCATTGGCTATTTGGGGCCCACTTAAAGACACCTTGCCATGTAATTTACAAAAACTAAAACTATACTGCTTGTCCCAAATAAATTGTTTTTTTTTTTCCTATTCTCCCATTTGTTAAATTAAGCGTTATTTCACAATTAGTAGGTTTCTATGTAATAAACTGGAATCAAACCCGCTGCCATTGAGTTCACAGTCTACAATGTTGTCCACTATTCTACGATGTTATCACGTAGGATTTTTTAAAATAAATCACCACTGGATTACTAGTGACTCACCCCGGCCTCGCTCGGGTACGATTTACAAATTTGGGGTTGTTTAGGTGTACAGCAAGTATATAAACTAAATGCTTAAGGTAACAAACATATGAATAATACTGTGTTCCAAAGTCTTCGTAAACGAACCCCTAAAAGACAAAAATGGTTACTATTTGTCGTCCTTAAAAGATAAACATATGCTGTCACCGAATTTTGTAGACCTTTTAGATGTGCATTTCTTTAGTACATTAATTTGTAGAGTCAGCTTAAGCCATGTAAGCACCCGAAAAGCGGCTTTTTTTTCGACTTTATTATAAAACTTCGACATTTCTCCACTGTCCTTATATTATATATTAAACTTTTATACAACTTAATCTTCCGCAATAAATTCTCTAAATGACGGCCATAACCGCATCAATATCCATCGAGTAGTTTAGAAGCCTTAGCCGGATACTCAGACACACGCGAACGGGCGATTTTATTTTATGCTATGTACAGAAGGAAAGCTCTGAAAACAATAATAATGGAGTTTTCTTATTTTTAAGTTTCTAGACGTATGATTTATAATTTATGTGAGCCAATTAAAATAATAATATTCATTTATAAAAATAAATACATAAAAAAAAATTTTTGCACATAAAATATTAATGTTGTTTTCAAATCACAACTGAAAATATTTGGCTTCATTTGTCTTATATTCAGAGAATCTAAGGGAATGGTGGCAGTAAATTTTTAAAGTTGCGAACAATTCTTTTGATTGTTGATTTACTTAGTTGTGGCATTTCGTACACTGCGCCATCTAACGAAAAGCTGTTACCGACGAGACAACTTTTTTTTTATACACCACAGTTTCAAGCTAATTCTACAACCCAACGGTTACAGAAGTTTCCTCGTTAGTGATTGTTTAATTTTCCCAATGAGAACTGTCTAGGAAGAGTAGGGTGTAACAACATGGGCACCTCTGCGTGGAGCAGAGTTAAACACGATCCGCGAGTTTCCGCGTCGAAGGTAGCTGACTTCCTTGGAATAATGTTGCAGCACTGATCAAAACTTTCCGTGGTGCGATCCGGTGCTACTGCGGAAGCGCAATTATACGCTGTTCACGGTAAAATGAGCACTTTTGAAATCCCTGCTTAGCATATCATTGCACGTACGATATGTATTTTTCCACCTCGTGTAAGATTAACATTGTCATGGGCCTCATCACTTTATTCATGCGTCGGCCAAGTGAAACAGTGAAATTGATACAAAATAATATTTTACTAATCTGCAAATTTTTTTCTTGGAATCATTAAAAAAAAAAACAGAAAGCGAAAGAAATAATTAAAGTTATCGTAAATGGTTACCTAAACACTTTTTATTTGACGTTTAGATACGGAACTATTTCCCGTCCCTCGTTACCAACTTTACTGGGCATATGTCACTCAGTGCGCCAATTAAAATATACGCAGGTAGAGGCAGTGACTTTTTTCCAAGGTTGATTTCAAAAATGCTCACTTTATCGTGAACAGTTTTTAACACTGCCACTTGCCGAAAACTTGCAGAACTTCATCCCGCTTTCTTAACGCACCTGGGATGTAAAGTTGAGACGTAATTCTGCATGTTGAGTGGAAACTGCGTGGAGCCACGAGGAAATTCTATGAATTATAAGATCTAAGGTACGCAGGAAACGAATATTTCTTAGTTTCAGAATCTAACATTAGGTACATTTGAGAAAATACTGTACATTTCATTTTCATAAAATGGAGAGTAAATTATTTCTTTTCCGACTAATTTAAAACTTATTTTTGGCCTTTAACACATATTTCATCAGTCAATCGTTGGGAAGGTATAAAACGGTTTAAACTGAAAAAAGATTTAATTACGCAAATAACAATTTTTTATTTTGATAAGTCTTATTGTGTAATCTTGTTGTTTGAGTTAATCCATTTGTAATTATAAAAGTAAGAAAAATCTTGTTTTAAACTTAAATTTGTAACTTTATTAAAATTTAAAAAATCCAAGGATAATCGTGTGAAAGTGAGTTTGAGCGTAAAGTATTGTAACGGGAGTTGTCTGGCTACGGCTGTAGCTCGGGGTTATCGGCTCGACTCGGGAATGCTCGGGTTTGTTCGGTGGACCTGCGGTACCATCCACCTGCTCTGACTCGTAATCTCCGAAGGTGTTCAACAGGTACGACCCTATACGCGTACCCATCTGTTTAGTCGAGTTTTTAGTTCGGAAGTGTACACGTGTGGGTAAAACGTCTATGACGATGTTTGCGTTCGAAACGCACACAGCATTCCGCTGTACTCCGCCGCAGCGATACAGCGCCTAGTACGCAGGCAATACTAACTACTGTGTGTATGGCTACTGCGCAGCCGATGGAGGCGAACGTTAACGCCTACTGTAAACGACGCGTGCCATATATTAACGAGTACACACAACTGTTCGATTGCGGCGACAGCCGGCCTGAGATTCCATCCAGGACGTGAAGATTTCGGTATCGCCTACGCAACTGGAACTCTATCGCTGCTGCTGCGCGTTGTGCGGGCTCTTGAACGTTTGAAACTCTTGCTGCAGCAGCGTACAGCAAATACGTTACGATGCATCGCATTTGAGTAGTATCAGGTAACACATCGCATTCGACAGCGAAAGCTGTGGCGTACCATAGTTTTTATTGAGGAAGCAGACATTGTTACAGGAATGTCTCGATGGTACGGCACCCGTGTTCGACGCACAGTTCGCATGGCCGCAACAATGATTGTCGGACACGTTTGAAAACATTCTCATAGTCCCGAATAATCCCGGCTGCTGCAACTATTCAATTTAAAACACTTCTAATCAGTTAGTAAAACACGTTTGCCGCACGGTTTCGCTAAGGCCTTGCGTTCGGGCAAAATTGTTCCGTATTGGAAATCCTGATCGTTCTCACTACAGACGAAACTATTTAAAGCACGCAGAGCCAAATCTTTGGTTGCACAAATGAAATTTTAGGTGTTTGTGGCAACCAAATATGAAAAATAAATTTATTTATTTTCAGCAACAAAATGCGCGATTTCCTCGGCGTAACTTCGAAATACACGCACATGTTTATGAAAAGCAAACGGGCCGAAATCAAACAGATAAAACAGACTCATGCAAGGAAAACAGCAAAAATATTGCCAACGGAGTTGTTTGTGTGCCGTATAACGCAGCTGTAAATATCAACGTATGCGGTAGCTAAAGTTTGTTTAAGGCACTGGCAATATGTAACACGAAACCTGTTTTCATTTGCTGACAATTCACCTTAGTTGCAAGAGGTTTTTGTATCCTTGGATGTAGGTTCTAAAAAAGGAAACACTTGTAAAGTTATTAAAATAATCTGATGGCTGCTTCTTCCATATATGTGTACCACTATAT
This sequence comes from Dryococelus australis, assembly GCA_029891345.1. Lineage (NCBI taxonomy): Eukaryota > Metazoa > Arthropoda > Insecta > Phasmatodea > Phasmatidae > Dryococelus > Dryococelus australis. The sequence continues at coordinate 119,952,332 of CM057000.1, read as the reverse complement.
GCAACTTATGATGTAGTTTCTTTAAGGAAGTAAGGTTGTGACCTCCATCGCTTGCAGTTACTTTCATGGTATGTCTGGTGAGTATGTTACACACAATACTCTTAATTACGTACTAGTTACAAAACGTGTTAGATAAAACACTTATAATTATAATTTTACAGTAAGTTACATTGAAACGAATTTTCTGATAACAATCAACTTACGTCTTTTGCACGCGCTTTTCCTTTGACAAAGTGGTGCCAAGTAAGAAATTGCCTGTTTGTTATACCTCGGTATGTATGTTGTTTCAATAAAAAAAATCGTGTAGCGCAAAGAAAAAGTTGTTCTTGTAAACATAATTACGTTATGTTCAAAGTTATTTTATACCAGCTTCGCAATGTATGAAAAAGTCAATTTCAGATGAGCAAATTAGAATTAAAATGTAACTGAAGAAAAGTTTAAGATATAATGTTAAAAATTAATTGAATTAGGTTCAAAGTTAGTGCCTGGAAAAAGCAACTTAATAAAAATTAGCGCAAAACTTTATATTGGAAGGCGCATTAAGTATTTTATAAAAAAACGTAAACGCAATTTTTTTTTTTTTTTAATTAGTACTCTTTAATATTTAAGCAGAAGGCAATAAATACGATAACGTCAATTGTTATGGTAATGCCATTCTCGTACTTGGGTAACAGAAAATGCCATATATGTGAGTGAAGAGATTTGGGCGGCTCTTAATAGCAAGGTCTTGAGAGCCGATGAGGGTGATTAAGGTGAGAATAGAGCCGCACCGGAATGAGGGTAGTAGGGAAAATAGAGATCCCCTAGAAAACCCGCCGACAAGCGGCATCGTTCAGCACGAATCACAAATGCGAAAATCCGGAAGTGGCCTGGCCGGGGTTTGAACACGATCCGCATAGGTGGGAGGCGAGTAGTCTAACCGCTCAGCTACCGTCGCCCCGCCATAAATGTGATAGTAAAAATAAAATAATTTACTGAATTAACTAATAAATCTACATTCCTCTACATGCGTGCAATTAATTTCTAAATACGTTCTTGATAGCTGAGTTGGTAGGTAGGACTTGGCGTCACTTTGAAAGCAAAGACATTAGAAATGAAACCAGAAACTTATGCAACAGTAGTGAGACAACTACAGATACACAGGTGCCTTACCAGGGACTTGAACACAGAAAACCCCTACAATAAGTTGGCGTGCAGTGAACTGCATTATGTAGATCGGTTTCGGAGAATCAAGTTCGGACATAATCAGTCTAATAATTAAAATGATAGGGTTTACCAACCTAAAATATTTAAAGGGCCGTCATTACGAAAATGAGTTACTGAGCCAACTTACACATGTCCTACCGTAGCGCTAGTCGTGTAAATCGGTTGTTTGGTCCCTGTAGTATGGCGTTAAAAACCTTATTTTCTTATTTGATTATAGTAAAAAATTTCCAAAAAGGAGACGCTCTACATACGATGCTTCCAATGTATACTGTCTGCATACATTTTTGGTTCAATTCAGGTAAATGATTTAATATATGTGGCAAACATACCTAAGTTATTTATGACACCGCCATTTTGAATATTTTTGTCTGGCCCATTTAAATCAAGAAAGTTTAAATGGACTTCTGTAGCAATTTTGATGTCCACAATTTGCTTCAAATTAATTGAAATGTTCGAATGTAACATTTGGTGGGAATCGGTAGATTGGTCTTCGAGATATGTAATAAAACCTACATAATATTCTTAATGGCGATCTTCATAACTGGAAAACAAAAAAACTAATGTAGTATCACATTCGATGATTGTAAACTGCCAATACACGAAGTTTATTTGAGATATTTTACAAAGAATCGTAGGTATAGTACACAAAACAAAAATTCTTTTATAGTTGTCAATCAGAAAAAAGTGTGTCATACTTAAAAAAATACATATATTTTACGGCCTACCATAACATTTATTTTTCGCATGGTGCACTCTTGCAAAATGGCGGACAAAATGCCCCTTTTAGAAACATTTGGTAGTGGTTCTCTCTACTGTCAGCATATAATGATAAGTTGGAAATGATTACATGCTTTCGACGAAATTGCGTTTAAAGCTTAAGTAACCAAATATCCGTTATTTTGAAAATATGTTTGACTTACTTAAAACACAATTTTACATCATATTCCACAGTTTTTCAAAATTTGATAGGAATTGGTCAGCTGTTTCCTGGTATATCAAACAAAATCTTTATTTATTCTCCTTGCGCTATCCTGCAAAATGGCAAAAAAAAAGTGGTTATATGTTGGTATACATGATGCTTGTAAGAGATACTTCTAGTATACCAAATTTGTTCGAAATTGTTTGAATGGTATGGAAGATATACTAAATAACCTAAAAAAAATTGGTATGGTCACCATTTTGATAATATGTTCCTACTCAATCATAATAACCTTTAATTTACTTGGCCTATCTTAGTATTACTTACCTGCCAAATTAGGTGAAAATAGGTTTAATAGTTTTCAATATATAATGTAAAATATTCATTTATTTATTTAGTGCTATTTTCCAAGATGGTGGACCAACAACAATATCCATATCAAAATTTAATGCTTACTTAATGCTCTAACAGCATACGAAATTTTGTTTAAATTAGTTGAATGGTTTCCGAGATATGACACATCGCCCAAAATATTGAAATATTCGCCATTTTGAAAGTATGTGCCCGACGTGGCCAAAAACTATAGACGTCAGATGTTCTTACTCAGTAATATACACGTACCAAATTTGGTGAATTTTGGTTCACGCGTTCAGAAAAGTGAAAGAGGGGACACACAGCACAGAGACATACACTGTCGCCTACATACACCCACATACTCACAGTCATACAGACAAGAAAGTGATCCTTCCTTCAAAAATAGGCTAAAAACTGCAGATATTATTTAATAATAGGCGGATATGTGCAATTTTTATACGTTCTGATTGCTCATATTGTACGATATAAGTATATACGATTTAAGTGACTCCATAAACTATCGTCTAACATAACTTGACAACAAGATAGTTTTCTGCAAATAACTGACTAGTGTAAGTTACTAGATGTTAGGTTTGAAAACTAACGAGTTAAGTTGAACGCATTATCCTGTTGATTACAATATTTTATACAATAAATACAACAACGAAAATATTTAAACTTGTTCTCCGCTTCTTTGGCGTTCCTTGATGTTCTGAAATTGATCACAAGTTTTACTACAACAATTATTTTCTATGCAAACGTTACTCAAAAAATTTTTATCAAGTAATTTTCTTCAGGTACATCAACCATGCTTCTAAATATACGACACAGTAATTAAATTGTTTAACGAAGTCATTAGGCACTCAGGGCACATGGACTTCTCAGCATACAATATAATACATATCTGGGTGTAAATTCAATCATTCATGATGAACTTTTTTTAAATTAATATTTCCTCTTCTCACTTGTGTCTAATTACGCCGCGAAAGAGTACAACGGGGTCACAATTGCTATCTAAATATAAATAATATAAACTGCCAACAGAAGCCGACACGTAGAGTGCAAGGGAAGCATAAGAAGTGGTACTTAAAACGAAAGACGTGGAGATAATACTACTAAAACGAAAGACGTGGAGATAATACTCCTCTCTCCAATACTTCTTGGCGTGTCATTAGGGAGGAGGTGGAGAAGTCATCTAAGCCCTACGCAAGGCTCTGTATGCACATTGTAATGGAATCTTGGTAATCAGCGCTGCGTTTCAAACGCAGCTGTGCAGCAGAATACATTATCGTATTTATTGAACAACTAGCCTTTCAACCGAGCCAAACCAAATGATGCACGTTTATAAGAAAAATATAAGGCGATTGTATGTTTGCTATAACGCAACACGCGAAATGTTCGCCTGTTTCGAAGGATGAGTGCAACGAATAGAGCGCTTGTGTCAAGTTTGTTACAATAGACGAATAGAGTTTACGGTAAGGTTATTGATAGATGTAGGACAAAAAAAAAAAAAAAGATGTCCTCATAAATCAAAGCACATCTAAAGAAGGAACAATCTCAACATATAAGACAGAAGAAACTTTTAAGTGTGCCATAAAAAGACAATTCAGACAGTATTTTATAGGGTATTGAAAGTGTTGTTGGACGTTATTATTGCACATTTTTGAAAGGATTTGTCAGAGCATATGCGTAATTATTAGAAGGAACCAGCTTTTGGCTCTTATATCCTTGTAGCTCTTGTTTTTAGTGTGTGTGTGTGTCTATATATATATATATATATATATATATATATATATAATTATAAGATGTACTTCATCGTCCTGTGTCTTCTGCCTAACAATAAATGGAGCAATAAACTACACTAAACTTCTATGTCACTATAGCAAAATTACTACACGTAGTTTACAAATAAGTGTTCATATATCTGCACTTAAAGATGTGTCATTGCATTGATTTGTAAAATGAAAGTTAGTTGTACGTATGCGTTGAGCTAAGTACAGCTTTCGAAAAACAATGCAACTGAAATGTGTCGCGAGAGCGCTGTTCGCGTGACAAGTCGGTCGCGCTATTCTTGGAAACCGAGATGATATACTCTTTCAAAGTTGTGAAATTATTTGAAGAAAATTTTTTTAAACAATAGCATAATTCAGACCCGCGTTTCAGTACCCACGACACGAAACAAAGTCCAAGCAGAAACAAGCAAAGTTGAAATCGAAAGTCTTAACATGTACACGTCCGAACAAAAGATTTGTACAAATTTTCACATTGAAATGATTTTCATGCGTCTACTTTAAAAATAAACATATGATATTATTGCCTGTAACATTCTGGTTACAATAGCGTGCGAAAATTGGCGAGATGGTTCTTAACAACGGAAATCAAATCTATTAATTTCGTTTATGAGCATTTTCTCCAGCTGAGAAGAAGTGTTGCAGCACAGTTGTATGCGAACTATGCAGTTAATGGAGCGCAGAAGCAAAGCTCTCCTTCGCTGTGTCATCATGAGTTATCGTCAATAGTCTTCTCAGATAATGAACTTTCCGTGAGATGAAGTGTTCAGGCCTTGGCTGTGTCAATTACCTGCATGCTCAGGTGAATGGCATCAATACCAAGCGAGATGGTGGAGTGCTAACATCGTGATCGCACGTGTGAGGGGACCCGGTTTCGATTCCTAGAAGTTTACGGGTAACATTTACGCACCTGGAATAAAGAAATTTTGTAATCCATTCCTAATTTTGAAAGAATATCCTCCCATGGATTAGTTAGTAACCCGATGCAAGGAGACGAACACAGGCAAATATGGTGTCGTGGCTAGACCAGAAGGTCTACGCTATCGAGCATGAGCATAATTTAATGGATGTACTTTCCAGTTTCGTAGCTAGAAGAGAGTAAATATTTTTTTCAATAACATATACGTTAGTGGGCATTATATTGTTTTGTGACCACTGACAAATACTTTCTTTGAATAAAGTGTTCGTCAAATCATGTGAAAAAACTATTGCTAGTTTACTAACGACAGCTAGCAGCGGGGTTTGCCGATGCGAATGAAATAAAACCCATGGGGTTGCTTGCTGATTCAAACCGTTGCGTGGGCAGAATGTCTAACATCTACTCTAGGATATAAATTCTAAAGACCGCATTTTGCCCGTGCGAAAGTCTTTAAGGGTTCTTATTCCGATGTTTCGTGCCAAAGTTAAAACACCGGGCGGTGTTTATTCTCCTGAAATGGCTCGGGTCCCGAAATAACCTGTGGCTTTGGAACGCGCCTAAACCCCACCCGCTCACCTGCTCCCAGTTCACAAGCCAAGGTCCAGTCCTACCCCCTCTACGTATTCCAACTGAACGCTGGGAAATTACTGCAATTATAGCCTATTCGATGCTTCCTCACACTTTTTGAACCAAACATTTGAAAAATCACATCATGTATAACGTGTTTAGTTTATTACCTAAATAAGTCATGTATCACAACCGTTTTTTACAACTCTGTTAACTTTAAATTATCTTATTTTTCGTTAAATTGAATTTTTACTTGCATTTTATTTATCAATTATTATATTACATTTATAATAAAAATGATTAAAAACAGCGAGAAAACGTGTGTGTTGGTAGCTTCAAGTAAGAAAAAGTTATCATGAAAATTATTATAACTGGATGTGCACAAATTCGGTGCGTTGTCCTTTGGTGTAATTAGTTAAACTTGTTTGCACGAGGCGGAGGAATATCCAGGAAGTAGAACTTTAGCAGGGTTTTCAGAACAGTGTGAAGTAACCGTGTATAGACTATACTGGACGATAGAGCATTTAGGAGCTCCGTTCGCCCAATAAGGCGCGTGGTCGAGGTGGCGCCTTTTCATAGATGGCGTGGGTGACGTCAGTCTACCCTCCCTTCCACTCCCCTCCGACACGCCAACCAATGGCGCTGCCATCTATGGGAGCGCGCGGGAAACAACTTCGCCCGGCGATGCTACCGTTTTCAAGTGCCGGGAGCGCGCCACAAAACCACCAATGAAAACCTCGCTGAAATACGATTTGCTGTAATCATTCCACATTGCGGTTAATTGAGGATATCATAACCGACGATTTCATACCTTCACGGTTACTTACATCTCGTCTGAAGCCCTGCTTACGTACTTCTCTCAGCGTACTGCTCCGCCTCATGCAAGCAAAACTTCACTACAACAACCCGTCGCGTCCGTTCATCAACCGTCCGTAAATCACGTGACAAACAGAGGGGGCCATTCATTATTTCCGTCCGTCAAAACCTTGGCAAGCTTTAACTTTTGACGGCGAACGGACGAAATTACAGCCTTCTATACTTGCACGTTTTGTTACTCGTCCATCCCGAGTTCTTTACATGGCTGTAGTGTCTGCAATGTTTAGTTTTGGCTGTCTTTTGTTTTCATATGCTTGTTTATGTAACTGTAAAAGACTTAAGTTACATTTTTGCTGAAGATTAATTGATAGTTGCATTTGGAAACACGACCTTCTTTTGTGGAATAGTAAAAGTAATAAAAAAATGCTTTATTTTCTATTTAATTTTTTTCGTATCGATTAATTTTTGTAACGTACGTGTATGTGCGGCTAAGCGTTAGATACGGAGAGCTGCCGCAGAGTTTACACAGGCTTTTCTTATAAATTTTTGTCATCTATTATCTGATTTTCAATTAAATTGTAGTTTTTCAACCATAACTTCTAAACTATTAATTTTAAGTCATGTAACCGTATAATAAAATCATCAGCACATTTTTCTGCGAATTTTGATAGCAACGTCAGCCCCCCCCCCTTTTTTTTCCTCGATCCCTTTAACATGTACTTAAAGAATTATGCTTAAAACAAAACTACTTTAAGGGATGAAATAATAATTTCAAAAAAAAATTAAAATTTGCATAATATTGATGTCATAAAAGGTATATGTCATAATAGGATTTTTGAAGGGTTCACTTTTTGAGTATCTAGTGTGATGTCCTTTACGTGTATTTATATCACTCCGTATATTGCCAACATGTTTGCACTTGTGTGTTTTGCATGTAATAGGATGTTGTTATCAGTTGCGATAGTGCATTGCGCTTGGTTGTAATCGAAGTTGTTTATCGCCCAGAAGTTGTTTATCGCCTGGAAGTGGCGGCTTGGTGGGGACCCGGAAGTACATCCGGTGATTAGGTCCCAGTACATAGCGGCAGCGTTTAGAGATAAGGAGAGCTGCCGCGGAGTTTCCCATTCGCATGTTAAATGCCGAGCGAGTAGGTTACAGTAGTAGGTGCGGGCTGATCCTGGAAGTTTGTGTTACATAGAGGTCACCCAGATCCAAGATGCCGGTTGGGTGACGTCACAACATGGTGGGCGGTTGGCACTGGCACCAGACCCGGAACCCGTTATGCTACTCCCATAATATCCATTCTATTTATAACAGTCCAACAAAATTCAGTCAAGTTTGGTATGGTAACAGTATTCATTCGCTGGATCAATTATGCTTACATATATCTTCTTTTGCCTGCTTTATAATGAAATATTGCTAGGTGAGAAAATTGAACATTTTTGCTATTCTTTGGAATGATTCAAATAATGTCCAACACATTTCGCACACAAGTATAAACATACCAAAATCAACAAAATTTTGTCTGCTGACTGTACCTATAAGAAGTGTGGTATACATAACTTATTTGGGGGGGGGGGGATTTCAAAGGTAGCACCAAATCAGAAAATTAAGTTCTTATGTCATATCTCGTGAACCAATTAACAGATTCCCACCAAATTCTTACCGCAAATAGCGATACGGTAGGCCATGTAAACGTGTGTGTTTCAACAGGCTCAAATTTTTTCCAAAATGAAGGGCCTGCAAATATTCCAGGTTAGTAAACCCTATATTTCAGAGTTTTTGTCTCACTGCACTCGAAGTCGATGCTGTGAATCCTGTTTCTGTAACACAGCTGGTTGTACGCTAGCTATGGTGCGAGATTTCCTGTTCGAGTCCCAGGTAAGGCACATGTGAAATTGCAATCTTCTCACTAGTGTTGCATATGTTACTGGTTATATCTCCATCGACATGGCAAGCACTGGTTTTACACCAGATTTTTAACATTTGTGGGCGAAAAAATAGTAAATCAATATACACCCTATATTATTGATTCGAAGAGATCTAATTATAATAATACAATAACATATAGTTTAAATACCTTTGCCATAAAAACTGAGATAAGTGATTATATTAGAAAGGGAAAATTTGATGATATTTTTGAAAGACCCAAGAGGCATCGCAAAAAAGTTAATAAATGGAATTACAACTTATATAATTGATTCGAAAATAACTGATTATAGAATACAATATCGTCCAGTTTGATGAATTATTCCATAAAAACGGAATCAAATGATTGTGTTAAAAAAGAAAAATTTTATGATTATGCTGAAAGAACAAAGATGCATCACAAAAAAATTAATGCAGTTGCACCCTATTTCATTGATTCAAATATATCTGAGCATAATAATATAATGAGATCTAGTCATACTATTTATGCCTAAAATCGAATTAAGTGATTATATTTTAAACGATAAATACGATTATTTAATAAAACTGTGGTTTTGAAAAGTGAAATAACAATTCTCAATCAATCTCTTTCGTATTACTTTGAGACTACTATACATTTAAAATGTAGTCATCTAAATGAGTATTTATATATGTTTAAAAACTATGTTATTTTGGAATTTGAGCCAGGTAATTATTTTAAAAATAAAATTTTTGATAATTAAATTAAATATCTTAAAAATAATTAGAACAAAAAATTTACGTAATTTGCACAATTATGATTCATATAGTTTAAACATTAAATTGAATTGTTCTCACTAATTGGAAAAACATGTACTGTGCTGCTGGCCAGTCCGATTGATGAAGTCAGACTAAACTCATGGCGTCGTCTTCTGCTAATGGGGTCCGAATCCGGCGCCAAAAATCACAAGATAAGTGACATGAACCATCTGGATGCTAATTAAAATGCTACAAAATTATATTTCACGGTGAACCACATATTGGTGACATCCCTGTGATTAATTGCCAAACATCCTGTGACTGTGATGTCACGAGGGATGTCATTAGTAGGAAAATAAGAAGTAAATCGCAAGGGATTGGGGATTCGGAGCTGCGGAGCTGTTCATGCCTTCTCCTCTCCAATACTCCACTGCCATATTGAATCCATGCAACCTTGACTCCGATGACCTTTGATCCCAAAAACCCAACAAATTCCGAAAAATTCTTTAAAAATTAAAACAATATATTATAAGAAATCTAACAAAAGATCGTTAAAAATATTATAAAAATGTATTACTAAAATTATTTTAAAAAGCAATTTTCCCTAACCATTTCACTTTTTACATTAATGTTTTTTTCCCCTTAAAATTCTCCTTTTTTCCTTAAATAATTCTAAAAGATAACGAGAAATTTATAAAAACATATGTAAAACTTTATTTAAAGAAAACTTGCATTTCCGGAAGTCCCCCTTCCCCAGCACCACGTCCAGCAGACGACTGACCCCTAAAATCCACCCCTCTCACCTATACTCATTCTAATGTATACTGTCATGTTTGATTTTTCGTTCAATTGTTTCGAAGGCGGCCATATTGGTTGACTGTTTTTCACATGCGTTCGACCCCACCATCTTGGAAGCCATTAACCATTGACCTTTGACCCCATAACCTTAAATGGCCTTGAAAACAAAAACTAGAGAAACAAGGCATAAAAATCAGCAAGCACAATACATTGCTAACTACTACCACCATATTAGATGCAGACTACATCAACCTTTACCCCATGATCTTGAATGGCCTTGTAAATAAAAACTCGAGAAAAAATTATAAAAAACAAGGAACTTATGTCACTGACAACAACGTTAAGTTCTCTATTTCACTGCCAAGCGAGCTGTACTCACTTATAATTATAAACATAAAAGAACCTGCAATTTACCATTCTATTTTTTAAAAATAGGTTTTTCAATCAGGGTTATAGCCACACGCATGATGCAGGACTTTGACTACATGCTTAATTTTTTAAATATATTAAAAATATATTTTTTATTAAAAATTTTAAGGCCGACAGAAGGATACAATGCACAAAAATAAATAAAAACCAATTATTTTATATTAATAATTTATAATTATTTTGTAATTACATTTTCAGAAGGAAGCAGTTCATCGCATCATCTGATATGACCCCGATCCTTAATTTCTCCTACGATCGAACCCACCTCTTTCTTGTTCCAGTAATCATTACGTTGTTGCTTATCGAGCAAATATCTAAGTCTGTCTACAAATTTCTTGGGATCTTTGGTAGACATATAGTCAGTATTCTCGACATCTTCTGCCCTCTTCGCATCACTTGTCGAAGAAATCTCTCTGGGGAAATGTGTGGGACCATCGAGGGAATAATCATCGTCTTCAACACTATCACTATCATCGTAGTCATCGTCAACACTATCACTATCATCATAGTCTTTATCAATGCTGTCTTCATGAACGTCTTCACTTCCTGCATCACCCTCAATAACAAGTTTACTTATCTTTGTAGCAGGACCAGCGGTCTGGTCGGGCAGAGAGACCTGGCCGTTGGGGGTGACCAGTCAGCACTGCAGATAATGAGATAAGTAACTTTAAGGCCATAAGGTCAGATTGCTGTAGAAAATGGGTGTTGTAACCCTGAAAGTTTAGTATCTCAAAATTAAAAAAAATGGTCCTGCATGAAGGAAAAGAAATTAAGCAAAAAACATTATGTTATTGCATTAATGCTTCATTGTTTTGAGCAAATGAATTTGAAAATATTTACTCATTCATGTAGTATTTTGCTGAAAATTTATAATATGTACAACTATTTTGTAAAATATTTGATTAATTTCTTAATCATTTCTCAATTTACGGAAGATCCTTAAGCTTTCGTGCAATTACAATGCATGAAGATCCCCTAATCAGTATTAAATATCGAGGTGAGAGTTTTTTATAAGGGAAGTTATTCCCAGTTGGAAATAACATACAATGTGAACACCCAAAAGAATTTTTGGGACTGTTATAGTGGGTTTGTTTTTAAAAGCCTACAAAATATTTAGGTATTGTGTTTGCAGGCAGTTTATACTCTCATTTTTAGCATGTTACAAGATTATGAAATGTTGGAAATGTTATATAGGTCTTTCGTATTTCTTGTACGCCAGGAATTTTCTCTTTTGGGTTTGAAATGTAGGTATTTTGTATATGACGTTTGTAGAACCATGTGATGAAATGTTTCAATATAGAATGTTTCTGAACTCATGTGTGTTTACCTGGTAGTTAGTTTGTTTCACCTTTTCAACCTTTTAGCCCTTAGGGAATATTTATATGTCTGTTGGTTATCAACTTGAACGCTGATGAGTCTTTGCAGAAAGTGTCGTTGCCTTGTACTTACCCGAAGGCCTAAGCAAGAGCCCCAGGCTCTTTTTAATATTTGTCACTCAATCGCCTAAATGGATACGTATGTTACCAGGCAATATTGTCACGATGAAGTTGCTAAGCCAGAGAATACGATTACCTTAAAACCCGCACAGCAAACCAAGACAAGGCGTTGCTCAGCAAATGAACGGGTCATTACATAATCTAGCAACCTGTGCCATTCGCTTGAAGTATAAACAGCAAGACCAAGAACGAAGAATCTATTAGCTATAGTCTCCTACGGGACGACAATCGTCATGCGGTCATTCAGAAAATCATTAAATCGTTAGCACAGATTATTCAGAAAACATTAAATTTTAATTGGAGGGCGTAGAAATCACTAGGCTAGACAGTGGCTTCTTTTAAAAATGATAACAAATTAATTTCTGAAGGTTTTTGTAAAACAATAACTATCAATACCCATGAATAAACAGAAGGTTACAGAATAACTAGAATAGTTATGTTCAGAGACTCCGATTCACTGTTCAATAAAATAACTGGATTATTTTACTTAATGCAACCAATCAAATTTCAATCGCAGTTGTAGTGCCTAGATAGTTGCGTTCGCCGAACAGATCTAACAACTTAAAAGTTTTTCTAATTACGATGGCATGTTTCATAGTGATCTCGCTCGCTTACGACGAAAACGGCGCTACAGCGATTCATGAATATCTGTCCTTATCTTAGAGTGCTAATTTAAATCTCTATCTTGTTTCTCCATATAACGAAAACGTCTCAAGGCAAGAACTTGGTCGAAGAAGGAAACTCCTTTTACGGAACGTCATTTTAGCGAGGCCTCTACTTCAGCTTGCTTTAAGATTTCACTTCCTTAACTTATCACCAAGTCGGTATTCGTTACAAGGATAACGAGTTTATTTTGAAATGCTCGCTTGTCAATAACGCCCCCACGAAACAAATTGCACTTTTCATGCAGTTCATCGCTTAATTATAAAGAAAACTTAACAAACTGTGAAAAGGATGCAGACAGAATTTTCTGTATAGAACTTTAGTTAACGCAAACAGCATAACTATGTGTACAAGCATGCCAATGTAATTTGAAACGTATACAACCTTAATATAGTATCTAGGTAATGTTTGTTACACAAACCAATGTTGGTTTTTTAGTGGTAGGAAGTGTTTCTTTCGCTTTTTCTCACCGATTGTTTTGAACGAAACTTGAATTATTTTATATTTTCAAATGTAAGCTGTATATGAAATGTACAAATACGAGTCACCGTTTGGCTGTAGTTTCCTACACTTTCGTAATAGTATTTATGCCATTTTTTGAAAAGAATAATTGATGATACTTACATTTACTTTCCAAATCGTGTCATCTATGTTACGTTACCCAAAATCTCTGTTTTATAAATTTAATGTTTGTCACATCTATTTTAATTTACTTTTACATTACTTATATATAATGTTCATTATATATACCCAACTAAATCTATAGCCATGTATATATATTTATAAAGGTTCATTAACCTTAATAAATAAATGCATAATAATGAACATTCATAAATAGCTAATTACCAGAAGTGAAGGAACTAGTTGAATTTAGGTGTGTACGCTTTTGTATTAAAGTAATTTTAAACAAAAATATCAATCGTAAAATTTAACAAGTTTATCACCATGTTGTACAGATAAAATTGTTTACTATAGCAGTTTTGGTGAAAATGGGGACTTTACTGGGGATTCTTTTTTTCGTTTTTCTTCACATAAAATCTGTTTTTAGGCCAAGTAAGCTGAGGCACCGTCAAGGTGGAAGCCTAACCACACACTAAAGCGGGGTAACCGGCGATTTACTGAAATACGTTCCTACGAACGCAACAGTTGAGTTGGATTGGGTGATTTGGGCGGCTCTTAACAACGAGGTATTGGGAGCCGATGAGGGTGGAATGAGGCGAGAATGAAGCAGCGCCGGAATGCAAGAAACGGGAGATCCCTGAGAAAACCCGCAGACCAGCGGCATTGTCCCTGCACAATTCCCACTTGCGTAAATGCGGGAGAGACCCGGCCGAGGGGTTGAACCCGGTTCGCCTTGGTGGAAGGCGAGCAGTCTAACCGCTCAGCCACCGCGGCCCCACGAACGCAACATATACCTCGCGTATCTGTATCATGCTCAAAGCTGAATCGGCTTCGTCGGGTCCTTCGCACACACAAAATTTGCATCTAAAGAGAAGGATGTACCTTTAATATTGAATGGTTACTGCACGGGCGGCGTTTTCTTCTGCGACAAAGCAGGTTGGAATGATTCTTCATTTGCATACGGTTTATAAACATTTCTGTTTTAATCTTTGCAACTTCATTAGGAGATAAATAAATCTTATTTTAATAGTGAAAGGGATAAGAAGAGTTTTTGAAATATTAGTCGACAACTCAGAATAATCCGGTGACGGCCGAGGCTGATTAACCAAAGAGGATAATTCTCTCCGTTTTTTTTTTTTTTTGCACCCGTCTCAGCGATTCTCGTTGTTTGCGCGAGCCAGCGGTGGTGTCGTGTGCCTTCTAGGTGATTAAAAATGTTGCAGATAACCCGAGTTGCCGGGGCAATGGCGCCCGCGAGCGCCGGGTTCGTACCGCCACCTCGCGGCTAGTGCATTATTTCCCTCTTATCTGGACCGGCAGCTACAACGTCGCACCTGACGCGCCTCTGCAGATAAGCCCGTCCATCGAACGGCTTCATTTACGCAATATGAGAACCCTGGTGGCCGAAATGCTTGCCATTGCCCCGTTACCTACTTCACATAGGGCGGGAAATTATTATTATTCAATTCCCCAATGCTATGTATCTCGAGAGAATATTGTTTCTTTATTTTTTTTTTTGGTCCAGCATTGCCGCGATTTAATAAGAAACTAACCGATATGGCCGCTATGAAACGAGGTCCTCTCGCGGCACATATGCATAATTTAAATTTTTCAGAGAAACGCAGTCAGATATTGGTAAATGAACTTTGCCCGAAGGATGAAACGGAGAACGAATTATACATTATATTTTCCGAAATTACAACGTAAACTTCAACTACTTTGATCGAGCGAGGTGGCGGTGTGGTAGACCTTGGTCCACGCATTCGGGTATACCTGGAGTTCGTATCATGGTCCGTTTATCCTGGTGTCGGCCTTCCATGTTTTCCAGAAATTACTCCATGTGGATGCTGCACTGGTTCCATTGTACGGGCCGTAGGCGAATCCACGCTGTAGAAAATAATGGAAAAATTACCTTACAAGTGGAAGATAATATTCGCAAACTTGTGTGGGAATCATAATTCTCCATACGAGTGAGGTAAAATTACCGCACTCTGGAGTAAACTTAATGTACATAGCCGTGGAAAATACCATAAATGAGTGGGAAACTTACCCTAGGACGCATGCATCTCTTCAACATTGTCTCAAAAGTTAAGTGCAAGGACGGTCGAAAAAAAAACATTAATCTAAAACGCTAATATTCACTGATGCTGACACGCTGTCGTCGTGAGGTAATGGCTAGAGCATCGGGCTGAAGTACTGGCGGGCCATGGTTTGCGCCCACCCAAAGGCCAGTACCGAGGATTTTGGAGTTGAGGTTTAGGACAATATTTGTCAGAGGATATACCTATTAATTAAATTAACAGGGATATTTTTTAATAAAATTTTATTATGCATTATAGTTAATATTCCCTTGCTTGTATGAGATTCCCCCCCCCCTTTTTTTGGCAAGTACATTTCCGTACGATTAGGGAATAGTACTCTATTTGTTATGTAAATTCACTCTACATTTAAAAGGTAATTTTACCTTACATGTAGACGTAAATTAGCTTTCCTTATATGTAAGGGAATTTTACCTCAATTTTTTTTTTACAGTGGCATCTCCGTTCCTGCTCCTCTGAGCAATTTGATCAGTCTCTAATGACTGCGAGCCTATAAAATTTGGCTAGAATGGTGGTAAATGCTCATTTATGCATGACACACAGAAATATTTATGTTTTACATATAGGCTATTCGAAAAATCAAACGTGATCATGCATATAGTAAACGCTACAGCTATTTATCAGTAATCTTATTTTGTGTTACAGCCATTTTTAAATCTCAATAATACTTCACCGTGTTTCCGAAATTTCTCACTGAGCATTGTACAATATAAATGCAAGATAGGTACAGGAGAATAAAATGAATGAGGTAGTAATCCTAATGTCTAAAATTATCAACGTGATAGTAAAAACGAACAACACTGCTTGCGAATCGGGACTCTTAAATGTCCGTTTTCATTGAAACGGAACAGGGATTGAGTCCCTACCCATCAGAATGATACAATGACGGAATGGAATAATAAGATAAAAAGGCTCACTTCGATAATTTACACCGGCGAAACAGCAAAGTTCTCAACTTTTTCCCACATGTTGAATTTTCAATGCGACTGCCAAAAATCGTACCTGGCTCACCTTGCTGAGACATGTCCCCAGTGGACGAGTTGTACAGTATTAACTCTATCTTCATATACCAACAATGTAAAATTATACGTTATGAAATATAAATTAGAAAACATAACACCACCCATGACCATACTTAGTAATTAAAGAAAGACATGACGTTGAAAAGCGGAATTTTAAAATGGCCATTTGCAAAATATCAGAAACGATATGAGCTGAAAAAATAATGGAGTGGAGCGATTTAGACATCTCTTAACATTGAAGTCTTGAGAGCCGATAAGGGTGAAGTGAGGTGAGTATGAAGTAGCGCCTGATTGCAAGGGCGGAGGAAACGGGGGATCCCCGAGATAATCGGTTGACCAGCGGCATCGTGCAGCACGATTCACTTGAATCAACAAATTCGTGAATAATAATAGATATATCTTCCACCCGTGATCGTTTTGCTCGTTATAACATCGATCGTCATTAGTAAATTATGGGAGGCCAATCTAATAAACAATAAACGTGTGTTGCACGTAAGTAGAACGATTATGGTAAGTCTGGGACAATGGGCCCTGGGATCGGAGATCGGAGCTGTTCATGATATGTCATTCTGGTCTCCTGGCGGCCATCTTGTCCGCCATGTGGGATGCAGGTAACCTTTAAATTGACTTTTGACCATGACCCGGTGACCATTGAAATTGAACCCCCCACCCCCTCCTGCCCTCACCAAAAATAAAAAAAATAAAAAAAAAACATTATAAATATTACTTTAAAACTTATTGAAAAATCATTATTTAAAATGTATTTCAAAGTTATTATTAAATTTTTATTTAAAATTATTATTAAAACTTATTTAAACATTTTTTTATTTCCGGACGTCCCCCAATCCCACCGCCCAGCAGACGACTGATCCCCATTACAAATTGCTCGTGGCTGTTTAGTCGGCAGGTCATTAACCCCACCGCCCCACATATATACTCATTCCGCCATACGCAGCCATCATGGTTTTTCGTTTATCATTTGTTTATACATTAATTGAGGACGCCATCTTGGATTTAATATGTTTAGTTTTACATTCCCTATGTGGCATTAGTGCATTAATAACAGATATCGCCAGGGGCGAGTTGTCGATTTAGCCACAAGGTGGCAGCCATATTTGTTCATGTTTTCAAAGTATAGATGCGCTATCGGCACCCACCATATTCGATTATATCTTCAACACGTAAGGGGAGATAATTTATTGATTTCGACACCAGGTGAGTTACCGATTCAGCCGCTAGACGAGTTGTCAACACTCATATTTTGCATCGGCATAAGAAAATCTATAATTATCATACTCTTTAAAAGTTTATTTTTACAATTAGCAGTATACCAAAATGCATAATGCGGGACTTTGACTACCTGCAACATTTATTAAATCTTAATTTTTTTATTAAAAATGAAATTTTTTTTAATCAGTTTTTATTTAACTATTTAATTGCACATAGAGGAAAATGGTACTTTATACGCTACTTTCAAGTTAAATTAATTTTATTTCTGTGTTATTTAAATTTTTATTAAATTCTGGATATTAGGTTAAACGTGAAATAAAACACAATTTTATTCGCAGGGACTTTTTTATTCGATTAATTTAATACAGTCGTTCATGCCCACTAAGAAATATTACTATATTCTTCGATATATATATATATATATATATATATATATATATATATCGAAGAATATTGTAATATTTTATATTTTTTGTTTTATATATATATGCAGCTTTGCTTTAGGCTACAGTCTTTTATGGATCTCGCTATTCGCACTCGTGTTGTGCTTGTGCGAAAATATCGTGACATTTATTACACCGACACACTGTAAAGGCAGGTTATTTAGGTAACTACGTTTTTGAGGACATGTACCGAAGTCACAAGATACGTGCTTGCAGTAAACCTGGTAACCAGGTACTGATGAGAAATGCACTTCGCATTTACAGGCCTGTGCATGCCTAAGTAAACTGTCGGCACGACTGGACTACTTACCGCACTTGTCACACAAACATGGCATGCGACAGGGGTTCTTGGCAGAATCAATATTTTCACGGCGACGTATACAGTGGCCGAAAGCAATGTCTTATCACAAAAGTGACTCTGGTGACGACGTAGTTGTTCAGGCAAGGACTCGGACGAACCTGTTGGAGATGTAGGTGCTGGAGCTACAGAAGCAGGTTACGCGAGCAATGGTGTTCCAGGTACCTCAGCTGAAGAGTTCAATGGCTCCGTTGAAGATTTCGTAGGCGTCACAGCTGAAGAAGTCGATGGTACTGTACCTTCTGCTGATGATCGTGCTGCACTGGTGGCAGTAGATGCTGGTAATGATGTAGGCGTCACAGCTGAAGAAGTCGATGGTACTGTACCTTCTGCAGATGATCGTGCTGCACTGGTGGCAGTAGATGCTGGTAGTGATGTAGGCGTCACAGCTGAAGAAGTCGATGGTACTGTACCTTCTGCAGATGATCGTGCTGCACTGGTGGCAGTAGATGCTGGTAATGATGTAGGCGTCACAGCTGAAGAAGTCGATGGTACTGTACCTTCTGCAGATGATCGTGCTGCACTGGTGGCAGTAGATGCTGGTAATGATGTTGGCGTCACAGCTGAAGAAGTCGATGGTACTGTACCTTCTGCAGATGATCGTGCTGCACTGGTGGCAGTAGATGCTGGTAATGATGTAGGCGTCACAGCTGAAGAAGTCGATGGTATTGTACCTTCTGCAGATGATCGTGCTGCACTGGTGGCAGTAGATGCTGGTAATGATGTAGGCGTCACAGCTGAAGAAGTCGAATTGTACTGTACCTTCTGCAGATGATCGTGCTGCACTGGTGGCAGTAGATGCTGGTAGTGATGTAGGTGTCACAGCTGAAGAAGTCGATGGTACTGTACCTTCTGCAGATGATCGTGCTGCACTGGTGGCAGTAGATGCTGGTAATGATGTAGGCGTCACAGCTGAAGAAGTCGAATTGTACTGTACCTTCTGCAGATGATCGTGCTGCACTGGTGGCAGTAGATGCTGGTAGTGATGTAGGTGTCACAGCTGAAGAAGTCGATGGTACTGTACCTTCTGCAGATGATCGTGCTGCACTGGTGGCAGTAGATGCTGGTAGTGATGTAGGTGTCACAGCTGAAGAAGTCGATGGTACTGTACCTTCTGCAGATGATCGTGCTGAACTGGTGGCAGTAGATGCTGGTAGTGATGTAGGCGTCACAGCTGAAGAAGTCGATGGTACTGTACCTTCTGCAGATGATCGTGCTGCACTGGTGGCAGTAGATGCTGGTAATGATGTAGGCGTCACAGCTGAAGAAGTCGATGGTACTGTACCTTCTGCAGATGATCGTGCTGCACTGGTGGCAGTAGATGCTGGTAATGATGTAGGCGTCACAGCTGAAGAAGTCGAATTGTACTGTACCTTCTGCAGATGATCGTGCTGCACTGGTGGCAGTAGATGCTGGTAGTGATGTAGGTGTCACAGCTGAAGAAGTCGATGGTACTGTACCTTCTGCAGATGATCGTGCTGCACTGGTGGCAGTAGATGCTGGTAATGATGTAGGCGTCACAGCTGAAGAAGTCGAATTGTACTGTACCTTCTGCAGATGATCGTGCTGCACTGGTGGCAGTAGATGCTGGTAGTGATGTAGGTGTCACAGCTGAAGAAGTCGATGGTACTGTACCTTCTGCAGATGATCGTGCTGCACTGGTGGCAGTAGATGCTGGTAGTGATGTAGGTGTCACAGCTGAAGAAGTCGATGGTACTGTACCTTCTGCAGATGATCGTGCTGCACTGGTGGCAGTCGATGCTGGTAATGATGTAGGCGTCACAGCTGAAGAAGTCGATGGTACTGTACCTTCTGCAGATGATCGTGCTGCACTGGTGGCAGTAGATGCTGGTAATGATGTAGGCGTCACAGCTGAAGAAGTCGAATTGTACTGTACCTTCTGCAGATGATCGTGCTGCACTGGTGGCAGTAGATGCTGGTAGTGATGTAGGTGTCACAGCTGAAGAAGTCGATGGTACTGTACCTTCTGCAGATGATCGTGCTGCACTGGTGGCAGTAGATGCTGGTAATGATGTAGGCGTCACAGCTGAAGAAGTCGATGGTACTGTACCTTCTGCAGATGATCGTGCTGCACTGGTGGCAGTAGATGCTGGTAATGATGTTGGCGTCACAGCTGAAGAAGTCGATGGTACTGTACCTTCTGCAGATGATCGTGCTGCACTGGTGGCAGTAGATGCTGGTAGTGATGTAGGTGTTACAGCTGGTTGGAAGCAGTGCTACATACCTTTACTGCAGTGCCGGTGCGAGCTTGTATCTTCTTCCGCA
Source organism: Dryococelus australis (assembly GCA_029891345.1). Classification (NCBI taxonomy): domain Eukaryota; kingdom Metazoa; phylum Arthropoda; class Insecta; order Phasmatodea; family Phasmatidae; genus Dryococelus; species Dryococelus australis. Next base: position 119,931,670 of record CM057000.1, on the reverse strand, counting down.
AAGAGTGTAGACGTAGTGGCGAGTTCACCCAAACTGGAGCTAAAATAAAAATAAGATAAAGTTAGCAAGTCTGGTGATTGTTCCGTATCGCGTATCCAGCTTTACATATAACATTGATGCAACAACAGTTTATATAAGTAGAAAAGTAATATTAAAACTATACACATACAGATACACGCATAAATAACAATTTTACTGCTTTGATCTGAAAAAAATACAGTATTAATATTCTACGGTTTTCGTTCCAATACACGGCCATGATCTGAAAAAAAAAAAATTGTACATTACTGAAAATATGTATTGGTGCTTGCACGATATCCTCCGTACCCCGTTGCAGGTAACCCTTTGAATCTGAAAAAAAAAAATTCACATATAAGCAGGAAAAACTCAATTACAATCTTGCCTGAAAATGCAACAGAGTCACTTCGGTTTAACTAGCTCGCTCTCGTACATGCTAGCATGAATGTTACGTAAATAACGTATAATTATTCATGTAAAATTTACATACAACATTACAACACTCATAACATTACGCACCAACATATAAATAATGTACCATGAAATTGTTTCAGTACAATATATACACAAATGACTTGTAGTATAATATATTCAAACACTGTTATGGTACGTTATCTACATACCACCTATGCATACGCTCCACGTTACATTCAGAACTAAGTCAGCCGATTGCAGAACGCGTACATAAGGTCGTCGAATACATTACCCATAAAATATCATAAAATGGGCACCCGAATGATTCTTACATGTCGATAATATAAATATCATCCACATAATGCTCTAGTGACGCTCTCTGATACGCCGCCCAAACGAAAACATTATCCCATGAATAAACACCGATTACCTCGTTAACTACGTCTCGTACACGGTCGTACGAGATTTCTCCTTCCTCCCACAATAATCAATACGAATTTTTAGTGATCAGAATATTGTGATTTTTGTCTTTTGATTCCGAATCATTCCATGAAAAGGGAGGAAGAAATTTTACCGTTCCAAAGGCCCCATCCATACACTTTACAGATAATGTCTTCAGAACATCGGCGTCGTTGGCACGAAATCCTAGCATGTTGCAAAACATGTGCTCAATTCAAAGTATCTACTGAGTTAAACTTGCAAAACTAGCACTGAGCTAAACTATCAACTGACAGCAGAGCGTCCTACCGGTCGATACTGTGCCTTGTGTGCAAAGTTGCTCTGTATTTATACTCTTGCGGAAACCTTGGGTGTGGTCGGCATTTATGCATAATTGTAGAACTAGGTAACAAACAGAAAAAAGGCATGTCACATTGCAACTGCGCACGTATGAGCGCTCATTCCGGAGCCAAACGATAGATCGACACCGGAGCCTAGACCGACACTGGAGCCGAAACGGGGGCCAGATACCGAGGGTCCCAGACAACAGATGCTCTGCGAAGAGCCTTGGTCGGGATGCTGCTTCCCATATACGCCAAAGCACCTCATACCGATATCAGTATATCAAAAGGGCAGCTCACACCAGGAACAGCATATCGAGGAGGGTACGTCACACCGGAATCAGCATATCGACAAGGGCCCCTCACACCGGGACCAGCATATCAACAAGGTCACCTCTCACTGGGACAAGCATATCGACGAGGGCACCTCACACCAGGACCAGAGCATATGGACAAGGGCACCTCACACTGGGACCAGCATATCGACGAGGGCACCTCACACCGGAATCAGCATATTAACAAGTGCACCTCACACCGGGAGCAGCATATCGACGAGGGCAACTCACACCGGGATCAGCATATCGACGAGGGCAACTCACACTGGGATCAGCATATCGACAAGGGCACCTCACACCGGAACCAGCATATCGACGAGGGCAACTCACACTGGGATCAGCATATCGACGAGGGCACCTCACACCGGGATCAGCATATCGACGAGGGCAACTCACACCGGGATCAGCATGCCAACAAGGGCACCTCACACCGGGAGCAGCATATCAACAAGGGCACCTCACACCGGAACCAGCATATCAACAAGGGCCCCTCACACCGGGACCAGCATATCAACAAGGGCACCTCACACCGGGAGCAGCATATCAACAAGGGCACCTCACACTGGGACCAGCATATCGACAAGGGCACCTCACACTGGGACCAGCATATCGACGAGGGCAACTCACACCGGGATCAGCATGTCAACAAGGGCACCTCACACCGGGAGCAGCATATCAACAAGGGCACCTCACACCGGAACCAGCATATCAACAAGGGCCCCTCACACCGGGACCAGCATATCAACAAGGTCACCTCTCACTGGGACAAGCATATCGACGAGGGTACCTCACACCAGGACCAGAGCATATGGACAAGGGCACCTCACACTGGGACCAGCATATCGACAAGGGCACCTCACACTGGGACCAGCATATCGACGAGGGCACCTCACACCGGAACCAGCATATTAACAAGTGCACCTCACACCGGGAGCAGCATATCGACGAGGGCAACTCACACCGGGATCAGCATATCGACGAGGGCAACTCACTCCGGGATCAGCATATCGACGAGGGCACCTCATACTGGGACCAGCATATGGACAAGGGCACCTCACATTGGGACCAGCATATCGACGATGGAACCTCACACCGGAACCAGCATGTCAACAAGTTCACCTCACACAGGGAGCAGCATATCGACGAGGGCACCTCACACCGGGATTAGCATATTGATAAAAGAACCTCACAACAGGAACTGCTTATCGACAAGGCACTTTATCCAGGGATCTGCATATACGCCAGAATGTTTCACACCGGAACCTGCTTCATATATGCATGAACCAAAAAAGGTAACAGCACCACGAGGTGTTACAGGACCTCATATTTTAATAAATAAAGTAATGGGAGGACCACCAGAAGGCCCTGGTGTAGAGCCACAAATACGAGACTACGTCTTGGGAGGACCAACTGTACAAGGCTCTACACCAGGGCAACATGTACCATCGCGTCAGACAGAACCTACATAAGGGCAGGACGTAATTCGACAGAATATTACCGAGAGGCACTAGACCTTAGCAGTACAGCACAGGAAAAACGCCACGATTCAGATCTTCAACACCAACATGGCCTGCGGAGCCAGAGTTGGAGAAAAAATAGGAAGGTTAGAGCGTAGTGTCTACAAGATAGAAAAAAGAGTAAAATATTTAGAAAAGAAATCCGAAAATGAGAGAGAAAAAAAAAAAAAAAGGAAAATATAAATAACTTTGAATTTATGTTTGTAAATATTTTTTGTTGTTGTAAATTTGGTAAATATATTTAACTGCTTTTCAAAGTTTTTATTTTATTTTTAACTTATTAATTTATGAAAGCAACCAATAAACTTCACATTGCAAATATAGTGCAGAAACATACCTGCAAATGCGAGCTGATGTAACAACAGCAACATGGAAGTTAACTGAGTAAGTGTCGTGAAAAAGTTCATTTTACTTTTAAGAAATATTTTTCTTAAACCAAATTTCTAACAATTTAACATTGCAAATGGTACATGTTTTGCCTAATGTGTAAGCGAAACATCTATGCGGCCGAATGGAGTACAATTTTGCTAGGACTTAAATAGCTGGGCACATGTATCCTAGCTGAACGTCTAAAATTTCGATTTATTTATTACCAATTTTTTTGGAAAGGTCCTGCAACGTAAACAGTTTCCCAGCTGTATCTGCCAATCAGTTCCTAAAGTTGTGATTTCAAATCCGAATAAGGAATAGTTCCTTCCCCTAATATCAAACAATGCATAACTTTTGTCACCCAATTATTGTATACTTATATTTTTCGCTCAAATAATCCCACGAATAGGGAGGAAGGAACATTCGAGTTTCGGTTTTACCGTCGAAATAACATACTGAAAACTCTTTCACGACAAAACTCTCATCCCCATAGAATCCATGCACACTGAAGAACATGATGCTTGTTCAGTAATTAAAAGTCCTACAATGTGGTTACAGATACGAAGCTTCCTTATATATACTACACAATTCAACCCTTAACAACAACTGAAAGTCGAAGACTATTGCGCATAAAACCAATACGATAGGTCATTTACAAAAGTACAGAGACTGCATTCATTTTTATTTCAAAAGTGAAGGTCACTTTCGAAAATGGGACGAACTTCATTTTTGCTTCACAGAACGAAGGCCACTTACAAAAATTGCAAGAACTTTGTTTTCACTTAAAAAAAAAAAAAAAAAAAAGGTCACTTTCAAACATGACTCGATTCTTGTTTTCTCTTCAAAAAATTGCAGGCCACTTTCGTTTTTACTTCAAAATATTAGAAGGCTGCAGTGAGCTAGTTTGCTCGTTTCCTACCTACGCAGTGACAATAAGGTGATGCAATCAGGCGTGGGAACGATTCCAGTTCTGTTTTTGCAAAAGTGACAGTTGGTGATGCAATCAGGAGTAGGAAATATTAACTATGACTAAATGCCTAGTAAATGTGTTTTTTCTGGCGGAGGCCTTTATATAAGTCGTAACTCTTTACCTGTATGTTATGGCTAAAAATCTTACATTTACAGGCGAGTGCAGTCGATGTGGCAGGTTTACTAAAAAAAAAAAATACGAGAGTACGAGAGACAATAATGATAAACTATATGATTTAAAAAACAGACATTCTGCACGCAACAAACCAACCAAACATGAAACAGATTGCAACTAATCATCTACAGAAGCTAAAGAAACGAAGTGCCTTCTTCGGGAGAAAACTGACGGCCGTAGAACCCCTCCACCCTAACAAAAATGTCTACTTCTGTCAGAGGTGAGTAATTTAGAGCAATGCTTCGAAAAAATGAATGTGACTTCTGAAATGCTACATATATAACACCTACATGAGCTTCAATATGTTAGTTTCGTTTGCGCACTCGACAACAACTGCGTGTATTTGGCTTAACTAAATATATTTCACTGAAAGAAAAGAAACATAGACAGTCGTAGTTTGACCTGGAAAAGCAGACTAAGATTTTTTTTTTCGAGAAACAGTAAGCGGTTGTACACAAAACCGGAAATACGTTACGCATTTTACCAACAAACAAAGAACTGGAAGCTTCGAACTGCAACTAATCATTTACTGAAAATACAAAAACTAGCAGCTACCCTCCTCATGAAAATCTAACGAGCGACAAAGTCTCTCCACCTCAGTACGGTAAATTTGAACAATAACGAATTATTTTGTAAAAATGGCAATTTTACCTACATTTTGTCAACATCCTACATTTGATCAGGACAAAATGACCTTCGTGGTTGAATTTGGATACTTCTCTAACTTTTAAAAATTCAATTTGCCCAAAACATTTCATAAAAAAAAATATATTGCCAAAAAAAAATTTAAATGGCACACATACACAGTTTACCCCCTGGAAACTAGTGCAAATTAAATCTTTGGCCAAAACTTTTCATTAAAAAATTTTTTTGCCAAGAAAACAAAAATCAAATTTCACACATTACACCTCGTTCGTCGGGTCACCTGCTGAAAAATTACAACAAACATTTCAGTCGCAAGCTGAAAAAAAAGAGTAAATACTTGCAATTTGCTGGAGTTATTTTAGACTGGACGTATATGGTAGCAGCATACATCAGGAACGAGTATATCCGCTCTCGGGAGGGATGATTCCTTTTCCAGATGTACTCGGCGAGATATCCTTCCCAAAACTGCTTCCGCCTTCCAAAACACGGATGTTGAATTTGACGGAACACCAGTTTTTCTCGATGGTTTGAGAGTGAATGGACATCTCTTCGCTGGCCAGTCTAGCAATGTTGCGACGATATACGACTCCGCTTTTTTCACCGGAGACGAATTCCTTTTTGTGATTTACTTGCAAATGGCGGTAACCGTAGGCATCGAGTGACTTGTAACCACGCCAGCAATCGGAAATTATGGCGGTACCCGGTCTCACCCATTCTCTTGTGACCTTGGTAAGTGTGCTGGCGTTTCTTCTGCTGACTGGCACCAAGAAGAATTTCTACGGATCATGGCGCTGAGCTCCGCCGAAAACCCGCTGTCCTTCAGCTTTGCGGCCCTTGTGGTTTTTCCTCTTTCCCACGTTCGATTAGTCAATTTCCTCTATGGTACCGGGCCCAACTATGCGTTGTCGGTGAGAATATAGTCATTTGATGCACACTTCTCTGCAGAAAATAGACCACTCGAAAACGGTATTGGCAGAGCATCGAATCCCCTCTATGATTGCACGCTGACGTGGGTTCCTCAACAAGCACCGTAGTAAAATGAACTTGACGATTTTTTTCCAGAGACAGCTTGGATTGGTCGAGAAAAGTGCCTGTCCTAGCTGAAGGTTTATAATTGCACTTGATTCCATCCGAATTGCGTCTCCTGCACCAGTAAAATGCTCCTGTGTTCAAAACCAGCTTGGCAGGACCGCGACCGCACTTTTGACAGACTGTTGCCGGAGCCAGGATAGAGTGATTGACAAAATCATTCACCACCTTATCTTGGCTTCTTCCGAGAACTCTGTGAGCATTCAATAACGTCACACTACAGCCCGCGCACTGACTTGCCTTCGTAGTACTGGATGCGCGATACGGAACATACATCAACTAAGCCTCTCAGATGACCCCCCCCCCCCAACTGCTTATAATAACCAAGTATGCATCCCTATAAAGTCATATTGACTTCGAACAAATCGTTTTACACCATTGTTAGGACATCAATCAGCCAATCACCGAGTTGCCACGTGTTTGAAGTTGGCCAATCGCATGCGGACATTAAGGCATCACATGCATGTAGGTAGGCAGGCTTTAGGTGCTTATCATTATTATATATATACGTATCACACAAACAGGCCAGTCCGTCAGACCCTGCGGAAACTGCCTCAGTCGAAGAAATTTACTCCCAAGCACAACCTGGCGACGAGGAAGCCAATCCGTTGTATGGACTTCGATGAAGTTTCGTATAAATTTCTCAGAAGTTTTGGAAAACAAATATTTTTTTGTAAACATGTAACCTTAGTTCTTATAACAAAAAAATCATATGAAATGTGTTGCAATATTCAGGGATTTAGTTTAAAGGACTATTTCGCCATTAAGCAGATATCACTCTCGACTGACCCCTGCCGACTGACATTTTTAAATTTTGCATGCGCCATCGACTTCTTCAGCTTTGATGTCTGCATCACTAGCAGCATATACTTCCACCAGCGCAGTAACATCGTTTCAGATTGATATGGTGCCATCGACTTCATCAACTGTGACACTTACATCACTACCAACATCTACTGCCACCACGATCTACAGATGGCACAGTACTATCGACTACTTAAGTATGGTGAAATAGTTTGTCCTGGAAGATGTATAACTAAAAGTTGTGAAACACACGTATCGGCTTTTTACCACTGTTAAAATGTACGCATTAATGACGGAAATAGAAAAAGGTGACTACCATTCGGACATGAAACATTTCTTATATATTATTCGTGAACAGACGTCGTGAACAAAATATTGATCAGTTTTTTTTTTAATGGCAACTACACAAGCGGACATCTGCACTCAGTTTCGTAGCCGGGACACAACGGCGCACTTAATGGCGAAGAGACGATGTTTCCTAGCTGTGCAAACGGGATGTACGTGAGTGTGCAGTGTTCGGAAATTAGAATCGCAGGAGATCCAATAGCGTTCTACCAGATTCTTGCACTGAGCTGCGGCCTCCATTATAAATGTAACTGTTAACGGGCCCAGGGCTGCATCCCAAGGCCGCAGACACCCTCTCAACACTTGCGGCGTCAGTTAAAATATGAAGCACGTTCCAGTAGGTAAATATGTTGCGGGCTCAAAGAGTCCGTCCCCCCGGGGGCGTCGGTGTAAGCGGCACATCACGCCAAACACAGCATCTCGACGTTTTCCTGCACACCCATGCTCTTAAAGTAGATGCATAATCCATTCACGGTTAAGGCCCTTACGCAATAGAAAACTTTAGCATTTAACTACTCATTTCGTTTCCTTTGACGAAACCACCAAAACACAATACAATTGTAAATTCCAAATTCAAACAATTGAAAATCGGTTCTGCGAGTTTTGTAAAAATGCGTGTCTTGTTATGTAAGTCATTATCACAATATCCATGAATGAACTTTGTAGTTTTTTAAAAAAGGCTAAAAATTTATATTAAATATTTATTTAAAATCAAAAACAAAATTGTTTACTTTATTAAAAAATATCCAATTCATATATTTCCTCTTCGCTTTATATTCCTTTGACATTTATTTAATTTAGACGAGCTTTGTTTGATATACCGATATTAAAATAGCCCTACGATAAAATACCACTCATTCCACAAACATCTGTTAGATTCTCGGCAAAATGGCTGCTTGACTTTTACTTTAAATTTCAACTTTTTGAAATCGTAAAGTCAAGAGTGCTTGACTTTACCTTTGACAGTTGCATTGTGTCAAGTTCCATAAGAAACGACATGTCGGAAAGCAAAGGTAAACGCGAATGTTAAAGTTTTCAATTGTGTAAAGCCCCTATACACTGTCAAATTTTCGCCTTAAATATGTTTGGAATTTAAGTTGTAAGACGAAATCCGGCCATGAAATATTTCCTTCCAACAAATATTATGAAATAATAGTGAATATGTTTGAAAATGTGTCACACTGTCAAATATATTTACTGGGGGAATCTAATTAGAATCATTATCTAAGAATTATTTACATAGTGAAGGATTGCATTTGTTTTTCCGTGCAGTCCATTACAGGAAGAAATGTAAGGAATGTTGTAATTCATTTTCGCTTCTTTAGTAAATTGAAATTTTATTTATCAGCGATGTAATCCTGTAAAATGAAATTTAATACCTCTGAGTTCGTAATGTTATATGCAATATTCAATTAAAATAGCATTCATACCCAGACATTTTCTACATAAACTTAGTGTATATTCATAACCTACTCTGTTTCCAGCAAATGTTCGCCATTGCACAGTTTCTTGACGTCCACTTTTGTCTGGCACTATTATGATTGGCTGAAACCGTCAAACTTCATAGAAATTTTAGCACCGGTCCAATCTTCAAATGTCTGATGGAAATTGAAGTCATCCAACTTCCTCAGACAAATATACAAGCGTTCATGACGTTTCGATGACGCCATAACTGTCCAAATTTATTTGACCAGACTTATTTGAATCAGTTCGATGGAAAAATTTGACAGTGTGACAGGCGCTTAAGGGGCTTTACTTTACAATTTTTTGCAGTCCTTATAAGGTCCTACTTCCAAGATTTTCCTCCGCCTCATGCCACGTAAGTTTAACCAAGTCTAGAAAATTTATACCAAAGGCATAACGAATAAAAATTGTTTCTTTCTAGTCATTGTCAACATGCCTCACTGTTTTTGTTCATATTAATTATAATTTAACTGATGTAATATACAGCAAAATTATAAGTAAATATGTAATATAAAAAATAACGTACTTTAATTTTGGCGCAAGTATAAAACGCTTTTGACACGCATTAAGAAACAACGAAACACGTCATGGATGGGATGATATTTCAAAGATTTGTTTCAAAAAGTATGAAGAAACCGCGAATCGACTATAGAGTGAAATCCAATTGAGAAAGTATTACGCAGAAGTCCAAAACTTGTCGAGCGAGTCAGGAAATCCAATTGCCGCTGCACGAAGTAGATAGCGATGTAAGACGAACCATATTCATGGCACTTGTACCATATTAGACCTTGTGTATCATGTATCACGACGAGGTTGTCATGGTACGGAAATGTATCATGATCTGACTACAGTTTGTAGGACTCGGTTTAAGTCGAAAGCCGAAGCCCTATGGTTTATCTTCGTATTAGAGGTTGTGTTTATTGTGTATTTGTTGTCAGTAGTACAACGTTCAAATAACTGTCGTGCGATGAAAGAAAAGTATACGTATAATTGTGATTTTACGCATTTGTTAGAAGTGAACCATGCTTCTGTACCAGTGTGCCATTATTTCGAATGCCCCGTGCCGTGATAGAGCACTGACGATCTAACATCCCTATGGAGGGATGGTGGTGTTCAGTTCAGAAGTAACAGCGGCCGAGTACTGTCAGCAGGGAGCTGCACAGCGCATGCGTACTGCCTGCCGAAATAACGTAAGTCTCGTAGAGCGGTAGTAGAGAGCAATGTTACAAGTTTGGTGTGTATAGTCTATTCGCGGCACCGCTACGCTTTTCGAACCAGACCTTTGCAAAATCACCATATGTATTACGTGTTTGGTCGTTTCCTTAATATGTTATTTCCTACTATAGACTATTCAGTGGTATAAATACTTCGTCTGATTTGCCTAGTATCACCCGTTCGTATGGTTGGCAAGTATGGCCGGTTCATATGGATGTTTGGTATGACCGTTTCATTTTGGATGGCTGGTCTGATTGGATTTCATTCTATTGGCAATTATTACGAAATATTTGTAAAATTCGCCTATAAATGGGATAGACGGTAGTAAGATGTATGGAGATAATATGGCTCGTGATAAGGTTGTACGTTACGAATTTCAAGTGCCTAACCCGAATGGTTCGTGAGTAGCATCGACGATGAAGGCTTGAGGAGGAAGAGGATTTCTGAAGACGAGGATTTCGGTGGAAAAGGCTTAGGAAGAGGAGGAGGAAGAGGATGAGCAGTCAGTCTGCAAGAGTCAATCAGTTTGTATGAATGGCCGGTATGGGTTTCTGGTCTGCTTGGTCGGCGTGATATGGTTGGCTGGTATGCTTGGTTGGCCTAATTGACTGGTATGATTGTTTGGTTGTACATTATTTTAAAAAATCTGCTAGGAATGGTCAGTCAGAATGCCTCGTCGGCATTATTAGTTGTTGTGGTTGGCTTATTTTGATGGCCATTAGACTGGATGGCTGGAATGGCTTTGTGGTATGGTTGGTTCATATGGTTCGGGCATGTTGTTGACTGGCATTGCCTGAGCTTGTATTATTGACTTGTATGGTTGGAGGCTAGAAGACTAAAAAGTCAATAGGAACTGGTGACATTCGGTCATCCGCTGATCGTCGTACAAGGGAGTGGCTATGATCTGCCATCTTTATGCCAATTTATTTCGAATTAGGTATTTATTTAATCCCACAGTCTGTTATTACGAATATTTTATAGATTTTTTTTTACAGTTTGAGGTTATTTGGACTAATATCAATGTCGACAACAACCATCATGATGGTCGGAGACATCGGCGTAATTATTTTCCCGTTTTTTTTTTTTTTTTAGAATTAGTAGTCGGTTTTGCCATTTTTTATCGATTCTGGCGGGGGCAGGATGGGGCAACTTTTAATGTTTACCGATTGTTAGAATTAATTAATTTAATTTTTGTAATTTTCCACTCTTTTTTTATTACTGCGATGAGGAACGAGATGTTGGTTAGGGTGGTGGTGACAGCAGTAGGGGCGGGTGAGGTAATGTCATATGTAGCATTTTTTTTTGTTAATATTTCGGAATTTTTATTTTTTTTTTTTAAATATTTTTTGGTTTAAGTTTATCCAAGGTCATGGGCACGGAGTCAAAGTCAAGGTCACCCAGATACAATATGGTGGTCGAGTGAAGTCACAACAAGGCAGCCGGTAAGTACCTAACGCCTCCCAATCCACTTACCTAAGATTTCCCATAATTATTATACTTATATGAAAATGAAGATATTATATAAATGATTGATATAATTATTTATTTTTCAAACGCATCAATTATTTCCATAATTACATATACAGGTATCAAGCGACAACTCACGGCATTAGTTTTTGTTGTAATTATTTTCATTTTTAAATAATTTATTGTATTTCTGGCTGCAAAAAAAAAAGGGAAAAATGTTGGATCAAATTATTGAAAAAATTATGAGCGTAGAAAGTTTTATTTTATTTGAGGAATGTATCATTACATACATGCGTACAAGTTGAATAATATTTGGTGCAATTATAAAAACTTAATTATTTGATATCCTACACCCGTAACATTGATGTATTCATAGGCGACTAGGATGAAGCGAGGGGAAGATGGAGCAGAGGCAGAACGCGAGGGCGGTGGAAACGGGAGTGTGACAGTAAGAATCGCCAGCCACCGACAACATCCGCCAAGTTACCCACATGCGAGAATCCGGGTGTCTCTGCCGGGAATTGAACCCAGTTAGACATTGTGGTAGATGAGTAATCTGACTATAGGCTGTTTACTGTACAATGAGTACTTTTGAAAGCCCTGCATAAGATTTACTTGTATGCACATTGTGTATTCTTGCACCTTATTTAAAATTAACATTTGCCATGGTCCTTATCACTTTATTCATGCGTCAGTCAGGTGAAACTGTTAAATTATTAGAAAAGTAAACATTTTACAAATCTGATAATTTTTACAGTTTGGTGGGTTAACAAAACAGAAAGCGGAAGTAATACTTTTATTTAATTTATTACACATGGTTACCTATAATTTTTATTCGACATTAAGATTATGGAACCATATTCCCTCTAACGTTATCAACTTTAATGTGTGCATGTCACTCAGTGCGTTCGTTTAAATATATGCACACAGGAGAGCTGCCATTTTTCTGAGGTTGATTTCAAAAGTGCTCGTCACTTTATCGTGAAAATCCTTTAATAAACCATCGTGGCCCATTCAGATAACGATTTTATTTGCATTCATAAACAATGAACAAGTGCTTTTATGAAAATAATTAATTACTGATATAACTAATGGCCTTCTACAAGGGTGAAATGAATTTTTAATGAAATTCTTAAAAGCTTATGGTTGGTACGCCTACGCGTCTCGTTGAAAGCAATATCATTACAGACGAAACTAGAAGTATGTGCAAGATAAGTGAGACTATTACAAATATGCACGTTGATGTGATAACCAGCAGCTGGGGCTGGCAGGAGACACGCAAGCGCGCGGGGCTGCGCGACCTCGACAGGCCAGCCCAACTGTTATGGCAACATTCTCCCGGTGGATGGGTAACGAGGCCAGGGTCACAACTATATAAGGCTGGTACAATGGCGGCTCGCGGCCATATTGATCCAGCTACCCGAACGACACCGTGGAGAAGGACCACCAGGCCAGAGGTCCGGGATCGACGCCAGTCGGCAGCCGCCGTCGAGGGGGTCTTCCCGTCGCCGACTATTAGACAGCCCAGGGTAATTATGACACCCGTCAGGACGCAACAGGTTGCGGAGACGCAGGGACAGACGCTAGCATAATCTGACTCCTTCTGAGTTGGAGCACGTAGATGAGTATTAAGCTAGCTTCCTTAGCTTCTTTTGCCACATTGAGTCTTGTAGTACAGATATTGATTTCACGGAGTAACGCCTTTGGGCGAACTTTGTATTTAGTGTTTGACTTGAATAAAAGTAGTGTTGTGTATATCTGAGTTCTCTTTACTCTAGTTACTACCATCCCTCTAATAAGTGCATGACCTGATCCCCTCAGGACAGGCCACAGCAAATGGTGGAGGCACCGGCGCTTCCAACCTTCCCATTTAGCTTGTTGCATTTATTATTATAATTAAAGATTACTATAACTTCGTAAGCCGAGAAATAGGGGAGAAGCCTCTCGTTCCCCACCACCCCACAGTCAGAGAACTTGTTTAAAGCCATATTAAACAACAGTGGCATTGAACATACCCAGTCAAAGCCTGCAGGATTGCTATACAGCAAATCGCGACCGCCCCAGGGCACACACGCAAGATTATTGCGTCGCCAAAACCACGGTCGTACAAGTCGTCCATTGCATTGTAGAGTAGAGAGTGAGTGCTTACGCTTTTAATCTCTTCAATTATGTTAAACCACGGCGCCGCTGTTCGGGCCGTTTTTGCATTTTACTAGACGCAAATTTCGACAAGGGCTTGCGTGTAGTGGAAATTCAATTGTGTAAAAGCTTTGTGTGTGCACGTTAGTTCATAAGGTTACATATAGTATATTTTTGTCCACACAACTTCTTCATGACCGAGATTTATAAGTCGTCCCTTGCAAAGACAGCACACAATATATTGAAATATGCCACAATCGATTTAACAGAAATCCAAAGAAAATTACAAGCCAGAAAAACAAACACAGTTGACAAATTTTAACAGCTTATCGACCCTGCGAAAAACTATTGCAACAAAACCCTAAATTAATTGAACAGTTTGAAGCAAATTCTGCACAGCTTACTCGCAGCCTTATTAAAGAACTCACCAACAGTGGCCTTCTACCAACACCACCACAACCAACATACGAAAACATAGAACCTACAACATCAGATTACTTATCACCTATTCAAATCGACACCACGACACTACATATTTACGAAAACTCGCCTCTAGCCTCACCATTAGCAAACACAGACTACAACACAGACATGGCCTACAAGCAACCTATTAACATAGTAGTACAACAGCCAGTCACAATTTCCAAGTTTACTGAAGACAACAATGAAACTAAGTGCCTAAATAATTTGAAGTAAAGAATAACATTGCAAAATACATCACAAACAATTGGTCTGAAATTAAAATTTTAGTTAAAGAGGATCTCCACACGACGGACAAATTTTGCATTGTGAAAATGGTCATAAATACCTCCCTTTGCAGGCAATTGCAAAAAGCATTACAACATTATATCACATTAACATTGGAATAATTATGCAAAACTATGTTAGCACTATCAAAACCACTTGTATTGACTCACGTTTACACATCGTATTCTAATTACACGCAACAACACTGCAAACTACCACCCAGTTTACATACACGAGCAAGAATATATTAAGGTCGACGACGACTCCCATTTATTCCTAGCACCATTTACTGAAAATGTAATGTCACCATTCCTCGCCTAATACACCAGTGACCCACACATACAGCAGTTTAAATTAGCCCTCACTGACCTGGATTAAGCAATGGATAAATACCACTGCCTAGCCAGACGATACTCCATATAAGGGAACGGGTAAATATATATATATGAAGCAGTTTACGCCCACTGGGGAAAGGAAACTTACACTTGTTCCATAATACTACGTTCCGGAAATAATCACCACACATCATGACGCATTACTAGGGGGTTGCCACTTCGGGCAATTTAAGACCCTAGAAAAAATCAGAAATGCATACTATTGGGATAGTATGAACAAAGAGGTAAATGACTGTATAAAAAACTGCCCTGTGTGTCAACGCATTAAGCCCCCTAACCAGAAATGGCACATGTTCCACCCACCCCCTTCTACATTCTTGGGGTCTAGACACAAAAGGGCAATTACAAACCTCAGCATCCGGAAATAGGTACGTCTTAGTAATGACAGAATTTTTCACCAAGTATGCCATAGCCGGTCCGGTAAAGACGATAGACGCTATAACCTGCGCCAACTTCATCAAATATGCTATCTTACAGTTTGATTGTCCCAAATCTATTCTCACTGACAGAGGAACACCTTTCGACAACAAAATGATGGCAGAATTATTTCGTAAATTACAGATGAAAAAACTTCAGTCTTCTGCATACAACCCTGCGTACAATGGTTTAACGGAACAGGTAAATAAAATTATATCCCAGCATTTGACATCTTGAACTAGTGAAGGTCCTGCACATTGGGATGATTACGTCTCGTACATTTTATTCAATTATACCACAACCATCAACAGAAGTACGAAGTCCACTCCCTTCTTTCTTCTTCGCGGGGTTGAAGTGGTACAACCGTCACATGTGATTAGCCACACGTACTCCCTGCGAGCCAACGATTGGTGTCATTAATAACATCAGACACGGGAACAAGCCCGCGTGAACCTTATTGCTTCTCAGCAGAAGCAAAAGCAGATGGTTAAATAGATACAGTGAGCACACGTAATACAAAACCTGCTAATATTAGGAACTAATGTACACCCTCATGTAACAGAGGGGAGACTTAATCCGTTCCTGGAATGGGCCTTGCCACAATGAGCACAGCGCTACTTGTGCTGGAGTTTTCAGTGAATGCAGCAAAGTAACAGCTCTATAAGACACACCACGGTGTCTACTTCGCGGAGCTGTCGCCGCAGCTACAGTATTAGGAAACCGTTCCACTTTTATTCACGCTGCTGCTGCAACAACCCAGAACCCCGACCAACATTAAAGAGTGGTTCCACAGCACCTGCGCTATCAGGAACTCTACCATCTGCAGGAACGCAGACAAACAACGACGAATTTTTAATGATACTTCAGTTAATATTGTTGAACAATTCATGTCTGAAGTGTTCATTCCTAAAATAAATAAAAGATCTCCCACCTTCCTTGGCGACGTCGCAACATGGTGTTGTGACGTCCTCACTAATAATCATTAAAAATAATTATTACCAAATGAGGAGATGCTGGCTATGCAAATCAATGAAATCCAAGCTAATGTAAGATCTTCAGTCAGTAACTTAAACCTCACCACCTACAGTGTGTCTGAAAGTAAGAATCAAGTTGAAGTAAAAAGTTAATTCTATCTCCCGCAATTTTCAATCTATGGCAAATAATGTTGTTAAACAGCTAATTAAATATAAATGTGACAAGTTCAAAGTCAAATGATGATAGGTATAGATCTTCAGTTAATTAATAACATTA
Source organism: Dryococelus australis (assembly GCA_029891345.1). Classification (NCBI taxonomy): domain Eukaryota; kingdom Metazoa; phylum Arthropoda; class Insecta; order Phasmatodea; family Phasmatidae; genus Dryococelus; species Dryococelus australis. Next base: position 119,915,116 of record CM057000.1, on the reverse strand, counting down.
TTAATGGAATTATGCTTAATACATATTTACAGGTATGTCAAAACAATCTTTTACCATTACAGGCGGTCCCACGCTCAACGCTGAGAAGAGAAATTTTAAAGTTAGAAGTAAAAATTAAGCAATTCGACCTAAAATTCAGTATTCCCATTAGAAAATAATTATGTATTACTCTGTTCCCATAACAGAATGCACGTTTTCTCCAACCCAAATAATGATTAAGTTGCAAGTTCCTGTTCAGAGTGTTAAGTTTAGGTGGCAGTTTTTCCAAGTCACACAAATCAAATATTTCTTTAAGAATGAATCATGTACTATTGATTTGCCAAGTCAAATAATTGCTGTTGATATGAAAACACAAATAACCAGGTTGGTAGCTGATGGACAAAACCAGGAAAAGGGTATGCATTTAGTTAATTAACACACAGCAGAAAATAGACAAGTCAGCTGTTTTAAAGTGGCAATCAAATTGCATAGTGTTGAAAAATTGTATGAATATTGCAAATTTACTTGTGTTCCTAGCACTCAATCACAGGTCACCACTATTCAGCCACATCATTATGTAATAACTAATATGCCTGGTACATTGGCACTAAGGTGTATTAATAAGGCACTCAGTCAAACGATTCCGAGATCTAACAGTGGGTCAATTGAATTACAGGTACCATGTGGATGCGAGGTAACGGTAGCCAAGTTAACGATTGTAGAAGCCACACATGTGTATGACAACAGTTCTACAGTAGCAATTGCTCACACAATACTACCAATTCACTGGATTACGAGTAGTCACTTTGAAGCTACTCAATTATCTTTAAATGAAGGTATTACATTTTACTCGGTTAACGAGACGTTAAATAATGCTTGGAAGATAACATTTTTCAGTTGCCTATCTTTTCAGTTATATAACAAGAGCATTTCAATTACTTCAGTTTGTCAGCTATATATATATATATATATATATATATATATATATATATATATATATATATATATATATATATATATATAGTTCAAAGTGGAATTGACCACAGTGAGTAATAATTAATAGATAATTAGTAATTGCACTATCCAGTTACGTTCATATATTTTTCATAGGTGTGCAGAATAAGTAAAAGGTGCAAATGAGTTTCCTTACAGCACGTCAGATCACGTGCATTTTCCACTACTGTAAAGAGTTGGTATACATGAAGCCTTGTTTGCCAGTACAGGTGGGGCATTCTTTCAGCTAGCAACATAACTGCTTACGCGACAGACGTACATAGGTAATAAAAGTGCAAACTCCTTCCGATAGAGTGCAGCAGCTGACAAGCCTGTAGATTTTGATTTCAGTGCAGTGTAGACGGGTTTACCCCGTGTGGTGAGTACGCCATACATGTTACATTTAATCTTTTTATATAATTGTTATGGGGCCCCTCATATATATATATATATATATATATATATATATTTCATTTTCATTAATTATCAATATTCTATGCTGCCAAAAATGGTATTTACTAGTTAAGACAAAATAAATATGAATTTTTCTAGAGTAGGCCTACACATAAATTGTAACATTTTTGTTTAGCAACAAAAGACTGACATGTATTTATTTAATTTCAGTGTCTCATTTTAAATGTTCAAATATTTATTTCCCAATGTTTTTTTTAATTGCCAATTAGGGTGTTACGTCAGTATTGCACGGACCACATGCTAGATCACGTTTCACTTAGTAATTTTTGGATTCATTATGCTTACAACTTGTGGCGCTATGGCGGACTGTTAATTGATAAATGATGCACCAATTTACACCCTTTTCACTACCTTAGTCGTCAGCGCAGGTGATAATACTTTGATTTACGTATATTAAATTAGTGGTTTAATTCACTTAGTTAGAGGAGCCAAGCGCATTTCCCGCATACTTCCCGGGAAACACGGAGACACAGCGGCCGTAAATTTAACTGTAATCGTGCCAGCACACCAAGCAAATACATTTTGAAATTTTTCATTCTATCAATTGTCAAATTCTTGTGCTCCAAACTTAATAAAAATCAAATCAGTAGGACCATAGGTATAATTTACAGTTATGCTTTGAACGAATTATAAGACAAAGAAGTTCTGACTTCAATCAACATCTATGTACTGATGTGTACATGTAAAATAATAATAAGAATAATTAAACCAACGAAATCACGTAGCATTACTTGCGCCAGTGAACTGGCAGTGTATAGTATATTTTAAGCAGCATTAACACATAACTGTATATAATTATCTAAGTTGAAACAACTTGTCACCTAAAAATTCTTGTTATTTCAAGGTATAAACATTACTACAATATATGTTCCAAACGGCAAGCTTACACTTTCAAACATGTGCTCTAAATTCATATCTTCAGACGAACTGACGTATTTTTTCTAAAAACCGCATTGTAACGCTATGCCTAAGTCTCATGCAACTGCCCGCACCCTAGGGAGCTTCAAAGTCAGTGCGTGGAAGGACACTAATTTGTGATACCCTGTCGGCTTCCACGTATAAGACAGACCCCTTCCGGCGGCGCTCTGCAATTCTGTGCCGAGGGCACCTGGGTTACCCCTTCCCCGCGACGCTGCTATACTGCTTCAGCGGGCCGGCCTCACTCTTACCTTCCCTTGCATCGCCTGGCCCCTGTTCTCTCATGCGAGTCTTGTGGAGGCGGGGCCATTGTGTGATCACCAGCAGCAGGGGCTGCCAGGAGACATGCTAGCACTCGGGGCTGCGCGGCCCCGATGGGCCAGCCCAGCTGTTATGGCAACATTCTCGCGGGGGAAGAGTAATGAGGTCGGGGCCGCAAATATATAAGGCTGGTACAATGGCGGCTCGCGGCCATCTTGATCCAGTCGTCCGAGGGTCACCTTGGAGAAGGACCACCAGGCTAGTGGTCCGGGATCGACGCCAGTCCGCAGCCGCCCGTCGAGGAGGTCTTCTGTTGCCGACAACGAGACGGTCCAGGGTAATTATAGCTCCCATTAGGGCGCAATAGGTTGCGGAGACGCAGGGATAGACGCTGGCATAATCTGACTCCTTCTGAGTCGGAGCACCTAAATGAGTGTTAAGCTAGCTTCCTTAGCTTCTTTTGCCACATTGAGTCTTGTAGTACAGATATTGATTTCACAGAGTAACGCCTTTGGGAAATCTTTTTATTTAGTGTTTGACTTGAATAAAAGTAATGTTGTGTATATCTGAGTTCTCTTTCCTCTAGCTACTACAATCCCCCTAATAAGTGCGTGACATAGTCCCTTCAGTACAGGCCACAGCAACGTGGCTTACCAGGGACTCGAACTCAGAACACAATGTACCATGAAATAGCGTGTAACCAACTACATTACGAAGGTTGAATTCGGATCATCAACATTGGATATAATGAGTCTAATGTCTGCATGATTAGGTATTAAAAAAACCCTCAAATATTTACAGGGCAGTCATTATTAAAATAAGTGTTTGAGCCACTTAAAACACACAAGTTTACATGGGCTACTGTAGCGCTTCTTGTCTGAAGAATTAAATGGAAATTGTTTGATTGGTCTGTGAGATATGTCATAAAAACTAAATTGTCTTATGCGGCATGATCCAAGTAAATTGTGTAAAACAAGTTCTGTTTACATTGCCCCTAACAAATACTGTTATGATAAAAGGCTTTGGTTACATTTTGGTAAAATCGTTTAATAGATATGGTAAACTTTTTAAAACATTTATATTGCCGCCATTTTGCAAACCTGTGCCTCATTCCACTTTAAACTCATAAGTTTACGTGTTATTCTGTAGCACCAAGAGAGTAAAACATTTGGTGGAAATGAGTTGAATTTTAGTGGATATATGACGAAATATTCAATTTGTTCACCAGGCAATATTTTGCAAAAAGCTTGCAAAAGGAGACCTCTGTTTTGCACAACTGATGCTTTCAATAAATACTACTAGTGTACAAAATTTAGTTAAATTTTATTCACTTGTTTAATACTAACATTACTAACAAAATGTATTTATGCTTTTGCCATTAAAAAAAAGGCCTACCGCAACCAAATTATCTTAGTTTACTGTAAGACTTCTTGCATGTGAACTTTGTTAAGAATGGGTTAATTAGTCCTTGAGATGCCGCATAAACCCTAAATATTTAATGTGATGTATCTTAATAAATATAGGACAAAACATTATGCATTAGCAAATTTCTTGATTGTCATAGAAAGTTAAATATAAATCGATCACATTTTTTCGAAGATATAGAACTCTAAGCTAAAGTGTTATTGTAACCGCCATTCCGAAAATAAGATAATATTGTTTTTCTTCAGGTTTTGCGATTTTACAAAATGGCGGATTAAACACAATATGCTTTTATAATTTCAATGCTTAAGTAATGCACTGTCAGAACACAAAATTTGGTTTAAATCGGTTAAATGTTGCCCGAGATATTATATATCACAAAAAATTTAAAATGGCCGCTGTTATGAAGATAAGCGTCCGTCAGATATCTTTGCTAAGTATTATACTTATACCAAGTTTAATGCAATACGGTTTATTCCGTTCAAATAATTTAGGGGGGGGGGGGACTCACGTACCTTCACACAGTCACACACACATACACATTTAGACACAAACAGGACAGTGATATTCTTACGGAAATTAGGAAAAATATACATTTGAGTATTGTGATTACACCTTGCTTGTGTTAAAACTTATTCGATGGTAATATACTAACGTATCAAAATATGTATTTATGTAAACAGTGTGCTAACCTGCGTCGAAGTCACGTGGTTTTTCACAATCTTTAGGAAAATAAGCCGCCTGTGTTGGACCACAATAATTGGTTACTGTGCAGGTGTCGCGCTATTTTTACCCCATAGTCACCCTACGTGGGCACTATGGCATTAAACTGTTTACATCGCGCTCTGCCGTTGGGTAGGAAAACTAAGTCCAGCCATCTTCCTTATGCAAAGGCATATCTCTCGTGAATGACATACGGCTTAACATTATAGCTGAGTAATTTAAAATGGTTATAAAACAAGTATTCGATATTTTAAAGGGAATTTTTCCGGTACGTCTTTATACATTTATTAGTGGTAAAAAATGCATTACCTAACTTTCTATATCTTTTTAATATGACATTCTCTAAGCGTAAATGTAGTATTTCTAAAGTTAGATGCCATTAATATCTACAAAAGAGTACTTTGTTTAAAAAAAAAAGGCAAAATATATATAGTTACATGGTGTCAAGTGGTTCTAGATTTCGTAACAATGTTTCCATTTCTGACAAATATATACAGCAACAATAAGGCATATTTCTCTTCTCTCTGAGATGCTGCGATAGTCTTGTTTTACTATTACGGTATTCTTAATCCAGGAGGCAGATTTTCAGAGCCATGCACCATCTTTGTTTACTAATATAATGACAAATAATTGACAAGTAGAGAGCTTCATGGTGGTCTTTATGGATATCTCCGTTTTGTTCTCAGATGTGGTATTATTTGCAGCAGACAGAATGAACACCTGTCAATCGTTATATATTATATTATACAACACTTAAGTTAAAAACAGGGATGTGAAATAGTCAATTAATGGAAGCAATTATAACTGACCAGATTTAGTTTACACTGTCAATTTATATGTTTCTGATGTGTGTTATTGATTCGTATGTAATAATGAAATGTATTTATTTGTGTAATACATTTCTGTTCAGAGCCTTTGGTATAGTAAGAATATTGTAAGTAACAATTGAAATTTTATGGACCTTGCATAGAACATATATTAAAAAAATGTGTCAACTACGTCTCTTCAGATTTATTTATCTCAAAACACATTGTTTGTGCTCTTTTCAAGTTAGGAAAACGCTTTCCTGCTCTCCAGTTATTCCGATGGGAAAAGAAGAGGATTGTATTGAGCAACAAGGCATTGCATATTCTGTGGGTAATGATGCGACGAGCACCGGAGAATTGTATACACAGGCAGCCAAACAAACACCCAGTCGAGAAAGTCTTCCTAGGGCGTACAGGACTCATCTCGGAAAGTTTCTGAGAATGGCGAGCTGATATGGCTCCCGTACTTTATGCCCCGGCACGTCCGTAAACTGGCAGTGACGTAGAGACACAGTGTATAAAGTTTCGGGTGGGATGTCGCTTACAAAGTTCAAGACATACGGGTTGTTTTAGCGGCTGAAGGGGGTGTTCGCTCAGCTGAAAGAGGTTAACGAAGGACGGTTCTCAGGGCTGACGGAACTCTTACACGATAACACACGTGCTACCAGTCGTCATACGTGTGCTCCTGAAAAACGCCTTCTCGAGGTCGGAAATTCGCATCGTCACAAGTCGTCTTGCTTGATTGAGAAGGGACGACGAAATATGTTGCAAGCAAACGATGTAGAAAACGGTTGTCTACAGACAAACCCAGAGCGTTCTCCACATATGATAAGTTCCCTTAAAGTTCACGAATTCTTTTGAATGCAGATTGGCTTCAAAATTCCTTTCTACACTCCGAACCATAATAGTTTGTTTCTCACCTACTACTTCATTACGAGAAATCTTTACTGGTGTCAGTTTTTTATTATTAGCTGATAGAAACTTAACAAATGTCTGTAAAAAAGGCTGTCTATTTATATTAGTAAAGTAACCGAATAACTGCCTTAATTCTACCGTAGAACGTAATAAATAAACTAACATCACTTTTCTGTAAAATTTTGTTATTCAAATACCTGTTGAAAATACTCTTTTTTTGATAAACAGTACTCTTTGACAGAAAAGTCAGTATTAACTTTCAGTGCAGTACCACACAATACGTATTCATTGCCTGCAGTAACTAGTTTTTTCCACGTCCCAAAAAGCCATGAGGCTGTTCAAGTGAATGATGAACGAACCTCAGGCAAGAGTAATGAGTACATTATTTTATCCAGGACTTTGAAAAGATGCAAACTATGACTTATGTTGATAGGGTATACCTAAGTTTTGTGGTGGCAGCCAACTATTTCTTCTCGTTTACGTGAAGTCATAGTGATATATTATTTATTGGAAATTAATTTTTCATACCCTTAATGTCAAGCGTTTGAACCATGACAGTCGGCATATCAAGGGCAATTTTCATAGGAAATTACGAAGGATCTACTTGAAGTATTGTGGTAAAATAAAAATAAAAATGTAGTGTTTATATATATTTAAAATGGCGTTGCAGTTTAATATTATATTTTGAATTTTCCAGCAGTTCCGCAGAGTGAATTGAACGTCGTGCGTAAATACGCCATATCGTACACGGAAATGCTGATGTATACATGCACTGGAAAGATACATATAGTGAAAAGTACTTTTAAAGATGTCTAACTAAGCAAGGTTCTTTTGCAATTGCTCCGATCGAAGAGATGAAATGCTACCAGAAGGATGACCTACGAACTTATAACGTGTGACCTGAAACAAGTGTCCGAGTTAGGAGCAGAAGTAATTGACTGAACTACCCGTCGGCAGAGCAAGCCGGTGTTAAAAAGAGTGGCGCGTACATATTGTTATGAGCTGACTCCACTCATAATAAGAACATGACAAGTAATTATAGTATTTTGTAAAAGGGTAAGCTAAGAAGGAGTTGGCTTAGGCCTATGTAAATAGTAAATAAAGTATTTAGTTTCCATTTCCAGCAGTTATAAGATTGTTACATAGAATTTAAGGCATGAGGCCAACGGAAGAAATTATGGTACGGAAGGTTAGAGAGAGAGAGAGCATGGTAGAGAGCTAGCTGACCCAGTCTCACATTCTGGCCTCGCCGCCTTGAGGTAAGACGTCGTCGCACCTGGTCTAGCAGCTGACCTCGCCCCTTGACAATCGCCGACTACCCCGATGTCCTTCCTCGCGGCCCAGTCCACTCTTCGCGCCCCTCCACTTGCGTGTATTGACGTCATGCATTGCGATTGGCTCCCGTTGTGCGCTAGAGGCACGGAGTCTGCTTGTAGTTTGTTGAAATTATCCAGGAAAGTTCTGATGGTTGCTGGACCCACATTTTCTGTTGTTCTCTGCACATTGCTATGGCAGTTTCAGACATTCCGCTCCGACTCGCTGTTATGGTTTCTTAGTCTGCCAAACTCGCCGGTGGTCTCCTGCACAGGTATTGTTTTGACAGGAGGTGCACAACGGGGTCGTGTATAACATCGTGCAGAACGTCGAGTTTGCGATAGTATGCACTAGTTCTGGCGCACTCGTGTCAATATCGGAGGAAGTTACCATGGTGATCATGAGTTACGTGGCGCAGGCTGCAGGTATTCATTCTACCTTTACAACAACAGTCAAGGGGTATCAGACCCCGCCACATTTGTTCATGGGATTTTCGCCGTAAATTACGCCACAGATTTTATAATTTATTTTGGTCGTCTACAAGGCACAGGACGATTGATTTCGCCTGTTCCAAATCATCTATTGATATACTGCTGCATCAAGAATAATTTCTGTAACTGTTGGTAAGAAAAAAATACGTATTTCTTGTCAAAAATTATTAAACGCTGTAGAGTTGCAAAAAGATTTAGAAACTCATATCTATTCCATATCGAGCGAAAAATTTCTATAAACGTTCTTTAAAAAAAACTAATGACAAAAATAGTGAAAATCCGAGATGGCAGGGTCTGATCCGACTTACGGCTATAGGAAATGTGTGTTATTAAAAGAAGCATTAATTTTCATCTGTCAGAAATAGAAATACCGTTCAGGATATTTTATTAAAAGCAACGGCGAAGAATATTTTCATACATGATTTTGTCTCACATGGTATACATTCTACAAGTCCTTTTAGCTTTATGAATGACACCGCAAAGAAAACGACAAATATGAGGCGCAAATACTATCTCGAAACATGAGCTATAATGGTGAAATATTGATTCACAAGATTGACACAATTAGATCCCCATCGTTATCTTGTATTGCTTCGTTTATAATTATATCAAAATGCTTATAGTCTATCGAATTACCATACTTAGATTTCCAATAACTTCTTTATGAGTGGCGTTTTTTGATTGGATAGGATTTCCATTTTATAGACTGGAGAAATCTCAGTCTACACGTTAAATCTCAATCAGTGATTTCGATTAGCAGAGTTATTTTATTGAATCTTTAGGTAATGAGTTATCATCTAATGGAAAATAACTAAAATTGATAAGGGTCTATAGCCAGGCCAGTGCAATCCACTAGGTATCAGCTGAAAACACTGTTTAAACAGTGAATGCAGCAACTATAACGATCAGTAGAATTTTTACTAATTCAAGTTTGAAGTGGAGCAATTTCAATACATCTGGAAAGAAATGAGTTAATTTGGAGGAGATTAAATTGTTTCGATTCCATAGTGTATAACACAGGGAATGGAACAGAGTTGTTAAAAAATCATGTATATCCCAAATACAAAAAAAAAAGTCCTCCTAGAGACGAAAAGCCACTACGCAAATTCGTCAGTAGCATTTAGTTGTTTTGTTTCATCGAATTGTTTTCGTAAAGTTGCTCTGTAAACAATATCTGTACCTGGTGCTACATTAGTTTTCGGGTAAGTCCAGTAGGCAAATGAGTTACGAGTGCTGATTCCGTACACTTTGCAAATTTGCTCTGTAAACAATATCTGTACCTGGTGCTACATTAGTTTTCGGGTAAGTCCAGTAGGCAAATGAGTTATGAGTGCAGATTCCGTACACTTTGCAAAGTTGCTCTATAAACAATATCTGTACCTGGTGCTACATTAGTTTTCGGGTAAGTCCAGTAGGCAAATGAGTTATGAGTGCAGATTCCGTACACTTTGCAAAGTTGCTCTATAAACAATATCTGTACCTGGTGCTACATTAGTTTTCGGGTAAGTCCAGTAGGCAAATGAGTTATGAGTGCAGATTCCGTACACTTTGCAAAGTTGCTCTGTAAAGAATATCTGTACCTGGTGCTACATTAGTTTTCGGGTAAGTCCAGTAATCAAATGAGTTATGAGTGCAGATTCCGTACACTTTGCAAAGTTGCTCTGTAAACAATATCTGTACCTGGTGCTACATTAGTTTTCGGGTAAGTCCAGTAGGCAAATGAGTTATGAGTGCAGATTCCATATACTTTGCTAATGAAGGAAGTCAGGGCACATCACCTCGGTAGTTGTGCTTTATTAATAAGGTAAATATAGCTACAGAGTTTATTCTGAAATTTAGACAGGATTATGTGGAAATCAGAGATTTCAGTAAGCGCCTAGTATTGTTTTCAAATGTTTGATTCAAAAAGTTTGAATAAACTGCTAATATGCTACATACAAGTCACCTATAGTACAGAATATCGCCGTCATTCAACTTGAATTCAGACACTAGATCATAAATATTAAAGGCTGTTCACGATAAAGTGAGCACTTTTGAAATAAAACTTACAAAAAAGTCACTGCCCCTAAATGCATATATTTTAAAGGGCGCACTGAGTAACATGCATCTAGTAAAGTTGGTAAAATTGGAGGGAAAGCAGTCACACATATTATTGTCAAATAAAAAATGTTAGTCAACCATTTGTGTTAACGTAAATCATTTATTTAGTTTTCTAATTTTTCAATGCATTGAAGTATAAAAATTAGCAGATTTGTAAAATATCTACTTTTATAATAATTCCACCGTTTCACTTGACCGACGCACGAATAAAGTGATGAGACACGTGGCAATGTTAATGTTAAGTAAGGCGAAAGAATACACAACGTGCACACAAGTAGATCTTGAGCAGGGCTTTCAAAAGTTCTTAGTTTACCGTGAACATTCTATAAAATAGGTATTGAAGTGTGTAGGAGAGTTAATATGAAGGCAAGCGCCACATGCTTCAGTATTCTGATAAGTTAAACTCGTTGCCTGCATAGGCGGTATTACAACTACATAGCATAGCGCTAATCGGTATGACTTCGACCATCTGTATTAATGACTGGTACCGATAGCTCAGCCATTTAGCTACATGAACCACGTGAAGTGTATCTTTCAGGGTTTTGTGTGCGAGAGCAATAACACCAAGATTGGGAAAGCTACATTTCCATTGGAATAAATTTCGGGACTTTTATTACGCGGGAACAAATATATTTTTCGAACTCTGGCACTGTATAATAAAATCCTGAAAGGCTGCCTTTCCAAAGGTACATCTTTCTAATTTTATTTGCGCGAAAACGAATGCATTTTCAGAAACTGAAGACTGCCTTTCCAGTTTCACTTCGAGTCTAGCACTGAAAGGTTGCCTTTCAAAGGGGACACCTTTTTTGGTTGTACGAAAAAAAATGAATTTTCAGAAACTGCGAAGGTTGCCGTTCCAGTTTCTTTTCAACAATACCATCACCGCGAAATTAATTCTGAAAGATTGCCCTTCCAAGGGGAAACAATTCAGCTCCCCCAAACAAAATATGGAAAATATTTACTTCAACCGAAAGTCAGTAACTTTTTAGAATTTTGGGTAACTGTCTTCAGTAACCATCACTAGTAGAGAATAGATCATTAATGCTGAAGTAAGTAGTTCTTTTGTTATTTAATGCATGAATCAGCATCAGCCTTGTCAGCGACATGAACGTCTTAAATGGGCAATTCCTAATTTTCGTTAATAGGTTTACACAAACGGGTTTTGCACTCATTTTTGGTGCTGTTGTGGTTGTATTTAGGCAGAATGGATATGCTTAGAAAAACGTGATATTTGCTAGGATACACATTAAATCCTGTAAGAATAAAACGAATCGGTTCTGAATATATTTTCTTTGTTTGTTAGGATTACTTCTAATACAATTGAAATTTCGTACTCAAGTCAATTAATCATCGCATATAAAAAGAAATTCGTCAGCAGTTTCTTGTTACATAGTAAACGAATGTTGGAAACAAAATAATCCTGTTTGTTAACGAATTGAGACCATCTAAACTATTATTTATTAAGTATTGCACTTTCTATTTAGTAATATAATAATGATTTTATTAGGAATTTGTACTTCAGGGATTGATTCCTATTTAAATAAGTGCCATTTTTATGTGATACCTATTGTCTTTTGTATTATGTTTTTATTTACTGATTATTAGATCAATGAGAATTGATGTAACTGGTTTCGTGTTGTTTCGTGACACAAGATAGAAGAGTTTTAAATAATTCACACTTTTAGTCGTGTGCATCGATGTGATCAAGGACAAAACACGACTGCCTGCACGTGGAATCCTAGGAAAGTAGCGGCAATAGAGAACCATTGGAAAGAACTGTAAAATATGTTCCCTGAGATGAAATGGGCCTGAAGGGTGACGCAAGAACTTCTTATGTCTTAAGAACCAGGTGAAAGAGTACAAGAGAAGCGATAAAAACACTTTATGTTTGTGGTTGTGGCTTGGATGAAACCGACATATCGTTATAGTGCTAGCTGCACAACTCGTATGCTATGATTACAAGCAAACCGTTTATATTTCGTTTTCGCAATAAGTAAAAGTGTTGCATTAGTACAACAGTACTGAAAATGACATATTTTAAAAAAATTTTGTTCTGTCTCTACGGACATTAGTACACGTGGAGTACACAATACATTACTGAAGACTTCAAATACATAGAAATTATTTTAGCTTCTAGAATAGTAAGCGCACTTAACAGAAAATGAATGTTTTACTACTTACGGCAACACTAATTTTTTCTTCTTGTAGTAAAAAAAAACTATTAATTAGGCACTATATATTAAGTAACGTTATCGATACAAATTACGAAATATCAACACTGTAAATTTATAAAAATGTGTATGAACACTTTATGAGCTTATCTTGTAAAATATATTATATATTACTTTTATTTTATGAAATATAATTTATCATGTGCTGAAGCAGTATGCTTAATTACTAATGCTTTTACTATAATGAGAAAGAATAGTGTTTCCGTAAAAATTAAAATATTCATTTTCTGTTAATTGTGTTTACTACTCTAGAAGCTAAAAGAAATTTCTAGGCATTCTTTAACAGGTGTTTGCAAATATTGTAGAGAACAGTTAAGTGTCTACTGCAGTAATATTAGGAATATTAATTTGCATTTAAATTTATCACCAAGGAGAACCGTGTTCAAACGTGGTCCCGTTACTCATAGGTTTGCAAGTGTGACTCGTGCCGGAATATGCCACTGGTCGGCGGAATACTTAGGGGAGCGGGAATATTTCAAGGATCTCCCGTTTCCATCGCCTTTGCATTCCGGCGCTGCAGTAATTAAGCGCCGGATGTAGTGAACCCACTTTAATATGACATAAAATGGCGATGAGTTAATGTGGTGTGTTGATGTCTGTTTTAGGTTGATGTCCAGGTCAAGGGGTTACGACGAATGGGAGGACAGTGCAAGAAAGAACGGATGTGGTGCAGCTTTAGTTTGCGCATGGAAATTCTATGATTGCTGCCCAACGAGCGTATCGGAGTTAATGCCATATTTGTGCCAAACAGTAAAAAAAAAAAAAAGTGATTAAGAGATGTGCATCGCTATTCCTTGAGAGTGGTACCGTCGCTGACAAGCCTCGGAATAGCCGATCGCGTTCTGCAAGAACTAAGGAGGACATTGCACTGGTGCGGGAAAGTGTTGCTGTAGGCCCTCGAACATCCACTCGCCAGTGTTCCCAACAGCTTCAGTTGTCAGCCTCATCAGTGAGGCGGATTTTGTTACAGGATATGCATTGTTCTTCTTACTAAATCCAGTTAACCCAAGAGTTAACAGTCGTTGATCATGGTAACAGGTTGCGCTTTGCCCGCACAGTATTGCAGCCTGCCGCCGAAAATCAACAGTTATTAGCAAGTCATTTTGTGTGATGAGGTACACATCCATCTCACTGGATATGTAAACAAACCAAGCTGCAAAATATGGGCCTCGGAGAATCCCCCGTGGATTTATCCACGAGCGTTCCCTCCATGCAGAGCGGGTGACAGTTTGGTGTGGAGTGTATGTACCTTATTTCTTTTAAGACGGCAATGGGGAAATTGACACAGTCAACAGCGACCAATAACGATATGTGCTGAAACAGTTGTTACGGCCAGCGCTCGAGGAGATGGACCAAACAGATTATTGGTTCCAGCGGGACGGAGTCACTTGGCACACCGTGAGGGCCACGGTGCAACTGTTGAGAGAGAGAGAGAGAGAGAGCGAGAGAGGTTTACAAAGAATGTGATGTCGCTTCCTCTGGGGTTACTTCTAGGACAGGGTGTATCGCAGCAGGCCATAAGCGCACCAACAACTGACGGACAACATAAGGGTTAATATGACCACCGGATACTCTGGCAAGGGTGTTCGAGGATTTGGTGCGGAGAGTGGAGCATTGTGTAGCACATGACGGTGGACACTTGCTGAAAACAAATATCCACACTTGGATATTTAAGGACACATTTAATGGGTTCATTAATTTAGCGCACCCATGACTTATAGGTAACGTCGGTAGTCAAAGCAATAAAGCGGTATTAAATTTTTATTTCCTTTTCTTTGAAAAAATTCAATACCTAAAAGTTATGGAATGGTAACTACATCAGCATTGTCTGAGTGGATTCAGATATGTACATCTCGGCAGTGCTTTTACAAGAGATTATTTAAACTTAGTTTTCAAACAGAGTGAATGAAAAACATGATGTTACTAGAATGATACCGTGAGAGCAGTTTTTCTGAGGCGATTTGAAAACATATATTTTATACAGCGGTGTACATAACATAATATATTTCCAAGTCACTGTTTTTTGCATATAAATTTATGGAAACAAAAAATTCTACATAATTTCTTATTGGTCTATTTTTAAGTCATGGAAAGCATTAACAAATCGCCTCACTTGTTAGCCACACGTTCCAACTAAGCTACCTTAGCAAATTTAGATTTTAAATATTACTTTAACCTTCATTTAAAACCTGACACTTTCCGAAAACTGACATGTGAGTTTTAAAATATTTCCGTGCTGTTCCATTTACTCATGGGAAGAAATACTATTCGAAATAATGTCTACTTTACAGCAATTTTTTTGTATATTCAGTTCTGAATGAAGTCTAAACTAGTTAAGAAGTTGTGTAGGCACTTCGCTCACAAAATGTGCGATCACAGTGTTGTTAAAGAGGGGCTTACGCCAGTTAAGCGTCTTTACCGAGGCTCTGAATTTTTAACATACTATTACTGTCTGCATTTATACGCTACCTTTGTATATAACGGGAAGAAATGACCTTATGTGTTTGCATGGAAAGCCAATTTATAATACTCAGCTGTACTGAGGATATAATTTATAGGACTACTCTTTTACAGAAATGAAAATGTTAATCATTTTTACACCTCATTTTGTTTCAAAATATAATTATTTTTAGTCAGATAATTACTTTTACACGCAGGACCATATTTCTTGCACTGTAACTAGAGATACAGTAGGTAACGGTACCTAATTTGGTTACATTTTCTGCATATTTGTGGTTTAAATCCTCAAATATAAATATTTTCTGCTTATTTAATTGGCATTACATACGCCCTTGTATTGCCTAATTACCACAACAAAAGAAGCATATTTCTTTAACTCGTGGATGAGGGAAGGTGAATTACATAAAACCGTACATGTGTTGGAATATTAGTTGATTCAACACTGTTAGATGGACTTTCCGCCTGCCCTGTAGTTGTCACATTGGTTCTCTACGTTGTAGTCTTGTGTGCAATGTCGTTGTTGTATCTAATCTGTGCCATTCTGTATGTTAATAAAATGGCGTCAGTTCGTTCAATTCAGCAAGTCGTGTATATACATAAATTACCTATACAAGTCCCCTAGAATTCCCATTCCTACATGTTATGGGCTGTGCGGAACATTTTTGAAGAGATATTCGCGATCTCAAATGTGTGAATAGGAAACTCCATCCGCTATGTCCAGTCAAACAGCCGCGCTTCCCATTGAGCGTCTCAAAGGGAGAGAGCATTATCACTCATGGAAGTTCGCTGTTCAGGCATACCTGGAAGATTGGGATTGTGTTACAGGTACGGATACTGATGCAAAACGCAACATGAAATGCCGATACAAGTTGATTTTATTGGTCGATTCGTTGAATTATGTGCACATTCAAAACAAGACCACTGCCAAGGCAACTTGGGAAAATTTGCAAAAGTCATTTCAGGATAATGGTTTGACAAGTCGGTTTTCTACATATTCTAATAACTACAAAATTGGACGAGTGTAATTCTGTGGAAGAATATGTGAACCGGATCGTGAATACAGCTCACAAATTATAGACAGTTGGTCTACAAGTTAGTGACGAATTGACTGGTGCTTTACTCCTCGCTGCTTTACCTAGTAAATACGAGCCGATGATCATGGGTATCGAATGTTCGAGGATCCAGGTGACTGGAGATTCTATAAAGGCGAAATTGTTACAGGATATTACATAGGTGAAATCCGAATCGCCATATGACTAGGGCGATTTGGCATTGTACACTTCCAGTTCCAAAGGAACGTCCCATAGGAACAGTAACAGTTCCAGTAATGACCGTGTCTCTGGAAAAAACATACCAAAAAGGATCTCGCTTCTATAAATGTAACAGGTATGGCCATATCTCGCAGAACTGTGACCAAGTAACGAGTACAAAGAACATAAACAAACCCAGTAACAGTACGAAATCAATGTTTGCAGCTGTTTTTTCGATACAAATGCATTCTCAGGTGAATGTTGACTGCTATCTTGTCTCGTGTGCTTCAATTCATATATGTAGTGACTCAAGGCATCTGGAAAACTCTAGAAAGGCTCCTGCATTTACAATTACTGCCGCCAATAAAAATAAAATGGTATCAGATACTGCTGGCAATATGGTTCTTCCTGTGAGTACTTGTGGTGACACCTCTAACATTCAGGTGAGTGATATTTACCATGCACCTGATAGTTAAGTAAACCTCTTGTCAGTAGGACGAATTGTTTTGAAAGAAAATACTGTTGTGTTTGACAGCACAGGAGGTCGAGTTTACAACTCAACAAATCAACTGATTGCTACTGCATCTTTGGTGGACGGTATATTTAAGTTAGACGTTCTGTCTACCAATAAAATATACTCTATGCAATGCACTAACATCAATCCATGACACCGACGCATGGCTCACCTAAATTTCGATAGTTTGAAGAGGTTGCATGATATAGCCCATGATAATGACTTTTCATCTCATGAGAAACGCTCCACCATTTGTAACACATGCATGCTGGGCAAAAGCCACCATTTGCCTTTCCCAACAAGTGATTCGACTACCAGTTATGTGTTAGAGTTAGTGCATTCCGACCTGGTTGGTCCAATGGAATTGGGATCTTTGGCTGGATCGAGATATATTTTGACTTTTCTTGATGACTTCAGACACAAATCGTTTGTTTACTTCTTAAAACCTAAGGACCAAGTCCGAACACTTTAAACTCTTTAAACGGCACATTGAGACCCAGGTTGGCAGGAAAATTAAGATTTTGTGTACCAACAATGGAGGGGCATATTGTAATCATGATACTCGTGAATTTTTTAAATCCTCAGGCATTCTGCATCAAACAAGTTGCCCTTACATGACGGTTCCGAATCGTAAATCGGAGAGGACAAATCGGGTGCTTCTCGATCGAGCGAGATGTCTACTATTACAGTTAGTACTGCTCAATGCCTTTTGGGCCGAGGCCGTGTATTCTGCTGTCTATCTTTTGAACAGATCACCGTGCAAATCCGTAGAGACCACCCCAGAACAAGTTTGGTCAGGAAAACAGCTATCTCTAAAACATCTTCGAACATTTGGATGTAAGGTGTTTGCGCACATTCCTGTTGAAAAAAGATCGAAACTGAGCCTGCGGTCCGCACCTTGCATTAATGTTGGGTACTGTTTGGAATAAAAAGGTTATAGACTTTAAGATTCAGTAAAACAGGTTATTTTTGTGTCAAGAGATGTCACCTTTGCTGAAGACCAGTGGGGCAGTTCCTTGTTGACTAAATCTTAACCACAGATGACTGTAGATTTTAATGTAATCCCTGATGAGCCTGATACAATTGGCTAATCCATTGACACTGATCCGGACACTGATCAATATATGATGGATCTGATGATGTTCCTGATGATTCTGTTGGTGATCCTGAGTTCTTGCCACCTCTGACTGCTAATATACCTTGTGGAGAGTCTACTGCTCTTATATCTCTCAAGGACCGTAAATCTCCCTCTGCCATACAAGATTTTGTCACCTATGCTGCTTTTATTGGTGACCTGGTGGATCCTGTTACTCGTGAAGAGGCTTTGCATCGTGCATACAGTAAAACATGGGAATTATTCGACCTCCCCACTACAAGGAAAACACTGGATTGCAAATGGGTGTTCTGAACGAAGAAGGATGCCTCTGGCAATATTGTTGAACACAAAACTCGGCTTGTGGTTAAGGGATGTGCCCAAAGGAGGGGTATGGACTATGAAGAAACCTTTCCTCCAGTTGTGCGGTGTAGCTCAATTCGATTTCTTTTGGCCCTGGCAGCAAAGCATGACCTCGATATTGACCAGATGGTTGGAGTGTCAGTGTTCCCACAAGGAGACCTGGACGAGGAAATTTACATGTGTCAATCACCAGTATATGACAACAAATCGAACCAAGTATGTCGATTAAAGAAAAGTCTATATGGACTTAAGCAAGCCAGCATAGTCTGGAACAAAAATTGGATTCCTGTTTGAAAAGCATCGGACTTCATCAATCAAGATATGATTCAGGCATTTATTACAAAGTGGATAGAAAAACAATGCTATTTGTGGTTGTATGGGTTGATGACTTTTGATCTTTCAAATGATGGAAAACTGAAGTGATGTGTGGTATCGCAACATTCGAAGGTGTTCAAGATGACTGATCTTGGGGAAACGAAATTCATCCTTGAATTCCAATTGACTCGTGACTGCAAAGAAAGGAGAATTTGGCTCAATCAGGAAACTTACATCAAGCAATTCCTCAAGCGCTTTGATATCGATCAGTGTAGACCTGTTTCGACTACTATGATTGCCAATAAAAACTTTACGAAGTCTCAAGCGCCTAAATCAGAAGAGGAAGTGGTTAAAATCAGTAATGTTCCATACCAGGATGTAATTGGCAGCCTGCTGTTTGCTGCACAGGTCTCCAGACCCGACATAGCCTATGCGATCAGTTGTTTGAATAAATTTAATGGCAACCCGGGCATGGAACACTGAGCGCTGCTGTCAAACGTGTTATCAGATACATAAAAGGGACTTCACAGTGGAAGCTAGAGTTTAATGGAAATGAGAAAGGAACCATCTCCGGATTTTGTAATGTTGATTGGGCCAGCGACCTTGATGAGCGAAGGTCCATGACCAGCTACATATTTTTGAAGTGTAAAGATCCTATCTCTTAGTGCACGAAAAGTCAACAAACTATTGCCCTCTCAACAACTGAGGCTGAATACATGTCCATGTCTGCTGCAAGTCAGGAAGCACTATGGTAGAGTGGACTATGTCAAGAAATAATTCCATCCAATGGCGAGACTCCTACAATCATCTCTGTGGACAACCAACGAGCTCGAAATCTTGCAATGAATGGGACTTATCAAGCTAGAACCAAACACATTGATGTTAGGCACCACTCCTCCGTGATAAAGTTCTCAGAAAGCAAATTGATTTCAAGTATGTGTCCATAAAAAATATGGTTGCCGATTCCTTGATAAAGGCGCTCAATTGTGACAAATTCAAGAATTGTATTCATCATCAGGGACTCGCCAAATAAGGAGGGTGTTGAAATATTAGTTGAATCAACACTATTAGATGGACTTTCTGCCTGCCTTGTGTACGATGTCGTTGTTGTTGTATCTAATCTGTGTAATTCTGTATGTTAATAAAATTGTGTCAGTTCGTTCAATACAGCAAGTCATGTATATAAATCAATTACCTATGCGAGTCCCATAGAATTCTCTTTCCTACAAAATGGACTATCTAATTTAGTAATATAGGACCTGATGTGGTGATATGGGTACCATAATTTAGTGACATTTCATTAACAGGAAAAATTTATCGTTTTCAGAGTTTTATCAAATCTAAAGTATCCTACAATATCAACAGGCAACTCCTGAAGTTAAATACTTTTTTTGCTAATGCATTTTCACAATTATTATTAACTTAGAGGTAACTTAGTATGAAAAGCCTTAATCTTGGTAATATCTCATTACAATAACAAAAATTAGAAAAATTAATTATGAGTTCCTAGAAAGAAACATTTTCAATAGAATAGTCCAACAGTCATTCGCACAGTAATTACCTTCTGAACTGCAAAAATCACACATGTAAACAAGGTTATTGACAGACTCACTCTGACACAGTTAATATTAGTGAACAGAAAGAACACTGTGCCCACTTATTTCATTTTTAACTTTTTTGTCTTTGGGAAAAGGTTCACTGCTAAAACCACATGTCCAGTCACCATCATCCATTGTAGCACTAGAAACAGACACTTTTTTTTCTACTTTTTGTAGCTTTACCTCGATGTGGGGCTACAGGAGGTCCAGGGCCTGCATGATGAACTTCCACTTTCTGCCATTTCTGGGGATGTTGTTTGTTCACAATTTGTTGAAATATTGGTGGGTTATCGGTGATGAGTTTGGATTTAGGGTTAACTCGTCCATGTGTGGGCTTATTTCGGGGATCAGCTTTTGGAAGATTCAAGTATTGTCAACTAGAGATGTTGGAGTCTGTATTCTCGGATCTGTATCGGAAGTCATCGGTATTGGCTTAGCAACAATATGAGTATTTTACCCTGGAATAAGACACTCAGTGAGTGACTATGGAACCAGCTTTTCCCTGGGAACTATGGTTATGTCAAAAGGAACAATCCCACATGTTCTGAAAGCATTCTTTATGTTATTTTTAAGACATGGATTTTATATTGGCACCTAGAAAATGGATTGAGAAACTTGCTTCTGTGTCTCGTATGTTGGGTGTAGAGCTATGTAATTATTAAGTTCCCTCTGATAGGCAGATTTTAATACCTTGTAAACACCGACATCCGGAGGTGTGTGATGGGGATGTGAGAATGAGAATTTCATTTTAGTTTGCAAGCTCGATCACGAGATGCGTGATGTGAGTCCCATGCGAATCCATAAGCAGGAGTATGGGTTTAGGAGAACCATCAGAGCAGTCAAGGATGAACTGAAACCACATTAGAAGCAGTTCCTTCGTTATTCAGCTTCGATCAGACAGATGAACTTGGGTGTTATGTATACAGTCTTTCTTGTAGGCTACATTCCAACAAGAACTTCTGAATATAATGAAGGGTGAAATCAAAATTTAATTAGCACTGATGCATCCTACTAACGTCATGGTTTCTCCATGTTCTATGTAGCTCCTTCATTATATAAATTTCTTCCCGATTCCTACAACGACTTTTTTTTTGGCATCACTACATACATGAGGTCAGTCTCGTAAACGTTCCATATGTGATCCTCCAAATTGTTCTGAATTTTTAGTTTCTTCACAGTTTCGCAGAGTTTGTCAAAATAATCATCGATAATGAAATGATTACTCACTGAAGCCCTATATGAGGAAAGGTTTCTTGGTACTCTTAAATTCAATCCATTCCTCTTTCAAATTACTCCACCATTTCTTGCTTGCACACTTTTCTGCTTGTTGAAAACATTCTCACAGCCAGATGTCTCAGCCACAACAAAAGCAATAAGTTTCACTTACTCCACAGTAGTCCAAATCTTAGTTCTTGCATACTTATAATCTTTCTGTTCCATTTCCGGTTCCAATGCAAATAAACGACCTAACATTTTTGAGCTAATGGCTGAATTAGCGACTAGCTTTTCTATTACATAACGTTTCGTAGAACACCATGGGGTCCCCTTCTTCTTAGCAGCATTATATAAACATACATGAGTTTCTTGAACCAATCTTGCTGCTTCAATCTTGTCGGAAGCGCCGTATCTCCAATAAGTGCCACCTCTAATTGGCACGAGTTTTCTTTCATTATATTGATCCATAATATTGTGTCTAGACATGAAAAGAAAGCCCTGTGTTAGAACTTAAATTTAATGAAATAACCACTACATGAGCTATTCTACTCTTAAAATACAGGATATATTCTAATCTGCCTGATTTGGTGATAGTACATAATTTGTTGACAGCTTGTAGGAAAATGCCACGGTCATTAAATGTAATTTATACACATGGTTTACTATGACATATTATCAGAGAATATAAATTATATGTTTACACACGTGATACATTTTTTTTAAATTGACGTTCGCAGTGGCACATCAAAAACATTAAATAAAAATCTTAATTTTTGGTTAAGTTCGTAAGGGTTTACAAAAATGTAGTTACACTAAAAATGAAAAACGCTATTGCCAACATATTTCTCCAGTACTTTGAGAGTAGGATACAGTATATTAAATACTACTTACCTACTTACTTCAAGCACACCGTTTGAACTAATTATATTGATTTATAATCTCTACATACATGAAAATTTACCGTAAAAACACAATACATCATTGTTTTCCTTTATGCAAAACTCATAGACTAAACAACATGGGGTCACAGCTTGGACCGTAAGAAACTAGACAGCATGTGCTATCTCTCGGCCGAATTTAAAACATTTCGTGCTCACATAAGTAAGTGAGCAGAAGAATATATTGTACCAACAACTTAGGCATATCACCAAATGAAGAGACTTTCCTACTAAGCATGCCTAGTGAAGAAAATTATGTTATTCTGTATAAAATAAACAGTACAATCATAACAAATAATAACTTTTTACCGAAAGAATTGTCACAGAGTGAATGTTAAAATATGTTAAAATAAAGTACTGCAGTACCGCAAATAAATATTCATTTTTTATTATACTGTTTACTTATTTTTCTAAAGTGTTGTTTTCTTTCGGATTATATAATTATTTATTAATCAGTTAAGGTAGTCATAGAAACACAAATACTTGTTAGTGATTCTTAATAATATGCCACGGTTTCTAAGGATTACTGAAGTTCAATGTAATCATCACGAGTTACCCGATTAATATTACGTAATTAGGAGATTCATTCTCCGACAACACAGTGTGACGACCGTCACGGTTGGTTATAGCGTATCCGTTTCTTGTTGCGTTTGTAATTCCCCCACTGATATCGATAGAGGGGGATACGAACCTTATCTTTCACGAAATTCTTCGTTTAGAAGTAGCCAATACACTCATAAGAAAACTGATTATATAGGCCAGCGATTAAAAAATAACTTATTTTTTGGGAATTTTACCTCATTTATGTGTATTTTGGTGTGGTTAATTCGGATATGGTACTCAAATTGTACTGTCACGCAAGGGTTTTTTTCTTCACAAAATTAGATCATGTACCTGAATAATGTAAGCTGCACATTTGTAAACTTTAAGGAATTTCTTTACGTTACACCTACCCAGTATGAAAAAAAGGTCTCAAATGCAAGGCATTACCAGGGCCGTTTTGATGTAAATTTATATGATGGGTGACTTCGCTGTGACAATCCAAGCACTATGCACGAGCCAAACCTGCTCATTCATGATCAAGAGAAAACTATATTGCTATTGAATTAAAATTAATATATAATTTTTATCATTTTGAAAATAAAATATTGATTTACAAATGCGTTTTGTTCAATAATATAACCCAGAACAATTGAACAACAACAGCAAATAGGTTTACAGTACAACGGCAGACTGCAAAATAAGTGATACGTGATAGAGAAAAGCTGAGGTCAGTTTCGGATTCAAAATCTCAAATTTAATTTAGGACTGCATATATTTTGTAAAAAAGATTTTAATGACCCAAATTTTGCAGGCCTGTGTTATCGAGGTAACTTTTTACGTTATCATCACAGAAATTTGGAAAGGTACCATTTTCTTAGTGAGTCAGAGTTGGGAGATATGCCACCTGCTACAGCGATCGTTGAAAGAAATTAATAAACAATCGTTTATTCCAAGAATATTAGTAGTTAGTACTGTGTTTCCGTACAAAATAAAAAAAAAAGAAAACAAATCACACTCTATTAAATGTATATTTTTAAATTAAACATAATGAAGAGGTTTACACAGCCCTAGATACTTTTAGAGTAAATTTCCGCTAGTCCCAAAAGATAAAATGTCACTCACTCAAGTGTAACTTGTTCATAAAGATCTCACAATCATTTGACATGTATCCTTATTGAGAATAGAAATCATACGGCATCACGCTGTACATGGATTTCAGCTATTCCAAGACATTTACGTGTTGTTCCTGCAACTGATTTCCTTTCTCAGTTTTACCAGGGAAATGTTTTATGTTTTCTAGTACTGAATTCCTCACTGTCTCGCCAGACAGATAGACTCTTTAGGTAATAGTTGATCACCCTAAATGTGGCAACGCATGGGCACGTATGTAGGTGCAGACATGGTAGTATGTATACACTAGATTTCAGAATACTGTACCACGCCAGGTTAGTACTGCATGATGCACGCAGCATGGTGTAGAACCACCCGTAGCAGAGTGACAGGCAGTGGCAAGGTAGGGCATGGATGCATAGATATGTCGGAAGTTCTCCTGAGGAAGATCCTGCCAGAGCTGGTGCAACTGAATCTCCAAATCCGCTGTAGTTGCGGTTGGTCGACGTTTCAGTTAAATCTGGACCCAAACGTTCTCGATGGCCGAGAGGTCTGACGACATTGCTGGCCTAGGAAGCATGTTGACGTCACAAAGGCAGGTCAGAGATGCCCTCGCTAACTGCAGCCTCGTATTATCCTACTGGGAGATGGGGTTGTTAAGCTGCAGCAGGCAGGGAAGCGCACATGTGCTGTGTTCGCACTCGCGCCCGCTCTTGCTCTCGCACTTGTGCTCCCTCCTTATGGAACTATCGTCACTCGCACTCTTCAAATTAATCGATACGGTCTGCAATCGAATGTTATTCTACATAACATTTACCTAAACAATCAAAAACAATTTATAAATATATATTACAGATAAGTCATCGTGACTTATGTGGCGCTGTTACACTGCAGTATTCAAAAATATGTTAACAACAGGAATCCTTCCACAAAGAAATCGGTATAAAATGATTCATAATGTTACGCTACCATTATTTATTACTGCATTACATCTTTATTCTTATTTTTTTGTGTGCTAATTTTTCACGAGATAGCGACAGCATTTCACTGTCACTTATAGCATTCATCTCCAATCAACACTTTGAGCTCGGCATTTTAGCTACCTTTATTTTAATATTATAAATTAATACATTTCCACATGCATACATATTGAGAAATATGTTATGTAATAACTTGCAGTGAAAGAAAGCTTGTTCCTGTTCCATCCCACTGTTTTCAGCTATATAGTCTTGCTTTATCAACTCGTAAATTGAAATGCGTAACACACAGTAGGCCTATATTTGTTTACGGACGTCACACGGGGAGAATGAAATTAAAGTGGTTTATTGATTTTTCCTGATGCTGGACAATAAACCAAAAAAAAAATGGCGGTTGTAGCGAGCACGGATGGAGCATGCATGTGCACTCACTCATAAACAAACACTCGCTCTCGATGGAAATTTGGAACAGCACTCTCTGACGTCACTGCCAAGTGCGAGTACATGAGAGTGCGCATTTCTTGCTATTTAGAACACCGCCATAGTCGCAGAGGTTCCTGAACGTATCGCCGCGTCATCAGGAGGCTTCCTTCAATCACCACCAATGGGGTGCGAGACTCGTAGGAAATAGCCACCCCACTCCATGACACCTCTCGTCGGGACGGTGTGCCGCTCTACAATGAAGCGTGGACCATGGCGCTAGCCAGGATGTCTCCAGATTCGAATTCGGCGGTCGTCTGCATCCACACAGGGCCGTGATTCGTCGCTGAACAATACTCGTCGCCAACCCGCACGCTGCCATGCTACCCATTCCCGGCAGAAGGTCGTAAGTGATCGGCAACGCTCAGGTCGTAATATTAGACTCCGTAAATGACGCGACGACGACAAATCCTCCTCTGGTAGCAGCCTTGATACGGTACTGGTGGACACACACTCTAAATTCGAATCAGTGGGAAACCAGATATTCGCAGTGAAATTAAACAACTCGAATAAGTAAAAAATATCTCCACTTAGAATCAGTGGAAAAACACTGATTGTTTCAGTGAAAAAATTTCACTGATTGAATTAGTGAAGTGAAATTATTTTAACTGATTGAATAAGTGACTGCCGACTACAGTAGAGAATTAAATATTGATTTTATTGAATGTAGACAAATTATTACTTGAAATAAACATATTTACGATAGGTTGCTATTTATATTGCGCAATTTACCGTATTTAAAAGGGTAAAAACATTAATGGAGGGAGTCGGGATTGAACTCGCTTACCTTTCGATTCTAAGCGGTCGGCTTACTACCTGCGCTACCTTGCCAGGTTGGAATGACGAGAGGAAAATGTAGCCTATACCGTCTACTCTTTCCGCCAAATCGTGGATTTAAAATATATGTTCTTTCTTCTCGTTTTTGGTTTAATTGGTACCGTTAAGATTATTGAAACCAATAGTATATGTGTGCACTCTCGTCACATTATATACAGTTTGAACCTTCAATCGGAGCGCTGTGACGATTACATGAAAACGAAATGAAGACGAAAAAACGGCATGAAAGGCGGTGTGTTCATATTACCTCATAAAATGTCATTTTGAAAGACGAAACACTTTTTAGAATGTATTTTGTACTATTTTTATTAGTTTATTTGTTGTTATTTCACTTAATACGCTTTGTTTAACGGCCATTTTTAAACGTTGTTTGGCGACCATTTTTTACACGCTGTTAGCTGATCCATCAGTGGAAAATGTCACTGAATTAATAAGTGGAGGAAATCTGTTTTTTTTTTTTTTTTTCACTGATGGATCAGTTAAATTCACTGAAGTGTCCGTTGAATCAGTCAGGCACGTTTGACTGATTGAAATAGTGAGATTCTCACTGATTCAGATTTAGAGTGCAGGCGTATCCTCAGCTTCCGTCGTGACATGTCGCCCACGGAGTTGTTACAGCCTGTCGCACGATGAAACGATCCTCCATGCTGGTGGTCCGTCGGGGTCGACCCAAGCCATCTCAACGGGCGTGCGTACCCTCCTGTTCCCACTGCGTCCAACTCCACATCACTGTGTAGGTAGGACGGCTCAAGTGGCGAGCAAATGCACTGAAGCATCCACCAACCTGCCTCTCGGAGGAGTCCGACGATGCATCCTCTCCCCGACTCATCCAGCTGGGCAAAGGCTTGTCGAATGCACTGCGTCTTCAATAAACTTGGCTCCGTGGCTCACGCTGCTCACACTGCTACCATTACCTTATTCGGCGTCTTGCAGCTTTGAATGATGGAGCAAGCAAAACCACATTAAACGCAAATGGGACACGTGTCGGGCTATGACTATACTGTGTGACAATCTTCGTTGTACTCGCGCGATTCTTTATGGTGATCGACTTTTTTTTTTAAATGAGTGTATTTGCAGGTTGCGCACGGACGCTTGTAGCATTGTTTCGACACTTCATTCACTAACAGATGGTTTGCTGGTTCTCTTGTGTTTCCACGTGTATCCAAATAAAACAAAATTCTTATATAAAAAAACGATTAAATCGCTTTCTTGGAAGATAATTTACAAATTACTGTCACAATTATCGCTGTACTTTGATAAAGTTAATCTCGTAAAATGTTTATCAAAAAAATTGCACCTTCTCCAAATGCCATTTTGAATCACTACTGATAGAAACATTTCCTTAATAATTTCTAACAATTCAACAGCAAGACAAAAATTTACAAATATTGTTTTTATATTAGTGGACCAATGCTGTTACTGCTTACGAGTATTAAAATATTCCAATTGGAAAAATTGGCACAATATTGTGTTACACAGTCTAGGCCTACTAGGCTCTTCAAAACTATCTGTAACTGTAGAGAACTCATAGAAATATATGTGCGTAATACTCTATTAGTATAGGCTGTTCACGATAAAATAAGCACTTTTTAATATCTTTCTTAAGATGTACTTGTATGCGCGTTGTGTATTCTTCCGCCTTATGTAAGATTATAACATTGTCATGGGCGTCGTCACTTTATCCATGCGTCGGTCAAGTGAAACATTGAAATTATTGAAAAGTACATGTTTTACAAATCAGCTCATTTTTACACTTTGATGCATTAAAAAATATAGAAAGCGAAAGAAATAATTTAAGTTAACAGAAATGGTTACCTATCACTTTTATTTTTATTCGGCGTTAAGATACGGAACAGCTTTCCCGTTAATCGTTACGAACTTAACTGGGCGCATGCCACTCAGGGCGCCCGTTAAAATATATGCAGGTAGGAGCAGTAACTGTTTTATAGGGTTGATGTCGAAAGTGCTCACTTTATCGTGAACAGCATTTAGCAACAAACATGTTAGAACGCCCTTAACTGGTTTTAATGTTGTCCAGATGTACGTCGAAACAGTAATATGGTTTGAATGCAATTAAATAAAATTGTTAAATATGGCTTGAAAAATGCATATGTAAATTCCGTAATTTGAGATACCTTTTCGTACGCAATTTTAGATAGTAGACATAACTACGTTCAAATTTTGCCTGATAATAAACTAACTTTTTTAAATAAGTAGCTACATTCCATCTACTGGAATTGACTATCGATTATCTATACAATTTATTCTCCTCTATAAGAGCACAGAGTCTTACTTGCATTAGATTCATACGGTATTTGTTATCACCAAATAACGATTTATTTTATAGAGATATAAAGCTTATTTACACAGTGATTGTGGTATACCAATTGGCAACGTTGGATTCATCCTAGACAATATTATATACTTCCAAACAATGCGTCCAATCCCTTCCTTGGACCAACGACGAGAGATGATCATTCACCATTCATAAGTTGCGACCCAGCGGCAAATAAATAAATATAAAACTTTTTCCTTCCACGATAATCGCCATGAAACTCTATAGAGGCCTGATCAACACGTTGCTGTACGCTAAAATTATTTCGATTCCACGGAACTCGCCTCGTTATAAGTTATATAATTACAACGCGAGAAGTCTGTTCATCTCGCTACGAAAGCATTTCCAGTACACTAGCGGAAACCAAAAATTAAGTTCAGAAAGTTAATTTCGTTTTACTGTCACCGAAACCAACGAAATGTTCCATACAGCAAGAATGGAAAACCAAAACTCAACCGTTCTTAGAAAACATTATCCAATATATGCTGAAATATTAGTTTCCACTCTGTTTTTCACCTTTGTTATTGAAAAGTGTACTAACTTCTCAATAATTTGTTTTTGTTAATAGAATCCATGTTTAAAGTTGGAATAAATAAAAATAAGAAGGCATTGATAAAACAAATGAGCCTACTTTCCTCAGAACAGGAGCAATTAATTTTTAAATAATTTCTTTAAAAGTTAAGGAGATAGGAAGGACTTGACTTGACTTTAAAAGCAATAACTTTAGAAATGAAACCAGAAACCAAAATTCACCAGTAGTGAGGCAATTACAATTACACACATGCCTCTTCCTAGTATTTAACCTAGAGAACTTCCTACTTTAACCTAGAGAACTTCCTACTTTAACCTAGAGAACTTCCTACTTTTAGCTGGTGTGCAATCCACTGCATTACGGAGGTTGGATTTGAAGCATTCAATTCGTATTTAATCCGTCAACTGTTTCGAAATATAGGATTTACTAAACTAAAATATTCACAGGCCCTTTATTTGGAAAATTAGTGACTCAGCCACATAAAACATGTCAGTTTGCATGGCCTACCGTAGTGTTAATTGCGGAAGAACTCTTTTATCCCCGAAATATGACATAAACTATTATTACTTTCTTATTTGATGATATCGTACAATCTTGCCAGAAAAAGAGGCTCTAATATACCATACCTCTAATATATATATATATATATATATATATATATATATATATATATATATATATATATATATATATATATATAGTCTACATACAAATTTTGGTTGAATTTGGTTAAATCATATAATATATAAATTTATCTAAATGATTTGTGAAGCTGCCATTTTGAACATCGTTGTCTGACCCATTTACGTTATGAAAATCTACATGACCTTCTGTAGCATTTATTGTGGGCACAATTTGGTATAAATGTATTTGAAATATCCTAGTGTAACATTTGGTGGGAATCGGTTGATTGGTTCTCGAGACATGGCATAAAACCTCCATAATTTTAATTTGGCGATCTCAATAAATGGAGGACAAATGTCAAGTAGTAGCAATTCCGATGGTTGTAAACTAGTTGTACACAAAGTTAAGTTAAAATAGATTACAGAGTTCCGTACGTATCGCCCACAAAACTAAAATGATTTTTAATCGGCCATTCTAAAAATATGTGATGTTCTACGTTATAAAATACATTTATTAATATGGCCTAACACAGTACAACATCTTCACCAAATTTTGTAAGAATGCGTTGAATGTTTCCCAAGACAAGAGACAAAATCTTTATTTTCTATTGGTAGGGCTATCATACAAAATGGCACAGAAATGAGGCTCTGCACAGGCATACTTGATGCTTGTAATAGTTATTGCCAGCGTACAAACTTAAGTTGTAATTGATTACATTGTTTTGACGATATAGCATTCTAAGATAAAGTTGGTTATATATTGGCAATTTTGAAAATAAGTGTCTGGCATGCTTAAAACAAACCAATTGACATCATCTACCTCAGCAGTTACTACTTTTTTTGCCAAATTTGATAGAAATTGGCCAATTATTTCCTGAGATGTGACATAAAAAGTAATTTAGTTTGCATGGCGCTATCTTAAGAAATTGCGGACAAAATATGCACCATGTAGATGCATTTTATAATTGTATTTTCTACTGCCAGCATAAAATTTATGTTGAAATTAATTACATAGATTCAACGATATAGAATTCTAAGTTAAAATGTAAAATGGCTAAGTGGCCGCCATTTGGAAAATAAATGTTTGACATGCATAAAAATATCGCTTCACATCATCTGCATCAATACTACTTGTTTGCCGTATTTGGTAATAATCGGTTGGTTATTTGTGGAGTTATGACATAGTAAATGCATTTATTCGTTTGGCGCTATCTTCCAAAATGGCGAACAAAAGTGGTAATTTGTTTAATTTGTTAGTATATATGATGCGTGTAATAGACAGTTACAGTATAAAAAATTTTGTCGGAAATGGTTAAGTGGTTTGGCAGATGTACTAGATAAACTTTAAACATTGGTATGACCGCCATTTTGAAAATAAGGAACAAATCAAATTCATTCACTTACGTTTACATCGACTACTATAGTATTACTAACATGCCAAATTGGGCGAGAATTGGTTGAATAGGTTTCGAGATATAATGTAATATCCTTATTTCTTCAATGGGTACTATCTTACAAAACGATAGACCATCAGCAAAATACATCTCAAAATGTAATTATTATACAATGTTCTGCCAGCGTACAATATTTTGTTTAAATTCTTTTAATAGTTCCTGAGATAGGACATCACCCAAATTTTGAAAATGGATGCCGTTTTGATAGTAAGGACCCGACTTGGCCGAAAACTTAAAAGGTGAAGTGTCATTGAAGCTTTCCGAAATCGAATGGGGGGGACACACACCCGCGCTGACACACATGCACGTACACACCCACACACACAGACTCACAGACAGGAAGATGATCACATAAGCCTTT
This sequence comes from Dryococelus australis, assembly GCA_029891345.1. NCBI lineage: Eukaryota > Metazoa > Arthropoda > Insecta > Phasmatodea > Phasmatidae > Dryococelus > Dryococelus australis. The sequence continues at coordinate 119,883,491 of CM057000.1, read as the reverse complement.
CTTTCCCTTCTGAAAGTAGGCTAAAAGCGGAGGAAAGAAAATTTCCAGTGCCAAAGAAGAAATATCGACGGAATTGTCTACAGTGACTGAACATTTCCTTCCCAAATTATTAATAATGGCACTGTGTATAATTTTAAAGGGAAAAACAAGATAAATACCCAGTTCTTCAAAGCATTCTGAAAATAAAAGTACGCAGAAGCAAATGACGTGGATTGTGAAGCCTACGCTGAAGAGATTAATGATGTTCATTGAATCAATGTCTTATCCAGAATAATACCCAGTAATTGATTGACACACTTTATAAACTGTATACTATAAATAGTTAAATAAGTGTATCCTAAATTAATATTTCTTTTGATGAAAGGTGATGATTTACTTTAAACTTTCTCCATTTCCTTCTATTCTTAATATTTTCATGACAATGTTCCGAATACTTCTCATTTGTTAATGCTATTTTTGGATGTTTCTGATTATAGATTATTTTGGGTTATTGTACATACTATTACGTTAAAGCAGAATACATACACTTTTCCTGCAAATGATTTATATACATAGAAACAGCAGCTTCAATGTGCATATTTGGAATACTTGAATTATGAAACCATACTACCCAACGTAGAAAGAAATAAGAAAAAAACAAAGTACGTTAGGCGAAAGATAACGATAGTTAGGATATTTATAAGAAATATAAAAAATACCATGCGGAGCCACGATTCATAATCCTACGAGTATGTCATGCAAAATGCAACATTTACCCTACAAGGCATGATGAGTAACTGCTGATATTATCATAAGTGATAGCCTAAAGGATAGCCGTTACATTATGAAAATTCGTTTTAAAGGCAATATATTTTTTATTTTGCAATTTCAAAATTCATTATATTAAGGCTAGCTTAAAAGAGACCCAAAATATTAACATACATCATAGAAGAGGGGGGGGGGGAAGGGGGTGCAGCTGCACCTCCAATTGCACCATGCAAAAACCGGAAAATAAAAAGAAACTTGACAATTTCCTATTTCCATTTGCAAGTCTGAGTTATGACTGCACAGCTACATTAAAATAAGCTGAATGTACTATACACTTTTTGTGGCGAATACGTTTAAATATATGTAATCTTTTTGTATTTTTAATCTAGCAAAAGTTGATTTTCATTTTGTGGTTTGCACCCTCCATTACCTAACCCTGCGCACTCCTATGCACATATACATATCAAGAAATTCTAAACATGATGCGTATTAATTCTGAACTTCCAATTATATTTTTATTGAATTTTATAGGACTTTGCGTTGGGTACGTTTTCATTAGGCTGATTACTTTATGCCTGCATCGTGGGAAAATTGTGGACCAGGTCATGAGTAGGGTTCGATTCAATATTTTCGCCTTATAGGTTTTTCACGATAAAGTGAGCACTTTTTAAGGCCATGTCAATAGGCATTATCCACTATTAAATATATCATATTGCAACCTCAGGCATTAAATGTATGCACTGTGTTTATTGGTCACATTGCAATGCTTGTATGAATAAGCAGCAGTAACATGGAAATTATATGAAAGGAGAAATTTAGAAGGGCCTTAAAAAAAGTGCTTACTTTACCGTGAACAGCCTATACCAGCGCAACATCTTAGAGATTATGGCCACACAGATTTTGGTTATGGTTTGTAATAAAAATTTAATTAAATTTTCTGGTTACGAATTTAGTCTTGCAAAACTGTAAAACATAATTCTTAATGCAGTTTGGAAACACACGGAATCAATGAGAGTAGGAATATATTGTCACATGCAGTCACGTAACATCCTTTCCCTCGCCCTTTTTCTCAGATGTGCGAAGCAAAGTGTTCCAAGGGCATCGCCAGTGCACACAGAGTAAGTAAAAAAAAAAGGCTGCGCATGACATTGACGCGTGAAGTCACGTGCCTATTGGGACTCGTGCCGCTCCCGCCTTTGGGGGATTGAATGTCTTGGGATAGTAGCTGTCCGAATTTTCTGGTCGTCGCCCCCAACTCTCTCCCCTCTCTCTCTCTCTCTCTCTCTCTCTCTCTCTCGGCGAAGAACCTTCTCGGCCAAGCCACGACGTGGCCCTGTGTGCAGAGTTTCGGAGTATCGCATGATCATTAGCACCAGGTGTGTGGTTCCATCGAAGTGAAGAGCGTCGACAGAAATTACTGAGTGCAGTCTGCGAGCATCGGGAGTACAGACCACTCAAGGTAAAGTGAGCACTTTTGAATCCCTCTCATTTTTATTGTAGCCTTAGTCGTTAACCATCGAGTCCGGTGAAATACATACACTGCGCTTATTACTTACATGACAATATTTATTTTAAAAAGTGGCGGAAGGATAATAAATAGCTGATAGAAGAAAACTAGGGTCTCAAAAGTACTCACTTTACCGTGAACGGCCTATAGAGAAAGACGGAACGGTGGAAAGTGGGGTTGTATCCTGAGTGGCAGACATTTGGAATGGTGTACACGTATGTCAATGGAAATTTTGGTGGTATATGAGTAAACAATTAGTCGAAATAAAGTGACTGTACCTAGCAAAACCGCAGTGAATAAATACTTCAATTAGAATAAGATTGGCATTAATAGTTGCGCTCACTGATAATGTGAAGATTCATTATATCATCAAGAGGCTTGTTTATATTACCTCCTCCTATTCCTCCTCCTCCTACACCTCCTCCTAATCCTACACCTCCTTCTCGGCTCATGACATCACGGTCTTGAGAGCCGATGCGGATGGTTGAGGTGAGTAAGGAGCAGAGCCGGAATTAAAAGGTGGGGGAAACGGAAGATCACCGAGAAAACCCGCCGACCAGTGACATCGTCTGGGGATCATTTAGGGGTCATTTTTGGAGCAGGAAATCTCAATTAGGGGTAATTTGCAGAAAAGAAGTGGTCATTTGCGGAGCATGATGGGTCATTTGCGGAGTATGAGTTCAAGCTGAGCATATAACTTGACTGGAAGAAACTGTTGAAGATGTAACTGCATGTTAATGTGATCAAGGAAATAAATAAGATGTCAGGTTGAATGGATGCATAAAAATGCTCCTGTTTTACTGATGAAATATGTTAGTAAGTTTATATATAGAGCAGTAGCCAGGCAAAGTAGATACACGCGTTGCTACCATAGAAAGAGCGCCAGATGTTTTCATGAATATGATACAAGCCAATAATTATGCTATGATAGAGCTTACCTCTATGGATGTACCTTCTCCCACTGCTGAAAAATTACATGGAAAACAGTGCCGTTACTGTGATAAGATATTCAGCTAAAGCGACATGAGAGAACCGACTATACGAAAAGTCGTCTTCACGCGATGAAGCATTGGGACACTGGTGCCATGCAGTTTATGGAAGTCGATACATTGAAGGAACGCATCGAGTTCGGCTAGGGTTCGTCTACTGGAATCCAGCAAGTGATGTCGCATTTGTGGGTACTGATTCGCCAGGCGATAACAATGAGACAGTTAATGCGAGATAGGGAATGAGTGCAGTGTGGTCAGTTTGTATGGAATGTGCACTTTGCAAGACTTTCTCATGAGTCGCCGAACTTCAAAATAAACGGTCGTCTACTCTAAATACTGATGATGACCATGCGACTACTACAAAGAAAAGTAAACTTGATATTGAGGACGAAACAGGTTGGTGAAGACGATCACGAAGACAGAATTGATGATAATGACTATGAAGACAGTGTTTATGGAGTATCTGACCAGAAGGATAATTATTCTCTTGACATTCTCACACATTTCACCAACGAGTTTCCTTCGGCAAGTGGTGTGAAGAAGGCCGAAGGCGTCAAGAACGCTCGTTCATTTGTTGCAAGAGAAATAATGCAGAAGGCAGAAGACGCTGAGAAAAAGTGACTACAGGTTTACCGAAGACCCGAATGAACTTGTTGATCGCTGTGCAACAAGATCTAGATTTCTCACACATCAACAATATATTTTATATCATTAGTGAACTGAAGGATCGGTGTTATATCAAATGAGGCTGTTGGCTTCTATCCATGATCTGCAAACATCTGAGTAATGTAAATATAGAATGTATAAAATAATTAGAAAGATAGAATGTATGTAATAATTAGAAGGATAGAATGTATATAATAAATTTAAAAAATTGAATTTAAATATATATAATAATGTGAGATAAATTTCTTATTCAAACTGTTCTGCTTCTCTGAAAGACTTCGTAATTCAGTGGTGTGTGCAATCGATCACGAGAGTCTGTTTTAGATAAAATTTATGTGACTGTGTGCAGGAGGAGGGGCCATGGTAAGGTCTGACGTATTATGCCTTGCTCGGGTCGATTAAGAATCGACTGCGATCTGTAAGGCGAACGAATAAAGTGGGGAATATTTTTTTTAGAAATGTTACGCAACTGGTTAGTTGGTCTGGTCATTCATATTAGTCCACTTTTAAGAGATTGGTTGTCACCGGTTGTTGGTATAGCCGGATGGCATGGTGTGTTGGTCTTGACCATTGGTCTAGCTATTTTGGCAGGAACTTGTTAGGGTTTCATTTAGAGAAAGGGAGATGGGTAGAGTATCGTGTGGTTGGTTGATGGTGAGGGTGGATGGAGATGATACGAGCTATTACGAGTTGTTTTGGATTGTTTTGGGAGGGTGGGGAGGGGTAGTTGGTTGAATGGATGGTGACGTGCATAAATGCAGATGGTTGCCGTGCTATGGTGATTAAATGACGATGGAATTAGAGCGACGAGTGATGTTTTGTCTTTGATGGAGAAGGGGTAGAGAGTAAATATATGCAAAATAAAGATAATAATTCACTTTCGTGATCGTAAGATTGATCGGTTATATAGCTTGGGATAGGAACATTTCGCGAGTTCATTTCAGGACAAGATAGACGTCAAACACGTGTACACTGAAGTTGACTTTGCAATTGGATCACTGTTTATTAGTCACACCCTGGGCGACTCTGAGCCAATAGCACACTTGCAAGGAAACAAGTAGCGAATGCCATACTGCCAGGTGTGAAGTAACACTGGCTACTCTTTGGGGCAGCAGCCAATGAACAAACAACTGAGGCTCAAGTATACACGTGACTGTGGAGTCTAGCCTACAGGTTATTGAAATCGCGAATTTTTCCTATCTCTATATATAGCGAATGAGATATAGAGGAGGGGGTTCAGACATTTACTGATCATCCTACCAGGGAGTGATTGCCCTCTGCCATCTTCAAGAGAATCGAACTTTTATGGTAACACACATCCCACTTGGTTTTTCGTATTAGGAATGTAAATATTTACTCACTGGTTTTTATGTTCTTTTTTTGTAATTTATCGCAATTTTTTTTTATTTTCCGAGTCCAAGGTCTTTTTTGGTTACGTTCAAAGTCATCAACATCCATAATGGGTGCCGCAGTCAGTGATAAAATATTTCCCTATACTTGCATTAATTATTTTTTTTGCAATTTTTTTAATACTTAGAGGGGGTGGGGGCTGAGAGTGTGTGAGGCATTGGTAATGGAATGAGTTTATATGTTTCTCTGTGTTTTAGGTATTTGCGATTTTTCTTGAATTTTTATGATTGGAAGTGGTGTGGTCATTGAATGGGTGAGGTGAGTGTGGTGACACGAGTGTGAGGTTATTGTTGTAGATTATTCGATTTTTGGAATTTTTATATTTTTTGCAATTTTTCTCGAATAAAATATTTTTTGTAAATACCTTATGTATGGAGTCGCCAAAACAATAGTTATGAAATAGGTGATATTGAAGCTCTCTGTTAGATTCTGAAAAAAAAAAAAAACCTAGTACATTCTATAGTGTTCAATAATGGCCAAATATGTGTTAAAGTCGCAATTTAGTGGCTAATGGGCGTATATCATTGACTATGTAAGGCCAATGACAATTTGGGGAAAGGCGGTATGGGGTGGGGTTTTTTTGTTTAGTGCTGTGAGGTGAGGTAACATATATTCTTCGAAATTTAAAAATAGTTTTACATGTTTCTCTATTTTTTATTTTAAGGAGACAGGGGTCAAGGTAAAGGTCATGGGTCAAGGTCAATAGCAAGGTCATTAGTAAATGTCAATTTTAAGGGTCGATGTGAAGAGTGAAGGTGAAGGGTCAAGGTCAAGTCCATGGATCAGGATAAAGTTCATGGGTCAAGGTCATGGGTCATAGTCAAGTTCATGGGTCATAGTCAATGTCATTGGTCAAGTTCAGGGGTCACTGGGTTGCCGAAGGGGTTAGGAGTGGTGGGGGTGTTATTGTGAGGGGATAAGTGGTGGTGGGTGTTAATTTGTTATAATTTTTATTGAAATATTGTTTTATTTAAACAACTCTATTAAAATAATTTTTATTTTAATAAGTGCTTGGAATTTCGGGAGTACGAACATCCAAAAGGGCTGTGACATCATCCAAGATGGTGGCAAACTCCTACCTCCTATCCCGTATCCTGTTGCCAACGACTGGTCGGTGAGGAGGGTAATGGTGGTAAGGGTGAATAGCGAGAGGGGTGAGGGGTGTTGGTGTGTTGATGAGATGGTGAGGGGTGTTTGTGTGTAGTGAGGGGATGAGTGGTGGTGTGTGTAAGTTTTTACAAATTTTTGGGTTACCAGTTTTTTTTTGTGAGGGGGGAGGGTGTATTAATACGACCCCGAAGTTGCAGGCCGAAATATTTAAAACAATTTTATAAACAAATTTCTTTGTTTAATGGAATTTTGAATTGCGGCGACATTCCAAATTGATATATTTATTAACAGTCCAAATTGGTGGACCGACACTTTTTTAATATTTTATAAAATATTTTGTATTAAAACTTTTTAGTTATTAAAATATTTTCTAGTATGTCGGGACACGAAAATCCAAGATGGTATCGAGTCCTGGCTGTGTAAATTCAACAAATATGGTGGACTGCGCCGACCAACATGGCCGTCTGTGATGTCATGGTAGGCAACTCCGAACTCCGATCCCGGTGAGCTGTGCGTCCGCTTCAGTTTTACATAGCTACTCGCCTTCAGAATAACATTGCTGAGGAAGTGTTCAACAAAATGCATTACGATATACACAGAACAAAAGAAAAACTCATGAAGATGAATTTGTGTGCTATATTCATGAGTGCTCAATCGGTGAACACTTTGTCACACGGCAGAGAGTCAGATTTTATTCCAATTCTGCCCATACTCGCCTCAGCCTGTCTGCATGGATATCAGTAAGAGCTACCCTGCTACGTCTCTGTAATTCCGAAATGTTTTCTGTAAATGGAAGTTTGCAAACATAGTCTTTGACAAACCTCCACCAGATGAAATCAAAGGTTAGGTCTGTTGAACTAGGAGTAGGCGCTACGTCATCGATTGCAGACTGCCAGATGATGCGTGATTGATGCATCGTTGCGAGAGCACGGTATCGAGTAACACGCGAGCATTGTGGTGGAAATGTCGCGGAGCACCATCCTGTTGGTGAACGAAATCCTCTTGAAATTGTGGCATGAGAAAAAGTTGAAGCATGTCCAAGTAGGCGTGTGCACTGACCGTAGATTGTACAAAGGATGTGGCTCCAACACTTTTTGATTTGACAAGGTACAAAACACATTCACTTTTGGCAATCCACGGATGTGTTCGACAACAGCGTGCGGGATTCTCTGTTCCCCACATTCACACGTTGTGCCGGTTTACTGCATCTCATAGGTAAAATGTAGCTACATCGTTAAAGAGCAATCGATGAGGAAATTAATCGTTTCCATTAGGTTCTGCATATCACAGCAAAACTTGTGACCCAAACGTTTTCCGTTATCTGTGAAAGGTTGCAGCAGCTGAATCCGGTATTGTTTCATCGGTGGAACTTTTCTTAACACCCTCCAGACTGTTGGTTGTGGAATATCGAGTTGACGACATGGCACAAGGCGATGATTTTCTTGGACGTCGGAGGAATATTTCTCGGAATTGTTCAACCCGTTCCTCTGACGGCGTCCCTGCCTCTACACAGATATCCGGTCATTTTAAATTTCCTTACTCAATCGTACACGGATTATGTTCTGGGTGGAGCCTTGTTAAATTTTGCACTGCATTTGCGATGAACTGTGGTTTCCTGAATTTGTGAAGCACTGTAGCTGAGGAACTTCGTAGTACACAAATGGTTCTCCGTCGGGGTAGCAGCCATTTTTGGAAACAGTAGTCACTGGGATCTACTGTGGTCGCAAGAGGCCACTGAAACAACATTCCTTGAGTCTATTTCCATACCAACGTCACGTGTTAAATCATCTCAATAGCATCGGTATTTGCAATCACTTTAAAGTGTCAATTTGTTTTCTTAATATGCTTGTATAAAATTGGTTATAAACACGAAAATAATCGTGTCGTAGGTCTAGTTAGTTTCACGACAGAAAAGAGATCATAAACTAATACGTATATTTAAAGTTCGTTATCTCTTTGGGAAACGAGTTGCGGTGGAAGCTTTCAAGCTGTTTTGCAACAACGTATACCAATGCAGAATACAGGTAATAATGGAAGTTATGATCTATAAAATATATTGCTGAAAAACACTTTAAATTTCAAGTCGTAAAATAAAATCAAAAAAATAAAACAAGCACTTCGACTGTTCGAAAGAATGCTTTTTAGCACGAAAGGAGGAATAGGCCCAGCATTTATTTTACCAAAATGCACAATAATGTGCAAACAAGTCCTATGCTTTGCCCAATACGGAATTGTCAAAGCTACAGTGTATATCAGATTAATTCAGTAGGAAGGACACTTGGAAAGACCACGCTAGACAACATCCCGTGCATGAATAAATACACATCTTTATACACGGCCCCCGTTGTGCACCACGTGTTAAAACAATACCTGTGAGGGAGGCCACAGGCAAGTTTGGTAAACTAAGAAACCATTACAGCGAGTCGGAGTGGAATGCGTAAACTGTCATGGCAATGTCCAAATAACACCACAAAATGTGGGTCCAGCAAACATCAGGACATTCCTGGATAATTACAACGAATTATAAGCAGACTCCGTGCCTCTAGCGCACAACGGGAGCCAATCACAATGCATGACGTCAATATACACACGTGAAAGGGCGCAGAGAGTGGACTGGGCAGCGAGGAAGGACTTCGGAGCAGTCGGCGATTGTCAAGGGGCTAGGTCAGCTGCTAGACCAGGTGCGGCGACGTCCTACCTCGGGGCGGCGAGACCAGAGTGTGAGGCCGGGTGAGTTCCTTCTCTATCATGCTCTCTCTCTCTCTCTCTCTCTCTCTCTCTCTCTCTCTAACCTAATTACTCTTCCTTGCCATATTTTCTTCCGTTGGCCTCATGTATTAAAAATTCTATGTAACATTTTTGTAATTGCTGGAAATGGAAATTAAATACTTTATTTACTCTTTCTACAAGCCATTTTCTTCTTAGCTTACTCTTCTACAAAATGTTACCATTCCTTTCCGTGTTATTATTATGAGCGGAGTGAGCTCATAATGTCATGGTGTACGGCAGGCTTGTAAGTCGAAAGAAATACACGTCACCAGTACAGGAAACAATTCAGCCCACTCCGACGTGGTTTAAAAAGTTCACCCACTTATCAAAGCTCTCCAACAGTTAATTACGGGAGCGAAGATGAAACGCACAGAGGAGAAAAAGCAACTGCTGCTTCTCACAGCAAAACATATCGCAGATTCATGAACCGAAATAAATCATCTTTATATATTATATCAAACTCGCGCACGTGCTGCTTCGTAGTTTGTGTTCGGCGAACTCTGTGCAAGACTCCTCAGGAAGTTGATCGTCTTGAAAACGCATGCGGTCTTAAGAAAAGGAATATTTCTCGTCGTAACTTATTTCACGCATTATGCTCATGAGCTAACCATCAGCAGGGCCTATTTGTGATTCAAAGTAAAAATAAAAATAACCATAAATTAAAAAAAAAATTAAATATATTAATAAGAAATTGTCATTCTGGCTAAAACATAGTGCAAAATAAAAATAATTGTAAGTTTCGGGCATGCGAAAGCGCTCATTTAAAGTGTTAGATTATTTTATTAAATTCAGATATGAATGTAATGATTCGGCTAAGAACAGAAGATATTGAGGATTCGACCCGCTGCCAGAATTCGTTCTTGGCTGCTTTTCCACTTACCTAGGAACAATAAGACTTTTCCTTCGATAATATGCTCCCTCGCATCTCGGTTCGTTGAAATGACAACCATAATTACCTACTTTCTACGAACCTAGGAACGGTGAGACATTTCCTTGGAAAATAATATGAGCTCTCTCGGTTCACTATAAACACTACCACCTGCGTTCTAGAAACCTACGAACAATGAGACATTTCCTTGGAAAATATGACCTCTCTAGTTTCGCCAAAACTGAAAACAACAATGTCTTTCTACGAACCTAAGATCCATTAAATATTTCCTTGGAAACTATGCTTTCTCCCTCGTCTCACTAAACTCAAAACCCTACCAAACTACGTTTCACCTGTACAACACATGTGAATAAGAAATGGAAAACTTTGTTCCATCGCAAATGGAATCTTTGTTCCTCCAACGAAGAAGATCACGACTCTCTCTCTCTCTCTCTCTCTCTCTCTCTCTCTCACACACATACACACACGCACACACACACACTTAAGGCCCATTGCTAAGGAAAGTACAATTTCCTACTCGAGCGTACAAAACTGATTCAATGACAAAGCGTATGTTTCGTTACGTGCCTTGGAGACAACACATTTTGTCTGGTCTCGCGCATCATACAGTTCCAAAAGCCCGACAAGAAATATGGCACGTTAATTAAAAGTTTCCCGACTGTTGAAAAATGCCCTTAGTCAAGGCCAGTAATAAGAAGAACACAATTTGTGAGCTTGAAGATAATTGTTCATACTAATATTGCTACCCGTTAACATAGATCGTCCCATATCCACTGCATCCATTTGTAGTGTAAACCTCGATTCCACGCGATTGTTTTCTCTGATTTTTTGTAGCTATTTGCCTGGCCCGATACAAGTTGCTCTTTAATGATTTTCCCAGACGTAGGACATGTTACAATTTCTCAAAGTCAGTAGCCTCAGCCAGGTGTTTTAAGAGATGGAGGTCTTAAATATAGGCTGTTCCCGGTAAAATGAGCACTTTTGAATGCCCTGCTTAAGATCTACTTGAATGCACATTGTGTATTCTTCCGCTTTATGTAAAATTAACATTGTCATGGGCCTCGTTAATTTATTCATGCGTCGTTCAAGTGCAACTGTGAAATTATTACAAAATAAAATATTTTGCAAATCTGCTCATATTTACACATCGATGCATAAAAAAAAACAAGAGACAGTGAAAGAAATAAGCTATCACAAATTGTTACCTGGCACTTTTTATTCGATGGCAAGATATAGAACTACTTTCCATTCATCGTTACGAACTTTTCTGGGCGCATGTCACTCAGTTCGCCCGTTAAAATATTTGCAGATAGGAGCAGTGGCTTTTTTTCTAAGGTTGATTACAAAAGTGCTCACTTTATCGTATACAGCCTTTAAATGAAAATGTTAATTATAATATCCTAATTTATTTACAATAACTACAAATAATATAGTCCTACTCCGTACCCTCCCCTATCCCCAGGCAGACCCAATCACTGTCCCGATGCTTGGTGGCAGGAAATGATTGACAGCTGACCTGGCTGGCGTCACAGTCCCCTGACAGAGGAGTGAGTGAAGTGAGTGAATAAATCTAGGCGGCTCTTCACAGCGAGGTCTTGAGAGCCGATGAGGTTGAAGCGAGGTGAGTTTGGAGCAGCGCCGAAATGAAAGTGCGTGGAAATCGGCCCTTGAAGCAAGAAACAGTCGGCCAACTGTGATTTAACTGATGGCATTGCTGGGTTACTGCTGACGTAGAAAACTTAGGTGTCCACGCAAATTGCCATACTATGCTTAATTGCTCGCACCAAGACATTTGGCATGTTATCTATGTCACACTGATGGAATGTATAGAAATGAAACTGATGGTTGAGAGTAGATGAACTATTAAGAGTCCATACATTGATTGCCAAGTATATTAGACCTTAGGCTATTTGATAGCTGTGAAGTGGTACAACGATGGACTATTGCTGGTGCACTCGTGGCTTATTGTGTGGAATGTTATGACCTCTTCGCAGGTAGTTTCTTCAAACTACACATAAACACAGAGACCAAAATGTGTGTGTATGTACATCACACAAAATTTATCTTTTTTATTTCTGTAAATACAACCATACACATCAATAGTACTACTAGAGATATACGATGGCAGACACCCAATACCATATTAACCCGTAATTTTTTTAGTTTGTGCTTCACAGTTTTATTTATTCTCGTCCAATATGTATGTAGGTATAGGTACACCGCAGTGCCATTTGGAGAATATCTTAATTTGAGTAAAATAATTTCATAAGAAAATAATTGGTAAGGCCTAAAATCGTAATGTTAAAAAATTTTTCCGACTATATTTTTTTTAAGAAAACTGGTTTGTAATTATTTAGCCTGGGCATGGATTCTATCTCACGACCTTTAGCCCTTTTTCTCTGTTTTGGTGTTTCCATACTATTCAGTTACCGGATTCTCCTCTATCTAGGATACGTATTTCAACTAAGATCTGTACCGATTACAGACGCTTATCTGGGTAGCTCGACTGTAGATCACTTGCACTTAAATTCTCGTAATTCTATGAAATAATCGTCGTCTAAGTCTACTTCCACTTACATACCAGATACTGTTTTTGCTGGCTGATATAACATCTTTATGTTAGTTCGTCAGTATACTACACCCAAAGTGCTGTGATGAATAAACTTAGTTGTAATTGTGTCTGAATGTGGATATAATTAGTTTTCAGTAGTAAATTTTCTTACGTATTTTTTCAAAACAACTCTCGTAGGGACGATGGAGTATAAATCGTGAACATATTGGCTAGAATAAAGTACGTGAAAATCTTATGTATTAAAAAAAAAATACCTATTATGTACCCTGCGCCGCAAAGTTAGTACATCCTATTCATGAAGCATGTGTCGGTTTGGTAGACAGCCATCTCGGAGAAGACGAAGTGTGCTTATTTAACACGAGCGTCACCTGTCCTCTGTCTCGCCGGTTAGATGATTGTTTTGAGTTTTACCTGGCTTGCCGTTAAGTTTTCGACTAACAACCTGGCGTACATTAATGGAGTGTTAATTCGACGTTAAAATACAGTCATGCCCGAGGTAATGAGCTAGTTGTTCGTCTCATTAATCAAAATCGTTTCCCACGCAGCGTGACACCATTTTATGCCATTCTATTCGAAACCAATCAACGTTGTTACTTTGATGACCACGAGGGTCGACTACAAGGCCTGTCGAAGAATTTCGTGGGCTAGTAACGACTGTATAGACCGTTTACAGGCACGATTCTAAATAAGATATCTCGTGGCTGTCGCCAGTAAACGGAGCCAGATATGTGCTTTGTTTATGCGAGTGAAGTGAACGCGCAGTTGTTTCGTCTTTGCAGTGGCGTGCGGTGAATTGTTGCAAGGTAAGCTGGCTTTAGCTGCGTGCTGTACCTTCTTGCTTGCTAGTTTACACTTCCGCCACTAACACGTAGCTCGGCCAAGGCGGCCAACTATATGGAAAGTCAAAGCGGGACATTCTTGTGGATGTGGGTTGGGATTGAGCGTAAGTGACTGAGTGTGTCGGTCGCACTAAAATTAGGAAATAAATGTAAGTTACTGAAGTAATCATTTATTTTTAAAATCATATATATATCACATGAGTTGCATTTTTGAAATTAATTCTGGGTTTTGATTTAGAATTTCATAAAAGTTTCCACAACTGCCCATATTAAATTTTACAATGAGCATTTCACGTAGCGTTTCAACTTTAAGTGGCGATTTTTCCGATGTCCACGTGGTATTCATCAACTAAAATACTGGTTAGGTAGGTGCGTTAGTCCCTGGCAAACAGAGAAGCTACTGGACGATGACCAGGCAGTTTTTGTATCGTATTTGACGTTCATCACATTAACCGAACACCTCTAACTGCTCTACATCTCCTCCCATCTCTTCAGAACACCGTGGTCTACAATATTTAAGACGTAGTTTATCTCGTCGAATAAGCTATCTTTGACTAATGTCGTAGCCGTCGTATGCTAGGTTAGGTTACGAAAAGTAAACAATGCTAGACGTTCCTGAAAATAACTTCTAAGCGTGCGCAGAAGTCAGGCGTCAGACGTTCCAGAAAATAACTTTTACGCATGCGCAGTAGTCAGGAGTCGAAGCAGTTCTAAAAATAATGCCCGAATCACATAGCCAACACAGCACGACACGACCAAAAACGCGACCACGATACATTTCAATGTGAGTACTTGAATTTAACAGCACGACCGACACTACGCTCTCGGCATTTAACGTAACTATTTAGAAGGCGCTGATAGGCTACGTTAGTCTCAAAGGCGGTGAACAAGAGGGACATTTGTAATACGTAGTGGTACCAATTGGTATCGCTAATGCATGCAAAGGTAAAATTATTATTTTTAAGAGTTAAATACAGCAATTTCCAATTTATTTTTCTTTTAAGCTACGTATTTGCCGTTGTAGGGAAATCTTGCAATACTTTTTCATTTTGCAAGGTTTTACATTCTGTGCGTCGTGTCGCACGACACGACGAAGAATAGAAATCATTTCTAATCCAAAATTGCTGCTCGGACGACAAAATCGGTCGGGCTTACGACGATCTATCTTGTATTTCATTGGCTGTTGGCCGTCGTGTCATGCGCGTCGGGGGCTATGTGATTCCGGCATAAGGGTATAAACTGTGGATCGTGTTATTTGTGTAACGTGTTACCAAAATGTAACAGTTTTTCTATAACCATTACGTTCAATAACGCCCATCTCTAGTGCGCGTAGACTAGGAATTTAACCATCATAGGAATGCGAGGATGCGGGACGCATGAGGGGTTTTGCGGGACTATTTTATTAATTATTCCAATGCGAGATTACACATATCATTGCGGGACTGTCCCGCAGAATCCGGGATGGTTGGCCGCCTTGTGTGAAGGTCATATGGTTATATTAATTATCATCAGACTGAGGATTACTACTGGATTTTATGTCAAGCTACGCGAAAGTGGCCAGGAAACGTCAAAACAGCGTGCGGTGGAGAACCAGAAAGGCAATATTTTGGTAGTGGAAGCATCTCAAGGAAGGCGAAAGCGTGTTACGGGATCAGCCGAGATGTAACCCCGCAACAATTCACGCATCGATAAACGTCTTTGTTCTTTCAACAATGTCCCTTCTTCCACAATGTTCCCTTCGTTCACAGATGTTGCAAGCCGTCCACTTCTTGGTTGACCCTCCAGACTGTCTTCACCTTCATTAAAATGCTTAACCCACTTGAACAAGTCCAGTACATCCATTGCTTCTTCGTCGCACGTCTGGTTGACTTTCCAAGACACTTTTGCGAAAATTGACACGGAAACCTACAGCGACAATTCGGCTGGTTATTAAAGGCGTGTACTTTGTATCCGCCATTGTAATGCACACTACAGTACAGCTATCATAAGGATCAAAATAACTAAAATTGCGCGTTGATATTTCTCCTTAACGAAACACGCCACATGCATTTAGAAGCCTGCCAACACTATTCATGTTACTACTACAATAATTTGTAGTTATCCGTGAGCCGTCAGTAATTAAGGTTACTGTTAATGTAATATAATGTTAAGATATTAACATGAATGTAACGTTAAGTACTTTTGTAACAACGCCAACTCCTTAAGCGATATTCACAACAGAGCGTCGAGACGCGCACGTGTTGCGTCGCGTCGCGCATCAGCCAATCAGAGCCTTGACGCTAGCGTCTAGTATCGAGAACATTGCACGAGCGACGAACATTGGTTTTGATGCTCGTCGCCAGCGTCGGGGAATAAGAAGAATAACATTTCTGTACTTCATAATAAACTGGCGAGAAGATGATGTAAAGGACTGACAACATACATAAACGGTTTGCAGATATACTAATTAGAGTCCAAAATTTATATCAATTTTACCTACCTTTAGGAAAACAAAAGTACTTTTTCCGATGCCTGAAGAGTCGTTCATGATCTGTATCATCATTTTGAAATTTAATATAATACTATTATTAAATAAAAGTGTATATAGGTAAAATATAACGATTTTTTTTTTTAAACTAAATGACCAGAAAATTCACTGCATTTCGTTCGTTTTTTAGCATTCAATTACGAGTTTCCTTGCAGGGTAACCTATGGCAGCACGGTCTGTGTCGCCGGCGGCCGGCGTCAGAACATCGCTCTATTGTGAAGACACAAATAACGCTCGTCGCTTGCAGCGAGCGTCGGGCGCGACACCCCCGCATCGCGACGCTCTACTGTGAAAATGTGAAAACCGCTTTACCGTATTGTCAACATTCAGGTGGTATTCCTGCTGCGGCAAAACAAATTTCGAAATGAATTGATGTTAACAATTTTGTTTAAAAAATATTTATGGTATTTCATTCGCTTTAAAAAATATTTCGATATAAAATAAAAAAGGTAAAATTATTTTGCGACATAGATAAATACTACCAACGAATAAAAAAAATATGATAACCAGGAGAGGGACAGAACCCGCTCGTTCAGTGCTTGGTATCCTCTACTTTACGATACCTAACGTCCTACCAAATGTTATATTTTAACTTACCCGGCTATCTATCACATTGTGGGTATCCAGTATAACGTAACAACAAAATTCAGTTATCTTTCGTTATTGGGAAATACTTAATGATCTATAAATATATGCATGTTTGGCACACCTAAATTTATTTGCAAGGCTTGGGATCTGGTCTAAGCTACATATAGTTCCCATGCTATGTTTTAAAATTTAAATATAGTGGTTTTCAGTTTACGAGTTTATCGCTGTTCTCTAGTATCCGCCATTTTACAACCTGAAGTCTGTGTAAGTTGTGTTGCCTGGACATGCCTTTAATGTCGCAGTAACACAAAACGCGTTGAGCTTCCCATTGTTCTTAGCTATATACAACATTTGGTTTCGGCAACATTATTTAGAGGCTTTGTTAACTGTAGCAATTCAACAGTAAATTTGTAAATTTACACTGGTATTATACTCTGTAAATTGTTAACATTTTAACTTTATCACAACGTTATAATTTTTACTACGAAATAAAACGTTTAAAGAAATTCCACAGTCGTAACTTTATGTTGCAATATCACTTGAAATGTTTTTATGCAGACTATCTTCATGGGCGACTGCCGGAGAACCTCCTACACAAATGGGAGTAGTGTTGCCAGTCGACTATAGGATGTTCAAGGAAAAATGAGCACTTTTGAAAGCCATGCCTAGGATCTACTTGTATGCACGTTGTGTAATTTATTATTCCGTCATATGTAAAATTTACATGGCCATGGGCCTCGTCACTTTATTCATACGTCGGTCAAGTGAAACTATCAAATAATCACGAAAGAAAATATTTTACAAATCTGCTCATTTTTACACTTCGATGCATAAAAATACAGAAAGTGAAAGAAATCGTTTGTTGTCACAAGTGGTTACCTATCACATTTGATTCTACGTTGAGATATTGAACTACTTTCCATCTGTCTTAAACAAGGCGTGGATCTCCTGACGGGAGAGGGCGTAAGGAAACATCTCTTCGGCGAGTACACGAGCCATGACGCATGACACGGGCGTGTCTTGCAGAATCTGCTGACGTGTTGTTTCGCTTTAAGCAACAACTTCCCTCTTACCGCAGCTTATTTTGTGCACCGTGTCTTCTCCTCTGCGTAGTTCCTATAGCACTGGGTAGAAGAGTCCTAAATTCCACTGCTGGTCCCGTACATCTCCGAAGTGAAATTCACCAGGGAACCAGTTTTCAACCTTAGAAGCAGCCATGTTTGGGCCTGCGAAAATCCTCACTTCTTTTCATTCAAATGGATTCCACAGATGGTTCGGCGTCAGTGTGAGGGTAGGCCTATATGTAATCAGTAACCGTTTATTTGGGACGTAATTTGTACACATAATCTTAAGGTTACATGTATGCAACCATCTTGTATAAAGTATTGCCAGAGTTACATATGTTAACTGTGATTCACTGTCCTCTGGCGGTTCACAGGAGCAACAAAATTAATATGAAACAAATTTTATTTTTATTTTTAGAAAACATTATCTTATTACTGATGTAGTGTATTTTCAATAAGTACTGCTTTGACAGTTACAATGTATTCATCTGGGTTACACTGAAGCTAATTGGACTGAACGTATTCCGCGTCAGAACCACGCTAGTATCAGACTATACCTGTCTCTGTCATCGTAATTCTGGGACGTCACCAGTCAAGGTAAATTTTCTTATGTATTTTGGATGTCTGTAGTACAATGTATTTCTATATCTCAGAATACTGAATATGGGCTTGCGTTTGTATTTATTTTCAACCTCTAAGATACGTCGCATTATCAACCTACGAAAGAAAATATACGTGTCAATTACATTTTTTTTTTCATAGGTATTGTAGTTGGACTTAAATGACTGCGCTGGTACCGGTTACATGATGTTCAACTCCCTGCCCAGCCAGAGTCAACACGATGGCGCATCTCCATAGTTTGTGCGTGCCGTTCGAGATCATTAAGATAAGTATTCGAAGGGAAGGGAGGGGTAGAGGATAGGCCAAGTTGGCCCAATAGTTTGACATCTAAGTTCGAAATATTTACCTCAACTCTATAGTCTCTTGTGTGGTAACTTCAAAAGTCGCTTTCATGAGACTCGTGTTAAAGTTGTGAAAATACATTTTAATGCGTATTCTGGCCTCTGTATAAGAGATCAATAAACACAAATTCATTGAAGGCCTGGTTTCACTAAATATTCTTCGCAGTTTCCAACAAAGTTGGTGAACATAACATCGAGCGGTTCTTGCGATGAACCAATTCGTAATTCGAAACTAAGAACTTTAACTGCAACTAATATTAAAATATTTCTGGGAAATTTTTTATACTACAAAAATTGGTGTTTACGCCACGAACGCGCTTCCAATCAGAAAAGCGGAGATACAAACACTCGATGTGATTTTTTTCTTACTTGTAGCATAACACATTTGGAAAACTGGGACAGTTTTAGAATTTTAATCTGTCGCGTCTCCTCTAAAGACTTTTGAGTTCATAACAGTAATTTCAGATCACAATTCCAATTACTTTGAAATTATTTGAATGCAATATTAAACTCAAGGAAATAAAGTCATCATGAGAAGCGATATAGGTCACGCAAATTATTGAAACAGTTATCATCGGGACTTTACATTATTATTTAGATGTTTTGAAAACATAGGAATATGCGTTGAAATGTTCTAGTAAGTAGTCCATAGATATAAAGCATTGTTAATATGGTTTTTAATTTGCCATCTTGACAATTATGGTTCATATCTACTATGCTACTAATGTTTATGCACGCACCCATGAAGCGTGTCTCATCCTACTATAATCAATCATTCACGGTTACTTCATACGTTTCTGAAGACCTGATAATTTCTGCTTCCAGGATATTCCTCCGCCTCGTGCAAACAAAGCTTAACTAATTCTAGAAAATTACACCAGAGGACAACGCACCAAATTCGTACAATCAGTTGTAGTAACATTTTGCGCGAAGAACTATTTCTTACTAGGTGCTACGAACACACGTGTTTTCTATCTTCTTTTTTCATATTTATTATAAATTTAAAATTATAAAGGAATAATAGTTAAGCTACAATTTTAACGAAAACTAAGGTACTTTCATGTTAAAAGAGGTATAAAACGCTTGTGATAAGTGACATGTTTAGGAAATAACTAAACACGTCAGACATTGTGTCATTTTTCAAAGGTTTGTTAAAAAAAAAAAAATAGGGCGTGGCTGTGTTGGGGACACAGCCGTTTCTTTTGCTTGAATACGTCTACGTTGACTCGCTCGAACGCCTTGATGGTTTATTTTACGTTCCCGGCACCGCTTCACTCGATCATATGGGGTTTTGTAAGTATCACTGGATTGCTTTTGAGATGCTCTTTCCAATCGTACCCGATTTCTGTATTTCGTCTTGGATTTTGAGAGTATAGGCGACATTGTGTTACGTTTTAATAATTTTTTTACATTAAACTCATATTATATCGCTATAAAAATGCCACACAAATAGTAGGGGCGACGGGTTTTCAGGCCACATTTGATTAATTGGATTAACCCCTTTGATATCAAATTGATATCAAAAGGGTTACCCTTAATCCGCTTTTAATCAGATGAAACAATGTTAGTCCAATTTTAATCCGATCAAAAATTTTCGTTAATCCTTAACCCGATTGATGTTTTGGGGTAATTTTGATGGGATAAAATGGTATTAAACTTTGATTGATTGTTCCAACTAATTTAATTGAGTTAATCGATCAAAACTAGTTATGTGATAAGTATATAGTTTAGTGCAAAGGTGTGCTAAGTACTTTAATATTTTTCTTTTTTTTTGGGGGGGGGGGGGTGGAGAGCAGCTCTGGTACGTCCTCGCCCCTGGAGCTCTGGCGTCGTACTCAGGTGTGGTGTGTTGGGGTAGGGGGAATAAATTTGTTGAGTTTTGTGCAACAGAGTCATAAGTGTTTTTTTGGGGTTTGGAGGGGATATTGCTCATACATGGTGTTGGGAGATAGGCGACTCTGAAATATACGATTTATGTCGTGTATCTTAGTAATGGCAAACAGAAAAACTTAAGTGCAAACGATTAAATAGACGACGACTGTTTCCGCATGCAAGTAAACCGGTGATGTTACACCGAGAGAAATTAGTGGAAATACAAATTTCAAACGAATACAACTATGTGAGTATCATCTATTTAATTAATTAACGATTTGCAATGAAGCAAAAATGTATATATATATATATATATATATATATATATATATATATATATATATATATATATATATATAAACATATACCAAGGTATTTGCAAACATATAAAAATTACGCTACTTGACACCTCAGCGTTGTTCACATGCCTTAAATGATTTTGTTAAAGTCCATTGGAATTGGGAGATAGCGGAATAAATGACTTATAATACGTATATCTGTGAAATGAAATTTACCCCTTCTGATTAGATAAGCGTTTGGAAATTAATTAAGCGAACACAAGCACGTGACTATCACTAAACGAATTATGGAACCCAGATATTCTATTTTTTTTTAGATTAATGAAACTGTAAACGGAGGAGAAATACCTCTATCCGGCTTTGAGGGGTTATTGAATGAATGACTTTAGTATAGGATTTGCGGAGACTTATAAGCATGATTAGAGATGTGAAGTGCCGTCGGCGTCTGACCGGCGACTAAGGTTATAGTTACTCCGAAAGAGATGTGAATACGATTTATGTGATAAAAGTAATGACATTTTGGTAGGAATATATAAATAACACTAGTTGAATTAAAAACTAATAAAAAAACACGTAATGAAATCGCACAAGGACCTCTCCCAAAACACGTTTGTCCGGGTCAGTCAAGGAATGAGACACTGAGCTTGCGGCCGAGTTGCAATTACTGCAAAACCTCTGAATATGACTCACTAAATTATATACAGAACCTGTTTCCCTAGAAAACTAGTTTACAGCCTATCCTGATAACTTTAATATGGAATAAAGCACACGTTCAAAAAACACAAACTTACTAAGAACTGATTTGAATACACTACAACACGGACAAATAAATATTTCTAAACTCGAATTTAGAATTCAATTTAAACCAGATACAATAGCTTAATAGACATATACGTACGTCTCTCTCTCATTTGTACACGTGCCTTAAATTATTTTAAAACATGACCGTTAGTTGGGGAGTCTGATGTAGGAAAGACTTGAGGGGACCACTTACATCGGCCTATAAACACGATTAGAGACGTGGAGCGCGGTCGGCAGGCAATTCAGTTGGAATTATGGGAAAAACTTGTAAATGAAGAAAACATTTTAAATGTTAAAGAAGTAGCAATTAAACCGAAAAGAGAGTTGAATACACCCAACTATGTTATCGCTGTATCCAGACAAGTGGTTTACCACTGTGAATAAATGTTCAAATCATAAGAATAATAATAATACACCTCTAACAAGAACTCAAACTTCCTCGAAGAAAAATTATTTAAAATAATGGACATACTACATCAAGCCGAATAATGTTAATACAAATTTCTGTTAAGTCTGGGAAATTCATCACACTTGTTAACACAAACACGAGTTGAAAATCCTATGAACTTTCGTCGGCCAAGTTCAGAAACAAGGTTTACACGATAGACGCTTATAAAATTATCAAAATGACAGATGCACTATATCGGCTTAATACACAAAAATTTTTCACTGATAAATTAAAAGTTATCTAAATGTTTATAATAAAACGATAGCTGAAGCCCTAAGCATATAGTATAGCATAACAAGAGGTGAGGCCAACTGGCCAAAGTCCGCTGCTTGGGGACACGCTACCCCTTCGAACATCGCACCAGACCCCGCCAGAACGCTGTGACTGATGATGTCACAAGAGTGCATCAGAGTAGAGAGCGATGTATGCGTGTATCTAGGGTGAGGCTTGGAATCAAAATAACATGGCAATTCTCAGCTGAGGGCGGAAGGAACTCTGCCCTGTCCATGGAGAGCGCTGCACCCCCTCCCTCAATCACTCCCCTACTCCAGACAATGTCTTTGGCAGTGCATCCTCTTCCCCCCTTCAGCACAGAACTACATTTCGGCTAACTCTAAGACTGCCTGCACCTTCTTGGCGCCCCTGCCTCCGACTCCCTCCAACCTCAAAACCCAGAACAAGACTTTTGTTCATCACAGGAGCTGTAAAACTGCTTACCTACCCTCAAGACATCAAGTTTGGACTCTTCCAAATGCGTTAACCTGTTTGCTTCCTGCTAAAGAGAATTGTTTCACCAAGTCCCGCTGATAAATTTATTTCCCTGAAGTTAAAATGAAGTTTCATTAATCCCAAATATAATTCCAATTAATGATTTTTAATCCCCACATAAAATTCTAAGAAATTTTAATTTTTAATCCAAAAAATAAATTTTTAATCCAGTAAACTTTAAGTTTATCCCTTTTTCCAGCAAACTTATTAAAGTATTTCCAGGAAACCAGGTATAATTTCACATAAGAGATATGTTCACTCACTAAATTTTTTCAAGTATTGAAACAAAGATGTATCTATCATGCAACTTACACCAATTTCAACTATCACTATAAAACAAATCTTGTTCTAATCCAAAATGTTTTTACTTTCAATCCGTTTTGAAATATTTATCCGTATTACAGACAAATATACGTATTTAATGTGTAGATTTCTCCGTAAGCTTATATGCTAGAATTTCGACTATACTATCTAACATAAAATTTGTATATTAGAACTTATTTTATTTACAAATACTACTTTTCCAACGTAATATTAATAAAATACCACGAGTCTAGCTTGAAGTGACTGCTATTGAATCTGGAATATGTTAAATTTACACTTATTTTCTAAAAAGTAAAAATTTAAGAATATTTCAAGGAAAATGGCGGCCATTTTGTAATCAAATACCCCATAATTTAGGATCATAAATTCCGACTGTCAACAAATTATTTACATCGTAAAGAGATAACTGAAACAAATAACTTTATTCCATACAACTTATGGAATCGACATAACGAATTAAAATACAAAAGTTTCTGGGAAAACTGAAAATCGTATAACACACACACAATTTAAAACAGAACACTGTTAATAAAATCACAGCTCAAAATGGTTTACTCAACTGACTAACCTCCGACTAACAATCGTTTATTAATCAAAGTCTTTATAAACATTCCCAAATTCATCTCTCTCCCTTCTTCATTCCTAATATTCAATTAATCTTTATTAAATTTTACATCGAATACAAATGTAAGACCTATTCCGTCTAACATACGTAGATTTAATCGTATGCTGAATTATTAGCCATACCTCCACAATAAACATACAAATGTTACCGATGAAGACATTTTCATTGTTATATTTTAAACCTGATACTGTTTAAAACAAGTTAGTTGTCATTCTGACATTGTGAGGTGAACATCTATTTCGAAGTTAACTTACTCCTCACACCGAAGATTATTGATTTAATCTTCCTTGCTGTTAAAGGAGGCATCACCGACTCGTCTACAGTGAACATTTTGCAGGGAAATATACACAGTCGTCTACAATGTCCGTAGGCATGAGAGAAGCGAATTTTTTAATAACACTTATTGTACAATTTTTAACTGCAAATACGGTGATAGACAATCTGCAAAAATGGATAGCTTGAATCGCCATATCAAGAGCTGTAAAAATAATCTTCCTCCCGAGAAACAGAATGTACCCTCTACACCACATAATAACACAGAAGGAGAGGGAATTAACGTGAACACTAGTAATGAAACAGAATCACATATAAAATATGCACTAATACGTGAATGTAGCGATCTTCAACATAAAGTACTGCAATTAGCTGCAGAGACCAGTGTCGGTGACGATACACCTACTCTTTCTAAGCTATGTAAACTCGATATTTATGATGGAATATATGCACTAATACGTGAATGTAGCGATCTTCAACATAAAGTACTGCAATTAGCTGCAGAGACCAGTGTCGGTGACGATACACCTACTCTTTCTAAGCTATGTAAACTCGATATTTATGATGGGAAATATGCACTAATACGTGAATGTAGCGATCTTCGACATAAAGTACTGCAATTAGCTGCAGAGACCAGTGTCGGTGACGATACACCTACTCTTTCTAAGCTATGTAAACTCGATATTTATGATGGAAAATCGAGTGAAAACAGCAGTGACGATGTCAGGGATACTCTTGAAAATATTCCTTCAACAAATGCTGTGAATAATGACTTCATATTTTCCGAAGACTCCAATAAGCTTGTAGACAGACTTAGATATTGATCGGAGTTTAAAAAAAAAACATGGTGAATATTCTGGAATACAAAATATGGTTTTGATCATAACAACACTTATGGAACGATTTTACATCGAATGAAGTATTATCTGTTAACACCCAAGAAATATGATAGTAAATTTTAGACTACTTGACAGAAAAAAGGAATTAATTCAAGTAAACATTGCATGATAGGAATACGTTTCAATTTGAAGTGTTATGTCTTCCTCAAACCAATTAAGTAGCTTGAATTAGTTTGGCATGTTAATTAGGAACAAATGAGATTTTTTAGGATTAAACAGGCTTAATTGAAGAATAAACATGCTTAATTGAGGAATAAACAGGCTTAATTTAGGAATTAACAGGCTAATTGAGGAATAAACAGGCTTATTTGAGAATTAAATATATAACCAGTAAAAAAATCTTCGGTATCTATATTTGTGAATCTACCTATACCTGCTTGTGTAATGGTTTTTGTAACGTCTTATACTTTGTTGTTTAATGCTTTGCATATCTTTTGTAAACTCCTGTATTGACTTGTGTACAAAATGGTTGGCTAATTTTTGAAACAGCTTGTGTTTGTATATATTTTTGTCAATAAATTAATGTTTTAAAATGAATTTTTAGTTTTACTTATAAAATTCCTTATTAAAAGTAAACTTGTGGGGATTAAAATTCATGAGTTGGAATTATATTTGGGATTAATGAAACATAATTTTAACTTCAGGGAAATAATTTTATTAGCAATACTTGGGGAGAAAATTTTATTTAGCTGGAAGCAAACAGGTTTACAAATTCGGAAGAGACCAAAATTTTTGTCTTGAGGGTAGGTATACAGTTTCGACAGCACTTGTGATGAACAAAAAACATATTGTGGACTGGTTTTGGAGCGTGGTTGGTTGTGGGGGTGCCAAGGAGGTGCAGGCAGTCCGCAAGCTAGTCGAAAACGTGTTCGTGGCTGCAGGGGGAAGGGGAAGGCTTCGCCGAATATGCTGTCTGGAGAAGGGGAAAGGTTGGGGGAGGGGGTGCAGCGTTCTCCGGGGACAGGGCAGATGTCCTTTCACCCGTAGGTCACAATCGCCATGTTATTTTTATGTCAAGCCTCACCCTGGATACTCGTATACATCACTCTCTCCTCTGTAGCACCTCTTCTGACATCACCGGTCGCAGCGTTTTGGCGGGGTCCTGTGCGACGATCGAAGGGCTAGCGGGTCCCCTAGCAGCGAACTTCGGCCAGCAGGCTTCACCCCTTGTTAAGCGATATTATTTGCTCCGGGCTTCAGCTATTCTTTTAATATAAACATTTTTATAACTTTTAATTTATAAGGGAAAACATTTTTGTGTGTTAAGTCGATATAGTACGTCCATTATTTTTAATAATTTTATAAGCATTTATTGCGTAATTCCCGATTCTGTACTCGTCGACGAAAGTTCATAGGATTTTCAACTCGCATTTGTGTTTACATGTGCGGTGAATTTCCCAGACTTAACAGAAACAAATGTTAACATTGTTCGGCTCGATGTATTACGTCTGTTATAGTTTTTCTTCTAGGAAGTTTGATTGCTTGTTAGAGGTGAATTATTCTTCATCTAATGACAGGAACATTTATTCGCAGCGATAAACCACTTCTCTGGATACTTCGTTAACCTAGTTGTGTGTCCTCAACTCTCTTTTCGTTTAATTTTCTATTTCATAAACATTTGTAATGTTTCCTTGATTTACGAGTTTTTCCCGTAATTTCAACTGAGTTGCCTGCTAACCGTGCTCCATGTCTCTAATCATATTTATAAGTCTATGTAAGTGGCGCGCTCAACTCATTCCTGCATTAGACTCCACAATGAATGAACATGTATTAAAATAATTTAAGGTGCGTGTAAAAATGAGAGGGAGACGTACGTGTATGTATATTACGCTATTGTGTCCGGTTAAAAATTTAATTCTAAATGCGAGTTTGGAAATATATTTAATTTTCTCTGTTGTAGTGTATTCAAATAAGTTCTTAGTAAGATTGCGTACTTTGAACGTGTGCTTTATTCCATCTTTAAGTTATCAGAATAGGCTGTAAACGAGTTTTCTAGAGAAATAGGTTCTGTATTTCATTTAGTGTGTCGTATTCAGAGTTTCTGCAGTAATTGCAAGTCGGCCACAAGTTCCACGTCTCATTCCTTGACTGACCTCACAGCTGGACGGACGTGTTTTGGGAGAGGTGCGTGTGCGGTTTCATAATTTGTTTTTTTTTAATTATTTTCAATTCAACTAGTGTAATTTATATATTCATACCGAAATTTCATTTATTTTGTCACGTAAATCGTATTCACATCTTCCCGAGTAGCTATAACCTTAGTCGCTTGTCAGATGCCAGCCATGCTCCATGTCTCTAATTGTGCTTATATGTATGCAAAGATCCTATTCTAATGTCATTCATTCAGAAACCTCGCAGCTGGATAGACGTGTTTCTCCTACATTGGCAATTTCATTAATTATTAAAAAAAACAGGATAGCTGGGTTCCATTATTCGTTTTGTGATAGTCACATACTTGTGTTCATTTAATTAGTTTCCAAATGCATACCCCGAATTGAACGGACGTATATTGAAATCATTTTATTTACTTTCATGTCTGGGCTCCATCTTTCTTTCTTCCTATGCGGCATTTCATAATTTCTCTTGTGTGCAACGTCATCTGTGTTATTGTTTTCAAATAATCGTAATATACACTATGTAAATATTATCTTTCAAAGTCGCCTATCTCCCAACACCGTCTATGAACAATACCCCCCTCCAAACAAAAAAAAAACACTTACACAACTCTTGCACAAAACTCAAACACATATATACCCGTTCCCCAACACACCACACCTCAGTATGATGCCAGAACTTCAAGGGTGAGGACGTACCAGAGCTGTTCCCCACCCCAAAAATACGAAAATTTATCAAATAAAGTGACTTAGCACACCTTTGCACTAAACTATACACTCATCACACAACAATTTTCGATCGATTAATTCCATTTAGTTAACTGGATCAACCAAACAATTTTCCATACCATTTTATACAATCAAAATTACCCCAAAAATCTATCGGATCAAGATCTCATTAAGGATAAATGGAAAAAAATTACGGATTAAAAACGGATTAATAATTTGTCATCGGATTAAGGATTAACCCATTTGATATCAATTTGATGTGAAAGGGTTAATCCGAGTAATCAAAAGTGGCCCGAAACTCCGTCGACCCTACTACTCGCACAAATGATTATACATCTAATCGATTTATCTTGTCAAGATCTGTCGATTGAAACTCAAACGAGCTTCATAGCTTCTCCTTGTCAAAAGATATACTGAGCGAAAATTATGAGATGTGGCGAAATGAACTCAAAATTATGCCTCCTCTCCCCCTTTCGCTCTTCGAACCGCCGCCCGCGCTGCTTCGCAGTCCTCACTCAACTTAGCATATTCTTTGATCCTTTGGCGATTGAGTGGTGTAATTGAATTTTGAATGTAGACGATAGACTCGGAGCTTCAATGCCAAACTGTATCCCCCGATTTTGTTATCATCGGATTTTCTGTATTGCCTCCCACTATGGTTGCATATTTAAGGACGTATTCATGTCAAAAAGTGTGAAGCAACTGCGAATAGGCAATACGTCAGCCACTGTTGCGTAATAAGAATATTCCATACCAGCTCGCATAGCGGATGGTACGCTGGCCCTGCACCAGGTATTACACGCTTGGAGTGAGTGAGTGAATGAAAGAACAGGAGAAACGGGAGATCCCCGAGAAAACTCGTCGTCCGGTAAGATTCCCGCATACGAAAATCCGGAAGCGACCGCGCTGAGAATCAAACCCAGTTCGCATAGATGGGAGGCGAGTAATATAACCGCTACACCACCGCAGCCCCTACACGCTTGGAAAAAATTAGTTCGGCGGCTTGTATTGTGTAATGGCGGCTTAATAAGGTATGGCTCCAGGCTTAGTTTTGTTCACACAGGTCCCGGACGACAGTGTATCCTGGCTTTCCGTTTAATGCTTTTTCGCACTGAAGTTATCCAAATGAAAACTGGAACGAAACGTTTGTGGCTGCAATGAGAGTGGCCTGGGTTAAAATCTAATTTCAGTCGCTGCTGTCACTGATCAGAACATTAACTCGACTCACGTGAAGAATTAAATGGGCTATTGTGTAACGCTTGGACATTTACTAGTGCAGCTTAATAAATATATGAGTCGATTATCTTCAGACCAATGCCAGCGTTACTGAAAATTTGCATTATAAAATTATAATGTTTTAGTGATACTGACTTTATTTTCTCGTGACGTCATAAAGTTTACGTGAATGAAATTTTCATTATTTAATATACTGCACCAACGCTGTGGTTACAAGATAGTACTATATCGTGACAACTACTGAAGCAATTATTACTATCCTTATTCAAGTTTATTAAATACGTAATCTTGAAGCTTGATATTTTAATGTAAAGTGGGTATTCGTACGATATCTGAAAAGCAGCAGAAATGTTAGGAAAATTGCCCTTTTAATAATCAGACATAAATCTTTTAAACGTAAAATATTTTTAACTAAATTTTTCATCTGTTCTATAATGAAAGTATTAAAATCGACTACACATGTTTCTACAATATTCAGCAGGGCTATTACTAGTGCCGTCTATTAAATAAAAATAATGTTGACTATATGAAGCTGCAAACGTTGATCAAATATGCAATATCGTAAAAATCTCTATGTACATGGAATTTTATCCTTTTATCGTGTCATTTAAAATAAATCGGAATATGTAGGTGGTAGGTAATATTTGACTTTGCCAATAAAACTAAAAAGTATGTTACGCCTCTTTAGGGCGTATCAGGGCTAAAGGAAGGCAAGGAGAAGAACGCACACCATAAAAAAATCAAAAAAGCATGGACACAGAAATTCCAAAATAAATACAAATATACTGAAGCCTTTTTATACATTATCACCAAGAACAACGACTTTGCAACTTGATTCGAAAAATATAAATTTTATCTGTACATTTCTGTTGCTTGCTACCAATCGGTGAACTAGGGAAAGGAGAGAACACACATGCACTGGAACGAACAGAAAAACAACAATATTAATATATCCTGAGAAATCACCCAATCTGAATAAACAATTGTGAAATCCCATTAATAAAGATAAAATGACTCCCTGAGTAAAGCAAGCACCATTACAACTTTAAAAGTAAAGTACGCCTGATGATTCACTAAAAAGTACAACATGAAATATTAATTTCAAGAATACCATTGGGAAGGAGCAAAAACCCTTATTACACTTAACCATGAGCCTGAAGGCACGCCATAAAATATCCACTAAACTCCTTGGCATTAAAATTCTTTTGGCAAATAGTAGTCCAGGAAACCATTCCTACAGCACTGCAAAAAAAGGAAGAATCCACCTCTTACAAACATTCCTGTAAAAATGCCATATTGAAAATTCACACAATCAAAACAGTGAAGAAACACTTTCCTACCAAAAATCCATAAACACAATAAGCTCTAAAAACACTACTAAAAAGGAATCGCTAACCCCGGCATATCAACAATTACGTTCATTGAAATACTTAACTTGAGTAGTACTCATAGTACGCGAAAACGCGTCTAGCATGCTGAAGTCCCGAAGTACTAAGTGGTGTAGACATGATCTATCATCGGCCAGTCCGCGCAACTCGAAGAGGATCACTGTACACTTGCTCGGGCTGGGGACGAACATTTATACACGAAAACGCGGCTCGGGAAGGTCAAGGAGGCGGCAGGAATAGCGGAGAGGCTTATGGAAGGTGCCAGAGTGTGCGAGGCTGAACTCGTTGCCAGTAGTAGCCACCAGACAGCGCTCGGCCGCGCCAGGAGCGCCGCGCGCCTCTCTTCAATATAGCTCAGCGCCTGGAAGCGTTCAGATGTGCGCTACGTGGAAGGGCGGGGGGTAAGGGGGGGGGGGGGAGAGGTAAACATGATACCTTTTTCTGGAGCAAAAATATTACCTTTTAATTTAATAACCCCTTTTCAAACAATACCAGTTTATTAATATTGTCTACAAAA
Organism: Dryococelus australis; assembly: GCA_029891345.1. NCBI lineage: Eukaryota > Metazoa > Arthropoda > Insecta > Phasmatodea > Phasmatidae > Dryococelus > Dryococelus australis. The sequence goes on along the minus strand of CM057000.1, from coordinate 119,852,559 downwards.
TACAAACGTGGCTAATAACAAAGCAGACTTGCTAACCAACGTCATTAACGTCTTGCAGTTCTGTAAACACACCAACCCCATCATAGCAGCATTTAATCTTACTCAATAAAATTGTAGGCATCACACATTTCACCAGCTGGCGGGACGAAAAATAAATCGTCCAGGCAAGACAGTCTTTGGCAGGACAGGAGTACTGACATAAAATTTCTTAAGTTTGCTAATTGACACGTGTTTAAAACTTGAAGCAGGGCTTCAAGTACAAATAGAGATAAATTTACGTAACTAAAATTTGTTGTGTTTTAAAATCACTTTAAAATTAGTTCGTTGATATAACTTATAATACATGTTATACACATATTTTCCTGCAAAATTCATGACTTAAAATTCCTGTTTGTATATATGTATATAGATGTGAATATCTACAGAAATTTCAAAACAATATGTTTGTTAACAAAGCAATAAATTTCATTGCTGAATGATAGCTACTAGTGTACTCTCGAGCCAAATTCTCTTTAAAGTTCGGCTCTATTATGTTTGAACTGTCAACAGGAAGTTTGTTTAGCTTGAGGAAACTTCGAGAGAAGAAGTTTATGACGAGGTCGCCCTACTAACCCAAGAAATGCGCCGCAACACGAAAGGGCTCCTCTTTCTCGCTTGAATGAACGACGCTGGGCGACTTGCCTTGAATGAACGACGCTGGGCGACTTGCGGTTCATTTAACAAATACGTTCTTATCTCAGAGAACTCGAGACAGGTCGATTTTCCGAGCGGAAGAATAATTTTTAACTCAGTTTGGAATACAAATGTTGGGCGAGTTAGAAACACTTTTATTTAATATTATTTATTTATTAAGCTTCCACTTCACACAACATATTTTCTGGGAATTGTCACTTGTTAATTAATGGTTCATTAAAAAATAATATACACAGTAAGTACACAGAAATTTCACAAGAACAGGTAACACAAACAAAAATCTTACAAAAGACAGAGTGATATCATAAGTGAAATAAATATAGTGCTATAGTTTAAACTTTAAACTAGTTCGAAAGTAATAAATATATCGTTTTGAAACCTCACCATAAGAGCAGCTGTTAAAAATAATTTGTATCGAAATATGATTTTATACGCAGTTTTGAAAATTCCTCTACCGTTTATTATCAAATCTTAAATAAGTTAAATATTTCACATTTTTTTAAATTACAAACGCTCATGCTTACTCCAAAATTAGAAATTAGAGTGTTAGTTTACATGCGATATCCTTCAGAAAAATTCAATATTAACTAAGCATTTAATAGGTATTTGATCAATGCCACACAATCACATTATATATGTGCAATAATATACCGGGAGGACTGCCCGCGCCTATTTATTCGTATCTATGCAACCCGAACAAAATACTACCCATTTAACAAAACATCGATCTTAGCAGAACACCACGTGGTGAACGGACGGTGTTGTGTCAGCAATGCGTTTCAAAGAATGCACGTCCGATTATTGTCTTGAAACGGATTATTACGATGTTTACCGAATGCGTTGGTACGTCACGTTTGCGTCCTTAGTAACACACATCTGTCTCGCTTCGAGCCGCTGTGTTTATTCGTGTGACATAAAATTGCAGTCACCGCCTACTGTGCTGACGGAAAGAAATCGACACTCATGTACTGTTTTGTAGCGATTATCTATGGTCGCGCCGCTGATTGGTGCGGGCTGACAATGGCGTCGAATGTTCAGCTAAAAGACGAGGCGCCGCAACGAGTGCACGGCTTGGGACTCGGATACACGTGAAAACAATACATTCACAGTGGAGATGTATCGTAGACGTTTGATATTGTTTGCGGGTTGCATAATTGCTGGTCGCATAAATGTGTGATACATTTTACTTTTTTCAATGCTCGTATCAGCGAATTCAATAAATTTTTTTTGCTCGCATGTTTCGTTAAAAAAAAATCTGTTTCGTTGTATGCGTATTTTGGACGTCTCTCTGTTGACACGACAGCGAAAAAATGCGCTGACGTCAGTTGAGCCGAGGTTTGCCACCATATCGCCAATCACCTGTACACTACGTGACTGCGTTTTGGTATTCTTTCGCCGCCTCGCTGACAATTTGTCACGATATCGAAAAAAATGCTGAACGGCTGCAACTGTCTGGATATGTTCTATGCGTTTGGCAGCGGATATTAGGTGTCGATAAGGGAGACTACGTCATGCGAAAAGCATCGAATGCTCCGCTGTCTATCCACAATGCTATGAAATGACACACAACCTTGCCACGCAGACACAAGATTTTCAGCAATGACCCTGCATTTTTACAACGTAGTAATGAAGGTAAACATATATTACATGCCACTGCATTACATTCAAATTTTTCAACAGCGCCGTTCCAACAAAACATTGTATATCCACAGTAATCTAGAACCAGCAGTTTTATAATTCTGTATAGGTTTACTCCAGAGACTGGCAAAAATTACAGCAAATTGTTGTGAACAGTATAAAACTCTCCATGCATTTGCGTGTCAAAAGTTACATGATCATCTTTGAAGAAACAGTCCCTCCGAATCACTCAATGAATCATACGTGCTATTTTTTTTTTTTAGACAGAGATTTGTTGGCAATCATACGTTCTCCTAATTTCAGCTTATCTCTACACATAAAACCAAGTCATTTTAGCCGCGTGTGTCGGTGTATTCGGATAAGGCTTCTGAACTACTTAATGAATTTTGATGCGGTTTACACCATCGTTTAGAGAATTTCTTTAGGAAAGTTAAAGTATACAATACATTAATATTTAATGTAAGGATAGTAGAGAAATGTCGACGTTTTCTAATCAAGTCGGGAAAAGCCGCTTTTCGGGCGCTTACATGATTTACGCTGACTTAACCATGAGAGCTACACCAAATTAATTGCCTACAAAATTGTAGATCTCAAAAAGCTCTAAAACAAAAGTCCGCAGCAGCATATGTTTATCTATTAAGAATGAACCACAGTAATAATTTTTGTCTTTTATAATTTGATTGAAAATAGGGGTTCACTTACAAAGAGATTTTGAACAACAAAGTATTAATCCTATGTTAGTTACCTTAAGCATTTAGTGTTTATACTTGCTGTAAACCTAAACAACGCCATATTTCTAAATTGCACCTGAGCGAGGCCAGGTTGGTCTGCTAGTATACTTTAAATCTGAACCAGTGATTTAAACCGCATGACTATTTTACTGAACATTCAGTTAATGATCTTTTATCTACTGGAGAATCAGTGAATGGCAATAAGCTTTTACTGAAAGGTCAGTGCGATTTACTAATATTCAGTAGAAATCACTGTTGAATCTGTAACTATAAGTAAATTAAGTTATCGCTTGAATTTTACTGACGCAAGTGGAACTATTTTAATAGTTCTGCAGTCAAATCGGCTCATTCAGTTAAGTTTTATCTATTTCGATTTAAAGTGTAACAGAATATTTAGAATAGTTCCTCCTTCAATAGTTATTTTTCCTAATTGTTATTATATATCGATTTGGTTATCAGCTTAACCATTTAAGTCAAAATAAAATATATACTTTAAGGCGTCGAAATGAACTCTTACTCTTGTTTCGGGAAAATAATAATGCGTTTGTGCTGACTGTTTCTGACAGCAGTATTTCATAGAACTGTGTAATATAATTACCAGAAACGGCTGATGTATCGCACAAGCAAATGATTTCCCCTATTTAACGTGGTTTTCCGTCCGTGTGTACGCGCCGATCATAACAAATAATTTCTTTGCTACTTCCTAGATATGAAAAAATGCGACTGATAAAGGCTGTTCCCGACAAAGTGAGCATTTTTAAAATCAAAATTAGGAAAATGTCACTGCCCCTGCCTGCATATATTTGAACAGGCACACTGATCGACATGCGCTCTATAAAGTTGGTAACGATGAATGGAAAGTAGTACCACATATTAAAGTAGAATAAAAAGTGTTAGGTAGGCCTAACCATCTGTGATAGCTTAAATTATTTCTTTCACTTTCTGTATTTTTTAATGCAACAAAGTGTAAAAATGAGTAGATTTGTAAAACATTTACTTTCCTAACATTTACACAGTTTCATTTGATCACTTCATGGATAAGGCGTTGAGGCCCTTGGCAATGTTAATTGTACCTATATTGGAGTAATACACAACGTGCATACAAATAGATCTTAAGCAGGGCTTTCAGAAGTGCTCATTTTACCGTGAACAGCCTATACCAAAAATTACATTTACTTTATATTTGTACCAAGCATGGTTCGACTTCTATGCATTGTATGTGATACATTTTTCCTCGAATAAAAAAAATACATATTATATTTTTTAAGTAATCTATGTTAAATCCAAAATGTTTCTGTTTTGCTATAGGCACGATAACAAATACTTTCTTAGATTTGCTAATGAAATATTATACATTGTATACTAATGCTCTAGTCTACCGCGTAACGCACATGTAACCACTAGATATCAGTTCATGCGTGAGAATAATAACGTTATTAACAAAAATATCTTTGCATAATTTTACATTTTTTTAAATGCATTAACTGTTATTTGGTGATTCCATTTATGCAAAGCGGTAGCTCATGGCATTAGTGTAAGTTGGAGATTTTTTTAACTGTAACTTTTAGTTACTATTTGTTTTTATAGCTGAAGCAAGACAGAAAAACATTGGATGTGTCATGAAATTATGAAAAAAATATAGGAACAATTTTTTTTTATTGGAGGGAAATTTCATTAAATTCAATCATGTGTTTGGTACAACTACAAAATAATTTATTTTTTGTATCCAACACCCCTAAGAGCGGAAAAATACCCTACTAATCTCTACTTGGTAAATTCACTGCTTATAAACAGAATCGTGCGAAGGGGCCAGGCAACTCCACTTGCTAGGACACAGGGTGTCATAAACGGGCCACTCAAGTGTTTATGTAAACGTAAATTTAATTTCACGCAAGAAATTTTTTTCAAATGTTGCGAGCTGACTCGTGTTTTGCAATGAGCTTTGAGGCAGATGAGAAACTATGAAGGTTGCAAGTACAAAGATGGGTTATAAATAGCGCGTGAGTAAAGAACAGACGACTACGAAGTGGTACTTAACAAGTATGTTAACACAAATTAAATGATTCGTAAATTGTAAAGTTCTGACGTGAGAGTGATGAAACTGAAGTCAGTATAAATTCGCTGTGTGAAGTGGAAGTCACGGATAACGATGTAAGGCAAAAAGCCAACAAAATACTTGATTGTATACAGCCAAATATATATTTATTTGTCCCTATTAAATATTTTGTTGAGAGTAAGCCATACTTAAGAAGTAACAAATTAAATTTTGTTCATCCAAGAAGGAACGTGCTTAAATAAACCAAATTTCTGTACTAATCTTTTCAGGCCCCGTTTAATTCCGGTAAACAAAAAAAAAAAACATTTATTGGATTTTTTTAAAGATTTTATACGTTAAAATGTAAACTGGCATTGATCCAATTTGTTTATTACTTTTTTTTTTTTTTTACGAAATTACAGCATGTCCATTGGAATATACAAAGTGTCACAATGGTAGTTAAAATGTAAACTGGCATTGATCCAATTTGTTTATTACTTTTTTTTTTTTTTTACGAAATTACAGCATGTCCATTGGAATATACAAAGTGTCACAATGGTAGTTAATATCTTATCTATGAATATATTCATTCACTTCAACTGTCTTATATAGAATATGAAAACAAATATTCCCATAACAAAGCTAAATATGGTGTAAATGGTAAAATAATATAATTTTTAAGTGTTTAATCACCTAACTTACAAAAACAACCTTTTTTCAATAAAAAAATGAACAAATAAAATTATCTACATCAGTACATTGCTTATGCATTTTGTAAACCAGTTTTTCCCCTTTACAAAACAATAAGTTTGGCCCTACCAAATTAAAATAAATATTAAAATGGTAATATAAAGGAAGCAGTTTTTTTTAGTATGTCTTATATAATTTTAGCATTATAAAAATTAATCAAATTATCTTCAGCAGTACTCTTTATAGAAAAAAAATTAGGCCAATACTTTACAAATATGAAAAAATGTAACTTTTCTTATGAAACTCGAAAAAACAATTTTTCCCTCGCATTTCATACAAAAAACATGTGTTTTACCCTTTCACCCACTTCCCTTGCATCTTGTCGCTTCTTCTCTTTTTTTTTTTTTTTTTTGTCTTATTCAGGAAAGTGATCCACCATGTCCATTCTTTGCTCTTGGTAAGGCCGACATTCTGCATTACCTTTAATAGTTTTTGTGCATGGTTCACATGCAGGTGATCGACTAGGCCTTCCCCGTTTACAGGACACAACTGGCTTGTTTGACTGTCAGAAGAGAATGCGTCAAAACACATTCGAGAATGTAACAGATCTGGAACTTGTGCTTGTGGTATGGCAGCTGTTTTTGCATCCTGTCTATACTCTAAGCAGCTGTTCACAATTGCCAAATCCACAACATGGAAGAGCATTCATAAGGTCCATTTTCGGGATTTTATCATTATTCTGTAATAGCTTACTAACTGATCCAGCTTATCAACACCACCCATATTTTTATTGTATAAATTTATTACTTCTGGGCGTTCAACCTTGATATACTTTTTGTCCTATCTTTCTACTTCATCCTTCTTACCCAATCTTAAAAAGTTTAAGCCAAAATAAATTCAACTGTCATCAAAATACTTAGTTGAATCAACTATATGCACTGGTTTGGCCTATCATTTAATTGTCTTCCTTCGAAATTCCAGCTCGAGAAGTTCGTTGCATTTTTTTGTGACAGTTAGAAGATTAACGGTGTCTGTTAATGAATTCATTGGTTCGTAATAATGGTCTACACATCCCAATATAAAACTAGTTCAAAAGGAAACTAAAGAGTATAGCTGAAGAAATTGGAACATTTATGTACGATCCTTGTACAGTAATTGAAACGTATGTAGCCCCTGTTTGAAAACATTCCTATTTCATCACTATTATCCATTCACGGTTACTCCACACTTTTCTGAAACCCTGCTAAAGTTTTAATTCAGGGATATTCCTCCGTTTCATGAAAGCCAAGCTTAACTTTGTCTAAAAATTTACACCATAGGACGACACACCAAATTCGCGCGCTCTCATTTTGTGACGTACACACAAGACAAGGGATAACAAATTAAACCAAACAATATATATGAAGACAGACAAAGCCTTTAATTTTTCAAAAATAACAAACACACTTCTAACAGAATTGAGCACGTTTCAACATTATATGAGTATTCAGAATGAGCTGACACAAATGCTCATTTTATAATCGTGTACGCATTTTTTCATTATCATTTACACACTATGCCAAGGAAGGCAACCGTTAATTTTCTCAGTAGAAAAATAGGAATCATTATATTTCCAAAGGCTCATAATCAAATGCTCTTCTAATTAATTACTTGAGAGTAAACACTAACGAGCCGTAAATAAATTCTCGTTACACATTAAACGACAATACACAAGTAAAATTCTGTGATAATAAAACAAACAAATTTAAATGGCGAAGTTACACCAATGTAGGCAACTGTATTCTTTTCCCTGTTAAGTCGAATTACACTAGATTCAGCAGTGAATCATAAATTGTATCAAAACCATGGAATATATAATTTGAATGACAATAAAATGTACAAAATAACAACAAACATTAATAAAATGTAATATCATTTACTATCACGCAATAACGGGAAATATTCGGCCTTTGCCCTTTAAGAGAAATGCCTTTTTTTTTTTTTAACAGTAAGGTTAATTCTACCAGCTCACAATAACGAGCCACGATACGTGGAATATCAATACTCTCCTATGCCCAAACCAACTAAAGGCCGGCAAATAACAGTCGGGCCTCCGAATGGGTGGGCTAGAAATGTAAAAAAAACGTTCGTCAACCTTAACGCAACGGTGTAAAATAGCGACAAATACCCAGTAATTCGGGCAAGAGCTACCATGATCGACTCAGGAGCGAGTGGGCGACAAACGTCCTGCCAAAACCACTCGTGACCTGGCTAAAACATATTCTTAGCAATATTAATAAACTGTCGGAGTAGAATCAGGGGTAATATACGTAAACCATTGGTAAATGTAGAGCAAATACTTTTGACCGCACTCATAACCGAATGGACAGACAAATCAGTGTGAGTTGCGGCAGTCAAACGGGAAAATGTGCAATGACAGTCCATCAAACTGGCAATTATTTAACATGACAGAGTTTACAAAAACACTACGCCAGACTACCAACATTAATAATCCACTGCTTTGAACAAGCTGAAGGCTTGGGGAAGAAAAAAAACCCCCAGGTTTACTAGCCCAAGCAAAAGGTTATTCTCACTAAATAGCATTATTAAATTGTTTGTTCCGATTGACGCCAAGACTCACCGCATTTGTAGCGTAGTTCATGGTGCCTCGTTACTAAAAAAAAACCTTAAAAAATAAATAAAAATCACTGACGAGACCAATGAGAGAATCTCTCAGATAGTTGCCAACTCCCACCACAGCCGAAGTGACCCGAAGGAGGTTTTCATGATCGCCCAAGGTGCTCGCCGCTGAACCCCGCTGTACTAATAGGAGAGATCGAAGAAGGATGAGTGGGGGGTGTGCACAGCATTAAATAACCTAACCGGGAGGGGAAAGAAGGGGATCAAGAGGAAAACTAGGGGAGGGTAGCGAGTCGGTTGAGAAGTTTGCCGTTTAGCCAGAGTAATTATCACTTCAGGACGCCGGCGACGGCGTCACTGTTGCAAGTTGTAACCGCACGTTGCATGAGAACTATTACTTCCAAGGCGACAGCGTCACTGTTGCAAGTTGTAACCGCACGTTGCATGAGAACTATTACTTACAAGGCGACAGCGTCACTGTTGCAAGTTGTAACCGCACGTTGCATGAGAACTATTACTTACAAGGCGACAGCGTCACTGTTGCAAGTTGTAACCGCACGTTGCATGAGAACTATTACTTACAAGGCGACAGCGTCACTGTTGCAAGTTGTAACCGCACGTTGCATGAGAACTATTACTTACAAGGCGACAGCGTCACTGTTGCAAGTTGTAACCGCACGTTGCATGAGAACTATTACTTACAAGGCGACAGCGTCACTGTTGCAAGTTGTAACCGCACGTTGCATGAGAACTATTTCTTACAAGGCGACAGCGTCACTGTTGCAAGTTGTAACCGCATGTTGCATGAGAACTATTACTTACAAGGCGACAGCGTCACTGTTGCAAGTTGTAACCACATGTTGCAGGAGAACTATTACTTACAAGGCGCTACCAACACGTACGTTTTCTCACTGTTTGTATTCATATTTATGATAAATGTAATATTATAATTTATTGATAAAATAAATTTAAAACTCTTATTTGACGAGAAATAATACACTTCAACTTTAACAGAGATATAAAAATGCTTGTGATACATGGCATATTAAGTAAGTAACTAAATACGCCATACACGGGGTGAATTTTCAATTTTTTTTATTTAAAAAGTGTGAAGAAACCGCGAGTAGACTATAGTCGCTTTATCTCAGATTGCTAGTGCGTGGTGCTCGGGCGTAAATGATCTAGAATCGAATCTTGGTCGGGCTTAAGATTTATTTATAATGACAGAAAATGTTTAATGTACGTAGAGACAAACCAATATTTAGTTGCGCTAACCATATTTTATCTCAGGATAACCAAATAAAAATAACAATATTATTTATTTTCTACAATAAAATATATCATTCCCCCTATACAAACTATTAATATGGTTTCTTCGAAACAAAAAACAATTTTTTTATTCAACGAAACCTCTTTCTCAGTGAAGAATACAAATAAAATATGCGATTCTTGGCTTAATCGTTCGGGAAATAAGGACGGTTCCGCAACACGAGGAGGTTTAATGGGAATGGACTATAGTATCCATGGAAACATAATTGGACAGGTGGGGTATAAGCGAAGTTCAAAACAGTGCCGTAGTTTAAATGGATTGGGAATGGCAAGGGAGTACATGAGGGGAGCCCGTGGTAGGCTGTGGAAGTGGAGTGAGAGGGCGGCTCTTAACATCGAGGTGTTGAGAGCAGATGAGGGTAAAGTGAGTGTGGAGCAGCGCTAGAAGATCCCCGAGAAAACCCACCGATAAGCGGCACCGTCCTACACGATTCCCTCATGCGAAGGCCCGAGACCGATTCCGCCGGGAATCGAGCCCGGTTCGCCTAGGTGGGAGGCGAGTAGTCTGACCACTACACCACCGCGGCCCCTGGGATTTTTGGGATAGGGGAGTTGGTTTACCCGGCATGAAAAGGAAATGGATATGGTGAATAGAACACATGGAATAAAAAAATACGTTTGTAGCTTAGAAATGATTAGTGGTAAAAATGATTATTTCGAAAGGGCGGAATGGTAAGATATAAGGACACAGTTAAAATAAACAATGAAACCAATTGGTGTGCGTAGGTGAAGGCTCGTGGAAATATGATGCACAACAAATGTAACAGTATACCAATAGCTGGTGTGTTAATTGTTGTACGTAAGGTGTGCTGGGCGGGGGAAGAACTGCCGCCTATCTATTGACCGTACTACGTATATTATTTAGCCTACATTGTGATAGGAAATTCAAACGTAGAACTAAAAGTGTAAAGATTTCAAAGGAAATGCCATAGTACACTCCGATTTTCAGATTTTTGCAAAAAAAAAAATAGCTAAATTATTACCAAACTATTATATATGTTTTAAAACACGACTCTTGTTACACATATGAAAGACGCAGGTAATGTGGTTAAACACCACAGCGACAAAGTTTTCATGTGACATTTTTGTGTCATGGTCCATCAGAATACCCAATAAGAAGACCACGATACGAGAATATTTTATTGCTTCCATTTTTAAGGAAAAATAATGTATGTGAGATTAATGATCGAAAACTAAGACAAAAAAATTATATAAGATTATGTAGAAAGATGTTCTGCAGGCAGTTCTATGTCAGTTTTAATTATCTGTCATAAGAGTGTTAAGAAGACAGGAAAGTGAAATATGGGTGATGAAAAAATAGGTGCAAAATAAAGCTTAGAAATGGTAAGTACTGAACTTAAGTGTTCCTCTCATCTGGAGTTTGAACTGCGTTGCAGTGTGTTAGAAATCCTGGTTTTCGCAAAATTATTTTACGTGCCTCCGGTGAAAACACATCATATCCCAGACGAGGACGGAATGGTACGTTAGAACGCATGCCGTAAATATTATTTTGGGCCCTTCAAATGCAGTTAGAAACTGTTTTTTTTTTTTTCTGACTGCCGTATCTTAAAACATACTGGCCGGACACCATCCGAACTACGATAGCGGCCTGTCTTATACTTTTTACAAACTTTTCATCAGTAATATTATAGGGTCACCGCTGAAAGTCACATGGGCACACACAACACTACGAGAATACTGCACACCAGTTTGGAGCCCTGCTCGTAGCTGCGATGACACACTTGTAACGCATGCCACTGTAGCCCTTATAGCTCTCGCACTTCTCGGCCAAAAAAAGGAGAAAACTATGCAGTCAGGCATGGCTCTTGAGGGAATATGTGTTCTCATGCCAAGGTCCTCTAGCTAAAAACTTTAGACTGGGTTTATGGGTGGCTAAAATCCACATCCTATTTCGAGATAAAAAAATTGTGAATAAAAAATCACATTTTTAGATGTAATTTAAGACCTCAAAACCCGAGTAATAATTTCATAGTGACAATGGTTTGACGAGCATCGCATGTTACAATGCTCTCTTCTGCAAACATTCGCTCATTAGGATCCCGCAGAATGCCGTGTGGACATCACTCTGTAGTGAGAGGGCATAACCACGCGGAATGACTTAGAGACCCAGAAACATGCGGATTGATCCAGCAACACTCTAGACTCCACAATCCTTTACGTAATCCATTGTCAGCTACAGGCTGTCCACAATAAAGTGAGCACTTTTCCAAACAACCTTAAAAAAAAAAGTTACTGCCGGGACCAGCATATATTTAACATGCGCCCTGAGTAACATGCTCGCAGTAAAATTGGTATCGATGGTTGGGAAGTAGTTCCGTATCTCAACGTCGAATAAAATGTGTTAGGTAACCATTATTTATCATTTAAACAATTTCTTGCTCCTCGTATTTTTTTATTGCATCGAAATGTAAATCTTAGCAGATTTATAAAAATATTTACTTTTCTAATAATTACACAGTTTCACTTGACCGACGCATGGATAATGTCATGAGGCTATCGACAAAGTTAATCTTTCATAAGGCGGAAGAATACACAATGTGCATACAAGTAGAACTTAAGCAGGGCTTTCAAAAGTGCCCATTTTGCCGTGAATAGCCTATAGTTGTTCATTGACCGCTGCTCCAGTTTAATCCCACGCCAGGTAGCGCGAAGTTTGTTCCTTGTGTTACCTGCTGTACATCATTGGTCGAAATTTGTCTTGGGCGTGTCTTAACAAACCACGAGTCAGTAGAAGCAGAAACTGGGATGTACAAGTTGCTGAAGTTTAACTTGTCCTCAAATCACTTCTCGGAATTTTATGAATCTCTTAGTGATGACGCAGTATCAACGACCTAGCACGTCTCGTACTAAGGCTCTCGCGGGCAAACATACTAATGTTTACCCTCATGTTCCACGCCTGTCAAGAAGCTCTCTTCCAGTTCCGCTGGAATTTCCCTCCTTGACTTGCTGCCAGTGTTTCAGTTTTGACGGAACCTTGTTATATATACACACACGCGCGTGTTGGTCCAGCATCCACGGGTCGGATTTAGAACTCCTCCTAGAGCACTTAAGACTAACCATTGCTCCACTTGTATCATTTGATAGCGAAGGTAAGCTGCTGTAGCTAAATGTAAATATAGGACAGGAAATACAAGCAGTAGTGAAGATGAATCTTCGTGACACCGAGGAATTTATCACGCGAACGGAATTTGAGGCTATCCTAATTAATTGCAATCGTTAATTATATTAGTTACGAATACGTTTAATTTTTTTATCATGTCTGAGAACCACACGTACAATGTTTTTACTTCAGTCCTACAAAGAATTTCGAGTTACAAACCTCATTTAAAAAAAACGCACTAATTACCAAATTTAAAAAAATCTGTTAAAGTACTGGGTCTTCAGTTAGTTCTACAGGAAAATTTCTTAACATAACAACACTAGTTTATACAGCAGATTAAAAGGAAAAAACACCTGCTTATTTCTACAGTTTACATTATGTACTAACAAAATGCAAAACACAATATATACAATTCTTAAATGGCTGGTCATCTGCATACGCCAAAGGATTGCATTAAAAGTTATTTCTTAAAAGGTTTGATAAGTCTAAAAATCTCACAGAAATTGTTTTTCTGACGGTGAGAATGATTATTTCACTTTATGGGCAATAATTAGCTTAACTGTGGAAAATGAAACTTAAAGTGTAAGCGTATTCAATACAATAACAATTATTGTTATTCATAGCCTCATAAGGAGAAAAGTATTCAAACAACATCAATACTCGCCCGTTTAATGTATATCTAAAAAAAATTTTGCTATTCGTAAATCGAAAGCTGAAAAAATAAAATCTCCAAACTAGTAGAAGTAAAGATTTTTAATGTTTCTTAATTGTATTTAAATTTCATTTTTTCCCGGATATATGCACAAGTAGTTGTCGATTCAATTAATTAGATTATTTTTCTATGCACACATACTGAACATGCAAGTATTTTTGATATTCTGAAAGGCTTAAAATAGTAGGATCGTGAGTGTTAAAAAAATGCCAAAGCAGAATGAGTTTTACACCAGCTTTGAAAGCAACTTTTAAGTCCCGTAGTTCTTGAGATATGACGGAATACTATTAACAGTTAAATTGTGTGGCAGACTCTTTCATAATGGTTGATTATCAAAGCTATTACCAAGTAACGTTAATTCGCACAGTTACTACGTCAGAACCAAATATTCTAGTTAAATACGCTGAATGCTACTTTATATGCGGAACACACAATTACAAAATATTCGCTGCCATTTTTAAAATAGGAGGCCGCTTAGAAATTTTTGGCAACCTCCCGTAATATTGTAAGCAATCAAAATGTGGCGGGTTCCTGCAACATATTTCAGAGGTATATTTCTACTTAAATTTCCGGGATATATTTTAATATGGCACATTAGAGGGGTTATAAATTAATGTATGTGGTTCATACAGTAAGCAATTGGGTTCAAATCGGTTTCTTTGTTTTATAGATTTACTACGTAACGCAAATTTTAAGAGGCAACCATTTTACAATTAAGAAGCAGACCCATTAAAAAATATTATTCACACTTTTTCTAATAGTGCAATTCGTGGGTTAATATTATAATTATAATTATTGGAGTAAATTCTAAAATATAGAGTTTACTAGAATTTCTTATTTTCCAGCTGGCACTGCCTTGCAAAACAGTAAACAAGAGGTTCCGAATAAACTAGGTTAATGTTTGCCAAAGTAGTGCCAGCACTAGTTTCGTAAACATGTTATAAAACGTAAAACATGTTATAAAACGCAAAACTGTATAGAGATGCCAATTTATAAAATAATTGCTTGATCACCTAACATCATTTAAATTTACTGTTGCATACCATAGGTCTATTTGCATTTGAAATTTACCAGCAGAGGAAACCTACAACTTAAAACAACAAGAAATCACCTATATAAGTTATAAGCCTAGTTTCCTCTATACGGTTGCAAGTGATTTTGACGAAGTTCTTAAATGGTTATATGATAGGTGGTTCGACATCTCGTTGACAGCGATGTCATTAAAGGTGGAACCAGAAAGAAATGCACTTCCAGGGAGACAATTACAAATACACACGTGTCTTACCCGAGACTCTAATTCTGAACACCTCGCAACATAAGATGGCATGTAACCAACTGCATGACGCAGGTATAATTCGGAGTATGAACTTCTGTTGTAATCAGTCTAAAGTCTTGGTAGACTGGGTTTGCCAATGTTGTATATTTAAAGGATAATCATTCTGATAACAAGCGGGTGAATCACTTAAATCATGTAAGTTTACACGGCCCACCGTAGCACTAATTTTGTGAAGGATGTTGTGTAGATAGGCAGACTGGTTCACGGGATATGGCATACGTGTTTAATTTTTTTTTTTTGGCGCTGTTGTACAAAAAGGCCTTAAACCAGGCATATCTGATTCTTCTAATGGATGTTGTCAGCGTACAAAGTTTGGTTTAATTTATGTCGAATGATTTAATAGTTACGACAAACTTAGCTATACAATTTATATTGCCCCATTTTGAAAAAAAAAAAAAAAAAAAAAAAAAAAAAAAAAAAAAAAAAAAGTAATATTTGAACTATGCAGTATCACTTAACGTAAAAAACTTTGTAGCAACTAGTTGTTTTGTTCCCAAGATATGGCATAAATGTTATATTTTATAACCAGGAAATAACTTCCAAAAAGGCGATCATATTATAATCTCTATAAAAGAAATTGATGCTTCTAATTGATACTCTCAGCATACATAAGTTTAATTAAAATTGGTTAAATTGTTTAATTGATTGGATTGATAATCTAATTTATTTATATGATTGTCACATTATAAATAATACCAGACACACTTAAAACGTGTAAGATCACGTTAACAATTGTTTGCAAAATTCGGCAGGAATCGGTTGATTGTTTCCCGAGATACGACAAAACTTTAATATTCATGTAGCAGTGACATAAAAAGGACAGCGACTACATCCCATCGTTATTGAATAGTGTGCCACTTATAATATTGCAAGAGGAATGAATTGCTTGTATCTTGGAGTCGGAGACGTGATCGCTGACTCCTGAGGTGAGATGCCGGGATACAAAGCGGGGAAACAAGTTCATGAAGCCAGATACCCCCGCGAGTAATGCTTTCTTGATAAGTAGCTCCATCTTCGCATTTCTCATAGCTCTACAATACTCTAGAGAGAGATACGAACGTATAGGATGTCGCCATCATCTTTCGTTCTGCTGGAGTGAACATAAAATATAAAAGTAATGTTTTCTTATAATTTATTTCCTGGTATTTAAAAAAACGAAAATACGAGTTTTTTTTTTTTTGTTATTCTGCAAGTCAATAGAGTTCAAGGGATCTTATTTAATAACAATTACGTAATTGGCGTGACCTTCTATACAATTTATACTACAAACTGTACACTGATGTTAATAATTAAATCGAATTTTCAAGAAAAATATCTTTATTATACGGCAACGAATAAAATGAAGAAATGGTTTTTTATTCGTTGATGTAAAATGTATAGATGATGTAACTCATTTAAGGACTAATTGCAAATAATACAATTCAAATATTAAGTTTTACTTGGTAATGATCAGAGCAGAAATGGTATGAGAGATGGGTGCGATCTCATTACCATAAATATCTCGGTGATTCTTGATTATAGGCTTCGTCCATCACGAAAAATTAATTTGTACTAAACATATCGCCCTTATTTCTTTTAACATTTTTATGAGCAGCTTAAAAACCTCGCGCCACAGACGTTATCTCACGGTAACTGGGTTAAGAAAATGGTTTTTGATTACTACTAAATTTCGTGTTATATTTAATTATATATATTTATCGTCTGGACTATGTCTCAGGTTACCGTATATTGTTACGTGCTGGTGTTGATACCCTAAGTAGTTATTATAGCATTATATATATATATATAATGCTAAGTAATTATTATAGCATTATATATATAATGCTATAATAACTACTTAGGGTATATATATACATATATATATATACATATTATATATATATATATATATATATATATATATATATATATATAGTAACATATCGTTCATTCTTTCCCCATCAAGCAGTATCTATAAGAACCACGGACGTGAAGATGTGTTCGTCACTTCGTACAGTCCTTACCAATTTAGCTAGCATTGCAATATACTGCCTGTTAAGACTTCGTTGTTAAGAGCTGCCCAAATCGCTCACTCTACACTTTACTGTCATTATCCCACACTTACGCTGGTTTCTTCTATCTACGCGAATACATTGGTCCGAAGCAATCTACGAGAATTCCACTAGATTGGATTGCAGCATTAGCCAAATAGCGATCGTTAATGAGAAAATACGGCACGTAAAACTTCTCCTCGTCCTCCTCGAGTCGTTATACGCAGGTGCAGCCGGAGTCTAATAAAAATCCATTAATCACTTATTTAACACGTGTCGTGATCAATACGGGTTTACTGTCGAAGCTTTGTGTCCTCTTCTATGACCAATGGCTTGCACCTCATAAGGGTTTGGCACCTTATTGGCGTGACACCCGCCAAAATAGCAACACCTCAAGAGAGAGAGAGAGAGAGAGAGAGAGAGAGAGAGAGAGAGAGCGAGAGAGAGAGAGAAGAAAAGAGAGAGACGGAATATATTCTCCCCATTTCGTAACAGCTACGTATTTATTGTGGTTCCACATTCCCCTAAATATATTTATCACCCAACAAATGGTTATTTACAGTTCTCGTGAAACTGTAATTACATTTGGTGCTAATTTCGGTCTGCATGTAGAGAGAGAGAGAGAGAGAGAGAGAGAGAGAGAGAGAGAGAGGAAAAGAGAGAGACGGAATATATTCTCCCCATTTCGTAGCAGCTACGTATTTATTGTGGTTCCACATTCCCCTAAATATATTTATCACACAACAAATGGTTATTTACAGTTCTCGTGAAACTGTAATTACATTTGGTGCTAATTTTGGTCTGCATGTAGAGAGAGAGAGAGAGAGTGAGAGAGAGAGAGGGGGGGGAGGGAGGGAGAGCCGAAGGCTGCCGCTTCTCTCTCTTCCTCCATCGCGCACAGCATCCTCGGCTTTCTCCATCGCTCTCACACTAGCCCATAGGCGGCCGGAACGATGCTGGAGTCAGAATATCCCGACGAGCCCGACAAAATTCCGACACGACGAAATCTGAGTAGCAGCCAATGAAAAGCTAGGTCACTGTGACGGGAGTCCAACAGAATCGCAGCCCCGACATGCTGACAAAAGTAGGTAATATGTCAGCTTCCCGTCGTGTCGGGCTCGTCGGTGAGCGCAAAAATGTAAAATTAACATTAGAAAAGAAAATTTCGGGCGTATTTCCCTACTGTAGTAAATAAACCAACTTTCCGCCAAAAATAAGGTTCTGGATATTTAAAATACATTTTTCTGTCGTATAAATTCAAGTGTTGTCAAAATCAAAATAATCTTTCACCTTATCGCGAGTTTCAAAAATTAAATATTGGATTTTACAAGGATAACAGCCAACTAACACACTTGTCGGGGAAGATTTCGTCGGGGGTATTGTGGACACCGAATGAAATAACAATATGAAATTCTCTTAAGCTCTGGCGTCGTGTCGGTCTGTCGTGTCGTGACGGTTTTCGTTGGGCTATTGTGATTCCAGCTTGAAGTGGGAACTTGCACGCTTCCAGACAAAAGGCGATCTGGCTGGAGAATAATGCCTGCAGCACCGACTCCAGTCTCCTGGGCAAGGGGTCGGGGGCTGTCTTCGATCTCCCTTAGTCATGACAATGGAGCCCCGTTCCACTGTCTGCAACCCCATATAGTCCCACCGCACTCGTTGCCTTTCCATGTCAGCAGCTTCCTTCCTAACTGACCTACTTGAACACTTTAAATTGAAGCATATATATAAGTCCTCTCTCCTGCCCATTTAAGTTATTTTGTTTTCTTAAATATAATCTTTTAACTTGTGAATAAATTAAATTCTGAAAAGAATAATTTCATTAATTAAGTTTGAAAAGAATTTTAAGACGTGCCAAAGAAACACACAGGAAGCAATTAATGCAAAGCTCGCCCAGCCTACAGTTGTCCTGTTTTGAAATCCTCATTGAAATATTTGCAGACTTTTTTTTGGAACTTAAATTAAAACTAAATGTACAATACATATAGTTGCATAATAAACACACAGTATCAAAAAATACCTTTAAAATTTTTTGAAATATTTTTCTCGTGTATGATTTGCGGAACATCGTATTGAAGGTAATAATTTAAAGTATTCCTTGTTGTATGCACAATCATAAATTATGTTATCTTATGAATATTAGAACTGACTTAAACTGATTACACCAGTTGCTAATATATGTATATTTATAACATACTGATAATTATATTGTAAATTCATTTATCACGATTTTATATCGGTAGTTACATGTACTGATTCATTGACTGAACAATATTTACTGCCGGAACTTTAGGAAAATTAAAATTATTCTTCAGTTTCTATAGTCAAAAGGCGATTCTTTTCCTGCAACTGTTTCTTCGTCTGTAGTGACCTCGTTGTCGACGAGACGTTAAGCACTGCCTACGTACCTATACTTCCGTGCGGGGCCGTTCATTTATACCCTGTTCACGGTAAAGTGAGCACTTTTGAAAACCTAGTTCCTTTTTTCTATCAGACACATTTCATTCTCTCATCACTTTTTGATATTAATATTGCCATATAAGGAAATAAACACAGTGTATATATTTCACTGGACTCAAAAAATTAACGTCTAGGGCTACAATCGAATATATTATTCGACTGTCATTTCAAATGCGAAGGCTTCAAGAAGTGCTCACTTTACCGTGAATATCCTATAGGCATGTGAGAGAGAAAGCACGCCAGTAGACGGTGAGGTTGCGTGGGTGTTAGCGACGAGAGTAGCACTTGTGGAAGTGGTCACTGCTTTGCCAACTAAACATTAAAGCCGACATTTATAAACGTTCATATCTTATCTAGGACTAATCAGTATTCCAAAGCATTATAGTACCAACTAACTCATTAGTTAAGCCACGACCTATATAGGCTGTTCACGGTAAAGTGAGCACTTTTTAAGGCCCTTCCAACCGGCTTTAACCTTTAATAAATATATTTCGTAACATCTTCAGACGTTAAATTTTGAGAAGAGTGAAACGTATACATTGTGTTTATTAGTCACATGACAGTAGTTGTATTAATAAGTGGCCAAAAAATTATTATTGACTAAAAGGAAAATTTTTGCAAAGCATTAAAATATGCTCACTTTACTGTGAACAGCCTATAACTTAATTTTAGGACACCGATGTACTGATTTATCTGTGAACCTAACCATTTTAAAGATGCCCATCATTTGACAGTAGCGTGACGTTAGGGCGCAGGTGTTCGAGTTGGACATACCAGAGCTCTATGCTTTCCCTCAGCTGTAACATCTGCTGTCCAAAGTCCTTTTACAACAGGACAGTGTTCCACCTCACTAGTCCCTCATTGTGTGGTGATCTCTGGATGCAACCATTCCAGGTCGGTTTATATATGCGGGATGAATATCATTATGACAGTAGCGTGACGTTAGGGCGCAGGTGTTCCAGTTGGACATGCCAGAGCTCTATGCTCTCCCTCGACTGTAACACCTGCGATCCAAAGTCCTTTTACAACAGGATGGTGTTGCACCTCACTAGTCCCTCATTGTGCGGTGATCTCTGGATGCAACCATTCCAGACCGGTTTATAGAAATAGTCGGACCGATGGATTGGCCTGCACGTACCCGGGATACCATGCCGTCCGCTTTATTTTTGTGGGGCTACATTAAGGACTCAGTTTATGCCACAAAAATGCGAGAACTTCGATTCCTCAGTGCCACGACTGTGGAAGTAATGTGTAACATTATTTAGGGCATGTTGCAGCTGACCTGGACGGGTATCGAGTGCTGACTAGATATAAGATACATCGTTCGTGTCACCAAAGGGCCTCGCCTAAAATTCCACGATTTATTCTTGTAAACTGTCCATTTTTATTTTGTATTTGTTAATGTTTTTCGTCGTTGGTCCTGAAATTTGGTAAATATTTTCTATTGGTGAGGTGTATACTTCTGCATCTTTCCACCAATATTTTTCGACGTTGGTTCTACTTTTTTCATCGTTGGTCCTGTCAATTTTAATGTATTTTTCTTTGGTGGGCTGCTTAATTCTGCTTCTTAAGTCGATACATTTTTTAACCGTGGAATTATAGTTCTGTTTTAAATTAAGATCTGACGAGATTTTTCTTTATTAAATGGCTGTCACTTTTTTTGTCGTTTAGAGTATATGGAATTATTTTTTCCATTGGTTTAGCAAAAGGCATTCTACCTAAATTGTATTGGTGATGTCAAGAGAGAAACATTCTCTGATTGAAGTCAATGTTATGTGTCTTTGACTCGTTTTATTACACTAGTGTTATCAACGTTCGAAATTTACCATCCTCTTAAGCAGCTGCCGCTCCAAATTTTGTGTGCAGAAAAAAAAACACCTTGTAGGGGCATATGTCGTCGGAGGCCACCTGCTCTTACTGAGATAATAGTCATCATGTCAAAAACTCTTAAAACATTTTTTAAAATCTCTGTAATATGTAGTCTTCGGTTCTAATGTCCGAGGAACCGCTCATATGGACTGATCAGAGTCATATGGGCAATAAGAGGGAGGGAGTTGACGAATGCCCACGATATATATGTATATATATATATATATATCTGTGTGTGTGTGTGTGTGTGTGTGTGGAAAGATGGAGGCCCAAGGGAATGAGGAAAACGTACACCTGGAGTATGCACAGGGGTTCATACACCCGGTTGAAGTTGCTAATGTTTACTGGTAAAAGGGGTACATGGAGGTATGACTGCATGGTTTTATGTGACATGTGAGCTGCTACATAAGCGGCAAGATTCACGATGGAGAGCTCAGTTGGTTGTCCCACGTTGTGAAGAGCAGATAGTTTCTATAAGTTACTCTTGTTGGAATACTCCACGGACAGCCTTCCAGCAGCGCCTTCGACTTCAACGATGTCTTCGGCTGTTCCAGCAGCTCCTTCACCTGTTACTGCTGCACCCACACCACTGGCAGAGCCATCTGGTTTTCTTTGTCTGCACCATCTTCAACAGAGCTCGCCCCATCGGCCAAACCATATCCTCAACAGGGAAAACTTATCCCTGCAGCTACTGCGAGAAGGTATTTTTTTTTTCAGTAACACATTGCAAGTCGTCATGAAATTCATGAATATGAAGAATCCAAACCGGATAAGGTATATTTGCTTGAAATGTTGGGTTGATGTTCGATCGTAATGACTTTTCCTTCGAACACATAAGGTCGTGTAAAGTTAAATTGTGGGGCTGATCAAATTCTTTAGTGCCGGTACTGTACGAAAGAAATCCTGCGAACGTAATAATTTGGGTGATAAACTGCAATAACATTTGTTTATTTTTTCCTTCCCCACCTACATAATCTGTGATATGCACCACCAACGTCAGTTCATGTACCTTCGGGCGAACCAAAACATCCTGGGGCCAGAACTGTACTACAGGCCTATCGGTGTCACGTTTATTTCACGGAGTTTGCAGTAAAACTCGCCCTGCGCCACCATGAAGTTTCCGAGTGTACGAAAACTTGGTTTCATTTATAAGTAGGGTCAGTTGATGCGAAGACAATAAATGCAAAACATATGACTGAAGCAATTGTAGATTTCCCCGAATAAAATATGCCTTGGAAATAATTCCCAATTTCTTTTATTCCTCGTTTGTTAAAAACAGTTTGAAATGTAAAACACAAAGTATATTTAAGGAACAAAAAATTGTATAAGGTGTAAGGGCACTTTAAATAGCATTAAAATGAAAAATTACTTTTTTTTTTTAATAATCGGTCTTAAAGGTGATGTAAAAGCAAAATATAGAATCCAAGACGGTGGCCTCAGTAATGAATAAATAAATGACAAACAAAAAAACACAAAAATGTCGGCATTCGACGGAATGATCGACGGCTAGGGGAGTGGGGGAGTGGTGGTAAGAGTGTTGAGGGTTGAGACCTGCTGACTAAACATCCAATATCAATTGGCGAGAGTCAGTCGTCTGCTGGGCGTGGTGCCGGGGGGGGGGGATATTAGTTTTTTAAAATAATTTTAAATAATAAATTTATAAAATAATTTCAATAATAAATTTCTAAAAAAATTTTTAATAGTTTCGGAAATTATTTTTTATATAATTTTGGGATTTTCTTATGAATTTTTGCAATTAGATAGGATTTTTAAGGTTTTTCAAGGTCAAAGGTCACCAGAATCAAGATCAAAGGTCCAGGTCACCGACATCCAACATGGCAGACAATCTGGGGGACCGGAATGACAGATCATGAACATCTTCGAATTTCCATGCCAAATGCTGATGTCCCCAAATGAAGAAAATTATTCTACTACCGTCAATTCTAGCTGGATATTCTTCTCACTTACAACGATCTTGTGTTTGTTCGTACACGATACACATGATAGAACACACTCTCATACACGAACACACACGTGGTAACACTGAACTGGATGTGGCTGTCTGCAATTTGTTGTAGATTCTCTGAGAAAGGGATGACAAAAATAAAATTATTTATTTGCTAAATGTTCATAACTACACACACAAGTAGTGTTTTCATGCAAATCTTCATTGAACAAGGTTTTTGCATTTGGTCGAAGATTCATACTAATGAAAATATTCAGAAGTGAATATCCATACATATTATGTGATACCCCAATCGTAAATAATTAATTTAACGAGTGCAATATGTGTTTATTCCTTCGGCATCAGAAATATTAATAATTAAATACAATGAAGAGTGGTTGATTTAATTGTAGCGAAAGGTATAGAAATTAGTAACAACGATGAAAAATATGTATTGTTTAATCCTTGTTGCGGTCGCAACAAGCAGCACGCAGAGGAGAGCTGCATCGGGTGCCAGACCATGGACTCCAGGGCGATATGCGGTGTTTGGTTGGGTAACAATAAACACGTAGGGTTGGACCACGAAAGGAGACGAGCGGGGCCAGCACAAAAGGGGAGACGTCACAAGGTCAGAGGCGATATGTCACCAGTCTGCCGCAACGGCGGTCGGGTCCACGACGAAGCCTACGCGGTGCCCCGAGCGTCCGTCCGGTCGAGAGCTTCATGGCCAGTGGTAAGTGACTTCCGCTTTAGCGTGAGGCAGGACTCCTCGGCATTAACGCGTGGGGAGTTAACGTAGAGTCATTTCAATTATACCTAAGCGTTTGCTGCCATTCTTGATTAAAGCTGAACACACTTAACGCACCTCGAGATCTTGTACGAAGTCGTGCGATGAAATGTAACACAATTGCTGTCAGTTATACCTCATAATATTGTAACTCAAATATATCTAGTAAAGCACTTATTTTTCTGTAACTGCTGAGTACGTCGCCGCTTAGGCCTTTAAGTATTTGTACGCTCCCCTTAAGAGAGCGTAACTCACTACGATGAAGTTTTATTCCAATTAAAAAGTGTGATCGGAAAAATAATTAAAAAGGAACATTTCGTTTACGTGTTATTGGTCAAATACGCAGGAAGTCATCTCATTTGTAAAACAAATAAGCTTCTTTGTAGGCAACCAAGTAACTCAAACGTGAGTAATGCAATAAACTCAATATTTCGAAAGAAACAAATCTTCGCTAAGTTACGTTGCCTTTGAAAGATTGGTGAACGAAAACATAGCGGCTAGACAGCAGGAGCGCACATTTTGCGTGGCACATGCACTCAAATTTTGTTTTCCGGTGGAACGTAGGCATAGTTTATAATTGCGTGCATATTACATAATTAACCTATTTAAATCATCAGCTCAAATTTGAGCCCCACAGCGTGCACTAAACTTAGTAAAAAGCTTGTTATATATATATTATATAATTATTTGTATAGTGAAAATCATATTAGTAGTTTCAATTACGATACATTTGACTATATTTCCCGAAATATTTTAGACTAACAATACTGTTGTTACAAGACGCCTGAAGGGCGTAACAGAGTTCGTGAGGGATGCAGATCTTAATAAAAATATAATAAGTAAATCTGAATGTGATCTTTCCACACAGTTATTATTTACAACATTAATATATCTTTCTATCTCCATTATTACTCTTTGTTTCTCAATGAGCACGGTATGTAATGTCTTTCTCAACTATAATTAAAGCCTTTTACAATTTCTCTATTTGGTAATGGTCATTTAGCTCACACTCGTTATTATCATGTGTTCAGTATGTGCGCTGCCATCATTTGAAACGCCTCACTCACGCTTCCAGTCCAGTAGTCCTGCCTGCCAGTCTCACTCATCACTGCACCGATGTTCGCTGTCGCTGATTTCCCTCCTGCTGGTCACTTCCGGGGCCACTCGCTGCTCTTCTGGCTCGTCGTCTATCGCTTATGGCCGCACAAACTCCCGAATCTCAACAGCTGTCGGCACGAAGGCCCGGCGCGCTTTTATAGAAACAGTAGTAAAGATAAGGAGTATTCTCAGCACCCCGAGTGATGCTGAGAGAGGCAAGGACGATCGTAAACAAAGCATTATTCAGATAAGCGCGGAAATCCAATCAGAAGAATGGCAGGAGCGCGCGAACCGCAAAAGGCTTATGGCGGCACCTCGTGCAGTGACAAGCCTGTGTAAGCCGGTCTTTGTCTTAGCAGCCCGCTCTTTGGTTACATGCCCACATGCATGGCCTTCACTAATTTCCACTCTCGCAAGCACTGCAAAGAAGCGAGTGCTAAACAGTGTTATTGTTCTTATGATTTTTTAATTGTCGAAACATTTTTGTTTGGCCAAAAACGTCTAACTTCTGCCTGAAAACATAATTTATATATATATATATATGTGTGTGTATATATATATATACACACACACACGTATACACGTACATACATTCATAAATATGACAATATGCAAACACGTATTCAAATTAGTATTTCAGTTTTATTTTTGCCTCACCTGTTAATTGGAAAAAAAATCCAAGATTTCATATCAGACGTTCATGTGTCAAAGCACTTCACTTCACAGCGATGGTTAAATTGGATTTTCGCTAGTGTTTCTCAATGGCCTCGTTAAAATAGCCCGAACACTACCAGATATTAGGGTTGTTTGTATTCATCCCGTAACTTAGGGACGGGAAAATTTCGGGAGTTCGTACGAGGTCAATGCCAGGCTTCTAAAACATGTACTTTCTCAGTTAGTTTTCCAGTTGCGGCACACAGCTTTATCACAACTGCTTTGGATGAATCGAACGCGATTGAAGTATCACTGGGGTTTAGTGCGTATTTTGTTTCAGCTACGAGCCGTTCCCTATTCGTTGCCACATGGTATCGAATTAGATTAGTCTTGGTATTCGAACTCGTTTAGCAGCAGCATCCGACAAAGGTGTACGGCGTGGGGCGGGGGGTGGGGGGGGGGGGGGATGGTTAAGGGAGGTGGCTGGAGGGTCGGCGACCTCTCCCAAAATAAATTCAGAATATAAATATATTTATATACATACAAATTGTTGAAAATTAATTGAAAATTGTGACCTGAAAAACTAAATAAACTATTTATATGAGTTTAGCTCGAGTGTACACTTGAAATTAAAATATATTTTACAATTGGGAAAAGTGTTATTCTTAAGTGCTCAGTTCAGAAATCAAGGTTCAGCTGCTCAGAAAATAAATTCCTGTGCACGCAACTGCCGTACGACCTACGTTGTGTTTCGGTTACCCACGCATAAAGACTATATACGATACAGTGAGCACTTTTGAAATGAACCTTGGAAAAGTCACTGCCTTTGCCTGCATATATTTGACGCGGTCATTAGGTGACATTCATCCAGTAAAGTTGGCAACGATGGCTGGAAAGTAGTTTCATATTTTAACGTCGAATAAAAAGTGGGTATCGATTTCAGCAAACTTAAATTATTTCTTTCGCTTTCTGTTTTTTTTTTTTAATCCATCGAAATGTAAAATTAAGCAGATTTGTGAAGTAGTTACTTTCTTAATAATTTCACAGCTTCACTTGACCGACTCATGAATAAAGTGACAAGGCCCATGGCAATGTTAATTTTACATAAGGCGGAGGAACCCACAACGTACATGCAAGTATACCGTAAGCAGGGCTTTCAAAAGTGCTCATTCTACCGTGAACAGCCCTTAGGTATGTTACTCCTTCAAGTATGCCACTTACTCGAGACGGGATGACGTCTCGCCTCCGAGACTCGAGCCAACGTTAGAACGCGCAGTGTACTCGGTGCTTCCGAGCGCAAGATCCTGTCTTCGTCGACGCCGATGGCTGAAAAGTTCGCCCGTTATCATACCCGCCGAACGTCGTTCAAACACGCTCCAAATGCCGTCCCACTCGCTCGCCGAAACAAACATTCTCTCGCATTTTTCCGTCCTCCCTTTTCGCTATTATGTACAGTACCTCCGCACCTCGCTTTACTTGCTCGCTGTTCTCTCGCCAATGCACAGTTCTTCTCTGTTTCCTACACCAATTGTTCCTAGATCGGACAACATGGACTAATTTTTTTTTTTGAGTTCGGCTAGTAACCACGCACTGTCAGATAATGTTTGCAGACCCATCTCGTTTTGTCATCTTGTTATATAGTCATTCTCTGCGAAGTTTCCTGTGATTCACCGGCGGCTCTCTATAGAGAAGACGGGCCTATAAAAAAGTCATGCGAGCTGGTGTTACGTACGTTTGTTATGTTAACAAATGTTTAAATTTTCTTGCAAATTGTGCGCATATAAATATTTAGTGTGAAGCTTGTAGGCAACGTAACCAATGTACTATTACCTGACTAAACAGGCCACAAAGAAACCACTGAAGACATAGAAATATTTTCGAGAGTTTAAAACAAAAATTCAGAAATTCCCATTCGTTTTACTGCACAATAGGTGTTAAAATAAGTGGACGTAGTAGAAAAAAAATAGAAAAATCAATGATTTCCAGCGTCAAGTAGTGAAAGCAGCTGGACAGAAAATTTTACTTGTCATTTAAGATAAGTTAGAAAATCCATTTTGATAAGTTATTGAACGTCAAACTTCCTAGTTGGTTTTGTTGTAACTAGAAAACATTGTAAGTATTATATTTATATTCCACAAAATGAAATTTAACAATTTATCTTTTTTTTTTTTTTTTTTTTTTTTTACGTTTGTCCCTGTTACGCTATTCGAATAAGAATTTTTGCACATCATTAAATAACTCACGTGATAATCATTCTAATGAACAGTGCAAAATAAATCCTACTACCTGAAATTTCTCATTGACATTGATGCGACATTTTTAGTAGGACAATTAAACTAACATTATTTATAATTATTTTGAAGAAATATTTGTTTAATTTGTTCAGTATTATACAAAAATATAACCTGTTACTCAAACTTTTCTTGGCACACAGTTGCCATCACACGTGTGAGTTTGGTAATGATATACAGATTGCATGGCTTTGTCTTCTCACAGCATTTGATATATGAATTACAAATAATTCATTGGGAAAGTAACCATTCAAAAAGGGCGATGAATTTCTGAAATATTATATTACATACGGATATTTTCTATATTTAATTTTTAAAGACACAAGGTATAACGACGTCACAGGTTCAACTTTCAAATTATTCTTGGACACATTTTCGGATTACTGAACTGAACGAGGTCTTACTTAGAGTATAATTCAGGTAACTGAAGTGCGATATTATTCTTCCAAATAATTACACGTCACTGAAACTTACAAGAACATAAAGGTATGTCGTAGGATTCGCACTTTTACTAAAAGCTGGCTGCCGAAAATATCTGAAAGGTAGGTAAGTTGAGTTTAGAGTTCCTGTCGGCGCTTGACAGCGAGGCGCGCGTGAAATAAGGTGAAGATGGAACAGTGGTCGACTGCAAGCGTAGGGAGAAACGTGATTTCCCGCCACTCAAAAGCAACGTCCACCATGTTATCAATATGAGAAAATTCCAGTGACACCACCCCGAATAGAGTTTCGTTAACCTTAGTGAGAGACGAGAAGTCTGACCACCGGGCCACCACGGCCCCCTAAACGATCTGAGTGGGCCACGGGGTCTAGTGGTTAGACTACTCGCCTTCCACATGGGTGAGCCGGGTTCGATTCCTGGCCCTTTCATTCCAGTGCTGCTCCTTACTCACCTGACTTGACGCTCATCTTTTCTGAAGGCCTCGATGTTAAGACCCGACTAAATTTGTTCACTCACACACACACACACCCTAAACATTCTGAAAGAAAATATTTCGATGTAATTAAGTGAAATAGAATGATAATAGCCAAAGAGAAGGCTGAAAAGTGGGTATCAAATGAGGTAATTCAAGAAAACCACAAAACGTCATGAATGCTAGACTGTGCCATGAAATTTTGGAATAAATAACACTATGATATTGACCCAAAGACTGTTCATTAATTACTGCATTTCTGTTTCTTTATTTCCCAATATTATTTCTATAACTATGCAGAGTGGGCTGCCAATAAGACACGTGCAAAAACCAAATTTAAATATATATTTTTTATTTATCTTTATATGTGGTCAGAACGATATGAGGTATCGTATTATTTAACGTGTTTGCTTACAATATTAGCTAATCTGTGAAATATGATATTTTTTCTTACTTCCCAACAGCATGTAGGCTTCGATTAAATGTATTGGTATTGTAATTAATATTTTATCCCATTATTTTAGTGGCATGGTTTTATTACAAATGTTTCTCTAAAAACGAAAAAAAAAAGTCTTTGATAACTTATTGAAATTAAAAAAACTAGTCAAAAATTATAAATTATTTTTATAATATAGTTACAGTTGGTACGGGAAAGTTCAAGCTAATAATATATCGAAAGAAGAGACTGAATGAAAAAATAAAAAACAGTTGTTTGTCTATTAGAAAACATTACCCTGTCAAAAAATATAAATTTTTAATTTATTATAATTAAACTATATATAACTATTGAAGTCCCAACCGTGCAATATAAAAAATAATATTTCTGTGGGGTTAATCAATTGCTTTTAATTTGCGGACAGAATTTTGTGGACCTGCTGTAAAAGTGTTGCAGGGAGACAGTGCGAAGGAAAGAGAGATGTGATCAAGCCGAATAACAACTGAGCTCCTAGCAGTCACAAAAACTTCCGTAATGAATACGGATGAGGAAAACTTGTGCGTCAGCGAGGTCGGCGACGAACTGCCCACAAACTTTTATGGACCAGGGAAGCACGGCCCCAGTGGTTACAATTCTTCTACACAACATATTTAACGACAATACGCTGTAGAGAGCAGGAGACTGGAACAGTAAAATTCGGCAATATGGAAAGCAAAACACTAAAATCTCACCAGTATTGAGCTAGAATATTTAAGGGAGTTATATATATTCTATCCCATTAGATATATTAAGGATCCATCGTACAGATTCCATTAAAAGACGTGCAGAGAATTTAAACATCTGTATTTCTTGAAAAAGTAGTGCACAAAGGCTACGCAGATAATTTAAAAATTGGTACATTTTTCTCGAAAATTAGTGCTCAGATTACTGAATTGTTTTTTTTATACAAACAATTGTGACTCCCTCACTAAGGGCGTGTCAGCAGGGCTTATACATAACCCTAAAAATTCACTAATAAATCCTAAAAATTAAATTGTTTAAGCAGAACACGTAACACTAAAGTTTTCTGGCATTGAACAAACAACACACACATGAATTCCTTTGTAAAATATTGTGGTTTATTTATATCATATACGTTTTTTGCATTTCCAGAAAAAATGTACAGATACATGTGTGTTTATATATATATATATATATATTATATATATATATATATATATATATATATATATATATATATATATATATATATATAGAAAATACTGTGATATAGAAAAATAAGTGACCACATAAAAACATATAAGATTCTGAATGTATGTTTTCTTATCTTCACTTCTTCTAGCAAGTTCTCAATAAGATTGACCACACTAGAAATAATGGAAAAAGAAAATACACATTTCCTTTATTTTGAATTTGACTTGAATGACTAGCAAATTACTTTACATTTGTTTACTGTGACACTGGAAAAGTTTCCTTACTTTTACACAATTTTTCTTGACTCCAAAAATGCGTATGCGATATCATTTTATAACAACCGCTTAACGATTTCTTATTATAATTTGGATATTTTTATAAAAAGCCCACATGGATTAAAATTGAGGTATCACATTCTTTTAACGCCGCTAAATTTTGGTATAGTTTACATCTGGCTAAAATTAACCAAAATGCAATGTTACTTGAGACTTGTCGTAATAGAACATTAAACTGTATGACTCATTTCCTTCATGTTTGAAAATGGTACAAATTTTAAGTACTGCTGTTTCACAAACAAATATTATTTAATTCTGTCAGCCGTCTGTTTTATACGGGAAATCTCCTTCAGGGGTTGAGAGAAAACAGCAAGTTTCTAACTATCATAATGCACCAAAACGCCATCTTTCCTACTTGCCAGAAGGGCCTTAATTTCAATATCAACACAACATGTTAAATACTTAACTTCGGCATGGAGCGCCCAGGAGGGCCGATCTTTGCTTTAGCATCAAACTCCATGGTCTTTTATATCTCACAATTAAACCATTAGGCATGCTTCCACAAGATAATTTTAAACCATTGTCCAATCACAAAACCATGGAATCCTCCGCGGCATCCTATCACATTCGAAAATGTAGTTGAATGGTGTCTTCTGGCCGCTGCGTTTCCTGCCACGTGTTCCAATATCCGGCCAAGCATACGCCGCGACTGCAGCGCCTCCGTCGCCACATGGCCGAACCCACGGGCTTGCAGAGGCCAGTAGTCGAGTATATGTGCGCGAGCTGGATCTAGCTACGTCCATGTGCGTGGTGATGAAGGGAATGTTCTGTGACGTCGGCTTACCAAGGCGTACCGAGTTACCGCAGACCATCATGTGTGTGTATGTACGCAGTTGAGGCATGGAACGTTGCAACTTTTAGTTTTAAGGACCAACACGTGATCATTTTCAACAATTGTGTCCATACACGGTGTTCGAAGGCGCTGGTTGCACACGTATTTCCCATGCGGCGCCGGGCGTTCGAAGTGGACAGGCGAAGTCTTAGGCTGCGTTAACTTAGTTTATGAGACAAAGGCATCTCACTATATTTAACCAACTTTACATATACACGCTCAAAATGTTTGTTTCTAATTTTTTGACGTTTTAAACTTTCCTTGAGTGTTAAAATTTTGGAAAGGCACAATTTCAGTGTGAACGTAAGGCATGGGAATTGTTGGGCAAGTCCAGCGATGGATAGGCCTACTTTGAAAATCTACGACGCACTGCTAAAGTTCTCCTTCCAGGTCATTCCTCCATCTCTTGCAAACAAAGCTTAACTATGCCGATGTGTAGGAAATTACACGAATGTACAACGCACCGCATTTGTGTGCACATATTCAAATAATATTTCGAATGAGAACTATATTTCTTACTAAGGATTACGAATACACCAGTCTTTTCTCTGCTTTTATTAATTTTAGTTACACATTAAATATGATAACTTATTGATCAAATATAAGTAAAAGCTATATGCAACCAAAATAAGATACCCTAACTTTAACAGAAGCATAAAACTCGTGTGTTACAAGACATCTTTAGAAGACAACGAAAAAATTAATACATGCAATTTTTCGAAGGTCTGATGCATACAATTTGAAGATAACTCGAACTGGCCATACAAAAAGTAGGGTGAACTAAAAAATTACTTAAATTTTTACACAGTGAAATGAGAGGGTGACGCTGCACACATTCTGATGAAGTGTACAAAATTGTGTACGTAACGCAAGACAGTTATTTATGGGTGACACTGTAAACTTCGAGGTTCAATGGCCGAACATCCTTCCTGAAAGTCTGATTCGTTAATCATGTTGCAGGTTATGAATTGTTCATATTACTTTGGCCGAACACAAGGCAAAAAGTGTTGCGTCGGCTGAAGTACTGTACATTATAAGAAATCCTTATTTACATCACTTGAAATCGTACATTAATATAGGTATGAAAGTGTTGTTACATAGTCATCTCCAGCACGATTACATGTTACGGCAGGTAAACGCATTATGCATCTTCCACCCTCCCCCTTCGCCCCAAGATGTTTCGTGACACACAAGTCCTTTCACTACATCTCCCAGCGTTACATCCTCACGCGAGCTCAATAACGTTTACTTCATCTGAACTATACGTTGAAGTCTAGGTAATTTTCAGATTAGATCCAAAAATATTCACGTTTTATTAAACACGTCACATATTTACATTTATTGTTAGTGTAATTCACGCCAAAAATTTCTCAATTGTTCAAAATTTCCGTTCCACTGTTTAAGAATATGAACTCATTTTTCGACACAATTTAAACACTTTTTTTTAATGGTCGCTTGATAAAGAATATAAGCATCGTCAAAAATTGTGGCCTTATACAAATTCTATATCTCGCAGAAATATCTCTTTCGGGTTCAACCACAAATGTAAACGGTTTTCGACAAAAACTGCGCATGTAACGCATGTCTTGAACAACGCACTTTCTTGGAAAACATAACTGAAATTGAAAATTTGTAAAGTTTTTAAAATACACACGAAAATTATAAATAAAGAGTTTCTTTTTATCACTCGTTTGAAAGCAGGAACTTTGAAACGAGTTTATTCAAATCAATAATGAATAAATGACGTATTATAAACGAAAAGTCTCTCTGCCAGAGCTGTAATGTAATATCATTCAATATTATAGCACATGCAATTAAAATCAGTTCTCAGTTCTTAAAAATCGTTCATTGGCTTTAAAAAGAGAATTTAAAGAAATATATTCATGCCGAACCGTTTGAAATATATAATTGTCTAAAAATGGAAACATAGGTGAGAAGAAACTAGGAAACAACGTTCTATTCAGTGAAACAGGATAGGATGTGTTAAAAGGGGAGAAAATTTATAAACCTTATTTTTCATTTAAGTGAACATTAGAGGTTCTTTTTAAAATATAATTAACGATCTAAACTTATAAAAACTGCCGCAATGGAGAGCGATAATATTGCTACATGCGCTATAATTGGGGGAATTTCTGCAGAAAACTGGAATTACGTTTCTGGTTTACCTGCTTCAAATTTCAGAAATTAATAATTCAATGCATACATTAGAAATGTAGCTTAAAAATACGAAGTGTGAGATATCTTAGCAAGCAGCCAAAAGAGAACTTACGATTTCTCACAAAACTATTTTATGTATTCTGTCAACCAAGCCAACATTTTATTTGTAAATTCAAAGCAAAATTATCCACGAAGAAAATAAAATTAATTTGCAAGTAAATATATTTTATAAAACAAACCAACGCATTTTCGAGATTAATTTAAAGCTTGCCAAGAACATAGCGTTGCGTGAAGATTGTAAACGCTACATACATATATAGGATGATCACGGCAAAGATGAACACTTTTGAAAGCCCTCTTCATTTGCAGTAAGAGTCAATAAATATATTTTATTTTAGCCTTAGACATTAACTTCCGAGTGCGGTGGAATATATGGCAATATTAATTTTAATAGTTATCTAAGGGATAAAAAATGGTTGAAATAAAAATTATCTAGTGTCGCAAAACTGCGCACTTTACCATGAACAGGCTATGCTTCCATATATCTTTGATTAGAAAACCATAACTGCAAAGAAGGGATTAAGAGAGTGGGCATTAATTATGATATTTTCAATTGCAATATTTATTAACCTTGCCATAGAATGCTACCTTAATATTTTCAATGGAAGTGGTCTATTGTGATAGCAAAATGATTAATGCCAGGGCCAATGCATGTGCGACTTAATAAATCTCTCTATTGTAATATGCGATCTTAATAAAATATACGATACTAAATTTCCGAATGCTAGCGGCTAAACAATATACAATTTAACATGAAACAGCAAGTAATATTTGAGACTGTGAATTACTAAATTGTTCTTATCCTCTATATGTATTGTTTGGGGAAACGCGAAAAATGTCTACCGAGTGTAATAATTAAAAAATTCTAGTGTTTGTTTCGCAGATATTGATTATAAGTAGTTATCATTAAGAAATTTAATTTGATAAATATTACTCATATCATTATTTTAAAATAAAGTAGTTGGGTTAAGGGAAGTTTTGAAACAAAACAACGGATTACGAAAGTTTTGAAAATAACTATCCTGGGAAAAAGGAAGTAGTGAAAGAAACATGTTTAGATTGGATTTGGAAAGGCTTACTGAATGAGGCTACAATAAAACTAGGCGTTTATTTTTATCATGGAAACAAAATCATAACCTACTTTACTCAAGAAGTTTTTTAATGAAAACTTGCCAAATTGTGCCACAAATGACATGACCGTCTGCACAAGATATCACAAAGGTGAAATATAATGCAATTTGTGTTTAATTTGCTCTTGATAAAAGTATAAAAAGTAGAATACAGGTAAATGAATGATTAGTAATTCAGCACACTTGTGGGAAATTTCCGAAACTTTAAATTGCAAGAGCTGGCACTTCCTTGACATTTTCTTCAGCCTCATTGCCATTTTCTTCAGCCTCATTGCCATTTTCTTCTGTGACTTTGTCTGTGTCTTCTTGAACACCAATCAGCGCGCCGTAGTAGACACGGTCTACCGGTTCTCTCCAGTTGGCTCCAAAATGTTTAGCTAGAAGATGAGCGACATGATTTTACTTGGCACGTTTAACAGGAACTTTGTTGTCAAGCTGGATAGTTTTCATAATGCTTAGCGAGTTGCCTTTCTTTAATATTAATCATGGAACTTCACAATCACGTGTGCAGTGTGTAACATTCCCCTCTAACGTATCCGTTGATGTCCTTAAATAAGATGGCCCTTTTACACAATGGCAACTTAAAATTCCATTGTCCAGTAGGATTGATTACTTCTTGAACGGCAGAATTCCAGTCATGGACAAGCACGTTGGAAATCAGTTTTTTTAGCTGTCCGCCCGTGTCAAGGAACACAACAATATCACTAAACAGGGAGAAACAGAAAAATCAAAACTAGATGAATATGCCTAATTGAATAATCATATGAATATGTGGGAAAATTTTGCACCCATTGTCAACGAGCAGAACGCCATAAAAAGAAATTCAGAAAATCGGCTTTCATCAACAGCAAAAACTGAATATTCACATTTCCTTTCAGTTTGTTTAACTATCTAAACGTCCCGCCATTTACAGTTTACCCTTCGTGACTCGCTGAAATAGCGCGTGTAAAAGTTTTACCCTGGCAAGATGCTCAGAGTAATTACCCTGCAGTTTTATGACACTGCCAAGAGAAAGTAAAACAGTTGCTCAAAGTGTTTTGGTACAGCCAAAGAGAAACATTTACTCCCACAGTAAAGTTTTGGAACGCCTCCCTGTAGCAGAAGCAACCGTAACCATGTGGCCGTGTGATTTCCTTATTTTCCTCTATGTTTGGACTATTGGGTAGAATACCAACCATACAACACTTAAACATAATTACTTAAATTTTCAGGCAGACGTTTTAGTTACTGCTTATAACAATTTAGTTAAAATGTTATGATTAAATGCTGTATTTTCAAACGGTAACATAAAACTAAATGGGTGTTTAACAATTAATGTTAGAGAATACATAGGTTGACTACTCTCTTAACTGCAGAATCGTTTATTAAAATGCTAATTGTACATATTTCTTTCTTTTAAAAAGGCATTGTCGCAGATAACAATAACTCTTATACCATTTATTCTTAGGCAATGAGCATTTGAAATATCAATAAAGCTCAATTCCAATTCCTGCAATAGATTGAAAACATCAACTCCACCTTCTCCAGCAACGAACATAACAACGGAAACAAAACCACTCAACTCTCAGTCTCTGACAGTCCATGCCTACATCAAAATTATATATTTTATGAATGATGATAAGAATAATTCAAGTTAACGTACTTGTGACTTAAGTATATTTAAAAATAATATATACTGCTTTCTTTACTAATGTGCAGTATTTTCATTTTTTAACCCGTTGACTAAGTCGATCTACCCTATAATTTAGTGTCCCATGATATTTCTAAAGCTTCGAACCCCTGACACCAGCATGTATAAATTTCACGGTGAAATTCGGAAGAAGTAAAATGACTTGGTAAGGACTTGGTCCTATCGTATTACTACGGGGCTCGTTAAAGAGGAAAGGCTATAAGGATATTCTGACGGGCTGCGTGTAGTCTACGTTGGAATATCTGTTTGGAAAATGGTAACTGTATGTTTGAGTATGAAAATTATCCCTGCCGTAAAGAACGGCCTGTTTGTGAGTGGCCTGTGGAAAAATACTATCCGGGAAATGTACTGGGCATACCAATCTTCCCGCAATAGTACCCGTTCTTGTAATGTGACGTCAACCATCTCCCGTCATTGATCGAAAAGGTGCGCAAATAATTGTCGAGATGGTTCACGTCTGATGGGATATCGTTAAGTGTACAAATTCTACAAGACCGTGCGGCTTTCTTCCTACGTTCGCCATACACTATGAACATGTCGACTTTTTCCGCATTACTAAGTGCCATCTTCCAGGAAGTACTACGCCTCGATAGTATGAACTATCACAAAGTACTGATAAGGAGATCCAAATGTAATCAGTGTAACGGAAACAGGATTTAAACACACATGCGAACATCGTAGCATGGTAACGAAGCACTTGAATGGCGCAGAATCCTGAAAAAAATGTTATTAGACATACCATTAACAAAAAAAAGTAAATTTATTTTAAAAAAATACGTATTCTAACACTACAATCTGGGTGTGAGCTGCAATTATGAACCCTCGTGTAAACTTCAATTTTGTGAAACCAGCACATAAACAGCACCTTTTTTTTTTTTACCAACATTTTTGTGGTGCAACTTTTAAGCGATTAATCACCTATACGAATTAACAACCTAGATAAAACTAGCTTAATTTATAATACTCTTCAGTCTTCGATGCCGGGCGAAAGTGAAGATTTTTAGGCAATGTTAAATACGTGAGCAGAAGACAAGGCTAAAAATAAAACAAAGCCATGGAAGACTGAGATAGCACAGGATTCCCTTCTTGTGACTGGCAAACAAAATCACGTAATGCAAATTCACGCATAACGTATCACGCAAAAGCTAGACGCTATCAAGCTTTTCTTTACGTGAACGTCCCCGTTACGATGCATGAAATGAACGAATATTGCAAACACACTATTCAAAGTATAGCTTCTTACAAGTTAGAGATTTTTGGACATTCGCCATCGCGATGCAGATGTCTGTCATGGAAAAAAACAGGACTGAGCACGAAAAATACTTTAAAAAAGACAAGCAACCTACGGACGAGAAGATAAATATATGTATACAACACTGTAAAATTCCTAAAAGAGTCAAAAGTATATATAAAAAAAAATTACAGTCTTATTTTACAACATAACAATTTGTTAAATATGCGCATTTCTAAAATATTTGCAAAATCTGGTTCAACGTTCCAAATTTCGGTCCCGGAAACTCCGTAGCATGAATGTACATAAAGTATAAAAGATCTTTGTCCCGGATATCACCTGAGGCTAATAGTTAAATATAAATCCTCTAATAATATTTATTTCAAGGTGCCAACGAGTTTTGCAGAGGGTAAGTAATTAACTACCATATATTTTTAAAGGAAGAATGTTTTTTAGGGAAATGAGTTCCTGAGTTGGGAGCAGCGATCGCAGATATCTAAATGGCTGTATGATGTGTTGTCTGAAATAGAGATGGAAAAAAAAGAAAAAAAAAAAAAAAAAACTGGAAACTCCATCCGCAAATCGCGTTCCAAAATATATGCATTTTTCTGGATTCGAACCCACAATCCTCCAAGTTGAAGTAATTTACGTTACCTTGTGAACCAAACACATTTTGTTGCGCCTTTGGAAATAACCCACTATATAATTTAAAGGCATAACGCTATGCGACTGTATTGAATGATGAGATTTTGTGATGGGTGATGAGGAGGAGGCGGCCGGGGAGGTGGAGGGGGTTGGATGTTAAAGATTTTGATGACGTGTAATAGCCGGTACGGTTGGAGAGAGGGGGAAGTAGAGCAGGGAAAGAAACACAGAGTAGCGAATAATACAGATCTGAAACAGTTGCTCCAGCGAACTAACCTCACACACAAGCAAAATTGCTTCACTGGCAAACAACGTGCCAGACGGGAGACCTGCAAGTAGGGGATCGTTCGCAGGACGCATTAGCCAATCAGAGACGAGGTCCGTGAGCAGAGCCTCCCGTAGCCAATCACTGAATGGGTACGCCCACGCCAAAATATTCACGGTTACTTCACATTTTTTCTAAAGCACTGTTGAACTTCTTCTTCCAGCATATTCCTCTGCCTCACGCAAACTAAGCGTAACTAAGTCTATAAAGTTATACTAAAGGATGACGCACTGAATTCGTGCGCACTCGGTGCAATAATATTTCGCACGAGAACTATTAATTTCTGTGCATTCCGGACACATATATTTTCACTGTTTTTGTTGATATTAATTATAAATAAAATATTAAAATTTACAGATAAAATATAAGTAAATATTAAAGTTAATATATAAAAAAAACACTTTTATATTAACACAAGTATAAAAAGGATCTGGTACGCGACATATATAGAAAACAACCAAACATGTCACATATAGGGTAAATTTTTTAAAGGTTCTATTCAAAAACTGTGAAGTAACCGCGAAAAGACTATAACATTTTGTTATTAATCCATGTGAAAAATATTGTGCTAGCGTATAAGGACACGTGTTTTATCGAACAG
Organism: Dryococelus australis; assembly: GCA_029891345.1. Taxonomy (NCBI): domain Eukaryota; kingdom Metazoa; phylum Arthropoda; class Insecta; order Phasmatodea; family Phasmatidae; genus Dryococelus; species Dryococelus australis. Next base: position 119,812,974 of record CM057000.1, on the reverse strand, counting down.
AGTTGAAAACACAGTCAGGCGACGTGGTTTTCAAAATTCAGTAGGAAGAAAAACAGCCCGAATTTGGAACACGGACACGGTTAATGCGCATGTGGGAACATCTTCACTCTATACCGTTCTTTACGTAAAGCGGTCAAAAGGTCTAGTGTGCGTGCTAGATGATCATTAACCACTGCCCGTGTTCTAGTCATAGACTAAAGCTATTTCACACAATCAAAAATTATATGAGTTCAATTACTTGAATTCAATTTATGAATTGAAAATTCACTTAATTTGCCTTTCGATGAATTATACTCAACAAGCCGTCAAGTCACCACATGAAAATTTATCAAAAACGTTTTTATGGAAACCAGTTCAACAAATACCAAAAGTAATTTTTCAGAAGTACATACGACCATGCACGACACGAAAATAATTGGTTACACAGCAACAAATATTCTTCATATTATTTTACATTTTCTTAATAAAAAAAAAATATGCGTGTTTATTTCGTAACAGCTTCAAATGTATGCACCTAACTATGACGTTATAGAGCATTCAAAGAATATTGAAGGTAATTTGAAAAAAAAAAAAAAAAATTGACAGTGTGAATGAGCCGTAATATGAGGTAGGCCGATTCTTCATATTCTGCTCATGTTCTCAACATTGATCTATCCCAAACCAGCACAAGTCATAATATGTTCAACAGTGATGAACATGTTTCTTTATATCGTCATTTTCAGAAGATATGCACTTTATTTGTAAACAAAATACATTAACTAATGTTAATTTATGATCAAACTGCATTGCAAAATTATCAGATGGAATATACAAACATCTGAAAGCACTTGTTTTCTAAACAGATCTCGCTGGCTGCGCACAGCCAATCTCCGTGTCACAATATCGAACCACTTTCCCGTGAACACGGCTAGCAAAAACTGCGAGGATTGAATTTGAGGTTAGAAAACTGTTTCTGAAAACAAGTGCTTTGAGATGTTTATGTACTTCCTCTAACAAATTCGTAATGCATTTTTATTAAATTCAAATTGGTACAAGTGTTTTATTAGTTGACTTAGTAGTGCTTGTCATTTAAAAATGAAGATATAAACAAACACGTGCATCACTGTTGACCATGTGACTTTGGCAGTTGTGTTCCTTTGGCGAAGGTTGTAACGTTGCAGTTTTTAGGGTTATGTTTAACATTGAGTATGGATATTTTAACTAGGATAAACTCTGGTTAGTCCGTGACACTGGCAACTCCGTGATACTTTTTCGTTTATTCCTAGCACGGACAAGACAGAGCTGTTCGAGTTAAACTAAACAATACTAGATAGCGCGGAAGTTCCAGTTTACGTAGGTACTGGAACCAGCCTGATAGCTTCACTGTAACATCAAGAAACGGACATGAAAGTACTTCGTTACGATATATAGGTGTAATTTTGGTGTAGATTTGATCATTTATATGTCAATACGACTAATGAACACAGTGTATAGATTTCATGACTCTCAACATGTAATGTCTGAGACTGCATTAAAATATATTAATTAGTAGTTAAAGGCTTTTTGGGAGGGCCTTAAAAAGTGCTCACTTTACCGTGAACAGCCTATAAGCGATTGTGAAATGGTACTGCTACAATGATTTATGGCAGGATGCTTGTAAAATGTAGCTAAAATCTAATTTTTTTGTAAGATCTGTGTGAGCCCGCGTTTAAGTTACCGTGTCTCTAAAAATAAAACTGAAACAAGTTTATGCACTTAAATCGTATTTTTATGGCGTATTTTTACTATATAATGTTGTAAGCCTCTTAGGGTAAGTATCGTCCAACATATACGGTTTAAGGCCCTTATTTAAAAAATAAAAAGTCCTAACTACACATTGTGAAATAAATTGTGTATAATACTTAAAGGGAGAAACAGTAAACACATTGGCCTTAGGAAAGCAGTGGTTAGAGTTACAAACTCTCAATTTGGGGGCTTGGGTTCAAATCCTCCCCAAGTAGTTTTTTTTCCCCGTGATTTTATTTTATGGAAATATCTGATTTGGGTTCGCAACTAGATGATTGTGTTACCCCTACATTTTCAATGGTAGCCACTACGGAATCTTCCGACCTGCCTGGCTTGGCTGTGTCGTCGTGATATAGTGCATTCATAGTAGGTCTATCTATGCAACAGTTTTTAGGAAACATTTTCATACATGCCATCATTGTCTGGGGACGTGGGCGAATTTTTTTGCATAGGCCTATAACACATGGAAGTCATGGACAATTTTTGTATGCGGCTCAAAATTGAGTAGTGGGTGGATCTGCTTGAAACGTAATTTATTAAGGCTTCAGGAAACCATTGGGATCTGCCTACAATGAATGGGCTAGGCCCTATATCAAAATCTGCATTCGGGCTGTTCACCTAATTCGGGCTGTTCATCTAATTATTCAAAACATATATATGGCTTGTTAGATACTATTTAGTCATTTTTTGTGGTTCTTAGTTTGTTTTCAATGCCTGCATAAACTTACATTAATGAATAATATTTCAGAGATATCTTCAAAAAAACGAATCCACCTGGTGACAAAGGAAAGAAGTGTGGACCAAAAGAGCGTGGCTATTCATCCCTCATCATGCAGGCAGCCCTTTATAAAATTAAAGTTGAAATTTTGTCTATTTACAAAGCAAGTAAACACTACTCTATCCCATGGTCGATGCTGAAGGATTGTGTTTCAAAGTATTTGCCAACTGAAACAAACCAAACAGATCTGACAAATGTGAAACTTAGTATAATTGGGAAACCGTTAGAAATGAGCAGTGAACTTGAGGCGGAGCTTGTAAGCTACATGGTAAAATGCAGGAACTAGGTTTCGGTCTGACAGTAAACCAAATACGACACCTTGCCTACAAGTCAGCAGAACAGTCTGGATCCCAACATCCATTTAACAAGACCAAAGAAATGGCAGGTTGGTTTTGGTTGGTGAATTTCAAGAGCTATTAAGGGCTTACACTTAGGCAACCAGAAAACCTTGCGCTGTACACAGCATCAGCTGCAAACAGAAAGATTTTTAATTACTTTTACACGAAGTTGGAAAATCTAGCCGAATCCTTGCAGGTGACACATTTGCCAGGTCGATTTTGGAATGTTGATGAGACGGGTCTCACGTATGTTATGAAGACAAACAAAGTGGTAACTATTGCAGGTAAAAAATATGTGTATTTACAGACCTATGCAGAAAGAGGTCACAACAACTGTGCTGGGTTGTGTAAGCGCATCTGGACCTTCAGTTACTCCACTCATAGTTTTTAAAGGTGTTCGGATGGTTGACGGTTTGGTTGAGAATTTGATTCCAGGTGGTCTTGTTCGCCTGTCTAAAAATAGCTGGATCAACACTGACTGTTTCTTGAGGGGTTCAGTCATTTCTTGGTCAACATTCCTCCACAAAGACCAGTTATTTTGTTGATGGACAGTCATGCCAGTCACTTAAGCCCACAGATTCTGGAGCTTGCAGCCAAGAATGATGTACATATTGGTACTTTTCCTTCTCACAATACGCATCTTCTCCAGCCACTGAATGTTGGGCTGTACAAACCCTTAAAGAGCAATTGGAAGAAGGAACTGGATGCATTCATTCATTCACATCCAGGTGAGAAACCAAGCAGAGTTGATTTCAATAGCTTGCTTACTCCAGCCTGGCTGTCCACCGTCATCCCACAGACCATAATTAACAGCTTACGGAAGACGGTAATTTTCCCCATCAACAGATGTGCCATCACAGATCACGTTATAGCTCCTGCGTTGGTGACAGAGCGACCACAGACACACCAGCAATTCACTAATGATGGGAACACCACATACAAGTCCATCTTTCAACTACTCCAGACTAACCAAGAACGAATTACCCCAAAAAGAGATCCTAAGGCAAAGATGATCTCTCCAACTTCGCAAGCTGGGCCTTCATCAGCACCGGATGCCACAAACTACAATCCGACTCCAGATGCCACAATTTTTTCATCAAAAAGTTTTGCCTCTGAAGCAAACTCGTCCAAGCAAAAGCAAGCAAATAAATATCAAGAAGGGAAAATACACGGAAGACTGGTTTTGCGGAGCTAGTGAAAAAAGCTACAATGAAGATGTGGTCGAAAAACAATGGTGCTGAATGGGTTCAGTGTAGTTTTTGTAGTGTTTGGTATCACTGTGCATGCCAAAATGTTACTAGTGACGTAGTATTTATGTGTGATGAATGTGCAAGTGATATTGGCAGTAAGTGAAATCATTCCAAGCAAATACACTATGTCACAGACTAAAACTGACCTATCACGGACTTAACAGAGTGGTACCACGGACTAAACAGATGTATCACAGACTTGCCAGCATGTTTAAAAAGAAATATTTTTATAATTTTTTTCCTTTAAAGTATGTTAGAAAAATCTGATATCTTAATACTGTTTTCATTAAAGTCAAACTTACCAAAACCGTCTCAATTAAAATTTTCAATTGTTCAATTCTCATTTTTATATAAAAAAATTCTATAATTATCACGGACTAACCAGAGTTTACCTCTCTCGTACAGATTCCCTTTCCTGGCAGTATTAATGAGCAGTGTCCAAGACCTGGTTTCCGCACAACGCACGCTGGAAACACGTTAATAACAGTAAATTTACAGAGCACTTGCTTATACTGCTGGCAGAGAGATAAGCCGTGGTCAGACGACAGCCAATCGGAGGACAGGAGAGAACATAAGTAAGGCAGATGTAAAATAGGAACTAATTTTTTCAACATAATAATTCTCGCCACCTCCAACGATGAACGTGTGTAATTTAATACGAAAATTTTAATGTTTTAAAATATAACAAGATTGCTGCAAGATATTTCGAAAGATGAATAATTGATGATTAAATAATAAGTAAGATGTATTTTTATTGTGTTCGAGAAGATGAAAGGAAATAAGTTGCTGAATATTTGGGAGAAGACTAACGGAAAATAAAAGATATTTGCAAAGCTGAGAATTTGAACGTGGAGGTTTAAACTTAAATGTTATAAACTGCGCCCAACGTATTAATGGCAGAGTTGTGATTTGCATGAATTGTAACAAGGCGATTGTTGGGTACGTGAACAGAATACGAATAAGTGGTCTACCTCATCTGTAGGCTGGGTTCCAGACCTGTCTTCTACGGCCGTGGTCTGAAAAACAGTCTAAAGATGAGGTAGACCAATCTCACTGGTTGCGCACAACCAATCTCCGTGTCCCAACATTGAACTGCTCACCTGCCAATACGTCTAATGAAAACGGCGTTGTTTGGATTTTAAATAAGAAAACTGATTTGTAAACAAGTGCTTAGAGATGTTTTTATACTTCCTCTAACCAGTTTGTAATGCTGTTTTGATTAAATTGAAAATGGTAAAGGTATTTTATTAATACAATAGTGCTTGTCATTTAAAAATTAAGATGTAAACAAACACGTTCATCAGTGTTGACCATGTGACTTTGACAGTTGTGTGTGATTGGGGTAGGTCAATGTTGGGCACATGCGCAGAAGGGTGAATAAGCGGTATACCTCATCTTTAGTGTATGGTGGCGCTCAGAGCACAAAAAAAAAAGGGGGGGGGGGTAAGATAAGCGAGAGTGGGGGATGAGCGAAAGGGAAGTGAAGAGCGTGGCTAGGAAGGGTTCGCGCATGCGCGGCAAAGGGACGCCGCCGAGTAAGGGGACGTCGGGACGCGGGCGCGCAGTTTGGTCGCAGTGGGGGCATCCGCCGCTCGCAGGACGCAAGGACGAGGCCCGAGGCGCGCGAGCGCGCTACGGACTTCGCGAGTCGGCCGGCGTATAGACTCGCCACTTTAACCCCCCTTTTCTACCCGGCGATATATAAATATATAATTACTAATCTCACCCAAGTTGTGTTGGACGATAAGTATTTTCTCGTGCGCTTCGGAGCAGTTCCTTCGCGTGTCTACACGTCATACGGACAGTTTGGTGCTCGTAAGAATATTTTTTTTCTTTTCCCACGTTCACGCACTATTCAGGCGAGTGACGTTCGGGACTTCCTGGGTACAAGGATTTCGATAATTGTGCTGACCATTGAACTCGATTTCCTACTAATTATTAATGAGGTAAGTCTACTCTTTATTTCGAAATCATTAAGAGCAGTTGGTCTCTTTAAAAAATGTTTCAAACAAAATTAAACTTTTGTGTATCCTAGTAGACCGAAGAGGAACATTCTATTATGTGTAAAATGAACTCACCTTATTTCAAAATTCTGGAACTTCTCATATTTCATCTCGGTTGCTTACCTTTTAAATTACAAAACTCTGGGATGTGTTTTATGTTTGATAGGCATTTGGTGAATTTTTCGTAGCGTAATGCACATAAAATATTGTGCGAGGAAAAAAAACTACGAAATCGATTTTTTTTTTTTTTAGCATTGTACAAGGAGATAGTGACATTTACTAGTACATCAATGAATGTTTTATGTAACAAGAAAATCTGTTTTGAGACGTCAAAACTGAACGTTTGGAATTATTTGCGTCAGAAATTTTGGTTGAATTCAAATTGTGTTTTCCCAATCAAAACGTTTTAATCAGTTCATAGCAGTGTTTTATTTGCCAGGAAAAATTATTTTCTGCTAAGGGATTTTATTTAATCGAAAATGGAGAATTCACTATGCAAACTTCGGCGTTGTTGATACCAGCAATTGTTTAATGGAATTACCTATTTAATCAGTTTAATCCAACATTTAAAATTAGTAACACAAAATTCAGGATTAACAGAAGCTGAAGTCGATGTACATCACCTTCAGAAACCCACGTCTGGTTCAGTGTTTAGGAAACATCCTCATACCACTAGGGTCCTCGGTTCGATACAAGATGCAAGCAAGTGGGATTTCTTTCTACAAGGATTTTCCTGAGGTGAGAATGGTGGATACCACTGGGGTGAGAGGTCTTCTTCTTCTTCTTCTTCTATGAGTACGCTTCCTCCTTTGCATTCATTCCGCTGCCTTTCTAACAGCTTCTCATCCCTTCTTGAAACATGTTTAAATCACAATCATTGTCACTCGTGTAATGCAGTCAGCTAAATTTTGCAGTAACTCTTTTTCACGCTATAATCTACCTTAAAGTAACGTTCAGATTATATTTACACCAAGAATAATGATAAAAAAAATAATTTTTGTGGTTTTTACGTTTAGTGTATATTCTTACTGGGTAAACTCATGGTTCCTCAAAATTTAAATAATTTATTCTAAATTTAAGGGCATTTTAATAGTTTTATGACGGGATATCGACGATTACGCAATTAAATTATTTTATCCAGAAATAAATATTTTTAATATTTTAATACAATTAAAATAATTTTAACCGATTTTTTTTCTGGCTAAACACAGAAAGTACTTTATTACAAAATTTGTATTCAGTTAAAGTATTTATTGAAAGAACAGATGTGGAATGTTGCAAATTTTTGGATTCAGAAGCGGTAAGAATTTGATTTCTGGATATTATAATTCAATGTTATCTTAATTTTAAAATTTAAACACAGGAGAACCACATAGAAAATTTCCAAGGACAATTTTCAGAGTGTTCTCACAACGTGAACAATTGTTTTGAGCTTTATCCAAACGTATTTAAATTTTTAATTTTAGGGAATGGTAAAAAAAAGTGGCACACCTTTAAAGTCTGTATAGCTTACTTTATTAATTACTAATTTATTTCCCTCAATTGTATTACCTTTTCAAGACTTCAGTTTCCCATTACAACGAAAAATTATGTAATATTTTAGAAATGCAGACAATAATTTTCGGCTATTGGATGTCCTCAAGCGGCAAGAACGCTTGAGCAATAATTTACTAAATCGTTAACAAACTCTGCAGTAAGCTCTAGCAGTTAGGCCTATTCTACAGAACAAACACCGACGACCTCCAAGACCTCGATATTAAGAGCCGTCCAAAAATCTTGACTCAACTACACCAAAGCGTTCCTTAAACATTTCTAGGCCGTTTATTAAGCGATATCAATATAAACAATTTATTGACTCTGGGCTTTAACATCAATACGGATTCCAACCATGCTTTTGTAAACCCGCATATTGCTGGTCTGTGTACCAATTTGCCACTTATATTTAACTAGAGACTTTATAAGTCACACTAGATCGCTTACCAAGTAATATGACGATAAAATCTTGGCGATTTCGTTCGCCTCATTATTGACCACCGCAGCACCTCGCAGAGTAGCGTTGATGTAAATCACGGAGTGGTCCGAACGTTCTGTCCAAGAAATTTCGGCTGCATTCGGTCTTTGCTGTTGGCTGTACGTAGGTGAAAGTAGAGCGCAGTTCCCAGTACTGACCTCCTGGAAGTAAGTTTTCGAAACTGAACAATCCGTAGTACGACTGGGAATTGAATCCAATGCCATTCACACGACCGTAAGAAATCTCCCCAAAAATATATTTTATACCAAAAAAAAAAAAACATTTCTTTCTTTCGTCAAGTTTTTATAATTTGTAAAATTTGCTTAAAAATTCAACAGTTTACTTAACATTACCTAAGAAATTTGAGTAGAATTTTCCAAATATTTCTGTGGGAATAGAAATTTCAGCTAAAAACGGGATTCACTTTTCAAAAGCATGTAAGACGTAAATGGGGACATTTACAGTTTATAGCGTTGGCTTCTCTAAAACAAAAAATTCAATACCTTAAGATAAACTCCAGTTTTATTTCAGTTACGAGATGAAAACTCTGGACAGTATAGATCGCTTATTGAAAACACATATCCACTCTTGTCAGAGACACTGTTGGTGATAACTAAAGCATGTTGGATCCCGCCCAAACGTGCGGGAACAGTCACTTGAAAAAATAAAAACGAGATTGTACATGGCTTCAAATTGTAAGAGGCAAGGTGAAGCAGTTATAATCCATTCACGGTTACTTCAGACTTTTCTGAAGCCCTGCTAAAGTTCTACTTCCAGGATATTCCTCCGCCTCGCACAAACTAAGCTTAGCTAAGCCTGGAAAGTTACACCAGAGGACAACGCACCGCACTCGTACGCACTCAGTTGTAACAGTATTTTGTATAAGAACTAGTTCTCACTAGGCGCTACCAACATACCTATTTTCTCCCTGTTTTTATTCAAGTTATTTATGAATGAAGCATTATAATTTATAGATAAAATATGAATAACATCGATTTAACATAAAAAAAAAAGAACTTTTTGTGAACACAAGTACAAAACTCTTGTGATGTACGGCATATGTAGGAAGTAACTAAACACGTCATACATGGGGAGATTTTTCAAATGTTTGATTCAAAAAGGCCGAAGAAACCGTGAATAGACTATATGGTACTTTTTGTTCAACGACGATAAAGTTGATGGGATTTGCAGGAGCGAAACCTTATTGTTTCTATAAGGCAAGTGCTGCATTTAACTGGGAATCGTGTGTTTATGACATATTGTCCAGAATTGCTTACTTGTGTAAAATTTTAACTCGCCGAAGTTAATTGCGGCACACACAGACAAGGTGAGTTAACTCACGAATCTATGTTTAATCACAGTCACATGGTTACGTATCCAAGAGGAAATTGCAATTTTTTTTCGTAAATATAAAATCAAATTTAACTAATGAAATCATTTTATTAATTACCTGTCTGTTAAGATAAACTGTAAATTGTTATTACAATAACGTATAAATGGTGTATAACGATTTATTGATATACAATACGCACAAAAATTTAGATTTTCGTTTGATATACCTTCCAAAGTTCTGTACTGGTGTCTCGAAACAGTGCCGATGCAGAAGTTGCAAATATGGTCATTTAGACGGTCCGGTACAGCAAGTAGGCGAAATAATTATAAGCTGGAGAACTGAAGCAGTCGAATTCACTTCAGGTTGACTGAAATAATTCGAAATAATATGAAACTGGGGTCATTCAAATGACCCTCAAGTTCTTCGTCACTGGCTTTTAGATTTCACCGACGCATTTCGTTTTCGCTGGTTAAGTACTTGAGACACCAATGAACTACACTGTTTTATTTTGGAATCTCAACAAGTGTGGTATACGTTGGTAAATTTTGAATAACAGATCACAATCGTCAGAAATTTGAATCACCTGTCTGTTCTTGGACCTCTAGTAAATACATTTTTTTTAAACTCAGGGGTAAGTCATCTGTCTTATTCATTTACTGAAGCTTGTTTGACTTATTCAGGGCTAGCTGAATAAAACTTCCGTAACAAGGTAATCTTGAACAATTATTTAGCTACATACCTCGAGTTTAGTAGCAAATAGATGCAGAAAGAAGGTGTGGTAAAATGTAACGTGCGGGGTTATTATTGGAATGTCTGCGAATGCGATTTTTAAGAGTGGCAACTATGACGACTGGGTGAAAATTCAAAGTTTTTGATCACAAAAAAAAAAAAATATTTTTGTGTGTGTGTGAAAGTAAGGTTCTATAAATTATTTCCCTAACACAGCTTAATTTAGAAGAGCTATCGAATTCGTGTGCAAGTTGCATATAACTTATTACGCATGTAAGTAGTTACAGGTACCGTAAAAATAAAATGATTTGCCAAAAAAATTAATACTGGTTTAAGTGAGTTTGATTGAGCTTTAATAAACATGGTGTATATATATATATAACCACACACACACACACACACTATTGATATATGTAATAACGATAGCCGTATAGTATTATTTGTTTAGAAATAAATTCACGAAAACAAAGCACACTTAATGAGTATGATAATAAAAGTGGGAAATAATTATTTTACATAGAAGTATGTTTTGCACTGCGGCTATTAATGTGTTATGACGTTACAACCTCACGAAGACACCGTAATTCAGACGAGTAAACAATAATTATTTAATTTATAAGCGCATTTGACGATGAAAATTAGTAGTTTGCACGATTAGCTTCAGATTCATGAATGATAATGCCAGAGTAAGAATGGTAGAGTTGGAATCCATATTAGAAGTGATCATGTATTTACAGGATTTCGTAAGAACTCGAATTGTGAAATACGATTTGCCGAAACTAGCCACCGAAACAAATTTAGACCAACTTGCAAGTTTTGGAGCTTTTAACCAAAATTCTTGGAACTCAACTAAAACAGACAATCGTGGTCTTCATGTGAATAATTGCTTCAGTATTAATGAATATAATTCAACCGACCAACTCATAAAAGTGGCCACCATATATTCAACTTTCTGTTACACCCCGAATAATAATTAAAAACAAAAAAACAATCAATATCAGGCAGTCCGTGTCCGTCAAATACCGTCTCCTGGCAATGACACCAGACATCGCCCCGCACACAGGGCTGCACGAGACGATCCGGCGAACACTGCCAGACACAGCGGTGTGTCACAGGCCTCTCCAGACTGAACTGAGGATTTCTTCCGAACGGCCAGTCTCCAAATACCACACCGACCGACACTGGAGAAGTGATACACGTGCCACTGTAGTAAAAGAATATGTGCACCACGTGAAGATCCATTCTCAAGTGCAGCACTCTCGCCACAGGTGAACATAATAAAACTCGTCCCATTCAAACCTTAATTTTTAAGTGCCCATTTAAAGGTTCGAATCATGAAAGTTTTGTTCCAACGTCCACTTCACATAGTCCTTATCAGAAGACGAATGCATCATCATGTTGCCTTGAAAATAATCATTATATATTGCAATTTCCTTACATTTAAACAAGTATTTTCTCTTCTAATGAAAACAAATATGGAACAGTTTCTCCATAGCAAACAGCACTTTAACCAATTTTTTAAACCAGTTGATAAACACAGTTTCTATTCCTTTACCAAGGAGACATCCAGTTGCGTAGGAATAAACAATTCGCATTTTACTACAATATAAGAATTATTTCAAAATCATTGTTCCTATCCATGCAGACTGGATACATCTTCAGGCTAAGCAGGCTGAAACAGCAGCACAAACCATAATGTATGAAGCCACTCTGGCGTTCACACCTCGTACATTATACTCACAGAACGGTGAACCAATTTCTAAAAGTGGCGCAAGCGGAATCGACAACTTTCCAGACCCAAAAGAGACGCTCGGCGTAACTTGTGTGATCAATATACGAATGTTATCGCAGTATTGCTCAAAATATTTGCTGCCAAGGAACGCTATATAAAAACAATAACATACTTACTACCTGCACGAGACTGTGGTAAGGGAGCAAATATGTCAGCCTCTACAAGCTCTTGAGGTACGGCGGATGGAATTGGCTGCATAGCACCTCGCAATTGCTCGTTCGTGTGTTTATACTTCTCACGTGTATCACAAGTCTTTAGAATGCTACCAACGGTAAGATTCACGTTGAAAAGTGTGCGGTAACGCAAAGTTTTGCATTGAAGCAAAATATAGCGATTGTCGCAAAGAAGAGTGGCCACAATTTCAAAAAAAAAAGAAATCTTAAACCCGGTACAACGCAAAGTTGTGTTCAAAAGTAATCTAGCGTCGATGGGTCTTAGTACGCCTGCTGTTAAGAACGAGAATTAGCGTGGCGCATAAACCTTCCTATATTTTTCACAGTTCTACTCAACCGACGTGCAAATAAAGTGATCAGGTCCATGGCAATGTTAGGGCTATGCTACAGTTGACTTGTCCCAAGCTGTGTCTATTGGACGCTGCAAACTGGTTGATCCACGTGACGGTGTGACGTCATGTCTCTTGTATTTGTTGTCCCGTTGTACCATCTCTCTCGAGTCCAGAAATATGTTTACATTGTATAATTTAGTCCTTTGGTAAGCTGTCTCGCAAAAAAAGAAGAATATTTGGTCCACAAAAAGTGTGGTAAATGTAAATAAACATAAGCTTATTGGCGTCCTGGAACCAACATGTTTATAAGTACTAATTAGAAAAAACCATCTTCTTCTTACTCATAGCGCCAGTATTTAAAACAAAACAATTTTCGTCGTCATTTTAAAACACATAAGTATTATCTGAGGATAAATTGTATACTGACTTTAATTTCGTCTAGTGATAAGAAGTATTTGAACAAAGTAGGAACATTCAGTTGGCCCACTTGTGCGAATCTGCTTGTGCACAAACAGCCCACAAACAGTTCCATAATCAGTCAACCTCAGTAATGCACCATCAGATGTACTTGGCTTACACGAGGCCTCTTGACTGCTATGTGCAGTTGGAATATCTAGGCAAAGGCTCAGATAACTTCCATGTAGTAAATTACAATCTTCCCATAAGTGGCCCGATTACGCACCGCTAACTGTACCCCGAGCCTGGCAGCAATATCTGTGGACCATGAATGGCAGCAGTGGTCCACTGGCTTACTGCTTCTGGTCTGCCATAAGTTAACCAACTTTCATCAGCCAACTGCTGGCAAGCGACCTGTAACACAGCTATTGTACACTTGTAACCCACCTATATGCCACTTACAACCCAGCTATTGTACACTTGTAACCCACCTATATGCCACTTACAACCCAGCTATTGGCCACTTGTGGCCTACTTGAAAGCTGCTCGCTATGTATTTTCAAGGCCGAAAATATTCTATTTCGTCCAAATAAAACTACTTATTTATTTCTTCAGCATTATTTAACAATTGGGAAATTGCTCTGGAAGAATATGGATTCGACCTTACAACCCTCAAGTTCACAGTCGCGAATGCTACCAACTACTCTGCTATGTATTAATGTAGAATCTTTTATGTAAATCTCAGTAATTTTCAGACATAAAATTTGCATTATCAACTTTGCTATAGATACAATTTATGTTAGTATTACAAAATAATGAATACGGGGATTTATGTGTTTTTTTAATACAACTAGTAGATTGGGGCTATTTTTACGCGTTATTAAAAATACGAAATGAAAATTCCCCCCCCCCCCCCCTGTTATGCTTTTCGGATTTCCAGTATAGAAACTATTTTTTTCCTATTACTAGTGATGTCATATGACAATTTTATTTTACATATACACGAAATAAAATATTGTGTGAATCCACGTAGGTTATTTGCTACTTCACAACAGCGTATAGTTGGCATGCCATAAAGGGCCCATAAGATTGCTCATAATATTTCCCCAGTAGTAAGTAACAGTTGACATATCATAAATGGCACCTAAGCGTGCTGCTATTATGTACCCCACAGTAAGCAACAGGTGGCATGCCATAAGAGGTCCATTACAATGCTACCAATACGTCCGCAGAAGTAATTAACAGTTTGAATGTCATAAGTGGCCCTCAAGTTGGCTGCTAATATTTCCCCAGCAGTAAGCAAAAGATGGCATGTCATTAATGGCCCATTAGCTTGCTGCTAATATTTTCCCGGCAGTAAGTAACAGTTAGCATCTGGTCTATCATCTGCCTGTGGGGCTTCTGTTGAATTCTAACAATAACTGTGAAAGCACTGACTTACTTCACGTTTATTTAAAAATAGTAATGTCACTTTTGTTTATATTACCTGATTGTCAAGCAATGGGTGGCCTTGTACGTGGATTTGCATGATAAAATGATGAAGAAGCCTGTCTGCCATGTTGTGACACCCAAAACATTGGAAACCTAATATGTCACAACTATAATGATACTATTGTATTAGAGCACGTTGATATTTAGCCAGAAAGTTTAGTTGTATTTCATGGTATTTGTTTAGAAATTTCCACAACTTATTAAAAACACAAACCTGCCTCACCAGTTTCAATGTTAAGGGTGTCACAATATGGCGGTGGAGGAAAATGCAACTTCAATGATGCCATATCACGCCTCTTAACTACATGTTGTCAACCATAAAAGAAATTCTGACAGTCATATATGCGAATGTTAGCCCCCAATGCCAACAGTTGGCCAACAGTTAACTGCTTGTTGTTTGCTACTTGGGAAAATTCCTTACTGTGTGCAGCGACTAAACATAAACAGCCAGAACTACTTTTCAAAACACGCAATAATAAATTTGCCATGCAATTCATAAAAAAAAATAAAATTAAAATATTTAACGTCGCATTATACACTATGTTACTGCACTCTGCTATCAAATTAACGTACGCGGAGTTTGGGAATGTTTTGGCATCTCAATTGTGACAACCTGTTCGTGTGAACGCCTTAGTGACGACGAAGAGGATAGGACAAGGAGACACGAAATACTATACGAGACGCTAATTATACCAGGGACATATGACATATTCTGAAGGATACATAACGGGCGCAAGAATAGATATCAACCAGTGCCTTAAAAAGAACTGAATTAACCACGAACGGCCTAGACAAGTAGTAACTGAGTTTTGACCATGCTGTAGAACATGGGGCTCGCATTCCAAAAGTCTTGCGTCGGGTTCCGGCAAAGGGTACAACATTATGGAGGATATGACTTCCAATAACACTCCGGTTATTCTAATTTCACTTTCCAACTCTTCCCCTCCCAAACCACTCCAAGCAAAATTTCGGATTTTAATTTAAATTTATTTTTTACAGGCCGTGACTGATTCCTTTCTCGTTTTTTTGCCCGAACAACTTGTTCCGCTTCTAATACCATCGCTGTCAACGTGACTTCTACTCATCTTCTTCAACAGGGCCCACCTCGTAAAAATAAAATATCGCTACACCTAACTGGTATTATTATGATCTCTCAATGTCAGTGGGCTAAATCAGGTCAGTTAAGGGATGGAGGTTTTGATTAAAGTGGTAATTATAGTTTCCAAATGTTTTTACAATACTTCCAAACAAAATTCTTCTGACGCAATATCTCACAATAAATAGATCTCTTTTGTTATTCACAATTAATAGATTCAATCAGTACAGTTTACTAAAATCAGTCATAGTAGACAGTGTATCAAAACCACATGATTTACTTTATAAATTATCAGTGCATATTTCACAGTTGCAATATTTACAATAGAATCCGTGTCACATGTTGATATAGTCCCACCTCAGTTTAGCCCAGGTCCCACCAGTGAGCAATGTTCCAGAGTTCTCCGAGTGCCCTCATGCACAGTAGCCTTCACTCGTCGGGTGCCACGCCCTCTCGCTAATTCACACCCACAAACACCTCGTCCGCCGTCGTCTCGCAATCTCCCGTAGTCGTCCGTCCCCGTCACCGATGTTCATCGCTGCACCAGACGTCGCTTGATTGCCGCACTCAGCCAATTGGCTTCCACAAAGAGACTCCAGGTCCGCTATACTTATAGGGTCGTAAGCCATCGCCCAGAATTTTCTCTAAATGCCGCGTTTCACCGAGGGTCCCAGTTTCCAGAATATTCTTGCGCATCATCCCAAGTCGTCGGCTTCTCCAGCAGTGGAGAGGAGAGTCTAATACGCCTGTCAGGTCAGCTGTCAATCATTCCTCCGGCTACCGGCCGCCCGGAGCAGATAGCCTGGCGAGAAAGAGAGAGTCGAGGTGGGTCAGCTTTCCTCCCTCAGTGCCGGGCGCAAGAGGCCACGCGCAACACATTATGAATGTTCATGTCTGAAATCCCGTTACGATAGAGACTTGATTAGTAAATGTACATAAAAGAAATATCTGAAATAACGCACAAGAAAATTTTACCTTAGTTTCCGGTACGATTTTGCTGGTTGACCGTTTAAATAAGCTTATTTCCAGGGTTCACTGGTAGAGAGGAGCACTGTATCTGCGCACGTGTGTTTTAGAGACAAAGAGAGAGCTGGGGATAAGATCTTAATTGGAAAGTCTCATAAAGTTAGCTGAAGGTACGGGTAGCAGATGCCTTACGACATGTAACCTCTGGGTATCCATCTCTCCGTACCCCACCACTCGATTGTATGGGTATTACGGTAGAGTAGTTTTATTGCTACTCTCAATTTACTTCCACAAATAACGCTGATAGAGACTTGCTGCAGGGTTTGTTTTTCCTGATAATACCGCTTGTGGTAGTTCATGAGAAACTCCGTGCCATGCTTACAAAGTCGCGTTGAGTTAATGAGAGAGATTCATAATTTTGCTTTTATTTCAACATCTCTTTCCTCTTGCAACTCATTACGAATCCACGCAGAAAACTGTATTAAATAATAGCGAAAGAGAAATGGCCGAAGACGTCAGGCCTTGTCCTAGATATTGTAGAAGGCTGTAGTTAGTCTCTATTTAGTTATTTAGGCCATGCAACTAATAATATTGGGACGCTAACTCGCCACAGCCAATTTACAGCATAAATACGCCAAATGTTTAACAATGTTTCCTTTAAAGTAAGTAGGTAAAATTTAATTTTGCACATATTTATTATTAGTCTTATATGTGTGTGTGTATATATATACACGCGCGCGCGCGCACACACACACATCGCGTTAAGGAAATTTGTGTACAAACTCGAGCACGTGATTGATGACCGTAAAAGAGGAAGAATAATACAGGGCACCCATGTTCCATCTGAAATAATAAGGGCTGTAGATGCTTTTAAAGGCGGAGGGTGACAAGCATATTACGTGAGACATTATGCACAGTAGGTACTAGCGTATGAGGAGCACAAATTAGTATACGGATTGATTAAATCAAGATCTCGGATAAAAGGAAGTTATGGTACGTTGTACACACCCCATAATGTAAATAATAGTGGTTGGCCCTCTTCGATTGCTTAGAACATTGACACCGTGAGGATTGATTGTGGATACCATCCGATGAATCAGAACACCGTAATTAGCACAAAAGCTCCCCCCCCCCAGTTTTAACACTGTAGGACCCACCGTTTCCGGTTATATCGTGAACGAAGGATATGGGAGTAGCCAGGCCACGGCCTGAAGGGTAGGCAACAATTGATCGCAGCTGGTGGCAAAAACATATTGGTGGTATGCTGCACGATGTTACACGTCACAGCCAGCTCCCCTTTCACCCCTCCTGAGCAGGGTAGTTTCCCACCCCGTCTGCCCGAGCGGCCGGTTCTTCGCAGCCTGCCACTGATTCGATTTCGGATCATGGGTGAAGGCATTACTGAAGTGGAGCGTAGTTGATGAAATGTTCGCTTTTGTTGTTTTGATTACAGTGTACCCGGGACTGAGTAAACACCTACACAGCGGAAATTGTGGAGTACCGAGTGCCGGTGATGCGAGAAGGTGAACATTGACTGTGTGAGCTTATTGTGAGAGCCCTCCCAACACGCTAGAATTGGGAAATTTGCCCTTCACATGAACCAGGGGGAATACCATACCTGAGTGTTTTACGATAGCACATCGTTGCGTATTGTTACGGTGTGGGCAAACCATGTCCACAACACTGGCTATAACGGACACCACACGCATAATAAGTGACACACCGCTGCAATCAGAGCGAGGCCACACACAATCGGAGCTTGACGTTTTGGAAACAAGAGCTGAGTTAAGAGAATTGGGCGGCTCTTAACAGTGAGCTCTTGAAAGCCGACGAGGGTGATTGAAGAGACTATGGAGCGGCACCGAAATGAAGGGGGGGGGGGGGTGGGGGGGAAACGGGAGATCCTAGATAAAACCCGCCGACCAACGGCATCGTCCGACACGATTCCCACTTGCGAAAATCCGGTGACCCGGCCGGGGATTGAACCCGGTTCGCCTTGGTGGGAGGCGAGCGTGCTAATCGCTCAGCCACCGTGGCTCCGAAACAGAGTTAAGTTGATAAACCCGCGGCGAGTATTTAGTGCCGCGGTGACATGAAACGAGGCCTGACGCCAGTCAGCCGCCGCGGGGTCAAGAGGATCGCAGAAGGACGTACCGTGGAACACCGCAGCTGAGATGTGATGCAAAGCAGCTTTCGACATCGAGATTAAGGTGAACAAGTTCCAGTGGGTTCAGAGACATTTAGCTAATTAATAATAACGGGGCTACTGGTTACCAGACATTATAGTGGACTCCCCGCTTTAACTCAACGATTGTAGAGAGTTGTGTTAAATGTTATTTATTTGTGTTTTATATAAAGATATTTGAATTAACCCAGTCTTTACCTTCAGATACGCAGTACCCCAAACCTTTTTTGATTTAATAACGTACAACAGCTCGGGTTATTAAAACATGACAGTATGGGGCTCCGAAGCAGACGACTTCTGATTGCATCTATGCTAATGACTATTAATCGGCGGAAATAGCTTCAATTTGAACGACAGTACGAGAGTTGGACCTCCGATATTTGAAAAGCGGTTCCTTTTCCTGATAATAAACATTCCCTGCTCCATGTAACGGATGGAAGTTGGCGTGTCAGGTGAGAAACCTAACAAAAGAAGCAACCTGCAGGTGGCGGGAGGGTTATGGTGAAAATTCCAAGGGCGTAGGTCCACTGATAACTCTGGAATTTATTCTCGGATTATTTGATTGTCTATCTCGAGATGTAATGGAAACTCACACACATTGACGGTCTTCTCAGGAGCGGAGGGGATCATCTGGCAAGAGAAGGCGACGTGCCAGAATTTTCCTCTAATGGTTGTAGAGACACGACTAAGGCTTCCAAATATTTCCTGGTTCCCTAATTTCTCATAAATAAACTCATCAAAGAAGCTTCGGGGTAGTTTAATATCATATTCGCTGTATGAATCCTCTATATTACGTTCCCTTCAATTTTGGAATAATTTTGTATCAATAAAGCTAAATTATTCAGACAATGTATTTAAAAACGAGGAGTGCTGTCTGGATTTAGGGAATACCTCAACATATACTTTAAAGGCCGCAATATTTTATTTATATTTCCTTTGTTGCAAGTGTATACGTAATATATATTAACTGATTATTTATTCTTTTTCAATCTGAAAAGAGATAATACATACTGAAATTATTCCACTGTAATTTCAAGAATTCTGTAAAGTAGTTCTGTAAGTAATGATAAGGTTTGAACTTTGTTGGCAAGGATGCCACCACATTAGGCATATACCTGCAGTGCAGTAAGCATGTCTCCACATGCCCTTTGTAACGCTCTAGAAACTTAATTAACCATGACCACTTCATATAGCAGCTGTCTGTGCTGCTAAACACTTTCATTCTGAATGTTATCTGGTGGTCGTTATGTGATTCGAGTGTGTATATAGTAGACCTATTCATATGATAGAGAGGACCAATCCGCAAAAAAAAAAAACATATCAACTTAAATTTTCATTTTAAAGTTACTTTTTGTGCTCTGTGTGAGAACGAATTTACATGTACGAGTGATATATTTTATTTTATTACTTTGCAATGCGTCTGAAATAAAAGGCACATGGTGTCACAAAAAATGACCTTGCATCGTAGACTTAACTAAAAATTAGGTAAAATATTTGTGTTTTTAGCGGCATTAAAAATTGTTCATCACCAATATACATTTCAAAGTTAAAGGATAATTTTTTTTTTTTAATTCTCCATTTTAGCCGCATGTCTTATAAAAAAACTGTACATCTACGAAGCGGGTCCCTTAGGATTCGAGGCAAATAAATTCTTGACAAACTTCCGCTTGTGGCGAATTTGCCTGGACGAAGAATGAAGGACGAAGGACTTTACAGGGCTATTCACCCGCACCGGCAGTGCACATAGTAACGTAAAAAAATCAGAAGCAAGCGAACAGATCAATTACCTTTTGATTTCTTAGAGCCGTTTTATTGACCGTTAACACTTCATTTGTGGCGTACACACCACTCTCCTAATCTGCACCACTTTTAATAACGGAACTCAAAAAACTTGAATGCCACACATAACATTATTAACGTCTATTATGATTGGCTGTGACCTGGCGCGTGTAGTTTACATGAACTTCCCAATCGTGGACGTAAAGCATACATGAAACAGAACCTTGTGAATGTTCACTAAGTGATTTTAAGTTACTGTAAATTACAGGCGCAAGTGAATTATAAACAACTCACAGGCACAAATGCAGCAATACAAGAATACGTTAACGGAAAGACGTTATTTAGCAGGAATTATATATGTAAATTATCTGCAATGTATTTACAATTTGGATATAAATGTGAAGATATAAAAATAATTGTGTAATAGTTGATTCACGTGATAAGTTACCAGCATAGTTTAATTGCTTAATCCCATCGCATGCAAAGTCTCTACAGGAAAAAAATTAAATATGCAATAAAATTGGATTCAAATATGTAAAAAAAAAGCCACAAAATGTGTTGGTACTCAATAATTTCGTATTATAATATATATATATATATATATATATATATATATATATATATATATATATATATATATATATATATAAAAGTAATCTATCCTAAACTAGATTTCCCCATTCCATTTTATAATTTCACACCTTTTTAGTGCTAACTGCTATATTTGTACAGATATGAAAACTTGTATAAGTGTTTGGATTTTAGCTTTCCGAAAGTAAGTGAGGCTTATGAGATCACATTCCTGTCCAAGTGTCTGTGTATATGTGTGTACGTGTGTACGTGTGTTTGAACTGAAAAAAATATATATTTTGTGGCGGCCACAAAATATTTTTTCCCGTGTAGGGCTATGTTCGTGTGTGTATCCTCCATGAACACATTTAAAGGCGTTAACAGAGTTTCACCAAACTCGGTAGAATTGAATTTTTAGGTTTCTGACCACACCAAGAGCTTACTTTAAAAATTGCTCCTATTTTAAGATTTAGGGATACGTCATATCTCGGTAACCATCCAACAGATATAAAATTCATTTTGTACGTTGACAGTGCACTATGTAAGCATTGAATTTAGAAATAAAAAGTGATGTTGGTCCACCATTTTCGGAGATAATACTACATGAAAAATTAAACTTTTAAGTTATACCTTGAAAACTGTTTAAATAATTCAAGACAAATTTGTAATGAAAGCAGTATTATGGTAGGCGACGCAAACGTAAGCAATTTAATAAAATTATATATTTATTTTCAAAATGGCGGTTATACAAGTATTTTAGATCGTCACACTAAAAAGTGGAGATTTTAGGCCATATACCGAGGACCAATCAGCCATTACCCACCATATTTCTCATCTAATTAGTGCTGCAGTATACCATCAAACTTGCGTGTTGTAGGCGCGGCAAGCCGTGTTAATAAAATTGTGATAATATAAATAATTATAATAGTTCGTTATAGCTATTGAACCATTCAACACAATTCAACCAAGTTTTTTAAGCTAACCGTATTCATTACAAGTTTTAATTGAGCATCCAGAAATAATATTTCGCAGGCCTATTAGGGAAAATGTGCCAGGTAAGAAAATTGGAAATTCTGCCATATTTCCGCAAAAATTCAAATAATTTCCTCTACATTTTGCAAACCATTAGTGCTATAGAAGACCATGTAAACTTATGTTTTTTAAGTGAACTCAGACATTGATTTACAAAATGCTGGCCATATAAATATTTTGATAAATTATTTTATACATTTAATAATTAAACCGTCATTTTATGCTGACAGTACCTTTTAGAAGCATAGTATACAGAAACTCTTCTCTTAAGGATATTTTGTAAGGTAGCATCAAATAAGACAATCGTACCCCCCCCCCCCCCATATCTCAGGGATTATTCAACTAATCTCCAGCAATTTCTTCAGACATGTGACGCTATTGAAGGTCACGTAAACTTAGACCTACCTTCTTTAAGTGGCTCAGGCGCTTATTTTCAAAATGATGGCCCCGTAATTATTTAAGTTTATTAAACCCTATTAATTTAAAACGTTAGACTTATTACTCCCGAAGTGGAAGCTCCAAATCGCCGCTAGCTTATAGTGTGAGGTTTGCTGGGTTCAAGTCCCGGGTAAAGCACGTGTGTATGTGTGATTGTGTTGCAACTGTTGGAAATGTTCCTGGTTTCGTCTCTAATGGTCTGCCTGTTAACAATACGCCAAGCACTACCTGTCATCCAAGATTTTAAGAACTGAATTAAAAATTATTTGAATACATGTAGAAGAAAGTAGCTGATAAATTATATCAGTAATTTCTTGTTCATTTAAATTGTTGAATGACCATCGGGCCGGGAAGTTAATGAGAGGAGAGGCGAGGAGAGAGAGAGAGAGAGAGAGAGAGAGAGAGAGAGAGAGAGAGAGAGAGAGAGAGAGAGAGAGAGAGGCGTCTACGGAACTTCGAATAAATTAAAGCATCTTTTAATAGTGTTTACATCCATGTACCATTCGTGAATATGACCATCTATGTTGACGCAATGCGGGAAACCTTCCCCTATAGAATGAGAATGGATTGTACTGCGTAGACCGACACTTCTGTTTAAGAAGTCGCATTAGTTTCACTGATTAATATCAAAGAAATAATTAACGTCAAAAAAATATAAAAAAATAACTACAGTAGAAAACTCTATACAGGAAAATAATAAAATAGTCAACAAACGTTAATTTTCAAGTCACAAGTTATAAATGTAGCAATAATCAGTTATATGCTACAGATATCTACTGAAATATGGGCTAGAGGAGTTGTATTAAATTAAATACTGAGTTGGCAGTTTAACTAAACTGAATTTAAACGATATAGTTAACTTACATACCACAAACTGAACACGTTATCTGTGAGTGTGAATTCAGTTCTGGTTTTTAAATGCTTCAGCAAAAGTCACAACTATAACGAAAATTAATTGAATTTTACTGAAACGCCCGACCGTCTCATTTTCCCAGACGTGTTCCTGCGTACAAAAAACTACTTTTACCCGCTTGCAAAAGAATTAACAATGTGTCGTCTTTTCACTACCTTCGAAGAACACCCGCTAATCGTCTTGATTGCTCGCTACCTTGGTCGAAATAGGAGTTTTGCCCAGCTTAATTGTTATGTTACACGTCAATCCAACTATTCGAAATCGGCCGTATGGCTGAAGAAGGTTTCTGGGTGGCAGGGTGCCCCTTGCAGTCCGTGACGTCCACAAGCCCTCATTGGTCCTCACCTTAACCAACCAGCTGACGAAAACGACAAGCTCGAAGATGCAAAAGAACTTTCTATACAACACTACACATGCACCTTGGCAAATAAAATAACATTATCAAGACTAATCTAAAAACCCCGTGGTATTGTTCCACCTCAGAGAAAGAGGTAGACAGATTTGGAGAGTGGAATGGAGAAAGATTTGGGCAACTCTTAACATCGATAACTTTATAACCGATGAGGGTAAAGTGAAGTGAGTATGGAGCAGCGCTGGAACGCTAGGGCGGGGGAAACGAGAAATCCTGAGAAATCCCGTTGACCAGCGGCATCGTCCAGCACGATTCCCCACATGCGAATATCCAGGAGCGACCCAGCCAGGAATCGAGCCCGGTTGGCCCAGGTGGAAGGCGATTAGTCCAACCACTACACGACCGCGGACCCCTCGGGTTTGACTTTGTGCACCCTGGCTGAGACCGACACCCGTGTGAAGTCGGCTCACATCCGGCGTCCAGTCAACATGACATTAAAGTTAAAAAAGCTAACTTTTAAAACCAACCTTTTATTTATAAATGCACTAAAAAGAGAAAAATAATTATAATATCTACACAACTCGTAGAACTTGTAAGATTTGGTCGAACAGCCGCAATAAACTTTACTACAAATTAATATGTTTGTATCAATTTATATTTAGTATATAAAAGCTTGGCGCGAATAGTCAACAGCCTTACGCACGATATATGCTTCCAATGCTTACACAAATGTGATATACGTTCTATATTGTGAAAAAATTAAGAACTTTACGCAAGATATATGCTTACTACACTTACGCAAATGAGGTAAACGTTCTATATGTGCCAAGTTTTTATACACTAACTATACATTGATACAAATATATTAATTTGTAGTAAAGTTTATTGCGGCTGTTCGACCACATCTTACAAGTTCTACGAATTATGTAACTATTATAATTTTTTTTCTCTTTTTAGTGCATTTATAAATAAAAGGTTGGTTTTAAAAGTTTTTTTACATTTATTTTATTTTTCACTTTTAATCTCCAACCATGTGTTTGTATCACGAATATGGCTTTCCCTTGCTAAGAAAGATCCCAGTGATGTAGCGTGATCGGCCAGTAGTTCGCTTTCATTCCGATACGGGACATACTGAAGGAGCAAACTATAATAATAGTTTTCCGAACCGCTTGCCGCTACAAGAAATAGCGCACGTACAACAGCATTGGCACTTTTAATCTCCATTTTACTTTAACTCGATTCTGTAAAACAAACTCGATACTACTTGCGCTGCACGTTGTTGTAGAGTTCCTGTGGCCACCTCCAGCTCCATTATAAGATCAGCTCAGTAGTACCTTCAAATTGTATCGTCATGGGAACTACAAGCGTATGCCGAATTTCAGCTCAATTGGATGACGGGAAGTGGTTTAAGATCGACTTGCAAGATTTCACCCGAACGTACAAACAAACTAACAAGGCAAGTTAAATAAACGCTTGTAAAAATAGAAGACCCCTCAGGACAGTAAACGTTATTTGTAGTGTTAAAAGTTTTTAAACTCAATTTGGTCATTTTCTCACTGGAGAGAAAAATGTTACGTCTGCTCTCAATGTTGTTAATGCATCGGCTTCTGTTGTGTTGGTTCTCTATGGGTCTGTGAGAAGGGGGGGGGGGGGATGGGTGTCAACTTCTGAAGGTTTTTGAACTTGTGAAAAATTGCCAGCAAGTCTCAGTTTTTGGGCGGTGTTTTAGCTCATGGCTATCAATAGTTTTTGATCTTTGCGTCCGAATGACGAAAATGCAGACTTCTTGGGTCCACATTACAGAGAATTAATTGTTATTTTGAATGAAATCCATGATAGTAAAAATATTTTAAAATATCGATTTGTTTAGCTCTTGCCCAGAAAAGTGATTTCAACGGACTCCGTAAAGTCAAAATTTGTTAGAAAATCATTTTTGTTAATTGCAGCAAAAGCCGAACTTATGAATTATATAAATAGTTATATTTGCTGTTTACATTGATTTTTCAACTACCGATCCGCGTGGGGCTGTTTTTTGTTGTGTACAGCACCTACGCCAAAACATCCGTCGAACTAACGGATCCTTCAAACTGATGTACAACTGTTTCGGTACTCCAACACCTAATGACTTGGACACATACCGCAGTTTTAAAAAAATGTAAAAAAAAAATCTCAGAGATTGTTAGGATTGAACTCACACTCCCATCCCGCTTCGAATTAAGAGGGTTGCATTTCCATCTGCATTACCGAGACATACTGAAAAATAAGAGGAAAATATATGTTTTATAGTTTTAACGAAATCGTGAAGATTTCAATTGTATGCCCTTCTTTTCGTTTTTGGTTTGAATGGTACCGTTAGGAGTGTTAAAACGAATATCATGTATGAGTGCACTCCCTTCGCCACATTATATGCACTTTAATCCTTCAAGCAGAGTGCTGTGATTATTATATGAAAAAGAAATGAAAATCGTAAAAACGTAACGAAAGGCTGAATGTTTATGTTAACTAGTAAAAGGGTGTTTTAAAAGACGAAACTTATTTTAGAAAGTATTTTGTGTTTGTTTTATTAGTTTATTTGTTATTTCACTTGATACACGTTGTTTAACGGCCATTTTTAAACGTTGTTAGATGGCCATTTTAACACGCTGTTTAACTGATTCATCAGTCAAAAATAAACCTCTGAGAAACTGTGGAAATAATGACTTATGAATCAGTGGAAAATGCCACTGAATCAATAAGTGAACGAAGTCAGGCATTTTTTCACTGATTCATCAGTTAAATTCACTGAAGTGAACGTCGAATCAGTTAGGTACGGTTGACTGACTGAAATAATGAAATTGTTACTGGTTCAGATTTAGAGTTTAGAAGATGGTTATGTAAGAAACATGGTACTATTTAGTTTATTTGCTTCTGTAGTTGGTAGATACCACAGGTCTATATTATATAGACGAGTCATCTTGATGACTGCATAAATTTCTTGTAACTCATGCCTGCTGGAACAGCTTAACATGCCTACATGCAACGTTTGAGAGTAACGGAGTTAGCGTAAATCTGCGCTACAACAGGACAGCAGAGGAAGAAAGAACTGAATTTGGGACCACGTTTGAGAAAAGCCCCTTGCGGCCACCGCGTAGATGCTGAATACAGATTTCACGAGATTGCCACTGGGTACCCACACCGCGGCGCTACTTAGTCCGACCAAATTACAAGCCAATTTTCTTCTTAATTAAAAGAACAATGAAGTACGGCACTCCGGGTAGACCATGCAGTGATATAAAACGAATGCATGTTGTCCATGGCTAACCGAGCAGTTTTAAAAGTCCTGTTTAGAATCAAATATTCTGTAAAGTTTACGTCCTTCTACTTTATGTGAAGTAACCTTTTCCAGGACCACATTAATTTATTCAAGCGTCGAAAATATGCAACAGTTGAAATATTAGAAATATATATAAACGTTAGGTTTTAATATGATAGGGAAATGCCACTGAATCAATAAGGAGGCAAAACAGGAATTTTTTCACAAATTAATCAGTTAAATTGACAGAAGTGACTGTTGAATAAATCAGGTGCCGGTTACAGATTTAAATAGATAAATTCTCACTGATTCATATCTAAAGTGTAAGTATTCCCATTTCGTCACTTTAGCTAAAATCACTCGGGTGTCCCGCTCGGGCGCAAACTTTGTAGGTTTGAATCTAGATCGGGCTTCCAATCGTCGTGTATTGACTGGAAGTGTCTATTGTACGTAGGGCCAAGAACATCTTCAGTTGCGCGAACCAAATCTTAGTTCGGAGCGAACAAATATGAACAACAAAATAATTTGGTGTCAACAACATAATACCTGATTGCCCCTATGAAAACAATCAATTTGCTTGCGACAAACGCACTTTGTTAGATTTAACTGTAACATCTAATTTTTCTTATCATCGTGATATTTATATGATTGTCCGTAATTTTATGTATTTTTCGTAAGTGTTAAATGTGTGAGTTGTTTTGCATAGGTTTCGTATGTAAGATGTTTTATTTTGACCTTTATAGTGCTTAGTTGTGAGAAATTTTTATTTTAATGTAAACTTTGTCTATACAATTGAAAGTGTTTTATCACTCAGATAGTTTATTATAATGTTTTCTGTTAAACACTATACATCAGCCAGAAAACAACATTCCTAAAACATCCGAAATGTAGCTGCCCTGATGGAAAGAAGGGCTCTAAATAATAATTGAATATTCTATTAGCAAGTTCGTCGTGTATTAGTAAGCTAATGAAAGCTAAGAAGACATGACATTTTCAAGTTAAGTAATGAGCCCGAAGAGGATGATAGCGTCGTCAAAGTCCGCTTAAGTTTAACGACAGAACAAACGGAAGATAAGCTGCAGATTCTGGAGGCGACACATTTAAGCATCAGAGGACGTTTACAGCCAAAAGTAAAGAAGTCTACGCTGTTCCTGAGTTTGGAGGGTTGACTGCCTGCATCACAGACGTAGGAGGACCAGCCCGTAGTTCGACGCCGTGGGTCCAGCTGAGCAGTTCGACGTTGGGACGCCTGCTGCATGCTGAGTTGGATTCGACTCCGAGGTTCCTGGTTTCACGTAGAGGCGCAAGGACATTGATCGCCCGCAGGGCCAGATGCAGAGGAAAGGTGGTGCTGAACTAATGTTTTCAACGACAGCTAAGTTTTTGCCTACAAAATCCACTACTGAGTGCCTATTCCTGTAAGAAAAACACTTATCGTATTGGTAGTGTGGCTGATGTATAGCAGTAGTACTCTGGCTGTTGTATCGTTGCTTTGATCTGGCTTGAATTTAAATAATTAATGATAGTATAATTTCGAAGTTGTAGTGCTCTTATGTTTATTTTTTTTCTATCTTGTGGTATGATAGCTGGTATTTTATTTCTTAACTTTGACTGGTATGTTATCTAAATATCCGAGATCTCATTAATACACTTCCTATAACTGAAACTAATCTTGATACTACTTTATTTTGTCTTAATTTAACCTGCCGTGGGTGTTTTTAAGGTGTATCTCTGCATTGATTCACAAAGGTTTAATTGATTCTCTTTAACACATTTTCAACAGAAGTTAAATTTTCCCCATAGCCGAGGCATAAACATACCTTCATCTATCACACACATATTTGGATATCATTGCATATTCGAACTATTAAAAAAATTGTGTTGCAGTATTGTGTGCTGTTTAACATATTTTTAATTGGTGCCAACGCATTGGCCAGTAACACATTAGAAGTGTTACATATTTATTTTTGTCGACCCAACGTGTAAGCCACTAAATTTAATTCCACACATCATGAAATAGTTTTCTGTGCGTAAGAATAATTTAAAGAACATTTCCATAGAGTAATCAAATTAAACTGTTAGCCTTATATTTTATGAGTAGAGCAGAGAGAACACGATACTTTCTCAGAGATATAAAATCCATAGATTACAAGTGTTTGATATTTCGCACAGGGAGTATAATGGCTGAAACTGATGAACGCACAAATATGACAGCACAGGAAAACACACAGAATACACTGACGACCAACTTATCAGACACCGAGCACTATAACAGACCAAAATCCTGCAGTTTCTAGTGCACCATAAATAACAGTAGCAGAACAATTAGCGGTTTGGTAAGGCAAATGACACAAATGTCACAGCAAGTAACCCAACAGGTGTTAGATCGGGCTCGCGAAAGGCAGGAGGATAAAGAACAAATCGCGGCTCTATTTGTTAGCAGAATGGAACAATTTAACGAACGAATGACGCAACAATCTAGCGAAATACGCGTAATTAAAGGACACACTTCTCGTAAAATCAAAGAACATATTTCTCAATTTAACCAGTCCATGACTGTGCAATAAGTACAGCAGGACATAGAAGTTGTAAACCAAAAGTTTGGCAATACATCCGAGAGTTTGCGCGAGGAGATTGCGACGAACAAAACCGAACTGAAATCATCGGCAGAGAAATGCGAACAACGTCTCCCATTGGTTGAACAGAGTTACAGCGAGATAGAGGAGCGCGTTTCGTCGCCGTTAGAGTCGTTTGCACAAGAATTGGATCATACAGAATAACTGGTTCGTCGCGAGAAAGAAAGAAATGAAGCGAAGTTCGACCAGGTTGGTGAACAAGTGCAGGTAGTAAGCAACAAATTAGATGATATTTTTAGGTCTGTACGCGAATTAAGACTAGGAAATACAAATACTAGTCAGGTGTCAGCAGACGACAGCGACGACCCAGTCCTGAATTCCGACAGACTTGACAGGCTTGAATCCGATAATGCCGCGAACAACACACCAGCTATGTTCTCTATGAATGCTTTGCTTCAACACCCAAGCAAAATGTGGGCTGACCAGATGCCGACTTTTGAATGCAAAACTATCGAAAATCCCGTTAATTTTTTCAATAAATTCAGCGAGTACGCTAACTTATTCAGCCTGACAGACAAACACAAATTGCGATGAATTAATCTTTGCCTAAAATCGACTCGACTGTGTAAATTTGGTGAGGAATTAATGAAACTGCCACTCACACTTACGACGAATTTCGTAATAAATTTTTGCTCAACTTCTGGAATAAGAACGTGCAAGGTAATCTTCGAGCCCAACTGCACGCGGAAAGATTCTGGCCAGGTAAGGGCAAACAATTGGAGGAACTCCAGTCCAATATGTACGAAAGATCACGTCACCTGTAACCGCCAGTAACCGACCAAGAATTTATTACAATGATTCTTCGCCAGTTACCCTTCAAATACCAAGTTAATTGGGCAGGTAGACATGACGTGTATTTTGTTTCTTTTAGGGAAGATTTACTAGCTTTTAACGACATAGAGAAACTACAGAGACAACATAACAGCAAGGTCTGTCAATTTTCGTGAAGTCCAGGCCTTACTTCTCCGACACACCCTGGAAATACAGGCATGAACTTTCATGGACCATCCAGCTACGACATAAACCCTGTCGTAAACATGTTCGGAACTGTGCCGTACCACCAGGACAACAGGTACCATGTTAATTCTACGCAATCATATCAAGGTGGTAAATATTTTTATCGTACCTCATACGGTAAGAGAGGTCGTTTTAGTGGCAGGAGTAAACCTTACGACGACACAAACCGTATCAGGGAAGTTAACGATAACTATACATAGTTACATCAGGGTGAACATGAAAAGGATAATACAAGGAATGATTGCGACGAGCAAACTGTACAAAGGCCAGTACAAGGAGTGCACTCGCACAGGAGGTGTGACGGGAGACGGGACATGACGTTCAGACGAGGGAGCATGAGTCCACGTCCACCGCATTAGCCACTCCGTCGCGAACAAGGGTATTCAGGTGAAACCCGCATGGAATACTTTAACATTCAGTTTCCACTAGACCGAGGACGCCTTCATTCGCGCCAATGTCACAACAGCAGCAGGAACCGGCGAATGGTTACGGAGATAACCGCGACCACACGTTCAGCTATTAGAGGCCAGTGAAGACGGGCCTCCAGCGCTGACCTTAGAAGACTTGACTCCAGAGGGGGTCCCTCATGCACCAAATTAGCACTCCACCTAACGCAAGAGGCAAATATGATGGCATAATTACTGGCGTTGTAATCCGAACAGTACATCTCGAGTAAACTGACAGAGAATTTCTACTTTCAGAGCCAAACGACGAACCGGGAAAATTAGCATGAAATTTTATGTCCGGAATTATTGTTGGATGTGTATAATGTACAAGTACCGGTATTGCTGGATAGCGGAGCCGAAGTCAGCTGTGTTTCAGAGAAGTTGTGCAATGATATCGTAGATAGAGGACAGAAATTTCCTTGTGTTCCTGTACCTAAATTAAGAATTGTAGGAGCGGCATACAAATCCAGTCCGATTATTAATCAACAGGCATTGTTAATTATTACAGGCCTAGGACGTTCAAAACCCATGTCAGCTTTACTAATTAAAGAACTCAACAAACCGTTGATTCTTGGTGCTGATTTTAAAACCAAGTACACAATCAAACTGGATTTCGGTGGTTGGATGGCCAGCACAATGGAAACTGACAATAACACTGTGACTTCACTAGAAAACTGGAAGTTTTCAGATCTTTTTGTAGATTTGATAAGGAAGCAATGCCTTTCTATAAACAGGCCTCTCAAAAAAAATTTTGATGACGAAAAATTGGAAGAAATTCACTTGGCAGTATTTAATATTGAGAATCTTTCGCAAGACCAGAAAATTAAATTGCAAAACTTTGCTGTTTGCACACAAACACACTTTCTCCGACCGACCACGGAGTAACAAATTTTTTCAAGCGGGAATTGAGGTAATACCAGGTGAACCATTTCACTGCAGATCGTACCCAATACCTACAAAATTTATGCAAGAAGCCGAAGCTTATAGTGAAACAAATGCTGGAGTGGAATGTAGTTAAACGTGCTTCTAGTCCCTATGCAAATCCAATGGTATGCATGCGGTTGTGTCTTGATGCCAGACGCATCAAAGCAATCATGGTTAAGGCTAGCGAGAGTCCCAGGGCCACCGAGGAATTACTTCGATTGTATGATGGTGTCAAGTACATAAGTACTATCGACCTGACTCATGGCTATTGGCAAATACCTTTAGAAGAAAGCTCACAACAATACACTGGTTTCTTATTTAGGAGCCAGCAGTACATCTTTCAAGTGTTACCCTTCGGGTTATGCAATGCAGATACACAATTCACTCAATGCATGAATTTAACCTTGGGAGAAGATAGCGCTGAATTCGCCAGATCATATGTAGACGATATCCTTATTATATCACTCACTTTTGAAACGCACTTGGAACATATAAATACTGTGTTGCACTTGCTTGCTACTGCTGGAATGACCGTGAAATTACGGAAATCGCTATTCTGCAGAGAGGAACTCCCTTTCTCAGGGCATATCATCACACCAGATGGTATTAAAACTACTCCCGATAAATGAATTGCCTTAACACATTTTCTGGTGCCCCACAATGTTAAGCAGTTAAGAGCATGTTTAGGAGTAGTAAGGTTTTACCAGAACTACTCCAATCAAGTAGTCCGTACTGCTCTGCCTCTGCTCAAACTACTCAGGAAAGGTGTAAGTCGGGAATGGACAACGGCTCGACAGGAAGCTTTTGAGAACACGAAGAAGCTATTTGTAGACGAGCAAGTCATCCATCACCTCAGACAGGGTGTGGATTACCATAAGCATAGCATACGCTCAAGGGGCTAGGTTGGCGCAGCTAGACCAACAAGGTAATGAGAATACCGTAGCAATGGTAAGAAGAACATTGAGCAAAATAGAGAAAAATCACACAGTCACAGAAAAATAAATGTTAGGAATAGCTTGGAGCTTACATGTGAGAAGGTGTTCCTACATACCAATCACCAAATTTTGCTAAGCTTGAGGATAGGCCGAATTTTCAACAGCCGATTAACTAGATGGTGCTTCTGATACAGTAATTTGACATCGAGTACTGCTACATCAGATGCTCCAGTAATGTAGTTGCTCATTTGCTTAGTAAAATTCCAGACGAAGAAATTTTACAACAGGACAAGAAGTTAAACGACTACTTAGTCTTACCAATGCGGAAAACGCGAGTGATAAGAACTATGTGGCAAGAGAATTTGAAAAATTTGTCGAGTGAACAGCATAAAGATAAATTTTGCAATAGCATCTTCAAGAACTGCCTGGCGATAATTTGTTTCATACTGTATATTGTGAAGCGGAAGCTGGAATTTTGTTTTGCAGTTGTAAGAATCGGAAGTACTTCAAGCAAGAATGGAAACCAGTCATCCCTGAGAAGCTTCAGGTGAAACTATTGCTCGATACTCACAATTTGCTGGGGCATATTGGGATACGTAAAACTTACGAAGCACTTCCAAGACAATTCTACTTCAAGCACATTCAACAGTTGGTAACGATGGTGGTAAAATCATGTGATCTATGCCAGAGGTGCAAACATGCCCAAAAGCAAATGATTGGCGAATTGCAACCCATTATTCCATCGAAACCTCTGGACACGATCTCAGTAGATTTGTTTGGACCCTTGCCACAATCAGAAGCAAGGGTATCGTACGTGTTTGTGATAATGGATATTTTCACTAAATATACAAAATTGTATGCCATCGTACCAGCCAATGCACACACTGTACTTGGGAAACTGAAATCATTTGTCGAAGGAGCTGGAAAACCTAGATGTGTCTTGTCAGATAATGGAACTCAGTTCACGAATAAGACTTGGCAAGCTGGTACAAGAAAGTTAAATATTTTGCCCACTACCTCTTCAGTTAGGTACCCTAGAGGGAATCCGGTAGAACCCCGTATTAAGACTCTAGGTAATATGTTAATGATCGTGGGGCATAAATATCATCAGCATTGGAGAGACCAATTACATATGATAGAGTACGTTATGAACAACACAGTGCATGAGTCGACCATAATTACCCCTCTGGAGGCATTGACAGTTCAGCGGTCAGAAGTCTTCTACTTATCTAATCTTCCCTCACCACCAGAATAATCAGAAGGAGTAGAAGAAGAAGAAAGCTTGGAAGACAAGAAGAAAGAAATACTGGAGTTTCCAAAAAGAAGACTAATTTTGGCGGCAGAACGACGCAGAAAGTATGCTAAAAAGTCGAGGATAAGGAAGCTACATGTGGGACAGCTAGTGTTGGTAGAGCACACTGCGCGAGTAGAGCATATGAGTTTATTGCTAAAAAGCTCTTACCATTTTACATTGATCCGTTGAGGATATCAAAGATATGCAACAATAACTGTTATGAGGTAGTTTGTCCTGATACAGGTAAAATAATAGGCGGCTCTTCGCGAATACCAACAACCCATTACTCACATGTAATTTGAAGACTTGGAAACTAAGCAGAGATATTTATATACTCTGAGTAAAAATATATGTGAATATTGAGAAACTGATTACTCTGAAGAACGGTTATTAAATAAGGAATTTGTGTATTTATTATTGTTTGGGGCGTATATTTTGTTGTAATGATGCGAGAAATATTTAATTAGGCGTAGATAGAGTCCACCAATATATGAGAATAATTTATTGCTCGTCAAATGTTGTATTTTTATTGTGCCCTGATATTTTTGCCACATAGAAAATTATTCACTGTTGAGGATTGATATTTTTTTTTTAAAAAGGTACTCAAGGGTATTATGTATGATTTAGAAGACATAGATATATCATTAGCGCAAGAGTTGTGTTTCGAATGAATAAGAATATTTCTACCAGGACATATAATAGTCATAAAGGCAGGAAAAATAAACCTGAGTACATGACAATGCTGCAAGAACCACCGACGAACGTTTATATCAATGAATGGGATTGGTGATAATCATGAAAATTACCATCGCTCGTAAGGTTCACTAGAGAACTCACACGTCCACAAGATAAAGCCTATCTACAAATGAAACTGCTGCAACAAAACAATCAATGCATGGCAAGTCGTTTTCGCCAAAACTATTTTCAAGTAATGGAATAATTATTTCGGATATTTATTTCTTTAGGGCCTTCTGGAAAAACCTAATTAGAAGGTTGATTAGAGTCTTCTTCCAATGTTCATATTTAAAATTCTTCTTCAATTGTTTTGTTTTCTTCTGATGTCTAGCGATAAGTAATATGTCATATGTTTCAAAATATTATTTCAGAGCTAATGTGTACATGTAATGATTGCAAACCATGATAAATAGGGTTCAGTGTGATTTTTGTTGTTTATCTTTTTAATTAATAATGTTTCATGTATGAACATTTAAAAGTACCATGTTTATTATAAAACCAATGTTTACACTTGTCAGAGAGATATTGGCGTTGTATATCTGCCAATTATACCATAAAGAACTGCGACGAATAAATGGTGCAATTTGCAAGTGACTTTTAATGCAAAAACTGTGGATTGTAAGTTACTGATAAAAGACACGAAATGTAAAGTGCTTAAAAAGGATTAATTGATTCTCTCTTACAAATTTTCAACGGAAATTCTTTTTTCCCCATAGCCGAGGCATAAACATACCTACATCTATCAGACACATATTTGGATATCTTCGCATATTCCAATTATTAAAAAAAATTAGTGTAGCAGTATTGTGTGCTGTTTCACATATTTTTAATTGGTGCCAACGCAGTGGCCAGTAACACGTTAGGAGTGTTACATAACAAAGCCCCTTTTATAAGTGCACTCATAGTTCCATAAATAAAAAATAAGTAGTATAAAATATCATACAAATAAATCAAAACGCTGCGTTCAGGGACACTGACTTATAAAAATAGTGGTATGGCTTTGTGCCAAAATTAGGGTGGATGTCAACACCTACGTGTTACTAGGCCAGAAAACACTGCTAATAGCGCAATCTTGTATCCAAAATGGAATTAGTGTCGTAAAGACTGTTCGCGATAAAGTAAGCACATTTGAAATTAACCTTAGAAAATATCACTGCCCTTTCATGCATATATTTCAAAGGGCGCACTGAGTGACATTCGCCCAATAATGTTTGTAGCGATGGATGAAAAATTGTTCCTTACTTTAACATTGAATAAAAAGTGTTAGAAAAACCATTTGTGATAACTTAATATTATATTTTTCGTTTCCCTTTTTTAATGCATCGAACTGTAAAAATGAGCAAATTTTGTAAAGTATTTACTTTTCTAATAATTTCACAGTTTCATTTGACCGACGGATGAATAAATTGATGAGCACCATGGAAAAGTTAATTTTACATATGACGGAAGAATAAACAACGCGTATACAAGTACCTACTTGTATACGCGTTGTTTATTCTTCCGAAGTATTCTTCTTAAGTAGTGCTTTCAAAAAGTGCTCATTTTACCGTGAACAGTCTATAATATTAGAGGTTTTGCAGGGTTCAAATATTGGGGGTGCTCATGCTCAATATGTAAATCAACCCCACTGTCAGCGCCTATGGCTACACTTTTTATACGACACTGACATATATAACTATTTTATAAATCACTATCGACTTTATTTGAAGCATACCCTAATTAAGTCTGCCAAAATGTATGCAGTTAAGGGCAGGGAGTAGTTTTATAGGTTGACTTCGGCTAAACTGCTACACTAATCAATTATTATGGCCGGGAAGCTACATTATAACGCTGAATGAATCAAACAACATAAATGAAGTTGTGAGAACAGTGAACTTTGGCGTGGCAATGGGTAGGGGTGTATTCGA
This sequence comes from Dryococelus australis, assembly GCA_029891345.1. Classification (NCBI taxonomy): domain Eukaryota; kingdom Metazoa; phylum Arthropoda; class Insecta; order Phasmatodea; family Phasmatidae; genus Dryococelus; species Dryococelus australis. The sequence continues at coordinate 119,776,067 of CM057000.1, read as the reverse complement.
AATGAGGATACCAGGAAATAAAATAAAAGTGTATTATCTAATTTGATGACGTGCTGTTTTACACAGAAAATAAAAGGAATACGGGATCGTTTATTATAGTAGGTTTCGACACAATTTAGTTTACTGGCCTACTGCTCAGGAATTAAGCGGTGTTGAAAACCGGGTAGCCAAACAACATTAGCTCCTTAGCGACAGCGACGAAAAAGGCATTATTTTCACTATCCCATACATAAAGGTGAGTATCAAACTCAAACTGATAGTGATAAAGATTTCAGCAACTTACGATTGACTATACAGATGAAAATAAGTATGTGTTAACGACCCTTCAAATTGTGGTTATCGGAGACGTAACAGGACAAAAGGGCCAATTATGGAAGAATACGACAACGACCTCGGTGACAATTAAATAGAATTTGCCGTGAGCTATGAGATATACACGGCCCGTAGGTATTTTTACGTGACAACGAGTGTGGGTGCTGCATTTTGCGTTTGTACTGATTGTGTCGTTGTTTAGTATTAGTCTTGTCACGTGATGTGACACGTGATGATGCAATCGCTATTTCCGCATTCCGATGCATCGTAGGATTGTCAACATCTTCTTGGTATAACTCCGGAATGGACTGAGGTAGCTAAGTCATCCTTTCAGTATTAGATTTGTCTTGTAGAGCTTTATTCATCTTGTTAATATAATTGGTGTCCTGTTCGCCTAACTCGTTGTTTTTAACTAGTTTGATTTTTAATCTACAAAGAAAATGATTATTGGTTAGAAAGTCACTATGTGTGATTATTATTTACGATTCTTGATTACGTTTTTAAATCACTCTTTTTTTTACGCACAAACTGACACCAGAATTTCTCCGATCGGGTGAGCCGTTCGGTCGCTATATCGGTCTTGATCATACTACACAGCTCGGCTCCCACCGCGGCCTGATTACGTCATAACGATATGTCGGTGTGAGAAATATGAAGCCAAAGGATCGACCTATACTGTCGTGCATTTAAATCAAACGTACTGTTAATTCTCAGCAGGTAATTGTCACGGATCCGAGAGAAAAATTTGCGACGCTCACTTCCTGAACATAATGGTCAGATTTGTAAGACGTCACGTCAAAATGCATTTCAATCAAACTGATCGCTAAGGAATTGCGGTGATCTTAGTAATTCTTACTTGAATACTGCACTGAGTTAGTAAATGACCAAAATACTTGTAGAATAATTTCAAACTAATTCACCGTTTGAACAAATAACGTGCGAACCTGTATAAACTACTTGGCGAACTTGGAAGTTATCAAATAATCATAAATATGGTAGCGATTAAAATGTCACATAATGGTTCTGCAATTTGCCTGCACTATACTGTAGTAAGAAAGCGCTGCCATCGCTCTTCGTGTGACGTATATAAACAGTCCTGAACGCGTCGTATGCGAAGTGGGCCGCACGATAACTGACAGCCGTGATTTATGAGCGATGAGAAAACCGAGAAGATAAACGGGGGAGCCGTACAAACACCTGAAGGTTTTTCTCTGAAAAAAAGTCTGATAATGCGGCTGCAAGAGGCAATGTGGTACGTGAGTGAACCGGAGATCCCCTAAAAAACTCGCCGACCAGTGGCATCGTCCAGCACGATTCCCACATGCGAAAATCCGGGAGCGACCTCGCCGTGAATCGAACCCGGTTCGCCTAGGAAGATGCGAGTAGTCTAACCACTACTGTGAATCTATATAACTAATATACTGTTTGTTAAATTGTAGTAGTCATGATAGAATCCAACACCCTGGATGGATGTACTGCTAAGTAGGGTTAATGAAATAAACTAAAAAAAAAAAAGTCTAGCTACTTCATAACCGTACCCTCCCCCCCCTCCCCAGAAACACACACAAACACAAGGAAAAATGAGAGACAGCAAATTCCCTGCCCAACATCTAGCGACATGTTGCAGCTTCACTACGTCAACGTATCTCTGTGATTTGGTGCACAAATTTATGTGGCAAAGGGTGTAATTTGTTCTCAGGCAGGGAGTTTTTATAAAAATAGTCGGTTTCTTAACCTGGAACATTTTTCTGTTAAATAAATGGAATTAATTTTGTACTTTTTCATTTTTAATTTAGCCAAATAGCAATCATATTTTTGATCATATAATAACAAATATTTAGTTTACTCATAGCAAAATTATTATTTTACTATACCTCTAAGACAAATGCGTTTCTCTCAAAACACCCTAAGAATAAGGTCTATTTTTTAACAGTGGTTCTGAATCGGATTTTGTGACGAACGCTAAACTCAGCGAAGGAGTTTTCGCAATGTTGCCCATGTACTCGTCTACCAAAGTTATATTGCTTCGCGTCCCATACGTTTATTCTCTTATTCAAGCCTTTGGACTGGCAGGACCGACAGCTGAGTTACTGTAGCGAACACTGCTCAGGTCAACTGCTTGCTCGGACACTCCTAAAGAAAGAACAACCTGCCAAAGTAAAGGGTGTTGCACTTTTAATCGAATTTCTAAAGGAATTAATATATTTTGTGATCACTTTCCTGTATATGTTTATCGGTTTATGTAAGTGACGTTAACATTCTTCCTTGGCTAGCAAGTTTTCCAGAGCTCCCGCTCATCAAGATCGTTTGGGATCAGATGAACGGCAACTTCGGCCAGCGGCAAATACGGCGTATTTGGAGGGTCAGTTGCGCCAACTTTAGCAGGACCTTCCTCAGGAGATCATCCGACCTCTGTTTGGCCTCCATGCCCAACCCGTATCGCCACCTTCGGGTGGTCTTAAACCGTACTAAGTGTATCGTCCAAGTGTTGGTCGCCTATTACATTCTAGGTGTGGTGCAATATTCATATGTTTTCTATATACCTACTAACACGTACTGTTCTGCACCCACTTACGTGCCCCTCCGATGGCCCCTTTTGGGTGATAACATTTTTTAGTATTGAGTATAAATATTATAATTTAAACACGCATGTTATGCAGGTCTTAATAGTCCGGCTTACTTCACCGAATACTTATATATTTACGTTTGTGAACAATTCAACACTATGATACATGGGATTGAAGTGAACTTAATACCACATATTAGGTAGATGACAGTACACAATTGATTAGGATTACAGAACCGCACATGATCTTTGTCCTTGAGAATTTAGTGTGGTGTGAAGTCCCCACGGACTACAATCAGAGCCCCTAAACGTCGTGGACGGAATCAAAAAGGACCTGGAAATATTCTTGGGGAATATCCCTCCACGTAGTTTGTATGCGCGTTCACAAAGCTTCAACAGTGGTTGCTGGAGGTCCGTGACGAACAAGTCAACGACCAATCATATCCGAGACATGTTCGATGGGCGACATGTCAGGCGAACAAGCAGGCCAGGGAAGCAGTGGTACTCGTCGTTCATTTAAGAAAGCTTTCACATTCCTCGCCACATGTGTCCGTCCACTGTCCAGCTGAAATATGGGATGTGGGACCGTCTGAAGGAGTGGCAGTACCTCGGGATCCTAAACCTCCATAATGTATCGGTTGCTGTTCAGATTGCCCTCAATATGTAGGAGTCTAGATCACATCCCAGCAAACACAACTTGTTGGCAAAGTGTCGGCAAATGGTCGGCCCGATACCTGCACTGTCGACAACTGTCGTTTATACGCAAGAATATAGCTATCTGACAACGGCATGATGTCTTTTTTTGAGAGAGTCATAGCCGTCACGATAAGGACAAAGGCCCGGTGTATTATTTATGATAACGGGTGGATATCACCGAAACTATATCGCCATGATAGCTCAGAGCCAACTGGTAACCAATATCTCAAAAAATATTCTGAGCCGATTATTCCGATACAACATTTTAGTAGTATAAAAATACCGATACGAGCACAGCCCCCAATCATCAGAAAAACAACGGTAAATTAAATGCTCGAGCAATCAGAAAACCATAAGAAAAATTCCTCTTAACTTTCTGATTTAAAACATCAAATGACGATTCGAGCGCAGCCGCAAAAAAGTGGCTCAAAAAGTTGCGTTTAGGAGCAGTTGCAAAAAAGTTACTCAAAAAGTTGCGTTTGGTCAGATCGTAGTCTTTAGAAAAAAAAAAAGTTGCGTTAAACTTTGCGTTTAAGTGCATCTGCAAAAATGCACGTAAAAAGTTGCGTTTGGGCGCAGTTACAAACAAAGGTGGCTCAAAAAGTTGCGTTTGGGCACAACAACAAAAAAAAGGGGCTTAAAAATTTGAATACGTAAAAATTAAAATATTGTATATAATAAATGAGCACGAATAAAAATCAAGTGATTTCTAATATGATGACGACCATAGCAATGAAAAAGGCTAACGCAACTGGTAATGTTTGAAAAGAATATAAATTTAAGAAAGATATTTTTGTGAAAAAGGAAGAAGAAGAAATCTCAAGAGAAGTATGTCAAGTGCGAAACTAGAAGTCACTTCTACAAATCATCTCTCATAAGAAGTCATCTCAAAAGTAGATTGCACAAAGGCCTTACACCAATACATAATTAATCACATGAACCAACAAATGCATGGGAAATTTTTAAAATATCACAACATTTAATATCAAAACAGAAATTCCCACAAGAGAAACAAGTGAAATGTGTAGTCACTATTACAAACCATCTCTCATAAGAAGTCACTTGAGAACTAAAATTCATAAGTACACACCCAGATTCAGTGTAGAAGAAATCGAAACAGCATTTCAAAGTAGGATCAAGACTTATGCTGTGGAGAATGTGAATGCATACAAACACCCAAATAATTTCCTAAACAATGTAAAAGACACTGTCACTGGACTAATTAATATACATTTTAAATTACTCAAAGGGAACATGAAACTCTTCACTGAGTACAAAAGGGGCATTGGTGAGAATATTGAATATATAGAACGCTTTATTAAAACAAAGAACGAAATTATACTGAAATCGACTAATCTGGAAGAATATTATGCCAACAACATATCGAAAATCATAGCTGAGATGGGGGCTTTCGAAGCAAAGAGATCTCAGTCGGTACTAAACAGAATGTTTAAACTAGAAGTGCGAATAAATAAATATGTACCATTCAAGGGCTGTTCTTAATTTGATCTCTCCGAAAAAAATGCAAGATAAGCAGGTGGTAATTAATGATAAGAACAATGATTAAAAATGTTTTTGTCTGTCATATCTGCATTGCATCAAGGACAAAGAAACCCCCAAAGAGTGAATAAATACAGAGCTTACGAACATAGGTTTGATGATACACTTATGGGGTTTGGAATTTCCAATGAAATTGGATGCCATACCAACCTTTGAGAAAATAAGTGGAATTTCTATTAATGTATATGCATACAAAGAAGAAGATGGTGGTAAGAAAAATATAATCTTTCCATTAAATACAACAAAAATTAAGATGGGTAAGCATATAAAACTACTCTATATCAAAGACGAAAAGAACGACCACTGCTGCTGGGTTAAAAGTCTTTCGAGACTTATCACATCACAAGTAACAAATAATGGTCATAAAATATTTATATGCGATAGATGTTTGCAACATTTCTACTCTGTAAATAAGTTAAAAGATCACGAACAAGACTGTCGAGATCACGATGGTGTTAGAGTTGAACTACCATCTAAAGGAAAAAATGACATATTAAGATTTAAAAATCAAAATCATTCTTTGAGAGTTCCGTTTGTGATATATACTGATTTTGAATGTTTGTTGACTAAAATTGAAACTTGCCAACTAAACCTCGACGAATGTTACACGAAACCATACCAAAAACACGAGTCTATTAGCTTCTGTTACTATGTAAAATACGAACATGGATACTATAAACCACCAATAACTTATGAAGGATCTGAAGCATCTAGTGTATTCGTTAGAATGCTAATGGAAGAAGCAAAGTCTATTGGTGATATATACACAAATGAAAAACCAATGCTTCCACTAACTCAGAAAGAACAAATTGTTTATGATGCAGTTACCCATTTTCATATATGTGAAAAGCCTTTGAATGGTGATTCTGTGAGAGATTATGATCATCTTACGGGGAAATTTAGGGGAGCTCCACACAGAGATTGTAACTTATCGTATAGAAATCCATGTTTTATCCCAGTGTTTATACACAATCTATCTGGTTATGACACACATTTATTCATAAGAGATCTTGGCATCAATGAATATAAAATTGATCTAATTCCCAACAACAAAGCAAAATATATTTCTTTTACGAAACATGTACGTGAAAGTGTAAATCTTATATTTATTGACTCATTTAAATTTATGGCTAGTAGTATCGATAAACTCTCTAGCAACCTTTACAGAAGCCAATTCCGAGAAACGTGTAAGCATTTTTCCAATGAACTTATTGACTTTGTTACAAGAAAAGGTGTTTACCCATATAACTACATGGATAGTGCTGAAAATTTTTGTGAGACATCACTTCCATTCAAAGATGCATTTTACAACAAGCTATATAAATGTAGCATTACAGACGAAGATTACGAATTTGCAAGAACTCTATAACAAATCTGATGAATTTATATAGTCTGATATAATGGAAAATTTTTAGAGATGTGTGTCTCAAAACATATAAGCTTGATCCAGCATGGTATTTCACAGCCCAGGGTTAGCGTGGGATGCTATGATCAAACATACTAAAAAAGAACTAGAATTATTAACATATTACAAAATGATTTTGATTATAGATAAAAAAAAGGTTCTCGTGGTGGAATTTCACAATGTTGTAAGCGATATGCTAAACCAAATAATAAATATACGAATGCTTATGATAGTACAAAGGAAATCTTTTATCTTACATATCTGGATGCCAATAACTTATATGGATGGGCTATGAGTCAGTATTTAACCCATACTGGGTTTAAGTGGGGAAATACAAATATAGATGTAACAAAAATAGAAGATGATTCTAGCAAAGGTTATATATTGGATGTTGATTTGGAATACCCACATGAACTACACGATCTCCACAAAGATCTGCCATTGGCACAAGAGAATAAAATACCAGAAGTTTAAAAAAATCCCAAACTCTTAACTAATCTGGGTGGCAAAGAAAAATATGTATTACACTATGTAAATCTTAAGCAATATCTATCTCCCGGAATGAAGTTGAAAAATATCCATAGAGTTCTGGAGTTTGATCAATCAGATTGGCTCAAGTCCTATATTGATTTAAACACAAATATATGAACAAAGTCTACAAATGACTTTGAAAAGATGTCTACAAATTAATGAACAATTCCGTTTTTGGAAAAACAATGGAAAATATTAGAAACAGAGTGGATATACGGTTCTGCAGAACTTCTAAACAAATTGATATACTAGTGGCTTAACCAAACTTTAAAGATAGAACTATATGTACTAACTCTTTGGTTGCAGTTCATATGGTTAAAACAAAACTGTGCCTTAACAAACCCATTTATGTTGTGTCTCAGCTACGATTTTCGATATGTTGTTGGCATTATATTCTTCCAGATTACTTGATCTAGCGAAAGTCTTAATGTACGATTTTCACTATAATATATTGAAACCAAAGTATGGGGGAAATATTGAACTTTGCTACCAAGATACTGATCCATACATCTATTATATAAAAACACCAGACTTCTACAAAGACAAGAAAGAAATGGTCGATCATTTTGATACTTCTGACTATAAAAAAGATAATCCATATGGTATACTGTTAGTTAACAAACAGATTATTGGCAAAATGAAAGATGAATTTAATGGAAATATAATGGAAGAATTTACTTGATTGAAATCGAAAATGTGTGCAATAAATGTGGAAGATGGTGTTAAGAAAAGAGCAAAGGGTGTTAAAAACACTGTAATCAGAAATGAGATTAGTTTTGGTGACTACAAAAAGTGTTTGTTTGGTAAAAAAAGTGCTGTACAAAAGTGCGGATCTTATTAAAAGTAAGAAACATGAACTCTATACGATTGAGTTGAGAAATAAAGCATTAAGTCCCGAAGATGATAAAAGATTTATTCTTAAATATGGTATTAATACACTACCATTGGGACACTACAAAATTGAAAAAGATTGATACTATGAAAAATTATATAACAGTAAATGTTTTTAATGGGATCTGAAAAATGCGTTGCGAGTGAATGTAATGGAGAAGTATAAAAAGCCATTGTCACAATTAAGGTGGGGGACTCGAGTCCCCCACTTTAAGAATGCGCAACCTCTTGTGGTTTTTATTTCAGAGCCCGGGTTGTACGAGTTAATATTCTCGTCTATCCATTGCTACAGATTTCAGTGGGTCTCATGTAAGAGAAGTTGCCCATCACGAAGCGCGAGTCACCTTATTGCCGATATCGTGCGTATAAAATCGTTCGCGATCTTAAAGGAAAGCATAACAAAATTCAATCGTGAACTAGCTTATCTACTGGGCTAAAAGGTGTATCGACTAAGAGAATAATCCATGGTTCAAAGCAAAACACGTTGCGAGAATACTGATCTGAAAAAAGCATTGCGAGTGAAAGTAATGGGAAAGTATAAAAACCCGTTTTCACAATTAAAGTGGATCCCTCGATGGACCCACTTAAGAATGCACAACCTCTCACGATTTTTTCAGATCCCATTAAAAACACTCTTATAGAGCTATTAAAGAAAAATGATATAACAGTAAATGTTTTAATGGATAACCATCCATTAAAAACTATTAACCATACATGTTTGCGCACTATTGGACTTCGGTGATTCTTTCACTTTTAACATCATAAATTAGGTTTCTTTGACTTACTAGTACCACTTTACATATATTTGAAACCAATATTGGTTTATTAAAATCAACTGTAAGTTTCAGATTAGTGCTATCTTTTACAATACCGGTTTTTCTGTAAGAACAATCAATAACATACAATGTTCTTCTCCCAATAAATGACCCAGAGTTGAAGCGCAATTCATTATTACGATAGGGGGTATCTAGTTTAGTCCTTGAATTTCTAAAATCATTGTAAGCAACATACATCTTATCGAAAATTTTATCATCAGTGTTTAAATTCCAATTCTCTTTGGGAAACACTTCATTCCGTCCATTCTTAATAGAAATATTTTTGACAAAACAAGTGTCAAACATTGAAACATGTGTGATTTGCGCAGGATCTTCTTTTCTGCTATGCTGAAAACCGACAATGTCAAAGTCGAATTGGATTGAATTGAACTGGTATTTTATATCAAACTGAAATGAGTTCGCATTAGTAGGTACTGGTTTTTCAAGACATTGCCAATAATTAAAACCAATTGGAATTTTGGGGTGTTTGTATAATTTTGCTTTAATTTCGTCTGCACAAATAAGATAGTATTCAACAATTGGCCACAGAATTTCCATTTTCTCAATAACAATTTTACCAGAATCTGGCATATTATCCACATCATCAGATCCATCTGCTTTCTTTCGGGGTCTTCTGTAAAAATAAATATCATCATTAGAATTTCGAATGAATATGATCTTGTACCCACCTTTCCAGAATATTTCATTACAATCTCTCATAATATCTTAATGGATAGGTAATTTCGTTACACTAATCTTTCGTAACATATTTACCTAGATCTATCCCCAACATTTGGAAGTATGCTGATTTTGATTCCGAACCTAGCAATGCATGCATCATTGTTGAAGTGATGCCAGGGTTGTCAATACTTTCGATTATACAACCATGTTTAGAGATCTCTATTCTTGAGAACTGGAATGGGAAGAAATTCTCACAAATATCAATAGTTTTTTCATAATCTGTATTTATATCTCTTTTAGTTAACTTATACTGTTGGTATACATAAGCTTCATTCGGGTGTGAAAATGCATCGCCAATAGGAATATCAAATTCAATGCGCTTGTTGTATTCATTCAAATTATTTTTTGTTTTGTCATTTGGCGGAAACAACTGACGCTCATAACTTTCAAATTTATGTTGATCCATTTATTATATAGAAAAAAAATGTCTTAAATGATTACACTTTTCTAATCAAACCAAGAGTTATGCCTCTTATCAAAACCTAACCATTTAATTAGCAGCTTTTTTTCATACATTTGAGACAGTATGTATTTAAGTTATCATTGTTCATTTTATTTATTTATATAATAAATGAGACAACAAAAATTTGTAAACAATATAGAGAAGAATATATAGAGAAAATACAGCTAATTGAAAAGTTTAACACTAATAGAAAATTTTGCCAAGATGAATATGATAAAAAAAAACACAATCAACCATTGATAGATGTGATAGAAGATTCGGGACAAAAAATTGGACACGTAACAAATGAGAATTAGAACTTTATAAAAGAACTTGTTCCATTTGCTGTTGAGAATTTAAACTACCCACAGGCATACCAATGAACGCTCTGACGATGGCCTCAACACATTGATGATGTTGACGAATGCTATGACGATAGTATTAAATGAATTGATGAAGATGATGAACATTAAAGAAGAACACTATGGCGATGAACTCTATGACGATGGCGTTAAATGCATTGATGATGATGATGATAAACGTTATAACAATGAACGCTATGGTGATGAACGCTATTACGATGGTGTTAAACGCATTGACGATGACGATGAACGATATGACGATGGTGTTAAACGCACTGATGAAGACGATGAATGCTATAACGATGAACGCTATGGCGATGAACGCTAAGATGACGAACGCTATGACCAAGCATTGGGGCATATGAAAACTGATATCTCACAGTTAACTAACTACCAAACAACATTTATTGATAGCAAAGTAGCCGACTTCTTAATTGCCTGCAGAGACAATGTTTTTGAACTAAAGGCTGATAAAGGTAGATTGTTTATTGGTGATAGCGAAGTAACATTCATCAATGACAAATTTACTGTAAAAGGTCGGACATACACTGGAACTGATGGTTTGATGAAATAACTAACTAGTAAGAAAGTAACAGAAATTGACTACACTGCAATTGACTATGAACACTATTGTCGTATCATAGCAGATACAAACGCAGTTTTTCGAAACAATCATCCAAGCTTGGGAATGCCAAAATCGAGTAAAGGGAATAATACTAAAATTATTGTTAAACCTATTTACTATTCGATTAAAAAGAAACGTCCCTCACCTAAAAAAGGGAAGTATACAGACTATACCAAAGAATACATATGGATTGATGATGTAAGCATACTTATTGATCGACTTCTCATTATTTATGGTGAAGAGAAAGCTGGAAATGATAACTATTACAATGAAAAAGTTGGAATAATGAATATGCTCAACAGCAAGTTTAGTGACTTTGTTGTGAATAATCCAAAAGGTATAACTTATCTGATATGAGTGTTACACACAATACCACATAGTTTTTGAGAGTCGAAGCATCATGGAAAAGGATTACGCAATGGCATAATTCATTCACTACCATTTGAGTTGCATGCATCCAGTTACCAGTACTTAGGTCTGGGTGCCAGACTAAAAGAGAGAATTGAGCGTGGTGATAAACCCATTAATCTACTAGATGCGGCTGCAATGAAACATGATATAGCTTATCATCATCATAAAGATCTAGCTGAAACACATGTAGCTAATAAAGAACTAGAAATGAAAGCATTCAAATGATTGTAAAGTTCAGATGCTGATCTCAATGAGAGATTGTGGGCTGGTGTTATTGGATATGTGATGCATATTAAACGTAAGCTTTGTTGGGTAATTAAAATGAAATGACAAAAAAAATGTTACAATAAATGAAAAATAAAAAACATTGTATTTCAATTTCCTAACGATGAGTTGAAGGGTTTGAATATTGATTCTTCCCTAACGAAAGACCAACTGGATTATAAAAACAAGACATTAAAGGAGGACAAAGAGATGACTATCACAATTTCAGTTCCACAGCTTAAGAAAACGTAAAGAAGAAAAGAAAACTGGAAATGTTTTGAGATTTCAAAAGGGTGGGATTTTACCCTTAATTTTCCCAGCATTGGAAGCTCTAGGAGCTGCAGCTAGTGGTGCATCATCTATCGTTTCATCAGTAATTAATGCTAAGAAGAAAAACCAAGAATTGGAAGAACAATGCAGACATAATTTAGCTATGGAGGAATACGGCAAAGGGATTGAAGAATGTTAAGTGGGGCAAGAATGTTAAAAAAGTAACTCCACTCAGTAACTTTGATATAGATAAAATGGTTAAAAAATTGAACATTAAAAATTTTCGAGGTGTGTTTATGATCGATGAGCTACTTAACGCACCACTCGATTATGAATGTGGGATTGTTAATCTAGAGGTTTCAACAAACGTGGTACACACTGGGTATGCTATTGGAAAAAAGCAAACAACAAATATTATTTTTATTCGTTTGGCGGAAATCCACCCCGACAATTAATAGCATATCACGGAAGTAATATTTTTTGTAACGATGATGGAATTCAAAATTTCAATCAAGTAACTTGTGATCATTTGTGTGTAATTGTGCTCAATCACTTTTCACATAATTTAAAATTTCCAAGAATTATTTCACTATTAATAAACAATGGATATATGTGGAAATGCATTAATGAGCTCTTGGATTAAAGATCAAATTAAAGAACACACGGACAATGATACAACTACTGAGAAGATCAATCCTAATGATGTTGTTTCCTATACACAGTTCAACGACTTTATAGCTACACTGACAAGAAATAAAAGATAATTGGATAAAGCCTATCTTACTTACTTGGAAGTAGATAATAATATAGATTTTGAACAAAAAAGACTAAGACATGTGCGAGATCCCATTGCACCGATGGATGCAATCAATTTAGAGTACTATTAGAAAAACAGAATTAACATTATTCGTTCAGTTGGAGAATATAGTTCAAAAGAAAAATTAGTTTACTTTGAAAATCGAATTGAATATTTTATATGAGAGATGGAACTATAGTTGAAATAATAATAAAACCAGAAAAATATAAAGTATTCTTATACCATCAATGGAAAAAAATTGACATGTATAAAACTTTTGAAGTATAACCTGTTGATATGATTTTTTTTAAATACCAAAAGCCCACATTGTGCCCTAAGGTACCCTAAGGTACATTTAAATAGATCAGATTATGTTGGTTTTTAATGGAAACACTTCCATTAAAAATTAACTTATAATCTAAGAATTCAAAAAGTCTTTAATTATATTACCGTACTTAACATTATTTTACTTATGAGTCATATCTATTGTAACAAAACCATATTCATTATTCTAATATTTTGAACAAGTCTCCCTAAATTTCTAAAATGACCTATCATCACCAACAAAATCACTATGAATATTATTAACATTTGTATAGTCGTGTTTGAATATGCAAAGAAAATTGGCATTGTCTCTTATAAGCTGCTTAGGTACTTTTGAGTATGTCTGGGCTAAATAGAAACAATCAATATCTTTGTGTCTACCGCGAGTAAAGTAATCCCTTACCATATTTTAGTTTTCAAGTATGATATCATAGAAAACAACTACATACTCTTTATGACATTCATTTACAGCAACCATTTCTTCATTTGATGGAAAGAAGTATGCTATCGGTTCATTTAATAATTTTGATGCTACATCGATATCTTTCTTTAAATTGATATATTTTGATTGGTCCTGACTTTTTGAACATACATAGAGAGTACCAAAGGCCAACAATCCCTGGGAATATATAAAATTATCTTTCATAAGTGTAGTTTTTCCAGAGTTACTAGGATCCACTATCAAACATATAATATTATTACCTTATAATTCTCCATGACTTTTGTCGATACAGTCTTGTCTGGCATTTTTATTTTAATATCCCAGTCTACATGTTTCATGTTTTTCTTGCTTACTTATTAATATATTTTTTTAAATAATATAATAAATGAGTAAAGTATTCATACTAACAGATAACAAATCAGTGTTAAAGAAAAGACTACATTATCCTTTAGATATAGAAGGGCACTCATTGTCTTTAGTTCAGTTCTATACTACTTATCTAATGCATAACATTATCTCTGGGAGAAATAAGCTATATTTCGTGGTCCAGAATGATATGGAATCTGGCATTGATATTCCAGTTGGTCAATATAGCTTAAAAGATCTTGAAAAAAACTATAAAAACAATTTTATCATTTAGTGTAGATTCAATGGGTAGGAAATAAAATGATATATCTTTCGAGCTGGATAAAATAATAAACAGAGTGAAAGTAAAACGTACGCTTAAATTACAGTTTGGAAAACGGGGTTCAATAGGAATACTTTTGGGTTTCGTAGAAAATAAAACTCTGAAAGCAAATGTGGACCATTATGGTGATACAATTCCAAAATTTGCTCCATTTGAAACAATAAATATACACTGTAATATAGTAAATGGTATGATATTAAAACATGATGAATATGATTATAGAGAAACTAACATAATTGCCACTTTTAAACCAAGAACAACATTTGGATTTGGTGACACGATCTATTACGAACCAGCTTATTCATTATTTTTTCCAGTGCAAACAAATCAAGTTAATGAAATAATAGTTGGAATTAAGAATGAAAAAGGTAAGTTAATTAACTTTGATTTGTCCGAATAACAGTGGTATTAGAAATGAGACCATATGTATTTTTTGGGTTGGAAGTAGTCATATTCTATATATAATAACTTTAATAGTTTTTAAACTAATAAAGTTTCATGTGATAAAGATGAATAATATTTCTATAGAAAGTGCAATGAAAGATATAGAACAAGAATTCAATGTTTCTGCTACTTAGTATGTCGAATTTGGAGATGTGTATCAAAATTTTGAATTAGACTATGTTGTAGCACATTGCCGAAGTCAGAGTGATAATTGTGTTTTAATGATTAGATAACTATTAAATCTTTATAGAGTAATGAGGCACAAATAAAAATCAACTGATGTCTAATTATACGGCGACGATCATTTACTCTTTAAAAAACCGAATAGAATGCATTTGATTAACACCACAATCCACCGTCCCATCATATGCAAAACTTATACCTCCACGGTTAACATCATTTAAAGCTTTTTTCACAGCAAATTTGAATATATCTGTCTGTTAAAGTTACCACTTTGTATCCATACCGTGTATCATTTATTTCAGCATGGTTTATGGGATAGGACTGCCCAATTGTAAGTTGGGAAAGTTTCTTATATCGTTTGGTTCCGTTTAATACATTTAGCAATTGATCCATCTTTATTATATACAATATTTTATTTTTACGTATTCAACTTTTTTGAGCCACTCTTTTTTGCAAACTGCGCCCAAACGCAACTTTTTACGCCTTATTTTGCAGATGTACTCAAACGCAAAGTTTAACGCAACTACGATATAACCAAATGCAACTTTTCGAGCCACTTTTTTTGCGGTTGCACCCAAACGCAACTTTTTGAGTCACTTTTTTGCTGTTGCTCCCAAACGCAACTTTTTGAGCCATTTTTTTTTTGGCCGTTACGCTCGGATCGGCATTTGATGTCTTGGATCAGAAAATTACGAGGAATTTTTTCTGATTGTTTTCTGATGGCTCGAGCATTTAATTTACCGTTATTTTTCTGGTAACTGGGGGCTGTGCTCGAATCGGCATTTTTATAATACTCATCTTTACCATTTGGATAAGCTGGCCAATATATCAATTATTCCGGTCAAGTAACGTTTTCGAGACAAGGCTCTTTAACACAATAAATATATTTATCTGATGTCTTTTTACCAACAAACTTTTTTGGAACGTGTTTGCATGTGCAAAAGTTAGCTAGTAGTTATTGGCTTGATGTATTTTCTGAGAAAAAGTACTAGCCGTTAGGATTAAGGCTCGGTCTTAGTCCCCAGATATTGGAGTTGTGGTCCTGGGTGTTCCGAGGGGTGGAAAAGCGAGCAGTTTTTGCAACACATTCCTTTCCCCCTCCTAAGGCTAACCATGGGAGTTCGTACCCTCCCTCTCCACTACCCGACGTCGCGAAACCGGCATTTGTGGACTGTTCCCCTCCCTTTTCGACCTACCATGATGACACCCGGAACTATATTCTCCTCACAGTGGCCAGAGGGAGGCAACATCCGTCGGGCAGGCCAAGCCTCGCATTTCAGACACCTATTCGCCTCGCGTGGACATTATCGGTTGCGCCGCGCCAGTCAGATAGTTCCGCCTGGGTATCACTCTTTTCTGGCAATCATTAAAACACTTAATTAATTAGTGAAAAATTAAACTTAGTTTACAGACCTAGTAACACAGCATTCGGTCCGGGCTTCATCACTGTTTTGTTATTAGATCAAAACTGTCAAGACCGTGTCAGTAAAAATAACTTCCGAATAGAATCGAAAATATATTTAAAAATTTTGAAATTAAGATAGGCCTAAAATGATTCCGCGAAATTTCTGGGCCTCTATCGATTAATTCAATTAATGTAAAAAAAAATCTTTAATCATTCACTTGAATGTATACCAAACTTAATACTAGTTAAAATCATTTTGCGAAAAAAAAAAAAAAAAAAAAAAAAAAAAAAAAAAAAAAAAAAAAAAAAAACCAAGAACGCAATTTACTTTACAGAGAAATTGACATTTCTTATTCGTATTCTATTATTTAAGACGCAATAAAATAAAGTTCATTTTATACAACTTTCTTGTGCGTAAAAATCGGCTAGCAGCTTCCTTTCAATGATTTATATGAATAAAATCATTCGAATATGTAAATATTGACTCTCCGAGTACACTCTAAACTTGAAACAGTGAGAACTGAGACAAATCAGTGAAAACAGTGAGAATTGGGTAACTCATAATCGTCGCAGATAACTAATTAATATAGTGGTTGAATTTCACTGGTTTGTTTGTGATTCCCACTGAGTTTCAAGAATTACGCTGCTATAAATCACTAATTTTCAGTTAAATAACTTGATTTCGCGGTTAGCAGTAGTTTTTCAACTCACTTACAGTGAATGTTATTTCACTGCTTTGATATCACTGATTCGGACTTGAGAGTATAGCGTAATCGGATCTGTTCTGAAAGATTAATCAAATGCAACAAACATACCTTAATATTTTTTTCATACAGAGATGAAAGTCTTTCATTACACACCGTCACCTCGAAACGTATGCGGATGAAAAGAATTTGTAAATCTTCTCAGTTATATTTCCTTCGCTGGGACATCTTCAAATTCGCATGCGTGTGTTTAAACTATTGATATTATATTTACTGTAACCTTTATACACACGCACAGCCATTGACTCCATGCATATATACTTTGTAATACAAATAAGACACACATTTTGCTATGCAAGTAGCGTGTTTTAGTTGGAACGCATTTGAGGAGATTTTACAATTGTTTTAATATGTCCATTTCCCCCAAGGGAAAGAACTTTTACAATTTGTTCCACGAGTATATTTTATTGATTCTCATTATAATCACTTTACTGAAAGTACTTCATTATAGATTGGTGAGGGGGGGTGTGGTGGGTAACCCCCCGGCCACAGAGCCAGACCACGCAATACGAGAGCTCGCGGTTGGTGCAAGCTACAGCACGTGACAGTACGCTAGCTGGTTCCTTGTATACACCTGTCTTATAATACTGGCCAGAAAATGTATATAAACTTTACATATTTGACGGGAACGCATGAACAATATGATAATGTAAAGAGTTTTGTTTAATTTAAATTTTCAGCAACAAGTTAGTTTTTAACGTAATTCAAATTGAACTGCAAATGTGCATTTCTGATATTATAACAATAGAGCTATATTTCATAAAATAGAGAAAAGTAATTTTTTCCTGGTTATATTTTATTTTCTTTCATATAAATAAATGTTAAAGTTCAAAAATAAATTTGGACACGAATTTTTGTTAAAAACTTGTTGGGAAGTGTAACAAAACTGTTGGCAATATTACAAGCACACTTACCTACCTACACAAACGAAAGAGCCGTCGAGGACTGGTAAGTAAGTCTTACTTCAAGAGCTAAGAATTATTTTTTAAATCCAACTGCCGTTAAACAAACCAAACAGTACACAAATACTGTTAAGCCACCCAAGACAAACATACCAAAGCATAGTACACAAATATTGAAATACACATAGTAAAACAAACCAGAACATTGTACAATTAAACTAAAAGTCATCTCACACAAACAAACCACGTCATAGTACACAAATACTGAAAATCGCCTAATACAAACATAACAAAACATAGTACACAGATATTGTTAAGTCATACAATACACGCATACACTGGAACACATTGCACTTATACTACAAGTAACCTGATACACACATACCAAAACATAGTTCACAGATGGGGCCTGCCACAAGTCACTTATACTTACAAACGAAACATACTACACAAATATTGTAAGTTACCAAATGCAAGCAAATAAAACTTATAATAAAGTAAATATTTTTATGTAAAAAGGGATGTAATTGCAGAAATTCATTGTGTTTATTTTAAGGTTCATCAATGAAATAACTGTTACTGCATTTTATCCAAGGACACAGTTTATCAACGACAGCAATGAAGATATGAAGGCTGACTTTTTTTTTGCCATTTTCTGTGCATTCTATAAGTCTGAAATGTATTTTGGATTTCTAATTGACATTGATCTTGTGTGCCTGGGATCAACTAATTCGGGAAGAAGGCAGTCCAACTAAAACTTTCGCAGTTTTCCATTTCTGTGAACCAAAAATTGTCGTCTCTTTTCGACAAGTATCACAAGAATTCCTTTGATTGTCCTGTCAGAAATGTGCAACTGTCCCTTCACCTGGTAGTAGTAATCACTTTTCTTGCTGAGCTAAATGCCACTGTCAGATTTTACAAGACACCTTAGTTTCTTCGTTTCCAAAGCCTCTTCGGTAACATGTCAGCAATAGATGATGGACACTTAACCTCTACGATAGAATCTTTTCCAACTACGCCATCAGGAGCAGCACCCAAGAATGGAATGTCTTTTTCAATGTATAACCCGCATTCGTAAACTCTAACATTCTGGTCTCTTTCCAACTCCCTAATGGCATCTTCCTCATTAATTCGACCACAGTTTAGTGATGGTACTAGCATATTCTTAACATGAATGGTATTTTTCACTAAATTTTCGCACCCAGTAGTAGATTTCCTTTTACAGACTGTTCCAAAGTTAGATGCTGTCAAAAGTTGTCTTCTTTGTTCAATCCGTTCCCCACTATGGCGTTGCAGAACACTAAGACGTTCCAGTGATTTCCGTTCTTCACTTGTTTTTCTAAGCTATGCAAAATTCTTGCTTATCTTTTTCGTAGTCCTCTGTAGACATGTCCGGTCGCTGGGCATGGGGTCCGTAATCCTGATCCATGATTTTCCTAGGAAATAAGGAGCGAGATACTTTAGGGTGTTTTGCTCGGTTTTTCTTTGCTGCCGCAACCTTATTTTTCCTCCTCAGATGAACACTCTTGCAGAATATTCCGAGACTTTTGCCATGAGTGCATATGTGTAAAGCATATTGTGCGGCACCACTGTTGTGCTGTACAACTGATGCAGTACATCTGAGTTCGTAACTGTTGGAAAGAGAAAAATTAACCCTTCTCCCTCCAACAAAATTTGCAACAATACTGTTTGTACTGTTCAACAGCGTTGCGGTCGACGTCTTGCACGACACTGTGGCTGTTTTGACTTAGATATCTGACAGCAGCTTTCAGTTTTTTCCATTAAACCTGCGTGAATGAGTTCAGAAATTAAATTTGTTTCGTTCGGCTTACTTTTTCCTGTGCAAAAATACCCGCGTTCATTGCACATGCCATGCTCTCCAAGTACATCATGAAGTCCATTAGAAATGTATTTTCATAGTTCTACTTTTTCATTCCACTACAAATCTTGAGACTTTCTGTATTGCACCGCCTTCGTAAGTGCTGTTCTTAGCCTAATGACATTATCTCCAATGGTTTTTCTTAGTGCCACGGGGTAAAGCCCGCCATTGCTAGTTTTAACAACATCTCTAAGTTTGTTTCCATAATTTCGAAGCAAATGGTTGAGGCACTCTATTCTTCCCACACTGATGTCTTTGTATGGCCTAGCATCAAGTAGTTTCTTGTATACGCTACTGTTACCATCTGCTACTAACTTTGCATATTTTAGCCCATAAATTGCTTCACGGCACATAAATCCTTCCACAATGAAAGCTGCTACCATACTCGTCGTGCTCTGATTCCGATTTTTGCTACAAGTGTAATCCTTTGGCGTTATTTCTTTCAATCCCGCTCTGCTACAAACCGTACAAAATTTGTTTTTGACTCCGATGAACAAAACCTTTCTTGTGTAATATCCCAGTATAGCAGCCTGCAAGGAGAAATTGTGTCTTAGTACCATTTCCGTAGCTACCAATATTGTAGTGGAATTTTTTTACCAGAGGATTGCAAATAGGGCAGTAGTCGGGGGAAAATAAATACAAGTTTGTAAGGTAACAATATTATTAAACTGCTTGTTTTCATTACTAAGTGAAAAAAAATGTAGCAATTCTATAACATAGCGCCAGAAAACTTGGGAAACAAACATTTTGCTATCGTGTATAAATGATGGGGCCACGGCGATGCGGGGTCCGATTCCCGGTGGGGTCAACCCCGGATTTTTCACGTGTGGGAATCGTGCCGGACGATGCCGCTGGTTGGCGGGTTTCCCCCGCTGTTCTATTCACGGGTCTCATTTCGTGTCACGCATTCGTTCATCCCGCGGAAGGCAATGGCAAACCACAGCAGTTTCATCCCACCTAGCTGCCTTGGTCGCGGAGCAGCTTCCATCTTCGCGTCGGGTCCTTGCATCAATAACAAATTTCTCTTTCACAAACTTGTTTTTATTAAAAAGTCTTTAAGTTATATTCCAATATGACTTGATAAACTAACAAAACATCAGTGCGCACTGAAATTTATTTCCAACAAGAAATAAAATGAATATATTCGAAAACTCTCTGTAACATTACTAGAGATGATGGTTTATCGCGGCAAAATTAGACTGTTTACTACGATTTAACGTACTGTACACATGTCCGACAGTTTTTCTTTCCTTATTGGTTGTCATGCATTTATGAAGCAACTACCCCATTTAAATGTGCCAATAAGGATTCTAATACTATATGGCAGAACGTTCGTGACTGGTCTGCAAACAACTTAGCCGAGTCAAAACCATGCTCATCCAATCATAAAGAATAAACTAGTTAGAGTGTAACAGAATATATGTACGCTGAAAATTTTTTTCGCGATTTTCCATCACCTGTAACTATTACATAAAACACAAACAAAATAATTTAAAATCATTCATCAGACCTACGTACCGTTTGTTATTCTTGTTTACGTTTTTTAAAATGTGGGGGCAATATACTTTACAATCGCCCAGTAAGTATAAGAAACGCTAAAAGGCAGTCAGTTGGCCATTACCGATGTAAAAGACAAAAGAAAATCTCTGACAATGCTACATCTGGAAATCCAAAAATTGAAGAGCGGAACGAACAGAACCAAGAGATTTTTTAATCGTAGCTATTTTTGTATACGTAAAACATGAATATAAAAAATGTTAGAACATTTGTTATTAAAAAGTGATTAGCATGAATATATACAGCACTAAGAGAAGAAGCATTTACCATAACAGAGAGAGAACTGTAGTTGTTTCTGTAAGACCTCTTTCCCCAAGAACCATCAGCTACTACTATCAGCAATGGAGTGGCATCATTCGATAAATGACAGCGTTTCTTAGTTTCTTCAATTTATTCTTTAGCAGCTAACTCCAGTTCAGCTTGTGCAGCTATTTCCTCCTTCTGCTCCTGACTGTCGTGTTACTTCTGGAAAGTATTTGAAGTCATACAAGGAATATTCATGGTAGACATGATTTCTTCGAGTTGAAACAGTCCTCCACCAGTACTTATTGTTCCTGATACAGCAGCGGTGTTTACGTCCATGTCCATGGTGTTTTTTTTTTTTTGCATTTGTCCAATAGTAGATTTCATGCTACACATTCGACACTGAAACAGTATTCCTGAATTCAAACCATCCCCTTTTTTTTTTTTCGGAAATGGGAACCGTATCCTTCAAAGAGCAATCAAAGGGAACAAGTTTATCTACTTCATTTAATTGTTTCCACAGATATCCAATGTCCACAATGAGCCTGCCTTCCAAAATCAATGGAGATTTTCGAGTATTTACGGCATCGGTTGATTTGGCCACAATCGTGGACTTGTTGCAAATGAATTAAAGTTATCACCAGTATAGTACACAGTAATGCATCAGTTCCCCGTGTGTTGGTAGTTTTACTCACGTAGGATCTGATTTGTGGAAATTTGCTACTTTTCTTCCTCACAAATTGTTAATGTCAATACAAGCTGTCAACGATAAACTTTGTACACCTCCCTAGCTTACGAAGGGTAATCACCACTGCATGGATGTTGATTTGAGTCCCCGAGGATTCACACATGACGGCTATTACAACGGATGATACTCAGATAAAATCTCTTCCTGATATGAAACCCCCTTAAATTAAACAGTATTTATTTCATTCCTCACTGGCAAGGTTGCATACTTCATGCAAGGAGAAAATGAAATTAAAATGTCATTTCATAGATAACACAAGTCCATCCAAACGTAGAAATTAAGTACTGTCGCTGTCAAAATTAATGAATGCAGAAACCAAAGCCAATAAAATAAATGAACATTAATTGCTGATATCTCTATAATAGAAAAAAATGTATTAACTCTTTATACAACTTTCACGAGATGGGTAATAGTATTTTATAATATTTGATCATTTTCTTTTGCCCAAAAAAAGTCCCACATTTAAATATTTTCATTAATTTATTAAAAAAAAAAATTGTTAGCAAAATTTTACAGTATTACGAGAGATTCCAGCAAAGCATTTTTTTATTAGAATTTCCCCCTGCACTGCAATGATTCAAAACTGTTTTATAAAAACAAAAAATTGTTTTTTTTTGTTAGTGACAAGACCAAGCTTTAATTTATTTTATTCAAAATGATTTTTTTAAAATTAATATATTAAAATTATTTGGAGCAGAACTACAGTAGAGCAAATGTCAAGAGAGTGTTAGAGTTGTTATAAATTTTCGATGCACTGCGAATATCCTACGCCAAATATGAAAACCGCAAATCGCATATTTTTTTTATAAATCTATGGGTGTTCCGAAACCTAGAGTTAATTCTCAAAATCATAACTAGCCAGTTAAGAGGTGACAGCAGAAATACATATTCGTCAAAACCCACTCCTACAAGCCAGGCTCGTTATTCGGTATTTAGTTGAGTTTATATCGGGATAATCCGAATGCGGCTGTTTCCATGCTGAGTTGAATTTTCAATACTGTAGCATAAGAACTATCAGGAGATGGGCAGTTTGACAGTTTAAAGCTAACATTGTTAAACCTTACACAAACCATATGATTGCCACATCTTGCAGTCTCATTCGTGGTGATAAGAGTCAGCTATAGGAGTGGTAGATAGAACGGCTTTACCCCTCATCCTTTTTCTTTTTATCAGCTTTCTTAAGTGTAGTGTATTTTATTCTGGATAAAATAACATTCTTGAAAGTTTGCACATTGTTAGTAATGCAGCCCTTATCTTCCTTACTAGACTAATAGATTGGTCCTATTAATTAGAATTTTAGTCAGAGTCCAACTATACTAGGGAAGAGAAATGTAATACAATTCTTAAAGGCAGATAAATATAATAACTAATTCGATAACGTTTACCCGGATTTTCTTTCGTCTTGCAGAGATTTTCCATTTTTTTTTTGTCGGCCATTATATATAAGACCACGCTGAAATTGTGGTCTTATTTCATTTATTAAATCTGGGATAACTTCATCGTGAGCTTTTCTTTTCAGCACACCATAAAGTTTTACGTGGTGGTTTACAAAGCTGAAAACCGCGTACGACTATGATACGACCGAGGTACTTTGTTGTTCACAGCTGCAGACTACACGCGAAAAGCAGAGTTCATTTACCCGGCAGCTTTGTGCTGAGAAGACTGGCGGTAAGGGAGGGTAACTGCTCCGGTCCGCCCACGCGCTGCTGGAAGGGAGAGGCGGTATCCTGCTGGTGGAGGGGGGAGCAGCCCTCCGGGTCGCGCGCACTTCAGGCTAACGTCTCAACTAAATATAAATATTTGCGTGACTGTTTATAAGCAAACTACCATTCGAATGTATACGAATGCATATATCATACGATTTTATTGTCCTCTATTTTAAAATAAATCAATTTTTTTTAATTTAAAAATTTGAAAATTTCAAATGTTTTATTGCTGTTTTAGAATTATTTAGGAGCAAAGTTTTATAACGGCGGAAATAACAACAATATGTTCTTGCTGTAGAAAACATTTTTGATACGTTCTGATGATTCTAAGCCGAGTAATGAGTGCAGCAAAACCATTGTATTTCCCATCCTGCATATACTATGAGACTGAGCCTTATGACAACAGCCTACTGTATCATTTAGCATAATGAATGGATACCACCGAAATTAAGTCCACATGGTTCTCACGGTCAACGTGTTGCCAATACCGCAAGTAATATTCTGGGCAGATTCCGATACAGCAGCTTTGTATTTTCGGTAAGCTGGCCACCAACTTATATATTACGGCCCACTACCGTTTTCAAAGCAAGGTTCTTTACCAAAGATAGTTATCTGATGTATTTTTACTGTCGGAAAGTGTTTCGAATAGGCAAGAAGTTAGCTATCTGTTAATAGCATGATGTATTTTTTGAGACAGTGTGTTGGCCGTTAGGATAAAGACAACGGCCCTCAGTTTTATTTACGATAACGGATGGATATAACTGAGATTATGCCATAATAATATCTCACAGCCAACCTGTCGCCAATATCTCAAAGAATATTCTAGGCCGATTCTGATACAGTATCTTTGTCTTTTCGGTAAGCTGGCCAACATCTTATTTATTCCGGCCCAGTAAAACTTCTGGGACAAGTACTATGCGTAGTTTATGTATAGCAAATTATAAAACAATTAGGCGTATTGGATCCACGAAAAATACACAACACACAGTTTTATTATATGTAAATGCGAACGATAGGCCTACATACTGATTTACGAAATTGTAGAGATTTCATTTCCAATAAGTGATAGGTGATAATACCTTAACTTCGCCATAAAAAAAGTTTAATGTTATTATTATATTTCATATATATATAACTATGAGAATGTAATTCCGATTAAGTTTTAAAATAAATGTTGTTCTAATTTTTTATTAGTACTTAGGTAATTTTAGAATAGTTGACGAATTATTGGATTCAAGGTCAAAAGTCACCTGGTTAAGGTCAAAAGTCAAGTTCACCTGGATCCAAAATGGCAGTAGTGGTCAGTTATGTAATATGTTCGCTGTCTTTCATGCATTTTAAACATTTTTACAATTTTTTCTCGAGTTTTTGTTTTCAAGGTCAGCCAAAATCACAGTTATATGGTCAAGGTAATGGTCAAGTTCAATGTTACCTAGGTCCAAAATGGGGTTGGGTGACGTCATAACATGGTGGCTGGTCGGCTCCAGTACCTCGTCCCCTCTTATCTGAAACATTACAAATTTTAATTTTTTGGTAAAATGTTTTATATAAAAATTATTAATAATTTATTTTAACATTTTCGTGGAGTTTATAATCTTTTTGGGAATTTTGAAAACAAAAAATGGTGATATTTTGGTTTCCAGGCCATCCAAGGTCATGGTAATGGTGCCAAGGTCAATGGTAAAGGTCAAAATCACAGACTTCCAACATGGTAGTCGGGTGATGTTACAACATGGCAGCTGGTAGTTTCTGATTCCATGTCCCTTCTAAGCACAAAAATTCAAAATTAGGATTTTATAAGTTTTTAAAATAAATTTTTTAATATATTTTTTAAATTTTTAAATTATTTATAATAAAATTTTTAAATATATGTATTAAAATATTTTGGGGTTTTGGAGATTTTTTGGGCATTTAAGGTCAAAGGTCACCGGGGTCAAGTTCAAGGTCAAGGCCACTGACATTTAACATGGTGGAAAAGATGGCCACTGGGTGACCAGAATGACAGAGCATGAACAGCTCCGACTCACCGGTCCCAGTCCCCGATGGCCCAGACTTCTCTATTTTCCAATAATGTGTTAAGATTTTAAATAAGAACCTTGCCATTACTATAAAAAGAGGTCCAGTAACTAAGTAATTTGTATTTCAAGTGTTAAACAGGACAATTTGACAATATTTCCAGGACAGTGGTACCTCTAATGAGCTGGTCTGCCATCTGAATTATTCAGTTCTTTCTATCATATACAAGATAATTGAGAACGTGACTGATGTTTCCAGACGTCGAACGTGTGCTCCGACAAGAAAAAACAACCCACGAAAACAAAAACCTGACCTAGACCGCTCGGTGCAGATTTTTGATCTGAAATGCTCTCTGAAAGGGTTACATAGCAAATTGGTAACCTGAACTTCTTAGCGTAAAGGAAGTTTTCGAACTGTTAAATCATATCGAAGATTTTAACCAAACACACATTCTTGCCGGCTACATCATTGAAAAAAATCCAGTAACTCCAATATTCCGACCATTATTAGACAGAGAAGTTCATTAAACAACAAAATTGGTCAGCCATGCTTCAATTTGTGGTGTCTCTGCTTCGTTTGATTTTTAGGTTTGGGAAGAAATTCTCACAAAGATCAATAGTTGAAGTTTTTTCATAATCTACATTTGTATGTCTTTTGGTTAGATTATACTGTTCGTATACATTAACTACATTTGAATGTCAAAATGCATCGCCCATAGGAACATAAAACTCAATGCGCTTGTATTCATTCAAAGTATTTTTTGTTTGGTCGTTTGGCGGAAACGACTGAAGCTTGTACCTTTCAATTTTTTGTTGATCCATTTATTGTATAGAAAAACATTTCTTAGACAACTACACTTTTATTATCAACCCAAGGATAATGACTACTATCAAAACCTAACCATTTAATTAGCAACTTATTTCCTTTTCTTTGCAAAACTTTTTCCACTAAGCTATATTTATCATATTGGTCTTAAGCAGCTCTGGCTCATTAAAAAATCCTTTAATAAGTTCATTTTTTAAATATTTTATTCTGTATGTCGTGGGGTTTGTGCACAATACTTCACACACCTCAAATACTTCAGTGGACCAATTTGGCATATATCCTTTTTCAAACCAATTTTTTTTATGTATACAAACTTTATCTCCTATTGCAAACTTTGGTTTAACCAATTTGCTTTCTCCTCCATACATGTTGATTAGAATAGAACTTTCATTCTTTACAGTTACATTGGTGGGTTTCATTCAGATTGTACTGTGAACAGTGTTATTGTATTGACTTATTAATTTAGGTAATATAGCCACTCATTTATAGTTTCCCTGCACAGTTTATATCTTCCACATTTTCTCCATCAATGTTCTATTTAATCTTTCTAACACGTTTGCTTTCTTTTCACTGTATGTTGAATTGTGTGTTATGTTGTTATTGGAAACTAATGTCTTAAATGATTTATTCCACAATTCTTTCCCTTCATCTGTTTGTAAATGCATGGGTTTGCGAGCATTCAAAATAGTTTTAAATGCTAACATAACAATTTCACCAGTTTTATCTTTGATTGGTATTGGCCATACACATTTGGAAAAAATATTTTTCACAGTTAACATATAATTAAACACTTTGTTAATTCTGTGTATACCTTTTGAAGATCCATCATAATTAATTTCAATTAAATCAGCTTGCCAAAGATCATCGATTCAAAATATAGAACAGTTCTTCTGGAGAAGTTTTTTCGCATTGGTTTATGAATTTCATTTACAATATCGTTTTTTATATCCCCACCAGTGAATATCGAGTTATTGGTAACACGACATCTAGAAACACATTTAATTCTTATTTTGTTATTATTTTGTAATGTATATTATTGTTCATATGAACTTAGTGTATTTTTCATACATTTGAGACAGTATACATTTAAGTTATCATTGTTCATATTATATATATATATATATATATATATATATATATATATATATATATATATATAATAAAGGAGACTACAAAAAATTGTAAACAATATAGAGAAGAATACAGAGAGAAGAAGACAACTAATTGAAAAGTTTAAAACTTTTAGAAAATTTCGCCAAGATGAGTACAATAAAAATAAAAAACACGAACAACCATTGATAGATGAGATAGAAGATCTGGGACAAATATTGGACACATAATAAATGAATTTAAGAACGTAATAAAATAAGTTGTTCCATTTGCCGTTAAGAATTTAGACTACCCACAGACACCAACAGAAACATCTTTTGAAAGGAAACTGTTTGGTAAAACAGGCACCGATGAATGCTATAACAATAACATTAAACGAATTGGCAAAGACAAACGCTATGAAGATGGTGTTAAACTCATTAGTGATGATGATGAATGCTATAACATTGAATGCTATGATCATGGCGTTGATGCATTGTCGGTGACAAGGAATGCTATGATGATGAACACTATGACGAAGCATTGGGGCGTATGAAAATTGATGTCTCGTGGTTAGCTAACTACAACATAACATTATTGATAAGAAAGTAGCCGATTTCTCAATTGACTGCAAAGCCGATGTTTCTGGACTAAAGGCTGATAAAGGTAGATTGTATAATGGTGAGAGTGAAGTAACATTCATGAATGACAAATTTACTGTAAAAGGTCTGACATACACTGGAACTGATGGTTTGATGAAATTATTAACTAGTAAGAAAGTAACAGAAAGTGACTACACTGCAACTGACTATGAAAACTATAGTCGTAACCTAGCAGATAACACACAGTTTTTCAAAACATTGATCCAAACTTGGGAATGCCAAAATCGAGCAAAGGGAATAATAGGAAAATTTTTGTAAAACCTATTTAAGATTAGATTTAAAAAAACCTCCCTCATGTAAAGTAGGGAAAGGTATAAAGAAGTATACAGACTATCCCAAAGAATTCATATTGATGGATGATGTTAGGATGCTTAATCATCGACTTCTTGTTATTTATGGCAAAGAGAATGCTGAAAATGATAACTATTACAATGAAAAAGTTGAAATAATGAATATGCTCAAAAGCAAGTTTAGTGACTTTGTTACAAATAATCCAAAGGTATACCATATCTGATACGAGTGTTAAACAAAATACCACATACTTTTTGGGAGTCAGAGCATCATGGAAAAGGGTTACTCAATGGTATAATAAATTCACTACCTTTTCTGTTGCATGTACCCAGTTGTCAGTAATTAGGTCCAGGTACCAGTATAAAAGAGAGAATTGAACGTGGTGATAAACCCATTAATCTACTAGATACCACTGCAATGAAACATGATATAGCTTATCATCATCATAAATATATAGCTGAAAGACATTTAGCTGACAAAGAACTAGAAGAGAAAGCATTCAAAAGATTGTTAAGTTCAGATACTGATCTCAAAGAGAGATTGTGGGCTGGTATTACTGGATCTGCGGTGCATATTAAACGTGAGCTTGGTTAGGAATTAAAATAAAATGAAAAAATATATGTTATAATAAATGAAAGTAAAAAACATTGTATTTCAAGTTCCTAACGATGAGTTGAAGGGTTCGAATATTGATTCTTTCCTAACAAAATACCAACTGGAACATTAAAATAAGAAATTAGCGGAGGACAAAGGGACGACTTTCACAATTTCAGTTCCAAAGCTTAAGAAAATGTCCAAAGAAAAGAAAACTGTAAATGGTTTGAGATTTCAAAAGGGTGGATTTTTACCCTTAATTTTCGCAGCATTGAGAGCTCTAGGAGCGTCAGCTGGTGGTGCATCATCTATCGCTACATCAGCAATTAATGCTAAGAAAGAAAAACCAAGAATTGGAAGAACAACACAGACATAATTTAGCTATGGAGGAATACGGCAAGGGATTGAAGAATGTTAAGTGGGGCAAGAATGTTAAAAAAGTAACTCCACTCAGTAACTTTGATATTGATAAAATGGTTAAAAAATTGAACATTTAAAAATTTTCGAGGTGTGTTTATGATCGATAAGCTACTTAACACACCACTCGATTATGAATGTGGGATTGTTAATCTAGAGGTTTCAACAAACTCTGGTACACACTGGGTATGCTATTGGAAAAATGCATACAACAAATATTATTTTGATTCGTTTGGTGGAAATCCACCCCGACAATTAATACCATATATCGGAAGTAATATTTTTGTAACGATGATATAATTCAAAATTTCAATCATGTAACTGGGATCATTTGTGTGTAATTGTGCTCAATCACTTTTCACATAATTTAAAATTTCCATGAATTATTTCACTATTAATAAACAATGGATATATGTGGAAATGCATTATTGAACTCTTGGATTAAAGATCAAATTAAAGAACACACGGACAATGACAAGAAATAAAAGCTACACTGACAAGAAATAAAAGATAATTGGATAAAGCCTATCTTACTTACTTGGAAGTAGATAATAATATAGATTTTGAACAAAAAAGACTAAGACATGTGCGAGATCCCATTGCACCGATGGATGCAATCAATTTAGTGTACTATCAGAAAAACAGAATTAACATTATTCGTTCAGTTGGATAATACAGTTCAAAAGAAAAAATTGTTTACTTTGATAATCGAATAAAAATTTTTTTTTGTGAGATGGAACCATAGTTGAAATAATAATAAAACCAGAAAAATGTAAAAGTGTTATCAAGTTATACCATCAACGGAAAAAATTTACATATATAAAACTTTTTAAGTATATGCTAATGATATGGTATTTTTAAAATACCAAAAGCCCACATTGTACCCTAAGGTAATATATATATATTGAAATATCTATGTTATATAAATTCATTTAAAAGATCAGATTATGTTGGTTTTTAATGGAAACACTTCCACTAAAAACAATACTTACTATAATCTAAGAATTTAAATAGTTGTTAATGTTATTATTGTACTTACCATTAACATACGAGTCACATCATTTGTAACAAAATCATATTCATTACTCCAACATTTTGAACAAGTCTCCCTAAATTTCTCAAACGACAATCACCACCAACAAAATCACTATAAATATTATTAAGATTTGTATAGTCTTGTTTGAATATGCAAAGAAAATTGGCATTGTCTCTTATAAGCTGCTTAGATACTTTTGAGTATGTCTGGGCTAAAAAGAACAATTAATATCTTTGTGTCTACCGCGAGTAAAGTAATCCCTTACCATATTTTAGTTTTCAAGTATGATATCATAGAAAACAACTACATACTCTTTATGACATTAATTTACAGCAACCATTTCTTCATTTGATGGAAAGAAGTATGCTATCGGTTCATTTAATAATTTTGATGCTACATCGATATCGTTCTTTAAATTGATATATTTTGATTGGTCCTGACTTTTTGAACATACATAGAGAGTACCAAAGGCCAACAATCCCTGGGAATATATAAAATTATCTTTCATAACTGTAATTTTTCCAGAGTTACTAGGATCCACTATCAAACATATACTATTATTACCTTATAATTCTCCATGACTTTTGTCGATACAGTCTTGTCTGGCATTTTTATTTTAATATCCCAGTCTACATGTTTCATGTTTTTCTTGCTTATTTATTAATATATTTTTAAATAATATAATAAATGAGTAAAGTATTCATACTAACAGATAACTAATCAGTGTTGAAGAAAAGACTACATTACACTTTAGATATAAAGGGGTGCTCATTGGCATTAATTCAATTCTATACTACTTATCTAATGCATAACATTATCTCGGGGAAAAATAAGATTTATTTTGTGGGCCAGAATGATATGGAATCAGCCATTGATATTCCAGTTGGGTCAATATAACTGAAAAGAGCTTGAAAAAACTATAAAAACAATTTTTTCATATAGTGTAAATTCAGTGGATGGGAAAGTAAATGATTATCTTTCGAGCTGGATAAAATAACAAACAGAGTGAAAGTTAAATGTAAGCTTAAATTACAGTTTGGAAAACGGGGTTCAATAGGAAAACTTTTCAGTTTTGTAGAAAATAAAACTCTTAAAGCAAATGTGGACCATTATGGCGATACAATTCCAAACTTTGCTCCTTTGAAACAATAAATATACACTGTTTTATGGTATATTGTATGATATTAAAACATGATGAATATAATTATAGAGAAACTAACATAATTGCCACTTTTAAACCAAGAACATTTGTAATTGGCGACATGATCTATTACGAACCAGTTTGTCCATTATTTTTTTCCAGTGCAAACAAATCAAGTTAATGAAATAATAGTTGAAATTAAGGATGAAAAAGATAAATTTGATTTGTCCGGAAGAACAGTGGTATTAGAGATGAGACCATAGATAGTTTTTGGGTTGGAAGTAGCCATATTCTATATATATTATCGTTAATAGTTTTTAAACTATTAAAGTTTCATATGACAATGATGAATATTATTTCTATAGAGAGTGCAATGAAAGATTTAGAACAAGAATTCAATATTTCGGCTACTTTGATATGTCGAATTTGGAGATGTGTATCTAAATTTTTAATTAGAATATGTTGTAGCACATTGCCGAAGTCAGAGTGATAATTGTGTTTAAATGATTGGATAGCCATTAAAACTTTATAGAGATATGAGCACAA
This sequence comes from Dryococelus australis, assembly GCA_029891345.1. Lineage (NCBI taxonomy): Eukaryota > Metazoa > Arthropoda > Insecta > Phasmatodea > Phasmatidae > Dryococelus > Dryococelus australis. Next base: position 119,743,478 of record CM057000.1, on the reverse strand, counting down.
ATAAAAATCAACTGATGTCTAATTATAAGACAATGATCATTTACTCTTTAAAAAACCGAATAGAATGCATTTGTTTAACACCACAATCCACCATCCCATCATATGCAAAACTTATACCTCCACGATTAACATCATTTAAAACTTTTTCACTGAAAATATGAACATATCTGTCTGGTAAGGTTGCTTTAAAATTTCCAGAAGTAATTACTAATTTGTATCCATACTATGTATCATTTATTCAGCATGGTTTATGGGATAGGACTGTCCAACTGTAAGTTAGGAGAGTTTCTTAAATTGTTTGGTTCCGTTTAATACATTTAGCAACTGATCCATCTTTATCATATACAATATTTTATTTTTTTATGTATTCAAATTTTGTTGAGACATTTGTTTTACAACTGCGTCCAAATGCAACTTTTTACGTGTATTTTTGCAGATGCACTCAAAGATAAAATTTAATGCAATTGTTTTTCTAAAGATTACGATCTAACCAAACACAACTTTTTGAGTCACTTTTTTTTGTGGTTGTGCTTAAAACACGACTTTTTGAGTCACTTTTTTGCAATTTTTATGCGTATTTTTGCAGATGCACCCAAACGAAACTTTTTGAGTCACTTTTTGCAACTGCTCCCAAATGCAACTTTTTTAACCACTTTTTTTTTCGATTGCGCACGAATCAGCATGTCTATACTACTTAAGTCTGGTCTTGATTTCTAAATAGGTGTATCATATTTAATTTGCTTATACTGTAGGGGAATAAATATGCAACCCATTTGTAAAAAAATTATTCATTTCGAATTAAAGAAATTTAGTAATGGTTCTGCAGATTAATTGTATTTTATCTTCTTCAGATTTTCTAATAAGTTTACACAAATACGGACATGTTATGTAACATATTCCTGAATTAATAATCATAACGGAACCATTATTACTACCTTGGTCACGTATATACTTCAACGTCGTAAGCTACAATATTAACAAACTGATTTAAGAAAAATGGCACATTCGGGAAAAATTGTTCAATTCTCACAAAACGGGAGTTACTGCTAACAGTACGCCTTCAGACACAGAAAAACAAAATAGTTTTATACGATTCTATCTTCTCGTTTGAATCTGTTTAACACAACATCCTGAACTGATTTTCTCTTTAAGAATAGAAAATGCATTTTTCTGCGTTAGCGCGTGTTAACACAATATATTTCTCTTACGTGCCAGTAAACACATCTGCATCGCACCTTGAGTGTTTTCGTTTCTCATCGCAGTTTACACTGAGCAAGAGATTCCACGAGTACGCCATTAATCATGGCGAAACTCTTGATGAAAGAAACAATGTTAAAAAGGATTATATTGATTGACGAATGTTTTTTTTTCACACTGTAACAGACTACAACAAAAAAAAAAGTTCACATTTATCGCTACTATTATAACATGCATATCAGCATATATTACAGTTCGCTCCTTATAAGCCCGTAGGTAAATTTAAGCTTGTAGAGCCACATATGTTTTCTTTACAAACACATATCTTTACTTTATTGTAAATACATCAGTGGAGAACCAGACTAAATAATTATCTAGACACTTGGTTGTAAGGTGTTTAGGTTGACACCATCAAAAGCATGAATTAGGAGATGGACTTCAAGGCACTCTATTACTGAGAGTATTGAAACTGCTTATTTCGCTAGTATATATATCTTGAGGCTAATAGGAACCGAAACCACTTTTATATAGCCTCGACACTTGCCTACGGGTGGGCTCGAACCGAATTCCTTTATCTCGAGAGGTTGGTGCGCCATACATTACCCCACAGCGGCAACGTAGCTGTGTTAATTATTATTAGCGTACTACAGAAATCACCACGAAGAGTAAAATACTATTAATTTCAGTTACCCGCAAAATTTTGAATTGAAATAACTAAACAAGCTTTAGCTAAAATATTTCTTATTATTAGCTTGGAACATTCCCGTCGTTCGTACAGAAACAAGACACATTAGTTATTTCCATAACTCGTTATAATAATTATTTTGTTTAACAGTTTGCAGATATTTTTGTACGCTACAAAGCAAAGTTTGTGTAGAATTTTTATATTGGTTTAACTAGTGCTTTGAAGTGTTTCGAAGTGTTTTTAATAATTCCCTTGACCTTAAAGTGAGTGAAGACATTTGAGCGGCTCTTAACAGCGAGGTGTTGAGAGCCGATGAGGGTGACAGGTGAGTATGGAGCAGCGTCGGAATCTGAATGTAAAGGTGGAGAAAACGGGAGATCCCCGAGAAAACCCACCGGCCAACGGCATCGTCTGTCACGATTCCCATAGATAATGCCATATAAACCTTAAAATGATAATTAAGTCACGATTGAAATATTGCCTTGGTATTTATTAGCTGGGGGAACCCGTTCGGTAGTACAGAAATTAAATAAAAACTAAAGAATGTTGACAAACTGGCAATTATATATAGAAAAAACTCGGAATATATAAAGACCTGGTAAAGAACCAAAATAATAAATTTGGATGGAAGATATACGGCAAACGACAAGGAGGGCGAAACTGTACGACAATGACATAGCTAAAAAAAAATCATCACTGGATATAAATAATCGTGATCATGGGATTAGGATAAGCAGAGGAAAAAAAAGGGGGCCAAAACATTTCCGGGAGGACCAGAAAAAGAACTAAATTAAAAAATTGTTATTATCAGTAGTTGGCATTCTTACGTAGGAATGACCATAAAAGGTATATCAGTGCCAATGAAGGCACAGAAATTCACATTCAGGTTTTTCAGGGAATGGTGAGTGGTGGGAAAGTTAACCACACCACCCCTTTTATTCCAGGCAACTAGTTTTTTTTATACTCAATGTACGAGCATAGGAAGAAAAAAGCGACCACAGCTATTCACTTAAAAGAGAAGACAAAACTGGAACTAAAATAAACAAGTACGTGCTAATAACCTTACAACAGATAATGATGTAACGCAATGCAAAACAATCACAATTCAACAAGCTGAATGTAAACAAAAGGATTGCAAAACGGCCAAAGGAGAATTTACATCTCGCATTATCAAGAAAGGTCACAGGTGTTTGGGTAATGGAATATGCATGGCCGCACAAATATTTTTTCCCTCCGATATTATGCCAGACTTTTAAAGTGCACAGTTCCTACTTTATGAATGGCAACTCATCGTACGAATTCTGCTATTTTAATAGACTACTGTCTTTATACCGAAGACTAGGTCTCCTGAACTCTTTAATATAGGAAGTGTGTGGGAAGCACTTGGGCTTCGAAGTTTAGGGCGTCGAGTAATTTCATAAACCACCCAAGTTCTTCGTGTGGGCGTGGTTAAGTAATGACACTCTATACCCCAAGTACTGCGTGGCAAACACGTTCTCAGCACGGGAGCCCATTATAGTAAGAGCTTTGCTTGTTAATGGGTGAATAGATATTACACTGAATATTCATTTCATGCCAGCACTTTGGTGGCCTGTTGCTGGTTAAGTCGGACGGCTTGAAGTCTATACTGCAAGACACAGTTTCAAGCGCAGCGTTGTATGAAATCTGTTATGAATGCAGTTGGATGTGCTGTTCTGTTCTTCCTTATGTCGGTGGAAATGTACAAACTCATACTATCCATATTATTTTGAAAACAATTGTTGTTTTCGATCTATACTGTGCTCCGCGTTGTCAGCAACTGTTGCGTAAGTATCAAACTTTGAAACAACCACATTGTCTCTCATTATTACTTCTTTGCTTGCATCGAAATTTGTGTTTAATTTCACCTTGCTACGTAAAACCAAAAACCCTTTATGAAACGTACGCTGATTGGCGTGAATGTATAGAACGTTTTACTGGTAATTCATAGCACCATGGTCGGATCTGATAATAATTTTCTTTTTATTTATAACTAGTTATAGTAACTAGTAGCCAACAAGCGAAAATGGAAAATGTGTAGCCATTCACCTGCACCAATTTTGTAAAGGTAAAAAAAACTTTGAAGGCGATTAACAATTGGACTTTCTAGCTTCCGTTAGGAGGAAGTGAGATCGATATAGAGCAGCGACAGAACGGAAATGTGAGAAAAACTAAAGTTATTCAAGGATTCCACTGGACAACAGCAACGTCGGACACTGCAAATTGTTGCCTCTTATTTCAGAAAAAATTTATTTGAATCGATACTTTTTGAATGCAAAACAAATGTAATTTTTAACTACAAACCCAGTCAGCCCCTGTTTAGGTTTGCTTCATGCGAAAATTGTGCGTGACTCCGGCGGCATTCGAATCCAGAATGAATTGCGCCTGGAGACAAGGTCGACAGCCTAGTGATTGCTGCAACCATGAAAGTTGCCTGCACGGCGGAGTAAAAACGTGAAACGCAGATTAATGAAACTATACGAGTGAATAGAAGAAACACGCATGAATGGGAAATGAGGGTGAAATGAAATGAAAAGAGAAAAGCGGAATCAACTGGCTGTGGTGTTCCAGTTAATAAATCAATATCGCACATAAATCCAAGTAAAATTACTTCTCATAACTGCGTGTAGCACTCTATACAGCTCGCTAACTATCAGCTGTTATTAACTACAATGTAACTTAGCCTGGCTGTAAATTAAATGGAATAGCAGAACCCAGATAAATTATTTCTTCCTCTGCGAACTATACATTTTAGCGCAAATGTGTCAGTCGGAGAAAATCTCACAATGTGGATAAAATATATAAGCATTCTCATATAAGAGAGTAGTGAGGTTGAGAAAACCACAATTGACAAAATATGTCCAGGTAAAACTATTTTCACAGATATATTTTACAAAATTATAATGCCGTATAAAACAATGAGTCGCTGATCAAGCAACTACAGAGTTTCTTTATACGCGCATGGAAGTAATTTTAATCATACACTAAAAGATTAAGAAAGAAGAATATCAAGTGTTAAATATTGTTTAACAAAGACATTTTTGAATCGATTTGACAGTAATTGGGACAGCAATTCCTGAGATATGATTCAAGCAAATAATAATAAGCTTTGGTGATGATGCCTTCTAGTTGGAGAGTGAGTGAATCTATTTCTTAGTGAATGTAATACACACAGTTGGTACGTCAGCTCACCAGATTCAGCTATTTTGGTGAAATAGTACAAGGTAATTGGTACAACATATTGAGAGAATAGCATCGCTCCTTTTTATTAAACTACAAATTTAAGCAGGTCTTCCATAGGACAGCTTGCAAGTAAACATGTAGCGAGGAGCAACTGAGAGGCTGTTGACATATTTAAAAGAAGTAAAAATTTCTGATTACAGCTTTAAGCATGGCAAATTATATCGGAATGATCGTTTCGTATACAACATTAACATTTACCAGCATGCCAAGTTAATAGGCCAAATTTGTTTTATATTTCTCGAAGTATAAGTAAAAAAATTTAACGGGGCACCAATTTTGAAAATATATAGTTTATTTGTAGAAAATTTGTACATTTTTCTATCCATAAAAATTATATTTTTCATATTAACTGAATAGTATTACTTTGGAAAAAAATTCTGATATATATATACATATATATATATATATATATATATATATATATATATATATATATATATATATATATATATATATATATATATATATATATTCCAGGCGGTGCCTTCAACTAATTGACGGGGAAAATTTTTTAAGAAAACAGAATTCAAAGTTCACTTGCTGGCATAAAATGTTTTGGTAAAAGTGAGTAAACTGAAAGAAGTAGTTATTGAATAATAATAAAGATAATAATAATAGTAATAGTAATAATAATATATATACATACGATTTATAATACGAAGCAAAAATTGGAGGTTGTCGATTGAGTCTTTTTTTAACATAATGTAATATCATCTCTTTATTTTTTCAGTTTATCGCTACATCATAAACTGACAAAAGATAACTGCGGTGAAAGAGCATTTTATTCTGACAAAAGATACTACTGGTGTGTTTATTTAGGTCGGGTGTTGCTGTAACTAAATCCATTGTGGTTAGAAACTCGATACGAGGTCGGATCTGAGGTCTATACAGATAACTGTTCCACCATTCGAGTTCAGAGCTGGACTGGAGATCGAGATGAAGTTCATTTCGAACCGCTGAAATTGGCGGTTTAAAATCTCGATCCGAGATCAGCAGCCATCGTCCACAAATGTGGTTTGAAAATACGCCGACAGATAGAACTACGTTCGACTGTTTTCTTGGAAAATTAAAACATTATACGAACTTGAATATTATTCTGTGAAATTCGTACAATAATTATTCACTTAAAACAGATAAAACATCGCACATCTCGTTCTATCTATAGTGAAAAATACGCCTGCTTCCATGACGTCATATATTATGGACCAATAGCAAAATTTGTCTCATACTTAATCCCGATCTCTTTCTTTGGTACCAAGATCGACGAATCGGAGATCCAAAATCATGAAATTTTGTTGGAGCAACACTTTTACATTGAAACCAAGATCAAACTCGATCCTGGTTCGGAACTAGGATCATTATATCTCGGATCGAGGAAGATGTTGGTGCAACCGGGCATAAGTATTGTCGCTGCAACCAAAAGTTGCATTACGCTAAAAATAACGGGGAGAACAAAAATGTTTGTGTTACTACGACATTACAGAAATGTCTAACCAACACACGTTTACATTGACGTGGGGTTGTAAAATGTCGGATAGTAGTGAACAGCCATAATCTCGTAAAATGAAACCATTCTGTTTACATTTTAAAGTATATTATGACTACTATGTGTAGCTTAGACCAGCTCTCCAGACTTGCAGAGCAGTTTACGTTTACGAAAGAGAGCTGCTGTTTGTCGATATGTTGTCCTGAGTTCCCACAGTATGAAACACATTCGGGTATATTAAGACTGTTGCCTGGTTTGATAGCAGTGAGAATTTGGCATAGGAGAATATATATGTTAATGAAATTCGGTTTTTTTGGAGCCAATATTATAGATATAAAGTTGAAACCAAAACCTGAGCGTATCGCGTTAAATTTTATAATTTTTTAAAGCAAATTTTTATTTGATTATTAAATTTTCTGACCTTTCCAGGAAACAGGTTACACAGTAATGTCACTAAAAACTACGACAGCAAAAGCACGCAATTTTACGCTAAAAAAAGTCTTTGGTTGTATATACCTTTAAGAGAAACGCCAAAAAAAAAAAAAAAAAAAAAAAAAAAACGAATTTCATTAAGCTGTATTTCTATACACCAAATTCGCACTGTTTTCAAACCAGGCAGATAGTAGACAGTAAATATCTGTAAAGTAAAGAACTTCAAGCACTTAAGGCGCTGGTTCTTTTCCCCTCCCAGCCATCATTATTTTTCGGTGGTAATATATTTCGTGACAAAATAACTGCACTTAATTTATTTTACATCGGAATGATTTTTTAAAGCAAAAAAAATAATAAAATTTTTTTTTAACAAAAATGTTAACATGAATTCAACATAATAATTTTTCTGCAACTTAAACACCAACTTAATGTTGACAGAAAAGTAAGGAGGTAATGTTGTTACAAAAGCACTTAGTGTTAAATGAACATTAAGAGCTTAACAGTACTAAGAATAATATTAGTTACTGACGGATAACAAAAAAAATACTGTTATAGTAATATTGCTACTGTTGTCACATTAAACTATTTTCTGCGTATGTCATTCCAACCGAAAGTATTTATATCGCTACTATTTTTGAAAAATAAGCGCCGTTCTAGTAATATCGTGTATGTTTAGGTTGGCCTGACGTAGTGTTAGTTGTACATTCAAAATCCCATACACGTACCAAGTGCTGTAAGCGTGCTGAGCTTGGTGGAACATGGTGCATTGTTTCAAAAGTTTTAAGGGGCATGCAGACATACGAACACATTTTACATGGCCACATCTACACCAACTCGAAAGTGATGCGATAAGATTGTCTTTCGTTCGGGAAGTAGGACAAATCGAAATATTTCGGTGCAAAGTTGTAGCATCTCTCAGATACTATGTGTGAGATTCGCAGGGATGTAGTTAGGCCCGTGTAGAGAGACTCGCAATTATTCAGATTTAAAATAATCAGAAATGCCACTAGGCAAAATATCTACTACTCAGTAGAGACGTGGCAACAAATAGTGGAATTTAATTACCTTTCTTGTAAATCAGCTTAACTGTGGCACTAATAATGTAATTAATTTACAGATTAGGTTATATGTGTAGTCTCAGCAACACTACCCTATCTGGTGACTGAGAGACTAGGCATTGAAAATTTCGAACTTCGAGAAAAATAAATTAATGGAATTAATTCCTTGCTCCAGACTAGTTCATTGTTTTCAGCCGAATATTCTGAATTCCGAGTTGCCCGTGGTTAAAATAATTTGGAGTCAGTTCAATGTGGCAAAAAAAATTCGTCTCATTTCCTTAATAAAATAATTCTTAAACTAAGCTGATTATAATTACAGAAACGAAGAATTCTCGAAGTTCTAGGTGTTCCTGGCGATCTCGTTGTCGGCAGGTGGACCCTCCTGGATGCGGCAGGACCTCTCATCACGGGCTTCCTTATTCAGGCTCTCGGGCCTGTAGTCATTAGTGTACCAGCACATATAAGCACACGCGGTAGTTCGGATTAATTACCCTGGAAATATACGGGGGTTGCGACCGATAAAGGCCTGTTTCTTTCTAAAACTTGCCTCGCGTCTTCGTCTCGTTCGAGGCGGCCAGTTTACAGGTTCGAACTCAGTTTCCTATAATATAAACTATAAATTATAACTATGCGTGTTAAACCCACGCGGGCTAGCGTCCTGTCTTCGAACACGAATATGGGAAAAATCCCTTTCAACACTTAATTAAGTAATGCCGTCTACAGCTGAGCAATCACGAGGTGATCTAGAGGCAAGAATTAATCACAACGTCACTTAGTTACCATGGCAACAGATGGACATCGAGGTCTTGAGAGCCGATGAGGGCGATTGAGGTGAGTATGGAGCAGCGCCGGAATGAAAGGGCGGGGGAAACGGGAGACCCCGAGAAAACCCACCGACCAAAGCCATCGTCCGTCACGATTCCCACATGAGAAATTCCGGAGTGTACCGACCGGGGATTAAACCCGGATCGCCTTGGTGGGAGGCGAGCGGGCTAACCGCTCAGTCACCGTGGCCCCCATTACAAAAATAACAGACTGGAAAGACGTTTCAATATGTTAGAGATTAAATAAAATTAAGCGAGCAATACATTTGAATACATATTGACATAGTTAATGCGCCAATGAAAAATAATATTTGTGAAATCATATTCCGTTTTACAAATACATAAAGTATGTGAATAATTAAAAATCTTCATATGTCCCAATTTTACGACGTTACAAAGTGTAGGACTATTACATTTTATTTTACAAACAACAATTGAATTACACGAATCATGGCCTGTAGTTCATTTGTGTTGAGAAATCGGAGAGGAAAATTATGAAATAAAGACGACAGTTAAATGGCAACTGATATCCGTTCGTTTTCCAACTCAAAGTATGATACTAGATAAAAGACTTATAAAATGTTATAACGATGTGCCTAAGAATAGCAAAGGCAAACTGGAATAAAACACTCGTAATAAAGAACTCCAAAAAGGTAAAGCGTTGCTAATATTTAACCAAACGATAAATGTACGAATCGAAACAAAGAATGCAGTTATTACCGTGTGGAATGATATACGAGGTGCGCGAAATTACAGCTTCGTTCGTAAAGCGTGAACTTCATTTTAAATAACAACTCTACAGCAGCTTACATTTAAGAAGTTCAGTGCACTGAGAGTACTCGTGCAGGCATATTCGGAGGGGGGGGGGGGGATGCGGAGAAGTTGAAGTCGTTTCCGTGAAGCGGGACGCGTCACGTATAACGTATATTTTGGTCAGGTGAAGGCCTTGCTACCACGAAGAGAGGAAGACGTCAGAAGCAAAAGAAGTCGTAATGACAAGCGCAAAACGCATCATACACACACACACACGCGCGATCAGAGCGCAATATTTTCTGCAGCGCTGACGTTCTCGCCAACCGCTACACACAGGGAGCAAACGACCAGTAACACAGAGAGAAGGGAAAAACTCCCGTATTGTAAGGCGATTGAATGCCCAGCCTGCGAAATTGCGAATGGAGATACGGAACAACACGGGGAATATTAAATTACTCCGAGACTTAATTTGAGACGCGAAAAGCCTTTTCTAATGAGGTAAAAGGAGGCAAGACCGATACACAAAAACGGAATGGCACGAGTGAACTTAGGCCGGGCTAATGTTAATTATTCTCAGGGAAGGATACTCAGTGCTAACGGTTTTGAAACTAAACATTCTTGCCGCTAGCCAGCTCTTAGTACAAGAGTTTCTTCGATTCGCATGTAACAAATCAGATGGTTACAATGTCTTTAATGTAAATATAATATTTAAAAATATTGCGATTGGTATTGTGTTTGAACCTAAGTCGATATTAAACTTTGTTCTTAGTGCTAGGGTGAAAATTTATTGAAACGCGTCCACATATTGTTTAACATTCGGTCGTAATAAGGTTTAGCAAAAAAATTTATTACACAACTACTTTACTTAAAAGACACAACAGAAATAACATTTTCATCCAATAACAATTATATTTGTTTACGTCTTCCGAAGTGGTTGTTCTCTAAAATGAGCGTGTTTGCGAAAGCTCAATGCCAAACATAATTGTGCCTTCAAGACGTAATTTTATTTTCCTGTATGTTACTTCTGGATTAGCACAGTAAACAGTCCATGCATATGTAAATTAACTGTTCACATACATTCCAGATTTATTTTATTCCAGTTTGCTACAATGGTATTTTGTTTGGAAGGCTCTAGTTAGCAAGCAGTTGTAGATCCGTTGCCATAGCAACTAAGTGGATTGATGAATAATTTTTGCCTCTAGCGCTCTCGTAATTGGTTTATTTTCGAAGGCGTCTCAAGTTAGGCGTTTTGAAGAGCTTATAGCCATCTTGGTTCCCGACGGTAGGACGTTGACCCGCGTGGGTTCGGCCTGAAAGTTTTTTAATTAGTTTCTGCGGTAGTTTTTTCCCCAGTTCGCGCCTGTAAACAGGCCGTTTCAATGCAGAGGCGTGAGCTAAGGAAGTGAGAAGCAGGCCTGGACGGTCGCCGCCCCCGTAATTTTACAGGTATTGGCAAGTTGAACTACCGCGGTGCATCACACGCCCAAGAACTTAATTAAGGAAATACTTAAAGACGATGTCCTGCAGAAGTCATTGGCGTGCTCCTGCCCAGAACCATATCAATGGGACCCTCCAGACATTCTAGATTTCTACACATCAAAATTTGATTCAGCTGAGTCACCGAATAATTTTTATCAGGCAGAGATGCTATTAAAAATTTTTAAAAGAAAATTTGTTAACGCCATGTTGTATTTAATATGAAATTACCCCTACTAGTTTTAGTCACGGATCGCCTGGTGTGTATATATATATAGCTCAGTAAGAGAGTGCGCGGATCTGTATGTGTGTGTGTATATATATATATATATATATATATATATATATATATATATATATCCAAAAAAATAGGAGATGCTGCAAGGACAGTACTTGTCAGTGTTTGAGGCAAAGAAGGGTTGGAATTAGGGGGCAAACAGTGTTCGGTCGTGGGGGGGGGGGGGGGGGATTTAGTGAGTTTAAGATGAGGGAGTAGGAGATAGAAAAGGTAATTAGGGGTTTGGATATATATATATATATATATATATATATATTCAGCTATACCCTGAGCTAGTCTTGAGAAGAGTGACTAAACAATCATTTGTTTTTTATTTTAAATGCATATTTAACTTGCCAGGCCTAAAGCTCACTAAGCAATCCATTCATGACAGATGCTAGTGTTATCGATACCACTAATAAAAAATTGGGCAGTATGTATTTGATTGAAAATTGGGTCTACTTATTATTTCAGTAGTAATAATTAATTTTATTTTCACAACATTTCAGGTTATTATTTGCAAGTTTTGGTAACATGATTGCAAATTAAATATTACACATTTATCTAAAACGTGTCTGCTGTGTTATACTTTCTGTAGTATATCGGTATTTTATTGGCGCTGTCCCTCTCTGTAGTTATTGAATTGTATAGTGTAGGATGTGTTACAATATCTATGCAACCTTACACATTTCCACTCCTGTGTGGTTTGCCTATGCAAACCACACAGGAGTGGAAATGTTATTACTTTATTTCCTCGTTAAATTGCACAATCTGGAGAAAGCAACATGTTGCAATTTACAAATTAAAATTATTCTCTTCTCCTCACATTTACATCACATTATTTCACACAATACTAGTACAAAAAATGTATAACTATTTAATATTTGGGCACGATCAAGTATGTCAATTTGAGCGGAACACGAACTTTTACACACAAATAAAGGCTGTTCACGATAAAGTGAACACTTCTGGAATCAACCTTAGGAAAAAGTATCTTCCCCTACCTGCATATATTTTAACGGGCGTACTGAATGACATTCACCCAGTAAAGTTTTTAACGATGGATGGAAATGAGTTCCATATCTTAACGTCGAATAGAAAGTGTTAGGTATCCTTTGTGATAACTTAAATTATATATTTAGCTTTCTTTTTTTTTTTAATTCATTTAAGTGTGAAATGACCGTATTTGTAAAATATTTATTTTTACAATAATTTAACAGTTTCACTTGACCGAGGCATGAATAAAGTGATGAGACCCATGGCATTGTTAATTTTACATAAGATGGACTAATACACAACGTGCAAACAAGTAGATCTTAAGCAGGGCTTTAAAAAGTGCTCATTTTACCGTGAACAACCTGTACTATACAAATAATTTCTCGGTTGACTGCCATCTTAAAAGCAACCACTGTGGAACAGCAGCGCGACTTGAGGCGGGCATTTTCCCTATACCAAAATCTGGTCGTGTCCGAAATGGTAGATTTTGTCCACAAAATGATCACGTGGCCCGAATTCGTATACAAAAATGGTGAGGTATTTGGTAATTTGGTATTCCGTATTTTGTTTCTAGTGTATGTAAGCAAAAATACAAAATGAGAAAATCAGCGCCATGTTAGTTTTTACCTTCAAAACACATGCGCGAATGCGTAAATAAAATGTCTTTTTTTTTTTTTTTTTTTTTAACAAACAACTGTTCATAAAATACACAATGAATGTTAAAAAAAAAACAATTAAATTGATATATTTCGCAAGAATATTTTTTTAAGTCGTTATTGAATTATTTATTTTATTTTTTATTAATGTACTCGCTGCATTCCAGTGACGGTTGTAGAACTATATAACTTCCGTTTTAAGAATTAAATTTATATAAAAATATTTTTCACTGATAATGTAAAAATGTGTTGCCGTGTGATTGTCGACAACGTCCGAATTGAAATTTACGAAATGACAAATTACAAAATAACGAATTTGTCAGTTCGAAAACGGTCTCCGTCCCTTTATAAATCTCGATTTGTCACTAACCTGAGTAGAATAAACGTTAGCTGGGCCCACGCTTGGAAGAAGTTTCGTGGGTCAACTTAGAGCAGTGAAGGGTGTGAAAATGCCAGCTACGTGAAATCTATCGTCTATTCGCGGTATATTTACACTTTCTGAATCAAACCTTTGAAAAATCACCCCATCTACAAGGTTTTCGTGGTTTCCTAAATATGTCGTGCATCACAAGTGTTGTACACTCCTGTTAACAGAAAATTAATATATTCTTCGATACATTTAATTTTACGCAGCCTATGTTTTATACATATACAAATCACATTAGTTCATTTAGAGTTAATATTAATAAAACCAGAGGGAAAATAGATATCTGTAATGCCTAGTAAGAAATAGCTCGTAGGTTAAATATTATTATACTGAGGGCGCACGAATGTGGTGTGTTGTCCTTTAGGTGTCATTTTCTGTACTTTGTTAAGCTTTGTTTGCAAGTGGCGGATGAAAAACCTGAAAGTAGATCATAAGCTGGGTCATAAGAAAAATTGGAAGTAACACTGAATTAACTATAGGTTAATTTCGAGTCACACATTGGGATGTAGCGCAGATGAATTCCTGCACTGACCTACGGGCCGTAGGTTATACATGTATATTCCTGCAAGACTTCATTTGTGTATTCTATGTGTGCCAACAATTGCGAGGAGGGGCCGCGATGGCTGAGCGGTTAGCACGCTCGTCTCCCACCAAGGCGAACCGGGCTCAATCCTCGGTCGGGTCACCGGATTTTCTCAAGTGGAAATCGTGTTGGACGATGCCGTTGGTCGGCGAGTTTTCTCGGAGATCTCCCGCTTCCCCTGCCCCTTCATTCCAGCGCCGCTCCATACTCACTTCAATCACCCTCATCAACTCTCAAGACCTCGCTGTTGAGAGCCGCCCAAAATCTCTTCACTCGCCATTGAGGGGGAGATTTATGCACGTGCTCAAATTGGACTCTAGTAAGACGACAGTAGTTTAAAAAATCGGGAATTTGGTAATTCACACGTTAGGGCATACTCTCCTGGAGTAGCTTCCTATTCCATATATTTACTACGCCTAAAGGTATTTCTTTTTTCTGTTCATGCCACAAAACAGCATTTGAAATTTCCTCTTATGAAATATAATTTTATTCAGGACGTGTGCTCATAATACAAACCGCGTCTACGCTGACTGCGAATACTGCACTTTAATGTACACGCTCGCTGATTCTGAGTATTTACGAACTACTCTGCTTCGCGAGGCAAGTTTTATGTCACGTACTTCCTGCGTTCCAACGTGCAGGGGCGCAAAAAGTGTAACCTCAATTGTAAAAGCTTCATCTGAATGTGCATTCTGACGAAAGAAGAAGGCGAGCGAGACTCCGAGACGCACACTCGACTGAGCTGGCCAAATATAATACATTCACCGTTACTTCGCAAGTTCCTGAAGCCCTGCTAGAGTTATGCTTCCAGGATATTCCTCCGCCTCATGCAAGCTAAGCTTAACTAAGTCTAGAAAACTACCCCAAATGATAACGCACAGATTTCGTGCGCACTCTGTTGTGATAGCATTTTCATGACAACGATTTCTTATTAGGCGCTAACTACACACGTTTTTTCTCACTGTTAATATTCATATTTATTATGAATGAAATACTAATGAAATATAAATTAAACTTCAATTTAAAGAATAATTAGATACCTTTATGTTAGCATAGATATAAAAAGGTTGTGATATATGGCATATTTCGAAAAGAACTAAACACGTCATACATAGGGTGATTTATTTAAAGGTTTAATTTTAAAAATGTGAAGAAACCGTGAATTGACTACACGATGACAACACCAGCACAGGCATTTGGGCAGACCGAGAGAAAAAGCTGAATAGTGCGTCTTTAATTTAAGGAGACCGTCAACATTTATAAAATGATCAACGACTCCAAAATGCCAAGGAGAGTTATAAATATATTTGTTTTGCTATTATATAGAATGTTAAGAACAGTGTGTTAGTAAAATTACAGCCCATACGTAAAATATTTAAAATCAAAGGAATTAAGATACTAATAGAAGTCAATAATTATATCCGGCACAAATTATGTCAACCTACTGTGGTAAATAATACGTGTAAGATTACTTCTTGTCTGTGTGTGTGCATGCACACACATACATCCCCTTAAAACGTTTGAATGTATGCAGCTATTTTCACCAGACTTGGTGCATTTATAAAACTTATCAAAGCCTATGCGAACTTTTAAACCCTTCGAATATGCTGGGTGCTTAGTTTTAAAAAGGTGGTAGTTTTAACAATTTTATGTTAGCCTATCATATCTACAAAAACATTTGATCAAACAGAAAGAATCCTTGGTGTGCTGAATTTGCTTATAGCGAGTATTAGAAACGATCATTCGCAGACTCTTTCAACTGTCGTTTTTAATTCAGCGCAAATCGTAAAATGAAGCCAAAACATCGTATCTCGGCAATAACTGAAATAAGTCCCGCAAAGTTTAAAACATAAGTAGTGCAATCGTAGGAAATTCCGAACATGAAAATTAAGTTTGCCAACCAATTAGTATCGAAATGTCAGCTAAATAAATACCTTGTCTGGCTATTTTACCAACTTCAGTCAACCAATCATGGTATACTGGCAGAAACAATTACGGATATTAGACTTGTCAACTAACAGCCAGCTTCGTCCGGCTGTCATTTCGGAAGATGGAGCTATCGGAAAAAAATTTAACTCTTACATCATATCTCGGGTAGAACTAAACGAAGTCACGCTAGATTTGTCGTAAAAATAACTCAATGGTAGGCTATCCAAACTCGATGTATTTCGTATGTCACATACTTATTTTTGAAATGGCGGACCTTTAAACATTGAATATTAAAAACGCAATATCTATTAAACTATCTTTTTTTCAATTTCAAACAATTTCGGCACGTTTGTAACAGTATTTGTAACGAATAACAAAAATGCTGATTCGCTGCCCTGTTTGTCTGCCCTTCTCAAAGAAAGTACCCCGTAAAAACTACATATTGTTTTGGGCTCAGCTGGGTAGTTATGTGAGCCAAGCCGGAGGAGCTCCATGGCGCTGCAAGGCGCCATGATGGGGGCCACACTTGCTTTGGCAACATGGTGGAAAGAATAATTCAGGCCAGGGATAGCTAAAATATTTAAGATGTCGTGGGTGCCTCCCCCCCCCCCCCCCCTCCCCAAGACTGACCAGCTGCCCAGACGGTCGAGAGTGTCGTTTTACGA
The DNA here is from genome assembly GCA_029891345.1 of Dryococelus australis. NCBI lineage: Eukaryota > Metazoa > Arthropoda > Insecta > Phasmatodea > Phasmatidae > Dryococelus > Dryococelus australis. The sequence continues at coordinate 119,726,773 of CM057000.1, read as the reverse complement.
GCTGCTACGAGGCGTCCAGGGTCGACGCCAGCAGAAGGCCATCACGACAACTCCACGACGAGACGAGGGCCCAGCCGATCGATTCCCGAATTGAGTGACAGCACGTCGATGAACAGTGGTAAGAGAGAATCTGAATTAGGCGGAGAAAGAGATAGTCACGCTAGGCGAGGCCCTTAAGAATTTGAAGTAAGCGTTAGATCTTTGAGACAATCTATTTCGCAGAAGGTCAATAGAATTGTCATTACATGAACGGAGATCAGCCTGAGATTTGTAGATGAGATAACTGTTGAAATGATAAATGCATTATTACTGAGAATCAACAAATAGTGCTGCGTGGCTTATACTTTAAATAGCTCTTTTTTTATTTAGTCTGAGGTTACTCTTCCCAATGCTTGTTCAAGGTTAGGTAAATTAACCACAACATTACCATACACTATATTTACGGAAACCACGTGTACCGTGTTGTAGATACGCAAATTGCAACATTTTGATACAGAGGATGTCCTTTTTCCAAACATTTTCTACAGAGTACGGAAGCATGGCATTGTACAGAATGTTTTGGTTCAAGAAATATTTCAGAGATCCGTCGATTAAAACTTATGACTTAAGCTCAGGCCAATGGAAACAGCGGCAGAGTTATGCTACATTTTGCACAAATACACGGTCCGTGGTATTCAACATGTTCTCCCAGTGATTACCTGGTATTTCTGAAATTTTAAAGCGTGTTTATCTAACTTTACAACGCTGACACCAAATTTCCCCTCAGCGATTAGCACGCTCGCCTCCCACCAAGGCGAACCGTGTTCAATCCCCAGACGGGTAACCGGATTTTCGCAAGTGGGAATCGTACCGGACGATACCGTTGGTCGGCAGGTTTTCTCGGGGATCTCCCGTTTCCCCCGCCCCTTCATTACGATGCCACTCAATATTCAATTCAATCACCCTCATCGGCTCTCAAGTCCTCGCTGTTCAGAGCCACCCAAATCTCTTCACTCACTCACTCACTCACCAAATTTCTCCGTCGGAACAACTCTCTCAGATTATTGCTAGGCATCAGTCAAATTCACACTCCTCCATCTGAGAGCCAGGTTATATACCGTGACTCAACACACTGTATGACACTTCTGTTGCTCCACTGTCCAATAACGGTGTTGTTTGCTCTAATGACGTTGGACACTGGCGCACGTGATCAGAGACTTACTGGTAAAGGCATTTCATGAAAAAGTATGCACTTTTGAAATAAACCTTAGAAAAAAGTAGCTGTTCCTGCATGGCACGTATTTTCACGGGCGCACTGGATGACAAGCACCCAGTAAGTTAGTTACAATGAAGGGAAAGTAGTTCCCTAACTTAACGTGGAATAAAACGTGTTAGCCAACCGTTTGTTATAACTTAACTTTTATATTTCACTTTCTGTATATTTTAATGCATCAAATTGTAAAAAGGAGAAGATTAGTAAAATATTTACTTTTCTAATAATTTCACAGTTTCACTTGACCGACGGATGAATAAAGTGATGAGGCCCATTGTTTCACATAAGGCGGAAGAATACACTGCGTGCATGCAGGTGGATCTTAAGCGGAGCTTTCTAAAGTGTTAATTTGACCGTGAACAGCCTATAGCAGCATGCCCATGATAACCAACTCTTATCTCTTCTCGGCAGAGCGACGCAACACTGGCCTCCGTGCCTGAACCATGACGGAAGTCCTTTGCAGTAGTTGACATGCCTGGCTGAAGATTTGATAGCACAGTGCGGTTCAGAATTCGCAAATTACCGCCAGTTCCTACTACCAGCCCTGTGTTTCGGGCGAGTGCTTCTGTGACATTCCACTTGACAACATCTCAGCCAGTGTAATGAGACGCACTTTAGAGTAAAACATTTCTAACTTTATGCCAGCAATTTTCGGCACTACGTTTATGCAATTTCTGTTCGCACACCAGAGTTTCCTTTTAAATATGACAGCAGAAAATAGTATTGTGTCAAAGTTGTTGTCCCTAAGCTTGCACATCTTCTTACTGGGCAGGAAAGTTCATTTGCCGCAAATGGGTGAGCTGTAACTTGAGACCACACACCATTATTGTGTATTTCAGCAAGTTATTTATACCATTATTCCGTTATCTACATAAGCATTTGCACTCCGGTTCACAAACTTGGTATCACATAATCAATTATTTTATCACATATTTCAACCAATTTTGCAACAATTCTTGTACACAAAGACAGATGAGGTCACGTAAAATTGCATTTCTTTAAATTCAACATACATTTATTTCCATAATATTAATGTAATAGATAATTTAGGCTGTTACGCAATATCTACTAAACCAGCACACCTATTTAGACCAAACTTGGTATGCAAACAGCACTTACCGCCATCACTAAATTCGCTAATTCGCAGTCTTTTTTGTGTTCCTTGTGTAATATGCAGCCGTTTAAATAGGACGTAGTTGCTAATCATACTTCAGAAATTATCGAAAGTAATTTAAAAACGTTTGGCATATTGGATGTTATTGGAAAGAGCTTGTCAATTTCCCCCAGTGTTATGTCTGAAGGTTTATCAGGGGATGGCTTACAAACTAACTTATGACCTATCTTAAACTAACACGCGTACGTTACCCAGGATTCTATCCCAGAACCTTCCACATCTCAGACCGGGCGGCGTACCAACCGACTGTGCCCCGGGAGGTCGACTCTTTCGGCAAATAAATAGTTCTGTGGTAGTCCGTCTGAAGAAAAACTTTAAAGACACAGGTTCCTATACGTCTCCGTGTTATTATTAAATGACACAACTCTGGAAACATCAAAGAGGTTTACACCCGTCTTAGTATGCTGATAGTGGCAATTGTACCCAGAAATATACTTGATAAACTCTCCTATCTAAATTTCAAATGATAGTGTTGTATGGACCGTCTTCTTACGTGTCAGATCTCTGTGACATCTAAACTGATTACGACTAAGTATTACATACAAGTAATACTACAAAATGCCACTTTGGATCAGGAGACCTCTTTATTATAATTTTTGTTTTATTACGTATGTCTGTAGCTTTAATTAGAATTGACAAAAATTGTTGTTCAAAAATTCCTATCATGTGTACGCCCACTAAATGCATTACGTAATGGATTCAGCCATACGTTATTTGTAGAGATTGTGCTTACTCGTTAATCACATGTCAGGAACAAATTTTTCGATTTCCCCAAATATGCTGGAAAAATTATTTTAACTGAATCTATATATTTAAACACTATATCCTTCCGACCTAACAGGTACGTTTTTTTGGTCTGTCCTTCGGTTGCTGTTTTTTCCCTACTTTGCGAGATTGCTGATTTCTTCCTTTTCTTTCACCCCTTAAAGCAATTCCTTTCTCTTATTGCTGTTTGTTCTTCTGATTTTTACCATGATCTCTGCTTTTACAATGCAGCAGGTAATATCCAGTTCTTTTCTAACTGCAACTGAGTTACCGGTATCCTGCGGAAATCAAACCGTGTGACTTCGCCGATGTAAGTATGTAGATTATCCGAATCAGTATTTCACGTAGTTTCTCTGAAAGCAGCTGTCCATGCAGTTATCGGCGCCTACCTCTCCCGGCTCTACCGCTAGTTTTTGAGTAGGCAATCACAAAGGCCTGTTGACTGACGACAGCAGGGTGCATTACAAGCGGGGCATCTCCTCTGTTTGCTGACCTTATCTCGCTAAGAGCCCACTCGGCGACTTTTATCTTCCGCCTAATTGGCTTCGCGTGGTCGCAATGGTAACCGTGGCCTGAGCATCGGGGAACAGGGAATGCGACGATATTACACCAAATGTCCAGGAGCGGGATTATAAGCGAGTGCCAACACACTACGTTAGGCTACGTAATCCTGTTCCCTACCAAGTTGGACTAGTGACTTCCTCGTCCTCGCTGATAGCTTTGTTGACAAAATTACATTGACTGGTGGCTTTGATGAAATCATTGACCAACAGTAGCCAAGGCACAGACATCCACAGTAAATTAATAAAATAAACAGTTCAGACACTGAAAGTAAAAAATTAGATACTCTCGTTGGCTCTTTTGCCTTTCATTATAACAGAATCAGCCGTTTTTTTTTTTACTGAAATTGCTAGATTAAAGGTAATTTTACATTTTTTAAGGTTTTTGCTTTAAAGTATCAAAATAACTCACTACAAATGCAAAATCAACGAAACAGTTCCTTCATAACATTTGATAAGTGAGTGAGTAGTTTCGTACTGCCATGCAAAAGGTAACCTAATTACTGTTTGAAAGATTAATGCAACACAGTAAATTCAAACGAGTCTGTTACTACTGTAAAGTGAACCATGCCACCTACGTATATATTCCAGGAAATCCCCTCGAAAGTATGTACACCTCACAAATGTTTGGATTATTGTCCTATAAGGCAGATTGGATGCACTGTTTAAAAAAATTTCCTTCATTTTACGGAAACATGCTGGTAAAAATGTATCCCGAAGTGCCCGTAAACTCTCCGTAACATTGCGTACACGTTGATTTTCAGAAACGGACTTTCCCTAAATTTCACGGAACCTCTCCGTTAATTTCCAAGTTTTTTTCCAGTACTTTCCGTTTAAAATAAAAAGAGATAGTGAAAATGTCTTCAATTTTTGTTATGTGGGTGTTCTACCATGTATAAAAAAAGATATTAAAAAAGTTAAAATATTCTGTACTTACGCGAGATTCGAACCCAAGTCACAAATTTACCAGTCTACAACATTAACCATTTTTTTTTAAATTAAAATAGATTTATTATCACACACGATATACAGAGGCGTTTACCCTTAACCTATTATATACAGTACACATTCAACCCACAATATAAACAATAACCAAATACTCAATCAAATATCTACACAATTCTTACACGGGGGCACAAAACGATATGAACATTTGGTGAACAGGTTTTACTGACAAAGTCGATGAACACATAAAAAATGATTTATCGTGAAGGGCAGCGCACGGCGTACACCCCGACAAGTGACACTGGCCTATAATACTACCACCTATCAACGACTACTGGAACATTAAGGTGTACACTTGTAAGGACCTAGGGGTGGGCAGCGCACGGCGTACACCCAACCTCGGTAATATACACGCACTTCCTGTAGGCGTGAACGTCAGAATGAAAATAAAAAATTGCCGTACCACTGACGCAATGTGCCACGCCGCGCCATGTTCCACCTATCTTGAAAAAGAAGCTGGACAAAGTCTTGAACTGTCACCGGTTTCGAATGGTCCACCAAAAAACCGATCGCATGAAGTATATACCAGGCCGCAGCTCTTCGTCGAACTGAGGGGAAGGTGAAGAAATCCCAATGAAGCATGTGCATGTCGCTGACCATTCACCTACAACTCCCACCAGAAAATCGAGGTATAATTGTTATATTTATATTCAAAAGACGAAAGCAAAAATTCAGTTTCTATTATATTTAGTGTATTTTTAGTATTGCAAAATGTTACCGATGCCTGATGCTATTTTCTAATGTTTGAAAGAATAGATCATAGTCGCGTGGATAACCTAAACTGCCGCAGAAACGATAATTTTCTTGTTACAGTGACGAAGAAAGCTTCATGTAGAATCGGCATTGTTCGTCCCCGTAACTCGAAGCCAAAGGGAATACGGAGACTTTCTGTATTTTGTTTTTTTTCGGAATTCTACTCCGTTTTTCGTCATTACAGATTGCCTTTCCGTATATACACTGTACATTTCCGTAAAACATTCTGTAAATATACGGAAATTTTTAACAGCGTGGTAGTAGTTATGTAGTTCTTTTGTGAGCAATAGAGAGCGCACTTACGCATTGAACATGCGTGGGACAAGCTGAAAACAGCTGTTTATATGTGTCCATAACCCCTAGAAACACTTCCAGACCTCATAAGAGCTGTCCTGATGGAATGAGACCTTCGTCCGTAAAATGACAACACATTGATTACGAGCATTACCACAGCGTGTAAAAGGACATGTACGATTCACTTGGAGGCCATACTTGGTACTAAGCTGCAGTGGGGAGAAATAAACCTTCTCTAACCACAGAGACCATCACGTTAATGTTGTTATTCTTTCGCCTTTATTGTCTGTGATACAGGAAAATTGTTTTTTAATTTTTTTGTTAGAAAGACTCTGAATTTTACGTTTTGTGTCGGTATCGTTTGTAAAATCTAATTACTATGCTTTATCTTATGTATATTCCATATTTCTTGGCTGTATTTATGTATATTCCAAGCTTTTTGTGAGGTGCAATCATGATTACTCTATGGTATCTTCTTTTAAAATAATAATCTTGAAACACAAGAGGTGAAATAAAAAGGTAAAACAACATTGAAAAGTAAACAGTTAATCTTCAAGATAGAGTGTGAAAAAAAAAAAAATTATATTTGAGTGTTTATAAATTACTGGAGATTTTCTTGTACTTATTTTACTACGTGCTAGGAAGCTGTGACCAAGACATGTTGTAATCCACTGCTTCGATGTTATCCTTGAAGCTACAAATTCCTAGGCTAAATTGGTAGAATTTCCTATTCAGTGCCCTCTGAAACAAATTCCCGTTCTTGTTTATTAGAAACTATGTCGTTGGGATGCGTTGTTTACATTTCCAATAATACTTCATGTCATGTGACCAGTAGACAGAATGCATTCATTAGCACAACCTTCCTATTGAACCCGGGAATTCCAGCTTCTCTGCTGACCTTGTTAGTCTCGTTTATGATCGGACTCCGCTCGTCCGCTACACTTAGTACTATGTGAGCACTATCTGAAAATACTTACATATAACAACGCTGTTACATCGCATATTTGTACTGGAACTCCAGTAACTGACGGATATTGTGGTTAAAAGAGAACATTTGAATTCAGTAATCTCCAAAGTGTTTCTGTTTGTACTGCGCACAGCTGAGAATCTGACTTTAGCACGTACATAAATTTCGGAAACTGTCTCTAAAAATTCGTCTAGTATATTAATACGATAATAAAAATAAAATTTCATGACTATACGCCATTTTAAGAGGTTTCCTTTTGTTTTGTACTATTTCTGTTATATATTATACACATTTTGTTATATAGGCTAATGTTCACGTGCAAATGAGCACTTTATAAAATAATCCTTAAATAAAAGTCCCTACCCATAACCGCATGTAATATTTTAACAAAGACATGTAGTGCGATGTCTTTACATGGTATTAAATATATAAAGAGTTAAATTACGGTGAAATTGTGGACACAGATTATATTTTATTCAATTAACATTAGTATTTTTCATCTGGAACTAAGACCTGGTGAATTAGTAAAATGTTTATGTTTGTAGAAATTTTGCAGTGGTATTTTGAATTACGCAGGAGGAACGTGATCAGATTCATAGGATTGTTAATCCCGATGTATAAAACGAAGATTCCGACTGACTGGCTGGCTGACTGACTGACTGACTGACTGACTGACTGACTCAGCAACGCATATCCCAAATCGCTGGACACAACAGCATGAAAATTCAGTGATCGCTTCTCCTTAGGGCTCACGCACAAAATGAGGATTTTTATAATCCTTACTCTTAAAAGGCAGACAGGGGCAAAATATGTTTTCGAGGACTCCTCTGTAGGTTACTAACACGAGGAGATGTAGTTTACCTATAAGCTTCAAAAATAGCCTATACTAAAACCTAAAATCAAAACAGCATTTTTTGAAATTCAACCCTTAGTAAGGCCGCCGCCGACCCTCATATGCCACCGGAATGACACGTGTGTGTTTATACTGGGTGCCTAAGCTCCCATAACTCACTGGGTGTTTGTAAGAACAATTGCCACCCGACACTTGGACTAATAATAGGGTCCGCGGGCGGGGGCCGTGTCAGTGTAAGTCAAGGACAGCGGACCCACATTTAGACTGTTTTAGTTTTGTCGCCTATTTTTATGCAAATTTACGTGTTTGTGTTGTCGGCGGGAGAGTGAAGCAGCTCCCCTCCAGCCTCACGGCTGGAATGAATGTGAGTGTCGTGATGTCTGTCTAACGTGTTGTTCTGTTGTATACAAGTGTGCTAATTAATCTCGCGTGCAGTCTCCTGGGAGCAGCCCTCGGAGTACGTTTCATCGTTTGAGAGTGTTGTGACGTAGGATAAAAATCCAGTATTAGTACCAAAATAAAATCAAGGAGGGGGGGGGGGGGGGCTTGGGACTAGAGTCTGCCAAACTTTGCCAGAGTCTGCCAGTCTTTAGTCAAAGCAGACATATAACCCTGCCCCCCTCCCCCTTTCACACGTCCTCTCTTCAACGAGGATCGTCTTCTTCCCGACCTGAAACAGACTATCGGGTCGGTGCGTTAATGTATGTAAGAAATAGTGTTCAACATATATAATTATGTGTTTTTAATTACATTTTATAGTATTAAATAATAGCATATAAATATTATATTTGTTAAATTTTATGTATTTGTTATTTGTTCTTGTTCTTTTTGTATTTTTTGTATTGTTTATTTATTTGTGTATTTTCGTATTTTTGCTTTTTACATTCTAATTATTTAAATAAATTAATTTTAATCTATCAATAATTATTATTACTTTAGGCTCAGCTAAATTAAATATGTTAGTATAAGCTAAAATAGAAAAAATTTAATTAAAATAGGTTTGTATTGGTTAGTCCCCCGACCCCTACCTCGACTGGCATGTGTGCCAACAGACCTGAAAGACGAGTGGTGGGTGGGGCTATTTCCCACCTTCCACGAATTCCCACATAGCCAGCCTGGGCAGAGCGCCCTACTTAACCAATGGTGTGTGTTTATTAACGAAAATGTTTGTTTTAGGGAATGTTTATTAGTTAATAACAATAACTAATTGGTCGTTTAGTGTGATAAAGTGACGAGTGCTGTGAGAAGCAGCATATGCTTCTCGTGCAGTGATGCCAAGGCTTTCGCCTTTGTAATGATGGGCATAAAATCGTTCCATAGCGTTGCTAAGTGTATTTCTTTGAGACATTCGGCCAGTTCTAGCATACTTGAGAATATGGTCGCACTTTCTGTTGTGTTGGTGTCCCTTTTCCTGTGTATTTGTGACTTTTCCTTCTGTTGTGTGGGTACCGTTCTCTGCATGTAGTTCCCTGTTCAGATTGTACCATGTGAGCTTGAAGGGGAGCTAATTCAGCCTTTGACTGAATATTTTGTCGGATAACATGCCTATTGTTTTGTTTTTCTTCGTTGGTTTTAGTTCCCGACCTTTATCTTCTTGTTTCTACGCGTTTATGGATCACTTCGCACTGCTCCCATATAGCCGAATGTCCTATTTTTCTTACAAAGTTTACATTTCCACTTTGACTTGTCCTTTTCTTTTAACGCACACTCTATCTTTGTGTGCTGTTCCGCACACATAGCACAGACTGGCTTAAGTGTACAGTATTTCTGAGTGTGGCCCAGTGCACAACACCGGATGCACTGCACCACATCTTCAGCGCGGTGTTCGTACAGCTCTAAACGAACTGATGTGTATAACAGTGAGGAAATTTTCAGCACACCGAGCTCTCCGTGTTGGTGTATTACAGCCCCTTGGACTGCAGGTGAGTCAGCTGCTGTTCGAAATTTCCAAATGGGAATTGGATTAAATCCATATTCACTGAGCTCGGTGTATAAACTTAGCATTTCTACTGTGTGAGGGAACCCTTTAATGACTAGTGACTACCTATTCATTTTTCCCTGCATGTGTATAAAAAGGTATGCTATGTGTCTGAAGGAACTTAAGGAAAACAGCACACATTTCCTCCTCTACAAGTACCCTCAAGTGTTATCTATTTGATACTGTGATTTTCAGTTTCGTTACAAATGACTCGCCAAGATGGTGTGCCATGTATTTAATTTTTGGGTTGTCCGGGATGTGCACTGGCGATGTGAATTTTGGTGTACGTTTTTCAGTAACAGCCTCCTTCATGCTGTCCTGACTGTCCTCTGAGTGCAATGTTTTCACGAACAGCCCTCTTTGTGCCGTCCTGACTGTCATCTGAATGTATGATTTCAGAACATGCCCTATTTGAGCTGTCCCGACTGTCCTCTAAAGTGTTTACTTCTCTCAAAAGAGAGAAGAAATTTTCCGTATGAATGTTCGTGCATGTTTGTGTCTGATTACCTACTGGAGCTGTGTGTTTTTTAGATGGTGTATGCTATTCTGTGTGTCGTGTTTTGTGTTGTTTTGTACTGGGAAAACCAAAAGGGTAACCTTTATAAAGACTTAAAGTATTTACCTTTCTCCCAGGGTCCCTCTTTTGTCGTCCCGAATCCGACATCGCTCAATCGGTGTTGTCGAGTTGCTGCCGACTCGCCTATAACCAAAAACCTCGGTGGCTGACCAGCTCCCTTGAGGAAAGAGACAGGCTAGGCCTTTGGGAGGCTATCCTCCAGTACCGAAGTTCGATGCGAAGTGAAAAAAAGGGTGCAAAAGGGTAAAATGTATTTTAAATACTCCTCTGGTGGATATTATGTTCCTTGCTTTAAAATACTGGCTCTAGAAATACCTAAAATCTAATTTCATGATTGTCCTAAATCGAACTCCTTAAGCAGGTGAAATTGTTCGGAAGTGTTTTCGATGATATGTTACCTACAACACATGGTTTCCATGTCTGCAGGTAACCTTCAAACCATGATAGAATCTTATGAAATAAAAATGATGTATAGAAACAAACTATTCTTACTGAAATAAATGTTTCATGTCCTTTATACAGTGCAGAATATGTTATCGAACTTGACAGTTTAAAAATCAAATAGTAGTGAAATACTTGGGCTAGGTTATTTTCGTTATGAGCCCTTAATACATAATATACCTAACGCGATTTATAAGAGTTACATAATTTTCAATTGAAGGTGAATATTGATATAGTGCCATTATAGTAGCACAATAATATATTTGTGCTGCAACACTAATTGGTTCTTCAGATTAATTGCGAATCCTTTAGAGGTTTGTAAAATCACATATTGATTACAACTGCAATGGTTTTTGTTACCTATTTTTTTCAACAAATGTTGAACTACCAATAACATTACGAACATGAGTATACTCTAGAACATTACAACTACGATACCCATAAGACAAAAAGAGTGTTATACTCGCTGTTACTTTTAGTTTGGAAATTCATTGACAAGCATAGAAACTAATCGTAAAAGACGTACAAGAATTGAGCAACGTTGACATAATACTGTCAAAGTCATGTAGCATTGTTGTTTTATTTTCAAGAGGTTATTAAATTATGTGCAAATATGGGACAGTTGTACAAATTGATGAGTATGCCTAGTCCATTTACTCTGAAGAGATTCATTCAACAGAACGTCTGGTCCTGTCAGCAACAAAGCTTCTGTCTCAAAGATAGAGTTTCCATTAACGTGATTTAATCTAGAGTTAAGCTCGGCCTAGCATCTGGTAATTCCCAGAGAACTGAGGGCAGAAGAAAGAACTCGTATGGTGGACGAAGATGTCCTTCGGTAATGGAAATCAGTAGCTGCTTCATGTAGTACACGCGAGCGAAACCGCGGGCAGGAAGCTAGTTTCACAAAAAGTTTAATGACACAGAATGAGCTGTAAAATAGAGCTTAAGGTGGGATTTAAAAAGTGCTCATATTTAGGATATTAACGGCGAAGTTAGCACTTTTGAAGCGCTCTCATTTGGAATAATAGTGAGTAAAGATATTTTAATGTTGCCTTGGACGTTAACTTTCGAGTCCAGTGAAAAAAAAAAAAATACACCGAGTTTATTACTTACATGGCAATATTTATTTTAAAAAGTGGCGGAACCATAAAAAAATGCCTGAACGGTAAACTAACTAGGGCCTCAAAAGTGCTCACATTACCATGAACAGCCTATATGTCAATTGCGACACGGAAAGAAGATATACAAGAGGATAAAATAAGAAGCTCATTTAGAGATACTTATTTATCGGGAAATATACATTTTCAACTGGAAATGTCCCGTAGAAGATTCGATCTGAACAGAGTATATACCAGTATATCAGAACACTTGCTTACGTAACTGTGCTGACCTTAGTCGAAGCCACTTGGTTACGATTGTTGTGTACGGAGAAATGCAGTTTAGTTTTGTAACAAAGTTATTGGTTACATCGCATCTGGTATGGGTACTCAAAGCAACTCTATAGTTTGCAAACTTATAAAGATTTTAAGTAATTTTTCTTGTAGGCTTTTTAATTATGCAAGCTTTATTGGTAAATTCTTATTACTTGGAATATTAAATTCTTCATTTTTGATTCTGATTCGGTAATACAGGTTAGTTATTAATGATTTTATCCTGGCCATTATCTGTTTGTAACTGAATACTTAAGTTTCATATTTTAATTCCTTTTTGTTATAACATTCCTGTATGTTGTTAATAGTCACACAGGTGCGCTACCTATATGTGTTAATAGCCACACAGGTGCGCTACCTATATGTGTTAATAGTCACACAGGTGCGCTACCTATATGTGTTAATAGTCACGCAGGTGCGCTACCTATATGTGTTAATAGCCACACAGGTGCGCTACCTATATGTGTTAATAGTCACACAGGTGCGCTACCTATATGTGTTAATAGCCACACAGGTGCGCTACCTATATGTGTTAATAGTCACACAGGTGGGCTACCTATATGTGTTAATAGCCACACAGGTGCGCTACCTATATGTGTTAATAGTCACACAGGTGCGCTACCTATATGTGTTAATAGCCACACAGGTGCGCTACCTATATGTGTTAATAGTCACACAGGTGCGCTACCTATATGTGTTAATAGCCACACAGGTGCGCTACCTATATGTGTTAATAGTCACACAGGTGCGCTACCTATATGTGTTAATAGTCACACAGGTGCGCTACCTATATGTGTTAATAGTCACACAGGTGCGCTACCTATATGTGTTAATAGTCACACAGGTGCGCTACCTATATGTGTTAATAGCCACACAGGTGCGCTACCTATATGTGTTAATAGTCACACAGGTGCGCTACCTATATGTGTTAATAGCCACACAGGTGCGCTACCTATATGTGTTAATAGTCACACAGGTGCGCTACCTATATGTGTTAATAGCCACACAGGTGCGCTACCTATATGTGTTAATAGTCACACAGGTGCGCTACCTATATGTGTTAATAGTCACACAGGTGCGCTACCTATATGTGTTAATAGTCACACAGGTGCGCTACCTATATGTGTTAATAGTCACACAGGTGCGCTACCTATATGTGTTAATAGCCACACAGGTGCGCTACCTATATGTGTTAATAGCCACACAGGTGCGCTACCTATATGTGTTAATAGCCACACAGGTGCGCTACCTATATGTGTTAATAGTCACACAGGTGCGCTACCTATATGTGTTAATAGCCACACAGGTGCGCTACCTATATGTGTTAATAGTCACACAGGTGCGCTACCTATATGTGTTAATAGTCACACAGGTGCGCTACCTATATGTGTTAATAGTCACACAGGTGCGCTACCTATATGTGTTAATAGCCACACAGGTGCGCTACCTATATGTGTTAATAGTCACACAGGTGCGCTACCTATATGTGCTAATAGTCACACAGGTGCGCTACCTATATGTGTTAATAGCCACACAGGTGCGCTACCTATATGTGTTAATAGTCACACAGGTGCGCTACCTATATGTGTTAATAGCCACACAGGTGCGCTACCTATATGTGTTAATAGTCACACAGGTGCGCTACCTATATGTGTTAATAGCCACACAGGTGCGCTACCTAAATGTGTTAATAGCCACACAGGTGCGCTACCTAAATGTGTTAATAGCCACACAGGTGCGCTACCTATATGTGTTAATAGTCACACAGGTGGGCTACCTATATGTGTTAATAGCCACACAGGTGCGCTACCTATATGTGTTAATAGTCACACAGGTGCGCTACCTATACGTGTTAATAGTCACACAGGTGCGCTACCTATAGGTGTTAATAGTCACACAGGTGCGCTACCTATATGTGTTAATAGTCACACAGGTGCGCTACCTATATGTGTTAATAGTCACACAGGTGCGCTACCTATATGTGTTAATAGCCACACAGGTGCGCTACCTATATGTGTTAATAGTCACACAGGTGCGCTACCTATATGTGTTAATAGCCACACAGGTGCGCTACCTATATGTGTTAATAGTCACACAGGTGCGCTACCTATATGTGTTAATAGTCACACAGGTGGGCTACCTATATGTGTTAATAGCCACACAGGTGCGCTACCTATATGCGTTAATAGTCACAGAGGTGCGCTACCTATATGTGTTAATAGTCACACAGGTGGGCTACCTATATGTGTTAATAGCCACACAGGTGCGCTACCTATATGTGTTAATAGTCACACAGGTGCGCTACCTATATGTGTTAATAGCCACACAGGTGCGCTACCTATATGTGTTAATAGTCACACAGGTGCGCTACCTATATGTGTTAATAGCCACACAGGTGCGCTACCTATATGTGTTAATAGTCACACAGGTGCGCTACCTATATGTGTTAATAGTCACACAGGTGCGCTACCTATATGTGTTAATAGTCACACAGGTGCGCTACCTATATGTGTTAATAGTCACACAGGTGCGCTACCTATATGTGTTAATAGTCACACAGGTGCGCTACCTATATGTGTTAAAATTTATCTTTGAAGAAGTGTTGTTAATTCCTAACCTACGATATACTTGTACCAATTTTCTGGGGTTGGGAAAGTATATGTCATATACAGAACTTCACTGTTTGTAAACTTTATTTTCACCGTTCTGATAGCATTTTTGGGCAAATATCGGGGGTCATGCACAGGAGATGAAAATCAGTGCATCTTATATATAATGTATAGGGTGAAAATCCCATGCTTCATGAAATTTTAGATTAAAACGTAGAACGTCTGAATAATGTGCAGATGTCCATAATAAGTAGCCTTCAGAGAGACAGCTACAAATGCATTTTGCTTGCTATGTGGCTTCCCTGCCCCGGAGATTCAGCACAAAAATACCAAGAGAAAAATCACTTATTGTCTGATTAAATCAAGAATATGTAAAATTATAAGAGTATCTAACTGAGCCAAAATATACTAATTGAAGCAGCGGTAGAAATAAAATACTTGTCCTTGACATTTACTTTATTTAGCGTAGTTTGAAATGTTATATAATTCATGACACAGTGTCACTTATTTTTGACATGGAACAGTAGAAATAGTCTATCAATACGAGGTACCAACACCATGAATATACCCTTGTGTAACGGGTCACTATGAAAAAGAGTATATTGCAGACCTACCTTCTGGTCTATCGAGATTAGTGCCATATTTTTCGATTTTATTAACAGGCTGGATAAAAATGAAATAAAACCATAATTTTAGGTAATATTGTATTAATATGTTTAACGTTTATCAAGGCTGGATTGTGTTAAACAAATGATTTAAAATTTTCGAGCTTGCCAAAAACTTGCAAGGACTAAATTGTAAAACTTTAGATGCTGGCCAACTCCTAGAAAATAAGTTAAGAAGGAGTGAACATATTTAGGCGGCTATTAATATTGAGGTATCGAGAGCCAACGATGGGGTAGAAGGGTGAGGTATGGAGCAGCGCCAGAATAAAGGGGCGAGGGAAACGGGAGATCTGTGAGAAAACTCGCCAACCAGCGGCATCTTCCGGCACGATTCCTACATGCAAAAATCCGGGAATGGTCCCGCCAGGAATCAACCCTGGTTCGGCTTGGTGATAGGAGAGTGGTTTAACCACTACACCACCACGCCCCCAATCAGTAAACGAATTGCTTCCGAAATGATAGAGCAAAGTAAAAAATTTATCAAGATGATAGCTCACTCACCAGCTATTTTAACACCTACTTAGCATGTCTGCTTGGCTTAGTATGGTCATGCAAAATGAGAATCAGTGATGCTTGTAGAAACTTAAAATTATTTTAAGTATCGATTACTCGAAATATTGAATCATACTTTATCATGTTTTAAAGGGTTCTACAGCTGTAACTATTGACTGCTGCCATCTGAAACTCGAGAAATTACAAGTCCTTCTTAACTCCGCCTTGCCTTGATATCGGCTTCCTACAATCGCTAATATTGGATGTCAGGATGTGTAACACTACACCAATGCAGAAATATGATTAAAATTAACTAACAGTTCTCTTGTTTATTTGTTCCGTTTGATGTCTTGAGACAAAAACTACTCTATAAACAAGCCCACATCCACAACTCCCACACTGCTCCTAACTTAGAGTCTGACAGCAGCACATAAATTTCACCTAAAAATTCTCTACTGTTGAGTTCTGAACCTGGTAGTATGGAGTCAAGCAAAACAGTCGAAACGAGAACAATAAATAACTATGCTAATTTTTAATTATCTACAAATTATCCACCACATTTTATTAGTCTTTACCAAACTTCCAGTTAATACATCAAGCATTTCATTACTATTATTTATTTTACCGTTACGAAAATTTCCTTTATTTATTTGGTTTTGCCAAACATTCTGAAATTTTTTTTATAAAACCTTTATAAGTTCTACAAAAAAATTCTAAAAATTCATCTCCTTGCATTAATGTGCAGTCCGCGGATGACACAGATCCTCTTCGTATCTAAATCCTCACCGGGAATTGAATACTAAGGGATTGTCTACTCCTGTGGTGTTCCATGAGATCAAACACTTCGAGGAATTGAATACTAAGAGATAGTCTACTCCTGTGGTGTTCCATGAGATCAAACACTTCGAGGAGCTGAAAAATAATTCTTTTAATGTTTATTCATTGGTAGACAAAGATGGGAATATTGTTAACGAATGTTTTGTAATCGCCAAGGAAGTTCCAAGTAAAACATTAAACATTTAACTTTTTATTCCTACATATAAAGAAGAATATGTAAAACATACAACCCTATACAGAGCGTAACGACAGATGCATTAAAAATTATTAAAACTGGCAAGCACCTGCACAATTCATTTTGGTTTAGAAAACTCTCACATGAAATTATGCCATTGCATTCAGTGCTTCATATGACTTTTACTTAAATTTTACAATTCATCTCATTTTGCTCTCAATTGTGTGATAAAAGAAATGAGTTACCAACATAACTTGAATTTATTCATTTCCACTCAAATGTTCCATAGCCAAGATATATCAAGGATCAAAATAGAAACAGGCATTTATCCCATATTATTCTGCTTATCTCTGGGAGTCTCCTGACTGCGCTTATGCAGTTTCCTGTGGCTCAAATAAAAGCTAATGCCACCATCCTTCACCTACTGTAATTCCTTGCAAATATAATTACACTGAAAATCCAGGCTTCTACAATGTACTGTTAGAAGTGTAAACGCTGCGCAACCTGGCTTCACTGCAGTTTAATACGTCTGGGGTGCGCATGCAGCAAAAAAAAAACCCCAACATATAGTCTTTTAAGTTGTGCGCGTGGGTGAGAATGAACGTGTGACAAACCTGGAGGCTTGCAAGGTGAAGAGAGGTCCATCGGGGCGGCCTAATTCAGCAGACGTGTTTTATGCCGTAGACGACACGGCGCCGTGCTGGCTACGGCACATCAGCAGCACTGGAAACATTACGGCGCGCGCCATCACGTGTGAAAGCTTCCATTTACACCTTATTTCTGAACATGTCGCCGTGCCATTCACGGAACACCGGCAGCGCTGAACCCGTTACGACGCGCGACGTCAAATTCGAATGCTTCCGAATGCACGCATTTTTTTTTTTATAAACACTGCACCGCGCCGTCCACAGTGCACTGCGAAATACCGTATCGTCTGAAAGGAACCAAACAGCTATCCGCCATGACGTTACACGTCCACAATTGCCAAGATGTCGACCAAGTAAGAAAAAAATTTCGTGTCCATATTGAAATCACTCTACATATTTTCCAAGATGTAAATATTAATTCTCTTGGGGATGATGAATTCTTCGCAAGCGGCGCTATGTCCCGAGGTCCATCTAAATCAGATTGTGTATACTTGGAGGTTTGGAGGTCACGCTGGTATAGTGTTCACAGGACTACTCGTCTCCACTGCGATGCGATGAACTGGCTTCGATACCCGGTGAGATAAAATTCTATTTTCGCATGTGTGCTGCTGTTTGTCTAGATCTATGGCTATTCTTGAAGAGCCGCCGTTCCTCCGCCATTGTATTATGCCACTGTTTTCGCTTTGCTTTAGCTACACCCACCGGCATTATTCAGAACGTTCATAAATATCACCGACGAACTCCATAAAATGATTCCTCACATAGATATAGACGAAACGTATATACATGATATTTAGTCTTAACTCGTTTCCTAAGTACAGTGCACTCCCGTAAAGGTGGAGATGAGTGACAGGGTTATTGTGGATAGCACGGGACCAAATTTACTGAGACCTATGGAAGTATAGTCCATTCATGGTTACTTTCAACTTTTCATAAGCCATGCTTAAGTTCATCCAGAATATTCCTATGCCTCATGTAAACAAAGCTTAGGTCCCTAATCGAGTCTCAAAAATTACATCATAGGAAAACGCACAAAATTCGAGCGTACTCACGCGAACAACCGTTTTTATGATAACTATTTCTAAGCATTACCAACACACCAATTCTCTCCCTACTTATATTAAAATATATTGTAAATGAAATAATGTAATTTATAGATAAAATGCAAGTTAGACTCAATTTCATCAAAAATAAGGTACCTTTATGACAACAGAATTATAAGACTTTTGTGATAGATGACATATTTGGTAATCAACCAAACACATCACACATGGGGTGGACTTTCAAATATTCGATTCATAAAGTGTGAAGAAACCGTAGAGAGAGTACATGTGTAGTGTACCAGTAAATGTGGTACCACGCTCGCGCGCGCGCATATACACACACACACAGACACACTGATACATCTGGAGAGTAACATATATATATATATAAATATATATTATGTATATATATATAATTATGTTCTTTTTAAATAATATATATATATATACATATTATTTAAAAAGAACATAATTTTTACAATATGTCCATGTTTTGTATATTGCCTTAACAGTGTGTCTGATATGTATGTGTGTGTGTGTGTGTGTGTATATATATATATATATATATATATATATATATATATATATATATATATATATATGATGTAACTTGTGACACTTTTTCTTATAAGTAATCAAAATAAATAACAATTTCATTTTCAGTTTGTATTTGAAGTTAAATAGTTGAAAATGAGTGTAAAAGAGATAGTATCTCGTAAAGTTTAAAATAAGTAATTTTAATACATATTTTATTGTTACAAATTATCTATATATAATATTTTGATTTAAATTATGTACGAGCCTATCGGCAGTTAAGATTTATACCACACATGTTACATATAACATTTATCTTACTGTTTAATGTGGAGGAAGATAATTTCATTATTATTTATTTCTTAATTTAAGCATTTGTGACAAGTTTCACATTAATGTGTTGTACTTGTCTAGTAAAAGTCAGTTGCGATTTTTGAAGGCCGTTGGGACCGAACGTTGCCTTTGAACTGTAGAAGTAAGGGGGAGTTTCGTTTGACCGGCCTGTTAACAAATACTTGCGGGAAGTCGCTCTCGTGTAGTTTGAATAAATTTAAGGCCAAATCGTAAAGCTATGAAATGTGACATATGTTTGCTGACATTCAAAACTTTGATCTTGCATACCATTTTATGCACTTATGATAGTTCATTTACATGATATACAGATTCCTATTTGCACTCCAGGTGGTGACGATAATTTTGAATAAGTTTGTCATTTCAAAACTATTTCTATAGTAAACGTAACAGCTATCTTGTTTAAAGTAACCATTTAAAATTTAATTACAACATCTTCTATGTGTAAAACTTCGGTAAAGATAAGTGCTGGAAAAACAAACTTGGGATGTGAAAGCTGTTGAAAAAGAAAGTAAGTGAAAAAGAATGTTGGATAGAACGTTTAAGGAAGGACTTCGGAACAAAAAAAAAAAAAACTCCACGATGATGGCTAAATAAGTTTTGGAGCTAGAGGAAATTATTTTCGCCGAACACCGAGGAGATGGAGATGTACGGGGAACCGAGAGCTGCCAGCGGGGATGTGCGACGGCGGAGTGCTTGATTTGGTGACCCGAGGATGGCTCAAACTCCTCGAGTTACTCTGAATCCGAGGTGCCAAAAAATTAAACCTGGGATTCCTGTATCGCCTCCTAGATGAATAAAGTAAGTCAGCACCAGAGTAAATCTCCTTCTACAGTATTACTCTTTTCTGCAAGTTTAATTGTATGTCAGTTTATGAAGAAGACCTTACACGGATAGTGTTCGAGAACTTGAAAATAAAAGTTTTATTGTATGTCAGTTTATGAAGAAGACCTTACACGAATACAGTGTTCGAGAACTTGAAAATAAAAGTTTTATTGTATGTCAGTTTATGAAGAAGACCTTACACGAATACAGTGTTCGAGAACTTGAAAATAAAAGTTTTATTTATTTATTTATTTTTTGATGAATCTTGCTTTAAACAACTAGATGTCCCGAGTGCCTCCGACGTACAGCTAGAAGGACTCATTTAAATATTTTTTTATGAAACTGATGCAATTAGATGAAAACTTACCTAATTAAGGTCTCGAGGTCGTAACATTGTATCTGGGATTGGTAGGGCCAAGTTATAATTTGATTGAGCTGACAGCAGGTTTTCTTCATGTTTTCCTTTACCTTCAAATGTTTTTTTAGGTCTTTTCTGTTCTTCAGTAATATAATTTAGGTGTATCAGTTGTTTGTTAAGAGAACCATGTGTGATAATTGATTTATTTAAATGTCTTCATTAAAATTGCGTTGCCTATGCTTATTCATGTCGCTTTTTCGGTGTATTGTAGATGCTTGTTTAATGAATATTTTTACTCTAGTGATATATAGTTGTGATTGCAGTGTCCAGTGTATGTCTGGTTAGTTAAGGAATTTATCATTCCTCTGACACACTTAACTAAAAATGGTGAACAATTTCTCTCATCGTACACATTACACACATATCTTGTATATTTAGTTTTGTATATATTTAGACACAATAATAAGTACATAACACATCTGTACAAAATATGTGTTAAGTGGTCAAAATTGACACATCAAGATGCGTGGCTAAAATGACCACGTGGGCAAAGCTTGATAATAAGCCCAAAACAACGTAACTTAAAAATAACAGTAAAATAAAATTGTAAATTTTCCTCGCCTATTTCCTCTCCAGGTAGGAATATGGTTTTTCTATCCGACCTTGGACCTTGATTAATAAGTTGCATCAGTTTAAAACAATAAACACACCGCTAATTTTATTTATATTTATATTTATTATGTGAAACATAAACAGAAACTGCTGCGTTTTGCGCTACCAGTATGGAAATAAGACGTTAAATAACCACATGCAAATCCAGACATTTTTATTCAAACGCATAATTTATTTCTGTTGATATTTTATTGCTCATTTGTTGTTATGACATGCTAATTTCTATTCGCCTCAAAATAATTACTTTTCTTTATTTTTGCATTAAGAATATTGCGCTTAAATATTATATATACATATATATATAAATTCTCCGTTGTTTATTGTTATGTGGCATTTGGTTGACAGCCATAATTGTTGGAGTCTGAGACCAGTTCCCAGGGGCAACACAATCTGTTAATTGCACGAGGAAGCAACCGCCGTGTGATTGGTCATTACATAGCGTCACTTTTAAGCTACGTTATTGCTAGAGAAGGGAAGAAGGAGTTCAACTGTGATGTAAGGCGGGACGTAACGAGTGTTGCGACACCGCTAGGGTATTTAAATGTAGATATTAGGGCAGCCCGCGAGTGATTTTGTATAGTTTGCCAGACCAAGGGAAGATTGTCGGGGTGCCAGCAAGAGAAGGAGAGGGTCCGAGGCGCTAGTAGTGCTCGATTTAATTTAGTTTAGATAGCCTTCTGCGACATGCCGATTGGTACCATTTTGGACTCTATCTCGCTGTACCATAGCCCGTTGGCTAGAATATTAGGGAAGAATATTGGTCTGGAAGAGAACCAGACCATCCCATGACTGTACCCGGTCTACATGACGCAGATTTGTCATGTGAGACATCCCGATCTACAAGTAAAAAGTCAGTAAGAAATTTTAATAAAATGGTCGCTGATTTTAGTTTTGGAAAGTAACTTAAGGCAGACGCCTTTTTATCTGCCATAAGACTTCCGCGTTTACCCTTTATTTTGCAAATCACAACCAGTGAATACTAGCCTTGCTCCCAGTTTGCTTGGTGTGAGCTTAAATTAATAGATATTCTTTCTAAAGAATATTTTATTTATTTGTTTTTTTTTTTAAGGCTAAGAACTTGTTAAATTATGTTTCGTACTAACTCACAGGGCGTCTTGCTTCCGTTACGGCCACTTAAGATACATGCATGCTACCAGAAGATTATTAATAATACTGCTATCGAGCTTAACTATGTTATTCAAACAACTGAATGTCTTATATTGGCCAGATCTAAACAGTTTTAATAAAAATTAAATATTTTAATCTTCTTCTGGACTCCATCCTTGTAGTTAGTTACTCCCGAATATGTGCATGCTAAGGTATTGAGCTTGACTAAGATGCTATATACGTATGGTATCCTAGCTTTCTACTGAGTTGGTGTACGACTATCATCCTAGCAAGAATTTGGTAATTAGCATAAAAGTTGTAGTTTATGTTCACTGGTGCAACTACTTCGGGAAAGTGTCATCTCGTAATCATCTACACTAAGTTAGCTTGGCGCATGTATGTTAGTGTGTGGAAGACAGATTGAACACTACAACACCATTATAATAATTTCATTTTAATTATCATTTAAATCTGTTCACACCCCAGTACACATACTACACAAATGACCGCCCAACGTCTAGCCACGATGTATGTACGCCCACGCAACCCCCAGAGAATAAAACCCGTAGGTTCACCAAACACAATGTACATAACTTGTCGACTCAGCGTCGGACCGCGAGGTTTGTTCGCCCACACTACACGAACCTGAGAAAGTAAAATACAGTAGCACACGAAACAAAATTTTTAATCAGGGTGAATGAGTAGGCGAGAGCGTACAAAGTTCAACCTAAGAGAGGACACGCCAATTAATTACAAATGAAGGTTATGATGACCAGAGAGGAAGTAGCGTGGACCGCTGCTGACCTCAGAGAATTTGAAACCAGGGTGAAAACACTAGAAATCAGGCCTGAATCACAGGCAAATACAGGTTATGTTAACGAGTTAGTAGGTCACATCGAGTCGTTTGACCATCAGCTGGAAAACAAAATTCGCCAGCGTGAAAGTAAACATCACGAGGAGGTAGAGAAACTTACTATGCACGTGTCACAAGTCGAAGAGAGGATAGACAATTTGAGTCAGATAGTTGATTCGCTGCCCAACCTGCAGCTGGTCAGGACACCACACAGACAAACACGCGTAGTTACAGAGGAGGTAAACACGCAATCTGCCGACTCATCCCTAACGGCTAATTTAGTAAATAATGCCTGTACTACGCAGATCACAAACCAGGTCCTTACACTTTTGCATCACCCGGCTAAACTGTGGACCGAACAGCTGCCTACATTTGAGGCGAAATCAGGGGAAAACCCTGTGGGATATTTATCAAAGTTGGAAGAATATTCAAGTTTATTTTCATTAAATGATCCAGACATTTTGATGAGCCTGAAATTTTCGTTAAAATCTACTGCACAATATTGGTGGGAAGTGGTAAAAAAAAACACTATTACCATTTATTCAGAATTCCGATCCAATTTTCTAGAACAATTCCGGAATAAAAAAAATTCAAGCAAATCTACGAGCCAAACGGCACACCGCCAGTCAGTGACGAAGAGTTCGCCGTAATGATCTTGCACCAATTACCATATAAATACCAGACACATTGGTCCGGCAGAATGGACCAGGACTTGGCATCGTTTTGCGAGGGATTGCTGGAGTTTGACCGAATCGAAAGACTGCAAAGGTCGTAGTTCAATAGGGACGGCGACAGAAATAATCAGGCTGACAAGCTGCCACCGTTATACACTGACCAATCACGTCCACCATACCGCCCACCACAGTACAGATGTAATCAGGGACCACGAGTAAAACAGTTCCAGTGGCGTTACTCGCAACCGTATTCAGTTCCAGGGCAACACTTTCAGCAAAGAGGCCAAAATTATAACCTGGGAAGAAGATACTACTACTACGGCCGGAAGAATTCAAGACGACGAAGTGAACACGACGGGAGAAGATCACTGATGGAGTCGGACGGTTATCAGTCCGAAGAGGGTAGAAGAAATAGCGACGCGCAACAGAGAGGACGGTCGCCGGATCAACAGCAACCGAAATATAAGGCAGGAGCGCATGACGATTCCAGAAATGACCGACAGGGTGAGCAACAGCAGCATGTTAGCAATGACTACCCAGGCACCAGCGGTAGTCCACAATTATAAGACAATAGGCGAGAACCGATACAAAGTAGAGAGGGGATAGGTAATTGTAATTATCCACAGGTTCAGAGCCAGGTATATGTGGCAAACCAGCAACAATTAGATCCTAGGCTACCAGTATTCTACCCTACACCGCCCGGACCTAATTGGTGGAATAGTAACGTGAGAAATGCAACTGCAGATCCTGCACAGAAAGGGTTAAACAATTAGGGGTTAGTGAAGACGAGACCCGCTCACAGACCCGTAGTACTGTTCTCGCTACCACGGGGTCTATTGATGTACTAACTAATAATATACCTAATGTAAATTGTAATACCGTGTTTAATGATGTGTCTGAAAATATACCTAATAGTGAGGTTATGTCCACGATAAGTGCTAGGCCTAAGTTGAAGCCTAAAGTAGGTGTACCGCACGTAAGCGAAGCGACAAACGAACCCAAAAGGTTAGTCGGAACTTTTGTAAACACTGTAGCTATTGAAGATATGGACAGGGATTTTCTGTTGAACGGACCGAATGATGAGGTAGTAAACAATCAAGAAATATTGTGTCCCGAGTTATTGTTAGATGTGTGTGGCATCCAAGTACCATATCTATTAGTCAGCGGAGCTGAAATTAGCTGCATTTCAGAGAAGATGGTAAGCCGAATACTAGCTACGGGTTATAAACTTCCTACAGTGCCAGTGCCAAGGTTAAGAATAATCGGCGCCACATCTTAAGCCAGCCCTGTCGTAAGCCAGCAAGTTTTGTTAACAGAAAGTGGGTTAGGAAAACCTAAAGAAGTTTTAGCACTGGCAATTAAAGGCCTTAATAAATCAGTAATTTTAGGAGTCGAATTTCTGACACAGCACAAAATCAAGTTATATTTTGGTGGCTGGATGGTCATAGTCCTGAAGGCCAGAGTAATACAGTTACTTCTCCTGAGAACTGGAATAGTTCAGACAGATTTGTAAGTCTATTAAGACAGGAGTTGTATCGTGTAAATAGACCGCTTGTGACGTAATTGTGACCTCAGCAGATATTTACTCGGCTGTGGCTTGTGTAGACTCTTTAAGCAGAAATCAGATCATTATTCTAGAGCGATTACTGTTAGCAAACCAAGAAATATTTTCTGAAAAACCCGGACTGAATAACAGATATAAGGCTGACATACAAGTCATAGAAGGGGAACCTTTTCGTTCTAAATGGTATCCTGTGCCAGTTAAGTACGTAAGGGGAAGTACAGGACTATTTGAAACAGATGTTGGCATGGAATATCATAAGACACGAATCTAGTCCATTTTGCAACCCATGGTTTGCGTTCGAAAAAAATATGGGTCCGTGCGGTTGTGCTTAGACGCGAGGAAGCTGAATAAGATTACTGTAAAATCCCGAGAAAGTCCGCATCCTACGGAAGAACTTCTTAAGCTGTATCAAGAAGTGAAGTTTATGTCTACAGTGGACTTAACGCATGGCTATTGGCAGATTCCGTTAACAGAGGACTCACAGAAGTATACAGGTTTTCTGTTTAGAAACCAACAGTTGTACCGTTTGGATTGTGTGACGCGGTAGCGCAGTTTACCCGCTGTATGTGTATGACGCTAGGAGAAGAATGTGCCAAATTCGCCTGGTCGTATGTAGACCACATATTGATCGCATCAAGCACGTTCGAAGAACATCTGGAGCACATACAGATTGTATTGAGTAAGCTAGCCAATGCGGGCATGACTGTAAAACTGCGCAGAGTCTCTATTCTGCCGCGAGGAAGTGCCGTTTCTGGGACATGTATTCAACACCTACTGGGATAAGGACAGTGTCGGATAAACTAGTGGCGACAACTCATTTTCCCGTGCCCAGAAACGTGAAACAGCTACGCTCATTTTCGGGAGTAGTCGGTTTTTACCGCAACTACTCAGACAGAGTAGCTGAGGTCTGTTTACCTTTGTTTGAGCTGCTGCGGTAGGACTTGCCATCGGGATGGAACGAGAGAAGGCAGAACGCGTTTGAAGAAGTGAAAAACTTATTTTCGACGGAGCATGTAAAAAACCATCCCATTCAAGGAGCCGAATATTACTTGTATGCGGACGCATCTAATTATGCGCTAGGCACGAAGCTAGCTCAGGTAGGCGAATATGGCGTGAAACAAACGGTAGCGATTGCTAGTCATACATTAAACAAGGCTGAGAAAAATTATTCCGTAACAGAGAAAGAAATGCTGAGTGTGATTTGGTCACTGCAAAATAATTTTGAGAACGGATCATCAAGCTCTGTTAAGCCTAAAAACAGAAAAAGTTTTCAGTGGTAGGCTTACACGCTGGTTACTTCTAATACAAAAATTCGACGTGGAATCTGGTCACATCACAGGGAACGAATAATTTATCAGCTGATTATCTGAGTCGTAATCCAGACGGAATGAACGACAACAGAGAAAATAAACCGAAGGTTTTTGCTGTTGCAAGTAAAGGGAAGACGTTTTCCCCTACACCAGCCCGTTGGCTAGAATATTAGGTAAGAGTATTCGTCCTGAAGAGAATCACAGCATCCCATGACTACCCGATCTGCATGACGCAAACTTGTCATGTGAGACATCCCGATCTACAAGTATAAAGTCAGTAAGAAATTTTAATAAGATGGTCGCCGATTTTAGTTTTGGAAAGTAGCATAATGCAGACGCCATTTTATCTGCCATAAGACTCCTGCGTTTAAACTTTATTTCGCAAATCAATATCCGAAATTACTTGGCCAGCTTCCAGTTTACTTGGTGTGATCTTAAATTAATAGATATTCTTTATAAAGAATATTTTATTTATTTGTTTTTTTTTTTAAGGCTAAGAACTTGTTAAATTATGTTTCGTACCAACTCACAGGGCGTCTTAATTCCGTTACGGCCACTTAAGATACATGCATGCCACCAGAAGATTATAAGTAATACTGCAATTGAGCTTAACTATGTTTTTCAAACAACTGAATATCTTATATTGGCCAGATCCAAGCAGTTTTAATAACAATTAAATATTTTAACCTCCTTCTGAACTCCATCGTTGTAGTTAGTTACTCCCGAATCAATGCATGTTTAGGTATTGAGCTTCACTAAGGTGCTATATACGTATGGTATTCTAGCTTTCTACTGAGTTGGTGTATGACTATCATCCTAGCAAGAATTTGGTAATTAGCATAAAATTTGTGTTTTATGTTCACTGGTGCAACTATTTATGGAAAGAGTAATCTCGAAATTATCTACTCTAAGTTAACTTAGCGCATGTATGTTAGTATGTGGAAGACAGATTGAACACCACAACACCATTGCAATAATTTTATTTTAATAATAATTTAAATCTGTTCACACCCTTGTACACACACGACACATCATTAAGTCCATTCCCCGTTAAGAATTAACTATTTCTACCGATTGAAGCTAGACTTTAAAAACTTACAAATTTTAAGTTTTCTTTGCAAAATTTTTGAGATAAGAACATTTAATTTATAGTTTTAAACTTGACACGGGCCTTATTAGAGATTATCAGTCAAATATGTAATTCATTAAATAAAACAAATTAAAGAGAGATGTAAATTATATATTTGTTTAGTTGAAAAGAGACAACAAAAATGTGCAAATTTTTTTTCTCTAAAAGCCCCAGTAAAAATAAATCACATTAATTTTGATAAACGTGTTTTATTTAAAAAAGTTTCTTTGTCTTCATTTTATTGAAGACGGAGCTGGGTTTTGCATTCTGTTTTGAGAGTGAGAGTAATATAAATTCTCTGAGACCCTATTCCCTTAACTTGAGCTTGCTTGAAGACAGTCGACGTGATCGTCTTTATCGTAAAGAAGCCCATAACGATGGTTACTCGTAAACGTCTTTATATGGTGTTCTGTCAGTCACATATTTATTGATATCTTTGTGCAAAAATGTAGGTCCGTTTGGCAACTCAACGGGCTGTGTTCTGAAAACTACGATCAGCTTGTTGAATCGTATTATTTCCGTTATTACAGAAGGAATTGTCAAACATTTTGTTATTGTAGTGAATTTTTAACTATAAGTGAGATTTATCGCTTAATACATTTTCGAATAAAATTTCTAAAATCAATTTACCTCTTTCTATGGATACAAGATTTCAGGTGTTAAAAAGTTTGATAATGGGTCCCCTGTCACACATTGATATTAACACCATAATGGTTCGTGGCTCTTGTTTAAAGAGATACTTACACACTACACCTAGCTCAAAGTTGAATTTTTCTTTATAGTGTATCTTCTGTATGTGTTCTGTGGCTTGTGGGTATAACGTCAGAACTGCGTCTACGCTAGCGTCAGGCTCACCACAGTAGTCAGCCGTCTCGCCCGCCTGCAACGTGAATCGACACACTTTTTCTGTAACTTTTACTTGTGTACACAAGGGATGTTTTTCTGTACATGCGTATGTTCATTTACTAGTACGCTGAACGTCATTTCAGAGGTCTTAGTGAATTTGGTCGTGCGCTAATTCCGAGAGACTCGTCGCTCGTATCCCCATTTACAGGCGAGTACCGTACTCAGGGTTTGCTTAGAATATATAGCAACGTTTCCCAGGGGAATTGGTTTATGACTGCAGTGTGCGGGTCGTGCGCGTTTTTGCCTTGACTTAAGAGATCGTTATATTTTATATCTTAAGTACAAGTCAAGACGAAGTAGCCAATCACAGCACAGTGGCAGTTGTCGTTGGCGGGAAACTGTATTTACAACTCGTATTTAGGTTATGTCGTATTTTGAAATTGTATGAAAGTAAAATTATTTTAATCGAAAGACAGTATCCTCTTAATTTAGAGATCGGTTAATGGTAATGTTTTATTTCTTGAAAGACGATATTGAATTCGCTTTAATTTAATTTTTCGGATTTATTGACGTAAATGAGCAATGTTGGCATCAGCTTCCCCTTCTATAAGATATTGCGAGTTTTTCAAGATGACTACATAGGCAGTAACCACAAATAATTTAATATATGTAAATAATCTTCACTATTGTCCATTTTTCCAGGTTACGTCGGCTACTTTTGTCCCCTACGATTATGATTGGCTAGACTTTGGCTAACTTTGCTAGATCAATCATAAACTGCAAAACTTATGACTCTTTACGTACACGGAAAATAAGTGCAAGCCTTAATTTTTGATTCTTTAATTGTAAACCCAAACTTAGGCGGAGTTCCAAAACGTTATAATGGCTGTCCCAAAACACCTTGAGTAAATATTTTACTCACTCTCGGCAGTGTCCCAAAACTGCAGAGTAATTACACTGAGCATCTTGCCAGAGTAAATTATTTACACGCACTATTCCAGCGAGTAACGAAGGGCAAACTGAAAATGGTGGACAGTTTAGTAGAACTAAATTAATTTAAAGGAAAGGTGAGCATTCTGTTTGCAGACACACACGGGAAAATTATAAATGGCGAATGATGAATTTTGTATGTTTATTTAAAAGTTAACATTTATACGGGTTATATTACTAGACGTAATGTTAATGATAATTTACAGTAAGTTAAGCTGTTTGCCTGTAATTAATATTTTTAAAAAGAAAGCATTAATGGAAAGGGACTTTTGGAATTTTCATTGGTTACTTAACCAGTACATATTTGTTAATACATAATGCTATTTACGTCTTGCTCGTTCAAACTTTACTTTCCTCAGCTGTTATTCTCCGTTACTTTGCTCTCGGCGTAATGTTTCTAGAACGCAGCACTAGAAAGCGAGTTAAACTAAATGTTATGTCATAATAAGTCTATTACAGATTGTTTTTCTTAATGTTTTGTTTACGGTAAATATTGACTTGATGTTTAATTTTTGTTTCAATTTTCTCTTAAAGGTTATAATTTATTTTAATAATTTGTTTTTATCGCACCTTATTGATTTTTCTTTAATTTTAACTTAACATAAAACCCAAAGTTAAATGCAACCCACCCATCGATATTACAGGTTTAGAATTTTCAATAATTATTTTAACCTTTTTTATTTTTAAAGACATTTTGTATTGTAATAAGTTTTAATTAATTTTTCATGTATATTTGTTTTCTTATCATTTTTGTTTTAATTGTAAGCTTGAGTTTCGTGTCTTTCCTTTTTAGGATTTATTATTTTTTTACGTATATTCCGGAAGTAGTTGTTGTTCTTACAGTAGTATGCGTTTTGGAGATTAGAAGTCGGATGCGGCACTTCCGGTGGGACATTCGATTAAGGTGCACGTGTCTTTAAATACCGCCGGGATTAATCTTTTTAATCCCCGGCGCCAGCCTAACAAGCCTAAGATAGGTTTGTTTTGCTAGTCCTATAAGTAAGTTTTCATATAGGATCACCACGACAAAGAAGATGCCGTAAGCGTAAGTAATATTAATTTCTGAGTGTTTGAAGACGCCGCCTATTGAGCAGAGGCGCCAGGTGCCATATTGTCGGCGATGACGCCTTCGACAAACGAGGCGACGCAAACATATTTACCAAACCGAAGGGGCTTTCTAAATATTGTCCAAAGTGAAGAACAAGTATTATCTTTAAGATTTGGCCCATTTGCAAGTGCGATGGCAATTATTTTAACACGTATGGTATAAACCAGAGGACCTGAGCCTCACTGACTGACAATAGTGCCGGAGCACTGTGAGAAAAGTTAAATACCCTGAGATTAATTAATTGCAAGTAGAAAATGTTGACATTCCTTTGCTTTTCAGTGATTTGAAATATTTTTGCAAGTATCAGAAACTTTTTTTTTCAACCGAATGGGATATGTAGTGACGTATTTGATACGTGGAAGGAGATAAACTATTGAGAATATGAACACTATAATTTTGCAATTTTTCTGAACGCATCTTTCAGCAGTAATAAAGTTTTCTTTATAGCATGATATTTTCAGATTTTCAGTCGCCTAACTAAATAAAGTAAAAGATAGTGGTTAATTTGAAGTAATAAGACTCCAGTTTAAAGTGCTTTTTACCTTACCTTATTGAAGAGTTGAACTCTGTGCTCGAACATTTTACGTGCGCGACACGATTAACTGACTTTCCACAAGGTTACCAGCACGGAGTGGCGACATGTCCGCTCAGCAAACTATTGACCCGAGATCTGACATGGCCGACGTTGTTTCGGCAAGGCGCCACATGAGAGCAGCACCGTCGCTTGAAGCGCTACCACTCAGCGCCAAATATGAATATAGGCCGCCCCACTTTAACTGTTTTTCCTATAATTGTAGACTAAGTCGAAGGGTCCACTTATGGCGATTAGAGGAATTATTATTGGTCCTTTCTCCGATTTTTTTTTTTTTTTGTGAAAACATTTTGTATATAACGATCCACGGAGCCTGCCTCTGGGTATCTCATCTCCTGGGATCGTGCCAGTTAAGTACAAATATTGATCATGTTTCTTTGATAATGTGGCTTGTGGTTATATAGCTCATCAGGCTACTCGGAATGAAGGACGAACCCTTAGAGGTTCTTAACAGGAAATTGAATTTTACATTTTGTGTAGAGTGGACATGCATTTTAAGATATGTGTTGTTTTAGAATTGGTAAAATTCTAGCCAAAAATTGCTCTGAAAAATGGTGACATTTTGTAATTGCGAAGTAATTATGGTCAGTAATGTCACGTATGGCCATTTAAACGTACTGTTTTTTTTTTAACGTTCTAATTGTTCGATCATCCTTTATTCTTATTGAGTCAGCCTCATGTGGAAAAGTACATTTTTAAGATCAAAAATCAAACATTTGTATGAGAAAGCGTAATGTTTCAAGACTTTGAGAAATATGAAAGATCACGGCTGTGGGGACATGTAAACATATTCGAGAAAGACTAATACAATGCTATTGGAGTTTGTAAATATTTCTGGAATAGCATTTGTTTTGAAAATTTCAGACCGTTGTGTGGTCGATAGTATTTTATATAGACCTAACCAGTATTAACTAAAATGCATTATAGACTTTTGGTGTGATGTTTTGTACGCTTTTTCTATATAGATTTTCAATAATAACCTCTTGTGTTAAGGCACTTTTATATATTTTTCTAAAGAAAGGTTTGAGAAAATATGTTGAACAAAATCTTATTGAAATTCATACATGTGTTTGTAAATTAAAAAGTATTAATATATAATCACTTTTGCAAAATCATACATGTCTTTGATTTAATATTTAATATTAAGGTGCGTTTAAACTCTGACTTGTAATACCTTTTTACTGTTCTGCTGTAGCGTTATGTCGCGGGTTTTTGATATTTGTAGTTTAGCCTTGTATGCGCAGCCAGGCGTGGCCACGTTAGATATCGAAACCCTACAAAACTTATTTCATTCCTAGTAGTTCTTTGGTAAAAATATTAATTTTCTCCCTATTTGATCCTGTATATATTCCGAGTGAAATATATTTTGATGAGCGTGTATGTGAATTTGGAGAAGGTCAATGCCACTACACGAAAGGGAGATTGTCGCCACAAATCACACTGACTTGCAATTATCCACACAATCCTGTCCCTAATCCTGAGTTTTGAAATAGAGAGAGTACTTCCCACCAAACCCGACAGACAACAGATTATCACACTACACTATGTGATTACATATTCAAAACTTCTGACTTCGTACAACGTGGGGCTAGACACATATTACGTACTATTCTGAAAGTTACATATATGCCTATTGCAATGTGTATAATTTTCGTCTATATATATTTGAGAAAATACTCGGAGCGTGTCGGTGATTTTTATGAACATCCTGTTCGTCTCCGCAGTTGATCGCTGCCTGAATCTTTCTCACCCGCTCAGTAGCTACGCGAACGAACAAAAGTTGTTAACACCGCAAACAATTATTCGGCGAATAAAAAGTAAACTTTGTTTTTGTGAGATTTCCTCGTGCATAATGAGAGGCCAATGTATCGGCGGCGGCTCGCTCGCGCCGAGAGTACGCAAATCGCAAGACCCGTGAGGAAAAAAAAACCATTGTTTACTTCCGCCTGGCCTTCGTGTGTATTTTTTCCTGCACTGGCGCGTCCTGGCCCAGCAAGCACGGCTCCTCGCGAAAATAAAGCCGGCCGGCCCCCGGGGCAGGAAATGGGTTCAGTGAGACAACACACCCGACGAAGCTGACTCAAGGGTGTCCGCTAGAAACACCACTCTCTTGTCACAGCTCGTGTTAGGGCATGAGCGCCCAAACAAAGCTCCCGCCCCCTCTCTTCTAGTCTTTCCAACTCTTTAAACTAAGAGCATGTTTTCCAAACAATCTGTCGCCTGTAGCATTGTATTTAATTTAATTTAATTTAATGCATGCAATAATTTGCGAGATTTTTACTTCTCTGTCACAAGGGTTTTTACGTCTCTCTTCGCGGTTTTTCCCTTGCTCTTCATAGTTAAGACTAGCTCTAAGTACACTTAGGGAGGTAGTCATGGCTCCAAAGTGCAGGCATGGCTGCCCAATCACTCTTTGCCGCCATGCACGTCTCCTTGCATGATTTTCCTTCCTAGTAGGCGTAAGGGTTTAGCCTTGAGACGCAATAAAATACCGCCCTACCTTCGGACCTTAACTTCACATGACACTTAGAATGAGGTAGTTTAGAAAAAAAAGCATGAGCGCCCTTGCACCATAGGCTACTCACACTAAAGTGAGCACTTTTGAAAACCCTCTCATTTGGAATAAGTCAATAAATATATTTTATTTTATTAAAATTAACCCAAAATAAGAAGTTTTATTCCAAGGCTGCGTTCATCATATTTTTCCCACAATTCCTATTTTCGTTTTCAATCAAACAGAGCTCGAAAACTCAAAAACATATTTCAGGTTTGCCAACATAAAGTAATAAGAAATTAATTTATTGAGCGTAAGCAGGTTTATAATTTATTTTGAAAATTTGGGGAGGAAAGTGTTTTTGTAGCCTAGTCTCTAAAAAAAGACGCGGACTTAAGAAATATTTCTAAGTATGTAGAATGAAAATAAATGTGTTATAGGGCCCTCAATACTTCGTTTTTTTATTATTTAAATATTTAGATACGTTTCCTTTAGTTTTAACCTAAAGGAGGTTTATAGTACCGATTTTTTTTTCTGTTCTCTGGCACAATGTGTGATGCGATGGAAGCTGTCCAGGTCTTGCGGACTTATCTCGACACCGATTTGTTTTGCCCCACGCAGTACACGTTATTGCGTTTCTCCCCAATGTTAAACATTGTCAGATTCACTCGCTTCTGGTATTATTCAATTTTGTGATCACGTTTGGAACATTCTCTCTGAACCACACCGATCTGTTTGTCTAATATTTTTGTTCCGAACTTCATGGCTTTACAAAGATTTCCGTTCAAGCCCATAATGACTGCAAGAGACGGGGACCGATTTAAATGACTTTCTGGGCCTTCCGTTCTAGAAGGTTTATAGTCTTTAAGTAATTGCTGCAAAGGTTTCCCTTAAGGTCTCCGCCTAACTGGAACTTTTCTCCACGTTTGAGACAGAGGAGTGCGAGGTCAATAAGGTCGATACTGCCTTGCTCATCAAGTGTGCCATCGCCACTAAGCGCATGGCTGTCAACTGACGTGCAGTGTTCTCGTCTCGTCTCTCTGAGTGTATCTATGGGACTTTCAGCGGTGACCGTCTAATATTATTGGTGGAATGTCTGTAGGAAGGTTCAGTGTATAGGCTGTTCACGGTAAAATGAGCACTTTTGAAAGCCCTGCTTAGTATCTACTTGTATGCACTTTATGTACACTTCCGCCTTATGTAAAATTAACATTGCAATGGGCCTCATCACTTTATTCAAGCGTCAGTGAAGTGAAACTGTGAAGTTATTAGAAAAGTAAATATTGTACAAAACAGCTCATTTTTACACTTCGATGCATTAAGAAATACAGAAAGAGAGATAAATAATTCAAGTTATCACAAATGGTTACTCAACACTTTTTGTTCGACATTTATAAATTGAACTACTTTCCCCTCCCTCGTTACCAACTTTATTGGACACATGTCACTCAATGCGACCATTAAAATACGTGCAGGTAGAGGCAGTGACTTTTTTCTAAGGTTGAATTCAAAAGTGCTCACTTTATTGTGGACAGCCATTAATTTTGATGTGTATAACACATATATTTTGAAATGAAGTGCTTTGGAACCCCCCCCCCCCCCAAAAATTTTGGAGTATTAATAAATGGTGCTTCTTGTGCGTGACGTATCGAAAAAACTCAACAGCCCTCGTATAAATTGTGTTATTTTCCTAGATGAATACATTGGAGTGAGTGAATGAAGAGATTTGGGTGGCTCTTAACAGCCAGGTATTGAGAGCCGATGGGTGTGATTGAGTTTAGTATGGAGCGGAACCGGAATGAAAGGGCGTGGGAAACAGGATATCACCGAGAACCCCCCCCCCCCCTCGTGTCAATATCGGCATCGTCCAGCACGAATCCCAAATGCGAAAATCCGGTGACCCAGTCGGGGATTGAGCCCGGTTCGCCTTGACGGGAGGCAAGCAAGCTAACCGCTCAGCCACCGTGTTCCCGAACACATAGGACGCACCTTTGACAGTTTCTTGGAGAAACGAGTATTTCAGTCGCTCTGCATTTCAGTTTCAAGCGTCAGGAAGAAGAACGTCAGAGAGCGAGAGAGAGAGAGAGAGAGAGAGAGAGAGAGAGAGAGAGAGAGAGAGAGAGAGAGAGAGAGTCCATAAAATTTGGAAGCCAACGTAGAGAAAACATGAAAGTGCAGTCCTTGACAAAGGCTGCTCACGATAAAGTGAACACTTTTGGAATCAACTTGAGGAAAACGGACTCAATGAGTGACATGTTTCGAGTAAAGATGGTAACGATGGAGGGGAAATAAGTGCCATATATTAACGTCGAACAAAAAGTGTTAGGTAACCATTTGAGATAATTTAAATTATTTTCCTCGCTATGTGAACTTTTTAATGCATCGAAGTGTAAAAATGAGCAAATTTGTACAATATTTACTTATCTAATAATTTCACAATTTCACTTGACCGACGCATGAATAAAGTGATAAAGCCCATGGCTATATTAATTTTACATAATGCGGAAGAACACACAACGTGTATACAAGTCGATCTTAAGCAGGGCTTTCAAAAATGCTCATTTTACCGTGAATAGCCTATAGTCGATTTCGCCAATTTTGTGAGAAAATATTATGCCATATTGTACAATTTATTTTGCGCAATTTCTTAAGCCGCAAAGGTATGCAAAATTTCCGGGTGGACGAAATAGCCCGGCAGGAATACACCGCTCTGCACTGTAAAATACTGTTTAGTAAACTTGTTAAACTTTAATGGAATATTTTACTTCTATATACTTGGAAACAATTCCACGCATCTCGATGAAAATACGTCGCTACAATACAAAACTTAATATTTACCTACGGACTTGACTCTTCTTTGAGTAAATGTTGGAAAGTTACCAGGGGTGCATGGCAAACAACTTTACGATTTGCGATTTCTCACTATGTTTATATACTAAACGTGACAAATTTCTGAACATTTGCTTAGAGTGTGGCAAAACATTCGCTCACAAATCAGGCCAAAACAATTATGCAGCGTCGCACTTTCTTCATTTTCCCATATCGGCCGCCACAAAACTGTAATATAAAGTTAACTTCATATGCGTCATAGTACCGAATAAAGTTGTATTATTACTGGAAAACTTTGCTTGATACGCGCTGAGTCCATCAAACAACATTATTTTTTTATTTTTCTGGCATGTTGGAGGGCGCTCGTTCACAAAAATAAAAGATACGTATGGAAATTTTACTGGAATACGTACTTGAAATCAGACCAACACGTGGGGTAACAGGACTGACAAGGCAATGTGACGTTTGCAGGATGTTCAATTCCGACTCTCCGCGGTGGGGCAGTAGTTATACTACTCGCCTCCCACGAAGGCGAACCGGGTTTGATTCCTTTACGGGTTCGCTCCAGGGTTCTAGCATGTGGGAATTATGCCGGACGGTGCCACTGGTCGACGGGTTTTCTCGGGGATCTCCCGTTTCCCCCGTCCTTACATTCCGGCGCTGTTCCGTACTCAGCTCGCTTTACACGTATCGGTTCTCAAGACCTCTGTGTTAAGAGCAACACAAATCACTTCACTCACTCCAACTTCGTAACTAATGACACTATCGATATGAATGTTTTCTCTTTCAGTCGGGTATAAGACTACGCTGCGAACTAACTTGACCAGGAGTTGGCACCGCGCATTCGGGTGGGGGCCCGCGGTGACTGACGGCAATTTTGGGCATCGACGAAAATTTCCGCGCAGCATGTGTCTCGACGCCGATGTGATAGGATGCTCATTTCGGTGCCAAACGAGAGATGTCGTCTGGAGATTTCAATTTTTTGCAATGAAATCAAAGTATCAATTTCGTTACTTTCATTTCATTTCTGTATCCCAAAGAAAATATTACCCGCTGACGCACACGTATTCACATAAAACCCACAGCCGTGTCCTCGATACAGCAAAGCCCCGATTTTGTTTCCCCTCGAGTGTAACTTTACTCGCCACTGAGGCACTTCATCTCGAATCTCCCGGATCAGCGACTCGCCCACATCATTTTTTTTTAAGCCAAAATATTCAGGATTTTTGTTTTTCAATTGGGTGCAGATATGCAAAGTGGTACCAAGACAAGTGTTTTGATGTACATGGTGTCGGAAATGCATCCTTATGCCACAGATAGGATGAAATGCAAGACGCAAACAGTAAACATCATGTAAAGAACCATAAGTAAAGTGTTACAACAATTGTATAAAGTGATGGCCATTCAGAGCTACATGTACCGCGCAACAGACTGCGTACTCTGGGTGGTGCGGCTGGCTGGTAGATCAACGGCCATAAATTTGAATATTTGTAATACAGTTCATGCAGTTTCGGTATCAACTCGCTTTGAGTGATTGTGCTATATTTTCTCTACATAATAATTATCGCTTACAGCGAATTGCGTATTGCGTTTTATTTTATTTGTGGCACAAGGATGCATTTCCGACAACATGTCAAAACACTCACCTGCCCCCCCCCCCCGAACCCCTTGCATTCCCTAATATATCTGCACTCATTTCGTAAACATCCTGTATAGTTAAGCATTCTGAATAAATTAGATGCACGGTTACACATGTTTTAATAGACACACACAGAAACCAAGAAGAAAGACTTACATCCAGGCGTAAGCAAGGACACAGAAAATTTATGATTATGGAAATAGCCACTCTATACACTGGAACGTGGGTTACAGAGAAATCATGCGGTAAACTCTCTTGTATGATAAATTCTTACAGATTATTCCATTGCAGTTTGGAAAAGCCTGAAGATTTCGTTACGCAGGTATGAGCGGCAATTACACTTACAGTTAACTTATGTAAGTGTGGGATGTAAAACTAAAGTTTTGATATAGGAC
This sequence comes from Dryococelus australis, assembly GCA_029891345.1. Classification (NCBI taxonomy): domain Eukaryota; kingdom Metazoa; phylum Arthropoda; class Insecta; order Phasmatodea; family Phasmatidae; genus Dryococelus; species Dryococelus australis. Next base: position 119,687,986 of record CM057000.1, on the reverse strand, counting down.
TCAAAAGTTTCGCCTTCGTTCTTAATATGAAGTGTTGACATCACCGATCGATGTAGAGCGAGCCTGTTATGTTTATTCCAGTCTTTCAAGCTCGTGCCAAATACGCCAGCTAGTACCAGAGTAGATCTCTGTGCTGACGAGTCGAGTGTTTGTACACGTATCACAGCAGGTCATTTCTTAACAGCTCACCTGCGTGATTGGCGGGCTGTTGAAATATAAGTTTTGCCCATTCGGTACAAATGCCATAATTCAAGGGGCAAACGTTTATTTAGTATGTTCCTGCTGTCTTATTTCAAGATGCAATTCGTAAGAAGTTACGGCCTGTTTGAAGATAAAGTCTAGGAATACAACGTTACCGCCCAAATGTATTAATTATTATAAAAGTTTTTCTTCCGTAAAGTGTCCATGTATTGAATGGGCTTCTTTATATCTCATCAACTGTCATAATGCATTTTTATATAATTATATTCACTTAGTATACCATTGATTTCTTGTTTATTGCTAACTTTTTATTAATCACGTCAATGAAAGGCAACGTCGTGCTACTATTTTTTGATAGTTCGTTTATTGACTAAACATATTAGATAATATTATGACTTAAGTAAAAAAATTAATATTAGTCACACCACTATGCACAGAAATAATAAGGATGAGGTGTTTACGATTAAGTAGGCTTTAATAAACTAAGTTACCAAATCGTAGCACAATTGTAAACCAGCAGACTGATTAGAAGAAGAACCAATAAAGTGGGTTTAGTTAGCCTTCTCGCATATATTTTCTCTCTCTACGTGGGACAAACTTATTGTAGGCTCAAAGATTATAGTGACACAATTGCTCAGCTAATATATGAAATATTAGGAATATGAACGCAGTGATTGCACCTTACTTAAAGTAACTTTGTATCGTTATGTTAAAAATAAAATAAAACGCCAGACGCATATGCTGTAAGCAGTAATCATTATGTAAATAACATGTTCCACAAACATTCAAAGCAAGTTGACATTGAAACCGCAAGTGTTTCTCGAAGTACAACAATCCATTGTGTGGCGCATGAAGCTGTGAGACCAGGCCAACGGCCATAGCTCTAAACATTTATTGTAAGACTGTAGTTTGTGCAAGTGAAATATGTTAAGTACTGTTACATAAAAAGTGTATATTCTAATGTACACTTGTATTAGTTGAATAACGTAAGATTTATTATGTTATTTGAAAATTTTATGGGGGGAAAAGTTTGGTTTGCATACACGTTACAGTAACTGATTGATGGAAACGGAATCTGTTCACTTCGCATACACAATGTAATTGTACTAACACATAATAAGTACAGATAAACAATTTCATTCGTAAAATTGTGAATACATTCATTCATACCTACAAAACCGCATGCATGAATGTGTGCAAATAAAGAAATTTAAAGAATTTCGTACAACCATTTGTACATGTACATATTTGCACATGTACATATTTGCACACATACTTGAATATATTCTTCCTTACATGCAATCATAAAAGAAAAAGGGGAAATTTAAACCCTGTCTTTATAACTAGTATACATAGTTTTCTCCCCTTAAGAACATGCATAAATTTGAGCTTCACTGATAAAGCAAAAATTGTTTTGAGCTAAATGAGTTATTTTAACTTAACAGTTCCACTGCGTCTCAGGCAAATTATTATTCAGTGTACTAAACATATTATATAGTTAAACTAATATTACACAAAAATTTATATCGAAGGACAAATATTTTGCAGTGTTTTGGATGCAAAACTTGTTTCATATAGATGTTTCGACCAAGCAAGCGAGATAGTAGAGCTTTTTATAAGGTGGGACAGGTGTAACTAATAAAATGATGACCAATTAAGTCAATTCAAATTTATTCTCAATCGTTTTCATTTACAGGGAATATAAATAAAAAAAAAAGGCTCTGTAATGTATTCTTCATGAAAATATTCTCTCTTGACAGAGCTTTCACTTTCCATGAGTGCATTTCATGTGAAGTACTTGGTAGTTACGATAAAATGAGTTCGTTGGTTGCGGAAAAGTCTCAGCGCTGCAATGGAAATATGTATAACTGAAATTATCCTCAAGCTGGCAAAGTATAACCATTGAGGTGAGGGTTATGACTGAAAATTTTCTACCAAGTTAATAAGAGTTGATTTCATCTGGGACCATGTAAGTAGTTTTTTTTTATAGTGATACATTATTCCTCGTTTGTAGAAGATGAAAATAACTTGGCATAACCACCGTAATGTTCGCGCAGAAAAACCTTTTATTTATGTATCTTCCTCCCTCTTGTCCCTTTCCAACTCAGTCCGTTTTAAATATTTTTGCTAGGAATTTTGAATGGCTCTTTAATTGCAATATCGGTGGGTACGTCCATATCATTAATCCATTCACTGTGCACCGGACCTCGGTGCTGGGCGGATATCCTCCCAAAGGCTTAGCCTGTCTCCCTCCTCAAGGGAGCTGGTCAGCCATCGAGGTTTAAGGTTGTAGGCGAGTCAGCTAGCGGCTCGACGTAGTAGAAGAAACACTAGCCTTACTCCGTATTTCTGAAGACATGCCTAAGGTCGGCCGACAAACTGAAGGTACAAACACAGACAAAATGTCGCACGACACACAAGAGAACACAGCAATGACACGAGCACAGTCTAAGCTACCTGTACCAGTAAATCAAATACGAGCCCGGAAGGAAGTGCCGCGGACACACATCCGGACATCGGGGAACCGAACCACACGAACACAACAGAAGACGGGCGACTGGAGGACATCGCTAACCCAAACACGAGTGTAAGCGAGGCCAGCCAGTCTCTGTCTGAAGGTGACGACAGCACTGTGGGGTCTGTGAACGTCACCAGCGGGTCAACCGATGGTGGGGGAACCAGACGAAGCAGTGTATCGTTCCAACACTCTCACAACTCTGACATTGGAAGTCGGGCTTCTTCCCCTCAGGGCCTTGACGAGGAGGGGTTCCTTTTTCCCCAAAAAGGCTGCAAAACACCCAAGAATGACGGAGGAAGGGAAAATATTTCTAAAAAAAAAAAACTGGTTCGAATTCCTGGGCGTGGAGGGGGCGGGGGGAAGGGAAGAGAGCCGCCCCTCTTCACAAAACCCACCAAACACACAAAGATACAGACCTGTGCCTATAATAATTCCAGACAGCAGGTCACTGAAAACAGTGGCTAAGCTGTTATGCCAAAGCCATATTAGCTTTCGTAATACTCTCACGCGGAGGCGAGAACTGAAACTTACGTTCGGCACACGGACAGATTACGAGAAAGCCCGAGTGCTTCTCAAAGAAATACACCACTACACACACGCCCACAGTGATGAGAAGGCCCAGAGGTTCATCATTAAAGGCTTGCCCGAGAGCGATGTCGAAATTGAAGCCCTTAGGGACATCGGAGCTTGTAGGTTCCAAATTATCAACCTCCACAATTTCACACGGAAATCCTCTGCGCACACCCCTGAGGAACCTAAATATATCTCCATTGGCACTTGGTCAGTTACAATAAAGAACACAAAGCAAGACTTTCTCAGGGTCAAACGACTCTACTGGACTACTGTCCGGATAGAGCCGCACAAACCGCGTCCCGGAGATGTGCCACGCTGCCGGAACTGCAGTCAGTGGGGCCACACACAAAAACACTGCACTTTGCCGACTGTGTGCGTGAACTGTGCAGGACCGCACTCGCACGGAGGAGGCAGCGAAAACCAGTAAGACGACAAGCCCCTGCGGTGTAATAACTGCAAGGAGGAGGGTCATTGCGCAGCGGACAAGTCTATATAGTATACAAGGCAATAGTAAACGCTCGCCGAGCAAACATGTACAAGAACACTCGTCCGCAGTACACTCAACAGGCGCCACACATCACGGACACAGCTCAGTTCCCAGAACTGCGAACACACCCGCGCACACAAACACGGCCTGAGGTACCGGTTCAGGCACGGCCGGTGCCAGTTTATCCGGGGAGGGCGTAGCCGAGAGCAGCCAGGCTGGAAACAGCAGGGCTGCGCTGACGGTGCCTTCTCGGGGTGCTTCGGGCGCTGTACTGGCTGGGACCAGCCCTTGGGCAACGAAAGTGGAAGTCAACAGGCCAGCACAGCAGCCAGACAGACGACCACCTCTCTTGCCAGTTCCAGACCAGCCAGCCACACTGGATGGAGGCCTATGCGCCACTGTAAACGACATACGGGAACTTACAAACATTCTGCGCGACACGCACTTCACACATTTAATAACACACCTACGACCATATTTCGGCCCCATCAGGGCAGCGAAATCCTTGCAGACAAGCAATTACTGTTACTAACGGTGCTGGCATCTCTCCCGCAGTAATGGCTAACGCTAGAGTAGAGCACACACTAGACCTATTAAACTGGAATGCCTGCGGGATCAGACCGCAAATACATGAACTATAACAACAGCTAATAATGTACGGAATTTATATTGCATTCACAACTGAAACTAGACTGGATAACCAAGTAAAACTTAAATTTGCGGGATATAATGTATATAGATCAGGCAGGAACCTGAAAGGGGGCGGAACAGCTATAATAATTAAAAATAATATCCATCACCAACCAGTAAACATTACAGACTTACAGCAAATTGAATCCACAGCTATAAAAATTAAAAACAACCATCCTCACATCCAAATGGCCGCAGTATATTGTCCCCCGAAATCAAAAGTAAATGATGAAGACTTACATAAAATTATGGGCGAAACAGAACCCTTCTTAATCGCAGGAGATCTTATCAGTAAAAATAAAGAATGGGACTTTTTAAATAATAATACAAACGGCAGAAAATTAAGCAGACATGCAGATAATAATAATTATGCAATATTTCCACCACCTAAACCGACACTCATACCGAATAACGGCCAGAGATCGGATAAATTAGACATAGTATTAACTAATATTCTCAACTCAAACATAAAATCAGAAGTACTGGACGAATTAGATTCAGACCACCTCCCAGTCTTTGTAAAATTAACCCTAAACACAAACAGATCTAATAATAAGCATACTATAAAACGTCCAGTAACAGACTGGTAAGGATTTCAGAAAGACCTGATGGATAAAATGGAAACCCCACCTGAAATTTTTGATGAATTGGATCTAAATGTGTAAGTAAAACTATTCGCCGATACAATAGCAGTAACATTAAAACAAAATACTAAATATTTGGAAAAACGTCAGTACACAAGAGTAAATTAACCAGAATTAGAATTCTTAATAGCCCTTAAAAGAGAGGTGCGAAATAACTGGAAAAGAAATAGAAATCCCGCAAGTAAAACAGAGTACAATAGGCTTAAAACACAAGTTAAAAGTAAGCTCGAAGAATTAAAAATTAAAGACTCGAGCGAGACCACCAAAAACACGGCAAAATATCCTAGAGAAATGTGGCGATTAACTAAAGCACTAACAGGGAAACGTAAAAAAATTAAACATACCAGCAATAGAAACCCCCCCCCCCCTCCCAAGGATTTGTTTTAATGGAAGAGATAAAGCCAACATAATTGCAGAATGCCTAGAGAATCGATTTTCCGTCAATAAAGACACACAAGATAAGCAAATTAACACAATCAGTAAACAATGACATAAATGACTACCTAAAAATAAAAGAAATCTCTGAATACGAGCCTATCACTTTAAAGGAACTTTCAAAAATAATAAAAGGCCCCCCCCCCCCCCTTCTCCAATAATAAATCCGGAGGACCAGACGGAATAAAGTACGAAGCATTAAAGTAATTACCTGTAAACGCCCAAGAATTCTTATTAAAAACATATAATTCTATGTTTAAACTATGTCGATTCCCACAGGCCTGGGAGAAAGCTGAAGTAATTACATTACCAAAACCAGGAAAAGATCCCAGTAAACCAGCAAACAGACGGCCTATAAGCTTACTAAACAGCTCGAGTAAAACTTTTGAAAAAGCCCTTCTATATAGACTGCAATTTCATGCAAATATAAACGAAATAATTCCAGGTGATCAGTATGGCTTTACAGCTCACCGCAGCACCATCCAACCACTAATTAAAACAGTAGAGATATAACAGATGGATTTAACAATAAAGAACCAAGATACACGATGATAATTTTGCTAGATGCAGAAAAAGCATTCGATAAAGTCTGGCTACCAGGATTAATATGTAAAATGATCAATTATATTTTCCCAGCCACATACGCAAATTTACTAGCACACTACTTAAATAACAGACGCTTTTACGTAACACTAGATGGAGCAGACTCCAATACTAAATTTGCAACAGCAGGAGTTCCACAGGGATCAGCACTCTCCCCTTTCCTATACAGTATTTACACGGCTGACATCCCTATAACAGACGCCAGAACTAACGCTAATATTCAAATGTACGCAGATTACACTGCAATAATAAAACAACATTATAATGTAAAATATGCCTTAGCGGCCCTACAAAGACAATTAACAACCCTATAAAAATGGTATACCAAATGGAGAATTAAAATTAACCCTGGAAAATCCGAGATAATAATAATCACTAAAATGTTACCAAGATCACCTAAAGAACTAATACTGTTTAACAAAAATATACCGTTTGTTAAAACTGCAAAATATTTAGGCATAACATTGGACCATAGATTAATTTGGCAGCCACACATAAATAACGCAAGAAATGCAGCACTAGGCAAACTCAAACTGCTATACCCCATTTTAAATGCAGATAACTTCCCACTAAGTAAAAAACTTCTAATATATAAACAAATAATACTCCCAGCTATGCTGTATGGATGTGAGGTATGGGACATGCCGCAAAATTCAGATTAAAAGATTTGCGAACTGTACAAAATAAATATTTGAGAGTAATAACTAACCAAGACGGATTCACACCCAATCAACTATCCATGAGCTGCTCTCCGCAAAATACATAAAGAAATAATTGTAGACAAAAATAAAAATCTGTATAATAATTTAGAAGGGCATGACAATGAAATTATTAAAAACTTGGGTGACTATGATCCCGCAGGCATAAGAAAATTCAAAATACCTAAACTTATTTGAACACTGCGAAAGTAGGAATGGGCCCGCCCGCTGGTTGGCCGGCTTCACCGGCCAATCACAGCGCACGGCCCCGCGAGGCTATAAATATGATCGCGCTACCAAAAAATCCCGGCATTTGGAGAGCAATGAGACGCAAGGCGACAGCTGCAAAGTGCCAAACTTAGCACACACGAACGAGTGGCTCTTCTCAGAGCTGCTCGTGCAATGAAAGGTAAACAAGTGTGGGAAGTTCTTGTTAAAACTACCACGCAGCCCGGGAAAGACGGCCCGGCGCCTGCGTCCGGGCCTCCGACTCCCCCCCCCCCCCTTTTTTTTTTTTTTTTTTCAAAATCGTGAAGCATACGTGGGTAGAGCGCGCATGCCGACCGCACCACCCAAGCTATGCACGATATATTCACTACACTCACCGAAGCACACCGCACCATAACTGCTTACACACACCCAAAAACACAACAAAGAGGAGGCAGAGGTGCTCTGTTTCAGGGGCAAACTGCGTGGATTCTCAGGCAAGGATACCTGCCCCACCTCCACCCGGGAGTCAGGCCTAGTGGCACACGCACTGGCCCAGGGAATAGTGTTCATATGGGGTAACTTCGCAATAATCACTACCACCACTCTATATATTACTTAGCTAGCTTTCAACACTGGACATACCGGGATAGTTATTTATAATCAAACCTATAGAAAATCATAAAAAACAATGTATGTATGCATATGTATAAAATTAAAAAAAGGAACAAAACCATATTTATACAACAAAAAAATGATAAAAAAATAATTAAAAAATCACACAAAAATTCAAAATTAAAAAAAAAACCAAAAACACTATAAAATACTTATATTATCATGTACGCATAATGACGCACCGACTTGATAGTCTGTTTCAGATCGGTGAGAAGCTGACTACCAAGAAGGCACAAAGGGGGAGCCCTGCTTTTACCAGAAATCCGACTAGATTACGGTACCAAGGGCCCTCTAGAATATGCACTAATAACGACCACTTTTCTTTCAGGTTTGCACCCTGAGTGCTCAACGATATTAAAGGGGGGAAAAAAAGGGAAAAAAAAATCAAACTTTGCTCCCCCTCCCCCTCCCTTCCGTAATTATAGGGGAAAAAATAATTTTTCTTCTCGGTTAGTAGAATGAGAAAATGTGGCACACAATTAACATTACAATCAGCTTTTAATAAGATACCCACTTTGAGTCATATTTCCTCCCGAAAAAAAATTCAAGTGTTATCAGCACCAAAACAGAAGTGTGCCATAAGTATAAGTATAAGTAAAAGTAAATGTTAATAAGTATATCGTATCTTTGAATAAGAGCCATCAGCGCAAACACATTTGACTATGAATTTTTTAAATTCTGTCCTACACTACACATTGAAACGATGAAACGTACCCTGTGGGTTGCCCCCGGGAGACTAGGGGCGCAGCTATACAAAAAATGCGAGTTTAGTTAGCACACTTGCAAACAACAAACCAACATACTGGACAGGCATCACGACACTAACATTCACTCCAGCCGTAAGGCTGGAGGGGAGCCTCACTCCCCCCCCCCCCCGAATATAACCACACGTAACTTAATTTAAAAATAGGCAACAACTTAAACAGCCTTAACACGTGTCCGGTGCCCAAGAAACCACAGCTACAAGGCCCGCTGCCTTACCCGATGATTTGAGTACGTGTCAGGGTGTATTTTGTCTTTACAAACACCCTGCGAGTTATGGGAGTCTAGGCTCCCGGTATCACGACACACGGGCCATTCGGTGACGTATGAGGGTTCGGCGGCGGCGGCGGCATCCATGTAAATTATTGTGTCGAGAATATATGTTTCTTTCACCAAGTATATCTACAAAATAATAACACAATTACTTTCTCTTTGCCACTCCGTTAAAATTTTTCTTAATTGAAAAACTGTTTTTACAGAAATTTGCAGCTGACATACGGAGACGCAATTTATAACGGACACTATAAAGAACTCAACTCCGCATTTATACATTACGGAACCACCTCATTTTCTTTTTAGTTATGGGTGTCAGATACAAAGGCGTAATGGCACAGGGGCGTCACCGACTATTACCTTCACATACTGCTATATCAAGACCTTTGGCATGATAGTGTAGGTTTCCAGACTTCGAAGAAAGGACATGTTAAAAACCTTCTGGGACTTATATCTCGTGAGTAGTGTGTGCTGGTCATTGCATTGCAGCATGCACTTCACATGACTCCACAATTATGATCTATTCCAGCACGATAATTCATTGTGTCATCAGCGCAAGATGTTCGGAACTGGTTCAAGGGGCATTCTGAAGAGTTGCAATGCCTGCTGTGGCCACATCGATCCTGTGCCTACGAATAGCAGGATGCTGTCGGTAACATAACATATTATGCTTGTTTAATGCCAAACCCTATTACCAGCTTTTCGGCCATCATTTACAGGGATGGCCCTCCAATGTGTAGGGTTATCCAGATACACCCGATCACAGCGGGTAGTCTCAGGCCAACAGGAGAGTTGGCCATACCCGAATCCGTAAGTGTGGTGCTGCCTGCGCCATTGTCCACTCTGTGAAAACCTCGCTCTCATGCAGCACCTTTGTCTGGCCGAGGTGCACCACCCTTAGCACTCTAGTCCAACCCCTGCTGATTGTCCGAAGTGAAACCCTCTGGGTGTGCTCCACCTTGCAGCCAACCACTGCCACCATGAGTCTGGCCCAATGATCCGTCACAGAAGAAAAACGTCTGCGCTGCCTACCTATCGCCTGTGGTACTTCTTAATTTCCATTGAACTTTTGGGTTCGCCGAGTGACCACTCGACCGCCATCCCCTGCGCAGATGACATCTCAGAACCTAAATACCCAAACGTAAACCCAGAGGACGAGGGTAATGGCTAGACTCCCAGCTTACAGGGGTATGAATGAGGCCGAACTGGCATCGTGCCGGCGGATACACCTGCTCGACCGCCGTTGAGCGGCAGAAGTGGAAGCCCACCAAGGAGCCAGAGGGCGAGCTGAGCCAGTCTTTTCCAGATCGGTTTCAAATCCCGATGGGGTCCTTTTAAAACTACTATGACCCTTACAAGTCTCCCCTTGGCCAATCAACCCCCCGCCCTCTTTTTTCCCTTCACATAAGAAGTGGACCAACTGGGCACAGTAAAGGAGACAAAGATCTATCACAGTTCAACCACTGCTCGCCCACAGTCCTAGAGTGTGCCGCGCACCCTACTACCTGATAGGAGTGATTCAACTAACACTGTACTTCAACTATGCTATTATCATGGATTTTTTATATCTTAATTATGGTTTTGGGCACCAATCGGCTTCATTGCTCAGTATTACAACACCTCACCACGTGGTCGGAACCTCGTTCCCTGTAAAGCTCCGATCATTAAAGCATACACCCCTTTCCCCAACTGCAAGAAAGCCAGATATCGTAGGGACCTCTCGGCATCGCACAGATCTGTATGTTCAGGAGAGGCGGGTGTCAAAGAACCACACGAAGAACCTTTGGACTTGGAGAGAGGCATTGTGTATGATGCTTCATCTGCCATTTCTAGGGTAATTGGCGGGTTACCTGGGTCGGATAGTTTGAAAAAGTACTTCGAAGACATCTCAAGCGCCCGGATTCCTTTCTCCACAGGGAACCCCTACCTGTGGAGTCCAGACGGCATAGGTCAACATCTCTCCACAGGCGTTCCGTCCACCCGTGGAATCAACGCCACAACGAGTTGCTTCACTTGTCCGGGCTAGAGGAGGGCCTACACGACGCCAGACCCGTTTCCTATTACTTTTGGCGTCTCTCTGTATATGGCCAAGGAAGTGTGTACTATCAGTGAGTAAAGATATACCTAGAGTGAACTTCCCCGGGTTAAATTTTCCGACCACTCCAGCTGTAGTTCGAGGGTTGAACACCACGTCGCGCTAGTCCATTTACGTGGTGTGAGCGTGGGGGATGTCGGCGGCGTTGCCACATTGATATCTACCCTCTCTCTCACTCATGCTCCATCTCTGTCACCCCAGTCCCAACGCCACAACAGTAGAAAGTGTTCTGATTGTCTGTTATACCCACACGCTGGGACAGACAACATGGCGGACACCTAAGTTCCTCTCTCACGTCGTATATATCCGTTTACGAAAAGATTACAAGTTTTGTAAAACATATGAATGAACAAAATGAAACATAATGTACGCATAAGTAAAGGGAAACATTGTATAATAAATGAATAAACACCACTTTATAAAATATGCGAGAACTGTGGATTTATATTCTATATAATAAGGTATCACACGTGTGCACTGTAAGTGGTTTGTGTAGCTCAGTGAGTTAGTGCGCAGGTCTGTGACACGTAATGGTGGGTTTTAGAGTTAGAATCTCCAACGGGTAACGAGTTTTCTTTATGTGACACATTATGGTTGTTTATAACTTAGTTTATTATTAGAAAATATTTATTTCCAGAATATCTTTGTCTAAAAGTAATAATACACCAGTAAATTAGATACAGTCTATGGGCAGTGGCTGTTTGCTAATCACATCGATTGCTTTCTAGAGTAGATAATTTTATCTGTATAGCGTGAGTAATGTGTTAAAAGGCACACACGAAAGCCTAAAATTTAATATTATAAAAGTTCTGTCTTCTTTTGGCCGTATAACCGTAAAAGCGTGTTTAATTACGGATAGCACAAGATTGATTATTATGCTCATTAAAGATACACATTTAAAAACAGGAGCATAGCCGAGATAGGAGGTTATATATTGGGACATATCCCCCCCCCCCCCCATAATTGAAATGAAAAAAATTTGAAAACAAAGTGACAAGTATTATTATAAGTTAATTCAAGGAATATGTTATCTGCCTTGACTATGAAGAATGTGTATAGCAGTGTGTGGTTCCATATATGTACACGATGGCATTGATTATAATACATTTATAATAATATAGGTTTTGTATTTTGTTCAAAAATAAACATAAGAAATCTCTCAACTCCCCTCCCCCTTCCGTCTAGAGTACATTCCTAGCTACGCCCTTGTTTAAATAACATGCCAATGTTTTAATGAGTGGCATAAATGTCCGTCATACGTACATGTGGATACAGTACATTGGTTTTCCATACATAAGCAGTGCCGTTACGCATATCATATTTCATACATTAATAGTACTCGTACGTTAAAATCTAAACTATTGCAGTCTTCGGGGGAAAAAAAGAATTAAACGTCGTACCTTTCGAATGCACCACAAAGCACCTACATATCTAATTTGGTTGCATTTGGACCCCTGTCCCTTACAAGTTGTTTTGCCTACCATTTACAAGTTTCTATTAGAACTTCATATAACGTGTAGGTATGAAATAGAAAATTGTATTCCTTCTTTCGTGTCCATGGCTATAAGAGAAAGTAGCAGAAATTGGTCATCGTGAAAGTACGGCTTAAACGACTCACGTCTCTCGCGCATAATTTAGTCTCCAGGAACTTCTTAAATCATTTTTTAAATATCGGAAGAAAAACTATTTTGCAAATATGATACACTACATACATCTAGTATTATACTATTATATTACAATTAACATTGTTAAGTGGTAGGGAAATGCTAGTAAAAAGGAGAAAATGCGACGATAAACGAATCGAATCTACACTTGCTGTATGAATTAACAATCCTTAAGATGATCGTACATGTTATAAAACATACTTCGTTAGTATAGTATAATCGTGAAACAAAATGAGTTGTCGTTAACGAAAAAGTATATATTCATTCAACAAAACATGAGGCACACAGAACATAATTACTTTAGAAAAAGTAAATTATAATTATGTAAATATGACAAAAAATTTACACACAAGAATGTCACAAATCATTCCAATCTGTACATAGTGTTCGTAAATTGTTGTCATGATCCATTTGTAGGCTAGCCGAAGACAAACATTCCATAATACACGAAAAACTTTTGACACAGTCAAGATATTTAATAATATTTATGTTTTTCTTGGTAACAATTGTACACTATGAACAGAGAAATGTGCTGATTCGATAGCGTTAATACACACCGTAATGGAACGTGAGCTGAAACGTCTGAAGTAAAGCTGGATTAACAATAGAAATATTTAAGCATTACATTATGCGTTAATATGTGTGCAGAAGAAACGAATGTGTGTTCTCATGTTTTGGCCCCCAGTGGAATCTTATCAGCTCGTGTGCGTTGGTGGGATTTCCTTAAGCATTGAAATAAATAATTGTATTTCATATCTTTAGAAAAATGTTGCAGATACGACAAATCAATACACGGCAGGCGGTGATATTGGCGGGAAACTGTTATTTACAGGAATGAAAGTATAAAACAATATGACAAAGGCGTGTATGTGCACATGTTGACGTTTATAATAGTTCACAAATAATAAGCTTCTCTAATAGCAAATGTATACAGTATGATCTGCTTCAATATGGTTGTTTCTTACGAGGTGTTTTTAGGAACAAACGTAAACATGACAGCCTTGCTGCCTGTTTAAATGTACTGGAATTATGAATTAAAACATTAATGGAAAACTGCAAATACCGAAGACGTGTTTCTGTATGACAGAGAAGCTCCTACTGCATAATTATAAATGCATTAGGTTTTGCATTGTAACGTAGGTCGTGTCCGAAATGACAGTGTGTGTTGACAAAATGACCATGTGACCCGATATTTTATACTAACATTGTGACATATTTGGTAAATTGATATTTCATATCTTGTATATAGCGGATGTTACGAAAATATAAAATGACAAAATCAGCGCCATATTGGTTTTGACATTCTAAACATGCGCGAATGCGTACTTAAAACGTTTGTTTAAAACAAATAACTGTTCATGAAATACACTAGACATGTTTTAAAAAGGAAGTAAGTGTTGTGCTTTGTTTATATATTTCGCAACACATGTTTTATTTTAAGCCGTCATTGGATATTATATCATTGTCTGGTTTATTAACATATTCGCAGCATTCCAGTAATGATCGTAGAAGTATTGCGACCATTTTAAGATTTTAATTTATATAAAACATGTTTTCACTGTTAATGTAAGAATGTGTTGCCGCGAGTGCTAAACAAGCGACTGTCGACAACGTCCGGATTGAAACCTACGGAATAACAAATTACAAAATAACGAATTTGTTCTTACGGACACGGCCTTAGCTTAACTATTTGTGATTGGCACAGAGTCATTGCGTTTAACCAATGTTTAGTGCAGAAATAGTTATATTTTGTAATGTACGTAGTCTGAAATAGAATATTGCGACTCTCTTTGTTATGTCTAGTTCTCATGCGTTCGTTAGTGTTAACATTACTGATAAACACTACAGTGTTAACGTTTTTCGCATTGTTATGTGCCCGAGATTTCAATGTACAGTATACAATTGTGTGCTGTGTTACACTCGTGTAAATATAAACACACACAGCTGCCAACTTTTCAGGCAATATCCACTTATGCACATCATTATTGTAAACGTGGTTCTTACAGAGACGACAGTTATATTGTCGCTTTACCACAAACATATATTATAGCTGAGCCTAAACGTTATCATTAATGTCCTTTTCCCACAGTGTGCAAAATGTTTTCTGCTTAATGAGATGCACGCTCATACAGCGTTCACATTCGTCTACGTACGTAAATGTTTGACATGTCTCGGGAAATGACATACTCACGTACGCGGGGAAACGAAAGTGTGTACGTCTCGCGTCCTTACAGCCCATGAGCTACTATTTTGAGAATCGATATATATATATATATATATATATATATATATATATATATGCAGTTCATAATTGTTTATCCTAATATTTCTTATTATAAAGAATGGAATGGAGGCATTACCTTTAGAGAAACGCCACTAAGCAACGTCCTTAAAAATGTATAATCTTTAACCTTTAATTGTCTAGAAGAGCCGGGGTAAATATAACTAGTTTTAGTCGTAATCTTTTTATAAACCGGGCGTGATATTGATTGCATAGTTAATATGCAGAGCAATGAGAACACTGCCAATATTTTTACAAGGCAAGGAATGCATGAGTGAAAACGTTATATCAATATCCGACATTAAATTTTTATTAATGCCAATATTAGTGTTAAAAGGAAATATACCTCTAGTTGTTACCAGTTTTAATGATACATTATCGATAACTGCGTTTACTGACTCATATATATATATATATATATATATATATATATATATATATATATATATATATATATATATTCATTCCTTTCTTGTAAAAAGTTTATGATTGGTTCATAGGAACACTTTCATTGTCATGCGCTTTCCAACTACATATCCTAATGTGGTGATAATTATAAGTCTATGAGCCTACGTTCCAGCACATATTCAGTATGAGTTTTCCATCCAAATGCTTGTTCAGAATCTTATCAGCTAACTAGTTGCTGAAAGGTTGCAAATAAGTATGTCTATCTGAATGTATCACGTATCGTGCCGAGTGGAGTATGCTTATATACAAGTGAATTTCTAGGTTCGGACACAGCCTTAATGACACTCGAATCGACATAGTGGACATAATGGTAATTTGTACGAACATTCGCCTATGTAGTAGATCACAACCCGAAACTGTAAACATAGTGTTCAATTGTAGACCGTCGCGAGTCTATCATATATTTCCCATTATTGAACAATTATTTCCTGTCCATTTCATTTCACATATGAACGGAACGAAAAGTTTACTATGATGTATGACATCATTCATGATTAATATGACGTTTGTAATTGTAAGTGCTAACAGTACTCGTATTTTATTAGGAACACCTAAACTATAGTAAAATAATAGATTATAATTAAAAACAATGACCGTTATTCATTAATGATGATTAATTTTCGCCGAGGTATATAAAACTGAACAGTAGTTGATATCGCTGCATATTTCCACAAACACGTAATTCCACGACATAAATGAAACACATGCCATGGTCGCCAGTTGTAAATCATGAGTTGTGTATTCACAGCTACAACGAATGCTGGTAACTCGCGTATGACAGACTCGCCTCTGGCAGACCTTGAATGAACACGTGGGTGAGCCGAGGCCAGGGTTATAACATAGTTGTACCGGCTGCGGAACTGGCAACACCGCGCGGATGACGTCGTCGAGAACACTAGCGCTCCTCTGGATCAACAGCGGAACTAACACATAAAACTGGTCAGACTTTTTCCTATCCCATGGCCACTCTAGTTTATATCTTTACTCAATGGTACTATGCACCAATGATTGCTTCTTGTGAATAATTTGTTCTGGATGCACTTAGAGAAAATCGAACAAAATATTTGTTTGTATGGGGCCAAATATATATTTAATTGCTCTAACAATATAAATTGTTCTGCAAACAAAATTTGAAATGCAACAAAATTACTTTTGTTCGTCTAACAATATGTATGTTTGAATAAACAAAATCTGTCCGGCCAAAAAAATATTATACTGCCCATTAAATATTTTGTTGAATCAACTGTATATATTACTTCGTTCGAGAATACAGCTCGAGTGTCTATTTGTAATTTTTTATGACACTTAGGATAGTAACCTTGTTTGTTAGTGCATATTTTGATGCTTAGCAATCGTATAAACGCATTAATAAAACAATGCAACAAGAAACTTATAAGTAAAGCTGCAAAACTTGAAATATTTGTTTGCCCACGTTGCCCAATATTTGCATTATATGTATTTAAAAGCTTTAAGACTTCCCTAGTTGTCACGTTAGCTGAGATTACTAAGGCGTATTGTTCAAGTACAGGTGATCTAGGTTCGAAATTCGGTCAAACTTGTAAATTTTTTTTATATCTGCCCAAACTGTTCTTTAGTTGCACCAACCAAATATTACAGTTTGGGGCAACTAAATGAGAACAACAAAATAATTTGTTTTCAGCAAAGATATTTCATTGCACCTGTACAAACAAATAGTTTGGTTGCACCAAACAAATCTTGTTTGATTCAACAAAACATTTTTCTCAGTGTGTGGAAATGTTTATGTGACTGGGAATATTATAGTCTAATTATATATGCTGATAAAGTATTATGCTTCAATGCTATTTAATCCACAGTCAATACTTATCTGTATGTTGAATCATTGCAAAACGCCTTTCTCGCCAACCATTTCATTCCGAGAAATAGGATTTCGAATGAAACATTTCACTTTCAAATATTTAAGAGATGTAGCGGAGCTTGTCATATCAGGAGTTCATCTCATGATTTTAACCTTTTAGAACCCATGGTTTCCATGACTATCGAAATATTTTCTCGCTTCTAATATACGGATTATAGGACAAATACAATTTTACTAGCGCTTAACAGATTAGAAAAAATTTTTCAATAGTTTATAAACTTCATATTAAACTTACAACCTTCTAATGAACATTTGAAAATAAGTACTCATTCTAATATGAGCCAAGCGTAAAGATCGTTTAATTATGAGGCTAGCCAACATACAGGTGAAAAATCTTCGATGTCACTTAGACTGACCAACATAAAAACTTTAATGTACCATATCTGATTTTGCTTATCGCTAGACTTCAGACAGTCTACACATAAATATTAATTGATTAGCTTTATTGTGTATTACTCCATAAAGAACAGCATAGCGAAATTCATCGTGAAGTCAAAACGTAATGTCACATGTCAACGAGTTACTGTCTGTGAAAAAGGCCCTTTATATGAAAAAAAAATCCAGGGCGCTTTAGGTGGCAACACTTAGTGTGCATGGGCGCCGTGGGGAACTGGTTTAAGACCTCTGCCATATGTGGATACGGCAGAGAAGCATAGTTTTCTATCGTGGGCGTACAGGTATGTTAATAGGCTTGGAAACACTGTGCTTCGTGCCAATAATCATAAATGCTTTTGGAATACGATGTTGTATTTCCTTAAATACAAAATTCAATTTCTTCTATATAATTACGAAATTGTACCAGGGGTATGATGGAACTCTATAAAAATCCTCCAACTTAGGTGGCCTTTTTTGTTTTCTCCTGATGGAAATATTTACTAAAGAAATTTTCTTCCATTTTGCGAGTCTCATTATGTGTCCGTGTGGGTTCCTTAAAATCTCCCAACCCGAGTACAGAACTTCACCACACACTTGGCATGATCATAATACTTCGTAAGTTCGCCGTAAATCTACACTATACTAAAAGGCAGATATTAAAACGTTTTCAGTGCTCCGGGTCAACTCAGGAACCATTCACCAGATATGACAGCGCAAACCGCTGTATATGAAGGGGAAAATATAGAGGTTTTATGGTAAAGCACTTAAATCCTTTCGTTGTTACAGCTTTCCTTGAGGGTATGTATCTATAAATGTTTGGGTTAGAGATCCGGTGCTCCAGTAAAGATGCCAAATGTAGTTTTATGGCGGACAAGGAATTCACACGTATTCTTGTGACTCTCCAACAAAACTTAATGAGCCTCTTCTCTGTGTTTTCCGGTGAATAATTATCTCTAAAACGATTTTCTTTTAGTAAAAAATTCCAATAGCGAAAATAAAATTTTATCATTTTCTATTTTATAAAAAGACATATAAAAAGATAAATATATATATAATGTGTATCTTCTTACTTCACTAAGAGGTTCATCCATAATTTTTTGAATGTAAAGAATTCACACTATATTTTTCTATTACTTGTTATTTCTGAAAAATAGTGATGATTATTATAACCGAATCCTTTAATAGAGAACTGATCCTGCATCAATAATTTTTTTAACACAAATCATCCTTACCCTGCAATCGTAAACCTGTAAAATATTTATTGATAATATACGAGTAGTGATAAATATACAATTAATTAAATACTCTTCACTGTAAACTGAGCACTTTTGAAAGCCTGCCTAAGATATTATACTTCTGCGCACATTGAAGATTCTTCCACTATACGTAAATTTTACATTGCCATTAGCTTGATCATTTTATTCATGTGTGGGTCGAGTGAAACTCTGACATTAATAAAAAAAAAGTACATTTTTTTTTACACAATTGGTATTACTTATACTTGCGTGCATTAAAAAACCAAAAAAATTCCAGTATTCACAAATGTTTACCTAACACGTTAAATTCAACGTTTAGACATGCAACTCATTCATCTCCATTGTTACCAACATTACACTCGACATATGATCGTCAATGTGCACGTTAACATATATGCAGGCAGGGACAGTGGCACTTTTCAATGGCTTATTTCAATGGAGCTCAATTAACCATGGACAGTGGATACTTGATTTACGTCCATTAGTTATTTAATAATGTGTACAAAATGCGGTTCTATGTGGGCAAATTTATCGCCAGTTCAAGAAGTCACTGGTGTAGCGAAGGAATGTGAAATGATGCGTGCGTGCGCCAGTCGCTTACTGAAACAGCTCATGAATATTTTACAGCTGGAGATTTACATTATACGATGGAGAAGATGAAATACCGTCTACGCAGCTCCATTTATAGCTGGAAACTCTCAAATTATATCCTATTGTCATATTTTCGCGTAGTTTTCGGGAAAAGGGGGGGGGGGGAGGAAGTGCCCTTTTATTTGTAAAAAAAAAATCGTAAACTGTTATGAATGGTTGCCTCCCAAAGGGCCGATTTTTTGGACTACTTTATTTTCGGATGACAGCGGTATGATTTCAAAATTAGCATTCAATTTTTTTTATAATTTAAAGAAATTAAAATAAAGGGATTTAAATAATACATAACTCATGTATACCTTTATTCATCTTTCACTCCGTAACTAAAGAACATTTTACGGAACACCGAATTAATCATACTATTTGTGCAATGAGAAAATATATGGTTATAAAAAATCTAGACCGTTAAACTAGGGCCAGCCATCTGATGCGTTGCAGGTAACATCTGAGTATTGTTAACATAGATAGCAATACCTACATAACTTTTTGTTCTATTAAAGTATGTGATTGTATTTGCTACTGTGTACAGGATGAGTCAGCACATCTGAGACAAAATTCGAGTGTGACAACTAACATCAGGAAATTGCTCCTAGAGGCAGGAAACCCTTGTGAAGATACGATTGAAATAATTAACTTTATTTAGTTACACGGAACCCATGTGATCTTAAGGAATAATTTTTTGTATGCATGTCAAACAATCCAATATATTTAACACAAAAATTCCATTGTTGGCCTACCGCATTTCTTACATGGTAAAATTGGGGTTACTACCCCCTTGAATAGTACAAAAAGTGTCAACGAAAATTGTTAGGTAAAGTTTGATCCAGTGTTATGAAATACAATGGCAATGCGTAAATATGAGTCCTCTTGGGTGAGAAAGCCTCCGACGAATTATATGTGAGAAAACAGACGTTAAGTAATACAAACGCCACCACGTAAAGCTTATGGCGTTAGCTAAATGGTCGATACCAACTGACGCACGATATTCTTGGTGAGACGCGGAAAGAATTACAGTAACTGCAGCTGACTATAAAAAAAAGTTCTCCCTCGTGGAAACTCCCCAAATTCTCTCTCACACCTTAAGTGAAGTTTGCGTGTTGTCATTACATATGCAGCTCAACAAGGATCGGCATCTGATCATTAGCATGGAAAATATTACGGTTCTTTTTCTGCTCTTGCATGCACAGGTGAAAATAATTTACATCTTACAACTTTTCGTAGAAACTGGAGTCAAATGTAGGCCTACTCAATTGAATTTCTCGTATGTTAACCTATTATTGTGTTGTCACAAAAAAAAATACATTAAACTATAAATGTTTTATTTCGCGAAGAAAATTTTATTATATTGTAATTTATACGATCTTCATTATATCGCATTTCAATTTGCACGAAAAATTAGGCTGCAAAAAAGGCTAAACTGACAAATTAAATTTAATTTTTTTTACTAGCATGTGTTATAACAGAAGTCGGAATTTCCAATAAGATATCGTAAATAGACACACTATGTTTTAACTTTTAGCTTACTTTCCTTTAAAAGGATTACAAAGAACTTCAAGAGATCAGTTTCCAGTCCTCGTGCTGGCAAGTGGAGTGAAGATGTTTCCCGCCGCTTTTAACGACGAGGTCTTGAGAGCCGATAAGGGTGGAGTGAGGTGGATGTGGAGCAGCGTCGGAATAATAGGGCGGGGTGAACGGGAGATCCTCGGGAAAACCCGCAGGACCAGCGGAAACGTCCAGCATGATTCTTTCACGAGGAAATGCGGGTGCTCGTGTAGGAATCAGGCCCGGTTCGCATCGGCGAGAGCCAAGCGTTTGAACTGTTACGTCGACTGCGACCTCGTGTCCGTAAAGTGTGTGTATATATTGTGTTCGCCTGCGTAAACCTCTCTCCAAACGAAGTATTTCGGAATGTTCTGAGAAAATGTTACCGGGCCCAATGCCACACTGTACTATGTCGAAATATCCATACCTTGCAACGTGAACTGACACTCGCTTCCCAGAAGGTTTCTGCGCAGAATTAACGGTTACCGCATATCTCACGAATCATTCTATCTGAACCGCATGTGGTAGGTAACTACTTAGTAATGTGAGAGTTATATTCCATAGTTGATGCCTTTCCTTAGCAGATCATTTCGAAAGGTATTAACCATGTGAAGAATTAAGTTTCATAGAGGCAGAAAATTTTCAAAAAATCTTCGCCAATATTAACATACTAACTAACGATATAGATAAGAAATTATAGAATTATTATTAACTTATCATTATCTTGCTTTATCTGTAGCTGAGTTAAATCTTTCGCTTTCTCATACACAAAGTGTGATTATCATAAGATGTGCGAATTTCATTAAACACTAAAACACGCAATTTAACAAAACCACAGCAATAAGACAGGGGACAAATATATAATTAATCTTTTCAATATATCTGTTAGTTTTGTAAATATTTGTTGCAATTTTATGAATTACAATGTACATTATAATATAGAATTAAGCATAAAACGGCGATAAAACCAAACGTTAAAGAATATCATGATATCTAAATATCCCAAGTTCGTAAGTTATCGGTTAAGTTTTAAAATAATCAAAGCACACATACCTATACAGAGTCATCAGCTAATAATAAATTATTAAACACATTACGGACAGAAATAATAATAGGCATAGCACCATACTTCTATTCCCTCAGATGTTTTGCTTACATCAAATGAATTTTCAAATTTCCTTTTTAAAATTCTCATTGTTATAGTACGATACTCACAAAAATTATTTTAAAAATGGTTTGCTCATACACATTTTATTGTTAATTGGCTATGTGTAAACAACTCCCAGATATATTTGTATGTAAATTCGATGCCTGCCCATATTCATCTCTTCTTGTGCGTCTGCCTCTGTGTATCATTGAAATACATTGTTAACTCTTGGAACGAATTTCACCGAAAGTTTTTTGATAGTGTATCCTATTTTGGGAAACGGGCCACAGACTTTAACAGGGCCACTGACTTTAACAGGAAGTTTTTGTGCAGCCATTACATAACGCTCTATTTAAAATGCCTTTTTTTACTGGCAATTTTAGAACGTAATACTACTTGAATATTTATGTTACACTAGAATATTAAAAAAAAAAAAAAAAAAAAAAAAAAAAAAATGGAACATATATACACCAAATTTTACATACGAATATTGCTGACGCCAATCGAAGTTTAGTGTTCATATGACAGAAGTTTATTTGCAACTGGCAGTATTAAAACATTTTAGAGATGCATGCCAAGTCCATAGAAGATTTCCAAACATTTGAAACTAATTTCATGGTCGTGCTTTACTTAATGTATCTCATAATATCTCATTTTGAAGAGAAGAAGCCAACTTAAAATTAAGGTGGAAATCTAAGCCGATATTCGTAGTAATGGGTGTGACATTATTGCTACGACGAAAAAATATATTAGCAAAATTTTAATTGATCACGCACTAATTTTTAGACAGGCATCATTACATTTACTTCAAACTGATAATGCGTTATAGATTAAAACGGTAGACTTAGGCATAACTATACCACACATTGTTTACTTGCGCTAAATAAAGAAAACATAACATATATTTTATCTCTTTTGCAAGCCATTAAGTTTTAACTGAATTATTCATATTATTAAATATTTCTCAGGAATTTCTCTGCAGTTGTTTGCAAAAAAAAAAATCCTTTTAAACTTACTTACGGAAAGCGAAGTAAGAGGGTTGCGTTTTATTAACGAAGTTAATGTCTAAATTGTTATGTTTTTTATATTTTTGAAGTGAAATTATCTTCGGCAATTTGAACGAAATTCTTCTATAAAGCAGATCGGCAATGAAATAAGTTTTGTTCTTTAATTGTTATGAAGTTCGAGGAATTTTCTTCTTATCGTTGTTTTATTACGATATTTGCTTCAGCAGTTACGTAGGTTAATTTAGCAAAACGTTTGGTAAAAAGAAGTTCAGATATTTATTCATGGTCAAATTTGGATTACGAACCCTAACGCTTCAACTAGGCTATAGTACGTAATGTAATATCCATCGAATTTTAATTTATTCTTAATTAAAAATCGTTACTTATTTTTTAGTGGTTAAACATTTTGTGAAGATGTAGTTTTCTTCTTATAGTGATATTTAATAAAGTGCGACTACTTACCAATTTCATGTTTATGAATAATCCAACGCAACAGAAGCCAATATAATTAATTAAATTAAAATGTTAATACCATTATTGTTTCAAAGTAGATCGTATAGCAGCTAACTACTACGGATATTCGCATATGCAGCATCGATATATTGCTTACAAATTAAACAAGACTAATACAAAATTATCTTTGTAGACAAGATTAAATTATGTGCGTACATTTTTTAGTGTTACACGTGAATAAAGTCCAGGAATGCGGTAAACCTACAACCCACATGGTAAAAATTATTATGAACACAATTTACCTATCTGCGCCGCTTAAAATAATAGTTAGCATAAATTAACCCAGAATCGTCTTGAATAACGTTGTTTTGTAGCTTGTTCTAGGGTGCACTGGCATTCAATTTCATCAGAAATCTCTCTCGTACGTCAGAATTTATGAAGGGGAAAAATTCCGAGAATTTAATTCCGCACGGCCGTTGGAATGACATACGAGCGGAAATGTCCGTACAAAACCTCGTCAGAAGAACGCGCGCTGGAACAATGGAAGTGTGGTGTGTGTGTGTGTGTGTGTGTGGGGGGGGGGGGGGGGATCGACACGTGCCGACAGTTCTAGACAAGAACTTTACATAACTGACAATCATCTATACATCAGTCTTCCACTGGGAAAACACGGCATTGTGTTTTTATGTATACGCCGCTGTCTTTCAACACGAATTTATTGCGAATTGTGAGTGATTAGATGTTTCACTTGGTTTTTATAAACTATTTTGGTAGCAAATTTAACCGAAGTTAAAAGTCGTTGTAAATAGAATTTTGTATTATACGTGTTTTATGACGAATAAAATAGAAAAATTAAGGAGACTATAATTATAGTCTTATTCGTGACAGTATGAGCATGCTAAATCAGTCATTATGAGGAAGTAAGTAATTTATTAAATTAATAATTTTGGCATTTTTAAATAATTTTATATTTTGTGCAAAAAATATATGTCAATGTGATGACTTCTTTTTCAGTGCCCCGTTATAGTTAAGTGTTGTGATTAAAAGAAATTAATTTAACTGTTATTTCTACACCTAAGTTATTTTTATTCTGATTTTGGTTACAATAACAACTAATAAGTGATGAAAATTTTTTTGTGTCGTGCGAGATAATCTGACCTAATTGAATCAATGTAATATACGACATTTTAACTTTGATGTTTACACCTCAACAGATATCTTGTTATTCCTTTTCGCCATTTGATAAAATTATTATTATAGATTTTGCTAACATATTTACTATATTTTCGTGGGTTAGAAATTTAGAAAATAACTTGTTTATTTAAACATTAAGTTAAATTTTATATTTCTACTATGAACTTAAGTGTATTTGATGCCGAAATAAATATTTTAATATGTTCTCCTAATGATAGGTAAAAAGTATCGAATCCTTGAGAAGTTATGGCTGCGTAGTGGGTATGCCTCTAAAGTATGAAGAAATATTTATAGATATGTACATTTCGGACAGTTCATCTAAATGCTTTGTGATCTTCAATTCCTATATCTAGTAAATTGTTTTAAAATGATACTCTAATCCCGCTGCTTGTTTACATAAACTATCGATAGCATCTTGTTTGACGACACTTAAATATTTTAACTTAAAATTATATTAGACTTACTACAACACTTGATGTCAAATTTTGGGTATCGTAGGTAATGTATTTGTAAGGCAATTTATTTGTGTTTCAGGACCAAAAGTATAAGTAACGCACATTACATGAACGATTTCCCTTCTAGGAAACAGCCAGAATTGTTATCTTTAACCACACAGCTGAGAGCATGTCACATTCTATAACAGTACAAGTACCTTCTCTTCGTATACAGTAAGAAAAATCTTATTTCTTATAGTTACAATTATTCGTAATTTAAAAAAAAAAACCCAAAGAATTTGAGATGTATGTTACACGTCACCCACCGAGGAAAATTCAAATCTATGTTTACTATGATGTTAATTATATGTTTAACACAATCATTAAAATTCTTACTCCCATCGGGATGCTGTTCGTGGTCGAAAATTCCCTTCCACCATTCATCTTCGTTCCTAAATAATTATTATAAACTCAAATAGCTTCTTGAAGTTCGGATGTTTACTCCCTCTTCTTTACAAAATTTCAGAAAATCATGTGGGAAAAAAACATCTGATATTTTTTTTAATTATATTTTATTTTTGAACATCTGGCCACTATTGTGTCATTTTTCCTTTCCAGCTCTTGTAAAACAATATTTACGTGTGAGATATTCAACTCTTGGGAAACGAAAGGAGAAATTCAATGAAGAAATTATGCACTTGTTTTAAAAACGTGCCGCTACTGTTGAAATATTGGCTTCCCAAAAAGACTGCCGTGGGCCTTCAAAAACCATTTTCAAAAGACATTTCCAAGTAGAAAACGCAATGATTATATGAAGTAAAAGTATTTCTTCGTGAAAGATTTGTGTTGATGTACTAATCGGCATCAATACAACTTTTGCTTAAAAAATTGAGGTGTTTACAATATCGCTTGTCAGTTTTAATTTCACATTTATTTGTACATTTTGCTTCGTAAATTGAATTTTTAATTTCTTCAAAAAAAAACTCCATACTGCAATTCAAAAATAGAAAATATTTCACTGAATAAATGAAGCTGGTAAATCACCCGCTGGGTTTTCTAAAAATATTTCTCTTTAGTTTGGGACGAGTCTTTACACACTGTGTAGAAAGTAGAATATCATTTGAAATTGGAAACAAGTTTTCCGTTTCGAGAGAGTAGAAAACTGTGTAATTTGTAGCATAGTTTAAGAAAAATTTCTCACACTCGGTGAGACAAATTCTGGCAGAGTCGTTTGAAACTTCCGGACTTCCAACACGGAAGTGTAACTATATTTTGGAAACGATCATTTCTCGTTCAGGAAGCACTTGTTCAGCACCCTCCTGCAAACAACTGTGAGAAACACGAGCACTCTCAAAAGCTTTAAACGCATATTTGTTTGTAACATTATTTTGATTTATTTACTGTTTTTTTATCAGCCCCGTAGTTCAAAATCACATTTAATACGTTTAATTTTTTGTTAGCCTTATGCGGCACAAGTAGGACTTCAGATTCAGACTAGTTGTTTATGAAAAATGTACTGGCTGCTTCGATTAAACTGTTTTCGTTTAGCATCTATTGATTTTTTTGGAGTGCTTTTGTATCAAACAATGTCCCAGAGCCCATAGAAGCCTATGTATAAATGGCTTTTACACAAGGAAGAATACGCGGCTTTAATCTGTCAACTCCTTAACCGCGATTTTAAAACCTTCTCCTAGTAGTTCTGAATTAATAAATGTTCAAAGAACAGCTGGCAATGGAAACGAGGATAAGTTCTTTGATCAATTTTTTTCATTGTGAGACTCTAATATGTTTACTCCAAATTTAATATAGTTATGTACATTATCACTAATAACGATTTATATCATACTTGATTGGAAATTATGCTGAGAAGTGCGTACTTTAAAATTGTAGTTAAAATTGTGGAACATGAAAGACCAATCTTCTCCTTTCTTTCTGAAATACTATGACCCAAAGTATGAGCTTCTACCTCAAAGTAACATGTACAGTCTTTAAATTTATGTACACCTGCTCTTCTCATGCAGGGTATAGCTCCGAAACCTTCCAGAGTAACCTTCCAGCTCTGATGATTTAGATACGCAGCTGGTTTACGTGACATTAGACTAGCAAAGGAGCTAGATATATATATATGGTAGGTCTTTTTAATACTATGCATTAAACGTATAATAGTAACACAAACCAACATATATATATATATATATATATATATATATATATATATAATATTCACAATATATTATACAGTATTATCTTTTCCTGAGTTCAAAAAGAAGCCTGTGTAAAAATGTTGTTCACTACTTGTTGCTAGCTTTTAACAACGTTCCTCTTTCCAGTTTTTATGGTAAAAATCAACTATGGAATAAATATTATAATTTTTAGGAGATGTGTAATTAACAGTTTAATTTAATCAAAATATGTAGCTAGGCTGTTAGATGTTAACGAAATTATAAAAACCTCGTGACGTATAACCTCTTATGAAAATATCCATTATTTTTATGTGGGGTGAATTTTCAGAGATTTGATTGGTAATGTCCTAAGTTACCTGAAAAGACTATAGTTCCCTGTACAATGGCGCCACCAGCTAACGGGTGTTAAGGAAGAGGCACCTTGTTTCGGTCAGGCATCTAGCCTTAAAAAAACCGGATAAATTTAACACGTAGAGACTCAGTTTTTCCAACAGTATTATTAGAAATTGTGGAAAATCGTAGAAATTGTTTAACCAACATATCTTCTATAACGCTCGAACTAGTTTATTCTTTCGTGATTGGGTGAGCAAGGTTCTGACTCGGCTAAGTTGTTTACAGATCAATCACGAACGTTCTACCTTAGTGTCATAAACTTCATTGGTTCATTTAAAAGGGGTAGTATATTCATTAATGCATGACAGCCAACAAGGACATAAAACAGTTAGGACGTGTGTAGTGTATGCTGAAGCCTAGTAAACAGTCAACTTTTCCCTCGGTAAACCATCATTTATAAGTATTATATAAACGTTATGATCTAAACACTGAACGTAGTTTAATGACACCTACTACATTATATTTTTTTTCACCTGTCTGGCATTTTGTCCTACGTGAAACGGAACTGCAACACCGTAAGCTACATAACGTAGGAACTGCCACTATTACAGTCGTTGGCTTCTTCGATCTGCACTGCTGAAGCACGTGGTACAGCCATGAGTCAAAAGAGGCACAGCTCCCTAGACGCGTGGTGTTATAAGCAGAGAAACTGAAAATACCCTCAGTCGATTATAAATGTCGAATGGGAACTGAAATCTTAGTCACTTCGCAAAGAAGATCCCACCCCTCTTCCCAAATGATTCAAATTAGGTTAGGCATAACATTTTATCAAGTAATTTACATTATTTATATTAATTATGGAAGAAGATAGTTTAAAGAATAAATAATATATATAATGTAGTTCACGGACTAAACATTTATCGTACTTTAAAAAATGTATTTTATAGGTTCTTTTAAAACTGTTAATTTTTAAGAAGAATATTTCATTTATGTACTTTTAAGTAACAATTTTAAATACATTTTTTTAAAGAAAATAATATACTTTTCCTGGGTAGAACTGCCCTATGCAATGTCATTAGAAAACAAGTATATATAGAAAATCAAACATCACCTTCAATAATAGCTGTTTTGATAAATATAATCGTATATTTTTGGTCACAAAATGTAAAGACTTCTTTTTGGAAACTAAGAATTTATTAGAAATCTAATTTATTATTCAGCCTTTTGTTCTGATTTTTGTTTGATTCACATAGGATGTGTACTATTAGGATATCAATCGATCAACGGAAATAATCGTAAATATTCTTATGAAAATGCTTTTCTTGATGTACGGTGGGATACCCAGTACCTGCTATTTAGCGAACAGCTGTGTTTGGTTACAGTCCATCATATACACAATGCGATGTTCATAGATTTCCCGACACAAGCGAACCTGATTCAACCGGAGAATGGAGAAATATTTTAAGAACATTACTCCGTAAGTCATTAATTGGCACATTGCTACGTATTTTTCAACAAACCCATCGAAGTTATTTTAATTAACTGAATATGAGAATTGGCTTTCTAAAGAAACTACAAATTCATATTTAGATACCAGCTGGGACCATTGGCGAAAGAATGAAAACTGATATTTTCAATTAAAATTGTTTCAATTCTCTGTCGTGGGTAAAAGAGAATCTATGTCTTTGGCCAATAAATTTTGATGTTCTGTCTCTGCATCATATTTTGACACTTCTATATTTAACAAACTGAATATTAACGACCAGCGTTTGTAAACATCACAACTTACGAGTTTCACGAGCTCATACAAACCATTTGATTTAGATATATACCCTATTCCAAAAAAAATTATAGACATCCACTCTTTATGCGAGACTCGAACACATTGCCTCTAGAAAGTTTTGTAAAGGCTGTTCACGATAAAGTGAGCACTTTCTAAATCAACCTTAGAAAAAAGTCACTGATCCTACCTGCATATATTTTAACGGGTGCCCTGATTGATATGCACCCATTTTAGTTGGTAACGATGGATGGGAAAGTAGTTCCGTATCTTAACGTTGAGTAAAAATTGTTAGACAACCATTATTGTTGACTTAAATTATTTATTCCGCTTTTTTTTTAAATTCATTGAAGCGTAAATTTGAGCAGACTTGTAAAATATTTACTTTTCTAATAATTTCACAGTTTCATTTGACCGACGCATGAATATAGTGATGACGCCCACGACAACGTTAATATTACATAAGGTGGAAGAATACACAACGTGCATACAAGTAGATCTTAAGCAGGGCTTTAAAAGTGGTCATTTGATCGTAAATAGCCTAAAATACGGTGGCGGAGCGAGTGTAAAATCTGCCACACAGTGGAACATCAAGCGTACGACTGAGACTAAGAGTCAGTGCACGAGGACTTCGTTCAGTTGCTTCCTAAACCTATTTCGCGGTGTCTCCAGGAACAGATGCCCTGCCTGAGTGCTTTACGTCCTTTACTCTCCCGATGGGATTGAATTTTTGGACAATATGTCGAATGATCACATTTGTGGGACCAGGTTTCCTAAACCTTCGTGTGAAATCAGGTCTCACTGCATCGAACGGTCGTCCTCTGAGACGAGCACGGAAAACGGCTATCCTCCCTTCAATTATGAACATTTTCAATACCCAAAAACATATAATTTGTTAAGTTATTTCCCAAAAATTGATAAGGACTTTAAAAAACACTGAGTGTATGTGCACATAAAGTTTTTTTTTTTACTTCAAACATACGATAAAGAAGTTATCATTTATTTTAATGGTTAAATCGAACTTGCCTTAGAACGCATTAAACAACATTGAAAAATGATGCATCTAATTCAATGAGCGCAGTTAGAGAGGGCGAATTTTTTTAGCGTAAACTCTCTAAAGTGTGTATTTATACTATAATTATATATATAATATTTATACACACATGCATTAATATAGCAGCGTTAAAGGTATTGCCAATGAATCGATTCGGTTCACCACTCAGCTATTATGCAGGCCCTGCTAGAACAAAGTGTGAATCCAGCTTATGTCAAAATGTTGCATAACATCTACAGCACACCTACTGCCTTTGTAAACATTGCTGTAGCTACCAAGGAGTTTTCTGTTGAAAGATCGGTGAAACAAGGTGACTCCATATCACCCAAGCTATTTACATCGGTCCTAGAAATGGCCATGTCAAAAATTGAGTGGCAAAACAGAGGATTAAGGGTAAATGGAAGAAGTCTTAATAGTCTACGATTTGCTGATGAATAGTTTTACTCTCAAGCTGTTTGGATTAGCTCAAACAACTGTTAAATGAGCTATAGATAGTATGCAGAGAAGTAGGTCTGAAAATAAACCTCTCTCAAACTAAAATCACGCAAAATAAATGGGTAGCAAAAGACAAGATGCTCACTAACAGCATTGATATCGAGACTGTAGAACACTTCAGTTATCTTGGTCAGCTAATTAACATGAATGGCGACTCGATGCCTGAGATTATCGACGCATAAAATTAGGCTGGAGAGCATATGGAAGAAATTCCATAGTTTTTAAATCAACCATGCCAGCGTACCTTAGAAAGCAGGTATTTGATGAACGCGTATTACCTGTCCTCACATATGCCTGTCAGACTTGGACCCCGAACTGTCAAGCAAAGCAAAAACTGAGAACTGCCCAGAGAGGTATGGAAAGAGCAATGCTTGAGGTTACAAGAAGAGACAGGAAGAGAGCTGTTTACATTCAATCAGTAACTAAAGTCAGGTACATCCTAGAAAGAATGAAGACTATGAAGTGGCAGTGGGCTGGACATATTGCTCAAAGAAGTGATGACAGATGGACAACGGCGCTGATGGATTGGATACCAAGATACCTGGAAAGATCCAGAGGAAGACCTCCAGCTCGCTGCGACAGAGACATTGGAAGAGTAGTAGGCGTGAACTGGAAGAACACTGCACAATATCAATTAGCCTGCAAGGAATTAGAAACAACCTGTGTGACGCTAAATTGTAAAGTGTAGCACATCGGACATAAAGAGTGTGCATCCTGAAAAAGGGATTGATATAGCTGCTTAATAATAATAAAGGTATCGCCGCAAATTCGGGAGTGGAAATATTTAAATTAAAATAAATTTTGCAAAAATATTTTGGGATATTTGGCAACTATTTCAATCTAAGCAGTTTCATTCTCTAATATTTTCGGTATTTACATGCTGCATGTAACGCAAATATCACACATACGGAGATTTTGATATAAATATATAGCAGCATTTGATTCCATATAGTAACGAATTTAGTTGTTATTGAGATATTATTAAATTGTACAAATCTAATATACGACATACAGACAAACATAAATAAAGCCAAATTTCTTCATTTGTAGGTACATCAAGACAGTCTGATAGTTACTGTAGTTATTATAGTAACCCCTGAGAGGGGATTCTCGTGGGAGCTATGAAATGATCTTTTGCCATGATGGTGATGACTTTATAGAATTACATTCTTTGCTCTTTCATTCACTGGTAGGCTGCCTTGTTTCTCCCATCTCATCAAGTGATCTCATGCATTCTTCATATTCAGTAATGACGGGAACTACAGGCCCATTAGACTGACAAGACAGACGCCCACATAAAGTGTCAGCCATATTGCATCAGCGTTGTTTTCCCTACCTTAGGAAGCTTTAACTCTTACATAAAGCTCATTGTGCACGTCTTCATTAAAATTTACGTGTAACAAATGCGCATAGAACTCATTCTCCTGAATCGGTAACACACATACGTTAAGAATTAAGTTGTGAGTGGTACAAATAATGTACGACGTTTCCGTCACTTTATACTTCATATTATTAGTACGTTGTGCTGCTGTAAGAGAAAAGAAAGAATTGTGAGGGAGAGTAACGTACGATTTAGGGAAATAAAATGTGTTGTCTTTTGGTGTATTATTAAGGTCACTGATGATACGTGTTTACATACATCAGACGGGAATCGCAACGAAAATTGCTTCAATGAATGCTGCGAACAAAAGAATAGGATGTGTTCGTGAACACATTATGCCAGCGCTCGCCCAATCCCCGATGAATATGGTTGAAACTCTCATCTAGTTTAGATGAATTTAGATTAGTGTGGATTAGTTTGGCACACCATAAAACAGGGATTCGCGTTTAAAATAAGCGAAAAAATGTTTTTAGTTTAGTAACTTTTGCTTTAAATTTCCACGAAAATCATTTTGTTAGGCACTTATCTAGACGCACGTAAAGCTTTTATCATTCTCTGGCGTTGAATACGTTATTTTCTGCTTACATAATACACATTTTTTTTTATTTTATAGCCGCTGTTAACCAAAAAAGTGAAAAATAGTTCACGTTTTTGCCGTGTGTACGTGCTTTGGCACTGCCCTCAGTGGCTTCAAATTTTTTGTAAACATTGTTGCCAATATATGCTGGCAGAATTATAAGGCTGCCTGCACACTGATATAAACCTGAAGTTACACCAAAATAACAGGCACACAATGTACAAACTACAAGCTTTGTATCTGCAGTCAGGATACTCTGCGCCCTAAGCTCCAATCTCATTATTTTACGACACACGTGTGGGCTTGTG
Organism: Dryococelus australis; assembly: GCA_029891345.1. NCBI lineage: Eukaryota > Metazoa > Arthropoda > Insecta > Phasmatodea > Phasmatidae > Dryococelus > Dryococelus australis. Next base: position 119,654,648 of record CM057000.1, on the reverse strand, counting down.
CTGTGTTTGGTGCACGTAAACGGAAAATACGGAGACACCCCTACGGGATTGCTTCTGTTATTTATAGTACGAGGTTATGGATTCGTGGCTCATAATCATTTATAACGATGTTTTAATTATTTATTCAACGCTAATGGTTTATTTTGTAGAATTTCCACTACATCACGACATATGGAATTTTTTTTTTGAGCAACAGAAATTAGTAGAAATTGTTGGAGTAATCAGTCTGAATACTGATCCACCTCTTCAAAAGTTTTAAATATTTCCTCTAGGATATGTATATATTTAATTATTATTTATGATCATACCTAGAAATCATTATTTGGCTCGAACATTTAAAAAGTTTAACTCGAAGATAAAACATTTTTTTAACATACGTCTTGTAAACTTAACTCTACTGTTAGAAGGTTCCACGTTCTCAACCAGCATACTTTTTGCAAATTTCCGAGACACCTGCAAGAATTTTGTTCTTCCAAACCAAAATGACTTGAAAGGGTTTTTTTTTTGCACATCGTTTATTCTGTGAACAAACACACTTGTAAAATATTTTAAAAGTATGTTCGTTTAAGTCACATGTACATTGCATATCTTTTTGTGCATTTATCTACAAGCAAGGGTCTCAACTGAAAGGAAAATGTTACTTTAAATTTTTATATCGGCTTATATATTCACCTACTCGTGTTTTGTAAACTCAGACTTGAATATCGTTCTACATACAAACACAAATAAAAGATCTGGTCGACTATAAATACCGAACTAAACATTATTTATGGCTTATTGCTAATTTAGTTACAAGGTGTATTTTTTACGAGTAAAAAGAGTTAAATAAAAATGAAGTTGGGCATTCTTAGATATGCTATTTATCTTATTCTCGTGATGTTTTTCTGATGTGAGCGAAATAGTAACATGTCTGAAATGTATGCTATAATCTTACTGATATCTGTACTGTGTACTACTGTGGCGGATATACCACTGACGGCATACTTACGACAAGTGTCTCTCGTCTACGTTATTCCACTTTGATGTTTGGGAAACACACCAGCAATGTCGTGAAAGAGACTCGGTGAGCTAACAGAACCCAGCGACTGGAAAAAAAAAAAAAAGCGTCGCTATGACGAATGCCGTGCATACGAGTGATCGAGTGAAGAGATTTGAGTGGCCGTCATGAAAGCCGCCGATGAGGGTGGAACGAGGTGAGTGCGGAGCAGCACCGGAATGGAAGGGCGGGGGAAATGGGACGTCCCCGAGAAAACTCGCCTACCAGCGGCGTCGTCCGGCACGGTTCCCCCATGCGAAAATCCGGGGGGGGGGGGGGAGTGCGGACCCCGCCGGAAATCGAACCCGGTTCACCCCAGATGGGAGGCGAGTGGTCTCATACCACACCACCGCGACCCCTCGTGGTATAAGGAAACATTACCGTCTGTCTGTAACTGAACTAGCTTGCAATGGGAGTAAGGTTCTAGTATGTTGACTCTCTGAAGCATATTCCGTCTTTCGCCGATTCCTACCACTGCAGCATCGTTTGTTGACTCACACTACGAAAATTGTCAGAAATGTTCGATTTATGTTGCATACGAAAGATGAATTCCTATGTTTTGTAGCATTGTAAAATTATTTGTAATAATTTACACATAAAAAAAAAATTACTAAGAACGTCTATTTTTAATCAAAATTTAGCCGTATTTATATTCTTTATGTTTCAGAAGGATCATTTTGTAAAAACTACTTCATTAAACAAGACTATCATAATTACTCGGGTAGTATGTACTTAAAATTTAGTAACAATATTAAAACATATTTTTAATAACTTATTATATAAACATACTTTTAAGTCCAGAAAGTTGTTTTTAAATTCAAACTGAATGTGCGCAAAATAAAATATTTAAAGTTGCTTTAAAATTAGTATCAATATTTTCTTGCGTACAACCAAAGTAATAATTGTGATAATCTTGCTTACGGTAGGTTTTTTGTTTTCGGAAAATGTGCATTCCACTTATAATTTGATAAATAAAACTCTTATTAATTACCCTCTTAAATATTGAAATAATACATTTCTAACAAAATAGTTTCGAATTTTCTTCTTTCCTATCCAACACAGATCGTAATTTTCTGACTATTTTGGTAATGTGTGTGCTACTTTGCAATGAGTTCAGGACGTTTTACAGTACGGGAAAATACTTCTTTGGAAGCTGCTCTCCTTCTTAAAACCTCGGAGATGAGATGAAACCATGAAATACACTCCGCTCATTGCCATACGCGGTGAATGTGATTACGAAAAGTGATATTGTTGCGTCTATAATAGCCCATCCCATGACCACAGAACCCGCTTTCTTCGTGCGTAACTTCTGTATAACCTCGAAGCACTGATGTTAACAAAAATTAGAAACTTCCGGGTGATCACGAATTTCACTGTACATAAATTATTCATCTGTGTATGGTGATGGGCGAGGGTGTAGGAGGGGTTGGATATTCATTGTTTATTTTGTACCGGGTAACCCATAAGTGTCAGTGGGAAGAAGGACGAGCACCAGTGGACCTAGTATTGGCACCGCATGAGGTCCTTTCTTACGCTCGAGGTCCATTCTTACGCTCGAGGTCTTTCTTGTGCTCGAGGTCTTTCTTACGTTCGGTCCATCCTTATGCTCGAGGTTCTTTCTTACGCTCGAGGTCTTTTCTTGTGTTCGAGGTCTTTTCTTACACTCGAGGTCCTTTCTTGTGCTCGAGGTCCTTTTTTATGCTAGAGTTCTTTCTTGCACTCGAGATCAGGCTGAGAAAGGACTCGTGCTGGCAGCGGCTGAAAACTCGCAGTGGTAGTGAAGAGGTCAGTTCTTTCCAGTAAATAAAAAAAATATAACAAGTAATGAAGTTCTAGAATTAAATTGCTATACAACACCTTGAATGACTGTAAGACCGAGAAGTGGTTAGACAGGATTATGTCTATATTCACATCTGGAAATGCTTACCTAGCCTGGATAGGACTGATGCTTAGGAAATTCGCAGTTTCTTCAGACGTTTTGAATCTAACCTTTGTAAAATCACCATATGTATGACGTGCCTGGTTATTTCCCAAATATGCCATGTACCTCAAATGCTTTATACTCCTACATGCACCCGAAACACTGGATTATTCAACATGTTTGACTATAACGTTTAAACCAACAATGTAAATAGTGTCGTAATTTATAATAAATTATAACATAAATTATTAACCATAGCTGCTGCTTAGCTGAATTATCTTTTATAAAGGCTGTTCACGATAAAGTGAGCACTTTCGAAATCAACTTTAGAAAAATATCACTGCCCCAGCCTGCATGTCTTTTAACGTTCTCACTGAATGACAAGCGCCCAGTAAAGTTGGTAACGAAGTATGGAAAGCAGGTCCGTATCTTAACGTCGAATAAACAGTGTTAGGTAACAATTTCGGATAACTTAAATTATTTCTTTCGCTTTCTGTATTTTTTAATCTATGAAAGTGTAAAATTGAAAAGATAGGTGAAATATTTACTTTTCTAATAATTTCACATTTTAACTTGAGCGACGCATTAATAAAGTGATGAGGCCCATGGCAATGTAAATTTTACCTATGTTGGAGTAATACACAACCTACATACAAATAGATCTTAAGAAGGGCCTTCAAAAGAGCTCAGTTTACCGTGAACAGCCTATAAACATGATCATGTACGGAGTTTGATTATGCAGACGTGCAACTAAAATCGTTATTGAATTTACTAAAGATGTAAATGTATATTTAAAACAAATCTTCCATTTAGTAAATGTTAATAGCGGAGAGCTGTCAACAAATACTAATAAGATAAATTTGAGACATTATAATTTTTTTCAGCATCGCACTGAATTTAATTAGCATTTTTTCAATTTATAATTACAAATAACCCATAATTGATTTAGTAAAGCCTACATCGGACATCAGGAAACTGTGCGAAAGCGTTAACTGTTGACTTATGGTACCTCCCGAAGTCGAGCAAATCATACTGTCAGTTCCTCATCAATCACAGCCAATTAAACGGGTGGAAATTATAGGAAGCCATAAATTGAGTGGCAGGTCATCTCCGGAGGGCCTGGTGGTACCCACGACTCCTACCTTCGCCTGGTCAGTGGTGTGTTATACATAACACTCCGAGACTTGCCGGTCACCTACATACAAGAGAAAAATTCCCTGTCGCTTATTGCACACCGCACCATTTACGTAGGCATAATAATGCTATTATTCACTGCACTTACGTAGGCATAATATTGCTATTATTCACTGCACTTACGTAGGCATAATATTGCTATTATTCACTGCACTTACGTAGGCATAATATTGCTATTATTCACTGCACTTACGTAGGCATAATATTGCTATTATTCACTGCACTTACGTAGGCATAATATTGATATTATTCACTGCACTTACGTAGGCATAATATTGCTATTATTCACTGCACTTATGTAGGCATAATATTGCTATTATTCGCTGCACTTACGCTTTGGAAATTAAATGCAGCCGTTTTTGTTTTGATATCTAATTTTGGCAAAAATTGATAATAGTTCCCGCGACTTTAACGAGTCGTGACAATCGCACCCACTGTTGATTCAGTGAGTCCATTAGTCTCGCAGCGCAATAACATATTTGTATAAACTAATTCCCTTTCTGTAGCGTGTGTATATGCTTGTGACAGCAGGGTCCCTACATATATGTCACGTTACATTAACAACAGTATTGTACAACATACCTAGAGTACAGGTGGAATCACACCCTAACTGTTATCAGCTGTTTCCACAAGTGTTTATGGGCAGTAATAATGTGTGACAAAACTCTTGGCATCAACTGTGTATGGATCCTACCATGGAATTCAGATTTGTTGGGCGCCTTGTGAATGGATTTAATATTTTAGACTGATTTTAAGGTAGTTCACTTCCAATTAGCCACTTAAAATTACATATGTGCACATCAGTCAATATTTGAGAACAGTGTATAGGTGGTTCCTTGTCAGCTGTTTGTAACTGCACTTACAAGTGGGCAGTGGTGTGAGTTCCCCTCATATTTTCACACCCAGGGTGGCAAGAACAGGGTGAAGGATGTGTGTGTGTGTGTGTGTGTGTTATATATATATATATATATATATATATATATATATATATATATATATATATATATATATGTGTGTGTGTGTGTGTGTGTATATATATATATATATATATATATATATATATATATATATGTGTGTGTGTGTGTGTGTGTGTGTGTGTGTGTGTGTGTGTGTTTTACCAAATGTGTCAAAACTTGTATTACAAAACACAAGCTGTGGATCAACTTAAAATTTGAATCGTCAAAAGATTATTTCCTCTTATACAACTCAGAATGGATGAGAGCTGTCATAAAGTAATACACTCCAAATTTTATACTTTCCTTTTAATCTCATTTAATTATTTTAGAATCCTTATATTTCTTGGTTGAAACGAAATGTTTATTTTCACACTAGACCTGTCATCGGTACTGCCTGCTACTGGCATTAACTGTACAAATACTGAAGTATATTACTATTCAAAATGTTCTGAATATATTTATTCCAGTTAGCTGCGGTAGGTTAAATTTCACAAGTATCAACTCAAGGTACACTTATAGGTGTAATACTGCAAGGTACACTTATAGGTGTAACACTGTTAGATTTAAAACATTTCTAACTGTCATTTTGAATTCAGACTTATTTTAAAAGGATAATTCAATATAAATAATGATGGTATAAAAAAATTAATGTATGTCCTACCACTTTAAGAAGAAAATGAGTGGAAACGATTTATTTAATGAAGAAAGAAAATTTAAATACTTTATTTAACAAAAAAACTGTGACTTATGAGACCTGGATACCTGCCAGAGTCACTTGGGGTAGCTTATGATTCAACTTCTTGTTATGTCATTAAATTGGAATTCAGGCCTCTTCTTATACTTTTCTGGTCAATACCTTACACTTAGTTACAAGTCTAACGCACCTTTACATGAAGTTTCATTATTTATGCTGCAAAAATTCAAATTGACATTGGACGGCCCCTCCTGGCGCATTCACCTTCAATTAAGCCATCACCCAAAGAGGCCGTTTCTGACAGTCAAGAACGAACCCTCTAAATTTGGCGCCCTACATATGTAGTAAATCACTGACAGATCTTCGAAAAGCATCTACCTGAGATTGGGATACATATACACGCTCTTATCCAACCTACACTCAGATCATATGATCGGCCAACTCTGACCACCAAAAGCAAAACATAATGATGTCACGCACGTCGTTTATGCCCTTCTCTTTGACATACAAACTACCGCCATACAGTTCAGTTACTGATGATCAGGCACCGAAAATAAAAACACAATTTTTTTATAGTATTACATTTCACAAAATTGACACGTTTTTAAAACTGTTCATTATTAAAATATAATACAAACTTTTACCATACCTAACATTCGAAACTTCTGTTGCATTCAACGATATTTTAAACATCGCGGGAGAAATAGCAATAGTAATAAAAATTGTTATTTTTATCATATTTCTCGCCGAAAACTTCCAGAACACTACATAACCTCACATCTTACTTCCCTTTATATATGATTCATGAAACAGAGGGTCATAACACATTAAAATGAATAAGATATACACTTGATTACTTTGCAAACATTAACAAACGAAGAATAAACATCAACAAGCTATACAGACACGTGAAAACACATAAACACAAAATACAAAATAAGTAAATATTAGGTCGGAATAAAGTAAACAATATTCGGTAGCGTCCCAGATGCTACATTGCTTTCTCTAATTTAGCGTATGCAATTATTCTAGATATAACATATATAGTTGCCTTTATTTATGAAACTTTATCATGTGTAATGTGCTCCTTACTCCTGAATTTCTTCTTACTGTATAATTACACATAGCTTTTTTTTTTTTGATGGCATGTAGTTTTGCTATCATCAACATAAGGAAATTGTGTTCTCAAAAATATAAAACGTAAATGTATTGCTTACTTTTTTAATCCACAACGATTTTAAAGGAAAAAATATAAAAATAGCTCCAAGCTTTATAAAGATTTGTTCATAGATTGCGCTAGTAGCAGAACAATTTGGATACGAGCAGGTCACGTGTACGAGCTCATTATGTTTATCTTATTATAGGATGGACTTTGTAACGTTGAGTGTATCGGTTGTATGTGTAGTAACTTCTGAAGAGTTATTAAGTGTCCTACATGTGTGGTGGGCTTATAAGTAACGGAATCTTTGATTAGCAAGGAAGACGATCGCCATATTGTGTTCGCTTCAAACGTTCCTCATAAGCTCCTTTTCTCGTCGAATAAGGAAATAGGGTCGACACGTTTTAAACTTGGGCAAGAGTAAATAAACTATACTATTATACTATTTAGGGAATTTTTGCTGATATTTATTCTGAAAGGAAATTAAGTGTATCTAATAAACAACCTAGTCAAATTCTTTCATATAAAAATCAATCAAGTGCTTCGCACCAGTCGCAGTCGAGAATTTCAATACAAATAAATAATTTGTTACATCATCACTAGATATAGCTTTGTCATAAGTGATTGAATGCTAAAGAAAAAAACCTTTAAAAATAAATTCCCGTTTTTGTGAGTGGCTTGGTTCGATTATTTTACGGTATTATAAAGAATTCAGTGTTTGAATCTGCGAGATTTAAAAATATTTTTAATTTTATTGCAGTTATAACTGATTTAGTATTAGACATTATAAGTAATATTAAACTAGTTACGTAACGTCTTATACACTTTTAAACGTACAAAATATTTAACTTCATTATTGTGTTGTCGCTATGTTACTACCAATATTATCTTTAAAATATTCAGTGAACTCTTAGTTTAGTTAAGGATACAGTCTCCTACGTTTTGAAATGTTTCTTTGTAGGTGACAGTCTGTTTAAGTACAAAATTCAGAAAAATAAATTTTACGATAGCGAAAAGCAAGATAAAGAAACTTCTGGTGTTTTACGAGAACATCCGTAGAAAACTTGCATTGCATTTACCAGTATAAATGTAATACTCCGCTCAGTATTTAACATATGATGAAGCACAAAATCGGATTGTAGTTAGAGGGAAATGAGCATTTAGAAATTAGCATTTTCATTCCGTGCATGACGGTATATCGGGTAGCATTTTACTATAAAATACTCTTTGTCAGATTCAAAACGTTAGTGATCCAATTATCAGAGGCTCCAGAGCGGTGTTAGTCCTCATACACTCATCAGCAAGTACGAAAATCAAAAATTCACTAATTACAGTCCAAAGTGTACTGGAAACTCTGCAAGCACAAATCAGTCAAGTTGGGCAGTTTCACGAATGGTCAACGTCACCTTGTTAGTAAATCATAGCTTTTTAGTATTTCCCGAGCAGGAAAATTCAATACGTTGGTAAGGTTCAAGCTGTATAGTTAGTTTTTTATATAAACGTATTATATATACATAAAGATTTTATAGAGAGAGAACAGAGAAAAAAAGAGAGAGAGAGCGCGTGTGTGTGTGTGTGTGTGTGTGTGTTTACCACAGTATATAATATCTCCAATGTCTCATTAGTAAAAATTTCAGCCTCGAAATAAGCGTAATTAGTTTTTCCGAAAGTAGAAACTTGTCATTTTGAGCCACGTCATGCAGTTCAGTAATACCGAACTATTTCTAGTACTCAGAAAATATGCAACCGTTCTTAAAATGTAATCACAGTACAGTTAATTTTCATACATGAAATACATTACGTACTTTGAAGGTTATAACACTTATAACTACCTAAATAAACGCGAAACTTATTACGTGTGCAGGAGCAGGCATTATTTCAAAATACCATTCTCATCCAACGTTCTTGCATCAGTGCAGATGTGATAAGGACTGGCATTTTTGGTTGATGTTAGAGTTTTGGATACGCCTAAATATTCGATTACATGTTACTGTTTATTCAAAAATAAATTAATATCTTATTACTACTTCGCTGAAAAAAAGGTGAAGAATACGCTGTGTGTTTCCGGAAATTATTTATTAAGATTTAAATACAGCCCTAGTTTTAGAAAACGTGATAATGTTTACGTATAAAGAGATTTGAATTATTTTCTTAAACAAAACTTTCCACACTTCCGCACTGCATCCCACGGCAAAGTTGTAACCATATTTTACTTTATCAGAACCAAATTTACTTAAAATTCATATATGAAATTTTGTATATTGCAGGTTTTCAACTAAAACATTTTTTTATATTTGGGAACGTAGACTAATACGTGACGAAGGAGGGGGGTAATGTTTAAGTAAAAACCAGTGAACAATACATATATTCTGTTCTGTCTACGTTAGAATCCTTCGCAGAAAACGAGATTTAATTTTTTCATATTTATAGACTTATCATCTAAATAATTATGATTAACAGTAGAGAAAAATAAATGCTGCAGCTACAGAAGTACGCGTGAGCACTGAATACACTTAATAGTTGAGAGGGTTATTATTATAAAAAGTAATGTTTTATTCTGTTGGTAGTCTGACACTCTGTAAACCCCTAAATGAGCAAAAATATTACAAGATTATTAATATAATTTACCCGACACATTCCTGAAATTCAAGAATACGTTTTATATATTCACTTGAAGATTCGTCGTAGAAGTAGGGAGGCACATGAACAACACTGCCATGCTATGATAACAGCTGCCTCAATTTGTACTTCACAGTAAGTTGAAATATGCATATCTTGTGAAAATTCATAGTATTGATATAATTGCCCATACAAAACCTGTCTCAAGTAGAATGATAACGTATAATCGCATGACAAACACCAAGCTAGAGAAGAATTCATTCAAAGCTACATAGTGTGCCAGTCGAATGAGGTGTAGTTTCAGAACGTCTTTCCGCGTACAACTGCCATCCCAGATTCTATAATAAGTTTAAATCCCCAACTCAGTTAGAAATTATCCATTTTTGAAGGCGTAGTTTGGCTCGTACATTATGATCTCCTTTCATGGCTCTACCGTTTTACCGCAACCCCTTTATTCTCGTTCGTGCCTCGTGCCGGGTGAACCGCACTTCATGGTAATAAGGAAGGCGTCAGGCGGAGATTGCTTTCAACCACGAGCTACGACACGTTCCAGGAAACCACAAAAATGGATCTCGTTTGGGGGAAAACTTCCCTATTCCTCATTCATAATAAACCTAAACTTCCCTAAATTGCGGAAATAAAGCGATTACATTGAAACCCCATTCTGAGAGACACTCGCCAGTGTGACTCGTGATAGCTCTCAGCCTGTAACATTCTCCAGTTTGCAACTACCAGGGTATTTCAATAGGCGTCTCGCGGCATATGTTCCATGAACGCAGTTTCCGAAATTTGAAAATATTTACCTGCGACCGAAGGCGGAAAGGTTGAAAGTTCACTGCGAATTAACACGGGAATTCTCTCTGCCTCATTCTTTTGCATTAGTTAATAATTTTCCTCTGAAACATGTACGATGTATTGTGACACTTATGTGCAGAAGGTAAATTTATAATTTCTTAAAAAATGTTTTTCCCGATTGCTTTCTCACTCTCCATAAGACATTTAGTATCGCCAAGAATACAAAAAACGAACTCTAAACCTTGGTGACTGATGTACGGAATAAGCCAAAAAATCTCTTGATAAGTTTTAAATAAAAATGTATGATTTTGTACGAAACAACTAATTAAAAAACTAACGAATTCAAATTAATAGAATTGAATTACTTCCGCCATTTTGGTAGGCACTGCCGGCGGCTAAGCTGCCATGTTAGTCGGCGGCCTGGGACGGCCATGTTAACGACAAACTTGCCTGTTTCACTCCAGAAACCACTTCCTAAATTAATTATTTCGCCCAAAAATCACATTTTTTAACCAAACAATGTCTAAAAAATGTAAAAATGATCAAAGCGGATTTAAAGCTCCTCGAAGAAAGCCAAGTTTCCCCACTCGAGCAAAAGGATTAGAGGCTCTTAGCAGAAAGTGCCACTTAATCCTCAGAGCACGAGAGGAGGATTCGAGACTCCGAGACAGATCAAACGGGCCGGGGAGCATCAGCGGACCTGCCCCCTCCCCTCAATCATCAGCCCAAAGCCCCACTCACCAACCCCAACCTCCCCTCAACCACCCTCCTCACCCACTTACTTCCCCCAACACTATTCTCCGCCCTCCCCCTCTAGATAATCAAACCCCTCATCGCCCTCACTGCCTCACTTCCCTACAAACACCACTCCCCTCACACCCTCACATCCCTCACCCCCTCATCAATATTAAACCCCTCACCATCTAATGTTCTCGCCCCTCTCACCTATCCCAAACAACCCTCTATAACCACCCTCACCCCCTCACGAACCAACACCCACATCCCTCATCACCTAACCACCTCACCACCTCTCATCACCCTTCGCCATCCTCAACACCCCTCACTCCCCGTCTTCAACCCTATCCTCCCTCATCAACCCACACCTCCCTAACCACCCCTTACCGCTTGGCCCACAAAATTATAAAAATCGAGAAACATACAACATTTACCTCTCACACTTACCCCTCCACCCCCACGTCTCCTCTCCACCTAATTATTCATTGGCCTTAAATAACATAAATTATTTCCCCAACCAAAGCAATCAATGGTATATGCCCATTTGGCCACTAAATAACGACAATGAACGTATTTTACCAGTATTGGACACTATAGAAAGTGCTAATTATATCCTTTTTCAGCATCTTCCACCACAGAGCTCCCATGTAGTCCATTTACAAACTTTTTTGGCGACTCCAAACATAAAGTATTTTCTGATAATCTTTTAATCTAGAAAAATCACAAAAAGTATAAACAAATCTAAAAAATAGAGTAACATACAACATTAACCACATACTCATCCCACCACCCTCAACTCACCCCCTTCCCGCCCACCCCCACCCCTAAATCATAAAGACATCGAGGAAAAAATAAAAATATATAAAAATCGGGAAACATACAACGTTAAACCCACTGTCATATAATTACCCTCACTTCACCCACCACCCACAATCATAAAAAAATTGAAAAAAAATCATAAAAAGCCGAAAGAAACTAATAAATGTCTAGGAAACTATTACATCCCTGACTCAGACACCCAGGTTGGATATTGGTGACCGTGATATTGACCTTGACCCATGAAACTGACCTTGACCTTTTTGAATCTTCAGAACGGAGGGAAACAATCAGTCGCCGTTTTGTTTGATTTGGGGAATTAGTATAAAATAAATGCTGTTTTTAATTCATGTTCAGATAAAAACTTTTAATCTTCTTTGAAAAGGAACATCATGGTGTAACAGACGAATGTAGTTTCTGGGTAGAGAGAGGTCTAATTAGAAAGAAATTTCCTCATTTACCAAATATGGTAGAGTCTGCATTTAGATATACAAATTGTTTACTGTATTTCTTTAGCAACGAAACTATTATTTTTATGTGGTCTCCAAATAGTACATACCCTTAGAGAAGATGAATACAATATTTATCATTGAATTTGGTCTATATTTTATAAAATTACATTCTTCGATTTTTCATTTTCTTTATAAAAAAGAATATATATATATATTTCCCTGAGTACAAAATGGTCGAATCACTAGAGAAACAACTAGAGAACTTAAACCTAGAAGAGAACAATAATTTACTATATTTTTTTATTTAAATAATTTAATTTCGAATGATAAAAGGACAACTGCTGTGTTAGATAATAATACTGAACCATGGTTTAAAGGAAAGGATACTGTTGATATATTAGAATCCAAAGATACTGATAAAGTTATAAGAAACCATGTGTATAGAGAGGATAAAGTGAATCTCGAAGATATGGTTAAACCCACCAATTTAGCACGGTTAGTTGGAAATTAAAAGCCTCTATATTTATCAAAGAATCTGGCCTTTATTCGTTAATATTATCCTCTAAAAAGAAAGAAGATAAAAAATTTTAACAATGGGTTACAAAAGAAGCTCTTCCTCCAATTAGAAACTATGGCTCTTATAAATTACAAAAAAAAATTGAGTTAAAAGACCAGCAAATTAAAATTATAGAACATAAATCTGAACAGATTGCTTTAGAAAAAGAACGACTCGCTTTACATTTTCAAGAAAGAATAAATAAAGAATAACAAGGAAAATTGAAACTACAAGAAGAAAATAAAATACAAGTGCATTTTAACATGAATATGAAAAATTCTATATACAAACTAAAACAGAAGATAGAAAATGGTCATATATACATTGTAACATCTAAACAAAATGCTTCTATTAATAATTTTAAAATTGGTAAAACAGATAATTTAATCACCAGAAATGGAAATTTCAATTCTTCACATAATAAACAAGATACATTTTATATTTGTTTTCATAAGAAAGTTTACTTTTTAAACAAAACAAAAAATGCAATTCATGAGTAATGAAATGATTTTCGTGATAAAAAGAATTAACAGATATTTGTTTTATGTTACACTTATTTACTTGAAATTGTAAAAATGGTAATTGAAGACATAAATAAATATTTTGATTACTCCAATAATTTAACTAACAATCACTTAGCGGAAATGTATTCTTTACAACCAGTTATTCCAGAGGCAGTGTCTTTAAGTAATTATGATAAATTTACATTAAATCTACAAACCAAATAATAAAAATATTAGATGACTTCATTGCTGAAAACATATTTAAAATATTGCACATTTATTTATTAAGAAGATTAGAATTGTGCAACACAGGTAATGCAAAAATTAGGAATGAATAAAAACAATTACTAGATTGGAAAGACAATAAAAATTAGTTACTTATAACAATGCAAAAATTACCATTATATATAATTAAGGGTGTCTGCCAGACATCCTCAAGCAAAAATATTTAAATTCACAAAACATCTGTGTTATTAATCGAAGAGTTATGTGAGTTATCAAAACCCAACCATTTTATATCAATTTTATCACCTTTTGTTTTTAAGACCTTTTTCAGCCAAATATTGATCAGGATAGTCAGTTATCATAATATCGTATTCATAAAAACTGCCTTTTATGTCTTCTCTTTGTCAATTTTCACTTTGTAAGTTGGTACATTATAATTTAAAACTTCAAAAATGGTAAATAATTATGTTGTCCAATTAGCTGTATAACCCTTTGCAAATATTTGTTTACGCTTGCTTATGTGGACAATATATTCAACTTTGTATTTTGGTTTAGTAATCACGTCTACAAATTCTTGCTGTCTTAAACTTTTTTCATTTATTTATCGACTTCAATTGGTTTCATGTGAATTGGTTTCATCTAATATATTTACCCAGATGAAATTGCCATTTAAAGGAAATTTCTTCCACGTTTTATTCTTAACTGTACTGTTAAATATTTCTACACAACTGGCTTTTAATTCACTAAATGTGGAATAATGATTGATGTTATATTTTAGCATAAATTCACTAAATATTTTTTTATAAAATTCTAAGCCATTATCACTTTGTAATTTTTTTTAACTAATATAGATTCTAAAGCAATGGCAACATTCTTAGCTGTTTTTTTCTTTAATTGAAATTACAAATACAAATTTAGAAAAAAACATCAATAATTGTCAAAATATATTTGTAAACATTGTTTATATGTGATATGCCTTTCAAATTACCAGTATCCATTTCTACAAGATTGATTTGACAAAAATCATTTATTCCATATGATATTACTTTTCTTCTCGGGAAATTTTTTAAATACTGGTTTATATAATTCATTTATTAAGCCTTCTCTTACTTCCGGCAGATTTTTTTTCAAAAATATTGATTTATTAGAATTACATATCAAGCATATACTTTTCTGAACTAATCGTCCATTGTTAGTATTTTCAATTTTTTTTATTATTATTCCTAGTGACTTTCTTGCACTTCAAACACTAAGTAATCTCCATTTAATAGTAAAATTATATATAGTTAATCTTTGTATTTCCTCTCCATCAGCATAAAGAGATGTGCATTTTTTTTATTTGAAAAGTTCAATTATTGCCTTTGTTAACATCAAAGGGCATTTATTATTTATAGGTACACCTATATTAACAATTCTACATCCTAGAAAAGAAACATACGATTTTATAAAATCAAAGCAATTAGTTAGTTTACTTTGAAAAGTAGAAACACAGGAATTGTATTGTGATTGTACATATGTTTTTAAAGCATTAGTATTAGTGTCAAAAATTTCATTTAAATATTTTATTATTGGTTTCCCAAATATATCCGTCATTTAATAACACAGAAATTATATTGTTAAACCTAAATTCTCTCGAAAAAAGGTGTAAAAGAATTAAATGTATATGTCCACAAATAACTGAATTAAATTGATGAATTCTGTCATCATTGTAATAAACATTTCTGATTTTGAAATAATTCATTATAGTATTAGGAATATTGCCTCTAAATGAATCTAAATAGTAAACATCATTATTTTCTTTAAAATAGCAAACCCAATGAGTCCCTGGATTTGATGAAATGTCGAAATTTACCACAGCACATTCATTTTTTGCATACTTTTTGGTAGTTCATCAATCATATAAACATTTCTGAAATTTCTAATATTTTATATTTCTACATATTTTTCAATATCAATATTAGATAGAGGTAATATATTCAGATTTTTTTTTTGGTCACCCCCTCTTTTTGCAATTAAACCACTTCGTGCTTTATTTTCCATTGCCAAATTGTGTCTATGTTGTTCTTATAATGATTTTTTTATTTTTTGTAGCTTGATCAACAGTACCGGAAATTGAACTACCTGCCCCTTTTAAACCACTGAGTACCTAAAGCTGCAAATCAAATTGGTAAAAATACTCCACGATGTAAACCACTGCCAGTTTTTCCTTTGGCCATCTTTTTAACTGCTGGCAACGATTAAGTTAATTTGAAACTTTGGCCTTCTTTCAATGTTTATTTTTTCTCTCAATTTGATAACAATTGATCTATAAATAATTTTTCTTCTTTTATTTCCTCAAAGGGAATATCGAAAATTATATTTGTTATCTTCATTTGTAAGTGTATATATATATATATATATATATATATATATATATATATATATAATTTTATAATTATATATAGGTATATTCAACATAACATTTAAATTTTCCAACCTAATTTCTTTTTGTAAAAATAGTTGATGCAACAGCAGTAGAAGCAATTTTTCTCCAATTGGAGTATTTTTATCTAACATGATTTCTTTTGCTTCTTTTTGTAAAACTTTATCAGCTTCAGGCCTAGATTCTAAATCTTTGTGATCTCTATAAGCAATATTATGAAATTTACAAGCTTCATCTAATTTTTTTATACCATTGTCACCTCTTTTTAATATTTAATTTAATTTAGTAAATGGACCACAATAATTATAACCAGGCAAATGCATTTCGGGTAAATTTAAACTGTTTAATGCCAAATTTATAACACCATTGCCATTATGTTCGGAATTCCAAAATGAGTGTGGAATTGCATTTAAAATTCTTATTAGATATGGAATTCCTTTTGGATTGTTAACAACAAAATCTGAAAATGTATTGTTTAGCATATTCATTATGTTTACTTTTTCATTGTGATAACTATAATTCCCATCATTTCTTCACCATGTATAACTATTAATCTATTAATTAATTGTCTAAAATCATCCATCCAAACATACTCTTTTCGTAAATTACTGTATATTTTATACCTTCTCCAGATCTAGGAGATCATGGAGAAATAATTATGTTGGGTGTATTTGGGTCCGATCTTGATTCTCGTATAAAATTGGTTTAATTGTCTTTTTATACTTCCAACTTTTATTAGAGTTTACATTCATTTTTGGATTATATTCTTGGAATTCAACATTGATAACTAAAATAATATCTCCGTAATTTTTTTAAGTCATCGGTAAATTTATTATCAATATCTGATTGTTTATTTTTGATTATCAAATTAGAGAGTCATTCTGTTAATTTATATCGTTTATTTTAACAAATATTTTATCAATATTTATAGTTACTTTTGTATGTCCATTCCTCGTAAACCAGAATGTGATTTAACAACCATTATTCTTTTTGAAATTTCTTTTCCAAGATTTAAAATAGAAACAGGTGTGTGCTGCGTCATATTTTTAATGGTACAATGCCCATTCGCTCTTCTACATTTGGAGATTTCGAGATTAATTCACTTTCAAAATATGTCTCTTCTGGTGTTGATGGTAATCCAAATTTTTTACTGCAACTGGAACTAGTGTGTTTATAAAATTATTGTTTTCTTCACTTATATTCTACTTTTTTGCCAATATTTCTTATTTCGTCAATTAATGGCAGCTCTTTCTTCTTGTTTTTTTTTTTTTTTTTTTTTTTTTTTCATATTCTGCTTCATGGTGCTTTTTGTAGTTTTTATATCTTTCATTGAGTAATTTAACTCGAGAAATATCCTTTGTTTCTTCCCATTTATATTTACTTATAAATGAGTTAAAAATGTATTGAGAGCTTTGATACACAAACCTTTCCCCCAACTGATCAAACTAGGGGGAATTTAAATGTTTACAATAACATAATTGAATTTGATATTCCTATGGGAGATGGCTTTTCTTTTCCAAATGATGCTTATGTTAATGAAAAATTTAGATTACAAAAGATAGATAAAGTTGGAGATACGTCTAACTTTTCAGTTTTCTAGAGCATAAATCTCAAAACATGGACATTTAATTGAGGCTATTGATAATCCAGGTATAACTTCGACAGTGATGAATACTTTGCTAAGATCTCCAGGGACACAAAATTATTTAGAATTATCTTGTGTTGATGGTTATTATAGAGTTAAAGCTACTCACAGTGTTAAACCAAATGAAATAATTTATCCACTGAGATATCTGTTTTGGTTTTATTCGAGATAACAATGTAATTTGTTGGAAAGGTGGTTATAAAATTACTTTAATTCGTAATTCATCTGATAACAACTGTTTATTTGTCTTTCAAAATAAGAAAGCAGATGGTAAACTAGATAGAGATTATGCTGATCCAGGTAAAATTGTTATTACAAAATCGGAAATTGTGTGGCCTATTGTTGAATACGAAGCTAACAAAACCATTGCTATTAAAGACAAAATATACAAAAAACCAAAAATATCTATTTGTTTTCATTATTGAAAATTTTTAGAAAAAGAAGTTCCTACTGGATTAACGGTTTTTAACTTTGATATAAATGATCAGTTTAACAATTTGACGTGCGCGATTTCGTAACTGTATGGTTTCAAACTAATAGAAAAAAACGCGCTAAACAGTATGTTCATGGTTCTATGTTTGATCACTGTAATGTGAAAAATGTTTGTGTTAAAAATGGTAGAAATGAAATTTTTCCAAAAGAAAATTGTAATCTAGTTAATTAGCAATAGTTTTTGTGATAAAGCGTTTCTTGCTTATAACGATTTTGGAACTTCTAAAACAAAACTAGGTACAATATATAGAAATAATGAACTTTATTACAAGCTTGTTCTAAACTTTGACGGTAAAACCAATTACTATTAATTTTGGAGTCGAAGACCTTTGTATATTATTGATTGCTTGTATAGAAAAACAACCGTAGTCAAAGAAAAACAAATATAAAAATTAGTGTTGATTTTTATAAAGCTGTTGAAAGACATACAATTTACAATGTTATTCCAATCAGCAAACGGAATTTAACTTATGATCATATGAAAGAACGGATTACTGAAGATATATACATTTTAAATTTTATTAAATGGAGTATTTAAACGATTTTCCTGAAACAAGAAATGGTTTCGATATTTTAATGCAATTTTTTAAATTTTTGTTAAGTTGTTTGATCGAATTAAAAATCTCTTTGTTAAACGTGATTGAGCTGTTTTCTTTCTCTTAATAAATTTTCTACTTTATAAATAAAGATGGCTGTGTTGCCTTGCAGTATGACAAAACTTTTTTAAGAAGGTGGAAAATCAACTACGCCTCCCTATAAAATAGATAATGCCTCTAACGAAATCAAAGAATTAGTTTACAAATTTCACCGAAATCTGCAAAGTTTACAATTAATACTCTGCGAAAACATTCAAGATGAATTTATACTTCGTGTAATAGGGGACGATTTTGAGAAGATATAAGAAATTTTTAAAAAGTCAGTAGCGCTTCGAGCATAACAGTTTTGTTTGTTTCAATTTTATTTGTGCCACTTTTATTTGGCATTTTTTGAAAGGGGTCAATTGTGTTTATATGTAAACATTTTTTTTATAAATTCAGTAGATGTATATTGCAGATCCTAGTGTAACAATAATTTGACTAAAATTCAAGCAAATTTCTCACTTTCAAGTAACTTTTTCAAAATCTTCTGGAGACATAATTTATTTCTTCAAATTCACAAATTTTGCCAAAATTTACTCTAATATCAAGCTAATTTGACCCAAATCTGTAATCTCAATCAAGCGCACTTTTTTTAATCATGCTTTATTCACTCATTGAGCAGTGTCCTTCTCAGGAATGAATGAGGCTAATTTAGGCCAAAGCATGCCCAATTTACTGTAAATATGCAAGCCAAATGAATTAGTTTAAAAAATATCACAAAAATTTAATGAAAATTCTTGGAATTTCATTAAAAATATGATGATTTAGCTTGCAAATAAGACTTTAAACAACTACGCACAAAGAGCGAACGCAAGTTGAAAATTGATTTTGATTTTGGCCTTAAATTTGATTGATTTTTAGTTGCGCTTTGAAAGTTTTTACAGGAAATTATAAATTTCCTTAAATCTGGCTTGAAATTATTT
Organism: Dryococelus australis; assembly: GCA_029891345.1. Lineage (NCBI taxonomy): Eukaryota > Metazoa > Arthropoda > Insecta > Phasmatodea > Phasmatidae > Dryococelus > Dryococelus australis. The sequence goes on along the minus strand of CM057000.1, from coordinate 119,634,867 downwards.
GAATTTTAGTCTGATTATTGAGTTGCCCTAGGACCTGCAATATACATCTACTCAAATCACATGCTTATAGGATGTTAACGGTAAAATAAGCACTTTTGAAAGCCCTACTTAAGATCTACTTCCATACACGTCGTGTCTTCTTCCGCCATATGTAAAATTAACGTTACCATGGGCCTCATCACTTTATTCATGCGTCGGTCAAGTGAAAATTCGAAATGATTACAAAAGTAAACAATTAGTAAATCCTCCTATTTTTACGCTTCGAGACATTAAAATAAAATTAATGTGAAAGAAATAGTTTAAGTAATCACAAATAGTTACATGACGCTTTTTATTCGACGTTAAATTATGGAACGATTTTCCATTCATCGTTACCAACGTTACTGGGCGTATGTCACTCAGTTCGCCCGTTAAAATATATGCAGGTATGAACAGCAACATTTTTCTAAGGTTGATTTCAGTAGTGCTCACTTTGTCGTGAACAGCCTTTAGATGATTTACTTTATTGTCTGTAAATTAGGCACATCAGAAAAATGTATCTTAGTACATGTTGTTTCCTGTTAGGTGATCTATCCGACGATACCTTATCCGACCCATATTCCCGTTTGCAATTTGAAATCTCACCCCCCTCTCCTCTACAACCGGTATGTTTTGTTTGGTGAAATGGGTTTACTTGTAATCAATGCCTCATACAGGATATAATTATCACTTTATTTTTTTGGGAACCCCCGGTGTCGTGTTGTTTCCGAGAAAAAAGGGTGATGCGGGTGCTGCGAATCAGCCTGCACACACACACACACACACACACACACACACACCGGATGTAGGTGTAAAAACATTTTTTTTTATCGCGATATATAATTGAATTGTTTGCTTCGATGGCTTCAACAAACTAGTCATTCGTTTCCATCCTATCCTTAATTAGTGTTATTAGTCCGCGGGGGATATGTGGGAAAATCTTTTATCTTATGCTCATATATTAAAATATAAACTTTCATTACTATTACCAAAATGCGTGTTTGTTATGATAAATCATCCATTAATTTAAGAAGACGAAGTGGGGTTTTTACACTTATATACAAACATAAATATTATTACATGTGAGGATGCCTGAGGGGCATATCTGTGTTCGTGAGGGATTTAGGTGTTAATAAAAGAAATAAAAGAAACTAAATTGGATTTATAATTGATTCACTCTGCTGTTATCTGCAACATAAACTACCGGTATCCATTTTTACTCTTTCTACAGAGAGCACAATATTTTACGTCAATTTCAAATTTAATTAGTGTTCTTGTTAATTGGCTCTTTTGGTTACGGCCAATGAACTCATACTCATTATTAGCACGGGTTCTGTGTATATTTTTCCATAAGCTTTTAAGTCCTTCACTCACGCATTTGGCCCAATAGTCCAGCCTGCCAGCCGCATCCCTCAATACATTCACACTCGCTGTCGCCGCCTTCCTTTCTCGACTGCTGATCATGCCTCTATCGCTCGGAACTCAGCCACTCATTCATTCATCGGCTCCAACTACAACTGCCGGCCCGGAGGCCTACTGCGAAATTTATAGTCTAGCCCTGACCATCTCGAAGGCTCAACACACCCCGTGTTGCGCTGGGAGAAAGAGGTAAGTAATCCTGAGTATTATTCAGGTATTGACAGATATCAATACTGCCAGGACTATAAGTGCACGCTGTAATAAGAGATTACCTCGTCTGTCCGCTCTGTGTAACTGATACGCCGCTCGGTTGCCTGCCGCTATCACATAACTTCTGTCCTCCTCTTCGCTCGCCCGCACGGCGCCGACCTGCTACACGTAACAAAATATTCACACTTAAATTTTAACAATAATAAGGACAGTTTTTAACATAATTTTACACTACTAGTACTGTTGCTAATCAGATTATAGTAATATAATCAATAAAACTTACCACGGTGAGTATTGGTCAGCCTACTTGCATCCCACCTAAGTGAACTGGATTCGATTCCTGGCGGTGTCACGCCCGGATTTTCGCACTTGGGAATAATGCCGGACGATACCGCTGGTCGGCGGCGGTTTTCTCGGGGACATCCCATTTCTCCGTCCTTGCATTCGGCTCGCTTCGCCTTTATCGGCTTTCAAGACCTTGATGTTAAGAGGCGTCCAAACGTATATCTCTGCACACATGCGCGAGCGTACACACACAAACACGCACACAAACAAACCGCAGATGATCCTAGTATAACTTCACTACACGCTCGATGTCTGTTAGAAATTTTTCATAAAACAATAACGCTCTCTTTTAATGCGCATTCGCCAGTCTTGCTGTCCGTCTGCTTGAACGTAGCTATTTCTCAAACAGAAAATGTGTAGCAGTTCCCTTTGAAACTTACCTCTTATTCTATTTTATGATACTTAACAAGATTTAAATACCGATATATCTAACAGCACGAGACCCGCTGGTTTAACTAATATATTCCTAACATCCATTAGACGAAATGTGTATTTTATTGGGTTTGATACTAAACGAAACACATTTAATTCATAGAACCCTGTGATGCAAGGTACGCTATTCACATGACATTTGCTGATATAGTAAGGGCCTACAGAGAAGCACCTGACAGGACACTACTCACTCACAATTTACGCTATTCTTGAAGTTTGCGTCTCTATTACTTAAATTTACCTCATACTGTATGAATCTCAATTCGTCAAGCAATCCGTAGATTTCTTTGTAGTTCTGTATTTTATGTAAAATATGCAGGTCCTTAGGAGAATTGCGTAATTATTCTAGAGTTTTTAGTGATACTGGTAACACTTATGTGCTCATGCATTCAGAATTTTAAGCCTAAGTAACTTCGTAGACATTTATTTACAGGACATCTCTAAGATGGTTATATTGCCTATTACAAGAAATAAAAATTTTAAAAGTATTAATGTATTTCATAATTTATATTTACAAACACTTTTAACGTATTAATAAAATAAATTTAAGAAAAATAATACATTTGTAGCAAACTTGATGAGTGTAACATTCATTCAGTTCATTGTTGGTTGAAAATATTTGTGCCATGGAAGAATAATCTTCATGTCTCTGCAAAATAACAAAACAATCTGAGCTCACTAAACCAAACCGTTTGGGCCATCCGGAAAAAAATGCGGTTTTGTTCTTGTCTTCTCATTTGTTTACACCACCAATAGATATCACGTAAATCCACTAGAGAAAAATGTGAAAACGTGAGGGAAATTAACTTTTATTTAGAGTGCTCATTCCATTATTGCACTTGTTCTTTTCCAGGGTATCTACCTCGTCGTCATCTTCAGTCTTCACAGTTACTTTGCAGATTTGCCTGTTTCGTATGGATACATGAAAAGAACACATTTTGCATTAACTAGCCGTGTTTAACAAAGTATTTTACTAGTAACATTGCTTCATTATACACTGGCTTAGAACGCAATGTACACACAGATGATGCCTTAAATATCTGTTTTCGACGTGGCAGCAGTAAAATTTCTATAGATAATCACATTTTGAATAAACTATGGCGTATGCTAGTTATCAGTTTACGGAAAAAAAAAAAACATTTATTTAGATGGATCATGAGGATTATTTTCAAATCATATAACCTTGCATACTTTACACAGAACATGCCACAAAGTGTTGCAATGTGATAATTCTTTATATGTATTACTATATCTCTCATGTTGCAACGTAAATATTAGCCGTAGGGGAAAAAATTGCACGGACGAAAATCTAATGACAATGATACATTTTGGTCAATGAAAAATGAACACCACTGAAGTGGTGGCGTAGAAACGCCATATGCGCATGGGACGCTGATAGAGGGCAATACATGCAATGATTAACAGTGCTGTGCTGTGGACAGAGTAGGGATAGCATACTAGGCATAACACTACTGAGCCCAATACAACTGTAGTTGACTCTGTGAAAGTGTAGTGTGTTGTTTCAAGCATCGGCCTGCGTGTATTAAGTATTATATACATGCCACGGCGGCATAGGCGACTACTCTTCATTTTCTAGTAACACGTGGTATATGTGGCCTAAGAAGAAGATGATACTGCCATAAAATGTGTTGAGTAGTCCGTTTTCGTTGTTGATATTGGCTTATACAGCATACTCGTGTTTACAATTCATTCTAGGATAAGTGAACGAGAGTTCTTAAACTTTAAGACTATTCTCGGGGAAAAAAAAAAAACAAGTTATTTCAATCATTAGCATTAAACACAACCAAAGTTGTTAAACTTAAAAACACGAGTGATACTGCAAAAGGAAAGATATGAAATTTCCATCCAATATTAAAACAGGATTGGTTAAGGAATCATGCAATGAAAAGTTTCTAGATTCCAATATGAAGTATGTCATTGATCATTACTTTATCTAGATTAATCTCAAGGGAATAATTTTCTATACACAGAAAAAATTACACAGTACATTACCGTATTACTTCTTTACAAGCAATATTCGTAAATGGCTGAGTTTTTTCCAAGTTTATCATATTACTTTACTGTTCGCTTTACCTCACCCACGAAAGCCTAAGATATGGAGGACGATTTTTTGCTTTAAGGCACGCACGTTAACAAAACCTAAAGGAATCCACGAAAACTTACGGCAACCTCTGGGGATTTGGTGCAAATCGCTAAGCAGAATTCTGTCTCTTAAATAATTCTAAAATTGAACTGTAGCCCAGACCTTTTCCTTGGGACGAACATTTGCAAACCAGGACCGATTGCTTATCAGCTCTAAGACTTAAACAAACTTTTGCGATAGTTTATTCACCGGAGAGATCCATCGTACGATGTTTTCAGACTTAGGTCTAATGGAGAAGGTTCTCGTAAGACGAAACGAAAAGGACTGCCATTCACCAAGAGATGTTTGGTGAAGTGAAGACTACGAGTGATCTTACAGTGAAAAGTTTCTGGGTTCAAGCAATAAGTCTGCTATTTATCAATACAACAGTAGCATTAATCTCAAGGGATGCTAAAAAAAAAGAATGCATTTATTTTGTACATAAAATGCAAATTGTTTATTGAATAAGGACTTACTCCATAATTATTTTCATGTTATACTAAATGCAAATGTTGTAAACCACTGTTATAAATATAAATTTAAACACGTAGTGCTGGTGCATACATATAGCTCTTATACACAATCACATTTAAAATGAAGGGCATATAATTTTGGAAATCAAATAACTTATATCATTTCATGCATAATAAATATAAAAATATATATGTTATTTAATTACATGAAATCGTGTTATACAATTTTGTAGAAATAAAAAATAGACGCCGGTGTTGGTGAGTTACTCAAAGACATAAATGAATGATCATGTATGTAAAACAATCTATAGGCAGTAGAAGTTTTCAACCTGATTTGATGGTATTTGGTCCAAAACTGCCTGAGATATTGTGTAAGGTTGATTGACTGTTTCAGTCGACACATGCAAATAGGACTCCGTCTCTGTTTCCTGAGGAAGTCGATCGTTTATCAAGGAATAGAGACCCATCGCTAGCGTGGCATCAAAAGTTTTCATACAACTTAGTTTGGGTTCGCACAGAAAAATAAGAAGTCACATAATGTGTTAAATGTGTTCCACCTTTCGAAAAACAAAATGCCAATTCCCAATAAGGGATTACAAAATCTATTAAAACTCTTCAATAAAATCCCATGACTTTAAATACCCTACAAAGACAAGATTTTTAATTTCTTTTGTACTAAATTAATAACATATCTTTTCATAATTATGTAAAGCACCCCCTTCCCCTCCCGTCTATATAAAACGGATAAAAAGCAGTTCCTTCACTAATAGAGTCCCTGGCCTGTTTCCCTGAGCAGGGGAGAACACAAGCCTTTTATACAATTCTGTCGTCGTCTTCTCGAACATTTTCTAACGCTCACGGAGCGGAAACGCTCCTGGTGGCGTGTCATAGAGACGCTCAGTGGTTGGGAAGGGGAAGACGGTGAATTTTCGAAACAGCCAGCGCATTGACGCGCTACTTGCCGCTGAATACTCGCGGTAAGCAGCAACAAGCAGCGAGATGGCCTGTCAAATGGGTCCCATCGCACGAAAGGTAAGTCATTGTCCACGACCCTCACCTAGGAACAGCAATTCAAGGCGAGTTGTTGACGTGTGTAGGCCGCCACAGGTTGGAACGATTTTTGTTGGTAGTACTTTCCGAAAATATAGCTAAATACACGCATTTCACACAGTAGACACATGTGTAAACCATATCTGCCTCGTTTCAGTTTGGAATTTTTTTAAGCTGACCGTTAGATCAGCAATATTATCGAAAACGAGGGTTCGTCAATTAGATTGCTCGCTGATACTCTCTTTGATCCCTGTACTCTAACACATTCTTAGAAACTCGTAAGATTATATATTTGAAGACTTAATCGTTTTCTAAGTCGTTTCATTTTCACCTTATTATTTACGCATATACTAAATATCTCCGATACATAGAAGACACTATTACACGATTTTGAAAAAACATGTAGTGAACAGGGTTTTACGTATAAAAAGTTACCAATATAAGTAATGAGCCTACTTTCTTTTACACGGATGTAAATAATTTTGATTGACGTCTTAAAAGGTTGGATGGAAGTCTCGTTGGCAGCGATATCATCAAAGATGTAACCAGAAACAAATGCAATAGTAGTGAAACAATTACAAATACAAGTCTGTCTTAACCGAGACTCGAACCCAGGACACCCCGTGCCGTAAGATTGTGTGCAACTAACTGCATTATTGAGGTATAAGTTGAGGCATCAATTTCGGTTGTAATCAGTCTAAAGTTTTGCAAGACTGGGTTTACCAATCTCAAATATATAGAGGAAAATCATTTTAAAAGAACGTGCGTGAGTCACTTAATTCGTGTAAATTGACATGGCTTAATGTAGAATTAATTGTGTGCAGAATTTGGGGGAATTATGTTGACTGGTTTCCGGGATATGACATAAAAGCTTTATTTTCTATTTTGTGTGCGGTTGTACATATAAAACCAGGCTCTTTATAGGATATCACGTACTCAAAATAAATACTTTCAACATAGAAAGTTTGGTTTAGTTTTGTCAAATCCTTTAATAGATAAGAAAAACTTATGCATACAATTTATATTGCCACCATTTTGAGAAAAATATTTTACGTATTTAATTTATGCAAGTTTGCATTGCCTACTTTGGTATTACTTATGTGATAAATTTGATGGGAACTAGTTGGTTAGTTACCAAGATATGGCATAAATGTGACATATTATCACCAGGCACTATCGTCCAAAAACAAGGCCAAAAAGGGTCTGTATAAAAATATTTTATGCTCCGGGTAGACGCATTTGAAAATTGTAATAAATACTGGTAGCATATAAACTCAAGTTGAAATTTGTTACATGATTTCGTAAATACAGCATAGTAATCTAAAATGTTAATATGACTGTCATTTTGAAAGCAAATGTTTGGCCCACTAAAACATAACAGTTTGCATGACCTACCGTTGTGCTACCCAACTGCCAAATATGGTAAGAGTCGGTTGAGTTTTTCTCGATACATGACAGTAAAACTTTTTTCATGTGACTATCTTACAAAATGGTAGATACACGTAATGGTTCATACATGTAATATATACTTCAGCACAAAAAAAAGTTTGCTCGTAATTGGTGAAACGGTTGGCAAATATAGCAAATAAGAATTAAAATATTTACATGCCTGCCATTTTGGAAATAAGTTACGTATCTATTAAAATTGCAAGTATTAAAACTGCCTACAACAGTATTGATTATTTGCCAGATTTCACAGTAATTGTTTGAGTGATTCCCGACATATTATGTAAAATCTTTGTTTTCATGTTGCGCTATCTTATAAAATGGCAAATTAATTAGATTGTCATTTTATGCATTCAATCGTTACATCATGCATTATCACCTTACCAAATTTGGTTCAAATCGGTGAGATGGTTCCCGATATATAACATAGTGGTGTAGGGCCTACAAATTTTTATTCCTGCCATTTTTAAAATAAGTACCCAGCGTGATCGAAAACTATAAAATTCTGATATACGTGCTAAGTAGTATATATTTAATTCGGTTTACTGGTTTAAAAGTTTTTTTGGGAGGGGGGTATACATTACAGACAGAAATTCAGGTGATTTCATAGGCTAACAAGAAGTTATCGATATCACTAATGAGTCTAATTCTCTCTACATGGATGTGAATAATTTTGATGAAGTTTTTAAATTGGTAGATGGTAGGTGGATGCTTACGTCTCGTTGATAGCGACATCATTATAGACGCAAACAGAAACAAATTCAACATTACTGAGACAATTACAGAAACACATGCGCCTTATCTGGACCTCGAACACAGAACGCCTCATACCATAACATGGTGTGCAACTAACATCCCTACAGAGGGAGGATTCGGAGGATCAACTTCGGTAGAAATCAATCTAAAATTTTGGTAGACTGCGTTTAGCAACCTCAAATATCTACGGGGAACTAATTAAAAAAAAACACATGTGAATCATTTAAATGATGTAAATTTTTCATGGGCTACCCTAATCAAATTTGTGTGCTGAATTTGGTAGAAATAGCTTGACTGGTTCCCGAGATATGGAATAAAATCTTTAGTTTGTCTTTGGTGATATCGTTTAAACATTCTGAAACAAACTCTGTATAGACACATCTGATGCTTCTGATAGATACTGAAATATGTAAAATTATTTATTATATGCGATAACCTTATCTTAATTATTTATTTTGCAGCCATACTATAACTAAGGCCAAAGAAGCTTTAAACGTGGTCTACTATAACAATACTAATGTGAAATATTAAGTGGTAATCGGTTAATTGGTCTCAGAAATATGACAAAAAATCTCTTTTTCTCATATATTCATTACTGGAGAATAAAACGAATATTTATTGGCACGTTCTCTGTTTGCAATAGGTACTGATACATATTAATTCCGTTGAAATGTTTTGAGACATGTGGCATACTGACATAAAGTATTTACAATGCTGTAATTTAAAAAATATATGACTATTTCCTTAAGTGATAAATTTAGACAGACTACAAATGTATAATTTTCGCCTGAATTTTTCGGGTATCAGTTAATGCCAAAGTAGCAAACAACAAGCATGTAACAGTTGGCCAACTGTTGGCACAGGTGGTAAATGTTCGCCCACATGGCTGTGTTTTCTTATGTGGTACACAGTAAAACCACGTGACCAATAGAGACTGTATTTGCTTGGGAAGTATTTTTGATGAGGGTCATTAAACACAAAATTATTTAAAGATTTTAATGTACGATCCACAAGCAAACATCAGTAAATCACCCACTGGCATCTTATAGCACGCGGAAAACATGTGGCTGATGTATGCCAAAGAACATTATTATAAGATCATTTTTCCATATAAAACCCTCGTGTGGTAGACAACTTCAATTCTAATAATTGGGCATCATCATGTGGCCAATTACGGGCCACTTACCGCAAAATGACTGACATAAATTCATATGTGGCCCACAAGCAAACATCAGTGAAACACCCACAGGCATCTTAGAGTATGTAAATAACGTGTGGCTGATGCATGCAAAATAGTATGATTATAAGATTATGTTTGTGCATAAAGCCCTCGCGTGGTAGAATGGTTCATTTCTGATAGATGGACATCATCATGTGGGAAATTGTAGGCCATTTAACACAAAATGACTGAAGGAATTTCATATATGGCGCTCAAGCAAATGTCTGTGAAACATCCACAGGCATCTTAGAGTATGTAGAGAATGTGTAGATGTAGTTGCCAAAGAGTATACAATATAAGATAATGTTTGTACATAAAGCCCTCACGTAGTAGAACAATTCATTTTTGATAGTTGGGCATCTTCATGTGGGCCCCAAGTAGCAAACAACAAGCAATTAACAGTTGGCCTACTGTTACCCGTGATGACAACGTTGGCATTTATGACTGTTAGCATTTCTTATACGGTTGGCAATCATGTCATATAAACAAAAGTGACAGTACCTATTGTACAAATACTCGTAATGTGGGCCAATGCTCTCAAGACGATTGTCAGATTTCAACAGACGCTCCACAAGCAGATGATAAAGTAAATGATATTTGTTACTCAGTGTTGAGAAAATATTAGCAGCATGTTTATGGGCCATTTACAGCATGCCAACTGTTGTTCACTGCTGGGGACATAATATCAGCATACTAACCGACTTTTGTGGTATGCCAACTGTTCCTTATTACTGAGGAAAAATTATGAGCAAGCTAATGTTCCATTTATGGCATACCGACTATATGTTGTTGTGCTGTAGTAAATATAATTTATGCATGTTAAATTGATTTTTTTAATTTCATGTATATACGAAGTAAAATTGTCACATGGCATTGCTAGTAATAGTAAAAAAATAGTTTTTAGACCAGAAACCTGCTAAGCAGAGCCCGCAAAAATTTTCATAATTTTGCATTTTAAATTCCACCTGAAAGTAGTCTGAAACTAAAACGTTAGTATTTTAGACAAAACATATAAATCCCAGTATTGACTCGTGATATTAACATTGTCTACACAGCAAATCTAATAATGCATTATGTATGTGAAGTATGTATCCAGACTTACTTAAGAGGTCACAGTAGAGTAGTTGATAGCATACTTTACTATAGACGAAAGGTTTGTGAGTTCGTTCCCAGGTTTCTCCAAAGAAATTTACTGATTGTGAAATAAAGCTAAAGATAACACATATCAATATTGTAAATACATCAATTTTATTTGGGTTAGACACAATTATTTGTGGTTTTGAAAATGCATGACAAGCTGTATCTATGTGGCCCACAAGTGGCCAGTAGCTGGGCCACAAGTGGCTTAACAACAGTTGACTAACGACATCTGGTTTACTTACGGCAGGCTAGAAGCAGAAAGCCGGAAGTGGCCCGCTTGTGGTTAACTTACGGGCAACTCTTGTTTTTCCAGACATCAGCCTACAGTACATCCATAAGTTGCCCGCTTTTGGTTTTACGGGGAAGTCTGGTTTTGCCAGATATCTGCTGACAGTTAAATGTTCGCACGTGGCCCACGTGTAAGCACATCATACCACAGCCATCATTCATCATGTTTGCCACATGAATCTGCAAGTGCATTCCGCTTCTTGAACGCCTGTGGATGCCGCATGTGGGCTGCTTGTTCTCAATCAGATCTGCACACCTGGGCCAACTATATTTTGCTACTTGGGTAGTTTCCCCAGAAAGAATTCAAGAACTTACTTTTTCATGTGGTGCTATCTTTTAAAATGGCTGACAAATAAGTTTATATATTTTCTCATTTGATGCTTGCATAGATATTCTCACCATACAAAATTAGGTTGAAATAAATTACACTGTTTCGTATATATATATATATATATATATATATATATATATATATAGAGCATGATACGCTAAAATGTTTATTCTGTTACAAAGGATCTCTTATGGGCATATCTGAGTTCGTGAGGGATAAAGGTATTAATAAAAATCAAATAACTAAAATAGATTTCTAATTTATTCACACAGCTATTATTTACAGCATTAAATGATCTGTCTCCACAATTACGCTTTTTATTTAATCAGTGAGCGCAATATTTAAGGTATATTTTAACTCTAATTGACTCCTGAATTGTCTCTGTTACAGTTACAGTTAATTAACTCGAACTCATTATTGACACGTGTTCAGTCTATCTGTTGCCACCATTTGCAATGTCTTTCATTCACGCATCTAGTCTAATAGTCCAGCCTGCCAGTCGCACTCTTCTCTGCTTGATTCTCTCAGATGCAGAATTCCCTTCTGCTGGTCACTTTTCTTGCTGCTTGTCTTCTATAGCTCGGAACTCAGCCACTAATTCTCTCATCAACTACAACTCAACTCATGGCCCGGAGGCCCATCGCAATATTTATGCAGTTTGCCATGACCATCTGGAAGGTTCAACGCACCCCGAGTCGCTCTGAGAGAACGAGGTCAGTCATACAGAGCATTCTTTAGATAAACGCAGAAATCAATACAACCAGGTTCATCATTGTGCGTTGAAAAAGGGGTTATTGTGTTGCCTTGCTTTTTGTAACAGAAACAATGCCACCGACCTATCACTCGCCTGTTCATTAAAAAAAAAATCTTTTAACTTGCTACCGCCGCTATCATATAACTGCTGTCCTTCACTTCCACTCGCTCGCACAGGATGTAAAGCTGCGTGCACGTAACCAACCCCCCCCCCCCATCATCAGTCTATTGTAGAGTGCCAGTCGGTAGATGTGGACAACCTTCAGCTTCGCCCGATAGCCTTGATGACAAATCCAAACGATTACATCCTTGATTTTATTCAGAATCCTGTAGGGGCCTTTCCAAAATCTCTGTAGATCGAGTATTCTTTCCGTATCTGTGGGTTGTACAGCCACACGAGTTGCCCTTTAAATATCTCTCCCGACATTCTCCTCTCATACCGGGTCTTCATCTTGTCACTGTGTGGTCGTTTGTTCCTTACAGAAGAACTTGTCCTTTCATTAACGGTTAGAAAAGATGAAGCAACTCCAGAATTTCCCCATGTATATTCCTTTAGACCATGTCTACCAATCTGAAAAGTGCTGGCACTTACGGTGGATGCTGCAGGTTGTGGCTGGAACCTCGTCGGACGTACCCTGAAGCACTGGTAGCTCATGTCGACTCCCTCACTCCCTTTCTCGAGTTTATTCAACCGGGTCTTTGCCCTCCGAACCATTTCTTTCATGGGACTAGTATACTTAGAGCCACTACTGAGGGGGGCCATCACATCATTCGCTCCATATCATTAAGCACCTTTCGCTCTTATATGGCACAGTTTGAACAGGTTTTTTTGGACAGCACTCGCACGTAATCATGTGCATTTTCCAACTGCTTTGTGAGCTATGCAGCTTGCAGCATAAGCTCGTCGATGCGGTGTCTCAGTTGTTGGGAATGTGAATGAAGCTCACAAATTTATTTACGCCAGTGCTTGTATGCGCTCATGGAGGCCATTTGTTCTTCACCATGCTGTATCTTTACTGGCTGCTGCTTCTGTTGTGGGCAAAAGCGTTTAGGGGCCCCAACTGGCCACGTGACCAACACTACCTTCATTTGTGTATGTGTGGCGAAGCTATGTAGCACGAATCCCGGAAGCGATGTCCCTCAAGACCAACTGCAACTCCTTCAGTATCTTCACTATCCTGTATTCGTCTTTGTTCATCATCACTGTGTGTACTACATGTCGGGGTGCGGGCCCCTGTCTCGCTGACTCCATCTCCTGTGCTCGGGCTAGGGTGCAGCCAGACGTATTACTTGCCATACCTCTGTGTCGGTGATGGCGTCGATGAACAAGCCGACTGCTTTGATGTCGCGCGCTTCCTCGGGACATCCTTCCAGAGATAGTTGTGAGAGCCTCACAATGTCTTGCCATAGTTCCTCCAGTGGCTATCCTGGTCGCTGGGTGAGGCTTCGTAGCTGTGCATTGTGGACATGTCGAAAGTGCCAGTCGCCGAAGCGTAACTCCAAGTCCAGCACCAGTATAGGGTACTCCAGTCGATGTCGCTCTGGCAGAGATTGTAGTATGCTCAGTGCAGGGCCTCTCAGTATAGCGGCGAGGTAGTAAGCCGACTGTTCGGTTGTGCAGCCATTTATGATAGCGACTGTTTCAAAATGGTGTTGATATTCCCACAATTAAGTCTGGCCATCGTAAGGGGCGGGCTTAATTGTGAGCCCTTCCGCACTGCTGGCTGCGCGACACCGATTCCGCAGATCTTCTTGCACTCCTCTGAGGCTGCTGCGTTGGTTTCGTCTTGCAATGCTTCTTCAAGTTTCTCGGCTGTCAATGTGGTGGTTGTGGAATTCCGCTACTGAAGAAATTGCTGCTTTTCCTTATTCGTTGCACTTATTTCCTGTTTCACTTCATTCTCGACACTGTCCATCCTGTTGTTTACACTGTTCACTATTTCAGCTACACTGTCCATTTTATCATCCACACTGTCAATTTTCCCGTCCACGCAGTCAATTCTCGTATTCACGAACTCGCCATTGTCTTCCATTTTCCTATCTACAGTGTCTATTTTCCTATATACATTTTAATTTACAGTGTATTTTATTATCTACTAAATCACTTACATTAGATAGCTGGTTATTTACATTCTCATTTAGACACACTATTATTGAACTAATGTGGTTATTTACGGTTTCGTTCACATTTTATTTTACAGAACTAACTTGATTAATCACAACTTCTTTCAAGCCATTTACATTTGCGCTCACACTAACAATCTGGCTACCTAACCCTTTAATTAACGCCCTAGTACTTCCAGTTCTGCAGACATTTTCCTTGTTAACATTCACTGTGTTGGTTGTACAAAACAGTCTTAATTATTTCCACCCACAACTATTACAATTTATTTATTTGTTTTAAAATCACCAACTATTTGCCTGTAGTCTTATCTTATTTGCAATTAATTAATAATCGCCTCCATCCCACTTCTGACACCAATGTTACATGGTACGCCCGAGGGGCGTATCCGAGTTCGTGAGGAATGGAGGTCTTAATAAAAATAAAAGAACTAAATTTGATTTATAATTTATTCGTGCAGCTATTATTTACAGCATTAAATTATCTGCTTCCAAAATTACTTTTTTTTTTATTTAATCAGTGAGCGCAATATTTAATGTATATTTCAACTCTAATTAACGCCCTTCTCAACTGTCTCTGTTTGGCTACAGTCGAATTAACTCGTATTTATTATTAACATGTGTTCAGTATAACTGTTGCCACCATTTGTAATGTCTTTCACTCAAGCATCTAGTCCAATAGTCCAGCCTGCCAGCCGCGCCCTTCACTGCTTGGTACTCGCAGTCGTAGACTTCCCTTCCACTGGTTACATCTCTCGCTGCTCGTGAGTACTAGTGAGTGCTTATAATATTTGTAACGTAAAAAAAATAAGAATTTCTATTTACTAAATTTAAAGGTTCTTATAAGCCTGTCCCCTACCCCCCTCCCATCGAGGAGCCATGCGTCGGTTACCGCAAAATATTCCTCTGTAATGTATATAAAATTAGTTTTTAATAACTCGTTTATTGTATTTAAAATCTTTTATGTTTGCTTTTTTTTTTTTTTTTTTCGTAGTAACTTTCGTCTTGCGTATAACATTTTTAAACAGTTCAGTTTTATGTCCAGTAAACAGTGAACATCTACTTAAGACTTCTGAGTTATGGCAGGCGACAGTGTGAAAATGTGTAACTGTCAACTCACATGAAGCTTGAGTCTCATAGAGAAAAAAAATTACTCATCAAATCCTCTTCATCCGAAACTAAATTAAATCGGGCGATAAAAACATGTGTCCTGACACAAATGCGGGTGCAATAGCCTGGCATAATAAACAATCTGCCGTTATGCCATATGCACCTATACACTAGAAAAGTGGGGATATTCGCTTCTGTCCTGACGAATGTTCTACATGTCAGCTACATCACACCACAGTAGATCAACTACCACGCGAAATTATATGAGCGCAGAGAAAAATTGCTATGATACCGTTTGAATAAACGGAAGTAATGTGTGTAACACTGATTCTAGAATTTTCTTGTACTCAAAAGAACATAGAAGGCATGCAAAATATTTCATTTCCGTAAGTAAGAGACTTTCTGAGAGAACGTCTCTCCTACCTGCTTTAGTCGGCTCACAGACAAAGAAATTTTTTGTAAGGCCCTAACGCGGATATGACAATTTTAACGACGTGGCATCAGCGTGTTGTTTTTAATTCACATGTATTCAATATAATTAATTTAATTAAAGAGCAGAAAATAGTGTTTTATTCAAAAATATGTTAATGTTATTACGTGAACTACACTGTACTGACAAATATATCTTGACCAAATTCTAAATGTTCCTCATAAACGACTTCAACCTGGCAGAGAATAACAGTTTAAAATACAACATTTAAAAGATTAAGTATTATATTGTCCTCTGACACGTAGGGTAACATTTTTGTTTAAAGACGTTGTAAGCATATTGCATTCAGAAGTATTGATGCTGTCAATCTAATCCCGGTTGACTCACACGCCAAATTTATTACTTAAACAATCCTTATTAGTATAACAACATTATACCAATATCAGAAGGATATCTATAAAAATATTTTAAGGGAAATTTTTTTGTCCAGTAAGCTTTTTCAGCAGTACGTCTGCATCATCCAAATGCGTACATAAAAATGAAAACTAATAAATATAAATGATTATGTTTGGCATGTTTATGTTTCTAAAAGTATGATCAAAGTTGCTCCATTCATTTGTGGTTTTTAATGGCTCGGCGCAAGGCGAAGGTTCACACACCATAGAAACAATTCCTGACATCTACGCTCTTTCCAAGTTCGTAGAATACTCTTTGGCAAAGTGACAAATAGCTTCCCCTCCTCGAAAAAAAAAAAAAAAAAGCACCACGAATGATCATAACGTCAACGAAGTGAATTTGGGAGGCCGGAGGAAGCATAAGAGACAGGTAGGTGCAGACGCAGTCAGGGGACACAACGAATCGAAGCAGCACTGACGCTATAGACTTCCCGGTCAAACATTAATTCCTGAGATCACGTGTTGCAATCACATGGTATTTTACTACGCGCTGTACTTGTGATCAGAATTCATCTTTCAACAAGTGAACAACTTTGCTGTGATCGACTATGCTGACATTAGCCATTCTGTTTTAAAGCCCCAGTCACACTGTCAAAAATATACGCCTTCAACTATATTTGAAGACAAAATACGGCCATCAAATTTCCTACCAACAAATTTTATCAAATAATCTTGAATGTGTTTAAAAATGTGTCACACTGTCACTTTTTTTTTTTTTTACTGTAACAATATAATTTGAATATTTATTTAAAAATTATTTTCATTGTTAAATATTACTTTTGTTTTTCCATGCAGTCCATTACAAGAAGAAATGTAATGAATCTTGTAATTTATTTTCGTTTCTTTATTAAATTCAAATTTTATTTATCAGGATGTTCGTAATATTATGTGCAATATTCACATAAAATAGAATTCATGCCCAAAAAGCTTCTACATAAATTAATTACCTTCGTGGCCTGCTTCGTTTCCAGAAATTGTTCGTTATTTTAATATTTACTGTCGCCAATCTTTGTCGTGCACGATTCTGATCGCCCGAGACCGCCAAACATTAAAGAAATTTTAACACCTGCCCAATCTTAAAATGTTTGATGGGAACTGAAGTCATCCAACTTTCTCAGATAAATATGGCGGCATTTGTGACGTTTCTATGACGTCATAAGTGTCCAACCTAATATGACAAAACTTATTGGGAGCAATTTGACGGAAAAATTTGAAAGTGTGACAGGGGCTTAGGAGGCGTAGAAAATGAAAATGCCATGAACCGGATCAGTCGGCAAGGAAGACTGGGCTCCAATGCCTTGCTGTGTACAGTACCAATAAACAAATATCGTTCATGTTCAACGTTCATGTTCAACGTTCCTTCGATAGAGAATACGGCGACTAGATGGGTTGGTCAACGTTGTCAGTCTTATGTGCCTCCCGTCGTGTCAAAATAATTCACTGCGGGGAAACGTTGGAGTAACATCTGTAGACAAATCACAAATATCATTTCGGAACCATGCCTGGCGTTAGTTGCAATCTGAATTAAATTAATCAACAATTCGCCGATAAAACTCCTATGTGTAGTTTATTTAATATGGAAAATAAATTATCTTCGCTTAATATCGAGGGAAATCTCTTCTGCACTCCCCAGTGTTGAATCCCATGTGTTAATTAAGGGTGTATTATCATTGGTGGTCTGGCGCATTTATAGCTACGGGGAGATGACACTGACGAATCCAAGATAGCTGTCTAATAGGACGTAACACCTCTTTTCGGTCGGTGATGGTTCTTGATCCCATAACTGCTCACAGATCGTTGTCGTCTGGAGTTGAACTGGCGAGTGATGTGCTGCAGTGTGGCCTTTCTGCCCGCTTTCATAGGCTATTCACTATTACTTCAAACTTTTCTGTAGCCCTGCTCAAGTTCTCCTTCCAGGATATTCCTCTGCCTCGTGCGAATAGAGCTTAACCAAGTCTAGAAAATTACACCAGCGGGACACCGCGTCGGATTCGCGCACACTCAGTGTAATATTATTTTCTTTAACGACTATTTCTTACTAGGCTTTACCAACACACATTTTGTTCTCCCTGTATTCATTCCTATGAATTATTAATGTTATTATTATTTTTATAGACAGAATATGAGTAAATGTTTAATGTTACTCAATATAAGGTACTTTTATATAGACACCATTATTACAAAACGCTTTTAATACGTGGCATTTTTAGTAAGTAACCAAACATGTCATATATGGGGTGATTTTTCTAAGGTTTGATTCAAAAAATGCGAAGAAACGGCAAATATACTACACCAATCGAGCTAGCCAATTGCGATTCCTGTCATCAATACGTTTTACGCCACGGCAGTTGTTTTACTGGAAACCATGAAACTGCAGCACACGTGACACGGAAGACCCTGAGAATCCCCGTGCCTGCACATCGTCAGAGATGCAGTCTGGGCCCAAAGATCTGGCCACGATCAAATACGTTGAAATATTGTTTTCATCCCTGCTCTGTGCTCTGCCGTTACTCAGACTGTCAGCGTAGGGTGTGACGACATGTCATTCATGCGCGGAAGGTGCACCTAATTAAGCTGCTCATGAGTGTATATTTCTCTACCGCGCCAGCAGCGATGACGGCGTAAGGTCAAAGTTCGAGAAAAGTGAGGTGCGAGGTATGGCGGGTTTCGGAGGGGAACGTTTGCCGAACATGGTCACGTTCGACGTCGAGGGAATCCGCGGAAATGAAAGTGTCACCGACGAAGACTGCGGCGTAAAAAACAGCTGCAATGTTTACTGATAACAAGTTGTGTGGCGCTGCCTGGAGATGCAGTGGAAAGGTTTTTCGGCATCGGCACTTTCTCCTTTATTAGACATTCTCTAATTTTCGTTCCATCCTATCGTCGTCTGTTTTCGTAGTTTTCCGTTTGTGAATTCATTACACCCTTGGGATTAAGGTATCAATTACAAATACTCTCTGAACTGTTGAAACATAGAAATAATTTACAATCTACAGTATAAAGCACGTTAATGATAATGATATTTTATTTAAATAATTTGCGAACCTCGTAAAATACATTACGAACATAAGTTGTTCAGATATACGTTAATTACTTGGGTGTATAGGTTATTCACAGTAAAGTGAGCACTTTTGAAAACCCTCTCATTTTGATGATAGTATATATATATATATATATATATATATATATATATATATATATATATATATATATATATATATATTTGTAAACTTAGAAGTTAACTTTCGAGTCCGGTGAACTATATACACTGTGTTTATTACATATATGGTCATATTCATTTAGAAAGGGATGGAAGAATAAAAAATGGCTGATAGGAAAAATGTAACTAGGACCTCAAAAGTGCTCAGATATACTTATCGCAGAAACCAATCATTATACAACACATTAAAAATTTTAAAAATTTTAATTTAATAATTTTATTGACACATTTTTATTAATACGTTTTTGTCGCCCCTTAACTATGAATGTAAAATAAAAAATTTATTTTGTCTGGTTCAGAATTGTATAACTTCATATCTATGCATCTAACGACGACTTGATAAAAAATGAATTTACAAATATTACAGAATTCCGTATGGAATAATGAACTATTTTGTCACCTGTTAAAAATTATAATAAGATCTATTCTGTTGAAATCTCTGAGTATTCGGTCTATTTTATTTATAATTATGTTAAAGAATTTGATTTATAATCGGTGAAAAATATTACAGTTCTTGTGCTATAAAACTGAAATTTATAATGCTGAAATGACTTAATCAATATGCACTGATAAAGTTACTGCGCCGCTCCAGCATGTGTGCTATAATTTTCGAATATTTTCATAATCTAGCTAAGTTTATTTTTCGTAAAGAAAATTAGATTACAACAAATTTGTCAGTTATCGCAAAATATGCACGTATTTCAGTGGTGAGGTTGTATGCAGGGTGGGACGTTAATGTATGCTAACCCGGCTTGAGCGAAATTCTTAGAACACAAATAAATAGGGAAACATATATACGACATGGGGCCAAAAATGATTTATTAGGGTGGTAGAAGCCCTGGAACGTTGCGATTGGAAATGTGTTATGTAACGATACATTGGAAACCACTGTCGATTATGTAATGAAGATTGGCATACGGGCAAACGTTTGCAGGGCATATTACCACATAAAACGGCATTACGGAGAGTACAATCCTTCATACATTAAATAGGGGTGGCCACCCTCCAATTGCTTAGAACTTTTTAACCCCGCGCTTGAAGCAATTTGACACGCATTTCAGTAATCAGTATTAGAAAAGCAATAAAAAATCTCGCCCCGGTAGAATCCACTAATCCCGACCGTTAAAACATAAATCACATTTTGGCTTCATGGCAGATTAATGGATGCCTGGTAGATAGGCAGCCTGTTTCAATGTCAGTGATCCAAGAAATACAAACTGACAACCTGGTTCATGTTTTTGTCCTACTGCAGGTAAATTACTCCTTGGTAAATGGTGGTTGTGTGTGTTAGTTTAAAAAAAAAAAATCCTATCGCCGGTTCCGAGTATCAGTGATTTCTTTCGAATGCGAAGTGTTCGCATGGTTACGGCATATGGTCGAAGTGTGAGCGACCCATCTCCAAACACGAACGAATGCGATGCTCATATGACTGGCGCACATGCTCAAACATTCCGGGATTAGCCTGTGCAGTAAGAAATACGTCTTGAGTGCATCGTCAGAGATCCTCCACACTGCGCACGTCAGCTGCACACACCTGCGCCGTCAAGTAGAAGTCTACTGGGTTTAGGTTCGGTAATCGGGATTAGCATGTGCAGTAAGAAATACATATTGAGTGCATCGTCAGAGATCCTCCACACTGCGCACGTCAGCTGCACACACCTGCGCCATCAAGTAGAAGTCTACTGGGTTTAGGTTCGGTGATCGGGATTAGCCTGTGCAGTAAGAAATACATCTTGAGTGCATCGTCAGAGATCCTCCACACTGCGCACGTCAGCTGCACACACCTGCACCGTCAAGTAGAAGTCTACTGGGTTTAGGTTCGGTGATCGGGATTAGCCTGTGCAGTAAGAAATGCATCTTGAGTGCATCGTCAGAGATCCTCCACACTGCGCACGTCAGCTGCACACACCTGCACCGTCAAGTAGAAGTCTACTGGGTTTAGGTTCGGTGATCGGGATTAGCCTGTGCAGTAAGAAATGCATCTTGAGTGCATCGTCAGAGATCCTCCACACTGCGCACGTCAGCTGCACACACCTGCACCGTCAAGTAGAAGTCTACTGGGTTTAGGCTCGGTGATCGGGATGGCCAACCCGCTGGCCCACATACCGCGAATCTGAGCGCTGCCTTGC
Source organism: Dryococelus australis (assembly GCA_029891345.1). Classification (NCBI taxonomy): domain Eukaryota; kingdom Metazoa; phylum Arthropoda; class Insecta; order Phasmatodea; family Phasmatidae; genus Dryococelus; species Dryococelus australis. Next base: position 119,613,379 of record CM057000.1, on the reverse strand, counting down.
TCTGCGAGCGGAGTGGAGCGTGCTGGCGCGTGTACCACACAGGTCTTCTCGTAGATTCAGCGGTACACCTTCAAGTAGTCGTGGCAGGTCGTCGTTCAAACGCCGAAATGAATTCACGCCCGACTGGTAAATATCGAGCTAGAAACTTTTCGGTGTAGCGACCTATCCTTATTATTAATATTAAAGCGATATTGTAGATAAAGCCAGACACACTTTAAACATGGCCTACTGTACCACTACCAGCGCGAGAAGACCGGCGAGAATCGGTTGATTGATCCCGAACATATGACTAAAAATCTCCATTTTCTCATGTGATGGTACATTCATTACTGAACAACAAAACAGATATTTATTGTCACATTCTATGTTTGTTATGGATACTGTTACATATTAAGTTGGTTAAATTGGTTGGGACATGTGGCATACTGAAATACAATATCTACATTTCTGTGATTTTGAACATACATCTCTACATTCTAAAGTAATATAGGCATAATAGTGACGGACTACAAATTTATAACTCGTCGCTTTAATTTATTCGGTACCAGTTAATATTTACCCGAGATAGGAGAGGAAAACTTAAATTTTAATGTGGTTCTATCTTTCAAAATGGCGAACAAGAGAAATTAAGTTTTCGCTCATTAGAAGCTTGCATAGATATTGTCAGCACACAAATTTAGGTTGAAATTGGTTAAACTCTTTTGCAGATATAGCATGCTATGCTAAAATGTTTATATGTGCGCTATCTTGAAAATAAGTGCCGTGCCCTTTTGAAACACATACTATAAATGTAAATGGCCAACCAGAGTATTACCTGTTCGCCCAATTTGGAAGGAATTGGTCAATTGTGTCCTAAGATATGACAAAACTTTACTTATTTGTATGGCACTGTCTTACAAAATGGGGGATACAACTCGCCCTGAGTAGACCAATTTAATGATTGTAATAGATACTGTCGTCATACAATGTTAAGTTGAAACGTATTGCATGGTTACATAGAGAGAGTGTGGCATTTTACAGTGTTTATATGACCACCATTTATAAAATAATAGTCTGATCCAGTAAAACATGTCAGTTTACATGACCTACCACAGTGTTACTTGGGTGCCATATTTGGTATGAATCAGGTGACTAAATCTCGAGATATCACAGTTAAACATTATTTTCATGTGGCGCTATCTTACGAAATTGCGTACAAAAGAGGCTATGTATTGAAACATTTTATGCTTGTAAATTATCATTTAAGTTTACCGAGTTTGGTCAAATTTAGAAAAACGTTACCTATATATTACAAATAAACCTGAAATATTTATATAGCCAGCATTAAAAAAATGTATTTATATATGGAGAAGGCCCACGAAAGCATTACTTACATGCCAAATTTGGCAAGAAACGATTGTATTGTCACAAAGATATAATATAAAACTTAACTTTTCATGTTTCACGTACTTGCAAAATGGCCGATTAATAATATTAACTCCGTTTAATGCATGCATTATATACTGTCAACATACCAAATTTGGTTTTAATCCGTAAAATTGTTCCCAAGATATTACGTAAGAACTTAAATTTTTTAATTTGCACGTTCTTACATAATGAAGGAACAATAACTATATAGGTTTCTTAAATTGAATGCTTACATCATACACTGTGAATACACCAAAGTTGGTTTAAATCGGTTTAATGGTTTCCGAGATATAATGCAAAAGCTTTATTTTTCAATTTGTACTACCTTCCAAAATGGAAGATTAAGAACGGAATCGGTTTTTAAAATCAGTGCGTTTATAATGCAGTGTCAGTGGTCCAAATTTGGCTTCATTCGATCATTGGTTCGCGAGATATGACATAGTGGCCTAAATTCCATTTTGAAAATAAGTGTCCGATGTGATCGAAAACTATAGAAGTCTTAATGCAACTACTAAATACTATATGTGCTATACTATACTATACCATTAGTTTGGTTAAATTCGGTTATCGGGAACAAAAGTTGTTAGGGGACACATACATTCCAGATATACAACCAGGTGATTGAATAAGCCTATCTTTCCTTCGGTAATGACAAAAGTGTACCAAATGCATTACTCTGCAAAGTATTCTCTCGTCAGTTAAAAAAATGTCATTCTTTAAATAAAATTAATTTGCTTTTAAAGTTGTTTGTTGCACAGCAGAATGACCAACCCTAAAAACATTTCCGTCCGTTCTAATGTCACAAAACCATTTCACACTACTCAAAGAGGCAGATATCCCGTATTTGAAAGATGTGCAGTCGCTGTGAGATTGTAAAGTTGCGCAACTTTTATGCAAACAAATAATTTCTTTAAGTTTTTTTTCTACTCAAGCCTGCGTTAATTACAGATTAATAGTTGCTTTAAACATTTCGACTATATGCAGTAGAAATATTTGTGCAAATAATGTAGCTTTATTATATTTTTTAGACAGCTCAGTTCTAGATATAACAATCACTTCAACCAAATTATAAGTAACGTATTATAAGATTTCATCACAAAAGTCGTGATAAAAATTATAGAACAATTGAGTTTTAAACTTGGGACTATAAGTATCAAAGATTTGGGACTGCCCTTTACCTCTTTGCAGTGAACATAATGCAAGCTTGCATACGACATAAAAATATTTGGTTAGTATACATCGTCCCAGCATCTCAACTACCACTACATAAAAAACTTTTACAGTAACTGGTCGCAGTTGAGCATACCTGCTGCTGTAATAGAATTTTTAGTTTTATGAAGTAATTGAAGAAAGCGTACTTAACAATTGTTATTAAGGAATCTAGGTCACAAGTCCTCTTAGATTTTCTTGTTGTTGGTAACATTTCTGTGATTGTGATCAGTGAAAATGTGCCATTGGCGATCAATTTCAATAACAGAGCGATTGTAGTGTTCTCATTAATCGTGTTTGTAATGGTATGTTAGGATTGTTATATGCTGTTCACGGTAAACTGAGCACTTTTGAAAGTCCTCTCATTTGGTATAATAGTCATAAAAGTATATTTTATTTTAGCCTTAGACGTGAACTTCCGTGCCGTGGAATATGCACACGGTGTTTATTACTCACATGGCAGTTTTTTTCAAAGGATGGTTAAAAGATTAAATATCGTTGAAAAGAAAATGTAACTAACTACTCTAAAGTGCTCACTTTACCGTGAACAGCATATACCAAGTACCAGGAAATGTCTGGAAACTTTTAGGTGTAACAAAATAAGTGAGTCGCATGTTGGAATATGAGTAGCAATAATGAGTTACTGTCTGACTGTCTTTTGTAAACATGTACAGTAAAAATTATTAAAATAATTTTTTTTCTAGATTTTTGATACATGCCGGTACGTAATTCGAAAAAGAGATGTTTGTGGATTTCAATGGTACGCCACAAACAATGTCCCCTTTAATTAAATACATTTTATAAAAAACGGCTCTACTGACTATTTTACGTAAACTTTGTCCATTCAATGAGCATTTGAGAACATTCTAATGAAGAGTGAGTGAGTATGGAACAGCAAGGAGAAACGACGGGAGATCTCCAAGAAAACCCACCGACCAGTTCAGTATGATTCCCACATACGAAATTTCGGGAGGGGCCCCGCCGGGAATCGAGCCCGGTTCGCCTAGGTGGGAGGCGAGTGGTCTAACCACTACAACATCATGGCCCCTGCTAATCAAGACAGAAAACTGCATGGTTCCACCGTACTTTGTAAGACTTACGATATCACTACTGGTTTATATAAACGCTGATCAAGGTGTTGTCTGTGCAAATGAGTCAAAAATGGTGGTATAACGTTACGTATATGAAAGCGAGAACGATGTCTATAAAGAATATGGGAACATCAAGATGTGGTACGATAAGCGAAAATTGACGGCGCACATGCACACAAGAAGAGTGCAGAAGGAAATACGTCAGAGACAAGACATAGCACAATGAATCGAAAGTCACGAGCGTAAAAGAGCATATATGGTGCTGAAAAGCTGTACATAATGAAATCCTGTGAATAATTATCTAACACACTTAAAATATTTAACTATCCTATTTAAATCACCGTTTTCTTCATAGTTCTATGGTTATATTTCGTTTAAGTGGCAATTGTGGTTATATAATTAGATTACTTTAAATCAGCTCCAATCGTGCACGGTTTGGCTAAAATGTCTGTACCATTAAAACTTCGAACACTGTGCTTTTTACTGCGTATAGTAGTTTAGTCTTTTAGAATTTTTTACTTTATCATGTAATTTTTTTTTTATATTTGATCATTTTTCAGAGCGCTACATGGAACTTCTGTTCTTAATGGAGTATTACTCTCCTATAATAGTAGAAAGCTAAAGAACATAAATTCTCGGCCTAGTTTAATGCTTGGGATTAACTTTGGTATAATACTTGTTCTTCGGGGAGCTCAACGCAATTAATTAGGAGCCACATTCCTCCACTGCTCGTTATTAATTTTGTGGCCTTTGGCCATCGCCCCTTTGGAAGGAAAATTTCTTGCCTCTTGCCAACCCTAAAAGAGCGGAGCCGCAAACCAACCCTATCAGGCTACTGACCCGGCACGGAGAGAGAATTATGTGTTGTGGGAACACACGACGTCCATTTGCTTTAAAAGCTAAAAGAAAAACGAAACAGAATCTGGTGAATAAGACTGAGCCGTAAATTTCAAGTCGGCCCCAAGAGCTTCAAAATAAATAAATAATCTCCGTAACCTTATTTAATATCCAATAATTGTTCGCCATTTTAAAGTTTCGTGACGTCGGAAACGGCAATTTTTGTAATGAGCGATTCTGATTGGCTTAGCTCGTCAAACGTCAAGAAAATTTCAGAACTCATAAAATTTTCAAAATATTTAATGGAAACTAGAGACATCTAGCTTTTCCAGACAAACATCGCGGCGATAGTGACGTTTCGTTGACGTCACGCACCTCCTAATTTATTTTACCTACATTATTGGAAGCAGTTTGAAGGAATTATTTAGACATTGTGACAGGGGCTTTATGTGGATAAATGAGACGAGAGAGTCCAGTATGGAGTTATGGGGTGTAAAATGCTATCATGTGGAAGATCGTCCCAGAATAGTTGCAATTGTCATTCCAGGTGCCGCAAATCCATTTGTGTCTGAAGCTGTTGCCCCAGCTGGCTCAATTTATTTTACATACTCGGCAAGTCTGCAGACAGGGCTGGCCAATGAATGGCCTGAACAGCACGAAGGGAATCATGGGAAACCATTATTGAATGTGGTTAGGTAGTCTCCTTTTGGAAACTTGGGCGTTGGAAACACATATTGAAGGAAAGCACTTGAGGTTACAGAATCTCCTGAACCTACCACTGTGCTATCAAATACCCATTGATCACAACCAGTGAAGGTTTAGCCGTGGCATTATGACACTACGCTGTAAAACACGCATGTGCTATGAGTACTTACATAAGGGCATGGAACGATTGGAAGGCACCACCAGAGTTTCTATCTGATGACCAATACATTGAGGTTTCTCTCGGGCGGCAAGTGGTAGAATCTCTGCATGTTGAAGGATATGCAAGATCATCGAAAAAGAATGGTGCAACTTAATAACTTTATAACGACAAAACTATTCTACGGAGTTGGTTGATTCTTGCACCAAATTGTAGTGGAAGGACGATAGTATTTTTCGGAGGGGTGTGGACAGTCACACACCGACCTTGAGATTGCGACAAGGGCAAGCGCGCCATCTGGCATATATGCGCCAACCCCTCCAGTGAGATGTCGACCGTGCAGCAGAAAATACATTGTGTTCTGTGGTTCGTGGAGTTCAAGTGTGTAGTGCTCGGGCAACGTAATTTGGGGATCACAACAACCTAACGCAACTCATGAGTACGTTCGCGACTCTCCCAAACTGAATGTGTGTTGTGGGTTGATGCACGATTGAGTTGTAGGGCCTTCCGTGTTCGCCGAAAAAAAGATCACAGGCAACATTTATCTGGACATGCTAGAGTTGTACGTTTTCCCTCAGATTAAGGGTATTGAACGACAAAGGGGAAACAGTGTAATCTACCAGCAAGATGGTATAGCGCTGCATTGGATCCTAGCCATCCGCAATGCCCTACACGCGAGGTTTCAAACGGGAGATGTGGCCCTATCCCTTGGCCTCCAAGAAGCCACGATCTTACCACTCTAGAATTTTTCTTTTGGGGATATGTCAAGAAAATTGTCTACACTATGAATATTTGAGATTTGTAGCATTTGCATCAGAGAATCACTGCTACCATTGCGATAATTACGGTGACAGTGCTCCGGAATATGGGGATGGAGGTCGAATATCGGCTGGACATATGCAGCGCTACAAATGGAGTGCGCATGTTTTAAGGTACGCAAAACTTTGATTCTTCCTGTACATTTTGGCGCAATAACCAACCAAATTGGTGTAATAGTTTCGAAGCTGTGATTTTTTTAAATTGTACCATTCTTTTTCGATGACCCTGTATTAAGTGATCCCATTCATGATAGATCGATGTAGTGACGGTGATATTTCTCCGAATTTTTCCCAGAAATACAGTAGAAGTAATAATAGCTCCTCGGCTGGACAACAGGAAGCTCTGAATTCGAGTGTTTCAATGACAATGTAGTAGGACTTCATTGTGTGACTTCAACAAGTTCACTGTAGTGTAAGCTGCAGGTATTTATGATAAATAAGTGCAACTGAATCCTTTGATGCCGTGCCTCTGAAACAGGTTATACTTAATTAGGAGGCCAAATATTGTTGTAGGTTTTAGTTTCTCTGGCTTGGGAGATGAAAGGCTCACTGCAAGTTGGACAGCGTCAAGTATCTCACTATCAGGGAAGACCGACACTCTTTGAAGACTGCTCCCAACCGCTTGACACTGGTGTGCCCCTGGTGTACCACTGATGTGGCACTCAAGAAAGAAAATCGAATTTGTGCTGTTTTGAGTGCCTCTCCACTTTCGAATACAGATGTCATCTGTGGCAGGGCAAAATAAGGATTAGCTTAAAACCATGCATCGCCACTCCTGTGCAGTGCGATTCAGCGACGACAAATTGCAACCCAAGAGATGATTGTTGGGGAGTCAGTGGAGGTCAGAATAAGAGATACTGAAAATACTAGTTTTCTTCTGCAAGACGCTTTGCAATAGCGAGGATGGAAACAGGTCTCACTAATCATACTGCTGCTTGCCTCTCGACGGTGGTAAGGGACACTGTAAGCTACGCAATATAGACAACGGAAATATTTTTAGTGGCTTTTGCACTGTTTCCTGTAAGTTTCTCCTACAACAGAGGCGTTTGGAGCTGCTATTAAATAAATATTTCTCTGTTATGATGGCTGTTTTGGGTTGCCCAGTATCTTTATGTATCATGTGTGTTCCTACAAGATACCACTGTTCCTATCACCGTCACACAGTTCGCCCCAACATCTAACAGGCGGGTTGATCGAAGGAATTCCCAACCTGCGTCCCTTATTCCAACGATTCGCCATCTATCAAGATATTTTAGTTATTTTGTAGCAGATGCATGCTGACCACTCACTGCCATTTACTCAACAGACACATTTATTATACTTCACACAGTCTCTTCCTGCGACTGCTCATGTAACCAGGGTTTAGCAGTGCAGGCGAATCCTGATAGCGTTTTCGCCACCAACCGCAGCAAAACTTAAAACTTTAGGACATATTTTAATTGACCGTTTCAGGTGTTGCAAATAAAACATTTAATGATGCGTACTGTACTTAAGTCGACTTAGCACTTCTCTCGTTGTCACATCCAATGTGCTGTAGACTTTGCGGTCAGCTATAATAATATGAACCAATTATGACCTTGATCAGTAAGATGGTTTCTGAGTTATTTGCCCACAGATACGATCAATGGTCATTGAGCTTCACAGTGTTCAGTACATATCAAACATTGTATACACGTCCCAGCAAACACAGCCTGTCGGCAAAGTGTCCGCAAATTGTCGGCCCGATACCTGTACTGTCGAGAACTGTCGTTTCAATGCCACAAGATAGCCATATGACAAAGGCGTGGCGTCTTTTTTGAGACAGTATGTTTGCCGTTAGAAAAAAGACAACGGCCCACTGTATTTTTTTTGGATAACAGATGGATATCACCTAAATTATTTCGGCGTGATATCTCACAGCCAACATGTCGCCAAAAGCAAAAATTATGTTATGGCCCAATTATGATATAGCATCTTTGTTTTTCCGGTAAACTGGCCTTCATCTAATTTATTCCGGCTCGCTGACGTTTTCCAGACATGATTCTTTATCACAATTAAGACATAAATATGATGTCTTTTTGCCAACAAACTTTTTGAAAGTGTTTTTTTTGGAATAGGCAAAATGTTAGCTAGCTGTTAATGGCATGATGTCTATTTTGGGACCATGTGTTAACCCTAGCATGTTTTTTTCATGATTATATGTGTCACGTGGTAGCCCATGGTATTTTTTACTTTGAAATTTTTTTTAATTTGTACAACCATCCGACATATATATTAAAAACTAACAAAAACTATATTGTTTGCAAGCCATTAAAGAAACGAAGAAACAGTTTTTAAATAATAAGTTCTTATTTTTTTAATTATTTGTTGCATTGTCATAGAATTTATGCATTTACTTATAATTATTTATGTCATGATTAATTTGTAATTACTGGAGACTATCAGCCATTTATCCCGTGGTGTATAGGTTAGCGTGCTGGACTGTCAACTCAAATGTCTGAGGTTTGAATCCTGCACTCGGCAAGCAAAATATTTCCATATCATATAATGTGTTGAGAAGTAGATTAAATGACTATATGCAAAGAGATGATAGCAATTACTAAAATTTTTCATGGTTATACTCCTTATTTGTGGACATCATGCCGCTGCAGGCCCGGGATCATAATGGCATCCAACCGTCACTGACCCGGCATCTTGCCGCCATCCAGCAGCCGCAGGCCCGGCGTCTTGCCACCATCCAGCCGCCGCAGGCCTGGAGTCTTGCCGCCATTCAGCCCCTGTAGTCCCGGCGTCTTGTTACCATCCAGCCACCGCAGGCCCGGCATCTTGCCGCCATCCATCGGACCGCTCCCGGCATAAAACAGCGGGTTGGCATCATCTGGGCGGAGTTTGCCAGCTATCTTTTACGGGCCCGATTCCGGCCCGTAATTTTTGTGTATGTCGGACCGGATTACATTTTGTATACTGCCGTTAGTGGTACGGTGTATTTTTGACACTGTCGGCAAACAGTCACCCGCCAGTCCATATTTCCATCGGGCCGTTTCCGGCATAAGACAGCGGGCCGACATCATCTGGCCGGAGTTTGTCGCCTATCTTTCACCGGTCCGATTCCTGCCCGTACCTTTCATGTTTGTTGGGGTACGTAATGTACACAATTGTGTACTTTGGGTCGGAATGAGTTAAATGATTTCTAGCATTACCTGTGTTGGTGTTGTATAATATTGTTTGCCTCCTGTGGATAGTTTCTGAAAGGGCTTATTTTATACAATAAGCAATTTTTAAAATTTGTTACTTTTATGCGTTTCCCGTACGATAACCTAACCATTTATAACTATTTGCCGACCACAGAATGCATTCAAAACTTGTATGTTGACATATACCTTACATATTACGTTACCCCTTACATATTATGTAAATATGTTAGACATTTAGTACTTTTACAAAACGCCAGAAAAGTGTATCCAAGTTCGTGAGGGATGGACTTCTTAATAAAAATGAAAGAGCAAAAGTTGATTTTAATTATTCACAGAGCTAATATTTACATCACTAATGTATCTCTAATATTACTCTTTTTATCTCTCAATAAGCGTAGTATTTAATGTCTGCACTCTAAATCTGAATCAGTGAGAATTTCACTGTTTCAATCAGTCAACAGTATCTGACCGATTCAAAAGTCACTTCAGTGAGTTTAACTGATTGGTCAGTGAAAAATGCCAGATTTCCTTCACTTATTGATTCAGTGACATTTTCCACTGATTCATCAGTTAGTTTTTTTCACTGTTTATCATTGGTTTATTTTTTACTGGGGAATCAGTTAAAAAACGTGTAAAGATTTCCGTCAAACAATGTTTGAAAATTACCGCTAAACAACATGTATCAAGTGAAATAACAACTAATAAACTAACAAAACCAATACAAAATACTTTCTGAAATGTGTTTCATCTTTTAAAAACACAATTTTGCGAGGTAATATGAACATTGAGCCTTCATTCCGTTTTAGCAACATTCATTTCGTTTAAATGCAAATCATCACGGCGATCTGTTCGAAGGTTTAAACTGCATGTAATGTGGCATAGAGAGTGCACTAATAAATACTATTATTTTAACAATCCTTACGGTATCGATTAAATCGAGAACGAAAAGCAAGGGCATAAAATTAAAACTTTACGATTTATAAACAAACGAAAGAGACATATTTTCCTCTACCTTTCTGAACTTGGCGCGGAAGCGCAGACGGTAAGGTATCTGCTCAAAATGGAAGAGGAAAGGGCGTGTGAGTTTAATCCCGGCTGCCTGCTTTTTTTTTTTTTTTACTTTTCAAATTTTGGTAAATTACCCAATATAAACAGTTAAGTATCCTAAACATGTTTATTTCACGTAATTATTTGACTACATTCAGTAAAAACATCTAATTCCCCACTGCAGTTGGCCGTCACTTATTAAATCAGTGAAATATTTTCACTGAAACAATCAGTGGTTTTCCATTGATTATAAATGAAGCCATTTTCACTAATTCGATTAGTTAAGTTTCACTGCGAATCAGTGATTTTCCACTGATTCGAATTTAGAGTGCATTTAAACTCTTATTAAGTCCTTCTCAATTTCTCTATTTAGTTGTAGTCAATTAACCCACACTCATCAATAACACACGTTCAGTATGTCTTTTGCCACAATTTGAAATTTATTTTACACTCACACAACGAACTCCCGCCTGCCACTAGCACTCTTCATTTCATCGATGCTCGGAGTCGCAGATTTTCCTCCCACTGGTACTTTCCTCGCCCCTCGCTGCTCTTCTGTCTCGTCTTCTATCGCTTGGTCGCGCAATTGCCCAAACTCCCTTCTCATATCAACTGCCCGTTGGAGCCCCTATGAGCTTTAGTAGCATCCGCAGCCAAGATCTGGAACATTCTTCCCTCCTCACCGCAAGTCACGCCGAGAAAGGCAAAGACGATCAAAACAATAACATTCTCAAGAAAGACGCATAAATTCGATCCGTTGAAGGTCAGGAGTGCTCTAGCCGCAGAAGTCTTATCAGGAAGCCACGTGCGGCAGCAAGCCTGTGTAAGTTATTGTTTGTATTCGCCACGTGCTCTCGGGTTATACGCACGACCTTCACACATTTCCGTTCTCGCAAGCGAAGAAAAGCCGCGAGCGCGTAAAACAATTATATTTCACTATCTTTATTTAACTGCGCTATGTTAAGTATAGGTTTATAATTGCTTTTAAAGGAACCAATACAAACAATTTTTTTTTTCCATTACAGAATTCGTGTATTGCTTCGAAGCGCAGTCAGGTATTTATTTATCTGGTGTTTAGTAATACAGTGACACTGGGGAAAATGCAGCTATTTTATTTGATGATTGAACTGTTATACGTGAAACAACATTTGTTTTTATTTAGATGGCTTAACATAATGAAATTTAAAGTAAAAAGACAAATGACTTTTTAAAATTTTTTGTCTGGGTTTTCATCCGATGAAATCGCATTTTCCAATAAATACCATGCCCAAATTAAGTTTAGTCTTGTTAAGTGTTTGTTTAAATTCCCTCGAACATTAGTGGTTTAGTAAGGATGTCAACGGTTAATTCGGGAAATGAAATTTCATAGAATTCAAGGCGATAAAATATCAAAAGTAAAAATAAGCATCAAACCCTGCTTCTGAAGCCAATAGAATAGACAATATTTATTAAAAATTTACGGGCTTCGAAAAGTAATTCTTGTTTACAACTCCTAAACCATAAAAATTATTTTGTTTCAAAAATGTTAAATTTTCATTGATTTGTTTTATGGATTGTTAGAAAAAGTATGTTGGTCTATTTCGGTTTGTATTTTAAAATAGCTTAAGATTAGCGAAAACTGACTTTCTCAAAGTTTTCACGTTTTGGTGGTTTTCTCCGGACATCCTAATACTACGAAATAATTTATCTAATATTGCTGAGCATTTGTACATGTTACAATCAACCTGCGGTTAAGTTAGTATGCTGCAGTGAGTGTGTCTGAAGGCTGTTCGCGATAAAATGAGCACTTTTAAAATCAACCTTAGAAAAAAGTCACTGCTCCTACCTGCATATATTTTAACGAGTATGCTGAGTGACATGCTTCCAGTAAAGTTGGTACGATGGAGTGAAAGTACTTCCATATCTTACCGTCGAATAAAAATTGTTAGGTAACCATTAGGCCCATGGCAATGTTAGTTTACACAAGGCAGATGAATACACACCGGGCATAAAAGTAGATCTCAAACGGGGCTTTCAAAAGTGCTCAGTTTACCGCCTATATAAAGAATCATTATATATATATATATATATATATATATTATAACTCTAAAATTTTCATGCAATGTCCAGTGGAAGGACAATTTGTTATGAATCATTGGTGGGAAATGATGTTTGGGCGAAGCATAAAAAAGTAACAAAGTTGGCCTATATCGTACCACTTATCTTGAAGCTGGGTCAAAGGAGATGGGACTTCTGCACACAATAGAAAGCCAATATGCCGCAGTATTGGAGCCGCTTCCATCGCTATAAAAATGTTACCAGCGACCTTCAGAGGGGCCGTACAATATCACAGTTGAAATGGTCGCTGGGAGAATAAAAGCTCCATATTGTACTTTTCCTTTCTCCATAGTGTGTATTCGAAGACTCCTGTTTCCAACACATGCAAATTGTTAGATTTTGCCGTGTTCCGTAGTATAGCGTGAATCGACTTCATAACTTATAGCTAGAGACCTGCAAAATTTGTGTTATTATTTGGGGACAAGTTAAACTTTTAACACGCGTACCTCTGCATTACGTTTGTCATTGGACCATACCTTATTTGACACGCCCTGGGTAACTCTGTGCCAATAAATGAACACTTCACAATTGTGTGCCCCAATCACGGGCAGTTCAGTCAGATAAGGCGGGACTTCCCATCTGTGCAGCAGCCAATGGAGAAACGACGCCGGCTCGAGTATATACAGTACTGTGAAGTTTAGCCTGATGACCAATAATAACGCGAATTTCGCAGGTCCCTACTTATAGCTAGGGACAGGTGTATATCGCGAAAATATTTATGGCCTTGCTAGACTTCAATATCCTACATCCACAAACACTAATTCCTTTGGCTAGTGGCCGCTTGTCTACGCGAGAAGACGTGTTTTTATATGACTGGGCCAATCGTAATAAAGTACTCCGATAATGAACGTCCATGATTCGCGGACAGACATTTGAGACACATGAAATTTAAAACCATCGCACCACGAAAGTGCATATGAACAAAAGTGATTTGAAATACAACTGGTCTTGAAATCTTTTCGCGAAAATCACCTGTCCCTACCCATGACGCAGAAGACGCTGAGCGTACTTCACTTATCAGTATACATTTATTAGAATATATTCTTAAATACATTGTTGACAAGAGCCAATGATTTAATTCTGTTTGTCATATGGGGGAAAGGGGGAAAATGTTGGTAACGACAGAGTATAACAATATCGACCTCTGAAAAAAAAAAAAAAAAAAAAAAAAAAAACACTTTTCCATAAATATACGTACATCCTTAAAAGTCACTCGGTAGCAACAGAAGTTGCATTATTGGCATATATACAGTATGATTCACGTAGATATTCCGCTACTCAAAGGCCTTATATCTTACATAATTTAAAGCACGGGAAGGGCATGATGGCTAAGCGGTTACCACCAAGGCGAGCCGGACTCAATCCCTGGCCGGGTCACCGGATTTTCGCAAGTGGGAATCGTGCCAGACGATTCCCTTGATCGGCGGGTTTTCTCGGAAATCTCCCGTTTCCCCCGCCCCTTCATTCCGACGCCGCTCCATATTCACTTCAATCGCCCTCATCGGCTCTCAAGACCTCGCTGTTAAGAGCCGCCCAAATCTCTTTACTCACTCATTTAGAGCAAAATATATAATATAAATGTGGGGCCTTATTTCCATTATTTAGAGAGGGTAATTCGACAATCACACCCACCCTACAGTGGAAAGGAGTTGTAAACACCGTTTCAGCATCGATGCCACCCTACAGTGGAAAGGAGTTGTAAACACCGTTTCAGCATCGATGCCACCCTACAGTGGAAAGGAGTTGTAAACACCGTTTCAGCATCGATGCCACCCTACAGTGGGAAGGAGTTGTAAACACCGTTTCAGCATCGATGCCACCCTACAGTGGAAAGGAGTTGTAAACACCGTTTCAGCATCGATGTATGGTGTGTCGTCCCTCACGATCCGTTGATTGTGCCATTCATTTCCCGGGACGCTTGGCTGGTGTAGTGCATCTGCAAGCTTTGCAAGAAGGACTCCCGCTGTTACTTAAGGATATCCTATTAAAGGCTGTAGACGATAAAGCGAGCACTTTTGAAATCAACTTTAGAAAAAAGTCGCTATCCGTATCTGCATACATTTTAACGCACGAACTGGGTGACATGCTTCCAGTAAAGTTGGTAACGATGTATGGAAATTAGTTCCAAGTCTTAAGTCGAATAAAAGGTGCCAGGTAACTAATTGCGATACGTTAAATTATTTATTTCACTTTTTGTTTTTTCAATGCATCGAAGTGTAGAAATGAGCAGATTTGCCAAACATTTTCTTTCGTAATAATCTCACACTTGCACTTGACAGACGCGTGAATAAAATAACGAGGCCCATGGCAAGGTTAATTATGCATAAGGCGGGAGAATGAACAATGTGCACACACGTAGATCTAGAGCAGGGCTTGCAAAAGTGCTCATTTTACCGTGAAAAACCTATAGCAGTGAGACGTCATATGATCTTCCAGCATGATGGTGCGCCTCCTCACTGCCACTGTGCAGGGGTTGAACACAATGTGCATTTTCCTGACAGATCGATAGAACGAGGCGGTTTTCGCCTATGGCCTCCTCGATCGACAGATCTATATTCCACTAGGTTATCCCGTATAGGGATGAAGGAAATTGTTTACCGAAGGACTTCACGAACACGCGAGGTACTACTTGCTCGTATCATGCATACCGCTACAGAAATCAAAGACAGCCGTGTGGATCCGTGTAGAACAACACGTGCAGTTCATAAGCGTGCGGCCAAGTGTATAGAAGTAGATGGAAAATGTTTTAAATATCTTTTGTACACTTGTGATACTCAGTTGTAAACAACACAGAATGATAATACATCCCTGTATTTACTTCTGAAAGGGTTATTATTTTATTATTCATTATTCAAATGTTTCAAATTACTCTGTAAATATTGGGAATAGGACCCACATTTATATGACATATTTAGCCCTAAATTATGTAAGGAATAGGACCTGCGAGTGGCGGTAATTCCTCGTGAATCATCCTGCATTATAGAAAATAATAACATTTCGTTCGAAAGAGCGTGAACGTATGCAGCACGAGAGCTCTTCGACACTCTACGTACGACTTGTAAAAACAAGTATTTGAGAACAGCTAATATGACACACATGATGTAGACCATGCGTCACATATAACCGCTAGTTAGAGACCTACAAAATTTGCGTTATTATTTGGCATCAGGCTAAACTTCACAGTACTGTATATAATGTAGCCGGCGTCGGTTCCCCCATTGGCTGCTGCATAGATGTGAAGTCACTCCCTTTCTGATTGGACTGCACGTGATGGGACTACACAATTGTGAAGTTTTCATTTATAGTTGCACAGTTACCCAGGGCGTGTAAAATAAAATATGGTCCAATAACAAACTCATTGCAAAGGTACCTGTGTTTGAAATTTAACGTGCTCCAAAGTAATAAACCCGAATTTTGCACGTCTCTACCGATAGGTTGTTGAGAAGACATAATAGACAGCCGAACGAATAAACTGAAATATTTTGACATAGAACGGATAGAATGCTTGCTGAATTTACCGTCATGTGTGCCATCTAGAATTTTGATCAATTGTGTGTGTTTTTTTTGGGGGCGGGGGGGGGGGGAGCACAGAAATACGCGACTGTACCAAACGACGGACAGATACTGGAAGTATTTCGACTGACTACCAGCCGACAGGTCCGTTCGTCCGTTAGTCAGCAATATTCCTTGGACTCCCAGATGAGCCGTATCCCTGCCATAAACTCTTCCAGACACCTTTCAATAGCTGATACGCGATCCCGACGATCTTGCCGTGTTATCCATTCATGCCGTCTTATCGTCAACTTCGTTTGAAGCGATGCCAGCGGCGAGCGGCGTGGAATGCTACACAATGGCAACTGTCATCTCGAGTGAATAACCACAATTTTATTTGAGAATGCGTAACGCGGAGTTCTCACGTTGAAATTATTTCTGACTATATCTGCGTCCAGGGCTGGGACTGTGGTTGTGCTAGAGCCGAAGCGAGCATGTTTGTGTGGAACCAACTCGTGCAGGCAGGTGGAGGACAACTGAACGATAGGACTATGACTGTTCCGTCGAGTGCCCGAGCCCCTGCCGGCTCTTACAGTCATTGCCTGAGCCCCTGAGCCCCTGAGCCCCTTCTTCTTCTACCACTATCTCCGACTTGCTGCTGTGCGTTAGCAGGTGGTCAGGGGTGTATAAATAGCAGCGCGCAGCCGTCTTGAGATGCACATTTCCACGGGGCCGTCTTCAGTTTCTGGCCGTCAATTAGTAGTAACTGGGTAGTTCGTTTGTGGTGAGATTTGCTGTAATTTTTATTGAGTTGCCCATTTTTCTGCTAAAGGCTGTTCACGATAAATCGAGCACTTTTGAACTCAGCCTTAGCAATAAGTCACTGCCACTGCCTGCATATATCTTAACGGGCGCACTGAGTGACATTCGTCCAGTAAAGTTGGTAACGATGGATAGAAACAAGTTCCTTATCTTAACGTCAGATTAAAAGTGTTAGGTATCCATTTGTCATAACTCGAAATTTTCTTTCGCTTTATACTTTTTTTAATGTATGGAAGTGTAAAAAAGAGCATATTTGTGAAATATTTACTTTTGTAATAATTCGAAAGTTTCACTTGACCGACGCACGGATAAAGTGACAAGGCCCATGAGAGTGTTACTTTGACATGAGGCGGGATAATACACAACGTGCATAGAAGTAGATCTTAAGCAGGGCTTTTAAAAGTGCTCATTTTATCGTGAACAGCCTTTACCTGAACTCGTACCCCACATTTTCCAGAATAGTTTTTGAGAAACGCATATACTATTTGGCTAGGAGCATGCTGTGATTTTCCGCTTCATGTAAATAATCATTTATAAGATATTTCCACTTTTTCATTACTATATAATTGCGTTTAGCATGCCGTCGTTTATTATATTTCATATTACGCATGTTGCGCTCATTCAAGGTTTGTTAAAATTAAAAAATGTTTGCTAGTAAATCGCAGTTATACTGATGTCATGTTTCATTCGTCGTACTTGAGAGCACATATCCAGTCCGTCTCCCTATTTCTCCCGTGTGGTAAGACTGAGTTTGGTAACAGATGGATGACCACTATACCTTACTATGAACGGTCTCTGGTGAACACTACAAGCCTTGTCTCACTTAAATGTGGCAGAAGTCCTCTAATATAGGTGTGATGGTGAGAGCAACAATTTTATATGGTCATTGTTAGTCAAGTGTCACTGAAGGTATCTTTTCCGTCTAAGTACTGTGACATTTCTAGGCACTCGCTTAACTTTCAATGTTCTTTCTTCCTTCTTGGACCTCGTTGTAATCTCTGTCAAGGAATATAATGTTTTTAGCATACTTTCCAAAGGGAAGAAAGGCTTATAAGACCACCTTCCTCTGTGTGTGTGTGTGCGGGCGCGCGTGTGTGTCTGTGCTTGTGTGCGTCTCCCATTTCATTTTATGAACACGAAAACAGAATTTCACCAAACTTGCTATAGACCGTTCACAGTAAAGTGAGCACTTTTGAAGCCCTAGTTACTTTTTTCTTTCAACCAATTTATATCCTTCCGCCACTTTTTAATGTAAACCCTGCCATGTAATAAACACAGTGTATACATTCACAATACCCAAAAACTTAAAGTCCGAGACCACAATGAAATGTATTTATTGGTTATTATGTGTGATGAAACATCTTCAGAAAGTGCTCACTTTACCATGAACGGCCTATAAGCATATATAACTACGTAAGGACACTTGACTTCTATAGTTTTCGATCACGTTGAGGACGTAGTTTTAAAATGGCGGCCATTTTAATATTTGGGGATATTAAAATGGCGGCCATTTTAATATTTGGGGATATATGTCATATCTCGGAAACCATTCTAACTATTTAAATCAAATGTTGTATTCTGGATTTGTAGGCTGGACGAGCTTTGAGTGTGCATTAAATTTTTAAATGAATATAATTATTGGCCCGCAATTTTGGAAAATAGCATCTAATGAAGATATAAAGATTGCACATTGTATTTCGAAAAATATCAAACCAAATCTCACCCAATTTGGCAGGTAAATAATTCTGTGACAGGCCAAGGAAACGTAAGTGATTGAACTTAATTAGTTACTTATTTTAAAAATAGCAGCCATACAAATACTTTAAGTATGTTTGGTATATTAACCATAAAATTTCAATAATTCCGACAAAATTTTATATACTTGTGTCTGTTGCAAGCTTCATATATATCAACATTTAAACACTTCCGTCTGCCATTTCGGAAGATAGCGCCGTACAAATCATTGAAGTTATTATAATATATCTGTAAATAAAATTAATCGATTCCTACCTTGATTTGGCAAACAAGTAGTACGGATACAAATTATGTTGAGTGATATGTTTTCAACATATCTGGCACTACTTTTCAAAATGGCGGTAATATATTTATTTTAGCTTAGAATGCTAGTTCTTGGAAATTATGTAAGCAATTCCAACACAACTTTGTGTGCTGGCAGTGGCTATTACAACTACTACTTGTATACACATTAAGCATATTTTGTCATCCATTTTGTAAGCTAGCTACACTTGAATAAATAAAGTTTTCATATTATATCTCAAGAAACAATTAATCGATTCCTTTCAAATTTGGCAAACCAGTCCTACTAAGGCACGTGATATAAAATGGTATGTTTTAATCATTTAAGACAGGTATTTTCAAAATGGCCGCTATGTAAATATTTTAGCTCAGTACATTTTATCAACGAAACAAATTTCAATTAACTCTGTATGATGGCAGCGCCTATTACAACCAATTAAACATGTATATGGCTCATTATTTGACATTTTGTATGCTACGCCCGCCAATAAATAAATAAATAAATTTCAAAATCAACCTTTTAATTATAAATGTATCAAAAAGAGAAAAATAATTATAGTAGTTATAGAATTTGTAAAAATTGTAAGACGTAGTCGAACAGCCGTAATAAAATTTAATACGAATTGATAATTTTGTATAAATTAATATTTAATATATTGAAGCTAGGCGTGATGTATAACTTATACCTAATTTGCGCTAGCGTAGTAAGCAGATATCTTACGTAAGTCTCTTAACTATTTGCGCCAAGCTTTTATAGACTAAATTTAAATTGATACAAAAATATCAGTTTGTAGTTAATTTTATTATCGCTGCTCAACCACGTTTTTAAAGTTAGACAAATTCTGGAACTACTATAATAATTTTTTCTCTTTTTAGTGCATTTATAAATAAAAGGTTAGTTTTAAAAGTTTTTTTTACAGTTAATTAGTTGTTCACTTTATAGTGCAATTTTTTTGTTATTATTATATAGATAAACTATATATACATTTACAGACTCGTGAATGTATAAATTGTCAACCTATATGTTAATAATAAAAACAATTAGTGAGACTAAAAATACTAAAAATATGAAGATAAACACTGGTGGCCCCTTCCACACTTAGGGCTGCATCCTAACGAACAGTGATGCGCTGCAGGCAGACTGCACGCCAGTTCAATGTATAGATGTCGGACAGACGCTTACCGGACAACATACAAGGGGAGTTAATTAAAAGTTTATACAAATAATGTTTTTATCTCATATCTCGGGAAAAATCAACACACTCTTACAAATCGTTGAGAAATTGTTCTACTGTAGTAGGCCGTATTAATTTATGTATTTTTTAAAGTATGACACACTTATTTTCATAAAGTAGGTTTTAAAATCATTTTACTTCTGTGTGCTGTATCTACGAAGCTATGTAATCTATTTTAACTTAACTCTGTACGTTAGCAGATTAAAATCGTCAAATTAAAATCTACATTTCATTTCTTGTCCTGCATTTATGCACTCGCGTACAGAAGGATAATTTCAGGAGATCACGCATGCTAAAGATATTATTTTGGAGCCCTTCAATATTATTAAAACATTTTTATTTCAAACTTGGATACCTCAAAACATACTACTTGGACAAGAGCGAAACTAAAGTATGATTCTGTATTTAACTATGCTACAGACTTTTCACCAATAAAATGACAGGGCGAGTGCTGAAATGCCAAGTGGTACACACAGCCCGACGACATGAACATGGTACGCCAGTTTAGACTCATGCGCGTAGAGGTGATTGCCAATGTCGTCCTTATCTCTCCTACATTTCGCGGCTTCAAAATAGGAAAACGTTTCGAGGTTGGCGGGTCGTTAGAGCTCTCCCACACACGACTCTGGTACCCGCGGTGTGTTTGCTTCGTATGTAAATTATTTATAAGCCTACATGTTAACCTAAATTGTTGCGCTTCGATAGATGACAGCTTTCTTCGCGTTAAAGTATCCGTGATTTGGAGTATACTTTACTATAAAGTCGGCTAATCCGCAGATAACCATAAGAAGTATATTTGATTCACAGCCGAATTATTCGATGCATTTATCCAGGCACGAGGATGCCTGTCAGAATACTGATGATGACCTCTTTTATGTAGCTACCGGATGGGGATGGAATGTAATTTATAGCTTTGCTATAAATGGCATACACAAGGGCTGGAAAAAAAAGTCTAAATATAAAAAAATACAAAATAATTTTGAAAAAACAACTTAAAGTTAAGTACTAAAAATTAAAAATAATTGCAATTTTATATCCTTTAGTGTGCACATGAAATTTAAATTTATTTTACAATCGCAAAAATTGTTTCTCTTATTGTGAAAGTGCTCACTCAAAAAATCAAGGTATAGCCATTCCAAAAGTTAACATCCTGAGTACGCAATTATTTTCTAATCTAATTCTTTCTTTTTCTCGAACCATCACATTAATGAAATTTCATTATTACAAAAGTTGTATTTACAGATGTGCAAATTTTAATGGCAACATAACTATGTCATTGTTCATTAAAGATCATCAAAAAATTTCCATTTCTCCAAAGACTGTTGCTTTGCAAAACATTTTCTCCAGAATATTTTATTTAAACTTACAGTTCAAACACTTAAAAACTCTTAAAACTATTTGTGTATTTATGAATTATTATGTTTAATTATACCAAATTTGGTACAGTATGTTATACGAATATAATGAGAAACGTTTATATACTCCCATTCTCTGAAAGGGCGCAACTAAGAGGATTACGCAGAATGAAATTCACTGAAACATGTAAATGCTATCGGAAATTACAACCAATAATCTGTCACACCGAAATATGTGCCTCAGTGCTTCTTTCATCCAAATATGTTCAATTTTCATTCCGAATGAGACGCTGTAATTAACTATGTTGCTTTCCAAGCCTGCGGCCACAGGGTTCAAGTGGGGAATCAATGTTAAAGAAATCCCTTCTAAAATGCATCGATTTTTAATGTTACCATTTCGGACCAAAAGTATTGAGCGTGACATTTCTTGTGGAGTACTAGTTCGTTAACAGATCTTGTAAATTTTTATGTTTAATAATTTTTTTAAATGTAACATTACAGTTTACATTTTACAAAAAGTATCAATGAAAACAATTTTGTGAATATGTTTACTTGGTAGTGTTGTCAGAGAAATTTGCGTTGAAAATTGTTTTATTTGAAACATTTTATTTAATGATGCATTGAGAAAGAATTTATCTAACACTGATTAGCCATATAAACTCCCTGACTACATGCTTGGCAGGCAGTTTCATTAAATATTAACATATTGAGGTCTTCACGCATTTACTGGACAAATTATAAGTGAGTCACCTATATCCATTACTGCAAAAACGCCAGTTCTTGTTGGTGTCTCATCATCCTATTGGTCCATACAACACCAGGTACTACACTCTACTTTACAGCGTTCATTATTTGTTAGTCATCAACCAATGGAGAGCCGAGCTGATATTGACCCAATCAAATGTCCTTTATCGTATAAATATGATTTACAATCAATCATGTCCCTTCGAGTGGCCATAAAAAATAACTTATATCGTTAGCAATATCATTGTCACTGCGCTGTTGTGTTTTTCTGAGATTATCTGAAACGCTAGCCTAACAAAGACTGCACATCCACGCGAGTTTTGTTCCGAACGACAAAGTAACTTCCAAAACAACTTTGCTCGAGTTACACGCGAGCGTAGTCTACAAAGTGTTAAATGTTTGAAGTGTTATATACTGCTCTCGTAGAGTGCCTTCACGCAACAGTCGTTTATGCGGGCGAACGCACACGAGTAATGAGGTCAAGATTTTTTCGTATTTCCGCTTTCCTCGCTGCGCTCGCTCTGACACAGGTTCCCCGTCGCTTACCAACCTCGCCGATGGCGACATAGCTGTACGAACTCTAGGGATGGACGTGCGATAAGGGATTGCCAGCGGTCGCAATGTGACAGCTCGGTCGGAGAGCGGTGAGATCTGATTAACATATGCGTAATTTTCCTCACTGATTCCAGCGACGCAGAATGTGTGGTCGTTCGTGCATTGCGCACCGTGTTTGCAGTGAAGATAATACGTGCCTCGAGTCTGAGGTCGGTGATGTTTGAAATGCCCCCAATACGTGGATATCGCAAATTTTTATATATTTCTTTACCTCTCTCCAGTACTGATTTCACTGACGTGACTTTAAATTTGTTTATCAGGCAGTCCCAAACGTGTGTAATTGACGTGATAAATATAATTTAAGCGCAACCAGGAAGTTTGCTGAAAGGCTTATCTTGACTCCTGTAATTATATAGTGGTTATGAAACATTGGTCTTCCATATATGTATGTATTGTTTGGAAACTTGTATACAGGACTAACATTTATTTTTATTTTCCTAAGATTTATTTCTGTGCTGAATTAGTTCATTACGACACTGATGTCAGAAAATTTGCATATGTGAAAGGACGATATTGAATAACACAAAAATTTAAATCACATAATTATACGTCTCATCCGTTGAATATATTTATTTTCTGTAAACATTGCCAATAAAATAGTAGTATCGAGGATTCATTGTATTAAAACATATCTCCTTTTTTCCTTAAGATTTTTTTTTTATGTAATCTGCCAAGTTAAGCGTTTTAAATTAATACCGACATATTTATAGATAATATAGATATACATATTATATTGATTCAGCATTCGAAAACGTAACAGTGCGACCTAAAGAACTATTTACAAAGTAATGGTTATATTGAATTAATTTATACTAGCAATAACGTTTACGTTACTTCGCATAGTTTAGCGCAGCTTTTCTGCACTAATTGAACATAGAGAATGTTTCGTTACGACAGCTTCACTCGAATCAATGTGTCCAGATAGTCGGCCTAATAGTAATGTTCATATAGACAGTGGGTGGATTCGGCTCCGTTTCGAAGACGACGGATTAAAGTGCGAACGATCAGGAATTTTTATAGAAACACATCAGATGCCACTTCGAGACCTGCAGCGGGACTCCATAACTCACTACTCTCGAAAAAAAAATTAGTTCGGTATGAATATGGTGACGAATTTTGTAAGATATATCGATTGATGCGTATCGAAAGCGTTTTTCGGAATCGCCAAAATTGAAACGACGGACTTTAGCTTTAGCAAAACGAAGTTAAACATAATTAAGGTGTCAATAGCTGCTCACTGATAGTAATATAGAAAGCAGCAGTAAACGAACGCATCTAATTGTTGAGTCATTACGAAATACGTTGCATTAAAGAAAACATAGTTTTTTTTTTTTTTTTTTTTTTTTTTTTTTTTTTTTTTTTTTTTTTTTTTTTTTTTTTTTTTTTTTTTTTTTTTTTTTTCTTTCAAAAACGACGCATTCCTAGAAAGCATTGCACACGATACAGAGATTGTTGCTCTCCTAGCAATTTGCACAATCACAATGGCGTGTTCAAACGGCATAAATTGTAGAGCACAAATTTACCAACGAAGTAAGAAAGAAATACGTCATCATATCACTACATATAACATTTTATTAGAAAACACAATGTTATATGCTGTGTGCCATTTTAAGTGATTCCGTAATAGAAACAAAGCAAGGCACTCCGTCAGCGGATTTATTTGTGCATGCGATATCTTGAAGACTTCATTTTCCTATCTCGCTTTTTGTGTGTGACGTGTTCTTTGGCAACGACCAGTCGGATGCTCTTTGCTGTTCATATAACGGCAATAGAATACATCTTTTAGTTATTTGAAAACATTTACATTTTCATAAGAAACCATGTGTTGTATTAGAATAAAATTTCTATTTACTCATTTGTATGCTAAGCATTGAGGTAAATAAATAATTTTTTCGAAGAAATGGTTAATATTTTTGGACGTTATGCGATTTTCATTTAAATGAATTAGACTATCCCTGAAATACACGTTTAAGAAAACTCCTACGTAGCAGAAAAGTTTCATATTAATAAATCAAGAACGGAAGTTTTTGCATAAAAACTATGTTTTTGGAGAGCCGCTGTGGGAAAACGGAAGGGAGGGAGAAAACCGACCCCCCCTCACTGATCCTCCATCCTTCCTCTTTGAACCCCCCCCCCTTTTTCCACCAATGTTCACCACCTTCCCCCTCCCCGTGTGGGAGTCAAGGGTGGTATGTTTTCCTTTTTGTGGGATTGTAGTGCGTCCCATATTTCATCTTTTTGAGCCTCTTTAAGGTTAAGCCAGTATGGGCAAACGATAGTAGGCCCGCAGGGGAAAGTCTAAGCATGATATGGGATGATTGCCCTCCCCTCCCCCTCCCCCACAAGGGGGCGGGGGTTATTCAATGACCGCAAATGTTGTTTGTGAATATTTCATAAGTGGGATCGGCGTTATCCTTGGAGACTGTCTACATCCGACCATTTCGGTCGGTGACAAAAGCCCTCCTTTTTTGAGGGGGAGGGCCATATAATTACGTGCTTCATCAATGGTGGCCTAGACCGCGGTTTCCGCTGTCGCGACCCCTGGTCACCTCATTAATAAAAAACATTACTGTTTTGACAGGTGGAATCAAATTTCTGCATACCTTCGGACCTTCGGCTATCGATCCCCCTCCGGGTCACACCCTCTCCGGGGAGGAGATGCAAATACAGGAGGGGTGCGTTTTTCACCTGCTTTTCTGCCTGGAAGGCGCATTTTTCGACAGATTTTCTTGGGATTTGGAGGAGTGTTGTATTTCTATGCCCCGCCCTCCCCCAATTGGAAGATACGCCCTTCGAACGTACACCCAAGTTTTAAGTCTTAATTTTTAGGTCTTAAGTCTTAAGTTTGTAACTACAGGACGGGATGTGCGAGCGAGCGCCTATAGGCGCTGCAGTCGTTGCCAGACTATTTTCGTACGATTACCTTCTTCACGGACGGTGGCTTAGCCCGCGGGTTCCACGACGTAAATATATTGGTACATGCTTGCTGCTCAGAATCGCTTCGCTCCCGACATCCCTCTACAGCCAGCGAATCAGTGTGTGAAAGGAGGGCGATAACCCGAGGAGCGCGCGGAGATTCAAGAAGGCGTGCCGTTACCACCGAGATAAGCATATCGGGAGCGGATTGCATTTTTATGGGTTATCGTTGTAAGAATGTTCTGGTGTTCGCTCTAGCCTCTTTCAGCGATACTCGGGGTGCGGGGAACCCCCTAGATTGCAGGGCAAGCGGGACTATTTAAGCCACGACGGACCTTCAAGCCTACAGTTGTAGAGTTTCGAGGATCCCACGGCGCTGAGATCGAGCTGTGTGAAGAGAGCGAAGTGACGAGCCAGAAAAAGCAAGTTAGGCGACGAGAGTGCAGTCTGCGGACTGCGAAAATCGGTACGATGAAGAGCGTGACTGACGGGTGGGACTTTTGAACTGGATGCGCGGGTAACAGGCATTTGGAATAATAGCAATAGGCAGATTATATATGTTCAAATAATGAGTGTGATTTAGATGACTGTAATCAATATACATACAGTGCTATGGGCATTAATAAGAATTGAAATATATATTATATATTGCATTCAATGAAATAAGAAGAGTAATAGTGGAGATAGGTGGCTTCACGTACGAAATAATTGCCTTGTGTAAATATTTATAGCATTATAAATAATTCAAAAATCATATTTAATTATTTACTTTTATTAAGATCTCCGTCCGTCACGAACTCTATACGCCCCTGGCATCTTGCAACGATATTCTATGCTTTGTAAATAAATGAAAATTATATATAATTAATTTTCTATAAAATGTTTTAAGTGCTAGCCAAATTTACAAATGGTACGGCTTTTAATTTCCGTAATTTAATTAGTGGTTTAAATTGAAGTATTTTCGCTGTTGATAAATATCCGTCGTGTTAAACGCCCAGAAGAAAACTTTATCTGAAGTAATTAGCCACCGTAATAGTCAAGACAGCTGCCAGTGGTTCGAAGGGGGCCAGTTTTAATGCATTTCTGTCATTTGGCTCGATTTACACTAGTTTGCATGTACCGTGTAAGAGTTTGTCAAATAAAAAACTAATTTTTTATTTACGAGTGTTAGCAATGTAGATCGAATAGAGAAGTTATCGATGTTTTACTACGCTTCTCTCAAATAGTACAATTCAAAGCTATAATTTAAAAAATCGAATATTGCTACCATTATTATAACTGAATACCGGTTGGAAATTATAAAGTTAAATTATTTTTATTACTCTCCTGCTTATTCAAAATCAATTATAAAGAATTATTTGAATTTGTGAGCTGCAATTCGGTATTAATTAATTCTTGTTAACATCTTTTACACAGAAAACATTTCTTTAAATAATCTATGTTAGCATATTTTTTCCGAAGTACTTAATAACTAGAAATTAAAACTTATGTTGCTAGCGTCCAGGTTGATAAACGATTCCCTTACAATCATACATCACAGAAAAAAAAAATTACTTCGTGAATGAAAAGTATAGGTCCCTTATACAGCTCTAACTTTTTACAGAATTACGCTACTGCGAGGTTACTCAGTTGTTTTGTGTCTGTGACTTGTACATCGACCATATTGACAGAAGTAACGGGTGGCGAGCTAACGAAATAACTGGAGGGTTGACGGGAGGGGGAGGGGGCAAAGAGAAGCACGAGTGTCGACGCTATATTTCCAGTTCCGACTGCGACAGCAGATCATTCTGCCCCTCGCAACCTACATAGGGGTAACTGGTCAATGAAAACGATAGCATTGTAGTGGCAGATCGTGATCCACGGTAGATACCAGTTATATCGGTCGCTGTGACGCCGCAGGAAACGTGTGACTGGTGGAATGTAAAACAGATCGTGTGTATTCAAACCAGAATTATACCAACGTGCTGTTTGTTGTTCGTTTTTTGCAGCACCTTTGAGAGACCCTGTTGTTGAGATTTCAAAGGCATTGTATATATTACGTCACGTTATCCCTCATCACTCACCGTTCGGATATGCGTATCGATGTGTAACAGAGACTGATTCCTGTCCACAGATTAATACTGGACTGGAGAACTATAATGGACCGCTTGCGAACGGCGTGGCCTAAGAGCTTCCAACGTTTACCGCTAGAGTTCATCGTGGTTTGTGTGACAATGTTTCGTAAATTATGGCTAAAAAAACATAAGGCTATGGGACTACAAGTCGTTAAAATCGCTTTCAGACATCGAGAATTTTACAGTTCCACTTGTATGTGGGCAGTAAAAGTAGTGAGCGATTAAGGGCGTTGGATAACAAGAAATTAATAATTTTATATATGCACCAAACATTGCTCAATTTGAACATAATAGCATGTGATGACTATTTCCTCGAATAAAAAAAATACCCTTTATATTTTTTTAATTATTTAGTATCAAATACAACATTTATCTGTTTTCCTGCAGCTATCATAACAAATACTAATTGTATTAGGTACTTCCCACATACCAAGCTAAGGTTTAAAAAACAGGTATCTTTCCGGTTTCAGAAAATACTACCAAAAAAAAATGTGTAATGCTTTAACTTTGAGAATAATAGTGTCACGCTCTAAAGACAACAAATGCGAATGAATTTAAATGCCACTATTTTACCCCAAATTTGTAGGTAATCGGTTTGGTTTTGTTCCTAATATTTTGCATGCAAACGAAATTGTTGTGTTACACACACGCACACTTCCCAAATAGTGGATAAAAATACGAAATAAACAGGAAATTTAATGACAGCATTACTTATTACAGATAAACATATTTTTGACGTCAGATCGGTAGTATAGCTTTTAATATATGACACCAAACAGCACACTTTGAAATCATATACTTTGAAAATGGGTATTAAATTATGTTTCTATAGCTGAAGTAAAGGTGCCTTGCTACAACTACAAGAGTATCGAATACTGCGAAATTTATTGACGTGGTTCAAATTTTTTATGAAACGCACACATAGTTGTACACACACGCTTTCAAGGTGTCATGGCGACTTTGACACGAAAAGAACAGTAATTTCAAAGTTCCTGATTTGACAAATGATTAAATCAATTTATTTGTTCCAGGGCATTATTTAAGCTATTTGTTCGTAGCGAGAAACGATTTATCAAATAGAAACATTGTATAATTGGAAAACAACATATTTCATCGTGGAAACGTGTTTTTGAATATGTTACGTAACACCTCTAAGCTGAGCGTTTTTCTTTGGAGCGAAAAGGGAATCTTTGAAGCAATTATTCGACAGAAGTTGTAATTTGGGTGGCCAGAATCAAGTTTAGTTTTCCTCTTCCGGTCCTACAGTATCAGTCTGCTATTTATTCTGTCAGATCCGTATTGGTTGAATCATCATGCTGAAGTGACGAGTTCCAACAGATGACGGAATTGTAAGCAGCGTTCCAGTCATCAGTATGTTCGAAGCGACTGCAATCATAAGACATTTAGAATTGTTCTGCACGTTTACCAAGTCGCAGGCAGACAAACCTACGTATAATATCAATGTCTGGTCCTAGTCGCAGGCAGACAAACCTACGTATAATATCAATGTCTTGTCCTAGTCGCAGGCAGACAAACCTACGTATAATATCAATGTCTTGTCCTAGTCGCAGGCAGACAAACCTACGTATAATATCAATGTCTGGTCCTAGTCGCAGGCAGACAAACCTACGTATAATATCATTGTCTGGTCCTAGTCGCAGGCAGACAAACCTACGTATAATATCATTGTCTGGTCCTAGTCGCAGGCAGACAAACCTACGTATAATATCAATGTCTTGTCCTAGTCGCAGGCAGACATACCTACGTATAATATCAATGTCTTGTCCTAGTCGCGTTGTAGTTGACTATTTTGTTGTGTTTACTAAGGTTACATTGAAAAATATAGCAGCTTCATTCTAATTTATTTTATCCATTATCAGCAACTAGTTGCTGGCTCTTCTAAAGCAAGGAATGGGGAACATTTCTCGATGAACATTACGTTGAGAAACCTGTAGAAGTTATTCGGAAAGATTACTGGAAGTTAAAAAATGCAATTACTTTTTTCTGCATGAAATTTCAACGAAACAAATCGTGG
Organism: Dryococelus australis; assembly: GCA_029891345.1. Taxonomy (NCBI): domain Eukaryota; kingdom Metazoa; phylum Arthropoda; class Insecta; order Phasmatodea; family Phasmatidae; genus Dryococelus; species Dryococelus australis. The sequence continues at coordinate 119,583,473 of CM057000.1, read as the reverse complement.
AATTTCACCCTGCTATTTTTTTTTTACACGGAATTATTTCTGCGATCATGACAATGGAATGAAAATGTCTTATACTCTGAAGGCTTATCAGGTGACGACCTACAGACAAACTTATGACCTAACTTAAACTAACACCGATACCTTACCTGGGATTCGAACCCAGTGCCTCCCGTACCCCAGACTAGTGGCGCACCATCCGACTGTGCCGCGGTTCGGCGCGAACATGACAAGTGAGACGAAAAAAAAAAGAACACTTTTTCGCAGTAATAAGAAAGCGATAAATGATTCCGAAATTTAACTTTGTGTTCAACGTGAATAAATATTTTAGGACGAGATACATATTTTTACAATAATGGAAATAAATGTTTTTTTCCGAGCATGTTTTTAATTGTACTGCTTAAAGTAAAGCGTTCCCAACGATAGTATTTTGAAAATTCTCCTGGCCATACTTTTTGCTGCTCAAACACGCCTGATTTTGTAATTAGTTGCTGTCCTGTTTTGACTCTATTCCCTCTGGGAATTTTAGTGTTGTACAATTACACTTATTTTCTCGTCCATAGGTTGGTTACTTGTCGTATTTAAGTATTTTTCTCGTGCTCAGTCCTCTTTTTCCATGACAGAAATCTGCATCGCGATGGCGAATGTCCAAAAATCTCCATGTAGTCATTCACCGCCCGTTGCCCTATTCATGCAAAAAAAAAAAACATAACAGAATTTTCGTTATAATATTTGGAGAGTTTTTATGAAAGGGGCGTAAAGAAATTTAATTTTAACTTTGGCAAATCATTGGCTGTGTAGGTGTTAACGGGGAGAGAATAAGCAAGCTTTGAAAATTAGAACATAAACCGTTTCAATGGAAAGTACACTGTGAATAGCTGGCAGAGGATATTAGAGGTCTGTGCGCTTTGCGAGATATCGTGCGCTCGCGAACCCACTACTGCAGGATTACGAGCTATGTAAAGAGATATCTAGCAAACCAAATGGTCGGGAACTATTCGTATTGATACCGCCCCCACGTCCTATACATATTTATTGTACTGCCCGTAGCAAAATATGCGACACACTTTACGGTAGTAACGACTGAGGTCATAACTGCTGTGGCTGGGGTTGTGTTCAATGGCCTTGTTTTCCGTTCCGAAAGGGTATATGTTGTAAGGCTTGGAAACTATTTGTTTTATATTTCCACTTCTTTTACCTATAAAAAGAGTTTTATTTACTAAATACTTATTGATATTGAAATGAAACGCCCAGTTCTATTCGGTAGACTTACGTTTACAGTACGGAGCGTATACTGAAACATCGGTTCGATTATTTATTTGTCTTGGAATTAGTAATATTTTATACACTGGTGATTTACGGAGACGAAGATAACACTTTTTGGTTTGTAAGGCCTCGTCTCCGTTACAGTTAATTTAAAGCTAAAATTTTTACAAAACCATTATTTTTTACTATAAACGAAATTTTATAGGTTTTCGAAAACCTCCTACATAAAATGAGTTTTTATGTCATTTCAAGTAGAGCTATAATCATCAGCTCATACTTGGCTTACAAAAGTGTTCATGTGGAGGTTTCTTGTATACGAATTAACATAATGAAGTGGTGTGACTTAAAGCTTACATAAGACAAATTACAGAGGGCAGAGGGCCAATCACAGAAATAATTTGGCCCAAGGAGATATTAAGGTGGACGATATGATTATGAAACCCTGAATCACCCCTTCGACAACCGCTTGTGAATTAGTCAGTGTGAGGATGGATTTATTAAAGCCAAAATGTATGTATTAAATCTTAAAAAGTCCAACGATGAATGAAGCACGTCCTATCCAGTTACTAATATTTAACCTACCTTGGCCCATTAGAGCAATAGAGTTGAGCCATGCTGGCTATTTCCTCCTTACTACGAGAAAATTGCATTTAAAATAAAATTCTCGTTAAATAGTACGCAATTTTATCGGTGGAAATGTATTATCTACATCTATCTGTTGCGATATATTTGTTGAGATATTTTATTGGGAATATTTGCATTTATTAGCAATATTACAATATACAGTGATAAAAATTACTATTATTTTTAATAGTTACAAAATAATGTAGACAAACTCTCGAAATTGATATTCAAAGTAAGGAAATGAAATAACCCAATACTCTACAGCTAACCTAATGAATGACGTTTCTGGGCCAAGCTCATTTTGATTTCGCCACATATGATGTGATAATAGGCCAGGTATCAGATTTTTCCAGCCAACCTCATGTTTATCCGCTCCAAGAAAATAATAATTTGACGCCAACATGATGCATTTAATGTTCAAGCAATTATACCGGTTAGCTGCTCGTATTTGTAAATGTTTGTTTGTGTGTACTAAACAGACTCACGTGATGTAGAAGGAAAACCCTCGTCGCCCGCACACAATCGCAAGAATTGTCCCAGTGCGGTCGAGGACTGTATTCGAACTTTCTCTGTTCTTCCATGAATAATTCCGCGCAGTTACCCACGCTGAGGTTAGCTCGACTCAAGTTAGGAACTAAACGAGTTTCTTTTATGGGGGAGTATGCCACAGGGAAGATTTCCCGCTAAGGGCACAGTAATCCAAAGAGGTGACTTTTGATTAAAATGTTAAGCTACGTGAATAATGAAAGAAAAAGATTTTACTTAGTTCAGCCCCTGTCACGCTGTAAATTTTCGCCTCCGACTTTATTTGACAGTAAAATATGGAGAGAAAATACTTTCATCAAATTTCTCCTTGCAATAAATGTTATCGAATAATCTTGAATGTGTTTGTAAATGTGTCTCACTGACAAAAATATTTTTTTGGGAGAGTTTAGTTTGAAATATTATCCTTACTACTATACAAATGGGAAAATGTGTTTGTGTGTTGGTAGGTCCTTCTTTCACGTCGAAACGGAGCAACGGATCGACGTGATTTTATGCACAGATATAGTTGGAGGTTCGGAGAGTGACACAGGCTACTTTATATCCCGGATAAATATATTATTTCCTTTAAAAACGTTACTGTAATTCTATATCATTCCTTCATAAAAATTCTTATTGTAATTTAAATGCATAAAAAAAAGCATTGTTAAAATAAAAAGTTCCGTCATTTCTCCTTTATTTTTTGTTTATGGGCTGTCTTCCATTCCTTCCCAAGAGCCGCAGTAGCTCAGTGGGTAGAGAACTCATTTGTGGAGCCGCAGAAACTCAGTGAGTAGAAAACCCAATAGTGGGGTCGCAGTAGCTCAGTGGGTAGAGAAACCAATAGTGGGGCCGCAGAAACTCAGTGGTACAGAACCCAATAGTGTGGTCGCAGAAACTCAGTGGGAAGATAACCCAATAGTGGGGCCACAGTAGCTCAGTGGGTAGAGAACTTAAAAGTGGGGCCGCAGAAACTCAGTGGTACAGAACCCAATAGTGTGGTCGCAGAAACTCAGTGGGAAGATAACCCAATAGTGGGGTCACAGTAGCTCAGTGGGTAGAGAACTTAAAAGTGGGGCCGCAGAAACTCAGTGGTACAGAACCCAATAGTGTGGTCGCAGAAACTCAGTGGGAAGATAACCCAATAGTGGGGCCACAGTAGCTCAGTGGGTAGAGAACTTAGAAGTGGGGCCGCAGAAACTCAGTGGTACAGAACCCAATAGTGTGGTCGCAGAAACTCAGTGGGAAGATAACCCAATAGTGGGGCAACAGTAGCTCAGTGGATAGAGAACTTAAAAGTGGGGCCGCAGAAACTCAGTGGGGCCGCAGTGTATAGATAAATATCAAGTGGGTCCGCAGTCTTAAATGTCATACGAACGAAGTCGCACGGGTCATCTAGTTTAAAAATAATTTTCATAGTAAAATATTGCTTTTATTTTTCTATGTGGTCCATTACAAGAAGAAATCTAACAAATATTGTAATTTATTTTTGTTTGTATACTAAATTAAAGTTTTATTTATAAGATATATGTTTCCTGCACAATTTAATTTAATGCCTCTGAGTTCGTAATATTATGTGAAATATTCGCTTAAAATAACATTCACGCCCAGACAGCTTCTACATAAATTAATTATCATCATAACTTATTTAGTTTTCAGCAATTTTTTGTTATTTTTAATTTCTTGGCGTACATTTTTGATGTGCATACGGCGGCGTTTATGACGTTTCGATGATGATATCATAACTGTCCAACTGTATTCGACTAAACTTATTGGAAGCAGTTTGAAGAAAAAATTTGACTGTGTGACAGGGGCTTTACGTGGTTATTTTGTATTTTATTTATCATTAGTGTAATTATTTTATTTTTTTTAAACCCATAAAATAGGGAAAAATCCTATAAACATGCGACACTAACGCTTAACTAGTGGCGAAAAATTTTGGTGCCCTACTGAAAGCATTGGACTTCCCGACCTGAGCAGAATAAACCTTACACATTCCAAGATGTTATCTAATCCAGCATCGGGAGCACGACCGAACTAAGCGAGTGCAGGCCTGTAGCAAATAACATACGTAACTTCAGTTTTTAAAATATCTTTAAAAGTTAAAACAAATAATTTACTTGCGTGATATACAAATTCGATAGTTTTCATCTGCTAGAGATAAAAACAATATTTCCTTTTTTTTTTTTTAAAGAAACATTTTTATAGTAGTAGTTTTTCGCGTCATTTTTCTATAGTTAAAAATTTACACTTCGTAGATTTAGAATAATAGAATCTTTTGATATCTCAAATGTATTATGCACAATAAAATATAATTTTCACTACTGAGAGAGGAATTGTTTAATCTGTTCTAACCAATAGTTATCCTTATTAAAATTTTTACACTATTTAATTCATAAAATGAGCGTTCTTCGCTGCAGTTGGCAAACACGAGTGACAGATGCGCAACTCAGTTTCTACATTTGAAAACATGCCTTCAAAGAGCTATAAGTAGAGCCACGAGTATTTCGCGAATTCCATTCGGTGGCGAGGTAGACTCCACACACTGGTTCTTTCCTCCTACTGTTGTGATTGGACGACAGTTCTTTAAACACGCCCCGTTCAACTGTGAGCCAGTAATAAGCAGGGAGCAGTAGCGTGAGTGAGTGTTTAACAGTCTTATACAGAGGCCTCACTTGATCACAGCAACCAATAAGCAAACGATAATGTCTCGAGAGTGTATACAGAGCTGCCCAGTCTAGCTTGCTGCCAACTCAATCCGCGAAATACTCGGTGGCTCTATCTCATCAAGCCTCGCTCCACATGCAGTTTTTCATGAAAATAGTCGTCTTAGATGTATACCTAAGGAAATCAGTATAGCTAAAATTTAACACTATTATTTGTCCCACTTATTACCCGTTCTTGAAAGCGAGGGGGGGCGTGAGGAATGCTAGTTCTGCCAGTGTGTTGATCCGGCACAGAGGTTTCTGAAGAGACCAGGGAATCTCCGATCTCCTGGAAGGTGTTTGTCTTCGCCGCGCCATCACGCGTTGTTGCTACATCGTATCTCTAGTCTTTTAGCGGTTTCTTTACAATTTCGAAATCAAACCCCTTGTATGACGTGTTTGATTGTGTTCTATTTATATTATTTATAACAACCATTTTGTATATATGCTGTTCACGGTAAGATGAGCACTTCTAAAAGCCCTGCTTAAGATCTACTTGTATGAACATTATATTTTTTTGTCCACTTTAAGTAAAATTAATATTTTCATGTGCCTCATCACTTTATTCATGCGTTGGTGATGTGAAACTGGGATTATTGAGGCAGAAATATAATTTAAAAATCTGGTCTTTCTTTTACTTCGATCCGTTAACAAAAAAAAAAAAAACAGAGAGCGAAAGGAATAATCTAAGTTTTCACAAATGGTTACCTAACACTTTATATTCGACGTTAATATATGAAGCTACTTGCCATCCGTCGTTACCAATTTTACTGGGTGCATGTCACTAAGTGCGCCCATTGAAATATGCGCAAGTAGGAGCAGTGACATTTTTATACGGTTGGTTTCAGAAGAGCTCACTTTATAGTGAACAGCCTTTATACGCGTTAACATACAATCACATGAAACGTCCTTATTTTTGGTTAAACGTAAATATAATTTAAAGATTATAATATTTCATTCATAATAACTATGAAAAAAAAATCAGTGGAAAAAAAGCTGTTTCGGCAATGTCTAGTAGCAGATAGTTCTTATGGAAAATATTATAACAATTAGCTCGCACAAATGCGGTGAGTTGTATCGTTGGTGTAATTTTCTAGACTCGGTTAAACGAGCCGGAGGAATATCCTGGAAGTAGAACTTATAGGGTGTGGCTGTGTTGGGGACACGGCCGTTTGTTTTGCGGGAATAAGTCTACGTTGACGCGCTCGGACGCCTCGATGTTTATTTTACGTTCCCGGCACCGCTTCACTCGATCATATGGGGTTTTATGGGTATCACTGGATTACTTTTTGTGATGCTCTTTCCAGCCATTATACGGTTTCTGTATTTCGACTTGGTGTTTTGGTGAGTATAGGACGACATTGTGTTAAGTTTTCTTAATTCTGTTTACATTAAGCTCATGCAATTTCACCATAACCACGCCACACAAATGTTTTCATGCACGCAATCGATTGATATCGACGAGAACTGTCGACTAAAACGTAAACGAGCGTCGTAGCTCCTCCTAGTCAAAAGTTATACTACGCGGAAGTTATGAGACGCAGCGAAACGAACTAAAAATTATGGCGACAACAGCCCCCCCCCCCCGGCCACTTTTTTTTACTCGCTCTCTAACTTCCACGTGATGCTTCGCAGTCGTCTCTCGTAGAATATTATTTGATCCTTTGGCAATCAATTGGTGTATTTGAATTTTGAATGTAGACGATAAATTCGCAGCTGCAATGCCAAACTGTATCCCCCGATTTTGTTATCATCGGAATTTCTTGTTTGCCTCGCACTATGGTTGCAAATATAAAAACGTATCAACGTAAAAAAATTTGGAAGTAACCGTGAATGGACTATATCCTCCCAGCACAATGTAGCGCGTCATCCCCTTCAAGGATCGCCTGCTTGTGGTGGGTGGGACACGTTAGCTTTTGTGAGAAAGGGTGGAGGGAGGGGAGGACCAGTGATAAGCAAAGACAAGTACTATGAAACTCAAATATGTACTTTAAAATTAGTTAGGTACTACATGCTATAGCCTCCATTAAATATATTTTACTTTCTGTCGAAATAGTTTCCGTCAGTGCCTTCTTTCCACATCACATATAATAAAAACATTTAATAAGTAATTAATTCAACAACCGGTTTACTATTGTTCACATATGTGCTAAAACATTTCGTAGCTCATATTCATTCAAAAGTAAACCATTAATTGCTTCGGATTTTGGTGGTTATATCATTTAATTAACGTTAATTTACGTATAATTAAACCTGATCGAGATGTGCGTATATTCACATGTGTGCTGATTAAACACATTGAACTATATAGTTTGGCAAGTGCTCGATTATTATCACTTCGTTGTAGTAATCTCCCCTCCCAAACACGTTACGACTTGTATCACTTAGCATTACGGATTGCCATTAGTTTAGCTTACGTCATATAACCACGTGAAATATCACAGCCATCATGCTGGCCATTAGTAATGAACATCACGATCGTGTTAAATTAGCTGATCGCGCGCGGCGGCCATGCAGTGACGTATTGCAGACGGGTACGCCATAGTTCAAACGCACCTATAGCTTCCCTGCTGAGGTCACGTCGGGTTTGTCGCGAGTGAGAGAGCGGAGATATCTGGGCGGCTCTTAACAGCGAGAACTTGAGAGCCGACGAGGCTGATCGAGGTGGGCATGGAGCAGCGCCGAATGAAGGGGCGCGGGAAACGGGAAGATACCCGAGAGAACCCTCTAAATAGCGGCGTCGTCTGGTACGCGTTCCACGTGCTAACATCCGGGAGTGGTCCAGCCTGCGGATTGAACCCGGTTTGCGTTGGTGGGAGGCGTTCAACACAAGTCCGCACATTTTTATACCTGCTATAACTTCTTACGTATATAAATGTTCGATAACGCTGTCCGAATACGCACCGAAGTACACACACACACTATAAAAATGATTGTATTTTCACTAACATTAATTTGCATACAAGTGCTAACATATTTTTTTTATACTGCACGAAACTTAGAGTAAATTATACTAAACTATACTACAAAGCGTGTGAAACAAATGTGCGATATTAAAAAGGTAGAGTGAAGTGGTTTGATACCTTGTTTAATTTTCTGAAAATATTTTGGTTTATTATTATTTATACATTATAAAAACAGTATTATTTTGACTTTGATATGTCATTTAAAAAAATAAATGTAATCTATAAAAATGTATGCGAGAAAAAAAGTTATCACAGATAATATATAATATAATATAACAAATTTTTTCCGTGGCCAACGCTCTTCCCATAAGGCAGAACTGTACGAATCGATATACACCTTGCACTTTTCTCGATATAAATAAAACGATTTAATTGAAAAAGTTTTTTAGGCCTTTAAAATAATTTATCAGTGGTTATACAATTAATCCTGCGGTTTAACGGACTCTCAGTTACAACTAGTTAAAACAACGTAACTTAAGATATCTTAGCGTTAGTTAGCCTTGGTATGAATCCACAGGGAATTTATATGGGTATTTTGAACAATTCTGTTTTATTAATAATGTTGAAAGTCTACGAATTTGTTTTTACCTAATTAACATATACATCAACGAATTTTATATTGTTGTGCTTTTCCGCGCCCTGTGATATAATTTCCAATTATTACCTCATACATGTGATTGCAACAGCGGAATGGAAGAAAGTGTCTCGTCAAATTATAACTATAACAATTAATTTAAAATTGTGATATATACAGACAGCATTGTTACCAAGTGCTAACACGACCTTCCTTGATAAAGCATAAAGAAATATCAAAATGTGTGATGAAAATTTGGAAACATAATTTTAACTCACAAATCTAAAACGTAAGGCATTATTTTGTTTTTATCGTAAAGAACTCTGTTGCACCTGATATGGACGTTTTTGTGGTGATAAGGTTTTAAAAGGTCTTTAAAAAAATTATTTTAACAGTTATCTGTCGATAATTAACTGATATCGATATATATTTTTAAAAAAATATTTTAAAAAGTTAAATATTTTGAGATACATAAGAGGCAGATATTTTAACGAGAATAACTAAGGAGTTGTTTATCGTTACTCAAGCAAACAAATTATCTTGTGTTTGTAATGGAATTGGAAATGAGCATTTCCGCGAATTTATGCGAAATCGTTTTGTAGAAAAACTTTTCAAATAAAAGTGTGAAATCGTTTGCATAAATAAACTAACAGGAACTATTGAGAACTGGCTCGAAAATTCATAGTTCACTCATCCATATGACTTCAGTGGAATTAAATCTGCTGCCATGCTGATGAAACCGTTAAAGCGTTCAATACAAACTAAGGAGGCAAAATATTCGAAAGAAAAAAAGCCTGAATAATTTAAATTTCAGCCCAAAATATTATGGACCCTTATCGCCAAATGCAACTCTACCTAGGGAATAAGGACTACTGAGATATATACTAATAAAGTATAAGCTGTTACCTACAGATAAACGTATTCTACAATACCACTTTTACCCACGACAAAAGCCTCAAATGCGAATGAAAAATAGCGGGACGTTAAATTCTGCTCACTTCGCGTGACTTGCAATGAATGAGAGCGCAATAAATCACTGAATCATATAAGAGCTTCCGGGAAATACAATGCGAGGGAACAAAAACCCCAACAAGTGGTAATGTATTAAACTGCCGAGGCTGGACGCTGCTGCGCGATAATGAATACCACTCCCCTATGTACGTACTTCGGCTAACATACGGCTAGATGAATTGCGTTGCAAATTAATTTTAGCATTTTGAGTTTTACACCTGCGAGATTCCTGAAAAAAAAAAAAAACATACATATCTACACACGAAAACTGTTTAGCAGAACTGAACTCGACTTTTCAACCAGAAAACTTTACTATGTACACTCTAAACATGAAACAGTGAGAAGGTAGACAAATAAGTGAAAACAGCGAGAGTTGAGTAACCGATAATCAGTGCCAGACAGCTATTTAATGTAGCGGCTGAATTTCACTGATAAATTTGTGATTTCCCACTGAATGTCAAGAATTCCAGTGCTGTAAATTACTTGTTCCCAGTTAATAATCTTGATTCGTCGGTCAGCAGTAGCTTATCAACTGACTTTCAGTGAATGTTATTCCACTGATTCATAATTGTGGTAATGTGTTTGTGAAGTTCTAAACGGCTTCATATTCGCATTTTCGGAGTATGCTCTACTTCATCTCAGGTGCACAAGTGCTCCAATCTATTAACTAACTGTTATGGAACCAATAAACACTGACCAAAATTTTAAAAACGTCTACGACAAGTGATTTTTACTTCAGTACCTTAAACACATTTGAACCATTACTTAACGGGAGACAGTACAACTAAAAAAAATAATAAGTAAACCGCATGACAACCAAAAAAAAAATTAAAATATTTTGGATAACTGAACACATATCGTATTTCATGCTCGATCTTAGCTCATTAGCAGAACTGGAAAATTCCTAACGAGAAGAATAAGACTCTGTGCGTGAAAAAATTGTTCAAAATCCTTGTGAGAAGCATAATCTAGTGTTCGCGGTAGCACGCTAATCGTTTCTAAGCTGTTCTTATCAGCTAGAGAACAAAGATATGCCACTCGTCGACTCATTAGAAGAAGTAAAACTTTTATAAGAGAATCTAGAAACAACACACTAGGAACATTTTTTTCGTTATGACAGAAAACTGGATTTCTCAGTATTATTATAAAAGTTTCCATTTATTTTAAAGGATCTGATGAACTCAGAGATGAGATTTGGGGATATTTCGACATCTCTCAGTTTTTAATTCGCTCCACTTACGTCCTGTGATATCAAACGTTCCTTATTTCATTTATAAAATAAAAGGATTCATGTTAATGTATTGGCAACACTGCGCCGGTTCTATGTGAGCAATTCTGTGAGTTTCACCCGCGAAAATAACTTGCGTGCTTTGTTTATGGGATAAATGACAACGTGTATTTGTTTATTTGCTCGGTATAAAAGTTGAACTGCAGTGTGTATTACAATGGAAGATTCGTCTAACTGACCATTCTCGAACCGATAAAAGTCTTTCTTATTTCCCCAATATCCCTCCTTTCAAAATGTTCTCGTTGTTAAAGATCTTGCTGCACTCTCAATCTTCACCCGGCCCTGCACATTGTTTTCCGCCTTTCTTAAAGATCTTCCACCAATTTGTCACCACACTTCACCACACCCTTTTTCTTTTTCTTTCTTTCCGAGCCAGTTTCGCACAACTTGAAAAAATTGCAATAGCGAACCTCTGGTTACAAACGGTGCATTATAATCCGTCATTGCAATGCACATTGCAGTTTATCTTTCATTGTGAGCGAACAAAAAGGGACAATATAGTGTTGGTTTTGTTTACATAAACCAGACACGCCAGGAGCAATCTTTGGCCAAAATCACAGGATCGCTCCCATATAATCTGCGCATTTTTGCCAGTCTACAAACTTTAGTAATATGTATTATGTACACAACATAGATGAAACCATCCAAATAATTAGAAAATTTATTTACGTCAATTAAAGCTGCTATTTTCTGTCCCCTAATGACTACGACAGGCTTCTCCGTAAAATTGATGACGGCCGGTAGAAATAACTGGGAACCATATGTAATCTATGAAGCTTATTTTAAGGGACTATGTATATTCAAATGATTACTGTGCACACGTCAAATATTAAGAATCTTTAAACGGAATTTTGATTAAGGATTCTTTACATATTGCAGTAGTCCTCACTGCACCTTTCTTTCAACCAAGAGAGAGAATCGTCCTGGTCAAATTTAAGGAAAGTTGGTTTTGTATTTGTCACATTTCTGCTAAACAATCCAAGCATACATATAATGTCCACTGTTGAACTTTTTTCAAATTGCAAAGATATTTTCGTTCAGTAAACATATTTTTAACTCTAGCGTCTGGAATTAAAACTACACTAACATTGTTTTACTGAAGTCTAAGAAGGTTATTCAGCCAATAAATCATTGTCCCTTACTTCGACTACTACATGTTCGAAATGAAATTGCGGAAACGAAAAATTTAATTGAGTCGTTATGGAAACTGTTTTAGTTCCCTTTTTCCATTCTTCATGTTTGGCCCAGAATCCTAAATATAAGCGTTTCATTGAAATGTAGTAAATTTTCCTTCTTCAAATGTAATGATTCCTAATGAATGTGTAATTTAAATTATGCTACATAGAAAAACATTCCTTGATTGCGAAATCGTAGAATGGGCGTAGTTCGCTGTTTTCACGCTGACAAAAATTTAATTTAAAAATATCCTCACGTCTTAGAAAATTCACAAATAGTCGGAAATATCCAGGAAAAAAAATAGTAGCTCTGGTATAGGTTTTGCTTACGTTAGTAAACCACCGTCATTTAGCTACCCCGCGTAGTGGCAAAAGAGAAGGAAGGTATTACGTTATGTGGACGTAAGCTGGGTAAACGGTCTTGTTTACCTGCCAGCGAGAAGTGGCAAACAATAATATTCACACGAGAAGGAAGATAAACATTGCAAAAACAGGTACAGTGTGCTTCTAAATACTTGACTGCAAATGAATGTCATGCAAAAGTAAAATATATACCCCTTTCGCCATCGGTTTTATATAAATCAGAATAACGATTAACCTAGTCGGCTATTTTAGAACCAAGATGTAAGGAGTTGATATACTGGAATATAATATTAACACGTGTAAACTCAGGCGTAATTGACACCTTAATCTATAAAGGGATTTTTCGTTCCAGGGTTTGCAAAAGATGAGATTTTTTTGTCTCACATGTACTTGCGAATTCTTTGCAATATCTTACTTGGTGGAACATAGAGAACGGATTTCTATTATTCTGCGGCACTGGCAGCAACAAATAGTATTAACCAGTGAAACGACGTCTGTGTTGGTACATATTTTGCCACACGTCACATGTGAACAAGTATGCTTGGAATAATATGTTAAAGTGTTAATGAATAAATAATTTAGGCTCTACATGGGAATTACGGGTAGTTAAAATTGTATGTCGACGGAAATATAATTTGGAAATTTCTTCAGTATACCGTTTCAAGGAACAAAATGAGTAATTTCGGTTTCCAATAATAAAATAAATATCAAGTGTTTTAATCAAAATTTTAAAGCTATTGTAGCGTTTGTATGAATATTATTAAAGCCACGAACCTGTTTATAACAATAAATTTTACCAGATGAATAAAACACTGGGTTTTTAATTAAACGCTGGTAGGCAATGATCGTTTTTGATAGTACATAAAAAGTACTTATTTAAAAAAATATCTATAACTACACATCATAGTAAAAAAACACGCAAAACATCGTATTTTATGCTTTTTAGCAGACATCTTAATAATAACTTTTTTCCGACTTCAAGTCCAACCTACATGATCGGTATTTGACTAGCTATTTAGAGAACGCACATTAGAGAATCACATCCTTTTAACAAAGGAATAACTCGAGTACAGATGAATAGCAACTGAAGCACCGTTGGGAGAAGCTTGTACAAATACGACTGTTGCGTTTGTTGTGAACACCCGTAAATAGCCGCAAGGTAATCCGTACAGTGACGGGGGAACCAACTCAAACGCTTAAGTTTACGGGCGACGGTCATTCACAGTCGTAGGAATGGACCCGTAAGCGTTGGGAAGACAAAAGGTATGCAGCAGGCTTACATACGCACAGAAATTCCCAGGTGCTTGCTGCACTCAACCCACATGAAACTCGGTTCACTAGGGCATAGTGGTGCTTGCCTTCACACTTGGATTGTCGGTGGCCGACGAGAATCCATTCTGCAAACACGTGCTTTGTTCGCAGGCGTTTCACCGTAGCGGTACGCATTTACAATGCACGCATGGTATCGCATACTCTAAGGTACTGGCATGTCGGTGGAAGGAATTTGCACTTAAACCATAGTGCGTGTTTCGCAATGCATCAGATCGTTTTCCATGATTACGCACCAATGGAATACGTGGTCAAAAAATGTCAGTGTCCAGACATCAATATTTGCTGATTTTTGATTGCTAAAGACGTGCGTCCCACGGTGGTTGGAATTCCGAAATGAGCTAAATATGTCATACTCTTAAAATATTTTAAATTTAAAATGAGAAATTATTTTTAATATGTCTTTATAATGGTAATTTACGGTGTGTGAATGAGGAGCGATAACAATACTGTCAATTTTCAGATAACACAGCTCCAGGGTTGGGTAAAAGTTTCAAACACCACTGTCCCACAGAAACTAAAGCATGTACAAAATAAGCAAAATTTAAACGGGTCTCAACTTTCTATGGGAGTAATATTGCTTTCAAAACGCAGCAAACTCGCCGTTATTTTAAAGATTTCTCTTTTCATATATAACTTGCTGACCAAATTATTGCAACAGAGTAACTTGTCAAATATATAATTACATCATTTAAATACAACTACATTAACACTGCAAAGATACGCTAGAAACAGATCGTAAAGTTCGTGATATTAAGCTAGTGCTCACTGTTACGAGGAATACAAAATGAAAAAATTTGCACAACTCGATACTGGAATGAAAACTTATAAGTTATTTTTAATGGGGGTTCAGCACTTCAAAATACTATGGCTATAATTTTAAATTTTTTTCAAATATTATTATTTCATTGTCCCAAAAAACTATTCGAAACAATGACGTTACAAAATCGTGAACAAATTCCATTGAAATTTTTCAGCAGCAGTGCTTAAAAGAAGATTTATAGGTACTTAGACAAAATTAGTAGTGAGAGTTGAAGTACAATACTTTACATAAAATATATTACGTTTAACTCTGCTGAATTACAAATTAAAATACTTTCAATTAAATTGAATATTAATGAAAAGTTACGCCGAAATACAACTTAAGGTAACACTACTTCAATTAAATAAAGTGAGATAATTTCTTGAAAAAGAAGACGCAGTTTTAAAATACAAGTATTTAGTTCTAGTTACATTTTTATAATATAAAGAAACGTTACTAGTGAAGGAACATGTCTCTGTATTTTAAGGATTTCGTTACGAAATTGTTAGCTATTTATAATCTTTAAAAATAAATATATGCAAATTTTTATTCAGTAACCTGCCATAAATTTTATTAATTTACATATTGGTATACTATAAATTCTCATAGTGACTATATTCGAAGAATTTTTTAAGTGATTAAAGTAACATAATTTGTAAAAATTAAAAAATTTACGTATACGAAATTGTGGTAAAAGGTTACAAAATATTTTCGGATCTTGTATAACTGCAGACGTAATAGTAATTAATCAATCAATTCTCCCGTTTAAAGGATTTTACAGGCCGAACTTTATGCACTTTTTTGTAATCTCTAACTCAATATTTTTGAAGAGAACTGAATGGATCCAGATGTATGAAAAATAATTCCAGAAAACTTGGTTTCCCCTCAATTTTGTACAAGACTATTTGACTTGCTTTGCTCTATTAACTTACCCGAAGATCGAAGTTCAAAGTAATCGTTTGAATAATAACTAAGTAATAATATGTGATCGTATTTGATTATGCAAGACCGTCTCATGAAATTTATGACAGAGTTATTTTCACTCTAAATCTGAGTCAGTGAGATTTTATGTGTTTAAATAAGTTAACACTTTAATTATTCAACTATCACTTGAATTAATTTGACTAATGAATTAGTGAAAATATGCGACTTTTCCTTTCTTATCGATTCGGTGACATTTTTCACTGATTCAACCACCATATCGGTCACTCTGTTTTTTTTAAACTGATTTGTGTTTTGAGTGATGGATCACATAAACAACGAGCATCAAATGACAGCTAAGCGACATATATCAAATGAAATAACAACGAATAAACTAATAAAATCAATAAAATCATTTATATAATGTAAGTTACGTCTTTTTCAATACCATTTTACGTGGCAACATGGACATGCAGTATTTCATACCGTTTTATATATTTCATTTTGTTTACACGAAATCATCATAGCACTAGATTTGAATGTTTAAACTGCATTAAAAGTGTTAAAGTGAGAACTTTTATACGTAGCCTACTATTTGTTTAACAATCCTAATGTTACGAATTAAATTTAAAACAAAAATTAATGGCATACTTTATAGAGCTACAAATTTTAGATAAAGAAGTATAATACAATGTTCCCCTTTATAAGCAACGTTCAATTAGTGGGTCGATTTGTAAATGAACTTTATGAAAGCGAAATGATCTGGTTTCAGCCCCTAAACACTGCAAGTTTTTTTTACTTTTTTTAAATAAATTATATTTATAATATATCTTCCCTGCCAGTCTCTGCTATGTCGACGGGTCCTCACAGTTCAATGCGACGGTTTTTCATTTGTGATAACAATTTGTGATGTAAATAATAATTAGGTTTTCCTTTAATTGATCTGCCCTCCTCCAATTCCTGTTTTCTTTTGACAAAATTGAACTAAACAAATGCGTTTCTTATGTTCCAGGGTCGTGTGACGAAGGACGTAATCTAACTGGGTGTAATATTCGCCTGCAGAATGTCAAAAGCACCCACAATACAAGCTAATGGAACCCCAAATAGAGGAGTGAAAAAAATTGTATAGTCACGGTGAGTGCACGAGAATATGTCTATGTCACTTTTCACTGATATATTTTAGAGAGTAATAATAAAGATAAAAAACTGAGGGAAAAAAATTTGTGATAAAAAAAATCATTTTGAAAATCGGTTAGTCAAAACAAGAGAGGTCATAAGCAAACTTTTTTTTTCAACTTCTATTACGCCATAGGACAGAAGCTTACGACTCTTCGTTAAGGTATGACAAATAGCGCATAAGCGATTGGTCGAAATTATTTCGCAGAGTCGACGAGGTGACTTTTGGCGCCACCAGTATTTCATCTCGCCGCCTTCGTGAAATGAATGGGTGTTTCCGAATAACAAAGACATAATTAGAAGTGTTGTTACAGTCTGTTCACGGATTACTGATCACATTCGAATACATACTTTGAAAAATGTCACTGCCCATACATGCACATTGTAGTAACGGGCACATTTGCTGCTATGAATCCGGTAATGTTGGTAACGACCAATGGAAAATAGTTCCATGACCCATCGTTGAATTACAAGTGATGGGGTAAACATTCTTGACTACCGAAATTATTTCTTCGCCCTTTGCATATACGCATTTATAAGAAATATTTAGTAGATTTCTTAAATATTTTATTTTATAATAATATGATAACTTAATTAGACCCGGGCGTGAATAAAGTGATCAGACCATGTCAATGATAATCTTATACAGAATGTATCTAAATACAACAGACAAACTTCGGTGTAGAATAATAAAGCAAAAAGAAGTTGAAAACATGTGTAGGGACTACAACATATAGAATAACATTGATTATAACGGAGGTACACATTTGTAAGTTTGAGTAAAAGAAAAAAATTACAGTACGACTGTAATGTACCTCTCTCTGGAATCTTCTCCCCCCCCCCCCCCCCTTAATAACCGCAGATGTGTGTTATTGGGTATTGGGCGTGACCCCCCTTGCCAAGTATTGGTAAATATTATTTTGAAAATATAACACCAAATGCTCGAATACAGTGAGGTTTAGGGTATTTACACAAGGTAACATTCTCGTTAATTGTGACACGAGGATTAGTAATCCGTCCTTTATATCTTGAATACGCTACCGCCACATAGATGTTACTTCGGAATAGGGGTAGTAACATTGGCCATTTACATGCCACAATTTGATGTCAGCGACAAGAGGTGTGGTGTTTGAAGATCTTTGTTCAGGTAGCCATTATACAGACAATCGATGTTCCATCTTAAATATTATCTCCAGTATTTGCTGCAATAAACATGTGTTCCAGGTCCAACTTCAAGCATGTGTTCCACCCTTAGTATTCACTTTAAACCATACGTTGTATATAAGTTTTCAACGTATTTTTTTTCGTGAATAACCTACAGCGGAAGTTTGTCGGTCGCATTTAGATACATTCTGTATATGGTGGAATAATATAAAATGTTCTCACAAGAATATATTACTCAGTTTACCGTGGACAAAGTATGGTTTCTTGTAGTGTAATTTCATTTTGGGCTTCTCCAACTTACATTTCTCCCTCCCCTATTCGCCGGTGTATTGATCACGTCGTACACGCTGACTTCAAATAGTGTATGAGTCATCGCCGTTCTAATCATTCGATTTATAAATCTTCAGTGACATGAACGTTTAGATTTGTTCTAAAATTTTTAATAAATGATTTTTATTAGTAACATAAACACAGGGTATTCTATTTGTCCCACGTTATCGGTAAAATTGCTTATATGAGATATTTTACTACTTCATATTTGAAAATGGATTTTTTTTAAAATAAATTTTGCTGAGGAAATAAATCCTGTAACAATTACAGAAAAACTACTAAACGTTTTGTAGCCCAACATGGCGGGAAATTTATATGAACTTTTACAAGGTCATATTTATATTTCTTATTGAATTATTATTTAAACCCTAGATATATATGCTTCTTTTCAAGAGCCAGGAGATACTAGGACTGTCAGGCTGCCTACATTTGTTAGTCCATTTAGCATTACCCAGGGTACGCCACGAGGAGGCGGACTAATGTTGCACCCAGTTAGAGCTAGTAAATTATAGTTGATCTTATTGTCCCTGATATTATCATCTTTGTGTTGTTCAGTTGTGCATCAATTATTTTAACATAAGTGCTATTCAAGCAAATTCTAATGCGCTTTGATTTGGTTGAACAGCCCTTATGTTAAAATTAGTGATGCACAACTGAAGTCCTCAATGGGGATAATCTCAGGGACAATAAGATGAACTCCCGTTTACTAGCTCCCTGGTGAGTTGAGAGATTTGAGCGGCTCTTAACAACGACGTCTTGAAAATCGGTGAGGGTAAAATGAGGCGATAATGGGAATGTGCCTAAATGCCAGGGCAGGTGTAACGGTAGATCCCCGAGAAAACCCGCCGATCAGCGGCATCGCCTGGCACGATTCACACTTGCGAAAAACCGGGAGTGATCCGTCCAGGAATTGAGCCCGGCTCACCCCTGGTGGTAGGCGAGCAGTCTAACCCTTCAGCCATTGAGGCCCCTGCTCGCTGTTCTACGTTGGTGAGGACATAAATACACCTAAAACACCTTAATCAAAGAATTTACGATAATTCTCCATAGCGAAAGCCTATCCATACACGAATGCCTCGCAGATATGAACATTAATGCCGGTATACCAGAACGTTCAGTTTTGTATTACATATGTGCCACCCTCTCGGGCGATAATAAACCCATGACTAATCCTTAACTTGTCCAAGGATGTGTCGCGTTATGTTATTCGCCGTACCGTATCGAGGCTATAAACAAATGAAAGCGACAATGCAGTGTTTATTTACAGTCGCTTCTGCAAATATTAATACATGCACGGTTTATTTATGACGTTATCTGTAGCGCTGCCAGTTATTGAGGACTTGAAATAATTGTTCATAGAGTAATAAAAGCTATAGTTATTTTTATTGTCTGGCGTGTTATTTTTATTCCTTCTTTATTGCGTGGTAACTTATGGAACGTGGCATGGTATGTTTCGTGTTCGTAATTTGGAAATTATAGACGTAAATTTTAAATTGTGCACATGCATTCGAACAGCTGAAATTCAACTATATATATATATATATATATATATAGTAACACTTCAACATTTCTAATTGTATAATAATTATTCTATGTCTATAACTTGATTTTAATTCCAAACTGTAATGATATATATGTAAAATATGTTTTACGTAAGTTCGGTATAAGATATGTGCAATTATTTAGTTTGACTGTTATGTTGGTGTAAGTATGTAAGTGTAATGATATTATCTGTTTTTTATTTCCATGCAAATGTGTCTATGTAACTTGCAAAACTTTTGTTTCTCAAAAGAACCAGACCACACCAGCCAGCTTATCATAATTTATTGAAATACAAACAATAGCGTTTAGAACAAAACTTATTCATTCTAAAAGGGAATCAGCTAGGAATCAGCACGGGAAGAATGATAGTCCCGAATATTAATAGTAATCAATAGTCTCGATTGATAAAACACGGAAGTTAAGATACTAAAATGGACTTAGTGAACTGCGACGTAACGGCGGGCGGAGCATCAGCCGCAAAGAAAGGCTGGTCCGGTAGAGAAGGACTTCGGAGGACCGGCTTCGAACCAGAGACAACGCGGCATCCAGCATCTGGAGAGCGCTATGAGCGAAGAGAGGTCTGCCAGCTTCGAATCCAGGCGGAGGACGAGCTTCTGAAGATCCGCCCGGGGATGTGCTGCCACTAAGGGGCGTGAGAACTGTTACTGCATTCCACACCCGAGGTGGATGGCTTCACGACTTCGGCGCAGGCAGGTGTAGACCACGATCGAAAGTTAAATATTATAAAACTTTACTATTAATGGTTTTCCAAACTAATTATATAATTTTAGTATCACACTCTTGAGATATTAATGTGAAGCATGATTCATGTTAGATGCACTTAATTGAATTAAAGTTATAGAATTTTATTTGTTACTCTTTCGGTCTTCTATATTTAGGAACCCTCTACTTTTCAGTTGAATTAGTTGTGCTGTCATTAATGTAAACATCAATGATTTTATGCTATTAAATTCAGAGGTAATATAACCATAGACAAGTGTATCGATATACAGCGACCCCTCTATTGGGTGCTCTAGCCCTTGACCAGCTGCGGTCCTTCTATTGGGTTCTCTAGCCACTGGGCTACTGCGGTCCCTCTACTGGGTGCTCTTGCCCCTGACCAGCTGGGGTCCTTCTATTGGGTTCTCTATCCACTGGGCTACTGCGGTCCCTCTACTGGGTGCCCTAGCCCCTGACCAGCTGCGGTCCTTCTATTGGGTTCTTTAGCAACTGAGCTTCTGCGGCTCCTTTATTGGGTTTTATCGAGTGAGCTACTGTGGCCCCACTATTGGGTGTCCTAGCCCCTGACCAGCTGCGGTTCCTCTATTGCGTTCTCTAGCCACTGGGCTACTGCGGTCCCTCTACTGGGTGCTCTAGCCCTTGACCAGCTGCGGTCCTTCTATTGCGTTCTCTAGCCACTGGGCTACTGCGGTCCCTCTACTGGGTGCTCTAGCCCCTGACCAGCTGCGGTACTTCTATTGGGTTCTTTAGCCACTGAGCTTCTGCGGCTCCTTTATTGGCTTTTATTGAGTGAGCTACTGTGGCCCCACTATTGGGTGCCCTAGCCCCTGACCAGCTGCAGTCCTTCTATTGCGTTCTCTAGCCACACTGGGCTACTGCGGTCCCTCTATTGGGTGCTCTTGCCCCTGACCAGCTGCGGTCCTTCTATTGGGTTCTTTAGCCACTGAGCTTCTGCTGCTCCTTTATTGGGTTCTAGCGAGTGAGCTACTGCGGCCCCACTAGTGGGTTCTCTAGCCACTGAGCTACTGCGGCCCCACTTTATATATATGTATATATATATATATATATATATATATAGTAGCCCAATGGCTAGAGTTATTCCCATTGCGGCAGCAGTGACCCAGTATATATATATATATATATATATATATATATATATATATATATATATATATATATATATATATATATATATATATATATACTACGGCTTTTTGGAAGGAAAGGTTTACAGCCCATAGACAAAAAAAGGAGAAATTACGATTTTTTAACAGTGCTTTTTTATGCAGTTATCAATCCTAAGAAAAGATTAATCCAGTACATATTTAGAACACCTGGTCAACATTTTTTTTCCGGAACCGTTTGACATATCTCGATGAAACAAAGACTAAGTTGGTCCTGGTGTTTTTTTCTTTAGACTGTGTGAAATCGATGTCATTATGTTCAGTGGTCTTTGTGTTAAATCCGTTCGGACAGATAGACAGAAACGAAAAATATTAACATTAGATATAGCTTAGTTATCAATTATATACTAAATGAAAAAATAATTAAAAGTGGAAAAATCTAAAATCACAGACAGGCACTTCTATTTTATTTAGTAGCAGTGTATGTATGTATGTGTATATATATGTGTTTGTGTGTGTGTGTGTCTGAGTTTTCCATGCTACAATATACTCATACTAATAAATAAATCTGCCATATTTACGGTCCTGCAAATCTCAGTTGTATTGCATTGTTGAAGCAGAAGTCAGCAGACAGCTAAAAGGATAAAATGTAATGCCTATCGAGTTCATAACCTCAATGCAATAAGACTGAACAAGATTGTAGTGTTTCATTTGCGCGTTATATAGCGTGGGAACTGAATACATAACCTTATTTTAGGTCCTGGTAATATACAAACGTGTTTGAAAACGTTCCTGTACTGATATACTGTATGTGCAGTTTTAAATGTTCCCAGCAATACACATTTCCTCCAATTCATACTGCATATACCATTTTAATTGTAATATTACTGTTTGAGATTTACTGGCTGTAATTGAGCGGCGTTTTTTGCTACTTGTTGAGTCGTGGCAAGTGTTAAAATCACAGATACGCCACGGAAAATAATTCATTGTGTTCTAAACCTGCCGGGAGACTTTACAAAGTTGTGATATAGGCCTATACATACGTGACCTTTAAAACATTACTTAAGTTGAAACTTCCGTTCACAGTTAAATAATTAAAACGTTATCACTGCAGTTTTTGCTGTCACGTATGAAATCAAGGCTACTCTGTGGGGCCAATGCCATTTTGTACGCGCGCACGTCACTTTTGCAATCGACATGACACTCGCTGAAAGCCTCCACTGAAACATCGAAACATTAGAAACACAACTTTGCAACTCATAAAGCAACAATTAGTTTCGCAAAAATTTTTTAAAATAACGTTAATTCCATCTTTCCATGAGTAAACCCACACTTATTCCTGCATAAAGCTTCAATAAGAGAAACACAAATGGATTTCGAACGTATAGCATTTGTCGAATAAATTCTGCGAGATGTAATATTAATAAAAAATTAACTATTTCCAATAATTCCATTATATCTATGTTACAAAACCCGTTAGTTTTTTAATTGCGATTTATTAAAATAAGAAACTTATTCAATCATATATTGTGAAAATTGAAGTTCTATTAATTGAGATACTTAAAAGATTTTCACTGACAGAGATTCAAATGAATCCGTTTACATTATGGCTAAGAAGCTACATTCGCTTATTTTTGTCGTTGTTGTAGTTGTATTGAAGTTACGTCGAGCTAAGTCTAGACCGATTTGCTGTACAAATTCGCTGTACGACAAGCGAACTGAAAATCTGCGCGGAGGAGCTCGGGCGCGAACACGACCCTCGACTACATCGCACCCTACCCCTAAGATCATTGGGGGGCAGGGTAGCCAACTTGTCACCAATGAGTTCTGCTATTACGTATTTTGAGTACTTTGTAATAATGAAGCCCTAAATATTGCGTACATTTAAAGTATCCTGTCGTCTTTAACTTTTTATTCGCAAAAACCACTGAATTGTGCTGGTTTCCTAATTTTTAGATAACTAATTGCATCGCGACGTGGACGCGTCATACTGTTTACGGATGCTCGTCACACTACCGGCTGCGGCAAAATGATATGCGTTCTGCGCGTATGTAGGTTTCCTTTGCGCCAAGGATAAATCACCCAAACTGGAGCCCTAAGATTAAGGCTTCTGCCGTGGCTTAACTGAGGCATTAGCCGGCATTATAACGTTCTGAAATACCGATAAGGCCTGGACGTGGCTTAAACTGTTCCGAAACACATAAAAACGTTCTGGATTGTCGCCCTTAGTGTACAATTTGTTGGAGGAAAATTCCTTCTGTAGTGTTCTTTTAAAACAATAGTTTCCATTAAACTAGATGTTCTAGAAACTTATTAAAGTTACGCCAACAACGAAGTTTAGAAGAATTAAGTCTAATTTTTTTTACATTGGAATTTTTGCGTTATTATTTAATTACGTCATTTTTCAATTTGAGAACTAGCTACGTTAAGAAACAATAAAATAAAAATTATCCAGTTTTACAATGACAGTGATCCTTAAGACTCGAGGGATGTCATCACGGATATAAGTTTTATATTGCGCCAGTTATTAGTGGAACGTAAGAGGTAGTTTCTGTATTGCGCGCGCTCTCGGCAACTGTGTTTCGTTCCATTGTACAAGTTATTGTCGTGTATTTTAGCTCTTCCGTGCCAGTTCACATACCAGATGTACAGAGGTTCTCCATTATAACCCGTGTAGAAGCTTCTAACAATGATCTAGCACGGCAGCACACATGGCGCGATATTGCCTTTAGCGAGGATGACCGCAGTGGACAAATTCAATACAGACATAGGTGAAAGTGGGTAGCTCATTGCGTGAGGTCGTAATGGAAGTCTAGCACCAAGATAATACCATTTCCTCAAAGTTATTACGATACACAATACATATTCTTCTTTATAAAGGCTGTTCACAATAAAGGGAGCACTTTTGAAATCAACCTTAGAAAAAGTCAGTACCCCTACCTGCATATATTTTAGCGGGCGCCCTGAGTGACATGTGTCCAGTAAAGTTGGTACTGGTGGAGGGGAAAGTAGTTCCATATATTAACGTCGAACTGAAAGTTTTAGTTAACCATTTGCGATAACTTATATTATTTATCTCGCTTACTGAATTATTTAATGCATCGAAGTGCAGAATTGTACAATTACAATATTTACTTTTCTAATAATTTCACAGTTTCACTTGACTGGCTCATGAATAAAGTGATAAGGACCATGGAAATGATAATTTTACATAAGGCGGAAGAACACACAACCGGCATACAAGTAAATCTTAAACAGGCTTTTTAAAAGTGCTCATTTTACCATGAACAGCGTATACAAAGTGATGCTGAACTACAGGCACAAACGCTGTGAGCTGATTCCCTGTGCGAAATGAGATAGAAAACATTCTACGAACAATGTCGTACAGTAAGGCATAACAGAGGAAGGTACCGTTAAATATCGATATTTCTAATTATTTTAATTCAAATAAATAAAAACAACTTGAGACGAAAGAAAAATTCCGTGAATAATGTTGCTTTGAATTGAGATTTAAAAAAATCTGCGAAGGTTAGTTGCGTAATGTCATCCCCATTCACTGATAAAATAGGGGTTGTTTCTTATTAGTATTCAGGAAACTTGTTTAACTCTTGGTTGTTTTTCGCTTTTAATGACGTGAATATCATGTCTACTTTAATGTACAAAGAAATGTTGCCTTGGTGAAAATTTCTCAGGCGAACAGTTTTCGAAAAAAAAACAGACGAAGATTGTAAGGATTCAATTGGTTGCGTAATGAGCCACAGAAAGTGAATTTTGGAACAATATTTACAGTGTGTATGAAAATGACATCTCAGATATTAGTGGATCTCTTTAAAGGGTTTATTGGTGTTGAAAGGTACAAGCAGTATAGGTTGGCTCTTTAATACCATTTGTCTTCAGCATAAATGCTTCGACGATGTTTGTCCCGCACCTCATTGCATTCCCATTAATCTATACTACATAATAAAATAGAAGTGTCGGTCTGTGATTTTCGAATTTTTTACTTTGAATTATTTTTTCATGTAGTATAATTGATAACTAAGCCACATCTAATGTTACTTTTTTCGTGTCTGTCTGTCCAATAAGGGGGCCGCAGTAGCTCAGTGGCTAGAGCACCCAAAAAGGGGGCCGCAGTAGCTCAGTGGCTTGAGAACCCAATAGAGGGGCCGCAGCTGGTCAGGGGCTAGAGAACCCAATAGTGAGGCCGCAGTAGCTCATTGGCTAGAGAACCAATAAGTGGAGCCGTAGTAGCTTAGTGACTAGAGAACCCAATAGTGGGGCCTCAATAGCTTAGTGGCTAGAGAACCCAATAGTGGGGCCGCAGTAGCTCAGTGGCTGGAAAACCATTAGTGGGGCAGCAGTAGTTCAGTGGCTAGAGCACCCAATAGTGGGTCCACAGTAGCCCAGTGGATAGAACGCCCAATAGTAGGCCGCAGTAGCCCATTGGCTAAAGAATCCAACAGCGGGGCCGCAGAAACTCAATGGCTAGAGAACCCAATAAAAAAGTGGCCAGATCAATTCAAAGTCCTAAATATCATGCTAACATAAAACATTTGCGAAGTGCATGACAGAGTGCAATTTAATAACTCCATTAAACCTGAAAGAAGAAATATTAGTGTTTTAAACATTAAACAGCAATGAAACTATGGTGGGCTATATTTTAACAACTTTAAAGAAATATCATGCGAACGAAGTCACACGGGTCAGCTAATTTTACTATAAAACCTGAGTTCACTTGACAGTCCGCCTCAGGCAGAGAAGAAGTTTGTCAACCACCGAGTTGGATTGAAACCAATATTTTACCCACTGGATGGAACATTTAATAAACCAATTAAAACATTATCTCAGCATGCTGAAATACTCATTTTTGAGGAACCTATAAAACAATCTAAAAATTATTAGTTACTATAGCCGACCTCCCGTGGCGCAGTCGGTTGGTGCGCCACTGATCTGTGGTGCTGAAGTCTCTGGGCTCGGGTCCTGGGCAAGGCATAGGTGTTAATTTAAGTTATTTTATAAGTTTATATGAAAGCCGTCTACTGCAACCGGGGGAAGTTAAGAAGACCTGTACTGTAGGATTAAATACTGTAACTTTTGGAGAATTAGATTACGGTAATAATAATATATTTAAATCGCTTTTCTGCTCAGACTGAATCCTCAATACGTATTTGAGTTTCGCGGGATCAATAAAAATCGCATTCTCATGAATTTTATCAACGACGTGAATATAAAACTTTCCAAGTTAGGTTTTTAATGGGTTAAGTTGCATTAACCTTTAAAATAATTTGTATAGGAGAAGAAATAATTTAATATAGAGGGCTTTATTGTGTTCAAAAATATAGTAAAAATATTAATTAATACTCTACGGATGTTAATGAAGACTTCCTGTCTGAAGGAATCTGAGCAGCAGATATTACAAAGAGTAAAAAAAAAATTCCGAATTTACCAAACTAGCAGACATGTCAACAAGTTACAGTGTGTTTTTGTATAACGTGCCTTAAGTCATACCACAGCATCTCTATGGACTAATATAAACAAAATATCATAGTGGCAAAATATTTGGAAAATTTATCTAGTATTTTAAAATTTAATTTGAAGTTAGGCATAACAAAGCTGGCAGCCCGCAGCTTTACGTAACTGCGTGGCCCACAAGTTGCATATCACGCAGGCGAATGGAACAGGCTCGATCGTCGACACGCGAGAATAGGTTTCCACAGTAGGTAATTTGATTCCGTCCGCCTTCGTGATATGCTACGTATGTTGTCTTTGGCTGAAACGTGTACTTTACGCAACATTAGATACTACACAACATCAACAAACTTTCAGTCATATTCAATGATTTCATATTTACTTATCAAGAACCGTTATAAATTTCACTCGAAAATCATAAATAATGCTAGAAATAATTTCTTGCTTAAGGAAAATTAGATGGAACATTGTTGTCAGAACTCTTATCATATCCATATATTCAGCTAACAGAGATATGATCTAATTTTTCTGAGCCTTTTCCTAATATCCCAAAACATGTATCGCATTGTGTATAATTATTACCAGTCTCATGGAAACATGTGCATTATTTTTTTGGATACATATATCTGGTACTTGCTGCCAATTACCACAAGATATTGCCTGCTGCTTGTGACAAAATGTAGCTAGATCCTTGGGCTTTATCCGATATGCAGAAATCATAAAATGTGACTGAGAACTGTCCCAGCAGAAATCCTTGGTTGGGCCAACTTTGACTGTACATCAAAATGACACTCAGGCCTACGTTGTCCCAACATAGTGTTATTAGTCGAATGCCAAGCAATTTCCGGCCATTTATCAGCCATAGGCTTACTACCATTTTTTTTTTTTTTCAAAATTGTTGGTGTGTTGGTAATATGTATTATTAGATACACAGTGCTAAACAATAAATAATACTCTGCCAGATATTTTTAGGGTGAGTTTTAAATAGATATTGCCCACTCGCAAAATATTAAAAATGGTGTGTTTTTTCTACGAATATTTCCCTGATATTTTCTTTCGTATCGACAACATTCTGTTACAATCTTAGTTCTGAAAATCTAATCTATGGGAGTTGGAAGTAGAAACATGCCCTTCCAGTTATCAAGCTGATGTGCTATCCATTATACCCCTCGCCTAAACAGCTAAAGTAATATGAAATATTAGTCACATTACAGTTCACATTATTGTGTGATATTCCTTAAAATATCAATACATTTTATTTTACTCACTTTTAATGTATTTTGCTTCCATCCAATGCGAATTAAAAGATGTTAAGTTTATGTCTTACATATTTTTTCAGTAAGGAGCGTATTACTATGAATGCCTTTTGTTGAGTAGAAGTGGGAAATGTTCGAAATCTGGAGCATCGTCGCAGGATAATTTTCTTTTGAATGTACTGAAAACTAACACACGTTAAATTACCAGTGTTTATTCCAACACTGCATACATCCCGCCATGAATATGAAAATGCAAACCAATTTTTAACTGTTAAAACGTAAAACTAAATTCCATTACCGTATGCTTCTGTCCTACTTAGATTAGTTACTTCACATTGTATAAATTGATCGAATGCTTATATTAATTGCTAGTATTTTTTTTTTTTTTAATTTTCGCTCGAAGTATTTGGTTTACACACTTAAATTTAAACTTATTTCAAAAGCCGTATTTTAGATATAAATTAGAATTTCGTCTGGAGATAATGATACTGGATCAATACAAAATTAAAAAGTGAAGTGAAGAGATTTTGGCGGCTCTTAACAGCCAGGTCGAGTTTAATTCACAATTTTGGCAAATAATTTTAATAAGGAAAAATAAAGAAAATAAAAGGAAATATATCAAATTTAGATTTAGCACTTATTAATATCTTATGATGGCATAGTGATATGAATGCAATTTTGGCCTAACATAAAGAACTTATCAACAACTGTTCTGTTCACAAATTTGTCTCAATATGTAAGAAAAAACATAGAGTTTAAAGAAAAATGTTTGTTGAAGTCTTTACATGTTACGAAAATTATTTTTTTATATTTAAAACGATTTTTTTCTACTAGTGATGATATGATGTGTGTATAATGTTAGCCCAGCGAATATGCTGACAGTATGTTTTCCAATTAACGAACGCATGGCCGACAAAGTAATTTTTAAACAAGACATGGTTTGGTGTTAAAAACCACATTTTAAAAGAAAACATACCACATTGTTTTATTTATTCAGAATCATAGAATTTCCCAGTGCCGGTATAATGATGGTTACAGGTATGTTGTCCCACCATAACAATAAGTATCGGCTGTTCACGATAAAGTGAGCACTTTTTAAGGCCCTCCCAACAGCATTAACCACTAATAAATATATATTATTGCAGCCTCAGACATTACATTTTGATGGTGGTAAAATATATACACTGTGTTTATTGGTCACATCGCAATTTTTACATTAAAAAGCAGCAGGAAGATGGAGATTGGATGAAAGGAAAAAATTATGAGGGCCTTAAAAAGTGCTCACTTTACCGTGAATTGCCTATACCAATTACAACCCGTTGTGTTCCCAGCATTGACACAACATGCTAACACAATCTATAACTTCGCTGACTTACTGGGGCCGCGAGTTTAGGCAACCACGCTTCTCGGTATCCAAGTACTTATTGACTGCACTACGTATAACCTGCAAAAATTATTTCAAAGTCGAAATATCTCAGGCCTTGAAAAACACTTGTGGTTATTAAGATATAAAAATAGAAATTGTTAACATTAAAAAACGTTCTTTTCATAATTTCACATGTGATGTTTGCTGTACGTTGGCCCGTTAAAAATTGCATACCACTTCCCAACGGAATGTTTGCCGTCTTGTTACCAACAATCCACCAACCACTGAAATGTTTCAAAAAAATTACATTTGCTATATATTTTGACTTTTTCTGAATTTGTGAACCCACTGTTTGAGAAGCACTAAGTAATTTAATAACATGTTCATAGTTATAGGGTATTCACGGTAAAACCGTAAAATTATTTGAAAAGTAAATATTTCACAAATTTACTCATTTTAATTCTTCGGTGCTTAACAAAATGCTAAAGAAAAAATAGATATAAGTTATCACAAATAGATAACTAACACTTTTTCTTTGACTTAAATATGTGAAACTACTTCCCATACATCGTTACCAACTTTACCGGGCGCATGCCACTCAGTGCGCCCGTTAAAATATATACAGGTTGGAGCAGTGACATTTTTCCAAGGTTTATTTCAAAAGTACGTGAACAGTCTTGATAAACCTTTATCAGCATATTACACTGCAACAATTTTGTCCTATCGTGTTTGTTCCAACCCAACGCATAGCCAATATTTCCATCCGAATGCCAACCGTTGGGGCAACATATGTTCTTACTGGAATATGTTTTTTACTATTCCATAATATGTACAGTTATTTGAAAATAAATCTTTTCTGCACTAGGCGATTGCAAATATTTTTAGTAACCAGAAACGTCTAAATTTATTATAAGAAGAGCTAACTAGTCCTTCTTAAATATCTTGAACTTTGGATATGAAAGTGTTAAATTAATTTTTGATTTAAAAAATTATCACTTTACTTAGCTAATGTACACGAAATACTATTATTAATTCAAGATACATTCCTTTCAGCCTAAGCAATAACTATGTTTAATCCATAACAACTAACATGCTCCTATAAATACGTTTGCCTATTTATAATGTATAGAGCACACGATGGTTCCAAAGATGATACCAAAGGCAATTAAAAACTGGCGTAATAAATTAGTACTCCTGTTCGTTACAACTTATATATATATATATATATATATATATATATATATATATATGCTATGTAATTAGTAACGAAACTACGTGCGAAATCGTGCAAATATATTTACGATTTTACGCACATAAACCCCTTCCTAGTGCTTCATTTTACGACTAGTCGCAATATATAGCTGTTTAACTCAACGGACATATTCGCAGAAGCAAACTAATAAAGGTAAAGAAATCACGGTTTGATCTTTATTACTGAATCCTTGGCTGTTTCATTTAATAGTTTATGGGTCCTTGCCAAAATTTTTCTTTTTAAATCACTTTAACAAAATTGTTTTGCAATTTTTTTTTTTTGCCCTGTACCTATGAATTTGGTTATTAATTTACATATTTAAAAGGCATTAGAAATTTAAAAATGGCAATTTTTGCATTTAACAAAATATTTTCTAAGTTAAGAGGATAAGTCAATATTTACATATTTAAACTGATGCTTGAATTTAAAATGTTAAAGTGATACTTAATTATTTTGAACAACAGTTTTATCATTTACAAAATATATTGTATGATGAAAGAAACAAGTTTCCGTAGCATCTGTGACAAAATCTCGAATAAACTAAAGAGGGAAATGTAGTAAGAAGAGCAGTATTTGGAGACGTTGGCCAGCCTGGTCGTTCGTACCTCGGCGCGTCCTTGACACTTGGCGACGACATACGAGTCTCAGTGGCCGTGCGCTGGTAGACCCAATAACGAGGCCTTGTAGCGGCTGGTTTATCTGCGCTATCTGCTGCGGGCCAGTCATATGGGGACTCCTAGAGCGTGGCGTCCGGGTCTCCCTGATTGATCACCTGGCAACACCGCATGACGCCAGCGCGCTAGGCGGTACACCCCCCCCCCCTCCCTCCCACAACACCTTTCCCTCTGGGCAACCCTCCACTACCATCTCGGTCACAGACCACCCTTTCATCAA
Source organism: Dryococelus australis (assembly GCA_029891345.1). NCBI lineage: Eukaryota > Metazoa > Arthropoda > Insecta > Phasmatodea > Phasmatidae > Dryococelus > Dryococelus australis. Next base: position 119,551,619 of record CM057000.1, on the reverse strand, counting down.
CTGCAGTCAAGACGGTGCTCCTCCCCCCCCCCCCCCAGCAAAGTTCCGCACCATTAGCGATAGCATCACCAGTTTTAGCTGATATAGAGTCTAAAGGCTGTTCACGATAACGTGAGCACTTTTGAAATGAACCTGAGAAAAAAGTCACTGCCTCTATCTGCAGATATTTCAATGGGTTCACTGAATAACACCCGCCCAGTACAGTTGGTAACGATGAAGGGAGAATCGTTCCTTGACTTAACATCGAATAAAAAGTGTTAGGTAACTATGAGCGATAACTGAAATTATCTCTTTAGCTTTTTTTTCTTCTTTTTTTTGGTGGATCGAGGTGATAAAATGAGCTGATTTGTAAAATACTTACTTTCCTAATAATTTCACAGTTTAATTCGACCGACGCACGAATAAAATGACGAGGCCCTAGATATAAGGTTGAAGAATACACGGCGTGCATACAAGTAGTTAGTTGCTACGCAGGGCTTTCAAAAGTGCTCATTTTACCGCGAACAGCCTATACTAGCTGTTACCAATGGCTTTAACAGCGTGCAAAAATCAAACCTTAATTATAATGTCCAAGTGCTATGTCTTAATGATTGGTGGCATATTTTATATATTCCCTAAGAAACTGTTCGTTTTTTAGTTACCTATTTGCTAATCCAGATTATAATTCACCACTGTACCAAATGTGATCCAAATCCGTCGAGCTGTTACGACGTGATTGAGTAACAAACAAACACACAAACTTTCGCATTTATAATATTATTAGGATTTGAGGTTTCTTCATACTTTTTTAATCAACCCTTTTGAATAATTACCCTATTTAAAACGTGTTGGGTTCTTTCCAAAATATGTGACTTATTAAAAGCCTTATTATAATTTTGCTAACATAAAACCACATCGGCTGAAATCAACTTTTACCTTATAGTCTGCCTATAAATTATAATTAATAAGTTATAATTAATGCGAATAAAAACAGTGAGAAAATAGGTGCGTTGGTAAAGCCTTGTAAGAAATAGTTCTTTTGCACAATTTTACTACGCTGAGTGGGCACGAATACGGTGAGTTGTCACTCTGGTGTATTTTTCTAGACTCTTTTAGGCTTTGTTTGCACGAGGCTGAGGAATATCCTGAAAGTAGAACATTAGTAGGGCTTCAGAAAAGTTGGAAGTAAACGTGAACAGCTTATATATAGGATGTATTTAAATTTGACCGGCAAACTTCGGGGGGAGGTTAATCACGAAAAAAGAAGTTGAAAAAAAAATTTATATAGTCTAAAATAAAGTCTAACGGAGGTGCACATTTTTGAAGTTGTAGTAGAAGAAAAAGTTTATTACAGTCTCAAAGTAATGTACCTCTCTCTCTCTGGATTCTACTCCTCCCTATAATAGCCGCAAAACTGTGATATTGGTTATTGTGCGTACCCATGCCACGTCGATATCTCACTGACTCTGTAGTCGGTCAATCAGCCGACCTCCCCACACCAATTAATCATTACCTTTATCTATCACATGGCCCCCTACCCCACCGATACCACTAACATAACCTTCACCATTTAGCACTTAGCTCGATCCACTCACCTCTCATTCTCGCCACCTAACAATCGGCTCATCCCTTACATCCCTCACCATCACTCGTGATTGGTCATTGATCACGTGATATCTAGCTAGACTTCTGCAGATAATTAATGTATCCAAAGTCACAGTTCTTCATCTGATGCGAGAGAAGACGTATCTGTCTTACTTCCCTGACCTTTGTGGCTATCGTTATTGTAAGTCGTATTGTGTTTGAAATTCTGCTATGCCCTTAAGCCAAGGACGCAGCAACGCTGGAAATAAGCAACCAAAATATTACGGCAACAATCCCAACAAGATTTTAACCAAAAGCAAAGAAAGTAGAACCCTCCTGGGCAGTGCAAAATGTAAGCACAAAATATTTGAATAAACAGTTAAGGTAGTTAGCAATTATCGGACACATGAATTATGCAAAATATTTATGGTTTTATTGATTCTTCTATTTCGGTTTTGCAAGAACAGTCCTATCTTTTTCTATACATATATTAAAATGCTAGTATTCCAATTGTGTATTAAAAAATATTGCTTACAAAATTCCTTTACTGAAATAAAAAAAACATTCAAATATCTCTATGATGTGAGAAATTGAGATATTAATTAGTTCGAATAAATGACTTGCTCTACTAATAATACGGGTAGTACTACTCTCCAAATTGCTATAAAAAATCAGACACCCTTTTCCTTTTTTTCAGCTACTGAATTTACACATGCTACTAAAATGCTGATTATGTGAAAAATCACAGAAAATTACTCTACTTTAAAAATTCATTCCTCCCTGAATTTTCCACGAAATGTACAAAAGCTTAGTTCTTTCTCTCTCTGGCCACTTCTTTGCATTGGAAGATATAAATCATTTATCACCCGAAAGGAAAATAGAAGGCCACAGTTTGCCAAAATTATCACTAGAAATAACTGCTTTTGACAATTATAGTCAAAGTTAGACTGCCCACAAGCCACTCCTAAATTTAAAAATGACCAAAAGTCATTTACCTCAAACTTCTTAACCTAGTCAGGAATGTTCCAGACAAAATGCCTAACCAAATCCTTGTCCTGAGCTCAGAAGGAAAATATCTACTTCCTACCATGCACTTGCTAAGATTGGAAAGTACATCTTTCCGACAAAATTTGTGGAATATTTACAATACACTTTCGAAAGAAAGGCTTTTTACTAAGGCAACTTAAAGTTATCCAGATATTGTTGAACATTATGTTTGTTGCCGCCAAATTTAACTAGAGAAGAAAATATTTTCAAAATTAAGAAAATTTGCCGTCTTGGCCCCTATCCTAACATCAAAATTTTGTTCATGAACCTCTCTCAGCCTGGATGGCCTACCATAAATATTTGAAGCATTTATTTAGTTCATGATTACACTTAACTGGCCATTGGTTCTCTCTCAGAGGCTGCATGTCTGACCCCGAAAGAGCATTTACACACTCCTTATATACACGAAAGTATAATTTTCTCCTTATGGAGGTAGGACAAATTCCTCCTCCAATGGCACAACAGATTACCTTTTTAGGAGACAAGAATATTACGCACTAGGAACTACACCCAAATCAATGGTCAAAAACAATTAATGTGACCTTAATAGGAAAACGAGCTCAATACATAGTAGAGGGGTACAATTTATTACTATAGGGGCCTGGGTAGTCAATGATGAATGAACAATCATAACGTCATCCATGTTCCGGTTCCACACACCAAGATGCCGGAAATGTCGTCACACTCTCACTTTCTCTCACACCACAGCAGTTCATGCAGCGCAGTGCTTCTGGATAACATCAGGAGTAACAGTTAGTGGCCGCAGCCAGTGCTGCCATCTGGGTGGACTCATGATCGCCTAAGCGCAGGTCGTCAGTGACAAGTTACCGGGCAACCGCAACAGGAGTGTGTTTATGCCGGGCGTCAATTTTACACTTTTCGGGCCTTTGTTGGTAACCACAGCGTGCAGTATACAGGTTGGTAACCACAACGTGCAGTATACAGGTTGGTAACCACAACGTGCAGTATACAGGTTGGTAACCACAACGTGCAGTATAAAGGTTGGTAACCACAACGTGCAGTATACAGGTTGGTAACCACAACGTGCAGTATACAGGTTGGTAACCACAACCTGCAGTATACAGGTTGGTAACCACAACGTGCAGTATACAGGTTGGTAACCACAACGTGCAGTATACAGGTTGGTAACCACAACGTGCAGTATACAGGTTGGTAACCACAACGTGCAGTATAAAGGTTGGTAACCACAACGTGCAGTATACAGGTTGGTAACCACAACGTGCAGTATACAGGTTGGTAACCACAACCTGCAGTATACAGGTTGGTAACCACAACGTGCAGTATACAGGTTTGTAACCACAACGTGCAGTATACAGGTTGGTAACCACAACGTGCAGTATACAGGTTGGTAACCACAACGTGCAGTATACAGGTTGGTAAAGAGTGCAGTTTTGGATAGATTTAAAGTCTTTTTTACCCATATAAACAATTTTTTTGCGACGCGATTTGCAGGTAACTTCCACGGAAGCACAAAATGTCGGCGTGGTGATAAGAAATAAGAATGGTCACGTAAAAAGACGGCGTAACTTCAAATAGTGGTAGACGCCGTTTTAGTTTTCATAACATAATGTGTCGTATAAGTGATCACACTCGTAACTACACATACGTATCTCCGCACCACATTAAAAAACTTATCCAATTTCAAATACCCGCTCGAACCAGTGAGCTATTGGTGCATAGATGTAAAGATGAAGGATTCGTTTAATGGTGTACCTGCGAACGGAGCATGTCCCGACTTCATATTTTGTCGTGCCATCGCTGACTCCAGATGGTCCACTTACGTTGTCAATAATGTCATTCTCAAACCATAGGGTAATGTTCTTTAAATTTCGAATGCATAAGGCCTGCATAAGTCGAATCAGCTTAATATGTCATGCTATTACCTAGGCGCTTTATAAGTATAGTAGAAAATATTTAAGCAGAATCATTGGCCATAGAGACACAACCAACAGTACTCTACAACATACCAACACAGACAACCTCCCGTCAATACCAGTAAACAATAAAGACTGGCAATAATAAAATCGACACAAGCTACCCATACAATCCTGCATTACAACAACATAATTTGAACAACTAGACGAATCAACACTAACGAATGAGCCTCCATACCAAACAGCCAAACAGACCATCCATACCATCCAACCATACAACCCAATAATACCACCTACGATTCGAACCAATCATACCAGCCGAAAAAACGAACCAACTTACCAGCTGTCCATACGAACCAACCATACAGGCAACCATACGAACCTACAATACTAGCCGAACCTACGAATCGACCATACCAGCTTTCCATACAAACAGACCATACCATGCAACCATTACGAACCAACCATATGAAATGTCTGTTTCAGTAAACCACACAAACCAGCTATATCACCCACTATTATGAACGGACAGGATAAACAAACAATATGAGCAAACCATAACAGCCGACTCACGAACTGTCCATCTCAGTCATTCATAAAAAACCAGCCATATTAACCATCAACACGAACCAACTATATGATTCATCAATACCAGTCATCCGTACGCACCTCACATACCAGCCAGCCATAACCATACTAAATGGCCATTTCGATAAACCCCCAGGATCCTTTTATCCATACCAGTCAGTCATGTGAACCAACTATACCAATGAACTACACAAACCATCACACCAGCCAACCATACGATCTAACCATACCAAATGGACAATCCGAGCAACCGGGTCAACCAACACCACGGGACCGTTCCCCTGCACCCATGGCAGAGAGAGGTACGCACCATCCATACTAGCCAGCCATGCCAGTAAACTATACTAAATAATCATACACGCCGATGAAACAACCATACCTACTGTACATACGAACTTATCATACCACACGAAAATACAATCCAATAATACTTATCGATCATAAACACCTCTCATGCCAGTTGGTCAAACTAACTAACTAACCATACGCACTATCCATACCAACCAGCCATACGAACCGACCATACGAGCTAGTTATACAACCCATCCATATGAGTCATCCGTAATAAACACCCAAACTAACCAAGACAACAGCCTGATAAGATCGACTGTGCAGATGAACTGACTAAACCAATCACCAAACACCCAGTCCATCCCCCCAGGCAAATAGCCTGGATAGACCAACCACACGAACTATCTGGACAAACTATGTGTACCAGCAAAACATACAAACCGACCATACCAACAAACAATACTGTGCTATTATTTCCTTTCTTGCCTCCCGCATACACTAGGCAAGCCATTTTATTTATCAGATAAGAATAGGTCTTATACAAAAATTAATACCTCTAGCCCCAGCAGACAAGGGAAACAAGAAACGTTGTGCAGACCTGGACCCTTAGACTTATTATGCACATGCAATTCTAGCTAACATACAAAGCATGCAATAATTCGCTTTCCTTCACAAAGTTCTCAAAGTATGCAGGTGTAAAGATAACATGGACAGGTTATACGTACACATTACAGCAATTAAAAACATCTAAATTTCTGTGTCAGTCCTGTTTATTTAAGACTACAACCATGCTTGTGAGTTACATGATTAACATAAATTAATCAATCGAAATAAAATTTTAATTTATAAACAACTATATAATTAACAAATACATATTTTTATGCAATTGCTGCTTCGCGTCCTACGCAGCGAGTGGAAGTAAAGGACAAAGTAGTTATATGATAGCGATGGCGGCAAGTCAATGGAATATTTTGAATGACAGGCGAGCGAACCGCGTATGTGATAGAAAAAAGTGAGCCAACGCGATAATCCCGTTTGCAGTGCGCGCTGCTGATACTGACTGATTTGAGTTTCTGCATTTATCTGAAGAATTTTATAGTGGTGTGCTGCCTTAGTGTCTCTCAGGTAAACTCGGAGTGCGGTGAACCTTCCAAGTCAAGGCCAGCGGTTATAAAAAGAGTGTTGGGCCTCCGAGCCGGCAGTTGTTGAGTGGATGAGTTCTAGCGATAGAAGACTAACGAGAGGAGAACTGCGCGGCGAGAGAAGCGACCAATGGGAGGGAAATCTGCGACTGCGAACATCAGAGCAGTGATGAGTAAGACTGCAGACTGGACTATTGGACGGGATGTATGGGTGAAATACATTATAAATGATGGCAACAGATAGACTGATCATGTGTTAATGATGAGTACGAGTTAATTGACAGTAACCAAACTGAGACATAAAGAGTTATGTTAATTAGAGTTGCAATAGACATTAAACATTGTGCTCATTGTGGAATAAAAATAATAATAGTGGAGACAAATATTTCAATGTTCTAAATAATAGCAGTGTGGATAAATTAAAAACCAAAATTAGTTCTTTTATGTTTATTAAGATATCCACCATTCACGAACTCAGATACGCCCCTAGGGCGTCCATGTAACAATATCTAATTGCATAAATATTAATTGTTACAAAACAAAGCACTAAGGGCTTTCACTATTACACTATTATTACTTTGGTGTCTTACTCTGTTTAATGTTTTTATTTATTTTACTTTACTGAAGTATGACGCGTCCATATTGTATATGGAAAAGAAATATCATGCTATCAGTACATTTTGTTACAATATTGCAAAACAGTCATGCAAAAAAAATGCGGATTTTTCACGAGATTTAACTCACATGTGGTTCATTACACAGGCTGGTATGCATTCTTACAGGTTAAAAGTGCATGAAATCATGCAAATTAATTTAAGTTTTAGGTTAATTTTTTTGGGCCAAGCACAAAAGCCAAATACAAGTTGGCTAGGTGTGGTTCACTGGCACAAAGGGCTGTACGCTTTTACATGTTAAGGCTTCATTACGGCAAATACATATAACAGAAGGGAACCTCAATGGTGTCCCCTGTAATCTGCAACTGCCAGATTAAAAAAAAAATAAAACATTTAGTAATGAGGTTAACGTTAACCAACAGGTTGCCGCAAATCAAAACAACCGAAGCGACACTTCAATTATTCGCAGCGGTTCCAGAAAATGAAGCTACGTCATAAAAGGCAGTGACATTTGCAGAACTTGTTGATTAAGTATTTTACATGATGACGTATAAAGCAAGAAGGAAGCAAAAATGTTTATCTTGCATGTTCCAGTCATGATCATATAGTAAGATGCTTGATTGCAAATCTGACTAGTATAAAACAGAGAAACTTACATCTTTGTGCACTAAATTGCACTACATTTAACAAGTTGAAGGAGGCTGTTTTTCTTTTATTACCAATGTAATCGTACTAAAAAATAAACTTTTGTTTTATTCTGATAGAATATTCTATATTGCCAGAGAAAAACATTAACTTAATATATTAACTACCAACATAATCGCCACCAATGTGTCACTATTAAAATTTGTGATACAATACCATACAATTTCCAAAACAAAACACAGTTATTCAGTTTTATATGTAAAAACTACATTGTAATTCTGTAAATTACTTACTGTTACAACTTCACAATCTTTTCATGTAGAAGAGTTCTGCAGTTTATATTTTCTTTCATATATATATTTTCAGAAATAAACAGAATGTGAGTGTATTACAGCCATTTTGTTACCTAAACGAGAGCAGGAAAGAGGACTGGGTAGCTTTAAAAGAACAATACTAAATGACAGGAACACTTAACACATTAAAAGAGGGATTCACATATTAAAATAACCGAACATGTGACTAGAATGGCACAATTACCAACCATCCATAAGAGCCACCCATAAAACCAACCATACCAATCCTACAAACCATCCATAACCACCAACCATTTGAACAACCGATTCCAGCCATACTAACCTTCTAAACTTGCCAGGCATACTAACCTACCATACCAGCCAGCCATACTAACCTATAATACCAGCCACTCATACGCTCTGACCGTACCAGCCGAATATATTAATTAGTGATACCAGTCAGGCACACTAAAGAGACTTGCCAGCCAGATCATAAACCATCCATGTCAGCTGAATAACGAACTCACCCATTCCAGTCAGCCATAAAAATTTCAATCAAATAATACGAACCACCCATGACAGCCAATACAAACCCACCATACCAAACAGTCATTCTGTGTGATCAGACCAACCAACTCTGATGGACCAATCATCCATACCAGCCAGCTATATGAACCATCCATACCAGCCGACCATAATAAACAATTATACCAGTCATCTATACATAAGAAACCATACAGCCCGAACATATGATCCGCCCATACAAGTCATCCGTATAAACCATACAAGTCAACCATAGGAACCATTAATACCAACCAGTCATACAAACACACCATACCAAATAGCCATTCTCAGCAATCAGACCAATAAACGCCAAACGAAACACCCATACTAGTCAGCAATACAAACCACCATCCATGCCAGCCAATCATACCAGCCGAATATACTAGCCATCCATACAAACCACCTATATAGTCCGAACATATGATCCATCCTAAACAAAGATGTTGACGACCAATATCGAAACAAGTTCCATTATATATGAATCTTTTTGGTAACCTCTTCGTCCATAACTTCGCAAATATTGCCAGACACTTCACAATTGTTTGCAAAATATTTGCAAATCTTCGAAAACAATCTCATTCACCTCGATCATGTAGAGAATCCGGTAGTAATTATGGTAAAATCATGTGATGCATGTTGCGAGCGATGTCGCGAACCAATTTATGAGCCACGAAACACATGTCACATTATGTGAACCATAGTGCGAACCATAAACAAGAACTACAAAACATTCCAACATTTTGTTTTAATAACCTGTGGTATTTTATGTTATTAAAGAGAACAGGTCTAGGTTAGGCGTAGCTCAAGGTAAAGACTGGGTTAATTCAAATGTCGTTATAAAAAACCCAAATAAATAGCAATTTACACAACTCTCTACAATTGATGAGTTAAAGTGGGGGAGTCAATTAAAATATCTGCTAACCAATTATGCAGAAGCCACGTTATTGTTAACTAGCTAAGTGTCTCTGCAACCATTGCCACTTGTTCACCTTAATCTCGATGCCGAAGACTGCTTTGAATCACGTCTCGGCGGCGGTCCACGGTACGCCCTACTGTGGTCCTTATTATCCCTACGGTGGCTGGCTGGCATCAGGCCTTGTCATAAACCAAGATGCAAGCAACCAAATGTGTCTTAAAACATCTCATGAGAAACGTAAAGAAGGCCATACTTTCCGGCCACACGGACCAACCATACCAGGCAAACATAGGAACCAACCATACGAGTCAACCACACATAAGGAAACAATGCCATCTAAAAATACGTTCCGACGATACCTTCTAACCATACCAGCAAACCATAGGCACCTACCATACCAAATATCCATTCCAATCAGGGTGGATGAAAGGAGGTAGTGGGAGGGAGGAAGGGGTTGTTGGATTGTTTGGTAGATGGCAAGGGGAGAGAGTTTTAGGAAGGTCTTGGGGGTGAGGAGTAGGGGGAGGTGTAGAAGGTGGTGAGGTTAGGTGTGGGAGGGTGTTGCAAGATGGTGACTAGGGGGTCATGATCACTGATCTGCCTGATCTATTGGACCTAGCTCAGAGCCTCAAATATACATTGCTGACCTAATGACGGTGTGGCTCGTACACGGAGAAGCCTCGATTCTGCTTTGCTCTTTTGAGTACTCTATCGATACATTTTGCATTGTTTAAAAATTTTACGGGTGGAAATGGCGATTTTTGGGCAAAATCATTAATTTATAAAGTAATTTTTGTGTAAAACTGACATTTTTATTTGTTTGGTGTAACGAAAATACAACATAGAGAATGGCTTCAGGCTCCGACTCACTACATCTTTTGAGCGCCTCCGATTGCGACTCCCCGATCGCTGGTGCCAGAACGAAGATGATTACACTTCTAATATATTACAGAAAAAAGTTTCACAATGCAATGCCCCAAAATATTTCGGAACAGTATTTACATTAACCTGAAGCTACCATGTTCCCACACTCACATAGCAAGGGGCTACAACTCGTGACGTTAATTCGTGGCAAGTAAAAGTAAAATAAATTAATAAAGAGGAAACACATACGTAGGTCTGGGAAGGTATTTCTGATGTTCTCCCCCCTTCTCCACCCTGTGATCTCGGCAAGCACCTGGCCGCAAATAGCTGCAAAACACGCTCGAAGTAAACACAAACAAGATGATTGCCCGAGGGACATCAGCTGACCATCACAGTGGCGCCTGGCAGACTGTAGAAACCTACAAACATGTGATTGCGGTGCGAGATACTTCCGAAACAAAAACTGATAGGAATGATTTGCTAAATAAAACAAATTTTATTGATCAACAGCAATAATAATTTCATAGAGACAGTTCAAATTTTTGTTGCATGAAACAAATTATTTGGTTGTTCATTTTTGATTGCTTTAAATGTGTAATATTTAGTTGGAATAATTAGGCATTTTTATGGCTGTACATATATTACACTGGTAATTTATCATATAAAATAAAGGCATGAACGATACTCCGACCCGGATAATTAGTATCCGGAATCTATGAATTTAAGACCTTAATCAATGTGTTTAATAATAAGCTATATATGCTCTAAGATAATATAATCATTGAAATATAAGTTATTTAGTTGGTACTTTTTTCCAGTTTTCATTTACTTTTTATATCTGTTGAAATTGTTTTATTGGTAATGATTGTACATGTAGTAAATTTCAAAGAACGCACTTAAAAAACGCTGCTCTTATCCTAATTGCTTAGGAAAGATTTAAAAAATCTCCTACGCTGTAGGTTTATTCGAGGAAATGCAATCAAAAGACCCGATTACGCTATAGCCAAGTCAATGAATATCAGTAATGAACATAGCTAATGTCATTCCCGCCAGACATTCTAAATGAATAGACCAATAGCCTATTGAAATTGTCTTCCTTAAAAAGGGGAATACACTTCAAAGAAAATATTTACTTTACTATATTGTGAGGTGTATAATGTCTATGGCAAACAGAGTTCAAAGAAATTTTAGAATTGTTTTGTGTACTAAAACTGTGCAAATAATGTAGGAATAAACAAATATGTGTTTTTTTTTTTTTTTTTTTTTTTTTTTCAGTTCGATGAAAACACCCATTGTCAAATATAGATTACACCAAAGCTGATATATCAATTTGGAGTGATTTGAGAGATGTGACAATGATCCACACATTAAAGTTACGTACAATTTTGTGTGACGGTATAAAATGATATACAATTTTGCAATAAGGTTAGCACATTTATATTATTTCCAATTAATCTATTTTAAACAAAGTAAAGTACACTAATTAAACTAAACCCTTATTTATTACTGCCCATAAGATTTTCAATCTATTCTCATAACAAATATAAAAAAGCTGCCGTAAGATTATGAGAAACCATTCTTCATTTATATTTATTAAGGGTACCAATACATACGTGTGGCTCTACAGCATGTAATCTGTGTGCATTAAAAAAAAAAAAATTTCTCGTATGTAACTCAATATTGCTCTTATTTCAAATGGTAATAATTTCTCTACGTTCAAAGTGAACCGAATGCATGTGGAAGAACTTCAGTTGGTGATGTTCTGTACACACATGTGATGCTGAAGTTTTGACTATCGAAAGTTGAATTCACACTCTCACTTAAAATTCATATAGGGCACATAGCTTAGGATGCAATGGTGAACTACGCTCGCAATTTAAGCATTTAAATAGGAGTTCGCCAACTGAACCAAAAAAATATAGATATGTGTGTTTGTCAACGAAAATAATGAGTTGCATGTAAATTAAGACACAATTTAATAGAAAATAGTTAATATACGGAAAGAAAATAGAAACAAAAAAGTAATTATGCTCTACGTAGTATACGCTGAGTACGAAATGAAATGTTAATATTCAAGAGACAACAGAACCAAAAAGAACCCAAACTAAAACAAAATAATTATTATAACATTACAACAAATTTTAAAAATATAAAATCTATATTTAATTTAAAGAGAGATATCTATATGTATAACACCGTTGGTGGAGACGTAGGAAATAAAAAAATAACTACACGAAGTCGTGATAAAAAGAAGAAATTTAAAAACCTGAAAGCTAATATCAACTCTACTGGTCTACATGCAAGAACCAATTACGTGACAATTACTAAAAAATGCTGGAATGGTGTATGGGACTTATAATGTAGGTTGTTAGACAAATTTTGGACGAAGAATAGAGATCTTATAGAGAGCTATAGGGTCCACAGTTCGAATAATGACCAGAGTTTTTGATAATTTTTTATGAACTTTGTACGTTATTTTATGTCTTTACGTGCTTATACGTCCTGATATAAAGATTTACACAATCTCAAAAGTTGAGGTATGGTGTAAGGACCTGACTTCGAGTCCGGAAATTATAAAAAGAATGTTAATTTCATATCGGACTTAGAAAAAAATGCGGTATATTTTTCCAGTGTTGGGTGAATATTATAGGAATTTATATTAAAGATAAAACGGAAGGCTGACCCGACCTTTTGAAGACTTTTTAGCGATGTTCGTACATTAATTTCTTACTGTTTAGTATTCACGAGCACCTGATATAAGTATTTAAACAATCCCCAAAGGTGAGGTACGGTGTAGGGCCCTGTGTTCAATAGCCGAAAATATAAAAACGATTATTAATTCACTTTCGTAAAAAAATTCAGAGAGTGTTTTAAGGAATTATAATAAAGGTGAAACGATGGTTTTTGCTTTTGGATATAGAGATCAGGGTCAGATAAGATGTTCGCAATTAGATTAATGACTCGTGTTTTGGAAACGTATCAGCGATGTTCGTACATTCATTTTTAAATTTTCAGTATTCATATACATCCGATACAAAGATTTAAGCAATTTACAAACCTGATGCATGGTTTAGGGCCCTGAGTTCAATGCCCGAAACGGTAAATAACATTAATTTTTCTTGCGGCCTCAGAAAAAGAAAATTGGCTACTTTAAGTGTGACGTGAGAAAATATTTTTAATATGTCTAAGAATAAACACACACAAAAACTCGATAAAACAGTAAACGGAAATGCGAATCGATAGTTTAGCGTGATCATTGTAGGCCTAAAAGATATGATGTGAGAATTATATATAACGCTCAACCAAAGTTCGACATTTAGCCTCATTTTATATATAAGGTATTTACTATAGTATAAATAATAACTCCTAGAAAGGGTATGAATTATACCTTGGATAGTAGATAAGATTGCCGGCCTATCTGCGCTCGCTGTCTGAGAATGACGGTGTCATAAATAAATGCTAGTGAAGTTCACAATTTTAATAATGACTAAGGTTTGAGAATTTTGTGTAGATGTAGGCTCGTGGCTTTCAAAATGTGAATCTGCGTATACGCATATGTTATATATAATATAGTTAAATGACAAAAGTGTCGACAACTTCGTATTTCTGAACACATCTGCTCGTGCGAATGGGATACGCGGGTATTCCAGCGCGTGGGCACGGTGTGCTCCCATAACGCGAAGATGAATTGTGAATACGAAGGGCTGCATTTGACCTCGACATTCATGGAGCTGCGACCTGCATCATCGCTAATTGCTTGTCGCCAGTGTCGAATATTCGATCGAGTTTTCACCTATGGTTAAAATGCACATCGGCGTGAGAGATCGGACAGTACGGAGAATGCTTTTCGCACGACGACCAATTGGGAAGCATGGTGGGGGCCTGCCGTGGTGCTGCATTGTTCAGTACAAAGTCCAAGTTGTGCATCGACCAATGGCGAAGCGTGGCGGGAACCTGCTGCAGATCTAGGCACTTTTAATGCAAAGTGCAAATGCATTTTACCCAAGAAGTGATTAGATGTACTGAGGGAACTGGAGACATACTTTTTAAAAGCGAGATTGCTAAATTAAATGTCCACCTATCAGTTTTGGAGGTAGGACTACATAGTTTTATTTTAAAGAAGGGGGGACATATTTTAACTTGCGACCCACATAAACCACACTTAGCATCTCCCTTAGCTCCGCAATCAGCACCACGCGAACCGCAATCAGGGTTGATTAGCGGTCATTTGTATAGTGTATGAATTAATGTATGATTGAAGACTATGTAAGCCACTGACGATGTTAAATTGTGTATGTCATGTACAACATGCATACCTTCAACGACTCCCCAATAATTACACGGGAAACAATGAAGTTATCGTGCCAAGTGCTTCATTAAAAAATGCTATACTTTACGACATGAGAAGCGTGACTGAAGAAACCACCTCGTGTGATTTTTAGCTGCAAAAAGTGTCGTATGCAGCTTACTCCTCGTGATAACTAGATAAACACATCAGGGTCTGTAAATACGGTCGTTCTTCTCCTACCGGGAAGCGGCATGTGACGTCATCGTTTTTCCTCTTTAGCACACTCTAGGAGAAAATGCTGAAAACATGAGTTACAAGTGCACTCTACAACGAAATGATGGAAACTATAGCTACTGTACCCTAAATTGAGGAATTAAATTGAGGAATATACTTGAGTATAAAATAGAGGAATTAAAAGTGTGTTATGCTCCGCATTATTTAATGCGTGATGATTATTTTTAATTAAAAAAATAACACGGACAAAATATATTATCGATTTGACATATCCTATGCCTATGAAACCAACATGGTTACCAGAAACAAACATATGCTTAAAGAATTAGTGGGCGTAACTGTCGGGCACCTTCGGGTACGTTCGGCGAACCCGGGTCAACGGCTTCAGAGCACCCCCTAAGTCCAACCGAAGATTTCCGATCTCGTCCGTGTCGAACCGAAGACCGCCAGCCGCCCAGCGGCCCAGTCTCACAGCTCCCATTTAAAGTGCATTATGCCAGACTTCCCCAAACCTTACTACTCACTGTATTACTGAAAATCTAATGTAATTGTTTACAAATTCTGCTTATAAGTATATTTCCACATGTTTAATTGTTGTCTGCAGTTAACACCAAATAATTTTTACGGTACCCACACAATTACCAAAAGGATATATTGAGATGTCCTAGGAATCATTCTACCTTCATGAAATGGTGTTTAATTTCTTGCGTATGTTGTGAAAAACAAAACCTTCCAAAAATTTTAGGTGCTTTAGTCATTTAGCTGGATTTCTGGGAATAATATTTCTTATTTTATAGTTTTTCACAAAACTCAGTTAAGATCATAAAAATTATGAAACTCCTAAATAACCTTAGCAAAACTTATTTACAAATATTTAATTTCAGAAAAATTCGACATACACATTTTTATAATTTTATTTATTTATTTATTCGTTTGTAGAAAATTTTATTATCTCTAAAGACGTAGACTTTATTTAATTTAAAATATTTCTTTTACCATTTATAAGACCAAATATATTATTCGCCATATTTTAAACGGGAGTTTAATGCCTAGGAGAGGCCGTGTCCAGGAAAGCTGATTATATATTATGAATACGTTTAGGGCCAAAATAACTTCTTCTATATTTGAGGTCTAAGGAGACCGTCTTGTTTTGCGCACTAAGAACCTGTGAATATTTGATCAGGCGAGAGCTTATCCTGATTCCGCTGAGGATTTGATGGTTTCAATCACCACTCATTGCTCAAACGGTGTTTTATTTTGAAATGTTTAATCTCTCCCTCTCCTTAACGTGAGGAAATGAAAATGCTGTTTCTTGATATGAACAATACCAACCACTTACCACTAAAAATCTATGACCGCACTCGTATTAGGTCAGTGTATCTGTAACAAAACGCGGTATTCGATCATAATACAGCCGTTTGATGATTATGCAATCCGATAAGTATCAGGTATATGTATATTCTACGCATAGCAGTCAGTTTTATACTCACCGGTCTGTTATCATCTGGTCAGAGAGAGTAATGACAGTCTCATCAGTATCAATTGGCTGTTACTAGATACATTTTTATTCATTACGCATTATGACATAAATCGAGAAGGTCGCAGAGATAACGGATGAAAAGTGAGTTAGTCGACAGAGAAAGTCATTGGGGTTTCAAGATTAATGCGAGACTTAAACTTCCAGCCTGTAAGAGGGTGACAGGATAATAACTTCAGCTCATAATACCGACTGAATTCGATTACGAAGAACGACACAGGATTAATAGTTGCAAGAAAGTTTGGCTATAACCTTATGCTTGTAGGCATCATTATTTTTCAGTCGATTAACATGGTGTGGATTCTTCGGGTACCACTAAGTTGACTTTTGGTGACACCATCTTATCAATCCTTAAACATACCGGGGGCCACGGTGGATGAGCGGATAGCCGGCTCACCTCCCACCAACGCGAACCGGGTTCATTCCTCGGCCGGGTCACCGGATTTTCGCAAGTGCGAATCGTATCGAGCGATGCCGTTAGTCTGCGGTGTTTTCTCGGGGATCTCCCGCTTCCCCTGCCCCTTCATTCCGACGCCGCACCATACTCGCCTCAAACGCACTCATCGGCTCTCAGGACCTCGCTGTTAAGAGCCGCCCAAATCTCTTCACTTCACTTCACTTAAACATATCCGAATCCTTTGCTCTTTACGACTCTAACGAGAGTTGTCCCAACAAAAAAGGTTTATTGCAAACAGCGAATTGGAAGGAAGGGGTATCTACTCTACATATAGGTGGAGGTGATGTGCACCAGAGCAGTGTTCTCTACCTTGTACGCATGCGCGATGGAGGTGTGTGCTCACGGTGCCGGGCCGGGGGGTTGCTCTACGTCTGCTCAACACACGTGGCGACGATATACTGTGTTGGTCGGGGAAACGCCCCCGTCCATATTACCCGCATCTGTATTAAAGGTTTATTGCAAACAGCGAATTGGAAGGAAGGGGTATCTACTGTACATATAGGTGGAGGTGATGTGCACCAGAGCATTGTTCTCTACCTTGTACGCATGCGCGATGGAGGTGTGTGCGCACGGTGCCGGGCCGGGGGGTTGCTCTACGTCTGCTCAACACACGTGGCGACGATATACTGTGTTGGTCTGGGAAACGCCCCCGTCCATATTACCCGCATCTGTATTAAAGGTTTATTGCAAACAGCGAATTGGAAGGAAGGGGTATCTACTGTACATATAGGTGGAGGTGATGTGCACCAGAGCATTGTTCTCTACCTTGTACGCATGCGCGATGGAGGTGTGTGCTCACGGTGCCGGGCCGGGGGGGTTGCTCTACGTCTGCTCAACACACGTGGCGACGATATACTGTGTTGGTCGGGGAAACGCCCCCGTCCATATTACCCGCATCTGTATTAAATGTTTATTGCAAACAGCGAATTGGAAGGAAGGGGTATCTACTGTACATATAGGTGGAGGTGATGTGCACCAGAGCAGTGTTCTCTACCTTGTACGCATGCGCGATGGAGGTGTGTGCTCACGGTGCCGGGCCGGGGGGGTTGCTCTACGTCTGCTCAACACATGTGGCGACGATACACTGTGTTGGTCGGGGAAACGCCCCCGTCCATATTACCCGCATCTGTATTAAAGGTTTATTGCAAACAGCGAATTGGAAGGAAGGGGTATCTACTGTACATATAGGTGGAGGTGATGTGCACCAGAGCATTGTTCTCTACCTTGTACGCATGCGCGATGGAGGTGTGTGCGCACGGTGCCGGGCCGGGGGGGTTGCTCTACGTCTGCTCAACACACGTGGCGACGATATACTGTGTTGGTCGGGGAAACGCCCCCGTCCATATTACCCGCATCTGTATTAAAGGTTTATTGCAAACAGCGAATTGGAAGGAAGGGGTATCTACTGTACATATAGGTGGAGGTGATGTGCACCAGAGCATTGTTCTCTACCTTGTACGCATGCGCGATGGAGGTGTGTGCGCACGGTGCCGGGCCGGGGGGGTTGCTCTACGTCTGCTCAACACACGTGGCGACGATATACTGTGTTGGTCGGGGAAACGCCCCCGTCCATATTACCCGCATCTGTATTAAAGGCTGTTCACGATCAAGTGAGCCCTTTTAAATCAACCTTAGTAAAAAAAATCACTACCCTACCAGCATATATTTTAAGGGGTGCACTGAGTGGCATGCACTCAGTTAAGTTGGTAACGATGGATTGGAAGTAGTTCCCTATTTTAACGTAGAATAAAAAGTGTTAGGTAACCATAACAGAATATTTAAATTATTTATTTCGCTTTCTGTTTTTTTTAAAGGTACCGAAGTGTAAAAAGAGCAGATTTTTTAAATATTTAATTTCTTAATAACTTCACGGGTTCACTTGACCGACGCATAAATAAAGTGATTAGGATCATGACAATGTTGATCTTGCATATGAAGCGGAAGAATACATAACTTGCATATACAAGTAGATCTGAAGCAGGGTTTAAAAAGTGATCATTTTACCGTGAGTTGCCTATACGTACCTTTCCTCTGATATGACGACAAAATACCGACTCCTGGTAAGAAAAGCCCCGATCCGGTCATTGTATCGTTCACGATACGCGCGCATGACACAAAATGTTTTTTTTTTTTTTTTTTCGCAGGGATCTTTATACAGGTTGAGTGAGTGGATCGAGTTATTTAGGCGGCATTCAACAGCTAGGTCCTGATAGCCGAAAGGGGTGGCGGTTGATTGAGGTGAGAATGAGAGGGCGGGGGAAACCTGAGAGCCCTGAGAAAACCCGCTGACCTGCGGCATCGCTCGGCACGATTCCTACATGCGAAAACCCGGGAGCCACCCGGCCGGGGATTGAACCCGGTTTGCCTTGGTGCGAGGCGAGTAGGCCAACCGCTCAGCCACCTCGGCCCTCGGATCATGATACAGATCTTGCTACAGATACGGTGATGTGATACAAGAATGCTAGTATCTTAACAGGATTCTGATTGCTTTCCGCTAGTAAATTATATATATATATATATATATATATATATATATATATATATATATATATATATATATATATATATATATAATAAATTTTATAGCTTTTCCCGCGCAAGCCAACAATTGTAGCGATGTCTAATGCGACTTTCCAGTGTGGCCAAAAGCAGAACCGATTAGCTGGACCCCTACTTTTGCCGATTTGTCACGTTCTATGAAAACGTAGTCTATAGTTAGAATTTCGGAAATCACGAATGTTAAGGCGGTTCTTTAAGAGGAGGCAAACGTTTCGTTAGCCGCAGCAACTTTCACGATCGTGCCTTTCAGTTATCTCTCTACTGCGAAGTGGAGCGTTATAGCCACGGGTAAGACGTGACTGTGCGCGATTTACGGAACTATGTTAAGGCTAGCCTAGTGGGTAAGCATCTTCGTGCTATAGAGCGGTAAATAATACAACAGCTGTGATAAAAACATGCGTTCATCTATATATATACGCGCCGGGTTTCGGACATCGACTTTTTTTAACGGTAAGGTACCACAACTACATCACGAATGTCACCAATAAAAAAAAATGTTGAAAAAATATGGGAAGAGTAAATAGCAAGGGACATACAACAGTCACACTAGATGGATTAAAACTATAATAATTACAATAAATCATCGCTTATCGTTTCGAGCTCAAAACGATAAGCGATGATTTATCGTTTAAAATTTGTAACAACTGTATTACTTATGAGCTACAATTACTTCTAAGAGAGGTACGCGTACTTGACACCGAATATTTATATTATTTACCAAATACCTACCAGGAAGTATAATCATAATATTGTTTGTAATCTTGACGATTGTCACAACTGTATGGGTTATATATATATATACTGGTTAAGAAAATAAGAGGCAGCTGATCAGTTGCACAAATAGCAAGGGCGAAAATATTCGCCATTAGAAGGAAATCTGTTAAACTAAATTTTCTACATTATATAAATATATATTATTTATTTCACATCATAATTCACATTCATCATAAACATTGCACCTCAGAAGTGACCTACAAATATTTGTGCAATTATAAAGAACAACTTGTGATGTTAATTACAATTACAGTCTTTCACACTCTTCATTTGTCCAATCAAACAAACACTATCCAATTATTATTTCCTGTATTTTAAACGCTTTGTAACATTAAGAAATGGAATAATTTAAAAGCCGATTTTGACGGACGTCATAAGACCCATTAAAATTTATTTCTAATTTTTTCGTAAGGAATTATCATCCAGTTTGGTATGGAGTTCAGAACAATCTCCTATGTCCTTCTGCACTATCATGTCGTTGTGTGTCATTTTCAGGTTACTTAATTCGTAGAAAATTACGTTCTAGGATATGAGTGGCTCTTGAGATTAATATATTCCCCTACGATTTTCATATGAATATGATAACCCTACCGATGCTGACAATAAAGTTGTCATAAAGATCGAAAATAATTTCTTATTATCCCATCCGCTAGGCAAATAGCGGAATAAATCCCTTTGACAGCACGAGAAGTTTTGAATTACATTTCAGGTCTGGAATCGTAAAAGCGTAATATTTTCCAGTCGTACACACCACATGTCTCTTTCACATTCTATACATAATTAAGACGTGCATTTAATTTCAATCGAATGCCAGGGAAATGACAGGAAGATAATGATATTGCAAATTGGAAATTAATTTACTCAATCGGATTATTTGAACTTTTCGTAACACTTTCTTATTACTTTAAAACATAATAACATTTCACTTTATTTAATTTATTCTGAAACGCATTAATTCGTGTAAACATATATTCACAGATAATTTCAATGTAATTTTAAAAGCTGAGGCCGGAAAAGTAAACCTCTGGCATTTTACGTTCGAGACGTTAGTATAATTTAAGTTAAAGAGATTTTCGTTGCATAAATGACAGCGATGAACACATAATGAAAAACGCGTAAGCTTTCGTTTTGGTTAATCTATACTTATAAATTTAATATTATTTCAAAACTGATACCAATATCTGAGTGTAATATGCTATTTAAACTATGTTCAAGCATAAATAACTGTTTTTAAATTTTTTGTCTGTCTCGCTGTCTGTCTATATTCATGTTCGTCCAGAATAGGCTCGTAAACGGCTGAATCGATTCTGATAAAACTTTCGGAGATCACAGTGTTTATTTTTATTAAAAATCTGTCTCTTTTTCATATCGATATCTCAAATGGTTATGAAGTGAATTAATTTTTTATACAAATTTCTTTGTGTTTCATAACTTTTTTTTTGCAAAAGGATTATTGTTGAAATATCAATAGTTTATTAAACAATCATTGCTATAATACGCATCATTGAAAAAGATATATTTATTTTTAGAAAAAAAATAGTAAAATAACATATTGTCAAACATTCAACACTAATGCTACGATAAAACTATTTCCGATGATAAAGTGACAATCTTTCAAACCAATTATATAGGTAGGTGATTCAATAACTCCATAAAACCTGAGCAAAGTGTTGGGGGGGGGGGGCTGTTTTTAAATAACGCCATAAAATCTGAACGAAGCAATATTTTTATTTGAAACATAAAACCTGAGCGAAGCGATGGTGGGCTGTGTTTTAATAACTCCATAAAACCTAAGCGAGGCCAAATTTATATTTTGAACACATGTGAACAAATCCTAAAGTCCACGCGAACGAAGTCATGTGCACAGCTAGTAAGAAGTAAATTTAAACCCACAAAAATTGCACTACAGAGTAGAATGAAGTGTTTTAAACCTATAATTTTTTTATTACTTTTAGTGACTTAAAGTTTATACACATTTCTATATTATTTTTTATTGTAAAACAACCAAGATACCGTCTAACAAGACACGCTTTTAAATTGTAGTATATTTTAACAGCAAGAAAATTCGTAAATATATTTAATTAAATATTGATTAAAAGTCGCTAATATTCCTTCCAAATAGCCAAATAATTCATATATATATATATATATATATATATATATATATATATATATATATATATATATATATATATTTGTATTGATTAAATTCTCTAAGAAATACCAACCAACCGAATTTCGTATTTATCTACTTTCCCCCAGTATATTTAATTTTAAATCACGTAGCAAAATTTTCCGCAAGCTGGACCATAATTCCTAGCTCCTCTTTAATAATTTTCAACTGGTAGCAGCCAGGAAAAAAAACAATTTATTATATTTACTGTCTTTTAAAGAAATAGTAGTAGCAATATAACTCAATAATAAACGGCTTTTTAAATTGTATAATAAAATGCTTTCTGGTTCGCTGTACGTGAAATGTATATATAATAGTCATATATTTGAGGCCGTGGTGAAAATAAGTATCGTGGCGAAAGGTGACTTTTAAGTGATTTACTGTGTAAAAAGTTACTTTCCTCTACATGGATGCAAATAATTTTCAATGAAGTTCTTAAACACCAAGATAGTAGGTAGGACTTGACTTCTCGTTGAAAGCAATAGCATTACAGATGAAAACTGAAGCACACGCAATGGGAATTAACCCAACTACAAATACACAGATGCCTTACTCGGGACTCGAACCCACCAGGAAACCTCGTACTGTAAGCTAGCGTGCAATAATATGTATTACGGATGTCATATTCGGAGCATCGTATTAGAATATAATTAATTCTAATGTTTTGCACGATAGGGTTTACTATAGGCTGTTCACGATAAAGTCAGAACTTTTAATCAACATTTGGAAAAAGTCACTGTCCCTATCTGCATATATTTTAGCGGGCGCTCTGAGTGACATGCGCCCAGTAAGGTTGGCAACGATGGATGGGAAGTAGTTCCATGTCTTAACGTCCTAAAAAAATGTGTTAGGTTACCATTTATGATAACTTAAATTAATTTGTACGCTTTCCGTTTTTTAATGCATCAAAGTATAAGAATGAGCATATTTGTTAAATATTTACTTTTTTAATAATTCCTCAGTTTGACTTGACCGACGCATGAATAATGTGATGAGGCCAATGGCCATGTTAATCTTACATAAAGCGGAATAATAAACTTCGTGCATACAAGTAGATCTTAAACAGAGCTTTTTGAAGTGTTCATTTTACCGTGAACGGCCTATAACATGAAATATTCACAAGGCAGTCATTTTTAAAGTAAATTTCCGAGTCACTTAAAACACGTAAGTTGACATGACCTACCGTAGCGCTACTTATGTGAATAACTTCGTATAAATCGGTTGATTGCTTGCAAAGATATAGGATAAAAACCTGATTTTCTTATTTGATGGTATAGTACAAAATTGCGAAGGAAAAATAGGATCTGTACACGATGCTTCTAATACAATACTTACTTTCAGCATACAATGTTTGTATCAAAGTTACTTTTGAAGCCACAATTTTGGACACCGTTGTCTGGCCCACTTAAATAATGTATGTTTATATGAAATTATGTAGCTCTAATGGTGTCCACAATTTGGTGGAAATTAGTTTAATTATTTCAGAAATATGGGAAAATGTAAAATTTTCTCATCTGGCACTATTTTGCAGCAATATTGGCACAACGGTACCTCTGTGTGCATACTTGATGTGTCTACTGAATACTGTTAGTGTACAAAATTTAGTTGAAGTTTGTTTAGTATTTTCATAGATATGACATACCAACCTAAATTATTTACATTAACACCATTAAAATCGTACTACCTTAACTATAACATGTAAGTTCTCATGCTATGATGTAGCACTACTTGCTTGTCATATTTGGAGACAATTGTTTGATTGGTTCTCGAGATATGCTATATAATCCCATTTTTTGCGTGTGACGATTTTCATAAACATAGGACATGGAGGTTATGTATTAACCCCAGTCTATGATTGTCATATGTACTGCCAGTACACAAAGTTAAGTTAAAAACGAGTAGGATAGTTTCGTAGAATGTATCACATTAAGCTAAAATGATATTATAGCCGCCATTGTTAAAAAGAAGTATCTGTCAAACTTAAAAATTATATAATATATCATGGCCTACCACAGTACAACTTCTTCGCCAAATTCAATAACATTCTGTTCATTGTCTCCCGAGAAATGACACCAAATTTTATTTTTTTTTCAGTTGGGGGTATCTTAAAAAATGGCGCGAAATGAGGCTGTGTATAGACAAATTTGATGCTTGTAAGTGATACTGCTAAAATACAAAGTTATATTATAATTTGTTTCGTGAGTAAAATATATTGAAGTAAATATTTATATAGCCATCATTTTGAAAACAACTGCCTGACCTAATTAAAACCCACCAGTTTACATCATCTGCTACGGTCAGTTTGTTTGCCAAATTTAGTGGGAATCGGTAAATTGTTTCCCGAGATATTACATAACATTTTATTTATTTGTGTGGTATATCTTATAAATGGCAGGCTGAAACTCCTTTCTGTACACGCATTAGACAGTTGTGATTTATAATGCAAGCATAAAAAATTATGTTGGCATTGATTACAAGGTTTCGACGCTATAGCCTACTAAACTAAAATGACTCTATGGTCGCTATTTCTGATAATAATTCTCCGAAACACTTGAATGATACAAATTTACACCATCTGTCGCTGTATGTCTCGTTCGCTTAATGTAGTAAGAATCGGTCAAAGGCTTCACAAAATATTAAATAAATATATTTCTGTTTAAGGTGCTATCTTACAAAATGGCGAACCTACTGTTTTGGGTAGATACAGATGATAAAATAGTTTTAATATCTGCTGGCAGCATTCAAAGGTCAGTTGGAATTCATTAACATTGTTTCGACGATATTTCATTCTAAGCTAACATGGCTATATAACCGCCATTTTTTAAGTGCGTGACATACTTAAAACGTACAATTTTTCATCATCTACTGCAATACTACTCGTTTGTCAAATTTGGTAGGAATCAGTTTAATGTTTTCCAGAGTTTTTACATATACCTTCGTTTATTCGCATTGTGCTTTCTTACAAAATGAGGCATACAAAGTTAAACTGGAATTGATTACATAATTTCCACGATAGAGCATTCTAAGCTAAAATAACAATACGGCCGCTATTTTGAAAATGAGTGTGACATACTTAAAAAAAATACAATTTTACATTATCTGCCACAGTGCTAATTGTTTGCAAAATTTGGTAATAACCGGTCAATTGTTTACCGACATTTGACATAAAAACCTTTTTTTATCCGCGTGGCACTATCTTAAAAAAATGGCAGCAAAAAGTGGCTATGTGTTTGCATATATGATATTGGTCATAGATACTTTCAGCATGGTCGAAATTGGTAAAATGTTACGGTAAATATACCATATGAACCTGAAATATTAGTATGGCCGCCATTTTGAAAGTGAGGGCCTAATCAACTTAATTTACCTAAGTTAATATGGCCTATCAAATTTTTATTTATATGCCAGATTTTATGTGAATTGGATTATGTTTTTATGAGATATATTGTAAAAGCTTTATTTTTTCATTCGGTGCAATCATCCATAATAGCAGACAAACAATAATATTCAACCCAAATTTAATGCTTACACGATTCTCTATCAGCATACAAAATTGGGTCTAAATAGGTTAAGTTGTTCCCGAAATATGACATATTAATCTTAATATTAAAATGTCACCATTTCGAACGTAAGTGCTTGTTGTGATCTAAGTCTCTAAATGCCAGATGTCCTTACTAAGTACTATATGTGAACCGAGTTTGGGGAAATTTGTTTAACGCGTAAAAAATTGGAAATCGGGGACACACATATATACACAGAAACACAGGCAGGAAAATGTTCCCATAGTTATGTGGCACTGTTCGGTAGCGTGAGCTATTTCGACGAAATTATGTAAACAATTCAAATTTAAACTGCGATTGTTATGGCAGTAGATATTACGACTATCAACTCTAACTAAACTAAGAATGTTTGCCCGCTATTTTGTAAAAAAAAACGCAATGCGAATAAATGTAGGTACATGTCATATTTCGGAAACAAATAATCGATTCCTACCAAATTTGGCAAACTAGAGTTACTGCAGTGATATTGCGGTGAGCACAATTTGTCTTGTTTTCCAGAGGTGAGTGTAATAATAATTTATCATATCAATTTTAAAATGAACTATATTTACGTCAGTTTGAGCCATTAATGTTTGTGACAAATGGACGCACATAAAATCAATTACAACAATTATTTTATACATTATTATTACAATTTTCTTACATGCAAACATAGTAAATATTATGATAATCTTTCTTGAAGAAGATTTTATTGTGAATTCTTCTTTCTGAAGTATCCAGAATAGAGATGCACTTAAATTTTCTTGGAAATGTGGACTCTAACGTTCGATTGAATTTTTTTCGTATTAGAAGTATATTTGAGTATAATAATTCATAGTGTTATGAAATATGTACATTCTTTCTTCATATACAGCATACATCGCACTTTTCTGACAATTTCCACGGTGTCTGTACTACTTTTGTATGAGTTCTTTACGCTGTATGGTCGGATACAGTGCTCCAATAGGCAGTTGCTTTATTTCAACCTTAATCTTACCCGTGGGCAATTAATTCGGAAACCGTCTTACTGATCTAGGTAATAATTGGTTCAAATTATTGTAGCCGAACGTAAAGTGTACAGCTTATTGGTTGTGACAACGAGACGAGTATTATGTCGACTTAACTACAGCACGCATCATAAAATGTATTGTTTGCAGCACATGAAACGGTCAATTAGAGTAGGTCTGAAAGGGTTAAGAAGTTGCAGTGTAGAAATGAATCACCTTGCAAACGGTACATCGCAATTTCCGCCTTGGAACAACCATGTGTCGGCATGATTCTAAAGAAGTGTTCTTTCGCCGAACTTGCATCTATGTCTAGACGCGTGGGAAGCACTCTGCGTGTGCGGAGGAGTGTGTACGGAAGCTCGCAGTCACGGGCTGGCCCCCGGCGACCTTCTGACCCCGTCCCACACTGGGTCACACACCTGCGAGTGCGCTGGCGGTTACGTGAGGTGATTCGCCGTGGAGCGCCCCGCCATTGCAACGACTGTCCAGCTCCGCTCGATTTTCTCACCCTCTCCCCTCACACGCGCATCGTGGTGTACGCCAGAAACACTTCGCTAGTACAGATACACCTCGCTAGCTCTCAATATCTAAATTAACGACTCGGTTTCCACCTAAAATACGTACATATTCACACCTCCACCCCACCCTTCCCGCTCTACTAGTGCTGAGGTGGCTATTGCATTACACATCAGGGCAGTGAAGAGTTCCAGGATCCGATTATAGTTATCACCTGATTGTTTATTAAGTTTCCCTTACTTTAGTTTGAAAATAATTCCTCGATATGCTCTCCAACAAAGAACAAAAATGCAATGCTCGTGTCCTCTTTCAGTCATAAATGTTTATCTTTTTTTCATATTTATGTTAAGTTTAAACATAACTTAAACGAAGTTACAATCTGAATACATGTTTTCTCTTAGTTTTAAACATGAAACGTTTAAAGAATTTTGTCAGTTAGCAAACAAAAATACACAAATTGATTGTTTCTGCTGCAATATTCTCAGCTCGACGGTCTTTATTTTGAGTGAAATTGTTAACCACGTGATTCCGAACATACTTAACTACCAATAGTAATATATTATAAATGTTAATTGTCTTACAGGAAACAAAAACAATTTGTCTTTAATAGAACAGGTCTTGTGCAGTTTAAGTCAAATGTACCGTATTATTTTTCCACTCATACATTTTTGTTGATAATAATATTTTAAGTTATAAATGTACAATATTATCGTCAAATTATACGACAATGTATAAAAATCTAATATAACTACTTTATTTATAGAATCACTTGTGGAAAACAAGAAATTCGTTTCATATTTACTCAGTGCCTTAATGTTATTCAGATTGCAGTTTATTGACACTTTAACACTACTGTTTAGCTACTGCAAAATAGTCCTTTACATTAAAAATATATTTTTTTAAATAAAATATTAACACATACTTACTAATTAAAATAATTTATACCGTTAAATGCATAATTTTGTCAATGATGGCGAGCGGGTGAGAGAAACTGATTACACAGGCTAGGAGTGGGTATATGGAATTCATACGAAATGTTTCAGAGTTTCGTTTCAACGTCGCACGTCAAAAAGATACAAAAATAAAAAATAAATAAAAAACTCTATTTTGAACCGTGTACATGTATGGCAAGAGCCTCGGAACTTTCAGGCTGTAGCGCCCATTGCCCTTCTGGCGTACGGTTACCGAATTTCTAAATTGATATTCCGTGCGAAGGTCTTGAAATTCTGGTAACTTGTCCTCTCTAACAACGAACTTCATCAACCAATGGGCCCTAGGCCTGATGACACCTGCGATCCTATTCTATGCTCTAGTTTGCTTATTATACTTGCTCACTTCGAGCATCTTTATGACAACGACAGCTGAGGCAAGAGTTACGTAGCTGTCTTCATATTGCATTCTCTAACATTTATATTTACTTTCGTTCATGTTATTTAGAATAGATTTGACAACGCTGCGGGATCTGTTATAAATGAAAAAATAAGCTGGCTGAATTTATATATTTTTGTTTCTTACACAATCTGAATGCAATAAGTGCGTTTCATAAAATAATCCTTTTTTTTTTTTATTAACTTACTTTTCTCTATGATGGATATACACTCTAAGAAATTATTTGTAAATTTACCTCATCAGTGTATAGGTACAGTGACAAAGCGCGAATATTAAAATATTTTCCCACGCACCCTTGGTATTGTTCTTACAGTTGCTCAGGAAAGAGTCAAATGCGTAGATAAAGTTCCGAACTTCGTATAGTAGCGGTGCTAAACATTCCCATATTTTCACCCTAATACTATTGCATACACTGCATAGGTTAAAAACTTACATTACTGTTTAGGAAGTTTACCAGAAGATTTTTTACAGTTCCAAACAGCCTAAGTTCATTTTAAGCATCACGATATAGCAGTAATGTATTTATGGTTACGTTAAAGGCTATCACGAGTTAAAAAAAATATTTCTCTTAAAATGTGGTCCATAGACTGTATAATTTTTTGCGGGAATGTAATATAATATTTATCCTCTTCGGGGATTTTTTTCTCGCTGGTTTGTGTTTAAGGTAACTTCAATACAACAGCAACTTGTGTTTCACTGTTGTTCAATAAAGACTCTTCGTTGGTCTGTCTTTACGTAAATACAGTCGCGAGGCATTTCAAAGACCGCCATGGCGAAATTTTGAGCTACGAATACAATTTGACCTCGTAAATGTAGTTACGCGCTAACTGTACATGTATAAAGACAATAAACTTTAGAGAGTAATATCCCTGCTCTGCCTGAAGGTACGTTTGGGTGTACAATACAATGTGAGCAGTATGATTGAGAATTTGTTTTCCCACCGCCCTCTGCTGTATATACGAGGAGTTAAATAAGAAAAAACTATCAACTATATTCGGCAGTGAAATTATCTATTTTGATTGTTTCCGGGCAATTAAACACTTTTGACCACCTAAAAAATCCCAAACTGACACATTGTATATTTTAAGGTTGACAATTATTGGCCTACTTGAACTAATTTTTATAATGAACTATAAAATTAAGTACAGTATTCTAACTTTTTGTTAGCGATATCTGAAATTGTTTTGCTATGTCTTATATTTAAAGACGTAAGACTTGATGAAATCCTATGATAAAACTTCTAACAATTGTATACTATCACATGATCGGCGCCTAGAAATTTATCAACATGTCGATGGTGTCGTCAATATTCAAATTTTAAAATACAATATCACATAGTGGACCGATAGTGGAAAATCAATATCACGCTGAAAATTAGTAGGTGAAATACTATGTTAAAAATTGTTGTGTACAACGGAAATACTAACGGGAATATAGTTAATATGCGGAGGGCGATCGGTAATGACAAAACGTGTATCTGAACTCCGCTAATGAAAAACACGAAACAGGAACAAACAATGTCGTAACTTCACGAAGCGTTCTTCGCCACCGAAAGTATAGTATTATCTATCCTGCAGCAGATACGATCTCCACGACTCAAATACACATTCACTCAAGCACTGATAACTAGCGTCAGGCAAGTGTAAAAGCTGGCAAAGGCCAAAGCTCCGAAATATAAACAGACTCTGTGAAAAGTTCCGTAAATGACATCCTCAGAAATTTGGTATTTATAAAAAAAAAAAAAAAAAAAGTCCTGTAAGACGCCCGTGGGTGTGTGTTGAGGGTCACCAGCACAGAAAATGATTTATTTGTGTTTCAATCCCATATCTCGTTCCAGAACCCAACATTTGTACTTTCATAAACTCTCATTTTTTAAAATGTAAAATACCCACGTAACGAAAAACAATATTACATCGTAATATCTACTTATAAACCGCCGTGTAGAGATAAGAGGTTACCGATGTAACTAACGAGCCCACTTTCCTCTACATGGATGTAAATAAATTTGATGAAGCTCTTGAAAGCTTAGATTGTATGTGGGCCATGACGTCTCTATGGCATGAACACCATTAGAGATGGAACTAGAAATATACACAAAGATAGCAAGACAATTAGAAATGCACAAGTGTCTTACCCGGGATTCGAACACAGAACCGTAAGTTGGAAAGCAACGAACTGCAGTACAGAGGTAGGTTTACGAGTATCAATCTCAGTTGTAATCAGCAAAATCGATATTTGTCACGCATACTGCAGAATATTAAGTTTGTTTGAAATTATTTGGGACATAGGGCATACCCACTGACCTAAAATATATACGGGCATCGATAAAGTTACGAAATGTTACATGTGTTTGCTGACATTCAAAGTTATGATCATGCATGGCATTCTATGCTCTTGTAGTTGTAAATGTGCATGAGATACAGATTCGTATATGCACTCCGGGTGGTAACGATAATTTTGAGTAAGTTTGTCAATTCAAAACTGTTTCCATTGTAAACTTATTAGCTATCTAGTCTAAAAGAAAATATTGAATGTTTTATTACAACTTCCTATATGTGTTAAACTTCGGGAAGGACACGTGCTGGAAAAACAAACTGGGAATGTGAAGACTGTTGAGATAGAATGTTAGTGAATAGGAATGTTGGATGAAACGTTTAAGGAAGGACTTCGGAATAAAAACTCCACGATGACGGCTAAATGAGTTTTGGAGCTACAGGATATGATTTTCGGCGAACACCGAGGAGATAGAGATGTACGGGGAACCGAGAGCTGCCAGCGGGGATGTGCGACGGCGGAGTGCTTGATTTGGTGACCCGAGGACGGTTGAAACTGCTCGAGGTACTCTGAATCCGAGGTGCCAAAAAAACCTGGGATTCCTGCACCGCCCCCTAGATGAATAAAGTAAGCCAGCGTCAGAGCAAATGTCCTTCTACAGTATAATTCTTTTCTGCAAGTTTAATTGTATGTCAGTTTATGAAGAAGACCTTACACGGATACAGTGTTCGAGAACTTGAAAATAAAAGTTTAATTTTTTTAAATCTTTTGTTGAATCTCGTTTTGTACAGCACCAAAAGGTCCCGAGTGCCTCCAACGTACAACTAGCAGGACTCATTTAAATAATAGTTTTTTATGAAACTGAGGCAACCAGATAAAAACCTACATAATTAAGTTCTCGGTGTAGAAATGTTGTATCTATTGTTGATAGGGCCAAGTTATAATTTTATTGAGCTGACAGCCGGTTTTTGTGTTTTCTTTTAACTTCAAGTAAAGTGATCGTATGTTTGATTAGGTTTTTTTGCTATTCTTCATTAACATTATTTAGGTGATCAGTTGTTCGTTAAGAGAGCCATGTGTGATAATTGATTTGTTTAGTTGTCATCATTAAAAGTGCATTGTCAATGCTTATTCTTGTCACTTTTTCGGTGTAGTGGAGATGCTTGGTATATAAATTCTTTTATCGTAGTGATATACAGTTGTGATTGCAGTCTACAGTGTATGTCCGGTTAATTTATGAAATTTGTGGTTCCTCTGGCACTCTTATCTAAAATGGTTAATAATTCTCTCATGTCACACAACACACACAAATCATATATATTTAATTTTGAATATATTTAGAGCCAACGTATGCAGATGGAATTTAGTACAGAACACTACTGTAAACATATTACGTTGAAATAATATTACTACTTTCTTAAGTGTTAACAATCTTTATAAAATGCCAAATTATAACTTGTATGCCCTAGGCTGAATTTGTTATAAACAGGTTGATTGTTTCACGAGGTATGTAAAACATTAAAACTGTATTGTTTCATGTGGTGCTATATTACAAAATGAGAGAGAAAAGAGGTTTTGTACGGATAAATGTGATGGTTGTAACAGCTAATGCAGGCATACAAAGTTAAGTTGAAATTGGGTACACCACATTTTTTCTTAGATATGTCAGACTAACCTAAAAAATGTATATATTGCAGCTAGTTTGAGAATATGTGACTGTCTTAAAAACACGTCTACTAGTTTACATCGCCTACCATAGTACATTTTTTTTCCCAAATTTGGCAGGAATCGATTTATTGTTTTTCGAGATATGGCATAAAAATTAAATTTTTTCACTTCGCGCTATCTTGCAAAATGGCTAAATTTTGGTAAATTTTACTTTTGTAAAACTTATTTTCAGTATGTCTACTTTGTTCGAAACCGGTTAAATAGTACGGTAGATATATACATAATTAACGAAAAAAATATGACTATAATTTTGAAAACAATTGTCCGCTATTTTTAATTGCATGCGTTCACACAACCTATCATAAATATTACCTACTTAAGTGCTAAATTAAGTAGAAAGTGGTTAAATAGTTTACATAGTATAACTGGAAAGATTTATTTACTAACGTGTTACTATCTTCAAAAATAAAGGACCAAAAGTATTAGCCCTGTCTATCTCCAATGCTTACATGATGTATTGTCATTATTTCCGAATTTTTGTTAACATCGTTTAAATATCCCCCAAAATATGACACAGCAACAACATTTTCAATTGCCCCCATTCTGAAATTAATTATTCGGCGTGGTTGAAATCTATAAAAGTCAGATGACTTTACTAACCACTACGTGTAACGAGTTTGGTGAACTTCGGTTTATTAGTCGAACATATTTTATGGCGGGACACACACACACACACGTGAAACACACGAACAGACAGGAAAGTGATCAAACGAGCTTATCTTTCCAACCAGAAATTGTCGGAGAGGTTCCGTAAATTCACGCAAATTTCTGTATATTTTAGCAGCACTTTTCCGAAATATTTCGGCATTTTTTAAAAAGTGTAAAAAAAATCCATGGCATCGACCGCCAACCATATATTTTACTAGCTGTGCCCGAGACTTCGTTCGCGTGGATTTAAGGAGTCGTTTACATATTTGTAAGATCGAAGTAGAAAATTAAAATTAGGCGTGAATAGCTACAATTGAAATGAATACATAATTTATATAATCAAAATAGAAGTTAGACTGTAGCGCCACCTATCGGAATGAAACATATCTAGAAACCTTACTCGCCACCTCAATAACATATGTTGTGAATATGGTCTCAATTGGATCCAGTACAGCGCGTGTTCACGTTCTATTTTGCCTTCTCAAAGCGTCCTCTCTAGTACGTCGGGTACGTCGACCGATGTTTGACCGTGGTATTGCTGGCCTTTTTCTCTTTTAAATCAACAAACATTTCCTTCAAGTATGAGCAAAATCGGCCCATAAATATAGAAGTTACACTCCAGCGCCACCCATCGGAATGAAACACAAATAAAAACCTTACTCGCCACCTCAATAACGCATGGTGTGAACATGGTCTCAATTGGTTCACTGGTTTGTCATTTATGATGGGGTTTGGTCACGCACAATGGATTTTATATATCAAGATTACCTTTAAAGAGACGGAGGCGGATGAAACCCATCTTTATGTCTGTCAGCATGTCGGAACGATGAGCTTTTCGCCGGGTTTTCCTGCACGGCGGGTGAGCAGACTAACCCCGGCTATACAGGCCGGAATCACACAGCCCCCGACATGCACGACACAACGGCCAACAGCCAATGAAATACAAGATAGGTCGTCGCAAGTCCGACCGATTCTGTCGTACGACCAGCAATTTTGGATTGGAAATTATTTCTATTTTTCGTCGTGTCGTGCGGCACGACGCACAGAATGTACGACATTGCAAAACGAAATTGTATCGCAAGCTTTCCCTACAATGTTAAATACGCAGCTTAAAAGAAAAATATATTGAAAATTGCTGTATCTGACTCTTAAAAATAATCATTTTACCTTTGTATGCATTACCGATACCAATTTGTCACGATTATGTATTACAAATTTCCCTCTTGTTCACCGCCTTTGTAACTAACGTAGCCTATCAGCTGCCTTCTGAACAGCTAGGTTAAATGCCGAGAGCGAGGTGTCGGTCGTGCTGCAAATACTAGCAGTCACATTGAAATGTGCCGTGGTTGCGTGTTTGGTCGTGTCGTGCTGTGTGTGGTCGGGGCTATGTGATCCCGGCATCAGGTTGTTCCACGCCTGGCCTGGCTTGCGTCCAAGCCGCGCCACCAGCCTGCGGACGAGCGCCTTTACTGCCCGCAAAGAGCGCCACTAAAACCGGGGAGTGGCGTCTGGCGTCCTCCCCCCCCCCCCTTTCGCAACCTCCCGTCGGTCATTACGCTTCGTTTCCACGCCCCTATAGCGAGCATCTGGGACGCCAGGTAACGGGACATGTGACAGCATCCCTCGGTGTACCCCCCAACTCTCATCTGCCGCATTCCAATCTTACATATTTCAAAAGGAGGCAAGTATCGTATCAGAGTTATTACACTCCAAAAAAAAATCTGAGAAATTCTTTGTAATTTTACAAATGCTTCTAAGAGTACAAATATTTTTCTTGTAAAATTACTCGTTTCTAAAACTACAAGATCCGTGTTCGTAATAGACCTTAGGAAATGTTTGAAATATACTGAGCCGTATCCACGAGCTTCAATAAAATGGCTGACACTCAACAATGTATATAGCTGTTTGCGCAAAAACGATTGTTGATGTAAAGTGTAGCTGCGTGCAAAAAGGAATGTATTGCAAGTTTTAATTACGTAGAACACATTAAAAAAAAAACTGAAATTTTCATAATACAATGACCGTTTCAATAAAACGTGACCGTATTATTAATTAATTGTTAGTGTTCCCTAGCTACACAGAACTCTTAAATCAGCTTTTAATACCCCGTTGTTGAGAGGCGTCCATATCTCTTAACTCAACAACTGAACTATTAAAAAAATATATATATACCTATTCTTCTTAACCGTGTAAATTCAATATTATTTCTTAATTACTTGCAGTATTATTTATAGTAAAAATTAGAATTGACTTTTTTAAGTCAAGTTGGTCTTGTGGTTACAGATACGGTCTAGTAGCTTCTATTCCCCGTGCTGGCGGAATGTAATTGTTTTGTTAATTATATTTTGAAATATTTTTTTTTATTGTTCTCTGTTACTAATTCATAACATTTGTTTTCTGGAAAAAAAAAAAAAAAAAAAGGACTTTTTACACTTCTCAATTATGTCAGTTGTAATACAAGGCTATCATTTGTAATATTACAAAGAAATGTTTTGCATATTTTATAAGAAAATTCGTTGTAGTTTTACAAAGGATTTTCTTGGCAACTGGGTTTCCAAGGATTTTTCTTGTAAAAATAAAAATAAAAAAAAATCTAGAGTGTAATAGAGACCTGAAAAATATTCGTTGTTATTTCAGGACAAGCTATACATAAAGACATATACTTATGTGTCACTTTTACAATTGTTCCGCGCGTTGTTTGACACCTCCTTCAGATCTCTGAGCCAATAACAAACTTATAATAAAATGCATGCCTATTCAACGCCAACCACTCTGAAAGTAAACAACCAATGAGAAGTTAATATCTGATTGTTTGAACACAACAATGTGAATTCCAACATACAAGTCAAAGAATTCGCGAAATTACCAGGTCTCTGGAACATCGGATATGAGTTACGGTTTCGCTGTAGAGATCAGAGATCATTTTATACCCAACAGACAGTATAAAATTACTCTCCCGATAATTTTTATCTTACACGCGCAAAATATTGTTCGTATTAAAAGGGTGGGATACAAATGTTCTATGACAAGAAATGTTTTTAATAAAGTAATTAATATAGACCGATTCTCTGAAGAATTCCCAGTTCTCCGACGTCTTTAATATTTGTTGATAAGATAAAATGTGTATAGAACAAAGAACATATTCCTTACATATTTAATAAATTACAGTTGGAATTAATGTTGAGATATTTGTATAATCCAGCTTCCAAAACGAATCAACCAACAATCATTTAACATGGAAATTGATGTTACTTCTTTCAGGTGTTTAGAAATATGACGTTGAAATAAGGACAGATCAAAATTAAAGACTAAAACCAGCTTAGCATAGGGGTTATGAACGAGTATCAGATGAAAAGTATAAAACTTATGTACTTAGAAGGATATAAGTCAGATGTAACAAGAGAAACGAGCGAACAATACCGGAACAAAAAGTTAAACGAACAATAAAGGCCTTATATAAAAATGATGTGGGTGTACCTCAGACTGGATTTGTCACAAATTCCAATTCCAGAAACATCACATATGTTTGCGACGAACGAAGCCTAATGTGTGCGTCTGTTGTAGTCTTCGTTTTTCCGTCCAGACTTATTTCCATATATCTGAATGTTCCACTGTCTTAGCTCGTTTGGTTTTTGTGTTATTTGTGTCTCGTTACCATTGACATAATTGTCTTAGATGTTTAAACGTAATTTTGTTTTTTTTAATACTGCAATTTTTGACAGCAAATAACCGTGTCTCACTCTTTTTGCTTTTGGGTCCAAGTTTTTTATTTATTACTGTGTGACGTACGACAAACAACTGAAGTGGCGTATATATGAAATAACAGTTCAATAATGTAATTACTTTTATTACAAGAATTGTTCAATAATCACATAGAAAAGTATGTGTTTAGTAAAAAAAAAAATTAATATTTGAAATATATATAATTTTTTTTAGGGAATTAAAATGATCAATACACGGTAGGGAAGAATCATTTAACCCAGATTACAGAAGATCACTGTAAATCTTAATCAGTGAGAATTTCACTGTTTCAATCAGTTAACAGTACGTGATCGATTCAAAAGTCACTTCAGCGAATTTAACTGATTAATCAGTGAAAAAAATGCTGGTTTTCCTTCACTTATTGATGCAGTGACACGTATTTCGTAATTGAAAATACCATTTTACGAAGCAATATGTACATTCAGTCTTTCATTCCCTGTTTACGTCCTTCGTTTCGGTTTCGTGTAATCATCACAGCCCATTTAAATCATGAAAGTTTACATGGCTTTCTGTAGCATTTATGGTGTGCATAATTTGGTACAACTTTTTTTTATGTCCCAGTGTAAAATTAGGTGGGAATCGGTTGATTGGCCATCGAGATATGGTATAAAACCTCCATAATTTTCATTTGGCGATCTTCGTAAATGGAGGACAAGAAAGTAATGCTGTAGCAATTTCGATGGTTGTATACTGCCAATATACGAAGTTAAGTTAAAATAGAATACATTGTTTCGTAGATATCACCCACACAACTAAAGCAATTTTTTGCCGCCATTCTGAAAATACGTGTGTCCTACTTGAAAAATATTAATTGGTTATTATGACCTACCACAGTACAATATCTTCACCAAATTTTGTAAAAATGGGTTAATTGTTTCCCGAGATTCGAGATGAAACCATTATTTTATTGGCAGGGCTCTCTTACAAAATGGCAGCGAAATGAGACTCTGGGTAGACAAATATGATGGTTGTAATAGCATACAAAGTTAAGCTGGAATTTGTTTCGTTAGTAAAATATACTGTGCTGAAATATGTATACAGCCGCCATTTTGAAAACAAGTGCCTGACCTACATAAAACATAGCAGTTTACCCCACCTGCTGCAGTACTATTTGTTTGCTAAATTTTGAAGGAACCTGTAAATTGTTTTCCAGAGATATGACAGAGAAACTTAATTTTCTCGCATGGTGCCGTCTTGCCAAATGACTTACAAAAGATACTCTATGTAGTTACAGTTGATACTTGTAGTAC
Source organism: Dryococelus australis (assembly GCA_029891345.1). Classification (NCBI taxonomy): domain Eukaryota; kingdom Metazoa; phylum Arthropoda; class Insecta; order Phasmatodea; family Phasmatidae; genus Dryococelus; species Dryococelus australis. The sequence continues at coordinate 119,513,062 of CM057000.1, read as the reverse complement.
ACACTGTCACTATACAAAGTTTAGTTGAAATTGATTACATTGTTTCGATGATATAACATCCTTAGCTAGAAATTGCTATATGGGCGCCATTTTGAAGTTACCTAAGTGTCTGGCATGCGTAAAACATAACGCTTAACACCACCTGCCTCAGTACTACTTTTTTGCCATCTTTCATAGTAATTGGTCAATTATTTCCAGAGATGTGACAAACACTATATTTTATTTGCATACCGCTATCTTACAAAGTGGTGGACAAAATATGGTCCATGTTATATAGAGTTGATACTTGTAGTATCAATTGCAAGTATTCAGAGTTATGTTGAAATTGAATACATAGTTACGACGACATAGCATTCTAAGTTAAAATGGTTACTTATATGGCCGCTATTTTGAAAATAATTGGATGACAACCTTAACACACTTCACTTAACATCATCTGCATCAATTCCACTTGTATACCACATTTTGTTAGGTATCTATTAATTATAAACCAAGTTGACATAATAACTTTATTTATTCGTATGGCGCTATCATCTAAAATCCTCAACAAAAGTGGTAATTAGATGCTTTTTGTAATTTAGTCGAAAATGGTCAAATGGTTTGACAGATATACTAATTAAGATAAAATATTGGTTTCGCCGCCATTTTGAAAATAAGTAACTAATCAGGTTCAATCACGTTTACATGGCCTACCATAGTATTACTTGCATGCGAAGTTGGGTGAGAATTGGTTGAATAGTTTTCGAGATATAATGTCAAATATTTATTTTTAAATTGGTGCTATTTTAAAAAATGTCGGACTAAAACAATATTCATATTAAAATTTAATAACTATACAATGTTTTGCCAGTACACGGAATTTGGTTTAAATCGGCTGAATTGTTCCCGAGATATGACATATCACCCAACATTTTTAATGGTTCCAATTTGAAAGCTGAGTACTTGGAGGGGTCGAAAAGTATAAAAATCAGGTGTCCTTCCTAATTATTATATGTGTTTGGTGAAATACGGTTAAAGCATTAAGGTACTGAAAAGGGCGGACACACGCACGCAATCACATACCCATACACATGAGGCACAGACAGGTAAGTGATCTAATAAGTGTCTCTTTCCTTCAGGAAGTAGGCTAAAACAAACGTAGATCTGGTGTGAGGTTAGAATATTTTATGCTGGTCTGCTGAAAATTCGAATGATAATCACAAATTGACCACATGACTCTGACAGTACAACTAGCGGTAGACCAGTCTACACTAGGGATAGACGCAAAAGAAGAAAGTCGGCCTTCTTCAGCTTTAGTCTACGATAAACCATGGCCACGCCCGTCCACTGATTATATAGTATAGTCACGATAAAGTGAGCACTTTTTCAATCATTTCCCCTGCATGCATATATTTTACCGAACGCACTGAGTGACATGCGTCCAGTAAAGTTGCTAACGGTGGATGGAAAGTAGTGCCATATCTTAAAGTCATATATAAAGTGTTACGTAACCATTTGTAATAACTTAAATTATTATTTTTTTAATGCATCGAAGTGTAAAAATGAACGCAAATTTGTAAAATACTCACTTTTCTAATAGTTTCATTATTTCACTTGACGAACACATGAATAAAGTGACGAGGCCCATCGCAATATTAATTTTTTATATGGGAATAATACACAACGTGCACTCAAGTAGATATTAAGCAGGGATTTCAAAAGTGCTGATTTTACCATGAACAGCCTATAGTGAAATTTGCTGTAGGATTTGCGGAGCGGAAGGTTGTAGAGGCAGTGACGTCATGCCCGGCCACAGCTAGTCACACGCTGTGTGTATCTAGGGAGTGGAATATTTCGCGAATTCACTTAGGACAAACTACACTTCAAACACATGTGCATTTGTGTCACGTTTGAGATTGGACCACAGTTAGTGAGACACGCCCAGGTGAACTCTGAGACCAATAACAGACCTGTACGATAACAAGCACCAAATTACGTGCCACCTGGTCTGAGGTAAAACTGCCTACACTCTGTAGCGGCAGCCAATCAACAGAAAGGTGAGGCTTTGTAAGTACAAAGGACAGTGGAGTCTGGCCTACAGGTCGTTTAAAAACCGAAGTTTTCGTGTCCCTAGTTATTGGCAGGGACAGTTGTATTTCACGATAAGTTTTCCACACCAGTTGTACTTCAAAACACTTTTGTTCACATGCAATTTCGTGGTTCGATGATTATAAATTCCACGTACCTCAAGTACCTGTCCGCAAATCGCTGACGTTCAGTATCAGAGTACCTTATTACGATTGGCCCGGTCAAATAAGAACGTGTCTTCTCACCTACACGGCCAATAACCAAAGGAAGTTGGGGTTTTGGACACAGCTGCTGTCGCAGACTCCACCAACGAAGATTCTCGTTTTTGACTTGAGTACGTCTTTAAATTTGCGACCAGGGCGTCAGGCAATCCAGAAAATGCGATGATGGCAAAATCGGTGGATACAGTTTGGCATTGCAGCTCCGAATCTATCGTCTACTTTCAACAGTCAATTACACCACTCGATTGCCAAAATATCAAAGAATATGTTACGTTGTGTGAGGACTGTGAACCATCGCGCGCGGCGTTGTACACCAGGGGGGGGGGGGGGGGGGAATTTTGATTTCGGATCGCCGCGTCCTCATAACTTCCGCGTACTATAACTTTTGACTAGGAGAAGCTACGACGCTCGTTAAGGTTCGAATCGACAGCTCTTGTCAAGATCAATCGATCGCGCGTATAAAATCATTTGTGCGGCGTGGTTATGGTGAAATTGTATGAGCTTAACGTAAAAAATTAAGAAAACTTAACACAGTGCCGGTCTATACTCGTCAAAAAAACCAAGTCGAAATACAGAAATCGTATACGGTTGGAAATAGCATCTCAAAAACAAACCAGTGATACCGTTACCATTCCATATGATCGAGTGGAGCGGTGCCAGGAACGTAAAATAAACATCAAGGCATCCGAGCGCGCCAGTGTAGACGTATTCACGCGAAACAAACGGCCGTGCTCTCAAGACGGCAAAACGCAATTTTTCTGTCCCCGTTCGCTGGCAAGAGACAAAACGGCTTGCCCGAGTTTCTGAACGCTCTTCATTCCTGCACCTGCCGTTTTTGTGCTTGTGACGCTTTTATACACGTTTTATTGCACTGCGCCCGTTAACAATAAACTCCCGAAGGTCGTGGTGGGAAACACAAAACAATGATAGATTACTGGAGATGGTATTGCATAAATTAGTTTCATGTCTATTTTCCGATACATCTTTCGCCAAAACAAGCAGTTAATGAAAACTCGATATTTTTTATTTTTTTTAATTTCGTTACTAAATAACATCTATAAAATTTGATGAAAGTTATAAATTTTAGTTTTTAAATTTCGTTATATTAATTACCTCATTAAATTTAGTACTTACGTTTTCATCACTTGAATTAAAACGTTCCTTTGTGCCCTCGTTACACAAATAGAGATCTCAGTATTCGTATCCAAATAGATTCCGTTCATTCTGGCGTGTTAAGAACTTCGTAAAATAGCCATTTGAGAATTTTTCCAGATAAAGGAAAATAAACTTATAACCCTGTTTTCCGAAGGAAAGAAAGGCTTATGACATTACTTTCCTGACTGTGTGTCTGTGTGTGTTTGTATATGTGTGTTCCCCCCCTCCAATTTTTGAATGCGTCAAAAGAATTTCACCAAACTCGGGTAACATATAGCACTAAGTAATACAACCTGACTTTTATAGTTTTCGACCAAGTCGGGCCCCTACTTTCAAAATGGTGGCAATTTTAATATTTAGAGCGATATGTCATATCTCGGAACTATTCAACTGATTTTAACTAAATCTTGTACGCCAAGGGCACAAGTTGTAAGCATTAAATTCAGAGGTGAATATTGTTTTTGTTCCGCCATTTTGGAAAATAGCATAACATGATTAAATAGGCCTTTTACGTCATATCTCGGAAACTGTTTAACCTTATTGGGCGAAGTTTGGCACGTAATACTGTCATTGACCAGGTATATGTAAGTAATTGAAACCAATTAGTTACATATTTTCAAAATGACAGCCATACAATTATTTTTTATTTATTTGGTATTACTACCATACGATTTGACCAATTTCAAGCAAATATTGTACTCTAACAGTACATACTACACCACTATAAAGCCCCATTTTGAAAGACTACATGAAAAAAAAAAGTTTTTATGTTAGACTATAGGCCTATCTCAAAAACTACTCAAACAATTTTCTTCAAATTTGCGAAGTAAGTAATACATGTTAGGCCAATTAAATAAAAGTAATTTATCTTTGTTACGCACATATTTTAAAAATGGTGGGCATACAGATATTATAAGTTTATTTTGGAAAAACTACCATACCATGTGGCCAATTTCAACCACAATTTGTACTCTGACGTTATGTATTACAAGCATCATATGAGCTAAACATAACCATTTATGTCTGCCTTTTTGAAAGGTAGCAGAGCATTAAAAAAATTTTCTTTTACATTATATCTCAAAAACTACTCAACCTGTTTCGCCCAATTTGGCACATAAGAAATACTATGATCGGCCAGCTAAATATGAGTTATTAAATTTCATTATATGGCCACCATCTAGCTATTTTAGCATAGTATGCTATATCTTGGAAAACATTTAATGAATTTCAACTTAATTTTGTATGCTTGGGGATGATTCCTACCAAACATGTCAAGAAAGTAGTACTGAGGTAGGTAATGGTAACTGATATGTTTTAGGCATCGCAGACAGTTATTTTCCAAATTGCGGCCTTATAACTATTTCAGTTTTGTACGTTATATCGTCGAAAACATGCAATTAATTCAAAAGGAACCTTGTATGATGGCTGTATATATTACAACAATTAATGTAAACACACAAAATCTCTTTCGTCCACCATTTTGTAAAATAGTATAAGTTGACAAATAAAAATATTATGTGATCTCTGAAATATAACCGATTTTTACAAGATTTGGCTAACAATTAGCACTATGGCAGGCTATGTAAACTAAAATTTTTTTAAGCATGTTCAAAACCCATGTTTTCAAAATGGCGGTCATATAAATATTTTAGCTTCGAATTTATTATCTACGAAACGACAAGACAAAATTCAACGTAACTTTTTATGCTAACAGTATCAGTTCTATCCATTAAAATATATCTATACAAACCTTCATTCCTCGACCATTTTGTAAGATAGCCCACATGAAATAATATAGTTTTTTTTTTGCCATATATCGGGAAACAATCAACCAATTTCCTTCGATTTGAGCGAAGAAATTGTACTGTGGCAGACTATATTAATTTATATGTTTAAGTATGAAAATATCTCATTTTCTTAATGGTGCATATACAGACATTTCAGCTAAGTGTGCTATATCTAAGAAACGATGAAAAATTTTTACACTTAAATTTGTATATTGTATCTTTGACAATAACAGAATGTGCTAATATATAAACCTTTTGCCTTCAATTAGGAAATATCGAAACATGATTAATTGAGGTTTGATGCCATACCTTGTGGATCAATAGACGGATATGCATACAAAAAAGCTAATTTGCTCTATTTTTTGCTAAGTAATATCTGGTGAGTGAACTGAACATTTTGTCATTTTTGAGGAATAATTTGACTAATTCCCACGTTGTTTTTCACATCTACAATAGGCCAAGTAAACTCACATGATTTAAATGGGGTCAGAGAATGATTTTTTAAAAATGGCGGCCATAAAAATATTTTTATGTATTTGGCATATCAATTTAACAATCTAACCATTTCAATAAAAATTTTTATGCTGGCATCATCTGTTTCAAACATCGTGTACAGAGACTCTTTTAAAGCAATTTGGTAAGATAACCTCATTTAAGAAAATAAGGTTTTGTATGCAATGTCTCGGAGACTAATCAACCGAATTCCATCAATTTTTTCACGCAAAGAGTCTTATGGTATGGCACGGTAGAGTAGTGGCTCAGAGACACATTTTCAAACTGATGGCCGAGAAAATATTTCAGATTAGCGAAACATATCATTAAAATCATTACATCCGAAGTTGACACTCCGAATCCTACCCCCATGATGCAGTTGATTGCAAGTTAGCTTAACTTTAATGTTTTTTTTTTTGTTTTTTTTATTTCGAATGCCGGGTAAGTCACTCGTGTATTTTAATTGCCTTTGTATTGTCTTGCATGTTTCAGGTTTCATCTCTAATGATATCGCTCTCAGTGAGACGTCAATGTTTACCTACCATCTAAGCTTTCAAGAACTTTAATAAGATGGATTTGCGCCCATGTAGAGGAAGATAGGCTCATTAGTTATCAGTAACTGCTTGTTAATTTTTTCACACGCACTGAGATTACGACATCTGCGTTGATTTCCAGCGTGTCTACTACTTTAATATCACAAAGTCTAATGTGCCTCATCTCATCAGACTAATTTCGATCCCATTGCAAAGACATATTGTTTATATTTTAGCCTACTTTTGGGAGGGAAGAAAGGCTTATTAGATCACGTTCCTGTCTGTGTGTATGTATGCATGTGTAGGTTTTTGTGCGTATTTCCCTCTTTCGATTTTTGAACGCGTGAACTTAATTTTACCAAACTCGGTACACATATAGTAATAACTAAGGACACCTAACTTTAATAGTCATCACCCACGTCGAACACTTACTTCCGAAATGGTGGCAATTTTTAAATTTAAGGCGATATATCATTTCTCGGAAACAATTGAACCGATTTTAACCATATTTTGTATACTCGTAGCGCACGTTGTAAGTATTAAATTCAGAGGTGAATATTGTGATTGCTCCGCCATTTTGGAAGAAAGCGCTACGTGAAAAAATAAAGCTTTTACAGTATATCTCAAAAACTACTCAATGTATTTTCGCCAAATTTGTCACGTAAGTTGATCTATCATTGGCCAGGTTCATGTAAGATATTAAACTTAATTATACACTTATTTTCAAAATTGCCGCCATACGAAATTTGAGGTTTATTTGGTATTAGGCCTACTACCATACCATGTAACAAATGTCAACCAAATGTTGTCTGGTAGCAGTTATTTATAACAGTCTGGTAGCAATTATTTATAACAAGCATAATATAAGCCAACAACAACCAATTTTTTCGGCATTTTGGAAGATAGCGTCACATTAAAAATATAGCTTTCTTTTATAACTCAAAACTACTGAACCAATATTCTTCAAATTTGGCAGGTGAGCAATACTTTATTAGGCCGAGTAAATATAAGTAAATTATCTTTATTTGGGACCTGTTTTCCAAGTAACGGCCTTACAAACATTTTAGATTTATTTTATATAACTTCCATTAAATTTCGCCAAATTAAACCACATTTTTGTACTCTGACGGTATATATTACAGGTATCATATAAGATAAACGACAACCACTTATGTCCGTCATTTTAAAAGGTAGCACCGTATGTAAAAATTAATCTATAACATTATAACTCGAAAACTATTCAATCAATTTTCGCCAAATTTGGCACATAAGAAATACTATGATAGGCCAGGCAAAATGAGTAATTAATTTTGAATAGGCACTTTTTACAAAATGGTGGCCTTACATATATTTTAGGTTTATTTGGTTTAACTACCATATCATTTGACCAACTTAAACACACATTTTGTACTATATATTGACAGTGTCTATATAGACATCAAATAAGCAAAGAAAGTCCCTTTCCCATCATTTTGTAAGATAGTGCTACATGAATTAATCATGCTTTTCTGTAATTTCTCGGGAAATAATGGTCACGTTCCTGCCATATTTGGCAGTCAAGTAATACTGCCACAGTTTATATAAGTGTGTTTCAAGTATGTCAGGCACTTACTTTCGAAATGGCGGCAATATAGCTATTTTAGCATAGTATGCTATATCATCGAAAATATTTAATCAATTTCAACTTAACTTCATACGCTCGGGGTATATAAAACAAACATCAAATATGTCTATACGGAGCCTCTTTTGTCGTCCATTTTGTAAGATATTGACGAGTAATTACAAATTTTTATGTCATATCTCGGAAACAATTGGCCTATTCCTATTAAATATGGCAAACAAGTATTACTACGTTAGGTAATGTTAACATATATGTTTCAAATGTGTACACAATATCTCTTTTGTCAGCCATTTTGGAAAATAGGTTCACTTGACAAATTGAAACAATGTGGTCTCCGAAAAAATAAACGATTTCTATCAAATTTGGCCAACAGTTAGCACTATGGAAGGCTATGTAACCTGATCAATCTTGAGAGGGTCAGACGCATATTTTCAAAATGGCGACAGTATAAACATTTTAGCTTCGAATTTTTTATCTTCAAAACTACAAAACCAATTTCAACTTACGTTTTTATACTGGCAATATCAGTTATATCCATTAAAATCGTCCATGCAAAGACTTTTTCCCCACCATTTTGTACGATAGCCTCACATGAAATAATGTAGTTTTTTTTTTTCGTACCTCAAGAAACGATCAGTCGATTTCTTTCATATATGGGGAAGAAGTTGTGCTATGGTAGGCTATTTTAATTTATATATTTTAAGTATGTAAGTAACTTACTTTCTGAATGGCGTGCAATTGATAGCAAGCTAGCTTAATTTTATGGATTTTGTTGAATTCGAATCCTGAGTAAGTCACTCGTGTATTTTAATTGTCTTTGTACTGTTTCACATGTTTATGGTTTCTTATGTAACATTAACATTTTCATGGGCCTCGTCAATTTATTCATGCGTCGGTCAAATGAAATCGTGAAATTATTAGAAAAGAAAATATTTAAAAAATCTGCTTATTTTTACACTTCGATGCATTAAAAAAAAACAGAAAACGAAACAAATAATTTAATCTATCAGAAATTGTTACCTAACCCCTTTTATTCGACGTAAACATATAGAACTACTTCCCATCCAGTGTTACCAACTTTACCGGGCGCATGTCACTCCGCCATTTTACATCACTGGGACGCTACTCCCTCAGCGCGGGGGTAGATCGGTCCCTTGTGAGGGACCTTGGCCACCCAGTTGGTTGTCAGTTAGCTTGAGGAGGCGAGGAGAAGCTAACCCCCCTCCCCCCTCCGCACCCATCAAACATATTTTATGCTGCAAGGCTAGCATTCTTGTACAGGATTCCCAGGGTAGCGCCTGGGAGCTGTTTCCGGGCGCATGCCACTCAGGGCGCCCGTTACAATATATATACAGGTAGGAGCAGTGACTTTTTTTCTGAGACTGATTCCAAAAGTGCTCACTTTATCAGTGAACAGCCTTTATCAAGGAAAGTTCCTATGGCTCCCTTCACTGGAACATGGGCGTAGTACGCACATTTCATTAAATTGCCAATGAGCAGCCAAATGCGCGGAAGGAAACGCACAGTCGATCTTGTGATTCCAGTTTTTACTCCCGAGTGATATGTAGCACAGTAGTGACGCAGTGGGCTGTCTTTCGGAAAACGACGGAAGGCTGTTTCGATGTTTGATTCCTGGTCCGACTATCATAAATCTAGATTTTTCTGGTTTTACTAAATTATTCCAGGCATATACCGGGATGGTATTTTGATACAGGCCGTTAATGCGCCCTTTGGTCATATGTATACGTGAAGTGGGCTAAGGGCATAATGGTTGTGGTTGACAAGATTGATCAACTATAAAACTGTCTAGGTTGAGAGTCTGGTTGTTATAGAATTAATGATCATTACAATTACATTAATGCAATTTAAACGAACCGGGGGAGCGATACGAGATATTGACTGCTAATCATCGCTTCTTTAGAGTCACGTTACACTGTTGGGTTTGCCCCCACCTTGACTGCAGTTGTTCCGAGGATGTTGGAAATGACGACACGGCGACGGCACAGCTGTTCTCTGCAGTGGTCCTTCACGGCCGGCGTCACGAGGAGAAAAGACAATGGCCGCCACTCCGCATAGCTAGACATTGGCCCTCGCAGCGGTGCGATCTGCCCTGGGTTCTGGTTCGTAGTGCGGGTTCCTGCTTACAGTCACTTGGCAATTCGCGCTCCGCTTGTCGCAATCGCTGGCCTGGATTCTACTGAATGTGCGCGGGCGTGTTCCGAGACGATGCAAATCGTAGACGCCTTCACGCCGGTGTAACAGGGTGATGCAAGCGCCTTTCCCACATCTAATCATCGGAGATCATGTTTCTGTTTTTTGTGAATGCGCTTTCATCGGAACGTTAACCTATCCGTTAGCAATAAATGTTTTTTTTTTATTCGTGCCATAACGAAGTCTTTACATCCAAATGACATTTTATGTTAACATTTACGTAATCGAACCTCATATTCCGTATATTGATAAACAACATTTATCACTTATCTTTAAAATGGTTCCAAAATATCAATAGACACATAAACCAGCATATTGTAGGTGCAAGTAGCAAATAAATTTTTATTCCTGAAAGAATTAAATTTTTATAAATGTACTTATTAGTACAAGGCAAACATTTTATTTTTAATTTTGATATCTTCAACATTTTCAGGAAATAAGATGTTACATGAAATGAACATGCCAGAAGGTATGGCGAGACACACCCTAAGGTAAGTATTCCATTGGTTTGTTCAATTCACAGTTGCTTCCAACTTTATTGAAGACCTGCTAAAGTTCTACTTCCAGGATATTCCTCCGCCTCATGAAAACAATGTTTATCCAAGCCTGAAAATTTCATCAAAGAGACTACACGCCGCATTTTTGCGCACTCAGTTTCATCATACATGCATGGAACTATTTCTTACTAGACATTACCAAAATACCAAAATACATACATGCATGGGAACTATTTCTTACTAGACATTACCAAAATACCTTTTTTATCCCTGTTTTTAATTATATTAATAAAAAATAAAATTTCCAATTTATAAATAAAATATAAGAAAAACTTAAATTTTAACAGAAATGAAGTGACGTGAAGAGATTTGGACGGCTCTTACCATCGAGGTCTTAAGAGGCGATGAGGGTGATTGAGGTGAGTATGGAGGAGCACCGAAATGAAAGGGTGGGGGAAACGGGAGAACCCCGAGAAAACACGCGGACCAACGGCATCGTCCGGCAAGATTCCCACATGCGAAAAACCAGAAATAAAGAACGTTTATATTAACAAAAATTAAAAAAAATGCTCGTGATATCAACCAAATACGTCATACGTGGGTTGATTTTTCAAAGGTTTTATTCAAAAAGTGCGGATAAGCCACGGATAGAGAATAGTAATTAATAGTGTATGTACCAGTCAAGATGACCGTTCAGCATGAAAGTGAAAGGTCTGTCTGAGAGGATCTTGAGAGTTGGTAAGACGTTACAGCGATTGAGCGAGGACTTAAGGGAGGTCAATGCGATAATCGAAAAAGTTGTCAGATGGGCATAAAAGGCAACCACTTATTAAGACGCCTATAAAAGTGAAATTAAAATGCACGTAAAGGGGATAACATGTTTAATAATTCCTGAAACTTCGAAATTTGCGAGACATCAACTAAAAAACATGGATGTGTAAAATATTGCACCACTCGTAAATAAAATCGTGAAAATCTGCTGACTATGCAATACCACAGTATTGCTAAAATCGCACTTCGTTTAAGGCACATACTTTGTGCAAATTTGTTTCTTTTAAGATTGGCGCTTATTCGCTTCACTTTGTATTTATTTCTTTTAATTAAAGCTTTGAAACCTCATTTTAAACACGCTAAATTCAAGAATCAGTGGGGAACCACAGATTCGCAGTGAAATTCAAATTCTCGGATCAGTGAAAATTGCTCCGCTTAGAATCAGTTGAAAAATTTCACTGATTGAATTAGTGACATAAAATTTTTTTTTCTGATTAGATCAGTGACAGCTGTCTGCAGTGGCGAATTAAATATAGTTTTTCTATTGAATGTAGCCAAATAATTACGTGAAATAAACATATTATCGATAGTTTACTATTTATATTGCGCAATTTACAGCAACTTAAAAAAATTAAATATATTTTACACGTGGCCGGGATTGACCTCACACGGCCTTTCCTCTTCGACTTTAGTCCATTACGTAACCATTATATATATATATATTTGCTATTGTAGTGGTTGTTGTTGGTGTAGTTGTTGTTGGCGTAGTAGTCGTTGTTGAGCTCAAGTGAGACCGACTTGGTGAAAAAGTCGCAGTGCGACAAGCGAACTGAAAATCTGCCGCGTCAGAGGCACCGGGGTGCGAACTCACGATCCTCCGACCACAAGTCGGCCACCCTATCTCTGAGCTATGGAGGTAGAACCTTCTGCACTACCACACTGATTTTTGACGTTGCAAGAGGAAAATATGTTTCTTATAGTTATACTTGTGCCGCGAAATCGAGGATAATTCGATTGTAGTATATCGATGGTTTAATTGTCACCGTTTCAAAGCGAATAGTGTATATGAGTGCACTCTCTTCGTCACATTACATGCAGTTTAAAACTTCAAACAGAGAGCTGTGACGATTACGTGAAAACGAAATGAAAGACGTAGAAACCGAATGAAAGGCTGAGTGTTCATATTATCTCATAAAATGGTGTTTTGAAAGATGAAACACTTTTTTAGAAAGTATTTTGTATAGGTTTTATTAGCTTATTCATTGTTATTTCACTTGATACATGCTATTTAACGGCTGTTTTTAAACATTGTTTGACGGCCGTTTTTACACGATGTTTAATTGATCCATCTGTCAAAAATTAACCACTGAGTAAACAGTGGAAAAAAATGACTGATGAATCAGTGGGAAATGTCACCGAATCAATAAGTGAAGGATATATTTAATTTTTCCACTGACTCATCAGTTAAATTCACCGAAGTGGCTGTTGAATGAGTCGGATATACGTTTGACTGATTGAAACAGTGAAATGCTCAGTGATCCAGATTTAGAGTGTAAATGTGAAAAGTACATTGTTTATCAATTGGCGTCGACAAAGAGGAAAAGCACACACGGACCGAGGGTTCTTCATTGATACACTGCGTGGGCGAAATGTCTGGCAGGTGAGAAAAAATAGCTCGCGATGCTGCGCGAGCGAAACCTCATTGACTGCAGCTATGGGGAAATGTTTTATGTATCCGTGGCTGCGAGTCTACCTGCAGGCCTTCTATAACTTATACAGCGGCGTTGTCCAGGGGCGGCAACACATACACACGACTTCAGCAAGTACGTAACTTTTGTTTCTCATCTTTGAGGCGTATGCGCACATTTGAAATCAGAATCCGATACTGGATCATATACACGCCCTCAGGATGTTTTATCCTACCTGCCGCTTCCGTTTCGTACAATTCTCGGCAAGCAAGTAAAATTATTATAAAATAATAGTTAATCATTCCCTAAAACTTCGTGCGCTGCATTGGTAATGGCTGTTCATTATCACTCTTGGTATCAACCTTAAAAAAAAAAAGTCACTGCTCCTACCTGCATATATTTTAACAGCTGCGCTGAGAGACATGCGTCAAGTAAAGTTGGTAACGAAGGAGGGAATGTAGTTCCATGTCTTAACGTCGAATTAAAAATTTTGGGTATTTATATATGATAACTCAAATAATATATCTCGCTTTATGTTTTTTAAATGCATCAAATTGTACAAATTAGCAGATTTGTAAAATATTTACTTTTCTAATAATTTCCCAATTTCACTTTTCCGGTGAATCAATAGTGTGATGAGGCCCTCGGCGCCGTTAACTTTACATAACGTGCATGCAAGTAATTTTAAAGCGGGGCTATCAAAAAGGCTCCGTTTACCATGAACAACTGATATCAGGCGACATTTTAAGGGTAGCAAAACTTTACAACTCTCTCTAACATTATTTTTCCGACACTGCTAGTAAGTAATTTTTCTGGGCATGGAAATCGCTGGGCCCTCTTTCCTTAGGCAAAACTTTATCAAACCGTCACAGGCTGACAGATGAGATAGCAAATTAGTGGTAATATATCTCTCACGTCTAGAGTGTGCGTTGCATAGCATCCGCAAAGCGATACAAGCAGCGATGCGACAAGGAATCCCATCAGACAGATGATGGATAACGTTGTGAGGCACGCGCCGTCATGCTTGGTGCACGTGCGCGCACTGTAAAAATATTTGAGTTGAAATTCTCGTACACGTAAAGGAAGCTTATTACCTCTACGTGTAAGGTAAAATAACTTCTTGAATTTATAGTAAATGTAGGTAACAAGTAAAGTACTATTCCCTAATCGTACGGAAAAAGTATCTGAGAAGATGTGGGTGGAAATCGCATACAATAAAGGAAATATTAGCTATATTGTATAATAAAATTATATCTAAAAATATCCTGGCGTATTAGTACTGTTAATTTCATTATTTTCCATGATCCACTCACGACCAGTAACCGGAACCACAACTCTGAAATCCTCAACACTTGCTGGTGGATGGTCGCGAACCATGGTCCTACATCACGAAAGGATGGTGCGCCAAATTATACACCATGAACGCGCAAGAGCATTAGAGATTATAAACGTGCAAAAGAAGGCCACCAGGAAAAATAAAATAGTATATATTTAAGTTATCTGCAAAATTTTTAATAGTCTTCCTTAAAATATGTTTTATTATTAGCTTGAACATTTCTGCTAACATAAGTGCAGCTTGATAAATTATTTATTCCTGGAACTGGTCACAATAATTATTTTTTGCAACAGATTGCTCAGTAACTTTTGCGCTGTACAAATCAAAGGTTGTGTTGAATGCCGTTAGTGGATTTATTAGAGCTTTGAAATCAACACCTTTCCAAGTATTTTAATAATTCCCTTGGCATGAAATTCATGCGAGTAAAGATAACTGCGCATTTTTTAATTTTACCACGGGAACAAAATGTTATCAGTTTTTTACAGTCTCTTACAGATTATCTTATTTCCTTTTTCTTTGCAGTTATTCTATTCGTAACTATTTGATAATATTGTATTTTACAGATTTTTTTTGCCTTAAAATCAAACACGGCGCCTCGTCTTGTTTCATCGGCCCGTCCTCCCACTTAGATGTCGAGTGTATTCTGAGGAGATGCACACGTCGTAAGGTCATTTTCTCATCCATGTATGGGATTTTACAATGCTTCGTAAGTGAATTTTACTCCAGAGTACGGTAATTCAATCTCACATGTAAAGAAAAATATGTTTCCCATACAAGTTTGGGAGTATTTCCTTACAATTATCAGATAATTTTCCCAACTATTTTTAGAGTGCACGGAGACCCGACAGGGTTTGATTAAGTGTTTGGGTGCAAACGTCGCCCCTTCACATCCCACACGTGCTTGAGAGGGAGGGAAAATGAGGAGACCTCTCCGGCTGAGGAATCGTGTTCACATCTTATAGAGCATGTTGGCTGATGCGAGCTGCATGGGAAAGAGTATCATTCTGCTGCATGATAGTACCGAACATCCTGCACAGAAATGACGGAGAATAGGGCCGCAGAACCTTATTGAAGCATCGCGCCGTGTGTTCTCCCCGTGCTTTCGACAGCAGCGAGCCGTGACCAGGAGTCGTAACTGATGTCAACCCATACCACAACACCTAGGCCGTGTTCCGTTCCCCGCGCTGGTGCGACCAGCTGCATAGCCGCCAGTCGCTGTTCCGTTACTACATGCGTTTAATGCTGCGCTGGGGGAACGAAACAACTTCCATGCTCTTATTCTCGGTGCGCAATTCGAGCGTTTCGTTTACGAATAGCAAGACATTTACATCAACGGCGATGGTAAACTCGCGATCCTGTCGTACTTTTTGACAGGATAACTTGCTTACGATTGTCATATATTTTACAAACACTCGTTGAATTCACGATATGGCCAAAGAAATAAATATTGTTTACACACTACAATAGTGCTGAAAGTGCGACTTTTTTTAGGCCACGTGCATTTCCATAATTATAGTAACAGTTCACATATACATAATTTACAAAACAAATAACAGTTAGTTAAATTTCGCAACCTTTTAAAAACGTGTTTTCCTATGGTAATCCTACAAGTTTACTTCACCAAAACACGTTTGTTCGTCAGTAGAGTTATATAATTTCGTCGCAGAATCATTCAGTACAACCAACACTGCGCACGTTTCCTAAAACGAACACACTTGCCCTTGGTCCCCGCCGATTCTAACCTCCAAATACGCACGTTTCTGGCAGTTTCCTGCTACTGTGACGTCAGCGCATGAAGCATTTGTGCTTTTTCCTCGTGCAGGTCATGCGCGAGATTGGCCGGATGTAGAATGACGTACGAGGTGCACCGATGCGCCTGCGAGGAGGGATCGGAACTACTTCGCTGCGCATATTTCGCATTGTACGGGTAACGTCACACGGCCCTGGTGTCCGGGTCGTACGGCGTTCACGAACCAGCGCGCTCAACCTTGCTGCGACCATTCTTAACAACTTTTCTGGGCGCATGCCATCCAGTTTGAGTGAAAAATGAGTGTAGTTATAAGCTGTTATATTCTTCAAAGGTTTATTTCAAAACTGCCCAGTAAACCGTGAAATGTCTATACCTCAATTGAATTCCGCTTCGACTTAAGTCGACTTCAAGTCAACTTGCGAAACTCCAAGACGCAATTTAACATAGCAATGGCTAATTCACAAAAGCCCACAAATAACCGTAATTTCACCAGCAGAATGTCTGTTTCATGTACAACATCACAACGTGTGCTGAAGCGATATGGGCCAGCCTCGTGACCTATGTCGACAGGCGTCAATTGCCTTCAGACCATGTGTTCCCAGATCGTTTTTCAGGGAAGGTATGAAAAAAAAAACCACCCCGTCTTTAGCAGCAGTTTATTTCAGTTTGCAAAACTCCAGCTCCTACCACCACAAAGATAAGGTCAATTATAAGACAAAGTAAAAAATTGCACCATAACATTTCAAAACTGTGAAAACTTAAAGAAAAACGCAGGCATCAAATTATATATATATATATATATATATATTTATTTCGATATTCGTGCTGTGCTCAAACGTTGCTGCCGACTATTTAATTGTCGATAATGGTCACGCTCTATTTTAAATATAGAAAATATAAAGGTGAGTGTTTATGGTATTATCCCGAGAACTCCTAAAATATCGTTATTCCGTAACGACAGTATTTATAAACAAGATTATTTTACTGTAATGGACCCGCTTCTACTTTAGGATGTTATTTCAGGCTGAGCATAGCAAATGAACACGAGGGTGGAATAAAAAATATACTACAGCGTATCAGCCGAGGTTAACATTGGTATAAATTATCGCCGAGAAACTTCAGACGTGCGTCATTCTTTCACACGTAAACTTTATAATGTCATATGGCGCTATCTTAATAAATGGCGTACAAAAGTATTTATTTTTTTGGCATATGTGATGCTTGCAATGGATACTGTCAGCATACAGAATTTGATGTAAATTGCGGACGGTATGTTAGTTGCATTAAGAGTGAAATTCTGTTCACACGTACAAAATATTTAAGGGATGGACCCACATATGCACAAACACATACACGCATACAAACACCCACGTACACACACAGGCGGGAAAATTATCTCTTAAGCCCTTCTTTTTAATTCGACGATCTTTATAAATAGAGGACTAAAATGGTATGTATTAGCACAATACATTATTGTCTTAGTACTTTCAGTATACAATGTTAAGTTAAAATCGGTTACATAGTTTCGTAGCTACATAACATTAAGCAAAAATGTTCTATAGCCACCATTCTGAATACTAAGTTATTTCATACTTAAAACATAAATTACCATGGCCTGCCACAGCACAATTTTTGCAAAATTTGTAAGAAATTGGTTGATATTTTCCGCTAGTTATGACACAAAAAAATGTATCTTTTTTTCCGGTCTATCTCACAAAATTGCGGAGAAATGAGGCTCTAGATATACAATTTGGTGTATAGATTACATACTTCCAGCATAAAAAGTTCTGTTACAATTCGTTCGGTATTTTCGTAGATATAACATTTAAGTTTTGAATGTTATATTGTTGAATATATGTAACTAATTTCAATGTAACTTTGTATGCTAGCATTATATTGTTGCGACGGTATTTTTGCGATTATTGAATGGTTTTAGTTTTTTTTTTTTTTGTTACGATACCCTTAATTTTTCGGGACGCTCCCTGTTTTTTTTTATCATCATCCATGAGGTAATTTGGGTAATTTTCATAGGATTTCGGGAATTTTTGAACTATAGCGTTCAGGTTACGGTTATTGTTCAGAGCAATCCCAGGCATAGTTCAGTTTGTTGCCATTTTGAGGTTAGGTTTGCCCTTCTGTTGATTTGTTCAGATGCGAATCCTTCCTTTTTAGTGTTTTGGTAATGATTTAATGACTTTAAATCATTAATTTTGTATTTTTGGTTATAAATTTTGGAACGTAATTTTGCTTCTGTTTTGGTGTTAGGGTCTACGGTATTTTTGCCTTTAACTTAGTAGTCGTGGTTGGTTTGAATTTTTAATTGATACTGCACTTTTTGATAAATTATTTTTAATAATTTTTCTAGTCAGGGTCTTTAATTGTGTTTTATTGGAAGCAGTTTATAATTTGTTTTATACCTTTTTAAAAGTTTGTGAAAAGTTCAATTTAGTAACTTAGTCATGTTTAGGATGGAATTCATTTATTTTGCAACAGTTTGGGATGTAAGATGGTTAAATCACGCCCTGTATCATCTCGGGAATCCTAGCCTGGCAGTCGTTAGTTCCAGAGCTGCTACAAGGGTTATTTGCAGTTAGTATGGAGCTGAAGTCAGCCTCAGCATTTTTAGTACCGGCCGCAGCTGCGAGTGCTTGCCTCCGCTGCGGCGACGGCAAAGTAGCAGTCATCATTATCCCGAATTGTTTTTGCGTCATCCCGCGGCGGCTCGGAACTGTTTCCGAGTCGCACGTGCGTCGGAAAAGTTCCTGGAGTGATTTGCCAACTTCGAAGTTTCAAGTCGACACAGCTGTGTGAGGTTTGTGGGTCTCGGCAAAGGAAGAGGGGAGAAGTAGTCCTGCGGTCCAAGAACAAAGAACAGACCGCTAAGGGGATAAGGGGGTGGCCGCGTGCTGAGGTTTTTGCTTTGTGGATGGCCGCGCGTGTCCGAGAAGGGCCGTGATTGGCTGAAAGACGGTGACGCGAGGCGCTGTTGTGCGGTTGGGATCCAGCTGTGGAGGGAGGTCAAGTTTCAAAGAGATGTAGTAGAGTTTGGTCAGTGAGGAGGCCATTGAAAGATGAGAGGTGTCAAGACGTCGAAGAAGATGGGAGGAGCCTTCAAGGACCGACATCGTGTAGACGATAAAAGAGCAGTAATCAGGATATGTAGTTACAGTTTGATTTGTAGGGGCTCAGGTTAGCCGGCATCCTGTATGAAATTTTAGTTTTAAGAACATTAAGGGTTAACAGCTAATCAAGTCTAAGGTTAATTGGTAAGAAATAATAGGCAGAGAGGAGTACTGACTTTTTCTTTTTGATAAGTGATTTTTTTTAGGTCGACGCCGATGAAAGAGAGAGAGAGAGAGAGAGAGAGAGAGAGTTCCAGTTTCGTCGGTAAGTCAGGAGTAAAGAGAGAGAGGGAGAGAGTTCCAGTTTCGTCGGTAAGTCAGGAGTAAAGAGAGAGAGAGAGAGAGAGTTCCAGTTTCGTCGGTAAGTCAGGAGTAAAGAGAGAGAGAGAGAGAGAGAGTTCCAGTTTCGTCGGTAAGTCAGGAGTAAAGAGAGACAGAGAGAGTTCCAGTTTCGTCGGTAATTCAGGAGTTGATTATCAGTAAAGACCATAGTAAATCAGTATTGAGAGATTTTATTTAAGCTGTGTAAATAGACGTCTTCCTCCCGTCGTAAATTTGTGTCCAGTTGCCTTAACGTTGTTGATAAAGAAAAGTGTATGAAGGCCTAATGTAAGAACAGATTAAGAAATAGCTGTTTACCTTGACGGTAGAAAATGCAACAAGTTCTTACAAACATTTGTGACCCGGTATGATAAATGAAAATGACAAAGTAAGACCATTCAGTTACAGTTAAGACGTGTACAAATGGACAGTTTTACAGAATTACGAGTTGAAGGTCATACATAATTTATAGTAAGAATGATTTTATTGTTCGATTTTAATGTTAGTTAATAGAATTCATTTTTGAGTTGGCCTAAAGAAATAATGAATTATTAATGGATTTCCTAGTTTTTGTTGAGGAATAGATTCTTATTTAACTATTTGTGCAGTAAGTTACAAGCAAGTCGAAATTCTATTAACGCATTTGTTTAGTTAATTAAAGGTAATTTTAAACATGAATAGATACGTAATTCTGGTGGTGCTTTAAATTTCTATGTTAAAGAATGTTAAAAACTTGATTATAAAAGAAACTAATTTTTACCTAAATTCCTTCCAATTTCATACCAAAATAATTGTGTTCATTTGCTTCATGTAAAAATTTATTTTGTATACATTTTTATTAATTTTTTATGTTAAAATTTGAACGATTTAATGAAAACATAATATTTTATTTCTAAACCGTAAATTTTACCCTCCACTTTTATGAATCTGGTAAATTTTAAAGAAGCTATCAATTTTATTTATTATTTTATTTAATGAACTTATTAATTTTTTTTTTTTTACTTTTACATCGTCAATGATTACCTGTCTTAAGATCGCGCATGACCTCTTGCATGCAGTGAAAGTGAGTTTGAGCTCCACCTAAAATTGACGAAATGATTCAGTTTTGGGCTCCAAGGCCGCCCCTGTTTGTAGAAAGTGCCTTTGGGGTGGAACGCCCCCAGCAGAATTCGATACAGATGATAATGCAGAAGTCTTTCAGAGGTGGTTAGGGAGGAGTTGTAGGATGGTTTTTAATTGTATGCAGTGTAGAGTAGACGATAAGGTACATCTGAAGAGGAGCTGTGGTGTATTGGTAATTTTGAAGTTGAGAGAGTGTGCCCCAACTTAAGACTATTCTTACTCCTAGGAAGAGAGTTAACAGGTTGTAGGAGGTTTAAGTAAGTCATTGGAGTTTCCTCTACATCTCCCTCCGCCACGAGTCTACGAGTTTTCGAGCTCTTTGAGTTATTTTAGTTTTGTTTTGAACATGTTGAACTAAATAAACGAGTGGTTAAAGATTAAACCAATACAAAGTTATCGATTGACTTAGATCAGTCGATTTGATTAACAATATTAAATAAGTAATAAATAAATTAAATTCCTCGAAACACCAACTTCCCTTTATCCTCCATTTACCCTACTCCCATTTACCCCATTTTCCCATCTTCTCCTTTTTCTTATTCCCTCTCTCCTAACCCCCCCCTCCCCCCCCCCCCCCCCCCCAAATCACCCTACGGCCATTATCCGAAATTCCTCCTTTTTTCCTTCCCATTTGCCACCTTTTTCACAATATACTCCAACTATCAAATATGCCCGCACAAAGTCTCTTCTGTCCACCATTTTGTAAGAGTGTATCACATGACCAATTAAAACTTTTTTGCCATATCTCCTGAAAAAACCAACAGATTTCTACCAAATTTGGCAAAAATGTAGAACTATAGCAGGTCAAGTAAACTGATCTGTTTTGATAAGGTAAGACGCTTGATTTCAAATGACGGTCAAATAAACATATTAACTCAGTATCTTGGGAGACAGCCTTGAATAAAAAATAATTTTTTGTCTTATAACTTGGGAAAAAATCAACAGGTCTCTTCCAAATTTGGCGAAAATTATACTGTGGCAGGCCATAGTAGTTTATATGTTTTAAGTGTGAAAGACCTTAATATAAAACATTTAAGTTTAGTGATATGTATCTACGAAACTATGTAACAGATTTTAGCTTAACTTTGTATTCTGACAGTATATAAAACAATCATAGAATGTGCTAATACCTAAGAATTTAGTCCTCTATTTATAAGGATCGTCATATTAATTAATGTGTGGTTTTATGTCATATCTGGAGTACCATTCCACGTATTCCCGCCAAATTCTTCACGTCAGTACTTCTTCAGTAAGGTAGGTAAACTAACATGTTCAGGTTCAGCAGGTTTTAATGGTGCTGATATAAATAATGAATATTAATATGATATATATGCCAGGTGCTATATATATTTCCGGGGGAAAAACTGAGCATTTTGCCATATTTATAAAACCGTTCAAGTAATTTGCCCCAGCATTTTCACTTCATTAGTGCTACAAAAAATCACGCAAAGTTACATTATTTAGTATGCTGAAAACGTTTGATTCAAAACGATAGGCATAATATAGTTTGATTGGTTTGGCATGTATGTGTAACACTTTAACCAAATTCAACGATATATTTTATGGCGATAGTACCTATTAGAAACATTGTATATAGAACCTCTTTTTAGGCAATTTTGTAAAATAGCACCGACTAAGGAAATAAGGTTTTATGCCATTTTTCGTGGACTAATCAACCGATTTCCAACAAATTCTTCTCACAAGTTGCTCTACGGTAGGTAATTTCGAGTGGCTCAGACAGTTTTCAAAATTATGGCCATGTAAATATTTACGTTAGTGAACCCTATCACTCAAGACATTAGACTAGTATGTGATGTTTATACTCCGTGTCCTACCCCCTGATATACGTTGTTGATTGCGCTCTAGCTTATTTTTACGAGGTTTTCTGTGGTCGAGTCCCAGGTAAGGCAAGTGTTAATATGCAATTATCTCGGCACTGCTGCGTGTCGTTCAGGTTTCATGTTAAATGATGTTGCAGTCAACGAGACTTCAAGCGCTACCTACATTCTAAGCTTTTAAGAACTTCATTGAAAATTATTTGCGCTCATGTAGATGAAAACATGCTCATTAATCAGGATGATTTGAAAAAAATTGCTTGTTTTTCCAAAGTTAAACTAAAATAGCTAATACAAACATGAAGATGGGCAACTGATCACTTGACTCCCTCCTTGCTGATCCCGCCTGAATCGCCGCTACTCTGTGTATGTATTCGGAAGGAAAAAGTATCGTTTGTACATATTATATAGCTTGCCTTGAAACATAAGACCACAAACACTGGTTTTAAAACTTACAAATTTTCACAGTCCAACTAACTAAAGTGATTCAAGATTAGATATTTGGCTCTACAGTGAAGCATAAATTTTAATAGTGAGATTAAAATTTTTGGAAAAATTTGGTTTCTTTCTATTCAAATATTAAGAGATTTTCAAATTGAGATCGGGGATATTTAGTTTCATGTTTTTTTTTTTATAACCAGCGAACTGCAGTTTACACTAGCAAATATAAATTAATTTCTTTTTAAGTGCAATGCACCCCGGAATTTGAAATTCAAGTCAATACTAACGTTTTGGTTAAAAGATCACATTTTTAAAGTATGTATCAACATTTTGGTCCTTTTATACACGATATTATTATCTGCGTTGTCGATATCTTGCGACGGCGAAATAAAAATTAATTTTTGTTTATAGAATAGATAATTTATATATAATAATATATTATACTTCGGAAATTGACACCCTGGCGAAAAGAAAACGCATAATTTTCACACCCATGTTTCAAGCTAAATTCAGTCAACGTATTTAAAGAAACAGACGTGCACGAAACTACCTGTTACGTGAAACATGGTTCCGATTTCATTTCCCTACTCGAATATGGCGTTCTTTAGACTTCTAGCATGCAATAATTTTTCTTTGCCTGTAAACACGCGAGTGGAAACTAGTGATTTGTATTCATAATGTATTTAACTAGAAATATTTATTGCTACACTTTAATAACCGAAAAAGTGTATCCTTGATGCAAAAATGTATTTAAATATATACATAAATTAATCTATCTCCTCATTTATGCAAGAATACTCTTACAAAAATGTCATATAACTAGCTGATATTTGATGGTAAGTTAATATAGGCAATTTTTAAAGATTTACTCTCGCACCTATACACTTCTGCCAAGATAAAAAATTGCTGTGGTGGCACAATCATCATTCCTAACATTGTTCAAATACCGAGTAATTATACATATTTAAAGCTTGTATAACCGTTTTGTCTACTCTCCGTCTACTTTCGTTCGTTCCGTTCATTAGAGATACTCATCGCTAAAATATGTAAGAATAAGCTCATTGGAAATCTATTAGAAATTTTTTAAAGAAACGTTTCTAATTATTTGACGGACATGTTTTACCTAAATGAATATTACAATTTCCACAGTCGCTTTTATATGTAGAAGTGCGATATTTGGCAATAAGTATAAAGGTGCAGGTTTGTATTTTCGATGCACAGATCCCCAAAGTCCAGACTGCAACACTAGCTGTGCACAAATCAAATGTTATTGTCGGTACGTAATGAGAAACTCGGTGGAACTGCGAGAGTAAAGAGAACGCCACAGAAATGATATTCTAAAACACCAGCAGCGCTGCGTCCGTGAAGCTATCTGGACAGGTATATGGGCGACCTTAATGAAGGTTCATTTGCAGTCCAGAAACTTCCAGCCTCTTTTTACGGTCGCCTGCGTTGATTTAATAAATGACGTAACGCTGGTAGAAATTTCCGCACATGGAAATACTCTTTTGCAGCAAGATGGCTGATGGCGGATTACAATTCAGTCTACGTCAAATATAAATCAAATAAACTTTTAAAATTTTAGTACTTGAGAATTACATAATTTATGAAACTATAAATCTTATTGAATTAAAAGAATTTACAAAACAATAATTTAATGCTGTCCTATATATATATATATATATATATATATATATATATATATATACACACATAACATTTAAATGCAAGAAAAATCTCTACACAGTTGACGAGGTGATTGGTCTGTAATAGGAGTCAGTAGAAGAAAAATGTTTTATTGGTATAGGTAAAAAAATTTATGTTTTTGAAGATTAATTTGGCAATTTTATATCAAGACAAATCCTAAGTACAACCATTTCTTCCTTCCAGAGATTTTTTTCAGTAGAATTGTGTAAACAGTTGATTTTTTAGCTGTAGTTTTTTAACTCGGACAACTAGCATTAATATATATTTTCTTTTTCTGGAATTTTTTTAATATAATATACCATATCAATACTAATTAATGAGTGATAAGTGAAATAGCCCAATTCAGTACGCTAACGAAACCATAACGACGTCACGTTTAATGTACACAACTGACTTTCAAAGCAATATGTTTATGTAAACTCAGCCTGTATAGAGTAGGTAAAAATAAGAAAATAATAAGCACCGTAAATGTATAGTAAACTAAAATTCTCAAGATTTCATAAAAATGCAGGGGAGGGAAAAATAAATTGGCTAAATAATATGACTGCTGAGTTGCAAGTTGTTTCGAAGTGCATTTTCAATCACAAAGTTTATATAATTGCCTGTGGCGTGTAAGATTTTAGTAATACATTCAGAATCGTATCTTTTTTTTATTTTAAGGAAAGTCATTTTTCTCAATATCAGTTTCTTAAAATTATTATAATAAAATATTATAATCGTTTTGTTACAAAAACACTGTTGTATAAGTGCAGTGATTACGTTTGTAGTCATAACTTACTGCAGTCAAGATGTTAGCAGCTTTAAGTGAGCTTTTGTCATCGAACACTTGAAAAGGTTATAACGGTTTAACGGTACAATGTAAGTTCTAAACAGGTGAGTCTGTCGCCTGTTTTTCTTTAGTTTATTGTATCCAAGGAGCCATAAGACATAGAGAACTCAGGCGCCCAAGCGATGATATTAACACCTCGATCTTTACGGGTTTTTATTTTTACATTATTAAGGTGGCGTAAAATGACTTTGAACACGTACAAGAATGTTTCCTTAAATTTTATTTCGTATAATAAACCTCGGGGAAAGGATGTGAATCTGATATTTCTCATTCTTTAGCATGATAAAATTGATGTTTTTTTTCTTTCAGGAAAGTAATATCAATCATTTGGGGCTTTCGCTTTGATATGAAATGTAAGTTATATATAGGAGCCAGAAATCACTGTAATTTTAAGAGTTATTCGCAAGAATATGTGCTAATATTTATGAATTTACGGGAATATCTCAAATTATGAATCTAAGTGTTTCCGAAGATTCTATATTGTTACGTTTTTCTCCAGGTAATTATTCACCATGTAAAACATTTCGTACCTTAATTAGATTTTCTTCCGTAAAGTATGTCCTCTAAACACGCTGAATGTGTTTAATTTTTTCCGAAAAGACTCGGAGGAACGAGACATGATGCAGTTCCTTCTCGTTAAGCAAACAACAAAGGCAGGTTTTAGAAAAGAATTCGCAAAACCTTTGTGTTTTCTAACTTGCAATTTATTTCTGTTCGCTCGCATCACTGACTATAATAAGATTTGCTCTCTTAGTACGTCGAACAAATCCTCGTCTTTTATATTAGCTTACCGACAGCATGGATGTTGCAACGTCTGATTATTTAACACGTGCGATTTGCATTTCAGCACACTTTAAGTAAGCATGCATATCTATAATAAGATTACACGTACGTTTATTTAGTAAACTAATGTTATGATTTTCACATGTTTCCCATGTAATATTTTTATATGAAAATTTTATTCTCCTAATTTTACTTAATACTAAAGTATACCAGCAGCTGAAATGTTAATTTTCCACATGTGAATTGTTATAATTTTATTTAGTTTTAGAGCCTATCAGGTTTTAAGCTACTTGTTAATTGTGTGTAAGTCGGCAACATTTAGGCATGCCTTCTGAATTGTCACGGTATTGGAAACTACCATGGGTTAAGCCCTATGTACTCTGTGTTAATTTTAATTTTTTAACCGCTGCCTATAATGGATGGTGACGGAATGTTCCATACTCCATCTTGAATTAAGTGAGTCACAACGGCTGCAGGGTAGCGAGACCTAAGTTCTGCATTAGCAGTATAAATGAAATGTTTTATGGTTAATTAGACACAAATAAGTATGTTACAAGTTTAGTGATAAGTCAACGTTACACAGTAATATCGTCAGAAAAGGACTACGTATAAAATAAGTGGGAGAAACTATACAATTATATAAGGTATGATCCCACCTTAATGTACAGTGGCCGTTACGGGTACGTGAGAGTGCTTCAGAAGATTTTTAAGCAAGCAACATTATTTCCTTACATTTTTCAGTGGTCACAAAGTGCCTGCGATTAATTAAGTGTCTGATTGCTCTACCGACATACATTTTGCTAGCCAGGAACATTTAAAATAAGTAATTATACAGGCACGTTACTTATTGTAAAGGCCAGGATTGAGAACCTTAGTGACTTGAACTGAATTAAATCTACCCTGCAAAACTTTAAGTGTGTGCAACATTCAATATGTTTAGATTTTTTTTTTCTTTCTCCTCTAGATACACTACTCACTTAATTGGCTTTCGTAGCAGGAATAATGAGAGGTAAAGGCTGTTCACGATAATGTGAGCACTTTTGAAATGAACGCATATATTTTAATGGACGCACTGAATGACTTTGCCTAGTAAAGTTGGTATCGATGGATAGAAAAGAGTTCCATATCTTAACGCCGAATAAAATATTTTAGGTAACCATCTATGACCACTTAAATTATTTCTTTCGCTTTCTGTTTTTTAATGCATCGAAGTGTGAAAATGAGCAGATTTGTACAATATTTACTTTCCTAATCATTCCTCAGTTTTACTTGACCGACGCATTAATAAACTAATAAGTCCTACGGCAATATTAGTTTTACTTAAAGTGGAAGAATACACAACGAGTACACAAGTAGATATTAAGCAGGGGTTTCAAAAGTGCTCATTTTACCGTGAACAGCCTATATCTTTAAGGACCTAGTCCAACTGCTGCGTGCACATCCTTTTACATTTCTGACACTGCCAAGGAATGAAGTTGTTCATGCAATTTATTTCCATGATTTTTTTCCACATTGAAACATTGCTTAAACACTGGAAGTTTTTAATTGCTTTAAATAAATACATAGTTGGTTCCTGTGTCTTCCTATGTGTTTTGTAGTGTTGTGTAGGTATTCCGGGGGTATGCACAGTGGCTGATTGCGAGCAGAGCTATCCAGGTAATCGAAAGTGGGTTGGTGAAATTCCAGCAACTTCGCCGATGTGATTGCGGTATGTAAATTAGCTGGCAGTCGGCTAATGTCGGATGTTAATTTTATTCCTACGAGAATTTCTCCCAGGGTCGTTGCACATTCATCACACAGTTCTGCCTGTACACATTACATTTGGCTAGCAAACCAGGTCAGTGTTCTTGGTTTTTTCACAGCGCTGAAATTGTTACTATCAGTCATGCTACGCTTCGAAAATGTTTACACAACTTCAGTTTTATAGCACGAAACACTCGTTGCTGGCATACGTAAAATATGGTAAGTTGTTCTGATGAATAAAACGCGATCGGCTATCACCGTTCCCACACAAAACCTTGAAAGTTTATAAAGAAGATAACTTGCAAAATAGGGTTGCGAATAAAAGTATTTTATCGCGCATTGCCGAGATGTCCCTTGTCCTCTTAATATCATTGTCGTCATTAATGGCATACATAATTGTTTGCGTGACTCCTGTGATATAGTGAGTTAAAATTATTTACTTAAATAAAATGTATTATATTACTTAAATTTTTCGTAAGTAAATACAACGATGAATACTATAATCTATTCGCAGTTTCTTCACACTTTTTTAATCATACTTTAGAAAAATTACCATTTGTTTGACGTGGTTGGTTATTTCTTATTTATGTCTCATATCACAAGCTTTCACACTTGTGTTTAGAAAACAGTCTTATTTTTGTCTCATATCACAAGCTTTCACACTTGTGTTTAGAAAACAGTCTTATTTTTGGTTATATGGAAATTCTATTTATAATATAAATTATCTGTAATTTATAATATTTAATTTATAGTTAATGTTAGTAAAAACAGGGAGAAGATTCAGTGTGTTACTAATGCCTGGCTAGAAATAGTTATTATGCAAAATATTACTAAACTGAGTGCTCAAGATTGTGAGGCGTTGTCCCTTTGGTGATCCGGGTTATGTTCCCGGCTGGGTCACTCCCTGTTATTCGTTTTAAGAATCGTTCCAGACGATGCTTCTGGTCGAGGGGTTTTCTCGGGGATCTTCCGTTTCCCCCGCCCTTCATTCCGACGCTGCTTCATACTCTCTTCAATTATCCTCATCAGATCTCAAGACTTCGATATTAAGAGCAGCCCAAATCTCTCCACTCCACTCCTAGGTTAGGATAAGCGTTGTTTGCACGAGGCGGAGGAATATCCTGAAAGTAGAACTTAAGCAAGGCTTCAAAAAAGTTGGAAGCAACCGCGAATGGACTACATAAAATTTATTAAAATACCGTGCAATAACGTATGCTTATATGTCGTACTGTTATGGTAAACGAGGTGCTGCTGGGGTCCCAACTTCGATACGAGCGGCAGGGTGCCACTCAATCGCCGACGAGAGGAGGGGAATTGTGGGGCGCGGCCAGACTATATAATAGAAGTCGCCAGTATGTCGGCCATCGCTATCCTTCATCACACTCCGGGTCACTGACGGCGCAGGATGCTGCCACCGCTGACCGACTTCGAGCTCCAGGTGACAAGGCGAGAGGAGAAGATCCACCACGAGGAGATCCTGAGAGACCTTCTCCACGGCGAGGGCTTGAACGGGCCGCTAATATAATATTCCAGTGGTGAGGAGTCCGATTTGGATATCTGTGGATATTGAAGAGATTGTTAGATTACATCAGTAGCAGCTTTAATTGAGGAAAATTTATTATTGAGTGTTGATAAAGATTTATTGTAATAGAGTCCCAAAATAAATAACATTTTACACAATCAGAAGAGAGTTATGTATATAAAGATCATACCTGTGTAATGGACTCATTGTGAGTCAGAACCATAAGTCCAGCTGAGAGGAGCTCATGAGTAAATTATATCTTTGTCCCTAGTCTATTTCCTAGAGCCTCTTCAAGTAGGATAGGGTAATAGAACAATACGACGGAGCCAGCTTTGCCCTTCGTGTGGGGCGTGTAACTTGTTCTCAGAACAACGCCAGTGTTGTAAGTCGCATACGACTCTCCAGGCGTGATTTAATGAGTTTACGTGTTCCGAGACGGCGGACGATGAATACGTAAAAATATAAAGCAGAGTTTGAGATGCTTCCCAATAATACGACTGTGGGAAGCCAAGAGGGATGTTCGTGATTCACCCCATCATTTTTTTATTTAGCAGTCGAGACCATTGAGTAAAGATATACACTAGAGTGGCCATGGGACAGGAAAAAGTCTGACCAGTTTTGTGTGTTATTTCCACTTATGATTCAGAGGAGCGCTAGTGTTATCTATGACGTCATCAGCGCGGTGTTGCCAGTTCCGCAGCCGGTAGAATTATGTCATAACCCCGGCCTCGGCTCACCCACGTGTTCAATCAAGGTCTGCCAGAGGCGAGTCTGTCACACGGGAGTTACCAGCATTCGTTGCAGCTGTGAATACCCAACTTATGATTTACTACTGGCGACCATGGCATGTGTTTCGTTTCTGTCGTATAATTATGTGTTTGAGGAAATTTGCAGCGATACCAACTACTATTTGGTTTTATTTACCCCTGCAAAAATGAATTATCGTAAATATATAACGGTCATTGTTTTAATTATAATCAATTATTTTATTATAGTTTAGGTGTTCGTAATAGATTACGAGTACTGTTAGCACTTACAATTACAAACGTCATATTAATCATGAATGTCGTCACACATTATAGTAAACATTTTATTCATTTTATATGTGAAAGGAAATGGACAGGAAATAATTGTTCAATAATGCAGAAAAATTTGCTAGACGCACGACGGTCTACAATTTATTGAACGCAATTTTTACAGTTTGGGGTTGTGATCTACTACAAAGATGGCTGATCGTACAAATAATCAGTACGTTCACTATGTATGCACTTATGTATATAAGCATACTCCACTATGCTCGATACCTGATACATGCCGATAGACATGCTTATTTGCATCCCTTACAGCAACTAGTAAGCTGATAAGATACTGAATAAGAATTTTGACGGAGAACACATACTGAATATGTGCTGGAACGTAGGCGCATAGACCACTCCATTAGGAGCTGTAGCTGGAAAGCGCATTACAATGAAAGTGTTCCCATTAACCAATCATAAACTTTTTACAAGAAAGGAATGAATATATATTTGAGTCAGTAAACGCAGTTAATGATAAGGTATCATTAAGACTGGTAACAACTAGAGGCAAATTTCCTTTTAACACTATATTGTATTCGTATGAATAAAAATTAAATGTCCGATTTTGATATAACATTTCACTCATCCATAACTTGCCTTATAAAAACATTTGTATATAGGCTGTTCACGGTAAAGTGAGCACTTTTGAGGCCCTTTTTAATTTTTCCTTTCAGTCATATTTTATCCTTTAACCACCTTTTCAAATAAATATTGGTATGTAAGTAATAGGCACAATGTGTATATTCCACCACACTTGGGAGTTAATGTCTAAGGCTACAATACAATATATTTGTTTACTATTATTCCAAACGAGAGAGCTTTTAAAAGTGTTCACTTTACCGTGAACAGCCTATAGTGTTTTCGCTGCTCTGCATATTAACTATAAATTCAATGCTACTCACAGTTTATAAAAAATTACAAAGAAAACTGGTCCAGTTTATCCCTGCTCTTCTAGATTATTATGGGTTAAAGAGTTTACACTGTTAAGAACTTTGCTCAGTGGCGTTTCTCAATAGTTAATGCCCCCATTTTACTTTTTATAAAAATAAATATAAGTAATAACAATGATGAATTACATATTAAAAATATTTTCAAAATAGTAGCTCATGAGCTGTAAGGACACGAGACGTACACACGTTCGTTTCCCCGTGTACGTGAGTATGTCATTTCCCGAGACATGTCAAACATTTACGTACGTAGACGAATGTGAACGCTGTATGGGCGTGCACCTCATTAAGCAGAAAATATTGTGCACACTGAGGGAAAAGGACATTAATGATAACGTATAAGGCTCAACTTAACAGACGTGTTTTAAAGCAACAATAGGCCTACAACTGTCGTATTTGTAAGATCCAAGTTTACAAATAATGACGTGCATTAGTGAATACTGTCTAAAAAGTTGGCAGCTGTGTGTGTTTATTTTTACGCGAGTGTAACATAGTACACCATTTTATATTGTACACTGAAACCTTGAAATCACAACAGTGCGAAAAACGTTGACACTGAAGTGTTTATCAGTAATGTTTACACTAACGAACGCATGAGAACTAGGCATAACAAAGAGATTAGCAATATTCTACTTCCGACTAGGTACGTTACAAAATAGAACTATTTCTCCACTAAACATCGGTTGAATGCAATGACACGGTGCCAATCACTAATAGTCAAGCTAAGGCCGTGTCCGTAAGGACAAATTCGTTATTTTGTAATTTGTCATTTCGTAGGTTTCAATCCGGACTTGTTTAGCACTCGCGGCAACATATTCTTATATTTACAGGAAAAATTAGTCTTACATAAATTAAATGCTTAAAATTGAAGTAATATTTCTACAATTATCATTGAAATGCTGCGAATATATTAATAAACAAGAATATAAAATAACATCCAATAACTACTTAAAATAAAACATGTGTTGGAAATATATAAACAAAGCACAACACTTACTTGCTTTTTAAAACATGTCTTAGTATACCTTATGAACAATTATTTGTTTTAAAAGACTTTTCAATTACGCATTTGCACATGTGTTTTGAATGTCAAAACCAACATGCCACTGATTTTGTCATTTTGCATTTTTACTACATCCGCTATATACAAGATACGAAATATCAATTTACCAAATACGTCACAATGTATGTATACAAAATCTGGTGACGCGATCATTTTATCAACGCAAACTGCCATTTCGAATACGGCCTACGTTAACAATACAAAACTAATGCATTTAGAATAATGCAGTAGGCGCTTATCTGTCATACGGAAACACGTCTTCTCTATTTGCAGTTTCCCATTAATGTTTTAGTTCTTAATTCCAGCAAATGGAAACAGGCAACAAGTCTGTCATGTTTACTTTTGTTCCTTACATAACCTTCTATAAAACAACCATATTGAAGCAGATCGTATTAAAAAAAAACTGACATTTGCTTACATAGAAGAAAATATAATCGTCAACATTTGCACACATATGCGTTTGTCATATTGGTTTATACTTACATTACTGTAAATAACAGTTTCCCGCCAACAACACTGACTGCTTGGTTCTGATAGGTCGTAGCCCCCGAATTTTTACTTAACATATAAAATATAACTATTTCTTTCAACGCCTAAGGAAATGCGACCAGCTAACACGACCTAATACGTTCCATCGGGAACCACTACATAAGAGAACACACTTTCGTTTCTTCTGCACACGTCTTAACGCATAACTTAACGCTTCAATATTTCTATTGTAAACCCAGCTTTACTTCAGACGTCACAGGTTACGCTACATTAAGGTGTGCATTTGTGTTTAAACGCAGTCGAATCAATTAATTCCTTTATCCATAGTGTGCATTTGTTACCAAGAAGAATAGATAATAAATTGAAATAGCTTGACTGTGTCATACTTTTTTCTTATATTCTGGTATGTTTGTCATCTCCTCCTAGTCTACAAGCAGATAATGACAACAATTTACGAACACTATGTAAGTATTGGTATTATTTTTGACAGTAGTGTATCCTTGTGTGTTTACTTTGTGGCATATTTACATAAATATAATTTAGTTTTTCTAAACGTAGTTATGTTCTGTGTACCCATGCTTTGTTGAATTAAGAAATACGCTTTTCCTTAACGATCACTCATTTTGTTTGCACGATTATACTAAACGAATATATTTCATAACATATGATATCATCTTCATAACGAAGAGTGTTAATTCATACAGCAAATGTCGTTTCGATTCGTTTATCATGGGTATTTTCTCCTCTTTACTAGCATTTCCCTGCCACTAAACAGTGTTAATTTGAATACGTCAGTAAGATACTAGCAGTATGTAGTGTAACGTATTTTTGAAACAGTTTTTTCTCCGATATTTAAAAAGGTTTTAAGAAGTTTCCGGTGCCTACTTTCCGCTAGAGGCGTAAGTCGTATAAGCCTCCCCTACACGATACCCAATTTCTTCTACTTTTTTTAATACTTATGGTCACAACAGAAGGCATAAAACTTTATATGGCAGAAGATAAGAATGAAAGAATCCGTTCATACCCACACGTTACCTAAAGAGCTAATAGAAAATTGTAAAAGGTAGTCAATACAACTCGACGGTGGGGCAGGAGTACAAATGCAATCAAATGTTATATGTAGGTGCTTTGTGGTGCATCCTACACGTACGACGATTGTTTCTTTCACGCTGTAGACTGCATTTATTTGTGTTTCTAAATACGTGTTCTATTCATGTATGGAAAATGATGAGTAACGGCACTGCTTATGTATGGAAAATAAGGTACTGTATTCACATGTATGTACGACGGACATTAACGCCACTAATTTAAACATGAGCGAATAATTTAAACAGGGGCGTATCCAGGAATGTACTTCAGCGGTCGGTGGGGGGAGAGATTTAATATTTATATTTCGGAACAAATACGAAAGATATATTATTATAAACTTATAGTTACGAAATTATTTATAATCAGTGGGATAAAATACAGATATGAAAACAGATTATGCTATAAACATCCCTCATGTTCAAGGGAGGTCGTACATTTCTTACATTAAAATAAAATAGCAGTCGTCATTTTGTTTTTGGGTTTTATTTTCATTTCGCTGGGGGTCATATGTCCCAATATCACCCCCCCCCCACCTTCTCCATCATGGCTACGCACCTTAATAATCAATCCTGTGCTTCCCATGATTAATCACACTTTTACGGCTATAAGGCCAAATTAAGGCAAACCTATCACAATATTAAACTTGAGGTCTTCATGTGTGCCTGTTAACATTACTCATACTATACAGCTCAAATTATCTACTTTATAAACCGACCGATTTAATTGGTAAACAACCACATCCCGTGGATTGTACTGTGCTGTTATTTGCGCATTGTTGCTTTTAGACAAGGTATTCTGTAAATAAACGTTTTCTAACAACATAAGTTCTATACAGCAATAATGAATCACACAAAATAAATCGCTCCCTGACTGCGATCTGAACTCTGACGGCTATAATTATCAGGCACAGACTCGCGCACCAACTCACTGAGCTAAACATACAGTTTACCAATTATCCGCGTAATAACGTGTATTTACGACATAATTCCACAGTTATCGCGTATTTTATAACGACGTTGTTATTGTTTTATTATGACCGTGTGAGTAATATGCAACGTTTCCCATCACTTATGCGTACATTAAATTTCATTTTGTACATACATATGTTTTACAGAACGTGTAATCTTTTCGTAAACGGACATATACGACTTGAGTTCGGAACTCGGGTGTACGCCATCTTGTCTGTCGCAGCTTGTGGGTATAGTAGACATTCCGAACACGTTCTACTGTTGCGGCGTTGGGTCTGGGAGTTACAGAGATGGAATATTAGTGGGAGAGAGAGGGTAGATGTCAAATTCATCACACCGATATTTACTTAATGTCGAGACTTCGCAGCGAGAATCCGACGAGAGCAACGGTCACAGAGTTATCCTTATATCATGTTCCAGAAGGGAGGAAGGACTGTTCACAAGTAGGGAATAACCGAACAAGCAGCTCAGGATCACTTGTCCACATTCCAGTGACATGTGGCAGCTTCGCTAGAGTAGCGTATCTCTAACTGAAGCTTTTTCCAAAACCTAATCAGCAAATCTGCGATCCCGACCACCTCTCTGATGATGCTCTCCGAGCAGTACGGACGGGTTCGACAAAATTCTGTTGCTTTTGTTAATCGTTTCTATATCTTTGTGGATGTTTTGATTACATTAGTCTAGGTTTTCTGGCGAGTTTGATTTTGGTAGTGTGTGTAAAAGCACCGAAAAAAAAAAAATCAGCGTGCCAGTGACTGTGTTTCAGACAAGCGATAGCCATCCGAGTAGAAGAGGCGAATTCAACACTGTCCCGACCTCGGTAAGGGAGCAACTTCTACGCAGTTCGCCCTTATTGTTCGGGCCGGAATGTCTTGCTTGAGAAAATGTTAGTTTTGAAAACTTTATTGTAACTGTCAGCAATGTAGACGCAGTCTCTTCAACGATAATGACGATCATGACAAATAATGGCAAACAATGCGAAATTTTGCATGGGTAGCTCGTGAAATTCAGCTCTGATCTGTAGTATTAATGTTGTTGGTATTGAAAGTACAATGTGCACTGTAACACTACAGGTTTCTGCATTATAATATTAATGCAGCAGTGGTGTATTCAATCATCCAACGACGCTTTTCTAAAAGCTACCGGCATGTGCTAGGGTGCCTACATTCCATCGCTCTTACTTTATCTACCCGAGAGTCTTACGATAAGACACGACTATACAGATTTCATTTACCGAGAGTTTGAAATATTTACAATGCTACATCTCAGACATTTGAACGATTTTTTCCTCAGTTCATGCATTTCATGAGTTCGCCCGTACTACTTGGAATGCCTTGCATGTTCTGACATTAAGAATTCGACATATTCGCTTTTGTCTGCGTTAGTGTTACACCTGAGCGACACACCCGACGTGGGATGTTATGGCATGGCGTGGCATTGTCTGTGGAAACGGATGACCATCAATTGTATTGTATTCTAAAGGGCTTTTTAACGTCCCCCGGTTTTATGCTTGAAAGCTTACCAGGGTACGGCTTACAGATTAACTTGTAACCCAACTTAAATAAACACCCATGCCTTACCCGGGATTTGAACCCAGAGCCTTCCGCACCCCAGATCGGTGGCTCATTAACCGACCTCATCACGGGAGGTCGGCGGATGACCATCAATCCAGAGTTTACAGAATCGCAATTAGTACTAGGAGCTAAAGTCTGTTCACGATAAAGTGAGCACTTTTGAAATCAACCTTAGAAAAAAGTCACTACCCTTGCCTGCACATATTTTAACGCGCGCAATGAGTGACATGTGTTCAGTGAAGTTGGTAACCATGAAGGGGAAATTAGTTTCATACATTAACGCCGAACAAAACGTATTAGGTAACCATTTGTAGTAAGTTAAATTATTTTCTATCTCTTTTTTTTTAATGTATCGAAGTGAAAAAATTAGCAGATTTGTAAAATATTTGCTTTTATAATAATCTGACAGTTTCACTTAACCGACGCAGGAATAAAGGGATGAGGCCCATGGCAATGTTAATTTTATATAAGGTGGAAGAACACACAAGTATACAAGTAGATCTTAAGCAGGGCTCTCAAAACTGCTCATTTTACCGTGAACAGCCTATATATTAGTTTTACGGCCCCAAGCACCAGAGGAGTAGGCCACTATTTATTTGGACAGGACCCACGGCTGATCATGACAAGTATTCCCTGCAATCTCCGCCTCATTTTTACTACAGTCGCGCGGGTCCCTTTTTGACTGGTGTGATTTTCTGAGTACGATACTCATGTGATCGTCGTTCACTACTGTTAGTGATGCGAGTATTTTTTGAATGCGCAGCGATATGTTGAACACATCCTGTAACGCCATGTTTGAGCTGTTGTTGCTCAATGCCCAGGCGCCTGTTTCCCACGAGGTGACACTCTTCCGCCCACAGATCTTTCTTCTCAGGAATTTTCATATGCCAACCTCAGTTTAAAAATTGTATATAGAATACCACAATGGTTAGAGAGACACATATAAAGTGTATTAAATCAATAAATACGGTAAATTAAAGGTCAATAACTGATATTTAAAGAATGACAGTTATAAATCAATAGATGGCAGTGAAAGTTACATTTCCACACATTTGGGTGGATAAAAAATTTAAAATGCCACTAATTTGCCTTACGACATTGTTTTATTGGGGGTGCTATCTAATGTTTGATTTTTTTAGTGGAAAGCTTATTCATTCGCTTTGTCATTTCATTAAACATTTGAACATCTGTGTGTAAGTCGAGTTGTCAGCTTCTTCTATGTCAAACTAATCCTAGTGTATAGAATAATTTACGTCAAACGTAATTTGATATGTTGCAGGGATGCATAGAGTTTGTATGATTTCACACCTGACAGTATTGATCCATGTAGCAAATGCTTATATTATGTGCTGTGGATGGGCGTCACATTGCCCAGATTATGAGATATTTTAATCTGTAATTTATTTTGTATTGCCACTTCAACCTTTGATTCTTGTTGCACATGTGTTTTTAATCAATGATTATATTTATTTTTATATTATTAAATACAATTTATTTGAAATAAATTCACCCGGTTTTTTATTCCGCCTTAAGCAGAGCCCCATGAAAGAAATTAATGAAGAGGATTGGCGTTTATCGTTAACGATTAATTAATGGATCATATGTTACCCAAGCCAGTCGTCGTGCACATGCAGTCGTTTCACAGTCGCATCATATGAATACACGTTTCAAGCCTAAGTTCCGAAGGAAATAAAGGCTTATGATAAAACTTTTATATTTGTGTGTCAGTGAGTGTAGGTGTGTGCATGTGTGTATGTGCGTATGAGTATATATATATATATATATATATATAGGCGAGTGTGTGTGTATGTGTAACCCTCTTTCAATTATTGAACGCGTTGTTGCGGACGCACCCTGGTCAGCGGAGCTAAGGAGGGCAGACTCGAGTGCCAGAGCGAGCAGACCAGGTGCGACGTACGGTGTTTAGATCATTAATGTAAACCAGGGGTCGGCAGGAAGAAAAGGAGGCCAGAGGATGTGAGAGTATAAATACAGGATGTTATGAGGACACGCCTCCCCAGAGGTTTCCAAGTCACCGCGATGACGAGCTGCAGCCCGTGGCCATCGCAGTTCGGCGGGACCCAGACGTCCGCTGAAGGAATCATCAGAACTTACGAAGTGATAAGTGTAATCCTCCGTAAGCGCTTAGCGGGCCTGTCTGCAATATCAGCAGGCCGCGACGAGCATTGACTATTGGTAGAGCCACGAGTATTTCGCGAATTCATTCGGAGGTGAGGTAGACCCCAAACACTTGTTCTTTCCCCCCTAGTGTTGTGATTGGACGAGAGTTCTTTATACACGCCCCGTTCAACTGCGAGCCAGTGACAAGCAGGAAGCAGTAGCGTGAGTGAGTGTTTAACAGTCTTGTACACAGGCCTCACTTGATCACAGCAACCAATAAGCAAACGATAATGTCTCGAGAGTGTATACAGGGCTGCCCAGTCTAGCTTGCTGCCAACTCAATCCGCGAAATACTCGGGGCTTTAGTTATTTGCCAGTAATTGAATATATTTTTCTTCAGTATTAACTTCAATCAGGATTATGTTAATCAAGCTTTTAAATTTTTTCAGAGGTATTGTATTAACGCCATTGCGGTAGTGTAAGTGAACGAGTCACTAAAGTTGTGGGTTAATTCTAAAGTAATTGAGAGTTTGTTATTTGTGTAGTGCTACACCCCCTATTCGGTTAAATATCTGTACGCGAAACCCCAAAGCGTAACAGCGTGAACCAAGTTTCACCCATTACAGTAAATATATAGTACTTAGTAAAGAAAACTCACTTTTATAGTTTCCGTCCACACGGGCACGTACTTTAAAAGTGGCGGCCATTTTAATATTTAGGGTGGTATATCATCTCAGGAACCACTAAATCGATTTAAACCAAATTTTGTAAGCTAGCAGAGCACCGTGTAAGTATTAAATTTTGAAATTAATATTTATATAAGTCCGCCATTTTGGAAAATAGCAGAAAATGAGAGAAATAATATTTTACATTATATCTCGAATAAATATTTTTTTTGTCATATTTCGGTAAACAATGAACCAATTCATACCAAACTTAGCAAACAAGTAGTGATCCTGTATATTATGTTAAATTATATGTTTTAGGTATGTCAGTCATGTATTTTCAAACTTGCGGCAACATAGCCATTTCAGCTTAAAATTATATATTGTCGAGACCATGTAATCAGTTCCAGCTTATCTTTGTATACTGGCAGTAGATATTAAAAGTATCAAATGTATGTACTCGAATCATATCTTTTCTGCCATTTTGTAAGATAGCACCATACGAAGAAAATAATTGTTATATCATATATTGGGAAAACATTGGCCGATTTCTATTATCAAATTCGGCAAACAAGTAACATTGTGGCACATGATGTAAAATGGTATGTTTTGAGTATGTCAGACACATATTTTCAAATATGTCTCCGACATAGGCATCTTGGCTTAGTTTGCTTTATCGTAGAAATCATGTAATCAATTCCAACATAAATGTGTATGCTGTCTAATATATTATAAATATCAATTAGGTCTACACGGACCATCTCTTGTCTGCCATTTTGTAAGATATAAAACATTAAAAAATAAAGTCTTTATGCTATATCTCGGGAAACAATTAACAGATTTCTACTGAATTTGGCAAACTATTTGCACTGCAGTAGGTGGCGTAAACTGCTGTGTTTAAAGTACGTCAAACTCTTGTTTTCAAAATGGTGGCTAAGTAAATATTTTTTCTCAGTACCGTTTTGTACTAAACAAATCCCAACTTTACTTTGTATGCTGGCATTGTCAGTTACAACTATTATATTTGTGTTTACAAAGCCTCATTTCTCTGTAAGTTCGAAGTTAGCCCCACAATGAAAATCATGATTTCGTGGCATTTCTAGGGAAACAATCAACACATTCTTACAATATTTGGCAAAGAATTTGTATTACGGTATGCCATACAATTACATGTGTTTTGTAAGTGTGACTGGCACTTATTTTCTTAATGGCAGATATAAAACCATTTTCCTTAGTGCGATATATCAACGAAACTATGTAATCGATTTTATCTCAACTTTGTATACTGTCAGTATACAATTATCGAATGAGTGAATACATAACTTTTTGTCTTCCATTTATAAAGATCGTCTAATGGAAAATGTGGAGGTTTATTGCCATATCTGAGGGATCAATCAACCGATATTCTCTAAATTCTTTACGCAAGTAGCACTATGGTAGTAATGTAAAATTACATGTTTTAAGATTCTCGGCCACTTATTTTCGAAATGACGGCCCTGTAAATATTTTAGGTTAATAAACCTTATGATTAAAAACATTAGAATTATTAAATTCGAAGTTAATGCTCGAATTTGACCTCCGTAAAGCAGTTGATGGCACACTAGCTCATGGAACTACGTTTTCTGTGTTCGAGTGTTGGGGAAGGACAACGGGCAGGACAATGCTGAAAGGTGTGTTTGAACTGAATTATTTATAAAATTAAATTTCATTTGAATATTTACATTTTTATTTGCGAGTGCAATCTAATCTGCCGATATGGCGTTGGAGGTTTTGAAGCTAGTTTTGCTTTACTTTTAAATACTTGTCTTATACTGTGTGAAGGTATGCGTTGTTAGAAATTTCTGTAGATTTACGGAAAATGTTACGGAGATGTAGAGTTAATTAACAGGAAGGCACTCCGTAATGACGAATAACGGAAATGAGCTCCATGAATATAAAATACGGAAGCTCATCGTATCCTCATGGCTTCGACTTTGAGACACGAACAATCCAGACGATACCTGTAACATATAAAATCCCATCTTCGCAATACTGCATCGTGTAATAGAGTAGTAGGTGAGTGGCGAATCACTCATGAAGTGCCAAGTCATTGTTTTTTGTTAAATTTCCGCTACAGGACAAAACCCTCTGTATACACAGTGAAACACTCACATAGCAAAAATAAAGCCATTTTATTTATAATCTCGTTTCATAAACCGGAAATATATCAAACTCTCTGACACGACTTTAAACTAAGACAGGTGCGTTTGTCACTTTCATGTAAAATCCATATTCCCGAAATATTTCGTGTAAAGCTGTGGTAGGGGAGGGGTTAGGGTAATTGATTGTTAATTTTTAGATTCGTATGCAAATCTTAATACAGGACAAAGTATTTAAACTTTTTTTTTAATTTCTCCCTTATACAAAGTGAAATACATTTCGAAAAACTACTCTTTTTCTTGCCCCTATCTGTAAACCTGAAACGAAACTAAATTACACAGACACTAAAATGACTAAAAACTAAGAGGTACATCTATCATGTTACATAAATTCTGTATTTGCAACAGTATTTCTTGTAAAAGCGTTGTAGGTGGTTTGATAATGTGTTCGACTGTCAACATTTTTTTCCCGAGTTAAAATCCCACTACCTGACAAAGTTTTGTATTTTGTATAGTAATTTTTACACACAGTGAAATTACCCACATAACAAAAGTAAAAAAAAATGTAGTTGCCCCTTTTTATAAGGAGCATATTGCAAAATACTTGCAACTTTTTGGACATGTTCCGTGAATTTAAAGATGTTTATGTGAAATTTACGGAGAGAACGTTATTGAAAAACACGAGGAGACCGTAATTTAAAGCAGCTGTGTGGATAAATTTTAACCGATAATTTCCTTAATTTTACTGGCATTTTTCTAACAGTGTATATGAGCACACTCATGAATGTTAATATAATTTGTCAATTGAAAAATGATACCAGAAAAAACTTCGCCTTGAAAATAATATAGCTTCTGAATGAAATGTGTATGTCATAGTAAAGTGAATGGATAATTTTTGCATCTGTATGGAAACGTAACTATCCTAATTATATTTATTACTCTTCATAGCGAAATATAGAAATATAGGATTTCAGTATTTTATATTACCTTCAATTTATTATTATTAATTAAATTTAAATTTTCCTAGTTCGATATCATACGATATAAAGTAATCCAAAATTTAATTCACACTATATTTTAGGGAGCTAAAACCAGACCTTCATCAATACAGTTTCTTGTTATACAATTTGCGTCACACCATTTAAAGAATAGCTTACAAGGGAACACGTCGACTCATATTTTTCGTATTGCAGATTTTTTTTTCGTGTTATTCTCTGCGTAGCCTGTAAAGGTCAGATAACAGAACTGTTATCAAATACCTCGTAAAAATATCCAGTTGGCCGAAATGTCGTGAACGTCAATCCAACAGAAACCAGCAACTGTCCTCCTAAGCAAACATATTAATGACCCTTGTCGCTAACATATAGTTTTGTGTGATTTTTTTTTCTTTAGTAAAATATCTGGAAATTTTGGCC
This sequence comes from Dryococelus australis, assembly GCA_029891345.1. Classification (NCBI taxonomy): domain Eukaryota; kingdom Metazoa; phylum Arthropoda; class Insecta; order Phasmatodea; family Phasmatidae; genus Dryococelus; species Dryococelus australis. The sequence continues at coordinate 119,469,963 of CM057000.1, read as the reverse complement.
AATTGCCTAAAATTATGCTTCTTTGGGATTAAAACTCGGATAAATGTTTTTTAATCGTCGTCTTTTCTGCTCGAATACTAGTATTTACTCCTCATGTAACTTCAAAACCTTTTGTGGAATACAAGGTCGACGCACTTCTGTAGCGTACAAAGAAGCTGAACTTCTGTAGATATCAAACACTAATAAGTAGTTTCATGAAAGTGGCAAGTTTACACATTATTAATGCGATCCAGCATATTTCAGGAATAAGGAACGATATGAACCGCAATATGTATACTGAGACTAGTTACTGATTTAGCTCCTAATATCCTTGTATCCTTCCATTTCAGTAAATACACGCACTTGTGAACTGAAAATTGTGTCATTTATTTTACGAACTAATCACACTTTCCCCTCCAAATTCGCTACATTATTAGTGCTTTGCAATTCATACAATATCTATATAATTATTAATCAGTGGTCTAAAACTAATGTTTTTCTGTAAAAAAAAAAATTAAGTACGTGTTTATAGTGTTCATCACTTAGCGATTACAAATGATTTATTTTATATGATAAGCAAATATACATATATATATGATGAATAAATTTTAAACATGAAACGACTTCAGATTTTCAAGCTTAATTGAAATAAGAAATTTTACAATTTCACAAATGTACCATCGTTAAAATAACCGCATATGAAACTGGTGAAGTCGAATGGGAAGGTAGAAGCTAAGCAATGAAATACATATCAGCAATCTAAATAATACTTTTACATAGAATAATATTGTTCTAGAACGTTTTCGACTTTTCCAGAATTTGTAGTATTAAACCTGAAGATCACTGTAATGGTATATGGACAGTCGTTCAAATTTGGTTTCCCAGAGTAGATTATCTGTGCACCAGCATTATTGTATTTCAATGTGAATAACATAGATCTAACAACATTATATAACATAACAGTTTTCTGAGTAATAATTATAAATATTGTTGAAAAAATTACCATTTTGTGTATTGAAGATGTTGAGGTGTAAATATGACATTTAATGCTACTAGGCATTCAACGCACCTGTTCTCAGAAAATGACAAAGCAAAATATTTAATGATATTATACAGCTCTTGTAACGTTGTAAAATTGGCCTGTATGCATATCTTAAATATGTACTTAACTATTGATTTGTAAGTAATAATAATGTGTTCACAGATATTATTCCCCATTCACAGTAAAAAATATGTTCATTGGTATTTAATGCCATTGTTTATTTAAATTTGTATTATTTATTTTATCGTAAACAAATTTATGTATTTCCAGTCTGTGATTTTTGTAATGGGTTTTAGAAGGTCCCTGTACAAGAGCAGTTATTTATCCGTTGCCACTGTAACTACGTGACGTGTTAAGTAATTCTGCCTCTAACTCTCTCGTCATTGGTCGGTTGTAGACGGCATTATTTAATTAAGTGTTTGAAAGTAATTTTGAACCATCTTTGTGTTCGAAGGCACGACGCTAGCCCGTGTGAGTTAAGTACGCAGGGTTTTCAATTATATTATATTAAAGAAACCTGAGTTCGAACCTAAAAACAGGCCGTCTCAAAGGAGATGAAGAAGGGAGGCAAGTTTCTGGAGGAAGCAGTTATGAATAGGTCGCTACCCGCGTGTATTTTCAGGGAAATTAATTTGAACTACCGCGAGTGCAAATATGTGCTGGGACTGTAATGGCAGGCCCGAGAGCCTGAATAGGGAAGCCCGTGATGAGAGGTCCAGCCGCATCCAGGAGGGTGCAACTGCGATCAACGTGATCAACAGGAACGCCTAGAACTTCGAGAATTCTTCGTCATTTAAATTATCTTCAGCTAAGTTTGAGAACAATTTTATTAAGAAGCATAAAATATTTTCTTTAGCCAAGTTGAACTGACTCAAGATTATTTTAACCACGGAAAACTTAGAATTGAGAATCACTTTTAAAACCCTGAGCTAGTCTGGAGCTAAGTAGTCAAACAATTTACTCTCCTGGAAGTTATAATTTCATTTAATGCCATGTCTAAAGTAAAATGGAACACCTCAGTCGCGAGAGAGGCTAGTGTTGCTAAGGCCACACACAAAATATAGTCTGCAAATTGATCTTTTTATTCCTCTCATATTTGATCTGATTGAAAGAAAACTAATTAAATTCCCCATTTTTCTGGCCACGTCTCTGATGAGCAACCATTTTCAGTATCAGTAGTATTTACCTCGCAATGATTTTGGTTACTCTGCATTATAATTATTTTTTGTTGTGTTATGTGTGAGTGTTCTTCTGTCACACACTTGAGTTCTTTACATCTGTGTTACACGTTGCGTCTTTACAATGTACTATACACTACTCACGGCGAACTGAGTACTTTTGAAAGCCCTGCTTAAGATCTACTTGTACGCACGTTGTGTATTCTTCCGTCTTATGTAAAATTAACCTTGGCATGGGACTCATATCATAATTTAAACGTCGGCCAAGTGAAATTGAGAAATTATTAGAAAAATAAATATTTTTTATATTAACTAATTACTACACTTAGAAGTATTAAAACAAAACAGAAAGAAGAAAAATTATTTTAAGTAATACGGAACTACTTTCCCTCCATCGTTACTACCTTTACTAAGCGCATGCCATACAGTGCACCCATTAAAATATATGCAAGCAGCAGCAGTGGCTTTTTTCTAAGGTTCATTTTAAAAGTCCTCACTTTTTCGTGAACAGCCTTCAACTACCTACAACCTCACACGTAATGTATACGTAGCTGCAGTTGTTAGATGATGTGTTATATCTGGTTCATCAAGTTGGGCCGAAAAAAACGGACCTAATTATCTCCACTCCTACACGTGCATGTGTAGCAGTGTCCGAACCACATAGCAGACGCCTTACACTGCACTGCAATTAAATATTGCGTAGCCATTTGAATTTAAATAAAATCACGTCTGCTAAAATTAGTCTGCATTTAAAATGCGATTTTAAATATTTATATATCAGTGACTGATGAAGTATTTTAATTTTTCGGAAGTATTTAATAACTTATAAGGAGCGCGATAGGGCTGTATTTCGTGAATCAGGTCAGCGCATGGCCACATTGAAATACTGCCGCTATTCCTCGTCAATGAAGATTACATTAGCTGATGTTTGCCGGGGTAACTGCGATCGCGATCTCTGCTCAGGCGACAAGTCCGCACGCCATATTGCGTGTCCTGGCGAGCCCACAGCGAAGGCTACAGATTATACGGGAGTCTCGCTACATGAAGTACGATACCTCTTTCTCCCAAAGTCCACCATCGCGCCTTCAAAGGAAACCGAAGGTGGTGAGGTAAAAGAGCTTCATATTACAGACGCCCGGTTCAAGGCGATGTCTTAAGAACATTCAACAAAAAGTCTACCTTTTTAGAAAACACCATATTGGTGCTTGGGTGCCTGAGGAGAGTACATAAGTTCGTGAGGGATGGGGGTTTTAATAAAAATAAAATAACTAAATTTGCTTCTTAATTTATTCACATGGCTATTATTCACATCATTAAATCACCTACATCCACTATTATTCTTTTTATTTCTAAGTGAGCACAATATTTAATGTCTCTTTTAACTCTAATTAACGTCCTGCACAATGTCTCTGTTTGGTTACAGTCAGTTAATTAATACTGGTCATTAACACCCGTTCAGTAAACCTGTCGCCACCATTTGTAACGCCTTTTACTCACGCATCCAGTCCAATAGACCAGCCTGCAATCATACTCTTCACTGTTCCGATGCTGGGTCTTGCAAATTTTCCTTCCATTGGTCGCTTCTCTCGCCGCGTGCTTCTCTTCTCGTTAGTCGTCTATCGCTGGAACTCGTCCATCCAACGACTGCCGGCTCGCAGGCCCAACGTGCTTTTTTATAGCCGCTGGCCTCGACCTAGAATGTTCGCCGCATCCCGAGTCTAGTTGAGAGAAACGAAGTCAGTAGTCCAGAGCAATTATCAAATGTCTCAAAAGACATCAGATACCCAAAGTTGGGATCGTCATGTGCCCTGATAGGCATAGCAGGCACGCTTTGTAAACATTCATTTGTCAAATGCCAATGCGTCTCCTGTTGTAACTGATAGCGTGCGTGCGTCAATAAATCATCCAAATACTCTGTCCTTCACTTCCACTCGCTGCTTTGACCAGTTCCAGCGAGTGGAAGTGAAGCACAGGTCAGTTATCTGATAGCTGCGGCAAGTCACAAGGGATGTTTGGGAGGTCAGGCGGGTATTAAACCAAGAACCGCGTATGTGTTATGAAAAAGCGAACCGACACGATAATCCTTTTGCGGTGCACGCTTCTGGCTTTGGTTGTATTGATTTTATGCATTTATCTAAAGAATTTCCTAATGACTTACCGCCCTAGTTTCTCTCAACGTTACTCAGGGTGTGGCGAACTTGACAGGTCAACTCCAGTGGATATAAAAAGCGCGCCAGGCCTCCGAGTTACCAACGCAGTCGAGTAGAACGGAGAGTTGATGAGTGAATGAGTGGCTAGAGACGACGAATGGTAAGAGAAGTGACCAGGTAGAAGAAAATCTGCGACTGCGAGAATCGGCGCTGTGAAGAGTACGACTGGCAGGCTGGACTATTGGACTGAGTACGTCAGTAGAAGACATTACAAATTATGGCAACAGACCGACAGGAAGTGTGTTAATGATGAATATGCATTAGTTCACTATAACCGAACAGAGACATTAAGAAGGATATTAATTAAAGTAAAAAAAAGGCAAAAAAAATATTGCTCTCACTTTAATTTAAAAAAAAAAAACTAACAGTGAATATATATATATATATATATATATATATATATATATATATTACTACCGTAAAAATAGCTGTGTTAAAAAAAATTATAAATCAAAATATTTTCCTTTATTTTAATTAAGACCTAAATTGTTAACGAATTCATATCCGCCCCTCAGGCGTCTTGCAGCAATATTTTATCTCTGTAATACACAGAAAACTATCCGAAAAAAATGTGGCTTTATGGAAAATAACTTTTAAACAATCAATAGAAGTAACTAAACAAATTTGAAATATATCGTTACAATTCGCCAGGGGCATGTCTAACTTCATGAGGGATGGAAGTGTAAAAAAATATTAAGAAATAAGCTCTTTTTAAAAATAAATTTATAATGCCATAAAATGCACAAATCTATTATTTACAACACTAAACTATTATTCTATAATACATATTAATATTTATTATTCTTAGTGAGCGCAAATATTAAATGCTAATATCAATAGTTATTAACGTCCTTATCACTGTATTTATATTTCGTACCGTCACTTAATCCCCACATATTATTTACACATAATAAATCTCACTGTGTATTGCCATTATTCTGCATGTCTGTCTCTCACGAATCCTGCCCCAGAGTCCTGCAGGTCAGTCTCACGCTCCACTGAACAGATGCTCACAAATTTCACTCACGCTGTTCACTGTCGTCGCCGCTTGTAGCTCTGCTGGTTTCGCAAATATGGCTACTAAGACCGTACAAGGCTCCATACTATCGAATCCAGACTGTCAACTAGGGAACTTGCTGCGACTTATAGCTCAGGAGACCCCATACAGAAGGTTCCTCGATCTCCGAATCGCACTGCTTAAGGCGAGGACGATTACAAAAACATTCTTGAAACGATAACCCCAGACATTCAATCCTCAAGGATGGGATGCAGCACTAGTCCTGATAAACTTATCGATGCACACGTCAGTCTTTCGCATGTGGCTTGTTTGTACCTTCGCACGTACCTACTCTTCTATGATCACTGGTGATATAAGCACGCGACCGACAAGTGACTGTGAAGGGCACGAACACAAAGGCACCACCTGCCACCCTGTGCATGTTTCTCCAGTTACTAGTGATGAAACACTGCACTTCGCCCGCCCGAACGGAAGGGCAAGGGAAATTATGCAGAGTGACCGCATATAACACTACCCCTTCCCCGTGTCTCTTCGTCCCGAACAGACTTTGCAGCATATGAACTTTCGTTGAGTGTTAACTTGATCAATTTGAACGGCAGTGGCCTTTGCTGCACGGAACAATGGCGACGAATCTGGAAGGACATATCAATAACTTGCTTCAAAATGTTATAAGGTTATTCCTAACATCCCTGGTACCATTGCATGTTGCCTTCACGAGATGTACTAGCATACAACCACACTAATTATCCTTCTCTGAATGTCTCCCAAACAATTTTTGTGACACATCGAGTGTTCCTTTAATGCCAGCTCAAAGTGTGGTATGTTCCAATTCTCTTCCTTTTTGACTAGCCTCCTTGCCCTGAAAACATGTACGTGCATTTACATTAGCTAGTTGGACTTCTCTCGTCTTGACAACATTGTCATTCTTACTGCAAGATAACGATGTTTCTGCAGTTGCTGGGGGTGTTATTTCCAGTAATTGTTGATTGTATACGCAACGGATTATCATATTGCTGCTAGATTTAACTGTTGGCGAGGCTGTTATCTGGTCCATTTCTCGATGGTTGGTATTAGATGACATCCTTGGACACCAGGCATGTAAGTGTCCCTCTTTTCTACAGTTCCAAAGATTCTTGGGGTTTACATCGGCGGCAGTCAGGTAGCGCTATTTCTATGCAGTTCAGGAGTCATTCTACCATCTACTCCAGCTTCCTCAAAATGCTAACTCTCGTATTCATGAATGGCTGTCGTGTCCTACTATTCCTTCTGGAGCACGGAGCTCTCAAATGTCCTGCTCGGCCACACTCCCTACATTTCCGACGCCTAGGTGGACGAAAGTGGAACTCTCTAATAAAGACTCTGGTAGCGATGTCTTTAATGGTCGCATCTCCCTTCTTCAGTGTCATATTTACGCTGTCGTCATCGCCCTCGCTCACCAACACTTCCCTCATCGGGCGCCGGAATGCCGTCTCCAGCTTTGCCGACTCCACGTCCAAGGCTTGGGCCAGGCCGTCCTGCAAGTTGTGTGGCGCTGGCGGGCGTATCGCTCGCCAAACACCAACATCCGCAATATCATCCACGAAGGAATCGATTGCAATGATGTCGCGTGACTCCTCGAGGCACCCCTCCGGAGACAAGTTGTACAGCCGCAGTTCCTGCGGTGACTCCCATAGTTGCTGGGCGTGGCTGTGCAGTTGGGCATGGTGGATATGTCGCAGGTATCGGTCGCAAAATGTAGCTCCAACCCCGACGCTAGTTTGGAGTACTCCAGTCAATGTCGATCTGGCAGAGATTGTAGTATGCTCAGTGCGGGGCCTCTCGACACAGCCACAAGGAAGTAAGTTCACTGTTCGTCTGACCAGCCATTCAAGGTGGTGACTATTTCAAACTTGTGTTTGTGCTCCCGCCAAAGTGTCTGGCCATGATAAGGGGCGGGTCTATTTGCGACTATCTTCCCCACTCACAGCTGCACGAGACCAATGTCGCAGAGCTACTAGCCACAATCCCAGGTTGCTTCATTGGTTAGGGGTTGCCCTCTTTTCTCCACTTAACTCAGGCGCTGATGCAGTGATAGTGGAACTCCACTGTTGAATAAATTAACGTCATTCCCTTTTCAATGCGTTCACTTCCTGTTTTAGTTCATTCTTAACAATGTCCATCCCTTTGTTTACACTGTCTGCCATTTCATTTACATAGTCCTTTTTTTCATTTACACTGTCCATCCGTTCATTTACAATGCCAACATTTTTATTTTCACTATCAAGTTTCTTATCCACGCAGTGAATTGGGCGCACACGTCTTGTACCTTACTACCTACATTTTCTTTCACAGTGTTTATTTTATTTTCTACCCTGTTTTCCGTCAGTTCACCTAAACTAGTTATTTGGCTAAGTACATTCTCAGTAACACGTTCTAGTTTGAAAATTACATTGGCACTCGCAATACTAATTCAGGTGATTACACTATCATTCACACTTTGTTTTACACTAATAATTGGCTTATTTACATATTCTTTCAATATATTTGCACTTACTCTCACATTAACCATTTGGCTACCTAGTCCTTCAATTAACACTCGCAGTGCTTCCAGTTCTGTGGACATTTTTTTTTTCGTTATCATTCACTGCGATTGTTGCACAAAACAATCATAATTTTTCGGCCAACCGAGATTAAAAGAAGTTTTTTTTTTTTGTGTATCACGAATCACCAACCTACTGCCCAATTTCATTTAAAAGTAAGTGCCTCCTTCTCTCGTTTGACACCAGTATCACGAGTCGACAGGGGTGTATCTGAGACCGAGAGATTTGGAGGACTTAATAACAGTTAAAGAACTATATCATATTTATTTATTTATGACACTATAAAATCCACACATATGTTATTTGCAATATTAAACTAGCTACCTCTACTACATAATATATTCATTATTTTATAGAGAATGCAATGTTAAATGCCAATCTCAATTCTTATTAAAGTATTTATCACTGTTTTTAAACTAGCTACAGTCATTCAATCCGTACGTTCCAAATGTCCGACACTCACGCATCCAATTCCAAAATACAGCTGGTCTGTCTCACACCTCACTGTACGGATGGTCGCAGACTTCACTTTCGCTGGTCACTCCAGGCTGCCGACTCGGGGTTCTGCTGTGGCTTATATAGTCCAGGCGGCCCGACTCAGAAGATTCATCACTCCCTGAGTCACGCAGAGGAAGGCTAGGCCAATGGCCAAAAAATTCTTGCAGCGATAACCCCACACATTCAATCGTTAAGGACAGGAAGCGGCACGATTCCTTACAGTCCTCTCGAGGCCCGTGTTAATATTCTGCAGACGGCTTGTTTATACCTTTTCGCGCGCTCTTCTCCTGTTACTGGTGATATCAGCACGCGTATGAGGAGTGAATGTGGACACGAAGACAAAGGCACCCAACGTCACTCTGGACATATTTCCTCCAGTTACTGGTGCCACGGTGGTTGAGCGGTTAGTCTGCTCGCCTCCCACAAGGCGAGACTGGTTCAATCCCCGGCCGGGTCACCGCATGTAGGAATCGTGCCGGACGATGCCACTGGTCGTCGGGTTTTCTCGGGCATCTCCCATTTCCTCCGTCTTTCCGTTCCGGCGCCACTCTATGCTCACCTCAATCACCCTCATTGGCTCTCGAGACCTCGCTGTTACGAGCCGCCTAGATCTCTTTACTCACTCGCTCTCCAGTTACCGGTTATTCACTTAAAGAACTGCACTTCGAACGCTCATAAGGGAGGGTAAGGAAAACGACGCCCATTAGCGGAATTTCACTATATATATATATATATATATATATATATGTGTGTGTGTGTGTGTGTGTGTATGTATATATATACATACATATAATTCGTATATATAATTCGTAGAAATCTTTAAAATAACCTAGACTATCAGAATGTCATGGAGTACATTTTCGTGGAGATTCATTCTGTATTTCGCCGTCTGTATATAGATTTAAACATTTTTAGATACAATTTAAAGTCAAAATATTTAGCAGTAGAACCCTCACCACAGTTGAACAAAGTGTGGTATTTGAAAGAAAATGCCACCCATATGAATTCAAGAAACGCAATAGATTTTGAAATTTGTACTATAGCCTGTTCGCGGTTTCTTACCATTTTTTAAATCATGCGTTTGAAAAATCACTCCCTGAATGACGTGCTTGGCTGTTTCGTAAAATGTAATGTTTCACGAGCGTTTTATACATGTATTAACATAAATAAATCATTTTAATTAAATTTAACTGTTCCTGATATTTTATTTATAAAGTATAATATTTAATTTGCACTTCATATGAATGAAAACAAGGGACAAACAAGTGTGCGGGTAATGCCTAGTAAGAAATAGTACTTATGCAAAATATCATTACTCTGAATGCGCACGAAACTGGTGCACTGTGCTTTTGGTGTATTTTATAGACTCGGTTAGGCTTTGTTTGCATGATACGAAGGAGTAACCTGGAATATAAATTCAGCAGGTCATCAGAAAATTTTGAAGTGACATTTATTGGACCATAAATAAAATTTTACGTTACAATTTTCCAACTTAGCACAATAAAATTAAATATTATTTGTAAGATAACTTGCTTATTTAAAGTGTTTTTGTTTACGTCATGAAACCATAAAATAAACTCAAAAGTCTAAAAAAAAGATTCGTTCTTCAACAGTCTTAAGATAAACTGGCAGTGATAGATCGGTTTGGACGGCAGCAGGTGTCTGGCTTGAACCCTACTAAAATTCAAACTTTTTTCAAAAAATTTTAACACTATTTTATGACAAATCTTTAATTAAAAAAAGAGTTCAAGTATGTACTTAGAAATACTATGGTAACTACGCATGTGATATTTAAAATGTCATTGGCCATAATTTTACAATAAATCGCCGTTTCTGATTATTTTCATACAAAATAGTTTACCAGCCTTGAACAATAATTTATACTATTAAACACAATAACAATAGTAAGAATAAGAATAATAACAATAATAATAAATGTGTATAATTAATATCCGCCAATTAAAAAATGCTGCTGTTGCTAAACGGGAATAGAAAAAAAATCCACATGTATAAATTTTAAATCATGCATATGAAGAAAGATTTACTATGCTATTTATTTACTTCTCTGAGATCACAATGTCCTACGGGCCATTAAATCAGTTACAAGGAACCTACAACAGACCATAAAACGAGCCCTTATTGGCTACCAAGTAAGTAACAAAAGTTAATGTAATATGACACACTTAAGAAAAATGGATGTCACTAAAGCTGAGTGAGTGGAAATTAACCTAAATCCTGAATATGTTCGAAAAGATTCAGAAGGTCCACTATTAAATTTTTATTTTACAAAATATCCACGACAATTGCCATCAACATGAAAAACACTATTTTAAATAAATGTATATGCACGCCCTACAGCGATCGTTGTTCAGCAGTCGATGAGAACATTTAATTTAGATTCGCTAGTTGAAAAAGGTAGCCCCCGAAGCGTAGGTACACACACATTTTCCTGTGACATGAATGGAAACCGTCACGTGGCTCTCAAAAACGGAATTGATTACGAATACAGCACCACATGTTCCATTCTCATCTGATGATTTGTACGCTTATGAGTAGTGCAAAGACACAAAACATGAAAAGTCATTCGAAACCATTCATTCATAATGCAACACTAACCTCGCACGAAGCCTACGTTGAAGGAGTAAAAAGGCCAGGGCTTAGAGAATTTGGAAATACCCACACATGTTTTCATTAAAAACATTACCACTTGGCAACAAAATATTATGTATGTTATTATCAAATTACAATTTAATTTACAGAACCAGCGGAAACAAATAGTTGATACCAATTAAAACTATTATCTGGATGTGTATAGCCAACACAAAATTTTTAACAGTTCAAAACTGAGTATGTTTCATGAAACCAACCTATATAATGCTGACGACGAGGTTTTTATTAGAAAAAATGTTTGAAAGGAAGCTGAATAAATTAACAGCCTTTAACTACTATAATCTGCAGAATGGAAGACATTTACGGCCCAGTGGAAGAAACAAGAAGTTCTGAGCAGAACATGAAGTCTAGTTTCCTTTATGACGATCATAAAATCACTTGTGCTTGGAAATCGCATTATGTGATCTTGAGACATTACAACACCGAAAGATTAAAAGCCACCGATAAACAAATAAATAAAATAACCAATAATGGTTCTAGTAAAACGCTTACCCTCGACTGACTAAACTTTTTCATTTAAATAACATAACATTCAATCATTTATGTAGGTGGGTTTTGATTTCCACTACAACTCGAAGTTTGTGACATTATTCATGGCAGCGCGTCCAAGAGATACTTAAATTTATTTAGTACATTATATTTTATGTTTTGTGTGATTAAATTACCCAAACATGCCAAAAGAAAGCGCTTGGAATTTCATAAACTGATATGAAGTGTGCTTTAAAAAATACTTTGTTCCAGTATATTAATGTTATTGAACTTTTAGAATAGGTCTAATACAATTAAATAATTTGGTATCACATAAAATTTATAAAAAACTTACTTTGGTGCACCGGATTTGTGGAAACCCTGTAAATTATTTACTGGATTACAATAAGCCGTCTGTATTATTTTCATACTTTCTACACGAAAAAGAAGTGATTTAGCGCCATTGTCGCTAAATTACTAGGAATTTAAAACAGGTTTAAAGCCACCGACCAGCCGCCCATCCAAGCGGGGCTGTTATTGTTTATCCTTACATTATTTTTGTATAAATGAATAAAAACACACAAAAATACAAAATATCACGATGTAAGATTGTTAATATTTACGATCATATTGGTAGCCGCACTCTGCAAGAGGTTTTATTTTTGACAGTCCTTTATGTAAATATGAATGTTGAGTGCATAAAAGCCAAAATGTGTGTGCGCAAAATCATGCGTCAGTAAAATCTTAAACGAAATCAAAAAGAAAAAAAATTAAACTCAAGTTCTTTGTGTAAATTAAACAATGATATTGGAGAAAATTTCATAATATTTTGGTAGTGTATATATATATATATATATATATATATATATATATATATATATATATATATATATATATATATATATATATATATATATATGCTACTGTATATATGTCACACGAAATAGAAAGTAATTTAATATTGCATAAGTTTGGTTTCGATTGACCTCATCAGTTCACGAAGGATATGTTATTGTGGCTTTCATTTTATAATCTAGCACTTTCCTGACTTCGTGTAACTTACTTGCAGTAACTAGTTTATGTCGATGTCAATCACGATTGGAAAATATTGAATTTTCCTACCCGCGGAGATGCAGATGACTCATTGATTTAATGGTTTGCCCATTATGGTCCAGTTAGTTCAACTGCGAGAACTATGGCGTCGCCAGTATAGTCATCTTTGACTCCGCTTAAGTTGTACTATATATCTTCAAATGCGCTATTAGCTGCACCATCTTCTTCATCTGCTGCTACGTTTTGTAACGTGGATCCCCAAAGATATTTCACTAAATCGGTTAAAAGTACATAAGTAATAAATTAAAAATATATTTACACAGATTTTCCATATTGAATATATTACCTCGTTTCCAACAGAAATAAATTAATAGTCTGTTAAACTTTGCATACAATAACAAAAATTTATACTATAGTATAAAATTTCAAACAACCTGGAGAATGCTGGCCTTGACCTTAATTACTCACCGGTACGTGGGCTATCCGTGGTATTTCTTTGCTCGTGGTCCATATGGACGAAACTATCGGCCTACTGGCTGGAAATTGGTCCGATTGAAACTGCGTTATAGGGCGTGAGTAACGAGGAGTGAACAATAAACCAATGATTACGAACGTTGTAGCCTATTGGCTCTGCTGCTATCGGTAGCAAGATTTCTCGTCGAGTGGGGTGTGCGTGCATCCACCAAGTTCGAATATGCACGAGTCGAACGGAGGAGTGTATCATAAACTACAAACACTAGAAGTGGTAGATATAACACGGGCGAGTACATAATAACGCTTAAGCTGAATAAGGCCACAATATGATGTACGTAAGAGAAACGATTACAAAATGAAATTATTTTTATGATCACATTATAGCGATATTTACAGTACTAAACAAGGTGTGTAAAATCTGTGGAGAAGAAACTGTAATAATAATTATACGAAAAAAAAAAAAAGTAGTTGAGTTACAAGTCAAAGGTGTCGAGGTCAATATAAGTAACGCACGATAAAGAGAGTCAAAGATCATGGCTCAGCATTGTTTGAGGCCAGTCCTTGCATTCACACTCTTGCCATATTTTTCACATTTATACTACTGACACCCATGTAGTTACAGCCAAAGTTGAACTTTTGTAAAAACGAAAGAAAAATTTTTCTTATTGAGTGAATGGATTTTGGAACACAGAGCTGTTGTTAAAGAGATTACTTGCACTATTAATAAAGTGATAAATAATTTTTTCAAGGTCCCTATTTGAAATGCCAAACTTATTTCAGGAAAAATTTTAATCTGTCATTTGTTCAACGTTGCTGTAATAAATTTTAAGGGCAGGTCATAAACGCTCAGTTACGACCAAAATGGCGAACAGCCACCTGTTCGAAAGTATATACCGTCATATAATCCTCAGGCTGGCAACATGTATAAATATGTAATATATATATTATTTATAAGTTACGTGTTCTGAGTTTCGGGAAATGTATAGGTATTCTCATAAGTAGGAAATAGGAATAAAAGTGAATTCGGATGTTGATTGGATCTTCATTACCTACAATGCTACGAAAATTCTCTTTTCGTAGTCATTGTTGGCAATGGAAATCCAATCAAAATCCGAATCATTTCCACCACACCATTGCCTTAAAAAAAAATATATAAAAAAAATAAAAAAAAAATTATATATATATATATATGTGTGTGTGTGTGTCTGTGTGTGTGTCTGTGTGTGTGTGTGTGTGTTTACGAAAAGAAGAGTAAAATCTGGAAAATCAGATATTCGGTAGCACGTGTGGAAAAAAGGTACTAGGCGAGACGAGTAAAACTGGAGGTTTGAACATTGGAATATATCTGGACAACGCGAATTCAATGATCTAGAATGGGAATTTCTCCTCACAGAACTTGCACGATTTTGATACGTCAGTCCAGAATTACCTGACGGCTGTCCCTACTCGATAATATACAGGGCTGACCATAAACACGCACTTGTCAACATGCGAGTTACAAAACACCCAAGCATACTCGGAATCAGCCACATGCCTTAAATCCCTGGGCACTGCCGAACGAACCCAAAACAAAAAAGCCCCATTTTCCAATTTAAAAATAAAAGCATGTGATTAACAGGAAAAGTAATTGTTTTCAACTTTAAAAGTTTACACGGTTCCACAGAAACGACTTTTGGCACTAAAATGTATGTAAAATACGTATAGTATATTCGCGGTTTCTTTACACTTTCTGAATCAAATCTTTGAAAAATCACCAAATGTATGATGTGTTTAGTTATTACCCATATACGCCATGCATCAAAACCGTTTTACACATCTGTTAATAAAAAGCAACTTATTTTTCGGTTATGATTGATTATAATATCTAATTTATAATAAATATGAATAGAATCATTGTGAAAACATGTAGGTTGGTAGATCCTAGATAGAAATAGTTCACACGCAGAATATTATTATAACTGAATGCGCCCGAATTTGGTGCGATATCCTTCAGTGTAGTTTTCTTGACCTAGTTAAGCTCTACAGTGCTACTGTGCGCCACATATGAGCTAGACTAAATGGTGAGGGAGGTACGAGGGATGGGTACGTGAGCTCAGAACACCGCAGTTAATTATTTCTACTGACCGATCGGAAATGCAGATATCTCATTACTTCGAAGGCAAATTAGTTTTCAAAATTCGCAGCAACTGCGTGAGCATCTACGCATTACAGTCAAAACAACAGAAATATTTCGAATTTAAAATTACATCTTTATTGCTATTAAAATCAAATGAGAAAAAAAAAATATTTTCCCTAAGTGCAACGAGAAATATACTGAAGTTTTTAATGTCACGGTGTTGCCTGTGAGGAACCAATATTTTAAATGCAAAAATAAAAATAATCCTGAGTTAAGCCCCTGTCACACTGTCAAGTTTTTCCATCAAACTGCTTCCAATAAGTTTGATCAAATAAAGTTAGACAGTCATGACGTCATCGAAACGTCATAAACGCCGCCATTTTTATCTGAGGAAGTTGGATGTCTTTAGTTTCCATCAAACATTTGAACATATTTGACCTATTCTTAAATTTATTTAATGTTTGACGGTCTCAGCCAATCAGAATCGTCACGAAAAAAAAGTACGTCAAGATACTTTAAAATAACGAACAATTACTGGAAACGAAGTAGGTTATAAAGATAATTATTTTATGTAGAAGCTGTGTGAGCATAAATGCTATTTTAAGTGAATATTGCACATACTATTACGAGCTCAGAGGCATTAAATTTCATTACGCAGGAAACATCTCTGGTAAATTTAATTAAACTAAGTAAAGAAGCGAAAATAAATTAGAAAATTCCTTACATTTCATTCTGTAATGAACCGCAAGGAAAAACAAAAGAAATATCTCATGAAAATAGTTTTTAAATAATAATTAAAATTAGATTCTCCCAGCAAAAAAATTTGACAACGTGGCACATTTTCAAACACATTTAAGATTATTTGATAAAAATTTGTTGGAAGGAAAAATTTAATAGTCTGTATTTTGTCTTCAAATTTTATTGCCAAATATAGTTAAAGGCGAAAATTTGACAGTGTGACAGACGCTTAAGGAGAGTTATTATGACGAGTATGAATATCTTTTAGTATAAATTACCTGGAAGCAAAGAAAACAATGACGTACTGTCATCAACATCAGCGAACGGCTATAAAACTCTCAAGGGGTGACAGGATAGAGAAGTAAACACGGACCATATTTCTGTTATTCTTTACATGTCGTGGCAGGCACACATTTGATTGGTTGAACACCTACCCTTCCCGCACCATCGAACGGATTCCAGGAATCGCTAGCGATGCCGCCCTTACTTGAGACGTTGCTCACTCTCCTTCAGATAATTGGCACGCAGTATACTTACGTGCTTACTAATGTCATCTAGAGCAGGATGCGAACAAAACCTGAGGTGGAAGTACGTGGGTAATGTCCTCCTCTAATGACCTCGCTGTTGACGAGACGTTAAGGGTCCCCGCCCACCTGCATCTCTTTCTTCTTTTTTTGGCCGGGAAGCGTTGGAGCTATAAGGGTTAAACTATCCCGCGCTACAAGGGCGCCATCGCCGCTACGCGCAGGGCTATGCACTGGCGTGCAGTGGTTTCGTAGTGCTGCGTGTACCTATTGGACTTTCAGCGGTGATCCTGTAGTATTATTGATGGAAAGTCTTCAGCGAAGTCTATTACAGGTTCGTATCGTAGTTTGGCTCGTGTCCAGCCATTGTGTTTTAAGATACGGCACACTGAAAAACCCGTTTTTAACTATATTAAAGGGCTACAAAATAGTATTTACAGGATGCATGGTAACTTTAAAGCACCATTCATTCATTCTCAGTGGTGTGATGTCTTTTCGTTGGTTAACATACTGGGGGCACGTTTAATAGTTTCTTCAAATACCAGGATTTCTAAACACTCTGCAAAGCATTTCAGGCTCGATGCAGGCGGAGCCCTTAAGCCCTACTCCCTTACCTATGTACGTGAATATTAATGTATAAGCCTAATATACCAGTTCTCAAGATCTCGCATAATGGTAAACGGGATTTGCCATTATTAAGAGAGTCTGCTGAACAAGAAATTTTATGACTGGTCTTACGTGGAGTGGAGCGAAGATAATTGGGTTGCTTTGAGCATCGAGGTCTTGAGAGTTGATGAGGGTGAAACGAGGTGAATGTGGAGAAGCGCGAGAATTTAGGGGTGGGAGAAAAGTGGGGGGGCCTACGAGAAAACCCGCCGACCAGCGGCATCGTCTGGTACGGATTAACACATGCGTGAATTCGGGAGCGACCGCGCTGGATATCGAACCCGGTTCACCTAGGAACTGATCTTAGGAAACTAGGATTGTCCCATACAGTATTCTATGTATGAAAGATATTTTTCTAAACATTATTTCAACGTCTCAGAAGTATATGGTACCTTCGAAAGCACTACTTTAATACAAATTTTGCGTGAATCGCATATAAGTTATTAAATGTTACATGTTGACGTAATTAGGTGATACAATCACTCAAAGTAATGTATGAAAGCAATTATAGTTACAGAAGTCAAATCCAATCTATATAATTTTCAACATTATATTCTTGGTTTTAACAAGGTTAAATGTATCTGATATGTGTTACTAAACAATTTGTTATGTCAGCTCTTAAATAATTATCAATTTATTCGAAGAAACTACAAACATTACTTTTGATGTAATTATTAAACCATAATATAGTCTAAGTCTAGTGTAATTCAACGACTATTTTTACTTAAACGTTTTTGGGGCGTAAATACAATTCTGCGCAAAAACAGAAAATCTTACTTTCGTGAAGTTCTGATTCCAAAACATGTAGGCCGAATGTGGTATCCTGTAAGTGGGCAATATCGCTGGGTGCGTACGCTGAGAACCTTTCCCTAACGATGCGGAAAGTGAATGTTTACTTAAGTAGTTCCTGCCTGCTGTTGTAAAAAATATGTAGTTCTGTATCGGTGGCTACACTGACTACTGGTGAGACTGCTTATATAGAGGGCATCTAAATTATTTCAGAATATACACACTGGTTTCTGAGATCGAATCAAGTAAAAAAATACCTTGTTGAAGATGGGCATGTTTGCGGAAGCTCGTTCACATTGTAAGGCCACGATAGCTGAGCGGTTAGCCTGCTCGCTTCCCACCATGGCGAACCGGATGCAGTCTCCGGCCGGGTCACTCCCGAATTTTCGCATGTGGGGATTGTGCCGGGCGATTCTACTGGTCGGAGGGTTTTTTATCGGAGATCTAACGTTTTCCCCGTCCTTTCATCCCAGCGCTTCTCCATACTCACCTCGTTCACCCTTACCGGCTCTCAGGACTTCGCTGTTAAGAACCGCCCGAACCTTTTGACTCACTCACTCACTCGTTCACATTGTCAATGCGTTGCTGAGCAGCAGGATGATCCTTCATGTCCGCAGCGTGCAGTGAATAAGTGCTTTGGCATATTGCATACTCTCTACGCAAACCAAATAACACGAAGTCTTCTTTCCCCGTGTCAACATGATGAGCAATGGCGTTTACATTTATTTATGCGAAATGTTCTTTGAAACAGAGTGATTTACGGACGCATTTTAATAACTTGTGCTGTCTTGCGCGGGTCTTGGGCATGTGCTGGTATATGGATTCAGCCCGGTAAATCTATTAAACTGAATTCAGTTAAGCAGCAGCAAAGTAATTTCGTTTATACCTTCATTTTCATTTCAAAATGCTGCAATATATTCTCAAGGATATCGTACACATTAATGATCTATTTTCTCTTAAGTATTAATAAATAATTTATTCCAACTACCCCTTAAAATTATATAAATATCCTAATATCTGATTTAATCAAACACTTACGATGACTAGGACAGGCGCTGTGCTTTGATTGGCTTCCGCGTTACTGGATTACTGTTTATGTGTTATTGTATCTCTTACAGTTTTATTTAATGAGTTTTATAGATGTTATAACTTTCGTATACTCACAAAGCCATTTGGACAGGAAATTAAAGTAACACAAACATATACATACAATGGCAGTTAATATTAAAGAGGACAGACGATACATGCATAATTTAATCAATTCACTGTTAGTAGTTAACGTGTGTAAATATTAAGATATTTTATACTTAGCAAATAATTTCTGATCTCTATATTAATGGTTTATGCTTCAGTTTTATGGTACAGTTTGCCGGTATTGCTACCTTATATGCGTTATTATGACAGCAGATATCAGTTGCGTTATTAGTTATAAATATGTAGTCTTTTAGTGGTAACTGTAATGTTTAAAATAATCATGTGCTGCTTTAAATACACAAAAAATCTCACTTGGAGTAACAGTGGCTTCAGATAAAATTGTTTGGTACTTGTAAAAATATTTTTATTATATGTATACTGCAAAACAAATTGTCTAGCACAGAAACTAATTAATAATTATGTTACTATAATCCCGTTCGTTAATAATGGCTAAAAAAAATGATTTTGTAGTAATCACAATCATCGTTTTTTTCTTCAATATATAAAAACGATTTTACTATCATTAAAACTCTGTTTGGCAGGAACTGAGCTAACACAAGAGTATGCATTGATTAAATATTTTTTCGAGTTTAGTTGGACAAGTTATTTGCTTATGATCTAGAGCACGAAATATTCCATAGCAGCATTGGCTAATGTCATCTTTACGGGTCGACCTTCCTGGAAATTTGCGATAAGAAGTATGCGCATTTAGCTTTCACGTGATGCAAACAAACACGTTCCGTGCGCAACGTAACTCGAGAGTGATCCTCGAGACTGCAGGATGTTTCGGGGACCGTACAGGGAAGTCGTAAGGATTCTGCCAGGACCTGGGCAGCAATCCGCCCTTTATTATCTCTTCAGCGCAGCACTGAGGCGTGCTCGTAAAAGAAGCTCCGATCCAGGTCCCAACCTCCCCTTCTCTTTCCACCTCACGCCTTAGCTAGACCTCGAGTACAATCCGCCCTACTGATACCATCTTCCTCGGCTGTTTCTTCGGGCTTCACGGCTCGTCGGCGCCGCAAGGCTTTTTACCTCGTCCAACAAACAGCAGGCACCGCCACAGTCAAGTGAGCATCGTCATCTCACGATTCTATTAGTCTCCAAGATATGCTTTCACAAGCCCTGGGGATAACAGTTCTGGAATAATTAATCGATTCTGTATTAAATTTTTTAAAGACAATCTCTGACCGCAATTGCTTTAAGTTCAATATAAATTCTAACTAACTTACACTTAATCAACGGGTTATCTTAATTCTTTAGAGATTTAGGATGAAATTTTGTTCTAAAGTTGAGAAAAATATCGTGTATATCTTTCGACCTAAATTGTGTTTTTTTTTTTTTTTAGGAAGTTATGAGCCGGTTGGTATCGATCCATTTCGACATAATAAATACTAAAGAATATTAACGAATGAATAACAATAACTTACTTGCCGATATAACTAATGAGCCTACTTTCCTCTAAATGGATGCAAATAATTTCTGAAAATGTTAGATGGTAGGTGGGTATACGTATCGTTGATGGCGATATCACCAAAGATGGAACCAGAGACAAATGCAATACTAGTGAGACAGTTACAAATTTACAAGTGTCTAACTCGGGACTCGAACCAAGAACACCTTTTACCATAAGATGGCATGCTCCCAACTGCATTACGGAGGCAAAATTCGATTGTAAGCAGTGTGAAGTTTTGGTAGACTGTGTTTAACAACATCATATATCTACAAGAACATAGTTTTTAAATATGAGCACGAATCACTTAAATCATGTAAGATTACATGGCCCACCGTAGTACTTATTTGTGTGCTGAATTTGGTAAAAATAGGTTGACTCTTTCCCGGGTTCGATATAAAAACTTTTTTTTCTCATTTCCGGCTATTTAAGAAAGAAGGCCTAAAACCAGGCTCTCTATGGCCATATATGATGCTAGACAGTCAGTCTAGACAATTCGGTTGAATTTTGGTCAAATTATTGAATAGCCACAATAATTTTGTCTAATCAATAATTGCAGCCAGTTAAAAAAAAAAGGCTGAGCGATTTAAATCATTTAAGTTTATATGGGGTTCTGCAGTACTTGTGTAAAAAATTTCGTGGGAATTTGTTGGTTGGTTCCCGAGATATGGCAAGAATAAGGCGATCAAAAGAGGGTATCTATAAGAAATTTGATGCTTTTAATGAACAATCTCAGCATGAAAAATTGGATTGAACATCCTTAAATTTTTTAATAGATATGAATAACAAATATAAAATATTTTATTAATATATCATTCGTGTTGTAACCCAGCAGAAACTTTTTGTTGGCCCAACTTTGGCCCAACGTCTGTCTCTGGCGTTGGGCCAACGTTGGAAAACGTAAGTTGGCCCAACATCAAAATGTCACTCGGAGCAACGTTGGCCAACGTGTATGTTGTTTGTTGGCTTTGCGTTGGTTTATCGTGTGTGTATTACAGATCACCAGTCTAATATGACAGAAACCCAACCACTAACTCATGTTCGTATTACATAGGTTATTAGTAGTATTTTGATAATTTGCCAAATAATCGACTTTTCTTTTTCAGAGAGGCATTCACACAGTCAAGTTAGCAATGTTTTGCGAGGATGTGTTATTGCATACATTATGCCAACTAATAAACTACGTTCTATTATCGTTGGTTACCAGCATTTTAAATAAATTTTATCCAATATTAAAATTAGTCAAAGGAACACGAGCCCTAATTATTACTCACCACTTACCACTTTGTATTAAGACCTGAAAATTCTTCTGGTAGATTACGGATTTGAACCCTCGCCGTGTGGTTTACCAGCCCGACGTCTTACCCACTAGGCAACTGGTAACGTGCAATTATTGGTGCAGAAATAGGTAAATCTATTTAATTCAAGTTCGAATATACTGGCTTATATATTTTATATATTTGAGTCAGATTTTACTACTCCGAAACTGAATTTGGAACCTGCCAGTTGCACGAATATATTTCCCACGTAATAACAAATACGCAACTGAAGACAGCCAATTTATTTATAAAGCAGCTATGATCTGAAACAGATTTTAAAAAAAAATAAGCAAACGAGCTTAATTATATATATATGTTTATTTCGAAATAATCAATACTATCCTATGATAGCATAAGTTAAACGAACATTATTATTTTTGAACGGCCCTTGTAAGACATATTTAAACTTTTACACCCTAAAACCAAATAGAAAAAGTTACATACTCATCAAACATAAATATGTACTCCGAAATAGTTTACAGCTAAAATCTCACAAATGTTTCCTTACTAATGGAATATCTTTATATATATATATAATTCCTCTGTGCGTGTGTATGTCACTGAACTCCTCCTAAACGGCTGGACCGATTTTGATGAAATTTTTTGTGTGTGTTCAAGTGGATTCGAGAATGGTTTAGATTCACTATTCGGTCCACTACAAAATGTTTTTTTAAATAAATTTTTTATTTATAAGTTATTGTTGATCTTGGAATGTTTTACATTGTATCCGGCAGACAGCGCATCGATCGCGGTGTCGAATATCCAAAAATATTTCATTTTACTTCCAGTTTGTCCCGATAGTGGCGCTGCGATCAGATTCAGGAGAATTTCGTAACTTTGTGTTGTTATTGTGTTAAAATAAATCGCGTGCTAATTGAAATATTACATTCAGATGTAATTAGTGTGTGAAGGGTTTTGAAGCGTAGATAAAAACTATACATTGTGCAAATTCGGTGCTGTATTGAAGTGAGTATTTTACATAAATTCCTATCAAATTTACACGTGCGTTGATTAACAATCATCCTAACCTACAAATTTATTTGTGTAGTTAATTGATTTCATAACAAATTTTTAATGTTGTTTTTATTTTAAATTGTTACTTATCGGAAATATTAAATAAAAAAATAAGAAATAAAATTATACATTATTTATCTGAAACAGGACCACGTCTGTCGGGTCCGCTAGTATATTATAAAAACGTTTTAGATTCAAAATATTTTGTGTGAGTAAAAAGTTGAATATATTATTTATAATGTTAATTTAAGGCTTTTTAAAATCACAATTCATGTCTTAATATTCTTAGCTTAGTAATTATTATAATATAAACGTAAAGCTGGCTGTGTGTATCTTAGGTCAAGAAGTCAGGAAAGAATTTTTTTCTTTATAAATAACTGTTCCTTAATTTTGACAAAAATTTTGGTTATACAATTTTGGCTCAACATACAAAATTCATGCCAGTTACTGACTTTAAGCAAACATGGATAATTATGTTTATTTCTCATCCCAAACTTTCTATGGAGCATTGTTGAAATTATGTTAGTTACACAGCGTTGCCCCAACTAACGAAAAAATACCAAACACCAACACCAACCGTTTGTTCCCAACACTGTCGCAACAATAATACCAACTAAATATATCTCATAGAAAAATGTTCAATGTCGGGAGCAACAGTTGCATCTCATATAATACAGGAAATATGCATTGTTTTCATTAAGAATAATTATTCCCATCTTCAACATTAGTGTTGGTTTAACAATGTTGGCCCAACAAAAATTAATACCATTTACCAACTGTATATCTACCAACTTGCCAAAGTTCAGACAACCTCGGCCATCAAATTAAATTCGAAAAAAAAAGGATTTATGTATTTAAAAACCCAAATGTTAAGCAACATTAAAAGTTATTGTTCTTTTTTTTTTTCTTCCAAAATATGATTGAGCATTGTTGGAAATATGTTAGTTACACAATGTTGGTTCAACTAAAAAAAGTACAAATCACCAACTGTTTGGTATCGAACATTGTCCCGACATAAAACCAACTAAGCGTATTAAAAAAATAAATAAATAAATAAATTGAGTATCATGAAAAAATTTGTATTTCATAAAATGGAGGAAAGGAGAATTGTTTTAATTATAAATATATATTCCCTTTCTTTTTCATAAAATGTTGGTTTTACAATTGGCCTAACATAAAAATACATACATATTACCAACAGTATGTCTGCCAACTTGCCAGCATTTAGCCAATCACTTTAAAATTTCCAAAAATTGCTCTTGTGACAAGTTCTGAAATTTTTTGATTTAGTAAGGTGTTGATGTATGTTTTTCTAAGGCATCTCATTGAAATTCACGAGTAAAAGTGCTTGGTTGGCATATTACGTTGCGCCAACGTGTTATCTATGTATGTTTTCTAACCCAACATATTGTCAACCTTTCCAACCAAATGCCAATCATTGGGTCAACGTATGTTGCTACTTGGGAAATAATGCCAGCTACACTTAAAACGTATACGTTTATGTGGCCTACTGTGACAATACTTGTGCGCAGCATTCGGTGAGAATCGGTTGATTGCTCACGGAAATATAGCATAAAGGATCCATCCTCTAATGCGGCGCCACCTTCATTAGTGGAGCACAAAACGATTGTGTATTGGCACATTCTACTCACAATATTGAAATATTTATATAGCCGCGATATAAGTGCCAGACCCGCATAAAATATGTCCACGGAGATGGCCTATCAAAGTACTACTTGCTTTTCAAATTTGGAAGGAATTGGTTAACTGTTTCCTGATATATTGACACAACATTATTTATTCATGTAACAGTATGTTACAAAATGGTGGACAAAAGGCGGATCTGTGTATACACATTTTATTGCTGTAAGAGACACTGCCAGCATACAAATTTAAGTTGGAAATTTTGAAAATAAGTGTCTAACACACTTAAAATTATCTATTTACATAGCCTACTTGTTTGTCAAATGTGATGGCAATCGGTTGATTCTTTTCCGAGATATGACAAAACTCGGTTTATTCGTGTGAGCATACGTAGCGATCTTTGAAAACGGCAAACGAAAGAAGATCTTGATTGATGCATCTGATGGCTCTAATAAATTCTAATAGCATGCAAAGTTAAATTTTGAATAATGTTATATGGTTTCGTAGATATGGCACATTAATCTTAACTGTTTATATTACCAACATTTTGAAAATAAGTGTGTGACCCACTAAAACATGTCAGTTTACATTGATTACTGTATCTTTGATTGCCAAATTTGAGTGGTTGACTTTTCCCGGAAATATGATGTAAAAAAAATTAATTTATATGTGCCACTATCTTAAAAAACGATGTACGATCGAGGTTATGTATTAACATATTTTATAGTCATAATGTATAATTTCAGAATTCCAAATTCTGTCGCAATTGGTTAAATTGTATAGTAGGTATAGTAAATGAGCCGTAATGCTTTTACATGACAGCCGTTTTGAAAATAAGTGTCTGAGCCATTTGAACTGCAAGTATTAACTTGAACTATTATTTAAATGCCATATTTGATAGGAATATGTTTATTAGTCCCCGAGATATAGTGTAAAATATTACTATTTATATGTTGAACTAGCTTTCAAAATGGCCGACCAACAACATTATATCTTCATAAATTTAAATTTTACGTCATGCATTCTTAACGTACCAAATTTGGTTTAAAATTAGTTAAATGGTTTCCATGATATAGCATAGTGCGATATATTTAAACAAAATGCCGGCATTTAGAAAATAAATATTCGACGTGATTTAAAACTATAAAAGTCGGACATACTTGCTAAATACTAGATATGGACCGAGTTAGGTGAAATTAAGTTCACGGGTTTTAAAGTTATTATGGCGGTGGTATACGTTCCAGACAGATAAAGGAGCTGTCAACTTAAAAAAATGATTTTTTTCCTAACGATGCCATAGTAAAGTTTACGAAACGACGACTAAGGGAAAAGAAACCCGAGGTCTGTAAGCCTCCTAGAACCGGAGTAAAGCAGCTGTAAATTTTGCCAGCCGTAATGGCGTGACGTCACAGGTGGCTATCTGTTCGCCACGCGACCCTGATTTGCAGCGTACGGCGTGGCGCCAAGTCGAGTTCCGTAACTTGTACGTGCGGTTTTATTTGCTTGGAAAGTAAACTGTTTCTTGGAAAAATGGATACGGATTATGTTTCCCTTACATGTTTGAGCCAGAAGCAGAACAATATGAAAGTAACGAACAACAGGATACCGGGCCTGGATCGTCAGCAGACAGGCAAAATAACATGAACTGGTGTGAATGAATGTGGAATGTGTGTCGGCATGCCAAAACCTGAAGAAAACGTGTGCTCTCGTGAGAGTAATCTCGTTTATAATCTGCGAGGAAGTGCCGAGTGTATAACAGCTGACATATCCTTTCCTCGTGTCGTTTTAAATGTATTCACTCTTAACAAGGGTTGACACGCGATGACGATGCGCGAAAAAAACAGATTTTTAAAGACAGGAGATGGCAAACATTACCAATAAGGTTCTACGATTTGTAGCACACGAACAGTTTTTATATTGGCTTAATTCTTGGGCACCATTGAGAAGGGGGGGGGGGGGGATAGAAAAGTTATTCCGTCGTGTGTTTTTGAAAAATTTATAGGGGAATATCCAGATCCAGATGGAGATCATCAAAGTTTTAAACCAGGTGAGGGCAAAGAAATCATGTACTTCGATTAGGTTTAAGCAAAGTGAGTTATTTTTTAGAAATGTATTTTACAAGTTTTACGAGACGATGTAACAAAATCTGCAGCTATTATTTTTTTATTTATTTTTTATTTTATTTTTATTTTTTTTAACAATACACCATACATTTCCTTCTGCAAATATGTTGTTTGTTTCTAATATTCACGTGAAATAAGCCTATAGTTTCAAATAACACCGACACATGCCCAATAAAAATCTTTTATGTTTAAAAATAAGAAATAAGTAAATAAAAAAGTTCTTAAACTTCAATTTCTAATGTTATAAAAAAATGAGACATCAATCATTCAACAAATTGGAGGTCATAAAGGTAAATGAAAATCTACATTGCAATTTTATAGTATGCAGAATGAGATACAAAACCCTAACTCCAGAGATTCTGAGAAACTTTTAAACAAGGAATATCCTAAACCACATTGGCACATGGCCGTTGACAGCTGAATACTAAGGGTAGGTTGTTTATGGACAGTTTTTTTGAGATCGTCGAACTACTGTGTGCCCTTTTGTATATTCCGTTGTAACTGAATGTCCTTTCTGAGTCGGTTTCACTTCACATACAATGCAGCCACATTTCGAGCAAAAAACAAACAACTGCAGCATTCACTCCCAATAAATAAATAAATATTTCCCGGCAAGTGATTTTTTTTCCTTGTTTCACTGGAAGCAAATTATCATCATCCATACTGTCGTAAAGGTAACCTGTAACATTCATTACCCATCTCGCACTGAATTTCTTGACCTCTGTATTGTCTTTGCTCTTCATTTTTCGCTATCGCCACGTCAGTTTAGAGGATACAACCAGTCTCTACAATTTGGTTCAATTCTTCTGAACAAGGATCCAAAGCAACAGGACACGCACTTTCTTCGAAAACTTCGTTTACCATTTCCATTTTCTTGTGTAACTGCTGAAACGTTTCTTCTTTGATGGGGATTCTACTTCCTCTTTAAGTTTGATGCTTGGAACTGCAGTCTTTTTCAACAATGTCGCGGTTTTCACTCCTAAAAGAGAAGTTTTGTAGCGCGACGAGAGTTCTACGTCACAGTCTTGGGAATGAATAGAACACAAGAGTTCTATGTATTTGTTCGGAGCAAAGTATTTTCGGTTTATTCTTTTTTACCCACTGGTTGCAGCGAACAGGTGATTTGTCTCTACTCGGAAAAATTACGCAAGGATATATACCCTTATCACTGTCAGAGTTATTATTGCAGCCAACAGCACAGCACCTCTTAGGCATTCTCGCGTGTACCAATACTCACAAAAGAAAAATACAACGCGACACGAGCCAGCACGTGGGTGGCCGAGCTACAGCGAGACTGGCCGCAATCCGCGTATTGCCCTCAGCCACTCGTGACGTCACGTGTAGCCACTGCGTATACGACGCGCGGTTGCAGCTCGAGAACCAGGCTTCGTATTCATATGGGGTTTTCACAGCATGGTTTTCTCACCATTTTGCACATTTTAATATATATATATATATATATATATATATATATATATAAAGAAAGATCGTGATGTTAAGTTGTCACACTGAAATTTTGCCGTACAGAAGGATTGAAGGACGAGAGATAACTGTGAAACACTTTTCAGTTGACGGACGAACACGAAAGACGGATGACAACCGAACGGACGGAATACTGACTGATGCGACGTATTTAAAAAAATGAGAAACGTAGTAAATCCTAAGCCGGGCTTTCAAACGTTCTCAGTTTACATATGGAACATTTTATTGTAAAGCAAATAAAACATCTGCGACAGAGTATAAACAAAATTAAATAAAACATGAAAGGCGTGACTAATAAAAAATTCTAATTATAAAATGAGTAATAATTTTATAGGCATCTTTTCGGATTCGGTTGGTAGCAGTTTCTTTAGTATTCATAAAAATTCACCGAATGTTAATATCTAAAAAAAAATCTAAGAAAATACATTTTAAAGAAATTAAATGTTTATAAATACATTTAATTCATCTACTTTATTCCTGAACTACATAGTTGAAACTACATTTCAAAATTAAATTAATAGCAGTGGTATTTTACAATAAAATTATTAATAAAAGTACGTAATCATTTAGTTTACCGGATCTGTTAATTCTAACACCGCCTTTTTTGCCCATACAATACATAAGTGCACGCACGCGCGTACCAAGAGCATTTTCTTACATTTAGTTGTTTCCTCGTGTTAGGTGACGACGCCCTCGATCTAAATAGATACTCGTCAATGCATAGCAATAATTAACTTAATAATTCGAGCTGTAGTTCTTTATATACTAACAAAGAAATAATAATTAAATTTAGGAAATGGCGAACAATTCTCTTCGCTCTCCTCAGAGTTTCGAGTTTCACGTATCACATGCCAAGGAAAAAATTTTAACGGGACAGGGCAGATGGCAGCGTAGATAACGGTGATAACTACAGGAACGTGGACCAACGTCAAGCGAGTACGCCTGCCTTCTTTAACTCGTGGCTCGTGAAGATCCACCTACTTCAGCTATCCTCGTACAAGTTATACAAGCTACCTGATGAAACTATCGTGGAGCGAAAATAAACTTTGATCTTTCTGCCCGTTACAATTAATCACTGACTTTGTTAAGTTACACGTTACCTTGCAAAAAATTAAAACAGCTACCCCAAAAAGTTACTTTAAAGTGATTCGTTACTGGGTAACTTATTACTTTCGTTACGTTACTGCCTAACACTGCACAACCCCAATAAGGAAACTTTGATCTTTCTGCCCGTTACAATTAATCACTGACTTTGTGAAGTTACAAGTTACCTTGCAAAAAATTAAAACAGCTACCCCAAAAAGTTACTTTAAAGTGATTCGTTACTGGGTAACTTGTTACTTTCATTACGTTACTGGGTAACTTGTTACTTTCGTTACGTTACTGCCTAACACTGCACAACCCCAATAAGGAAACTCTTCCTCGATCAGGTAGGGACGAGTTTGAAAAATGACAAGTTTTTATAGTTATCAACGAATATTTCAGCAATATACTTGACTGAATTATGATTTGAACTGTGGTTCACGTCAGTTCATTTCAATAATACCGGTTTCGTGTTGATTTAACGTTTCCGACTCGCCTAAACTATCGTGGCAGCCATTTGACCATTTGTATGTTGTTATTTGCAAGCTTTGCAGCTGACAAAGTGCAAAACGCAAATTGCTAAAATTTCATTTCATCAAAACAATTTTTAAAGTGAACCTCGTGTATAATTTGCTCGAAGACGGATATGATCTTGTCTTAATCATAAAATATTTTGTGCTTCTCAAACATTACAAAACCCAGAAAAGAGTTAAAATATTTTTATAGCTGTATACGAAACATGTATATATGAATCATACTCTGTAACAAAGTTAGTTTCACCACCATACTATTCTACAAGCTTTCCATTTTCTGTTGTTTTAAAATATTCTTTCAGAAAACTTTGGCTTGTGGCCGTGACCAGGATCAACACGAAAATTATAAATTCAAACATATATTTTTTTTTGGAAGAACACTTTAACGCTGATTCTTGTGATTGGAAAACTTTTCTTGCAGGTCAAATGGTATGAACTCTGTGTTGATGGAACAGCCTATTTAATAGTAACGTTTTATACTTTCTTGAACATCGGTTTTTATATAAGATAATAGTATATTTCAACTCTTGAGTAACTATTCATTTGCTATACTTTATCTGCTCCTTATCACATCACAAAACACACTACACGTTCTGAAGGCAAGGGTTTTTATTTTGCATTTTTATTCTTATTTAAAGCTTTTCAAAATTATTTTCTGGATGATTCATATTCAACAAGTGCAATGTTTTCTCTTTATTTAACTCATAGTACATACCTTCTGGTGCTATATATTGTACGTCTTTCTGAGAGCTTGCTTTATGTGATTTTTATTTGGGAATTTACTTTATCATTACCTTATTTTATCTATATTTTAATCAGCAACTATATCACAAACCATTTAAAGTAGCTCTGTTGTAAGTTAATTTGTTGAACAATATTTCCCTGCCTTTAAGAGCGTCGGACATAATTAAATACCTAAACCTTATAAACTTGTGAATTGATCATGACGTATAAATCAACTGAATTAAACATTCAGCTGTTGTACTCTCTTACTGAAATACTCTCCTCACCATAATGCAGGCAGGCAGTTTTGAACATTTACATCTCGTCGCTTGCCAATAGAATTTAAATCGGGCACGCATGTCGTGGAATGTTTTTAATCCCGACCTCAAAATTCCATTTCCAGAGTGCTTAATCGACCGGAGGAGGCGTCGCGGCGCCGAGCGTCCTTTTCGTCGGCACGTGTCCAAACAATCGCCTGTGAGTGGGAAGTACCGGGATGGAAGACGAGTCCTGCGTCTGTCAACAGACCTGAAGACTGTCCGAACAATTTTGTAGCAACTTTTATAAACTCTACAGCAACAGGAAATTAACTTGACCTTTATATTCCCCACGCAACTTCTTTGTGCAGTTCTTTAAATGTGCTTTTCCCAGTTTGTATTCACGTACACACATTTCGCAGTAAAGAATACTTACTGATTATTCCAGATAGTCTGTAGGATAACCACGAGATAATCCTCGAAAGAAATAATATTTGCAATGTTAATGCCTTGCATACAATTACATACGCACATTACATCCATGTAAAGACTGTTCACGATAAAATGAGGACTTTTGAAATCAACCTTAGAAAAATGTCACTCCATGCCTGCATATACTTTAACAGGCGCACTGTGTGACATGGCGCCCAGTAAAGTTGGTAATGATGGATGGAAAATAGTTTCATAATATAACGTCGAATAAAAAGTGCTAGGTAACAATTTGTGATCACTTAAATTATTTATTTCACTTTTTTTCTTTTTTCTAAATGCATCGAAGTATAAAAATTACCAGATTTTTAATATATTTTTCTTTTCTTGTAATTCCATTGTTTCTCCTTCCCGACGCATGAATAATGATGAGGCCCAAGGTAATGCTAATGTTATATAAGGTGGAATATTACACAACGTGCATACAAGTAGATCTTAAGCAGGGCTTTTATAAGTGCACAATTACCGTGAATAGCCTATACCTTGATGAATACAGAGTAATTGCTACTGCGTTCTTAAGCAATAGCTAAATGCTCTTTGATTAGTACAGAGTTACTAATAAAACTAGTGGTTGTATGAGAAAAGGGGGGGGGGGATAATACATCTGTAAGAGCAACTCGCCTCAGTTTCTCTAAGCACTCAGCTCGTAAAATAGACGCCATTCAAGAAACGATATATCCATCCCTCATTTATCTCTGCACACCACTGGATTAGTGGCGTATCCTTGAAGCTAGAAATACTCCAGACGTGCCTCCGGGATCGACTGTCTGCTGTTTTGGTAAGGCCGCTGAAAATAGTGCGAACGATTTATTGCGGGAATTTATGAAAGTCCTCAAAGAATGCGTAACTGGGTAATATCTTTGATCAAGGTTGTTCACGATAAAGTTAGCACTTAAGAAATGAACCTTAGAAAAATGTCACTGCCTTTGCATGCATTATTTTAACGGACGCACTGAGTGACATTCGCCCAGTAAAGTTGGTAACGACGGATGGAACGTAGTTCCATAGCTTATCATGGAATAAAAACTGTTAGGCAACCATTTTGCTAACTTAAAGGTATTTATTTCGCTTTCTGACATTTTTTTTTATACATCGAGGTGAAAAAATTAGCAGATTTGTAAAGTATTTCCTTTCTTAGTAATTCCACAGTTTCATTGGACCGACGCACGAATAAAGCGATGAATCCGGTGGAAATGTTAATTTTACATGAGGCGGCAGAATACACAACGTGCATACAAGTAGACTTTAAGCAGGACTTTCAAAAGTGCTCATTTTACCGTGAACAGCCTATAACTAAATTCAGTGGTATTCATAATACGTAATGTTAGGAATTGATTCACCACCAATAAGTGGCTTTCTTCTCGGAAACTTGCCACTAAAATATTAAACGTTGAAATTCATTGCAAATAATTTTGCAACATATAATACAGAAGTTTTATAGAGAAGTTGAGCGCAGAGCTTTAAGTTGAGTACAAGGCGTATGACTAGAGCTAATGAATTTTCGCGAAAAAAAATTATGAGTACACGGTAGACGTCAATACTACAAGCACCCAACAGCAGTTTGTCTATGTCCATTGGTTGCTGTCTGCTTGAGAAGGCGTTTTCTTATTTGACATGGCCACTCAGAACTCGGCAGCATCGGCACGGCTCCTACATGATTCGTGTGCAGGCAGTTCACGCATAATTCAGCCAATCAAGATAGGTAACCGAACCTACAGTGTTTTGAAAGATAATTTGTCCTGAAATCTTTTCGCGATATTTCACTACCTCTACGTAAGACCGGTGGAACTACACACACTCATTCGGTTATAGAAGTTTCCTCCACGAGCGAAATGATACAATGGCAGGTAATACATATTTTACTTTACAAATTTTCTTTCGCCTACGTGTGATGTATTTTCCTTTTTAGCAATTTTTGATTTTTTTTAAGCATCCGTCAAAGTCGTAAATTTCCTTCAAGTGCTGTTTCGAAATCTTGTAATTATGAAGAACGCTTTGACGCTAAAAAAAAATTAACATATTTGCTTTTGATCTCCCATCGTTCTTGAGTTAACTATCTTCGCTATGTTTCGCACTTACAAAAATGTTCAACAAGCAGCCAGGGCTCGATTAAATAGGCGAGTAGAAATATACTGAAATGTTTGGGTTATGCAAAATACGGCGCATTAAAATAAATTTAATTTCTTCAGGTTAGTAATATAATACAAAAAAATATCTAGCGATATGCACTTGAAAATGTAAAACACCTGAAATGGGAACAAATCTATATCAGGGCTGTTCGTTAATCTGTGATAATTTCATCGGTCCTGGTTATTAATTAGGAAGCGATAACAACAAGATAATACGTATTTTATATGAGTAAATACGAAAAGTATATACCCCCGTTCTTCCTTTCAAAATGTAGATTTGTTTAGTGTATTATTAGAGTTATTAATGTACAAATATTGGCACACGAAAACAATACATTAGAAATAGTAAAATACATTATCCAATATAATTAAAATAAAGTTTTTCTCTTGGTTTCGGAATATTTTAAGTTTTCTTTCACTAAATTTAAATTGGTCATCAAAATAAAAGTTATCAAAAAGTAACTAACTTTTCCTTGAAAGTTTCAGAATATTATCATTGCCAGAGGGAAAGAATGCCTCACTGCTTGCTAGTGTGCAATTTTTTTATTTTATTATAATCATTCATGAAGATTGTAAGTTATCTTCCTGGTTATGGAAACAGCCATCCAAGGGAATGTTTAAATGTCCACCGAACATGCGTATATGAACTATCATAGAGACAGATTTAGCCATTCCATACAACTGGAGTAAAGCATAATATATTTTTCTAAATATGTGAGGATAAAATCGTTGAGCTTCTATGTTTGCAGGGTGACAATTGAAACCAGTTATATAATAAGTAAATTTTCTCATGTCGTGAATATTTTATGCTTGATTTTTCGGCGGGGATGCTAAACCGATTTTAGCGAATCTCGAGATGTAGGGCCTGGATTAAGTTCTGCTAAATTCGTAACCATTCGAGGAGAAAACGGTAGAGTGATATTAATAATTATATTATTTTTCAGTTATCTATAATACCTTCAGATTCTTTCTTAATTGGTGGGAATTTGTTGGATGGCGTATTATCCGAATTTTAGTTTCTCAAAAATCAGAGGTTGCAAACCACGACAAAAATTATTTATAGGTGTACATCAACGAGCGTCTATGGTTACAGCTGTATGTCTGATTGAACATGAGAGTTCACGTGTTCGAATACGGTCGATTGCGTTGGGGATAATTTTACCACGTATTTTCTATAGTCATTTCAGTTGAATTATGGTATTAATGCAGTTCGCCAGTACGTCTTCATAAATTTTATGACTTACTGTATTAGCCTCACTGGCCAATAGAAAATCCGTATTACTATTTTTATTACTCAGTTTTACACACACATACGTTTCTAATTTATATCATATACGTTAATCATGCAGATAAACATGTACCAAGGGAAGTTTTCTATCATCCTTTACTATTCCAACTTTGCGTTAAAAAATTTTCTCTTATAGATGTCACATTAATCACCTTATTACGTTTGTCATTGAAATTTCTGAAATAAATCCATTTATAGTATGGTAATGCAGGCTCATTTTATGTATTAGTGCATTTTACCCCTAGTACGTAGTGAAGCTGTAAAGAGGGGCTCAGTTTGATCGAATTGTTTCATAGCCAAAATTGCCTAAGTTTAATCAACTGGATGTTCGCTATACCGTGTAACTTTTCTTAGTAAACTTTGTAAACTTAATTAAAAGTTTTGATACATGCATTTTACGGGAAATAGTGCATACCACAGGCTAGGTTTGAAATATACGTAGTAAAGTTGAACGTTGGGTGTATTTCACTATTTACTGAAAAAACAAAAAAATTTTAATGTTGTAATGTATGCATAAAAATAAACCTCTCTCAGTCTTGCTTTCTTAATACACATACACGCTGAAGTGTAAAATTTGCAAACAGTTTCTTACAGTGATAAAATTATTACTAATCTACATATACAACCACTGTACATGGATGAATATTACGTAAACATTGCCGGTTTACCCAAGATCGCAACATGAAAAACCAACAGGAAACACCATCTTCCTTGCTCTTCGTTTGGTATCTCTCAATGACGCGGGCTGTGGAAGTCCGCACACGTAATTGCGTACGTTTTAAACAAAAAATTTCAGAAGAACCGTCTCGGATATAAGTTGGCGGTGAACAAGGAAACTTGCTTCCATGATTAAGAACGCCACTTTAAAATAGCAGTGTTCTAATTATTTAACAATAAAACTGATTTCCATCGATCTTGCGCACATGATGTTCAGAAAGACGACATTCCAGTTGTTTCGTGTCAGTAACGATTTGATGTCATCTCATATTTGAGGCGTTAATACTAGTACTGATTATAACACTCAGGTTGGGAAGAAAGCGATATTTACTGTGGGGGAATTTGGAGAATTTCCCCCACAAGGTTCACTGTAATTGAAAAAAGTATCTTTCAAGCTGATGGCAAATGGAGAAATTAGTTTTATTTGTGTCTAATTGATGTGTTTGGTTCGAATTTTGATATATACCTTTCCGAGCTTGACAATTAAGCACTCATTTTATTTCGTAACTATTATATATGCTGCCCAATTTGTGTTTACAACTACAGATAGTAAAAATAAAATTGTTTTCTACAATGATCTTCTGTAAACAACGCTAATTGTAATAAAAAAAACTTACGAATTTAAGGGCGAAATGAAAGCAGTATTTATCAAAATGGTTTAATTTAGTTCTGTTGTAACATTAGAATTAAGTATCAGTTAATGAAACGTTTTGGTAAATCAGTATTTTTTTTCGGAAGCACTATAAAAATAAATAAAAACACGTGGGGAACTTTTCTTTAAGTTTACACTCTAAAATAAGAATGAAATTTATTTTAAGTGCATATCTTCCACAGTATAAACAAAAAAAAACATTTACACTATAATTATTAATTTAATTTTTTTGAAAATTGTAACAATTTCATTTATGGAGAATATTCCGGTATACATGAAATATCAATGCTACCTTTTCCCAACTATTACCATTGATGTTCCCAGACTGAGAGGAATACATCCTAATACTAGTTATTATAGCTAGTTCATGAAAAACTGAGCAGCTCTGAAAAAATTTCCTGCCCATTATTACATACTTTTTTTTTTTTTAAAGGTGACTGACATGCTCCTGCTAAGGTTGGCAGTGATGTAAAGAAAAGTAGTTCATTGTCGCAACGTTGAATTAAATGCTTAATTTCGGAACATGTTAAAACGTAATTGACTTCATAAACCATATGTGCGTACTTGTACGCAAGACCAAGAAAATGTATTTTTATTAATATTCTTACGTTCTAAAAGATTGAAGAGTTTTACTTGATCAACGAGAGCATCAAGTACACGGCAATGTTAACTTTACGTAAAGTGAAAAGTGGAATCTAAGCAGAGATCGCATAAATGTACAAATAACTGTGAACAACCTATTGTTAGGCAAACCTGATTTTCGAGAAAAAAAAATGTCCACACACATTAGGCTTCAATATGCTACGTACGCAAACGAACTTTTCCTATGGTTATTGGCAGCGTTTATTTGTGGGAATAAATTTTGATATTTTACTGGGCCAAGTATAATTAGTTTAGTCATAGTATTTTAATCGATATAAATAAAAGGGAAATTTTAGGGAAAAAAGGGAATTTTTTTACGGAATAAGGGAATTTTCTTAGGGAAAAATAGCTGCTGGCGGACTGACCAAAGAAACGTGGCAATTAAATCGTTACCCTCGCGAAAGTGGATGTCAGATAAAGTGTTTTAAAATACAACTTGACGGGAACTCTTTTCGGTAAAATCGAGTGTCCGTACTAATATGAATATGAAAGTGATTGTTTTCACATGTGGCGGAAGATTACGTAATGTGCCTATTATGTTTAAATTTTAATGGCAATGGTGTTGCAGAATTTCTAAGAGCATTTAAAAGCACTGTATCCATTGCCGAAAATAAGCCTGAGAACAAAACACAGATACCAGAAACCAGACAAAACACAAGTAACAAATAACAAGTAGATGACTAGGTACATAGTTTAAACTACAATAATGAAACCAACAAAAAATATCACATTGCGACTTAGGAAATTAAAATTCCAAGGAACACTAACAAAAAGCTACACAGCTACAACGGCCATAAATACCGGGGGGTGAGGTGGGGGAAGACCTGTAAATATGTATAGAAAATAAAAAAAAAACGACAAACTAATGCCACAGGACACAATAAGTTAATAGCCAAAAAAGCTTAATGCTGATAATGAAACAAAATTTCATAAGAATACAGAACAAAAAAAAAAAAAAACAAAAACACGGTACAAATAATATAAACAAGACGTTTCGGTGCCTGGAACTAGTCATCAACAGGTCCATTGAACAATCACGGTAGACTGAAAGTGAGGCCTTGATTGGGAAACTAGTAAGGGCATTCGAAAGTACAGCTCACATGTAAAAGTTTAATCTTGTGTGTCAGGAGTAGGTAGTAATAATACTACAGTATCAATATTACAGTTTAATCTTGTGTCAGGAGTAGATAGTAATAATACTACAGTATCAATATTACAGTTTAATCTTGTGCCAGGAGTAGGTAGTAATAATACTACAGTATCAATATTACAGTTTAATCTTGTGTCAGGAGTAGGTAGTAATAATACTACAGTATCAATATTACAGTTTAATCTTGTGTCAGGAGTAGGTAGTAATAATACTACAGTATCAATATTACAGTAATTTTTTGTTAACTGTGAGACTTCAGTAACAAATGTTGCTATTAATTTAATATACTGTTAAGCTATTAATGTAATTGTAACATTGAGTAATTTTATTACGTTACTTCCTTGCTGTACTGCCGCCATTAAGGCTTTGCATGGATGTTAAGATTTGTGTTAAAATGTTCTTGTATTTGCTAATTCTAAAAACATTTAGATGCAAAATAAATTAACTACAATTATTTTGTCACAAAAATAAATATTACGATCGAAGGAAAAAGTTACAGTCGGGAGCAGAGCCGAATACACGCAATGATTTCTTGACTTTCCCCACGCTCCGAAACCTAACGTCTTATCAACTGTTCTATTTTGACACGTCTGACTGCGTAGTCGGATGAAATTTATATAGCTTGTGCTCTATTCTTAAATGTTAAAAAAACGCACGTACAATTGTAGATACAATGAAATAAGAAATATATTCATATTTAGCAGCCGTAGATTGCTTCGCAGGGCTTGATACCTGGTCTAAGCTAAATGTTGTTCTCAAACTATGAGTTTAAATTTAAATATAGTGGTCTAATTTTAACGAAGCTGTCGCTGTTTACTACCATACGCAATTTTGGAACGTTAAGTTAGTTTATAATTGTGTTGGGTGGACATTATTTTAATGCCACAGTAACAAGTTATTTTGTTATTACTGTAATTTTCATCGTAATACAACATTTGGTTGCGGCAACATTACTTCAGAGGCATTAATAACATTAAAACTCCAACAGCGTATTTGCATTAAAGTTCCACAAGAGTTTGTATGTGTTAACCTATATCCACTTTATCGAAAAATATAATTAAATTTTCTACGACATAAATGTTTAAGGAAGTTATTCAAAAGTATTTTATTTTTACTTGCAACTAGACTTTTTTTTTTTGTGTGCTAACAGCAGACCGCCACTCGTAGACACACGACATCGCTGGCGCCACTCGTGTCGAGAAGGCGGTCGCGTATTTCCCCGACCTACGGCGTTTTCGGGAGCTCGTAGCTCGAGCCGGAGCAACTGGCGGTCGAGAGCCCTGCGCCTTAACGCAATAACTGCGGCCACGCGGTTATCGTACAGCCTCGAGGATAATAACCACATACCAACCCCTTCTCTTCTCCCTTCTCCCACAGTTCGCGTCGCAACCACCTTACGTTCCTTGGGCGTGGCTCGTAGCCATCCGACACACGACATCCTGCTTTCCTCTCCGCCCTGTCCAATCCAGCTGCACCCTCTTTCTCTCCCGCAGATAAGAAACTTGAACCACAGGAGAGTGACAGACGGCAAGGGCGGGAGAAAAAAAAAGAAGCGGGGCCTTTGCTGACCGGCTCGCAACAACCAGTTAGATAAAACTTCTGGAGAAACGCGAAGAGTTTCTCAAGGCCGCTTCCGTTTACGGGCCTCGAGTTATGACCGCTGGCCGTCCACCTGATAACATGGCTGACCTCTCTGGTGACTGTTGAGGAAGACCTCGCTTCTACTTAGTGGTACTTAAGTCCAGATGTCCAGCTGACAAGCAATTAAATAATAATGTCTGGGTTCCTCGATTCCTTCTACTTTATGGATAAATCTTGCTCTTGGAATATTCCCCGTGACGTGGCAGTATTTTTATGTCAGAATGAACCGTCTGATGAAAGTACTCCGCGGTAAAACTGACAGTCATTCTGCGTTACAGTTACTCTAAGGAATAGTAGGATGCCAGATTTAAAATTATTATATTTCTAAGTGTACTTGAAATTTTGTTCTGCTGACCGGACTTTGTTCCGATGATACGTTTTCTAATGTAATGAAACACGATATTTTCAATGTGTTGCCATTAACGGAACGATAAAATTAAGCTCAAAATAGACTCTTGTTGATTAACGCCCGAATTATCTGTAGCAACCTTACACGTTTGTTATAGTGAACAAAGAGAAAGCTAGAGGCGATATTGACAAGTGCACCCTATTTCTTATCTCGTCTATCGCTGTCTTGGAGTCATGTAACAATAAACTATGATGCATGAAGTT
Source organism: Dryococelus australis (assembly GCA_029891345.1). Classification (NCBI taxonomy): domain Eukaryota; kingdom Metazoa; phylum Arthropoda; class Insecta; order Phasmatodea; family Phasmatidae; genus Dryococelus; species Dryococelus australis. Next base: position 119,429,819 of record CM057000.1, on the reverse strand, counting down.
TCATTTTAAGCATGTTATAACAGAGACGCAGTAAAGTTTTGTAAAATGCATGAAATTCTCTCTCTAAAGTTTCCGTAAATAAATACAAAGCTGAAAAAAAAACCTGTTTATCCATGGAATCACTTGGGGAAAAATAAAATCAGCTGCAACTGTCACGAATTAAACGTGACACTCTTCAAATGATAACACGAAACCACGCTCAGTAATTTTCTTGTGGAAAGCATATGTGTTCGGGCAATAGACAGGTGAGCTGTATAAAGAAGCGCTTGTGATTGTAAGGAAATATTCTCCCAATCATTGATTGATGGTGATTGGCCGAACGATTTCGCGTTGCTGCCACATATAAAACGGTATTCACAATACAGCGATGCGACGCGACGCGTTTTCACAATAGAGCGATGTGCTGTCGTCGACCGCCAGCGACACAGACCGTGCTGCCATCTGTTATCCTGCAAGGTAGCTTGCTAAGAAATGCTAAAAGCAAATGAAATACAGTGGATTTGCTTGCCAATTAGTTAGTAAAATTGTTCTTTTTTTAGTAAAATACACTTTTATTTAGTAAAAATATGTTAAAATTTTAAATTATTTTTTAACCTGAACGACTCTTCAGGCATCGGGAATCATTATCCTTTCGTGTCCCCAATGCTAAGAAAAAGCTATATAAATGTGGACTCCAATTAATATCTCTGCAGACCATTTATTATACTCATTTTCATTTGTTTTTTGCCTCATCTTTTTGCAAGTTCATTTATTATGAAAAACAGAAATTTTGTTCTTCTTATTTTTTTTAATGCCGGCGACGAGCGTCAATTCCAATGTCGGTCGATCGTGCAACGTTCTCAACGCTCGTCGCTAGCGTCAAGGCTCTGATTGGCTGATGCTCGACGAATCTGTGATCATGTTTTCCGCCTGTTTGACCGCAACCCACCAAACTGCTCAGTGTAGCATGTTGCCGGCGTGTCGGGCATATAGGCAGTGTTACTGTCAACATTGTGTTACTTCATACAAATATATATACTCTTTCTGCTTTACGGATAACATTTCATGCCACGCGAATATTATTGTACGCTGCTATTTGCATATCTGAACTATACTTCAGCGCAAATATTTGCTTTGGCGGTGAACGACAATCGCCTTACCTTTCGTCATGAAATAACGTTTCTACTACTATAACCCATTTTCGTTTCAAGAAAGGAACCTCAGATTACTTAATTAAACGAAAGCATTCTCGACATTGGCACTATTTACACATGAAAAAAAACTTGTTCTATTATAATTTTCTTTAATGATAGAGATGATCTGTATTGTAGTTACCGGCAGTAGGTCTGCTATTAATAGATGTCTGTATTTACTGTCAACCGTTCTATAACATTGTTTGTTGGGTTTTATATCCTCGAGATCTCATGCCACCCAATAAAGTTATTTCACCCCTTGCATGTGTTATTATAAAGACCCAATGCCACCGGATAACTGAATGTAATGAACATATGCCGTTAAAGAATGCGAATTATGAGTATTTGGACCGATAATTTAACCTCGTCAAATGAAGCTGACACCGTAGTTTTATCAGTCACAGGCGGTTCCATTGCTACTAAATGCCTCATGTCTATCAGTGGTACATCCACAGTCTATCAGTGGTACATCCATAGTCTTTTAAAACATAAACATCTATGCAACTCGCCGACCTCCCGTGGCGCAGCCGATTGGTGCGCCGCAGGTCTGGCGTCCGGGAGGCTCTGGGCTCGAATCCCGGGCAAGGCATGTATGTTAGTTTAATGTTAGGTCGTATCTTAGCTTGTAAGCCGTCACCTGATAAGCCTTCGCTGATATTACCGGGGGACGCTTATAAGCCCTTTCCAATACAATCTAAGTATCTCACATCTTTAATAGCTGAAATCTGCTTCCTCGCTTTCTAACCTTTGTTATGTTAAGAATAGCGTAAAAAAAGTCTTTATTTCTTTCATTTATCTTCATTCGCTGGTATCCGCGACTTTATTCGTAAACCTACTATGGCGATTATTTTTTCACTGGAGCGACAGTATTGGTCTTATTCAGAGCCAAATCATAAATATGATTTCCTTTCATTCTAGTTTATTATTATGTTCACGGCTGACTTACACAATAGATTTATTAATTGGCCTAAATTTTTCCCATCCTTCATTAACGTTTGAACATATAAACAAAGGGGACGTTCTCTTCAAAAATGCAATTCTTATTCCAGAAAAATGACATCTTTATGGGTTTTAGTAAGGTAGAATTATCACTATTTATGGTACTTCTGTTAGCTTGGAAACGGTTTCGTAATAACATGAATTTTACTTTGATCAAAAACGAGAAGAATATATTCCATCCATTACATTTGATATATCAAAGAGTTTTTCACATATTGTAAGCGTGTTTTTTATTTTGTTTGCTAATAGTATTTGAACGTTCCGTGTATTCTATCTTGCAGTTTAATAAATTCACTTGCGTACCGAACAACTTAAAATTCTATAGTACACGAAAATAATAATTTTGAATGTGAAAACCGAAAAAGTATGCAGGGATACTGTTATCATATTGAGGAAATTGTTAGCACCAGGAATGTCCATTGTTCAGTCACTCAATACCCATTTATGAGGAGGGCTTACTAAATGTCCTTATCCAGTAGCTAATAAATCATGCCGTATGATAACGCTAGTCAGCGCGTTTTATCGCTAATCTCCAGTTTCTCCTGTCCCGTCATTCCGGTTCTGCTCCATACTCACCTCGCTTCACCCTCATCTCCTCTGAAGACCTCGATATTAATAGCCGCCCAATTATCTTTACTCACTCACCCATTCAGAAGCTAATTAGTTAGGCCGCTCGTTTAATGAAGAACGCGATATCTTTGTTAATTGGTAGCTCGATATCTACAGTATTATTGTGACATTGGACGGCAAATTCAAATGATAATATCCCAATATAAACATCACAAGAAATTAATTACATTAATTTGTATCTACAATTGTACGTGTGTGCTTTTACCATTTAAGAATAGAGCACAAGCTATATAAATTTCATCCGACTACAGTATTAAAAATGTTATCAATTATTGTCTCTACATTCGATGGGCCGCAAATTAATATCATTTCCGTTTTAGAGTAGCTAACTGTAATTTAAATGTTTTCAGGGAAAAGGTATAAAAAATTTTTGTGCAAATATTTGGAAAACATTTATTCGTTAACTTTAATGATAAATCTTATTTAAATACATTTAAACCAAAATTTATATTTAATTAGATTGAACCTTTATTTATTCTTAATTGTTAATTGCTGAAAGAATTTTATTTCGGGTATATATAATATTAAAAATCGTTCAAATCATGTCACTTTCAATTATTAAAACTAACTGATGACAAAGAATTATATAAAGTTAGTAAGTAGATTAAAATAGATTACTTTGCGACGATGGTGTCTGGCGTCGGAGCTTGAAGCTTTTCCTGCTCAATCATTCCGGTCGTCCGGCAGCCTTTCCCTCAAAATTTCCCTTTTCCAATAAAATTAAAAAAAAAAAAAAATCCATCCAATTCGTGGGGGATGATTTTTTTTTCAAAGACAGAACAGTGGCGAACATATTGGTTTTATAGGCTTAGGATATGCCAAATTGATACACAGGGTCCAGGGTCCGGAGTCGGAGCTGACCACCCATCATCTTGGTTCTGTCTACCACCTTGTCCGCCATATTTGTTGTCGGTGACCTTGACATTAACCTGTTAACCTAAGACCTTGAAAAACTTAAAATTACCCAACACTTTCAGAAATGACATAAACACTTATTTAAATCTATTTAAAACAGTAATTAATTTTGAAACTATATATTTAAACAAATTTAAAAAAAAAATATCATTTAAAAATTTTTATGAAAAAATTATTATTAAAATAGTTTTATAAAATACCGTCCAACTTCAGAGGTCCCTCCCTAATACTGCCTTCCCCAGTTCCACGTCCAACAGAGGACTGACCGTCCTCCAAGGATTTGCTTTGTATTAACATTCGCCCTTCTAACTTTACTAATTCTGTTGAATGAACTCCACCCAACATATTTATTTTTTATTTATCATTTGTTTACATTTTCAACGCCTAGGTGGCGCTGGTGACTCCGACCACCATGTTGGATCTGGGAGACCTTCACTTTGACCTCACATATGTGATATCTGACCCCGTGCACATGACCTTGGATAACCAACAACACAAAAAAACCAGAGAAATTTAAAAATAAAGTCCAAAATAATACAATTATTAATATATATATAAATCAAATTAAAATTATTTAAAGACTTGTCATTCCATCAGTCCTTTGTAGTCTTCCCATCAATCCTTTGAAAAATTGTTAGAACGATTATGAAAGACTGCAATCTTTCCATCAATCTTTCGCAATCTTTCCATTAATCCATCGCAACCTTTCCCTTTCTTGCCACCAATATTTCTCATTATTTCTGAATCCTCCACAATTCTCCGCAATCCTCCTCGCCAATCCTACGCATTCAGCTCCCCGCGCACCGCAATGAGCACCGCATGCACCACTATTTTTTATTTATTTTTTTCAAAATGTTTTTCTGAAACTGTTATAATCATGTGAACTATTAAACACCGAACTTCGAAATACTTAAACAAAATCCCCTGTTACAGTATATGCTAAGGAATTTAGTGGAAATTTGTTCAGAAGTTTGTATATAGGAATTCATTGATTTGCTTGCACATCTAATCATGCATTGGATCATTACTAACAATTTATTTTAGATCCACGAAACGCCGTGAGATATAGTTTAAAAAGTTTAAGTTTGCCTTTCTGAATTTTTTTTTTGCAATATTTTCCTCCGAAATGAAAAACCTATTTTATTTCTTTGAATTAAAGTTGTAAATTAAATACCACTCTCACTTTGTAATGGAAAATAAATTGCATGGGTAATACAATTTGACACCATTATTAAAACAATATTAATTTCAAAAGAGTCACTGAGTCAAATTTATTAGTTTTATCTCAGAATAGCATAAATGGTGTAAATTAATTAAATACGCATTGTATCTAACAATACTATGTGGTAAAAACAAAACCTCTCATTTTCCTCTTTAGTAGCTTGGTTTTGAACGCCTTTGTTCAATAAATTAATTAAATGGTTAGCTTCTTTTTAAAATTTATTTCTCTTTTAATTTTTTGTTATTTTGCCTTCTCGCCAAAATTTACTTCGAATTTTGAATGTAATTTTGTGACTTGGTTTGAACTGAGTTGTCACTTTCACTGTTTCAATCAGTCAAACATATCTGACTGATTCAACAGTCACTTCAGTGAATTTAACTGATGAATAAGTGAAAAATTCAAGATTTCCTTCACTTTTGGAATCAATGACATTTTCCACTGATGCATCAGTCATTTTTTTCACTGTTTTACTCAGTGGTTTATTTTTGACTGATGGATCACTTAAACAACGTGTAAAAAAAGGCCGTCAAACAACGTTAAACATGACCGCTAAATAATGTGTAGATATCAAGTAAAATAATTACGAATAAACTAATAAATCCAATACAAAAAAATTTCTAAAATGTGTTTCATCTTTCAAAACGCCCTTTTATGAAGCAATAATAACACACAGCCTTTCATTCCGTTTCTACGTCTTTGATTTCGTTTTCATGTAATGTCACAGCGCTCTGTTTGAATGCTTAAACTGCATATAATGTGATGATGAGAGGGCACTCATATATACTATTCGGTGAAGCAATCATGACGGTACCAATTAAACCAAAAACTAATAGAAAAAGCATACAATTTAAATCGCGATTTCACAGTAAAACTATAAGGCCTATATTTTCCTCTCGTTGCTTAAGTTGGTGTGGTAGCGCAGATGGTATGGCAATAGCGTAGAGACGGAATGTGTACGAGTATAATCCCGGCAGCTTCGGGAAATATGTTTACTTTTTAAAATTACGGTAAATTGCGCTATATAAACAGTAAACTATCGTAAATATGTTAATTTCACGTAATTATTTGGCGACATTAAATAAAAACAATACTTCATTTGCCACTGCAGTCGGCCGTCACTTATTCAATCAGTCAAATTAATTCGAGTCACTAATTCCATCAGTGAAATTTTTTCACTGAAACAAACCGCGGTTTTCCAACTGATTCTAAGTGGAGCCATTTTCACTGATTCGAGTAGTTGAATTTCACTGCAAATCAGTGGTCTCCCACTGATTCGAGTTTAGAGTGTATCGTTGACAGCGAGATCATTAGAGTCGGTGGAAATTACTCTGTGATGCAGAAGCAGGGAACGAATTGGATATTGCTTTATGAAGGAGCTATCATACCATGATCTTGCAGTGATTTCGGAAAACCATCGGAAACCAATATGTTTGACTGTGCCGGGAATAGAACCCTTGTCCTCCCGAATGCGAGTCCAACTTGTCAATCCCTACGGCACATTACTCCGTCAGATTTCGTACGGAGGTATTCAGCCGTGTAGCAGGGGAACATATTTCGCCTATGAGGGTCTTTGTTCCGGCACGGGCCGGCTATGCTGAGACTGATAATCAGTCCCACGTCACCGCGTGTGGTGTATTGGTCCTACCACTGTTACGAAATAAACCCGCTCACAAACATAGCATGTTATTGAGGGATAGGAGAAGGTAGCAGGAAGAAGATTAATTAATTAAAGTCGTAACCAAAGCATTTAATTAACATCTGACAAAGTACACACTGATCCCAGAATACACACAAACGGCCAAGGGAAGAGAAGGAGAAAAGGAAAGGGTTAAATTAGTTAGAGAAAGTGAGAAGCATAGCTGAGGGGAGCCCACTTGAATCTCTCTGACCCTGGACTAGCTGCTCCGGGGTAGGACGTCTTCGACCAAGGTCTCGCAGCTGACCTCGCCCGCTGACAATCGTTAAACCTTGTCGCTGAAGGCCCTCGTAGCCCAGTCCACTCTTCGCATACCTTCCCGTGTGTCGTTTGGCGTAATCCATTATGATTGGCTACCATTTGTTCACTGGAGGCGGAGCCTGCTTGTGGTTTGTTGTAACTACACACAAATGTCCCGAGGGTCTGCTGGACCCACATTTACAGTTGTTCTTAGCGCATTTCTGTGATTGTTGATACATTCCACGTTGGCTCGATGTTATGATTTGGTAGTTTACGAAACTCGTCCGTCGCCTTCTTCTCGGATCTTGTTTAGACAGGTGGTGCACAACGGGGGCCGTGTATACCCCCACCCGCCTCCCACACCGGGCAAAGGGTTTCAATTCCCGGCGAGTTAGTCCCGGATTTTTGCATGTTGGTGACGAGGCGGGCGTTACCGTAGACCAGTACCTCGCTTTAGGGGTCTCCCGTCACCTCCCGCCATTGCATTCTGTCACTCCTCCATCTTCACCTTGCCACTGGCGATTACTTTGATGTGGGTGTGCCCGATAGCTAGAGCCACGAGTATTTCGCGAATCCATTCGGAGGCAAGGTAGACTCCAAACACATGTCATTTTCTCCTTCCATTGTGATTGGACGTTAGTTCTTTAGACACGCCCCGTTTAACTGCGAGCCAGTAGTAAGCAGGAAGCAGTAGTGTGAGTGAGTGTTTAACAGTCCTGTACAGAGGCCTCACTTGATCGCAGATACCAATAAACAAATGATAACGTCTCGAGTGTGTAGAAGGTTGTCCAGCCTCGTTTGCTGCCAACTCAATCCGCTAAATACTCGGGGCTCTATCGATCGCTGATAGGCTGCGTGTACTTCCAGGACGAGCCTTATGTCAGATTGTCTCCTGCGTGCTGCGAAACATTTCCCATTGGCCGGGCTGCCGGGTGGCAAGTTCATTCCGACGTATTACCGGCCAGTACCGCTGTTCTTCTACCGTGCGCGGTGGCAGTTCGCGGCACAAGCGGCTGTTTAACTTCTGTATCCTCAATTATTCTGTGACCTCGCTAAATTCACAAGGTATCTTACGATAAAAGTAATTTTTACTCGCTGCCCAAATATTTTTCATTTTTTCATCTAATGAGGCTGAGCTGTTAGCCTGCTGCTCCCCCCCCCCCTCTCAAAGGTGAACCGGGTCCAATACCCGATCGTATAACTCCCGGATTTTCGCATGTGGGAATCGTGCCGGACGATTCCTCTGGTCCGCGGGTTTTTCTCGGCGATCTCCCGTTTCCCCTCCGCCCTTTCATTCCGGCGCTGCTCCGTACTCACCTCAATCACCCGCATCTGCTCTCAATACCTCGCTATTAAGAGCCACCCAAAACTCTTCACTCACTCTCTTTCATCAAGGACTACGCGTAATATACACGCGCAGATTTTTAAGGATGAACCTTTCCTATTCCTCTCCCATTAGCTTAATGCCCAACGCAGCGTCATTGCATAAACGGAAAATTGTTTACTATAGACTGTTCACAGTAAACTGAGCACTTTTAGAAGTCATCCTTAAGACCTACTTGCATCCACGTTGTGTATTCTTCCACCATATGTAAAATTAACACGCCCATGGACCTGATTACTTTATTCATGTGTCGGTTAAATACGACTGGGAAATTATTTAAAACATTAATATTTAAAAAATTGGCAAAATTTCATTTGTATACACTAAAACAAAGTAAATTAACACGTCAATTATTCACAAAATTTGACCTAATATTTTTATTCAACGATAATATATGTAACTACTTTTCTTCAATCGTTACCGACTTTGATACGAGCTAACCAGTCTACGTGCCTGTTTATAAACAACAGGGTGGGTTTATTTTAAAATTGGTCAATCCACCATAAACAGCTGTAATGTATGAAAAAACCACCACATATTTTAATATCTCACTTTGTTGCTACGTGACAGTACCAGTGTAGCGATAAGTCAAGACGGTTAAACAAGTTGGCGGAATTTTAAGATAAAATTCTTAAACGAATAAAAAAAAAAATTGGAATAGCTAGTTTTTGCTTTCACTCTTCATTAAACATCGTTCTTGATGAAAGAACAATAAAATTAAATAGGGAATTTTTTTAAACTTTTAGATCGGACTTTATAAATCTTTTATTTCGTTTCCTTTTCTCAGTATTCGATCTGATTAAATGAGAGAAAGGAATAAATGTTACACAACATATGCTTTATTTGAACTTTTAACTAACGTTTCACGTTAACGGTATCCTAACTTTCTGTTAACTTAATTTTACAAAGTAAAATTGCAATTTTCATGTAATGAAATAATTTTTTAAAGAAATATCAGTAAATATACGGAAATTTACCAAGAGGTGAAAACAAAACATATTTACGAGAAGATTTGAACCTAAATCTTGCAATACATTGTGCCATATTTGTGCTTAGCTAAAAAAGTATCTGAAGTGGAAAGACACTCAATTACTGGAATTTTTTTGTTATTATAAGTATAAACATTTCATAATCCTACTACATAGTGTCATTGGAACCTAGATAAATGTAATTTTCAAAATAATGGTCAAATTAATGAACATTTATTCAATATTCCTTTACGTATTATCACAGCATTTATCGTTTAAATTAAGAAAAAAAATCATATTTAAACACGTAAACTTAGAGAAATAATTGGGTGTGACAAGGATTCGCGTGAAGGGTCGCAACACAAGTACATCGCGAGTTAGGGTTGCTTGTTTATTTTCGACAGCCTTTGCTACACAGATGCCTGCTAGCTATCGCCAGATTGTACCGCCGAGTGCTTAAGGGGTCGTACTCACGAAAGACATTTGGATGGAAGCCAAAGCTGGCTCTCGCACAGATCCGATAAACGAAATGGCTCTTAGCCTTCCGACAAATGTTTGGCCAGACGTAAGTTACACCACCGGACGCTAAGCATTATTTTACAGGCGTTGATTCTCAGAGAAAGGGCAATTTGTTTTAAACGACACCCTAAGGGCAGGCTGGGATACAATTTTGTTCCGCTCGCAAATTTCCAGTTCGTCGTGGCCAATTTTCTTCTACTCTTTCTTCCCTCGAAATGACCATGCCATTTGCAGACACGACCATTATAGTTTCTTCGTAAAATAACCCGCCTCTCGTTTCGAAGAGAAAACGCTCCAGAATTTCACAGCGATCGGAAAGAAATATGCGGCAGTAAATCGGAACTCCGGAAATATTTTGCGCGTGCATTATACATAAAATTGCGAACATTAGTACACAAATCGAGGCGTATTCGAGAATTAGGAAGTTCTTATCAAAATCGTAAAGTAATTTTATACGATAGTAAATTATATTTCATTTCGAATATATTAAAAGTAGTTCAAAAATATGCGCGGAACACGTATCGCAAATTTTTAGTGACTTCGTTACAGCAGATAACTATTTAAAGAAATTCATGTAAAACTGGTAATGTAAACAATTGAAAATTTTCCATTTTTTCCCGTCGTTTAAAACAAGCTAGTATATGCCTATTTTACAGTGACATAACTATTGCCATGATTAGAACTTTTAACGATATTCAGATTGGTAACAAAAAGCAAAACTAAACAAATTCTAAATTAGAGAGCCAATGGCACGGTTATAATATTTTTAACTACATTAAATTAATTCATTTTTATTATAAATCTGTCGTCTAAAATATGTTACCAGAGAGACACCCTCGGACACAATTAGACTCATTTAATAGATAAAGAATGTTTAAGCGCTGCTTTCAGTATTTAATCGCATACATGTGGTCAATATAAGTCCATTGCTAGTACCGTTGGAAACGAATTATATTACATTCAGATCAGTAATGAGATATTTTCCACTAGCTTCTGAACCAATATCGACGAAATATCGTGAATTATGACTTATAATTTTGGTTTAGCGTCCTACTTACCTCTCTCTACTTTCCGAAAAGTTATCAGGGATACTTGTCGGAAACTGATCGCAACAGTTTTGAACCTCTGTCTCTTGCCTCGTAGGTTCTGTAGATATTCGGGAAATGATAAGAGCCATCCACGTAATAATTTATTTTCACCTCTAGATTTGTATATTCAAGTAATATTATCAATTTCCTCAAAATCCTAAATAAAGTATAATTATGTGTTTAGTTATGAACATCTTTTTTTTTCTGTCGGTGCTTGAATATTCAAGTAATATTAACACGTTCCTAAAAAACAGATAGATTATGATAATGTGTTAAAAATAATTTCTGCACAGGGAATTTCGAACCAGATTTGTGGTCAAAAGGTAGGTTAGTTATAAAAACATAACAAAGAAATGAACGTTTAAGGTAGTCCTACTTTGAAAAAAAAAGGATAACCGATGGAAATATTTCATAGTTATAAAGCAAACGTTGGGTACTTCAGCACATGACGAGATTGGTTTAAAGCTTTTGAATTATTTCAAAGAAATTGCAGAAGGCAGTCTATCGCCCTGTATTAAGTTTCGTTAAAATAAGTAAAATGGTTCAGTAGTTATGATATAATACATTTTTGATACCATAACTTTAAATATAATTGAATACTTCGTTAAAGCTTACATTAATTTGAGTGAACTAGCACGTAATTTGGCTTCATTACATTCAATATTTCTGTGAATTCATTGTAGTCTACTTTTTTTTTTCGCTTTTGAAGTATTTTATAAATTGACAATTTTAATATGTAGTAAATCCACAACTTTGGTACTTATAACGAGCACTCCCACAATATAGGGGTTATTTGAAATAAGCCACAGGGTTCACCAGACAAGGTTTACACATACTCAGAATATGAATGAAGGAAAGACATTAAATTTAGTTTTGAATGTATTTAAAGATGACAGGCTTACTTATCTCCACAAATCACACAACCGATAGGATTCCAATTTTGTAAGCAAGTAATAGTATTCTGGGCTACGCAAATGTCATACACTTAGATTATGATTGACCCTTGTTTCCAAATAGAGAGCCTTGTAAAGGTTTGAATTAAATATACCAATGGAGCTTTATTATTCTTTAACAATTTTGTTATACTGCCAGACCCAACTCTGAGCATTAAATGCAAGACTCGTAATAATTTCAGCAACAAACGTTTTTAAGATAGGGCATCTTCAGAACTATCAGGAGGAATCCGAAAATATTTCATATGCGAGTATAGGTGTATCATTTCGCTTGACATAAAGAAATTAAGAAATCTATTTTGTTCTTTTTTGCAGTCCTGAAGTTGTTTACGCTGGTTCACCCTTCAGGCAACGGGAGAGGAAACTGGGAAGTGAGGGGTTTAATGATCCAGAATAATTGAAAGGAGTCTTGGTAATGACGTGCTTAATAGTAAGTATAACGATGATCAAATGAGTTATGATATGGCATTTGTAAAGTAAAAGTTCTGCACTTGCATGCTTAAGTTTCCAGGTAGAACTACTTGGAAACACGTGCCATTTTTAGATAGCCTATTCACCCTAAAATGTGCACATTTGTTATTTTTTCGCCGTAGATAAAATCGTAAACTAAAGATGAGGTAAACCACGTCTTCTGTGCATCTACCCGACACTGACCTAACGCAAACCTACACAATTTTCAAAGTCACATTCGTCAACAGTGATGAACGTGTTCGTTTATATCTCAACTTTTAAAACACAATCTATTTTTTTATTAAAATAATTTTGTCAAATTATCTTTAATCTCATTTCATTAAAATTTTGTTAGAGGAAGTACGCAAACATCTGAAAGCCCTTGTTTATTTAATAAATGCTCTAGCCTCAAATTACACCCAATTTGTTTATGCTAGTCGTGTTGGCAACAAAGCAGCTCAATGTTGAACCACAGAGATTGGTTCTTCGCAACCAGCAACATTGCTCTGCCCCATATTAACTCTATGGGTAAAATGAACATTGACATGCGTCCGAGCACTTTATTAATGTTTCGGTCAAGTGAAACTGACATTATTAGTAAAGTAAATATTTTACATGTTTACTAATGCGTACACTAATATACATCCAAAAAACCAAAATCATAATAAATAATTGCCTTATTCAAGACTGTTAACCTAATAATATAAACCCGTAGAGGCAGAGATAATTTTTAAAGGTCGCTTTCAGAAGTGCTCCAAAAACTCTGATCAGACTATGAAAATATATACTCCTGATCTTCTGTCCAGCATGTATGTATATATATAATATATATATATATATATATATATATATATATATATATATATATATGATACGTTATTTTCCCAGGTGTGTTTATTTTTATTTTGTGTTCGTTTTGTTTACATGTGGTAGAAGGATACTTATGAATGAATTAGAAGTAACCATGAATATACGGGATGAGTATAAAAGAATATCCCAACTTTGGAGGTCTATAATATCAAAAGAAAACTAACCTACAACCTTCGTTGATAAACCAAATGAACCGCGGAAGCGTGACGTTAATTTGCCATATCTGCATAAATGTTCAATGCGACAACCACGAGCGGTTGGAAAATGAAGTCCCCCACCGCCTCTTCTAACTGAGGAAACAACCACTCTGTAAGCATGTCCAAATAAGGGAGTCCAGGAACAGAGGGCTCGTAAAAAAGTAAAGGGCCGAAAACCGTTGTGACGGCTATCCCTGCACATCGAACGAAAGTCAATCCGACGGTGATATACGAAGCCGAGAAAATGTTGGCCGTTTGGGACGGCTTACCTTCGCTGCGATGGGGGTGTGTTTGACGAGATCCACGCCTCACGTCCGCTGGTCGGACCTGCTGGTCTGCAAGTATGGATGCCGCGGGGCTGCTACCGCCCACGAAAAATTGGACTGCCTTCCCCTCCGTTGTACGTCACCTTAACCACGCAGCCTGCCAGTCACGCACCACCAGGGTGCTCTTCCAGGATTTCAGATATCGACGGAGTGAAGATCATTTTGTAATGTTCTAGATGATTTCAAATAAAATATAAATACAGGTGTCTCGTCCAGATTTGGAGAGACAGCATAGGGTTTTCACTTGAGCATGAACTGCTAATCCATCAACATTTTAACATTTTAAAAAAGGAGGGGCTTGCTGCCATTTTAGTTAAGTATGATTTAAAGCAAAATAATTATATGTAACCTGCATATAGCTGGAAAGAGATGTAATCTTGTAAAAATGTAGTTGGGGGGGGGGGGGGTTGAACAAAATTATTTTTGATACCTTTGTTTATACTAAATGTGATCAATGGGAAATCTATATTTTTATATGACGTTTGTTGATTGTAAAATCTTGGGGAAAACCTATGTAAATGGTTATATTTTGATATAAAAACCAAGGCAACGAATATTTTTCAAACTTTTTCACTGGGACCATCTCAAATCCCTTTTTTTGAGATCATTGGGGTACTCTCAGCTGTTTTCCGACTTCAAACACCTACATTCAGGAAGCAGTTTAGCCAAGGGCCTCGTCCTGTATGTGTTGGCAAACACCGCCACGCCGTGTCTTTGGATACAGAGCAAAAGCTCTGTATCCAAAGAAGCTCGCTCGTGTTCAGTGGTTTCATGTGGATGCTCCTGGCCCCGCATCCGCACGTTGTGCCGGTTCACCTTACCGTTTGCAGGAATGTCGCGGATACCTGGACGAGATGTTGCCGCAACACTGGATTGGTCGTGGAGCAGCTGGTGACCATGCTCTTCATCACTGGTCCCCAAGAAGCCCGGATCTTACCTAGTGCGTCCTTATTTCTATGAGGGTACATAAAGGATCAAGTGTTTCGACCACCATTGCCGGCTAACATTGACGATCTCTAAACGAGAATTACGGACGCCATCCAAACCGTAACACCGGACATGCTGACAAGAGTGTGGAATGAGTTTGAGTATTGCGTAGATGTCGTTCGGGCCGCTCATGGTTGTCACATTGAACATTTATGATGATATGGTAAACAAACTTCACGCTTCCACAGTTCATTTGATTGATCAACCAAGGTTGTAGGTGGTTTGGCTTCAACATTATAGACCTTCAAAGTTGGGGTATTCTTTTCTACTCATCCTGTACTATAAAAAGTTCGGTGATTACGTTTCCAATAAAGTTCTGTTAATTCAGTACGGAATTAAAAACAGATCTATGAATAGTGTACACCGAATTCAATACACAGAACAACCCTCGATTAAACGCAGAACTGCAAAATCCCTTCATATTTACTTTGTTTCGGTGTGGGATGCCGTGTGCACTGTACGTTAGTCGAGACGCTAGTGTGGAGTTAATTAGTTCCGCTGCAAAAAAGCTCTCTCCGAATTAATTTTTTTTTTGTAGTGCAAGAGGTTATGTCCTTCGCAGGCACGAACTATGTGAATATTTTCGCTGCGTATACGTGTCACAGTAATTTGAAAGGCCAACTGGCGCGGAAGGGGTTGTAGAGGGGAGTGTACCGGGCGATTTAGTCTCTCGTGATAGTCGTATTTCACAACGGATACAACTTTCCGGCGTGGGGTGAGTTTGGACGGCTGCCAGAACGATGCGTGCTAATTGTCTGTCCTGTTACAGTCATTTCTACCCTCTCTCCACACACACACAAACCCTCTTCACCCTTGTACCCTGAAATAAGGTCTAGGTGATAAAATAAAATGATACCAGAAATTACTCTAACTAATCCTACAGGATGGAATGTTAGAATTTTAAAAATTGGCCAAGCAACCTATAAGTGACACCGAGTATTTTATGTAACCGTATGCCACTTAGCCATCTTGTCTCGATTAATAACTTCTGTATGTTGATAACTACTACCAACTGACATATTCCTTAAAAAAAACTGTAAAAATTTAGTAATTTTTATTAATGGCGAAATACTTCACCGAAGTTTTTAATGCGTATTCGGAACAAAAGTTTTGGGTCAGATTAACTGGAAGCCTCTAATGTGTAGGTCCACTTTTTCTGAAAATACAGGTCTTTGTTCCAGTCATACGGCTGTCAGTGTGGATGTCTATCCCCGAGTAAATTATTCTGAACCCGTGGTATATGATGCATTAAACTTTATACACATTCAAGCGCCTTGTAAAGACACCCCATTGCTGATAACGTGCATGCTATTAACCAGAATAGGTGGGAATATATATATATATATATATATATATATATATATATATATATATATATATATATATATATATATATATATATATATATATATATATATATATATATATATATATATATATATATCAGTCAGTGAATGACGTCTGGCTGACCAAGCCGTTAAATTCAAACACTCATCGGGAAATTTAGTGAAAATACTCCCGTTTTCCTACAGGTACAGAACACGGAACATTTTCTACTGACGTATTAATCAATTGTGATACTGGTTGCTTGGTGATAATAGCTTTTAACCCTTCAGTTGGTGATCGTAAGTCATACGATTGTGAGTAAATTTTTTCATAGACAGTTTAAATGCAAACGACACACAAGCGAATAAAACCAAAAAGAAAAAAGTAGTTTTTTAAAAAATGGATTCCATCTATAATAATACAATTTTACATAATAACATTACATCAATACATTCGTTCCGTTTTAACGTAACCATAATTACGCTCAGTTCTGATATTTAAATTCCATGAAGTATGGCAAAGTACGCGCGATCATACGTACTTATTGCATAAACAATCCTAATTCTGATGTTACCAACTGAACTAAAAATAAAAAGTAATTGCATAATATATAAAACAGCATTTTTTTGTTAGATATTCGAATACATGCTTGTTTTTTTTTTTTTCCTTTCAAAGGCCCGTTGTCTTAGTAATTTAGTAGGTAGCCGACCTCTATGGTGAAGTTGGTAACGCACTAATACGGCATGGGTGTATATATATGTCTCTGTCATGAGAGCTCCCAACCTAACTCCGAGAGAGTCGTCTCGTGTTAAAATAGTATCAATAACAGTATTTGAAAAAACTTTGGTAACATGACGGCCTGGCAGCGAAATTCTTCCAGATATAATCGTGGGAAAGTCATACTTTATTCGCTTGTAGGTCTACGAATTACGTTACGTTGCACATCAACAGTGACTACCAGAAAAAAAAAGCCCAAGTTTATTTCTCATCAAGATACTTCCAAAAGTGGTCTGAAAAAAAAAACTTATATTTTTCTAGGGATTACTTTTCTGTTTTTGTAGTGTACGTAGTTTCGCGACGGGCCTTTTTTATATTTTTTAGAGGGATGCGGTTTCTTGTAGATAAACGTAAAGCTTAAATGTCAGTAGTCGATAAAAAGTTAGTGAAATTTCAAATTTGAAACGTGCTTCGATGAATTTTAGACACCAAGAAAACGAGTGTCTTAATAATTACTTGCTTAGAATTTCCTTTCTTCAATGCAGCCAATATAGCCTTTTGTTGCAGATGGTCTTGACATGAAGGAATTTTGGGATAAATAAAGACAAGGAAAAATTCAATGATAAGACTTCGTAACATTTCTTATTCTATGAGGCGTTCCTCGGGAAATTTACTTCGCATAGGCAAAACTACAATTCCAGGTTGTCAAAAATAAATTGCACGTTGGTTCGAAAGTTTTGCTAAATTAATTCAAATAAATATTAAATATTACTAAAGGCTGAAATTTATTTCTTTCCCGTTTATAGCTTTCCATTTTATATCTAGGCTTTTAAATTGTTGTAGTAGAGTATAATGGAAATGTTTATTGCGCAGTTATGTCATGAACACACTTAACACTTGGAAATTGCAAACCTGTATAAGCTGCTACTGCCAAGGAACTAGCTTTAGTATTTGTGGTAGCATATACTCCAGGAGTACTGTCGGGGCGGTTGAGGGTAGGGAAATCAATGACACCAACATTAACGTAGCCGCTATAACGATAGAGAAAGACGCTACCGGAAAGATACTGCACCGTGGGCGTGACATACCAGGAGGTTTGTCACTACTTCCTCCCAGGGGCCGCGGTGGCTGAGCGGTTAGACTGATCTCGACTCACCAAGACGAACCGGGTTTGTTCCCCGGCCGGGTCACTTCCAGATTTTCGCAAGTGGGAACCGCACCTGACGATGCCGCTGGCATCTCCCGTTTCCCCCGCCGTTGCATTCCAGCGCTGCTCCGTTCTCACCTCATTTAACCCTCATCGGCTCTGAATACCTCGTTGTCAAGAGACACCCAAATCTCTCAACTGAATTACTCCCTCCCACTCTTTCACTGGTAAAATCATCTATGTCGTGGGGTGCACTGTGGTTCACGCATTTTTCTACCACTTGCAATAGATGTGGGCGAGCTGAGAGCTTTACAGCCAAATTGAGTGAAGTTATGTGGGGATGGATCACATAGGAATGTAATTTGTGGAAACTGGATCATCCCGAGAGAACACGAACGCCAACGCTAACTTTTATTAATGCGAAAACCTTTTTCAGACCTGACCGAGAATCGAACCCGGTTCGCCAACGGGTTTGCGCTTCGGCTACCAGAATGCAATCTTATTTATGGCTCTTCGGAAACTGGTTCCCAACATTATTTTTGCAACACTGCAAGTAAATTCGAGCAAATTCTACGTCACTGTGGAATTGTAATGTGTCAAAACCAAATTATAAATTTAACAAGCAAATGCTTCAGACGTCAAGATTATTACAAACCTAGAGATAAACGATTATACATCTTTGTAAAGAGGTGTTATATAAGTTTGCGTGCTGTCGACTGCAAGATCGTTAGAGTGAGTGGGTGAATATATTTGGGCGGCTGTTAACATAGAGGTCTGGAGAGCCGATGAGGGTGAAGCGAGGCGAGGATAAAGCAGTGGCAGAATGAAAGGGCGGGGAAACGGGAGAACCCCGAGAAAACCAGCGCGATCCCCACATGCGAAAACTACCGCGGCTGCCGAGGTTATTCGAAACGGAGCAAGTTGCTTAGGAAAGCAGGAACGTGGAAGGAATAAGTGATTGCCTTCAGTAAGTAACCGGCTTAGCTATGGCATGGAGCGATTTCAGAAAACCATCTAAAACTCACATCAGAAGGCCGTAACGGGATGCTAACCCAGGTCCTTCCGTAATGCAACAAGTGCGCCATTCGCTTGGTATCACGAAATACTGCGTTGCAAAAATGCAATAACTTTCCTTGTAACGAGGCAAGCAAAAACCCTGGACTGTCTGGCGTGTAGTTCAGAATCTGCTGGAGAGATTAGCACTCCTTGCGAATTTGTGGCTGTACGAGAAGTACCCACAAGATGGCATTGAAGACTGTCAACATCAGGAGTGAGAAAGCGTATCTGAGAATAATTGCCAGACGGGACAAATGAGCGCTGTATTATGTCGTGAATCATACAGCTAATATTTTACTTTGGGTAACGAGATAATGCGAAAGTATGTTGGGAATTTGAAGTCAGTTTTTGAAGGATGGGCAAGCTTATGAAATAACATTCCTCCCCATGTGTGTGTGTGTGTATTTATTAATAGTTGTATACGTGCTTGTTTATCCCATGAAACTTTGTGAACTCTTTACGAATTCCAAAAAACTTGAAAGACTAACAATAGTTAGTCAAGATAGCCAACTGTGTAGTTTTTCAGCATTCTGAAAGCATATTCAACAATGGCGGCCAATGAAACTTCCTGGATGCTCTGTCATGTATCCGATTTGAAATAAAGCTAAAAATGTGTCAGTTCACCTTATCCTAAGCTTATTTTGTCCATCATTCTATAGGAAAGTGTCACGCGACAAAAAAAAACTAACATAAAATATAGGATAGTACTTAACCGATTTCCCTTGCCATTCAAAATTATAATAGTTAAGTAAATAATGCCGAAATATATTTCTGATCTTTTTTAGAACTACCAAAAGAATAATTAAATACTACAATAAACCTCGTACGCGGGCAAAACTAACTGGAAGCTTTTAAATATACAATTTTAAATATTATTTGTCTGTAGATTTAAAAAATGGTTCTGAGACTAACACAACAACTTTTCTAATAACTATGATAGACAGGCGGAATTGAAGAGCGCTTAAAAAAATTATTTTACAAAAATTGTAGGACTTTTATTGTGTTACATATGCGTCTGAATCTCTTAAATTATAAAACCGATTTGAACCTAACTTGATGGAAGGGGATTACTCAAACTGTGCACTAATACACTTATTTATAAACCATTTAGTTGGCCATTTTAGAAGGTTACGTCACCGAAAAATATAAACCTTATTTTCCCAACTCTGTAATTTCTTATCCAAATCCCAACGGATTTCGCATGCAAATGTGAGTATGAGGAAAAAAGATTTAATTTAATATTTGTTCATCTGTAACTATATGATAACACAACTCTGTATCTTTAAATTGATTTAAATTAATTAGGATTGTTGTGTTACCTACTGTGTGCACAAAATTCAATAATTAATAGCTTCAGATCTCTAGCATTTGGGAAAGTTCATACAATAAATTATTATTTGTTTTTCATAATGGGATTAATCTACTAATTGTAACAAAATCTTGCAAAATGTCATTGTAATAAACGCACATATCCAAAATTACGCACTTTAGTATATTTTCTTTGAGGTAAGTACAAATTTTAGTTGCACGGGTTTAAAAGCTAGATACTCTTATTGAAGGATACATGACTTAAAATTTAAATATCATGCCATTTCTGATACAGTATATACTTTTGTCTGATTAATCAACTGGTTGTAAAAATTAACGTGTGTTCGCAACGGAAACAAATTTGTAAATAGTAATGTGTAACATTACCAATAGGGTATCTGTAACGGTAATTAAACATTGTAAAATAAATTGCATACGAAGGACGCCCTGTTAGAATGAACTGACTGGCTTGCAACTAAATGTAAAATATGTATAACGTAACTTATAACATTAAAATAAAACCATTGACTTGTGCGCGGTTACATATTTGTGACATACCCTAATTGTGATTATTGTGTTGTGTTGGGCATATGCAATATATTTGTGCGTATAATATTTCGACTTATAAGGTAAGAAATTAGTGGAGAAGTAAGTAATGATTACTTAAATTATTGTTACGATTGTACAATTGGTGAAAAATTATTTAATAACTGCCACAGTATCCATCTGGAATTTAAATTAAAACATAATATTTAAGTTTCTCTAACAGAACGGTAAATGTGTAGCTATGACACATATAAAACAAACTACATTATTTATCACAAAATATATATTGAAGATATAACTTTTAAGTTATTTAAGTGTAACTAAATATCTACTTTTCAGAAAGCTTTATCAAAAACTATGCTCACTTACTGGAAGAAGGGGTGCGTTGTAATTTTTGCGACCATGGAGTGTCTGCAAACATAAGGGAACTTAAATGTACGGCGTTACTATGAAGCATGTCAGATATATTTGGCTATTTAACCAATAATTGGTCAAATAAGTTAAGTTTCAATGCAGTACGCAAAACGAACGAAATCTATTGCCTAATAATGTAGTAGATATAGTGTGATTACTCACTTATTAAACGGAGGCCGGCTATTATAATACTACTGCAAAGTTGACTTTCTTCATTTCATTATAATTTTTTTACAAATTCAATATAAAACACGTAATAGTTAGTAATGTAAAACTCAGTAAATATATTTATACTGTAAATTATTTCTGATATTGAAAAACTCATTATTTGTGTGCACTAATTACGTATAACGAAAATTAATAAAAAAAATTTCAAAGATATAAAAGCAAAAAAAAAAATTTATATATATATATAAAGTTTAGTGTCATTAGTCAGATGGCTTACACTCTAAAATCAAGTAATGAAGTTCTTAAACATTGTTAAAATATGTAGTTAAGGTCAGTGCATAGAATACACAATATATTCACGTCGCGCTTCAATGGCACACCTGATTATTGATGATATTAGTAAATCTATATTACGAGTGTATTTTTTAGCCCTCTTTCCGAAGGAAAGAAAGGCTTATGATATCATTTCACGGTCTGCCTGTCTGTGTGTGTATAGGTTTGGGTGTGTGAGTTTTTGTGTGTGGTGTGGGAGTGTGTGTGTTTGTGTCTTTCCCTTTAAATGTTTGAACGCTTCAGTAGAATTTCACCAAACTTGGTACACGTATAATACTTAGCAAGAAAACCTACAACTTTTATAGTTTTCGACCACGTCGGGCACTTACTTTTAAAATGGCGGCCATTTTAAATTTGGGGTGATATGTAATATCTCATAAACCATTCAACCGATTACAACCAAATTTTGCATACAAGTAAGTGATCAAGTAGGAATTAAATTTTGAGATTGATATTGTGATTGGTCCACCATTTTGAAAAAAAAACACTGAATAAATGCATAAATATTTTAAATTATTTATCGATAACCCTTAAACCAATTCTCATCCAATTTGGCAGGTAAGTAATTGCTATGATGGGCCAAGGAAACGTAAGTAGTTGAACTTGTTTTGGTACTTATTTTCAAAATGACGGCAACATATATTTTTTAGGTTTATTTGGTATATCTAGGCTTACTATACCATTGCATTAATTTAATCTTAATTTTGTATACTGAAAGTATCTGTAACAATCATCATATACAACACTTTTGTCGGCAATTTCGGAGTGTAGTGTTATACGAATAAATCAAGTCATTCTTTCATATCTCGGTAAAGAATAAGCGTTTTCTACCAAATTTAGATAACACGTCGTACTGATGCAGATGGTGTTAAGTGAAATGTTTTAAGGATGCTAGATTCTTATTTTCAAAATGGCGACATATAGTCGTCTTAGCTTAGAATGCTATATCGTCGAAATTAAGCAATCAATTCCAACATAATTTTGTATGCTGGCAATAGATATTACCACTATAAACTGTATCTACACGGTGTATCTTTTGTCCGCAATTTTGCAAGATATCACGGTTCGAAAAAAATGGAGGTTTTTATATCAAATCTAAAGACATAATTTACCTATTCCTAAAAAAAATTGGCAAATAAGTAGTACTGAGGCATATGACTATAATTGCTGGGTTTTAAGCATGTAAAACACTTATTTTTAAAATGGCGGTCATATACACATATTAGTTTACAATTACTCTATTGTCGAAAACATGTAATCAATTCCTACTTAAATTTGTATTCTGGTAGTAGATATTACACCAATCAACTTTATATACATGGAGCAACTTTTGTCCTCCATATTCCAAGATATTGCCATGCAAATAAATACAATTTTTTGTCATATCTCCGGAAAACAAATTTACGGATACCCACCAAATTGGGCAAACAAGCAGTTCTGCGGCAGGTGGTATAAACTGGTATGTTTTAAGTCGGTTAAGAACTTATTTTCAAAGTGGTGGCTATATACATATTTTAGCTCAGTATATTTTATCAACGGAACTTATTTCCAACTTAACTGATTATGCTGGCAGTGCCTACTTCAACCACCGAATATGTCTATGCACAGCCTCATTTCTCTGCCATTTTTTATGATAGCCACGCCAATTAAAAATAAAATATAGTATCATATCTCGGGAAACAATCAATCCATTCTTACGAAATTTGGCGAAGATGTACTATAGTAGGCCGTAATAATATATGCATTTTTAAAGTATGATACACTTATTTTCATAAAGGCGGCTATGAAATTATTTCAGTTTTGTGTACTATATCTACGAAGCTATATTATCTTTTTAACTGAATTTTTATATTGACAGTATAAAATAATCGAATGTGCTACTACATTTATGAATATCGCCATATGAAAATTATGTGGAGGTCTTAATGCCATATCTCGAAGACCAATAAATATTACACTGGAACCTTTCAACTAATTTGTACCAAATTGGGCACACCATAAATGCTACAGAGATCATGTAAAATTCCATGATTTAAATGGGCCAGACAAAGATATTAAAAACAGTGACGTCATAAATAATTTAAGGAAGTTTGCCACATATATTAAACAATTTAACCAAAATCAACAAATATTTATACGTAGACAGTATAAATTATAAACATCTCATATAGAGCCTCTTTTTTTTGCCAATTATATATGGTAGCATCAAATTAGAAAACTTTTTTATACCGTTTCTCAAGGACAAACAATCAATTTCCATAAAATTTTTCACACAAGTAGAACGGCGCTAGGTAATGTAATTTTCCATGTTTTAAGTGATTCAGTCACTTATTTTCGTAATGACTGCCTTGTAGATATTTTAGGTTAGTAAACCCTACTATTCGAAACATTAGACTGATTAAATCCAACACGGATTCTCCGAATCCGGCCTCCATAATGCAGTGCATTGCACGCCAGATTATAGTACTAGGTTTTCTGGGTTCATGTCCGGGGTAAGGCATGCGTGTATTTGTAATTGTCTCACTACTGTTGAATACGTTTCTAGTTCATTTCTAATGTTATTGCTTTCAAAGGGAAGTCAATTTCTACTTACCAACTCAGCTTTTAAAAACTTATTTAAAAATGTATTACACCCATGTTGAGGAAAGTCGGCTTATTAGATATATCAGCAACTTCTTCTTCTATCTGATAACACCTTTCTAAAACAAACCTAATATTCTGTTATGTTGATAATCACCATACATATTTTTTAGATTCCCTCTGTAGTCTATAATTATTTTTTCCTGGGCCCATTTTTAAGAATGCGATTAATCACTGAAGGCTGTTAACTGTAAAATGAGCACTTTTGAAAGCCCTGCTTAAGATCTACTTCTATGCACGTCATGTATTCTTCCGCCTTATGTTAAATTAACATTTCCGTACACCTCATCCCTTTATTCATGCGCCGGTTCAAATGAAATTATGAAATTATTACAAAGAAAATAGTTTGGAAATATGCTTATTTTTACACTTAGATGTCTAAAAAAACAGAAAGTGAAAGAAATAATTTAAGTTATAACAGTTGTTTACCTAATATATTTTATTCGATGTTAATATACGGAACTACTTTCCATCCATCGTCACCCACTTAACTGGACGCATACCATTTAGTAAGTCCATTAAAACAATGTCAGGCAGGAGCAGTGACGTTTTTCCTAAGGTTCATTTCAAAAGTGCTCACTTTATCGTGAACAGCCTTTATAACAAAACGAACTTAACGCGGAGCTTGTGCAAAGATTAGTTTAATAATTAACACCCAAATAACAATATATTGATTTTCAATATAGTTTATTAACAATTCGATATTCAAAATCGTTGGACGCGAGAGGAGTACTGCCCTAATGAACATACACATGTTATTGCAAAAATTTAACAAGTCTTAAAAATAATTTTGGTACTTTATTCTAAGAAGAGATGATAACAGTATGAGCCACTCCTGCTACCGACAAGACAGGAAGTTGTAATTTGTTATGCATAGTTTCCACATGCGGACGAACCGTTGATTACATTATAACAACACATTTGTTTGTGACACAAATTTGCTTCAGTTAAATGTAAATGCCTGTTTATTAAAGCCTGCTCACGATAAAGTGACCACTTTTGAAATCAACCTTACGGAAATGTCACTGGCCCTGTTTGCATATATTTTATACGGGCGCACTGAGGGAAATGCGTCTAGTAAAGTTGGTAACGAAGGATGGAAAGTAGTTCCATATCTTAACGTCGAATAAAAACTGTAAGGTAACCATTTGTGATAACCGAAATTATTTCTTTCCCTTCTGCTTTTTTAACGCACCGAAGTTAAAAAATGAGCATATTTTAAAAATATTTACCTTCCTAATAATTTTACAGTTTCACTTGACCGACTCGTGAATATAGTGCTGAGGAATGTAGCAATTTTAATTTTTCATAAGGCGGAAGAAGAGATAACGTGCATACAAGTAGATCTTAAGCAGGGCTTCCAAAATTACTCATTTTGCGGTGAACAGCCCATTAAAACCATTACTTTAAAACGCACCATAAGCGGTTGTACTGCAATTTTAATGTATAATAAACTCCGGTAGGAAAAATAAAATTGCAGTATACGTACAGAACATCATGTAACAAACCAAGCCATTTGTATACGCGAATTCCAGTTTTTTTATTTTTTTTATTTTGTTTTGCGCGGGAGTGTTGTGGTAGAACGCAATGGCGCGAACATCATTTCCACGCGCCTATTCCACCCCATTTGCGACAACCGCGATCAAAGGCAAACTCGTTTAAAAAGGATTTTCCCTTCTTCAGTCGAACGCGGTTGATGTCGACCCCCTTCGCGTTCACATGCGAGATGGAAGCCGTAATTTGTATTTTTTTTTTTTTTTTTTTTTTTTTTTCATTCTCTCCAATTCTTTCTATCCACCTCATTCCATCTTCCGGGTCGACTGGACCAGCGATAGAGAACGATATTATTAGATACCCCGTCGACTTGACGGCAATTAACTTCTGCTGTGGCTACTAGGTTTCCGTCCACACCGCCCTTAAGAAGCAGTCCCCGAGTACACACAATGGGGGATCGTGTTAACGATGAGTAACGATGGAGAATAATAGTTCAGTTTACCGCCCCATTATCTCTGGCTGCGCGAATAATAGCGGTGTTTGCCGAACAAGTATTGTATCTAACATCTCGCCCTAAGTCCATATGCGGCTCCTGGGATAAAGTTATGATGCTACTACAAATTTCATGCGAAAGCCAAGTTCGTAACTGGCCGTGAGAACTTACTTGTGTTGGGCACAGAGAAGACATTAGTCCAATTTGCTAGTATAAATACCACTTGACAGTCTCCATCTTTGCAACATTGATAATTTACTAGCATTTATAGCTACAAGCTCAATTGAATAACAGAAATAAATATAAGCGAGCGTCTCACTCAGTTGCTTCCACTCGAATCTTAACGTTGTCACCCAATCCTTCAGGCTGGCGGAAGTCTGCGCTTGTTGTCCGAGATCACCAGTCATATTACTACTACTAATATAGTCGGACATGCCATCCAAAATAATGCACTTCTCTCTAATATATAATATCGATTGTATATTTATTAAAAAATTTGACAACATTTTCGTGAACTACGAAAGCATATGTGAGGTCAAAAGCACAGCGTTATTATCGACATCATAATGGACAGCGGTCGACATCTCCATCTCTCGTAGGTCTTACGTAAAATTAGGAACAGTGTTAAAAAAAAAAAGAGGACTAATGAGCAAAAATTATAAATGCTTATAGTTCGCTCAAAATTTATGACGTACCATTTTAAGAATGAAATTTATTTTTTGTATATCTCCTTATTGCATGCATTTGTAAAATAATTTAGAACCATTAGAAATGTTATGTAATAGTGTCACATTTTCTTTTATCTAGTAAACCAAATAAGAAAACACTTTGACATTTAATAGGTTATGTAGTTAAATAAATGATTTAATTGGGAATTTATTTCAATGATGGGACTTCTGTCACAAATTAAATATCTCATGCGTGATTTTATAATTTTTAGTTGACAGATAATCGTTTATAATTCACAACAAATTTATTTTTATTCCTGACTTCACAACACTTGCGGCAATTCTCAGCAAAGTGAAATTTTAAAACAAACACCATCGCTAAGACCTTACATAACATCGTAATTCAAAGAAGCACGGAGCATCAAGAAATTTTCTACATTTTAGAAAACACCTGTTTTGTTTTCAAACACAATTTACATAAACAGTCTTTCCCATTAACGTTACAAGCGGACGTAAACTTAAATCACGGAAAATTCAGCACGTTGACTTGAGTTGAGGGATTTGGACGGCTCTTAAAAACGAGATGTTGAGGTCCAAAAATTTAGCACGTGATCCACCACATATAAAATATATAATTAATGTAGCACAAAAATTTTACTTAAAAAATATAATACATACGAAAATATTCTTAATTATATTTCCGTAGCAGTTAAATTTTACAAATTAAATAAAATGAGAAAATTGTATTACTTTGTTTTACCTTTAATAAAATTCATGCGAAATAAAAAAATCCAACTGTATGTTTTTTCCGTGACTAATTTAAGAGAGTAATATGAAAACCCAATTATAATTATAATCTTAACTTAGCGTTACTTCAGGTAAGGTAACGTTTCTTGTTGGAATAGCCTATGAAACTAATAGTTTCAGCTAAACTCCAACAATTATAATTATAATCTTAACTTAGCATTACTTCAGGTAAGGTAACGTTTCTTGTTGGAATAGCCTATGAAACTAATAGTTTCAGCTAAACTCCTAGAAATATATTTGTTTTTTAACAACATTTTAACAAAACAGTCAAGTGATAAAACAGTTTCCTTTATACGACCGCGGTGGTGTAGTGGTTAGATTACTCGTCTCACACCTAGGTGATTCCCGGCGGGGAAGCTCCCGGATTTTCGCACGCAGAACCATGGACCGGAAGATGCTGCTGGCCGCGGGTTTTCTCGGGGATCTCCCATTTCCCCTGCCCTTGCTTTCCGGCGCTGCTCCATACTCACCTCTCTTCACCTTCATCGGCTCTCAAGACCTCGAGGTTAGGAGCCGCTCATATCTCTCCACTCGACTCCCTTTTTTCCTTGCTAGAAAGATCCTCGCTGGGGAAATGAGAATGGACGAGAGATTTTTGAAGGCATCCATGTTATGGGCTGGAGGATCGTGAACCAGAAAATTCTTAGCCATTACATAGAATAAAAGGGCGCAGACGCCAAACTGGGATGATAGATGAGGAAATGAAGTCGGAAAGATACTCTGTCGACCCACCAAAAAAAAAAAAATCACTTGCCTTTGCAACACCTACAAAAACCGTAGTACCAGTGTGTATATATATATACACATACACACACACACACACACATATATATATATATATTTTATATATATATAGGGGGGAGAGGGGGAGAGAGAGCGTGATTTCGAAAAACACCGACACAAACTTAGGCACACTATTCTTTAAAACAATAAAGACAAAAACTTATGTGGACAATTTACTTTAAATAATTACCTAATAATAGATATACGCGCTCCTGAATATCGAGTTCCGAAATATTTTAGTTAATAATATGAGAAAGTACTTGCGATTCACTAACATATCTATGATAGTGATTTGCGTTAAGGAGATCTTACACTTCTGAAAACACGGTTGGTGATATAATTATTTTTCATTATATAAATGGGGTTTGCAAATCTGTTTGCATTAAAATTTTGTAACACTAAGCTGTAAAATATTTTTTAAGACAAATTTTAAATCCCCACTTCTAAACTAACAAGAAAGGTCTTCTTGTCCGGACACTCTCAGGTGAACTGTTTGCGAGAAATTCACGTGTACATTTGAAAACAGACCGTGAGCTGCCTTAATAATGAGTTAAAGGAAATGTGGTGCATACTTTTTTGTGAATATATTTTCACCAGGAATAACATGCTTCATTTGTCAGTGTTGTTCCAAAAACAGCCAGTAATATATATTAATTATATCGTATGTATTACGTACGTTATTTAATATATATAAATATGCATAAATAAATATATATATATTAAGACTTCGGATGTCACAAAGAATAAATCTGTAAGTAGTAATGGGTTTTATATCAAACAATATGTATCAATTTGCGTAAAATCTCCCATTACAAATACTTTGACGCTTGGAAAACTGTCATTTTATAAAAATATAATTATGCTGATTTTTGTTTCTTTAGCGCCAGACAAGACACAAAACATTGTGAACTGTATGTCAAAAAATCAATTCATAAAACAGTTTATCGCACCATTATTTTCCTCCCGAAAAATATAAAACGATGAAAGAAGAAACCTTTTGGAATTGAGAATGTGTGTCAAATATGCTAGTATGCGTATATTTGCTTGTTTTATTATCACTGTCGCTAGGCAGTCTTTGCCTAACAACGATCCTTTAAAGTATAACGAAATGACAGAATCGAGTTGGTGGCCATTCTAAACGCGAACATACTTACCAGACCAGCGTAAACTCTACGAGATATGGGTTGGTCCACACTCGTTTGTAGAACACGATTGTCGAACCAAAAGTTATTTAAATAAGAAGACAAATAATGCGTATTTCCAATATATCGCTATGTAATCAGGAGTGAGTATAAGAGCATGAGCGCATTCATGGAGGTACGTACGCGTTATGTCACTTTATGAAGATATATATTTCTACTACGGAAGGTATGTTCCTCATCTCGTTTGCAACAGCGTTAGCAGTTTAGCAACCCCTTAGTTAAGAATATCTAAAACTTGCCTTTTTAAGCAGTGTGATTAATACTAAACAGTGGTTTTTACACCGGCTGCAGGTCACGAGTAGCTGTGTTAATTAAGAAATCGATTTCTAGCATTCGATCATTTTTCTAACGTGTGAAGTATTGTTTACTGTCATGCCACTCGAACGCTGTGTTCTGACGTTAACTTTAATCATTAAACTCGATTGAGTCGTAACAGTTAGTGAAACCATCGAGTAAAGTGGCATGACACTTTCCTATCCCATGACCACTAGAGTAGTCATGGGATAGGAAAAAGTCTGACCAGTTTTATGTGTTAGTTCCGCGAATGATTCAGAGGGGCGCTAGTGTTCTCGACGACGTCATCCGCGCGGCGTTGCCAGTTCCGCAGCTGGTAAAAGTATGTTATAACCCTGGCCTCGGCTCACCCACGTGTTCATTCAAAGTCTGCCACAGGCGAGCCTGTCACACGCGAGTTACCAGCATTCGTTGCAGCTGTGAATACCCAACACATGATTTACTACTGGCGACCATGGCATGTGTTTCCTTTGTGTCGTAAAATTATGTGTTTGTGGAGATTTGCAGCGATATCAACTATTGTTTGGTTTTATTTACCTGTGCGTAAATAAATTATTATAAATTAATAATGGTTATTGTTTTTAATTATAATCTATTATTTTACTATAGTTTAGGTGGTCATTAAAAATACGTGTTCTGTTAGCACTTACAATTACAAACGTCATATTAATCATGAATGATGTCATACATCATAGTAAACTTTTCGTTGCGTTCATATGTGAAAGGAAATGGACAGGAAATAATTATTCAACAATGGAGAAATATATGTTAGACGCACGACGGTCTACATTTGAACACAATGTTTAAAGTTGGGTTTCGTGATCTATTACATAGGTGACTGTTCGTACAAATTATCATTACGTTCAATATGTCGATTGGAGTGTCATTAAGGCTGTGTCCGAACCTAGAAATGCACTTGTATATAAGCATACTCCACTCGGCACGATACGTGATACATTCAAATAGACATACTTATTTGCATCCTTTACAGCAACTAGTTAGCCGATCAGATTGTAAACAAGCATTTGGACTGAAAACACATACTGAATGTGTGCTGGAACGTAGGCTCATAGCTTTATAATTATCAGTCCATTAGGAGCTGTAGCTGGAATGCGCATGACAATGAAAGTGTTCCTATGAACCAATCATAGACTTGTTACAATAGAGGAATGAATAAATATTTGAGTCAGTAAACGCAGTTATCGATAATATATCAACTGGTTACAACTAGAGGTAAATTTTCCTTTGACACTAATATTGGTATTAATAAAAATTAAATGTCGGATATTGATATAACGTTTTCACTCATGCACGCCTTGCCTTGTAAAAACATTGGCAGTGTTCTCACTGCTCTGCATATTAGCTATGCATTCAATATCACGCCCGGTTTATAAAAATGACGACGAAAAAATGGCTATATTTATCCCGGCTCTTCTATATCATCAACGGTTAGCGATTATACATTGTTAATAACGTTGCTCAGTGGAGTTTCTCTAAAGGTAATGCCTCCATTCCATTCTTTATAAAAAGAAATATTAGGATAAACAATTATGAACTACATATATATCGATTCCCAAATTGGAGCTCATGGGCTGTAAGGACGCGAGACGTACACACATTCGTTTCCCCGTGTACGTGAGTATGTCATTTCCCGAGACATGTCAAACATTTACGTACTTAGACGAATGTGAACGCTGTATGAGCGTGCATCTCATTAAGCAGAAAACATTTTGCACACTGTGGGAAAAGGACATTAATGATAACGTTTAGGCTCAGCTATAATATATGTTTGTGGTAAAGCGACAATATAACTGTCGTCTCTGTAAGATCCACGTTTACAATAATGATGTGCATAAGTGGATATTGCCTGAAAAGTTGGCAGCTGTGTGTGTTTATATTTACACGAGTGTAACACAGCACACCATTATATATTGTACACTGAAATCTCGGACACATAACAATGCGAAAAACGTTAACACTGTAGTGTTTATCAGTAATGTTAACACTAACGAACGCATGAGAACTAGACATAACAAAGAGAATCGCAATATTATATTTCAGACTACGTACATTACAAAATATAACTATTTCTGCACTAAACATTGGTTAAACGCAGTGACTCTGGGCCAATCACAAATAGTTAAGTGTCCGTAAGAACAAATTCGTTATTTTGTAATTTGTCATTTCGTAGGTTTCAATCCGGACGTTGTCGACAGTCACTTGTTTAGCACTCGCGGCAACACATTCTTTCATTAACAGCGAAAATATGTTTTATATAAATTAAATGCTTAAAAACGACGTAATATTTCTACTACCATTACTGGAATTCTGCGAATATGTCAATAAACAAGACAATACCATAATATCCAATATCGACTTAAAATAAAACATGTGTTGGAAATATATAAACAAAGCACAACACTTACTTGTTTTTTAAAACATGTCTAGTGCATTTTATTAATAGTTATTTGTTTAAAAAATAAACGTTTTAAGTACGCATTCGCGCATGTTTCGAATGTAAAAACTAACATAGCGCTGATCTTGTCATTTTTTATTTTTGGTAACATCTGCTATATACAAGATACGAAATATCAATTTACCAAATACGTCACCATGTTTATATAAAATATTGGGTCACATGATCATTATTTCAACACAATCTACAATTTCGGACACGGCCTACGTTTACAATACAAAACCTAATGCATTTAGAATTATGCAGAAGGTGCTTCTCTGTCATACAGAAACACGTGTTCTGTATTTGCAGTTTTTTATTAATGTTTTAATCCTTAATTCCACTGAATTTAAACAGGCAGCAAGCCTGTCATGTTTACTTTTGTTCCTAACAACACCTTGTAAGAAACAATCATATTGAAGATCATATTTCAAAGCCGACATTTGCTCTTAGAGAAGGTTATTATTTGTGAAATAATATAAACGTCAACATGTGCACATACACACCTTTGGCATATTGTTTTATACTTACATTAATGTAAATAACAGTTTCCCGCCAACAACGCCGACTGCTCTGTACTGATTGGTCGTAGCATCAACATTTTTTCTAAAGATGTAAAATACAACTATTTATTTCAATGCTTAAGGAAATCCCACCAACGCACACGACCTGATAAGATTCCACTGGGTGCCAAAACATAAGAGAACACACATTCGTTTCTTCTGCACACATCTTAACGCATAATATAATGCTTAAATATTTCTATTGTTAATCCAGCTTTACTTCAGACGTTGCAGCTTACGTTGCATTACGGTGTGCAGGTGTGTATAAACGCAGTCGAATCATTACATTTTTCTTTTCATACTGCACAGTTGTTACCAAGAATAACAGAAAAATTATTAAATATCTTGACTGTTTCAAAAGTTTTTCGTGTATTCTGGAATGTTTGTCGTCTCCTAGCCTACAAATGGATAATAACAACAATTTACGAACACTGTGTACAAATTGGAATGATTTTTGACAGTAGGGCATTATTGTATATTTACTTTGTGGCATATTTACATTATTGTAATTTACTTTTCCTAACGTAGTAATGTTCTGTGTGCCCCATATTTTGTTGAATGCATTCCCCTGCCACTTAACAATGATAATTGTAATATAATAGTATAATACTAGATGTATGTAGTGTATTATATTTGCAAAATAGTTTTTCTTCCGATATTTAAAAACGATTTAAGAAGTTTCTGGAGCCTAAATTATGCGCGAGAGGCGTGAGTCGTTTAAGCCGTACTTACACGATGCCCAATTTCTGCCACTTTCTGTTGTACTCATGGGCACAACAGAAGGCATACAAGTTTCTATAGCAGAAGGGAAGAAAGAACGCATCCGTTCATACCCACACGTTAACTAAAGGGCTAATAGAAACTTGTTAATGGCAGGCATAAACAACTGGCAGGGGACTGGGGTCCAAATGCAACCAAATTTGATATGTAGGTGCTTTG
Source organism: Dryococelus australis (assembly GCA_029891345.1). Taxonomy (NCBI): domain Eukaryota; kingdom Metazoa; phylum Arthropoda; class Insecta; order Phasmatodea; family Phasmatidae; genus Dryococelus; species Dryococelus australis. The sequence continues at coordinate 119,395,850 of CM057000.1, read as the reverse complement.
TGGTGCATCCGAAAGTTAAGACAATTATCTCTTTTTTCCCCCTAAAGACTACATTGGTTAAGATTTTAACGTACGAGTATTATTCATGTATGGAAAATGATATTAGTAACGGCACTGATTATGTATGGAAAACAAGGTACTGTATTCACATGTATGTATGACGGGCATTTATGCCACTCATTAAAACATTGGCACATTATTTAAACAAGGACGTAGCTAGGAATGTACTCTTTGCCAGGTGGGAGGGGGAGAGAAGGATTTCTTATGTCTATTTTTGAACAAAATAAAAAACCTGTATTATTACATATTTATTATAATAAATGGTTTCATGTACAGATATGGATCCGCAGAATGCTATAAACATTCTTCGGGTTCAAGGCAGATCACATATGCCTTGAATTAACATATAATAATCCTTGTAATTTGGTTTTCAAATTTTATTTTGATTTCGTTTATGGCGGGGGGGGGGGGGGATGTCCCAATATATACCTACCCCTCCCCGGCTACGCCACTGTTTTTAAATGTGTATCTTTAACGAGCATAATAATCAATCTTGCGCTCTCCGCTATTAAACACGCTTTTACAGTTATACGGCCAAAAGACGATAGAACTGTTACAATATTAAACTTAAGGCTTCGTGTGTGCCTTTTAACACATTACTCACGCAATACAGATAAAATTATCTACTCTAGATAGCAATCGATGTGATTAGCAAACAGCCACTGCCCGTAGACTGTATCTAATGTACTGGTGTATTATTACTTTTAGACAAAGATATTCTGGAAATAAATATTTTCTAACAATAAACTAAGTTATAAACAGACATAATGTGTCACATTAAAAAACTCGATTCCCGTTGGAGATTTGAACTCTTAAGACCTACAATTGCGTGGCGCAGACGTGCACACTAACTCACTCTTTTTTTTTTGTAGTTGTCGTTGCAAGTGGCTCTAGTGAGACCGACTTGTTGACAAATTACCAGTGCGATAAGCGAACTGGGGGTGTCGCATGGTAGGCGCCGGGGCGCGGGCCCGCGGGCCCGCGCCCCCTCCCCTCACCCAGTTGCAAGTCGGCCACCCTACCCCTGACCTATGAGTGCAGGGCTCTCACTGAGGTAAACAAACCACTTAAGTGCACAAGTGTGATAACTTATTACATAGAACATAAATCCACAGTTCTCGCATACTTTATAAAGTGGTGTTTATTCTTTTATTATGACCGTATGAGTAATATGCAACGTTTCCTGTTACTTATGCGTACATTATGTTTCATTTTGTTCATTCATATGTTTTACAGAACGTGTAATCTTTTCGTAAACAGATATATACGACGTGAGAGAGGAACTTGGGTGTCCGCCATCTTGTCTGTCCCAGCGTGTGGGTATAACAGACAATCAGAACTCTTCCTACTGTTGCGGCGTGACTGGGGTGACAGAGATGGAGTATGAGTGAGAGAGAGGGTAGATGCCAATGTGGCAACGTCGCCGACATCCCCCACGCTCACGCCACGAAGATGGGACTAGCGCGACGCGGTGTTCAACCCTCGAACTACAGCTGGAGTGGTCAGAAAATTTAAACCGGGGAAGTTCACTCTAGGTATATCTTTACTCAATGGTGAAACTCTGCGTGGTCACTGAAAACTAAGGAGGTGGTGCAGAGGTAACAAAATCGACTCGAATTCGAGTGAGCACTGATTCGATTCCGAATCCGTTCATCTTAATTCCAGTTTTCAATGGTTCCCCGAAATCTCACCAGGTGAACACTGGGGTGGTTTCTTACTACAGATAATTACCGATTTCTTTCTCCAGGCAAAATCCTCCGTCTACTATGACTCCAATGTCGACGAGGCGTTGGGCGCAACCCAACTATCATATCAATTAAAGACATTTAAGAAACTGCTATAGACTGCCAATCCAGTCAAAAGGACGGGGAATTAGACTCTTTGTGTGATATTGATTGTCATGTCTTGGAATAAGAAATAAGATTTAATTTTTTTTCTCGGTTACTCGTGCTTTACATGGAGTATTCGATAAATTTGTAGGCAATAATTTACACTAGAGATATTTTTGTAACTGAATCAATTAAATTTACAATCCGTAAATAATTTTTCAGACGGGTGGCATTGTACCTCCGCACAAAACATAAAGTTAGTCAGTCGTTAGCAAGGGACTACTCTAATCATGACCCTGTTCGCCTTACTAAATATCAGCAAAAAAAAAAGTGACAAAAGAACAACAGTGGTTTGCCACGTAAAAACACTCTATACTTCTGTATTAAACGGATGTTTTGCATTTAAAATGCTCTTTGATGTTTAATACCTAACCTGTTTACATTTTTTCACTATTTTCCAATGACACGTAACTATCTCTAAAACAGTAAAATTCGGTAATCTTTTCATCTTGTAGCAGCACTGACATCAAGTGAAGTCATTTCCACTGGATATAATTTATTTGACTCAATTTCCACTATTTCAGGTTTAGAGTGAGGTATGGAATTTTGTATACGATTCCTGCTCCTGCGCATGATGACTTATCGTAACAAAGGACGCGTTAGTTTGCAGGAGCGAGTATTTGAATTTCAATCAACAAGTGGTGAACTCGATCCATTCTGTTAGCAAGTAGGTTCTCCCTCTACATTCCAAAAATATTTCGACGATGTATCATAATGATAAACTTTCACACCAGAATAAAACAATATGTCTAATAATATGGCAACAGTGCAATTACTATTACACATTATGAAGACCCCATAAATGTTATGAGCACCTATGTAATTTTTTTTTTTTTTAATTGATGCTAATATTTGAAAGCACAAGTGAAATTAATGTAACTCGCAAAGTTACTAGATCGCTTGAGGACAAATTCAATTACAATCACATCATTTACGGCGTTCTTTTGGATTTTGTGAAAATAATATATATTTAATGGGAATAAACCCGAACTGATAACATAAATTATTGAAAATTCACATAGCTAGAAGCTCAGAGTTTATTGAAAGCTGTCCCTGGAAAGAGAATTATCTTAGGCGGAATATTTTACAAGTTATCGTAGGTCGCTTCGTATGCTCAGCATAATATCCCATTTGTTACGAGAGTCTCGTGAAAACCGAGCAGCAGCACCGAACCTTAAAACTTTTTACAGACGAAGAGATTTTTTTAACAGAAAACCGCCATAGTGAAAAACTTCTCAAACCTACCACCATACAATTTTTAGGAAGATAGAAGTCTCGGGGGCCATAGAGAAAGAACGTACTGGCAGTTGGCGGTAAATGACTCCTTAGTGTCGATGCGCATATTGAAGCGCTGATCGCCAGAGGCAAGATCAGAGACACACCCCTGGTCGTCGTGATGATCATTCGCAGTGAAGCTCCTCTTGTCGCTCGCAGCCTTTGTATTAGGGATCGTGAGGTGGCAGTTAGGGGGGGGGGGCACACATGTAACTGCACAGCGTTGTGCCACAATAAATTGTTATGGCTGTTCGAGGTTAATTGAGTACTTTTAGAATGGAACTTTGAAAAGTCTCGCTCCCCTTACCTGCACATATTTATCGGACACGCTGTTTATCATGCGCCGGGTTCAACTGGTAACGTCGGGGTGGAACTAGTTCCATGTATTATCGTTGAATTAAAAGTGTTAAGCCTAGTTCACATGCATGCCGATCACGCTGAACAGACAGAGCGGAAAACTATAACTGCCAATCAGAAGCCGTCCTCGGTTACCGCGAGATAGCGCGGAAACCGAGGACGGCTTTTGATTGGCTGTTATAGTTTTCCGCTCTGTCTGTTCAGCGCGATCGGCGTACACGTGAACCAGGCATAAGGTACTCATTGGTGAATATTGAAATTATTTCTTCTGCTCTCTACCTTTTCCAATGCGTGTAAATTTATAAATTAGCAAATTTGTAAAACATTTGAATGTTACAGGGACAAATACTGTATGACAATACTTTATGGTTTCAAGTAAACTGCAACTGAAGCTATAAACTCCTCCCCTGGAAGTTTCACTTCTGATACCTGTTATTTCGGATTCTCGTCTTCTTTAACCGTTATGCTTTGGATGGCCAACAGTTCTGACAATTCTCTGCCAGATAACACCACAACCTCGTTTTCTGTAAACATAGGCAATCATCGTTTATCCCCGTTACCGTTCATTTATTTATTTCAATTATCTCACAGTTTCACTTGACCGATGCATAAATAAGGTTTAATAATACCCATGGCAATGTTAGTTTTACATATAACGGAAGAACACATGTTGTGAGTATAAGTAGATACTTAAAAGTGGTTTGAAAAGCGCTCGGGTTACCGTGAACGGCCTGTTATGAAACTACGATACGTGTGCTTCCGAAGCAAGACAGGTTCTGCGCGTTACCATCGCCGTGTGAAAGCGCAACACAACGGCGAGATTCCTGGAACACGGGTTGGTCGTGCGAAACGCAGAGAACACCAGTTGATCAACCAGATGTCGAGTCCTGAAACGTTTATACTAGCGCACGTCTCGTGGTTGATGAAAGAGTTTGTTTGCGAAAAGATAGATGGGGTGTTGGATACGTGACAGGCACTGCTGAAGCACTCAGACAGGGCAAACAAAACGAACTGACTAAAACGAGGGCCCAGCGCAATTCGCAAAGGATACGTTCTGTACTCGGCCCATGAATGCATTTATAAACACATGGGCGTGTGTTGAAGATGCGAGTATAATCTCCTCATGTAAGAGAACCATGTTTGTTTAACCACTTCTATATTGTTTCGTGCATGAGACGTTTCATCGATTTCCTCATCACTGAGTGGATTGAGACCGTAGCCTACCTGAGCATACTGCAATGAACTTGAGCATATGATCATTGGTTATGGTTTTATCAGTTGCTGTGCAATTGTTTTCTATATATATTCGAAATCAAGTCCTTAGTCATCAGCTGGTCCTTCCGAACTTGTCGTTGATCAATCTCCTCGGATATAAAATTATCATGGTGGACGCAACCACCTCTGTTTTTTTTTTTTTTTTTTTAAATTTATTTCCTTCCTATATGCCTCTTTTCAAATGAACTGTAATCAGAATGCTTTTGGCAAGTAGGTTTTAGTATTTTCATGACAACGACATCAGTTCAACTATCATATAAGATTAATTTAGCTTGAGAGTCGCTTGCAATGTAGCACTGGACCTCACTGTTGTACTGTTTATATTGCTTACGAAAGAATAATGCATAGGTTACAAGTTGTAGCTCTGTAAAATAGTTTGCTAAAATTGGCTTACTTAAATGTTTGAAAAAATAGATTAATAACATTATATTTTAAAAAATAATATAACCGTACTTACATTCTGGGTGCCACAAGAAGAAAATTTTGCAAAGATACTTTCATGAAGCGAGACCAACTTAGTAATTATTCTGTTTGTATGCAAAAAAATTGGTACTCATGTTAAGAAATGTTTTTAATATTTATTTTAATGTACATTATTTTCAGCCAAAAAATGATTACTTTTTAAACAATGAATGAACGTGGGATCAACTACTAAGCATATATGTCTATTTTAATTTTAGTAATTTCCTTACTTACAACCAAATTAATTATTACGATTGTCCTATTTGATATAGGTTTTCTTACAGTATGTGATTTTGATGTACTGGGAATAAATATCCACTTTAGTTTCCATTAAAATTCATAGATTTATTTTACTTGATTTTTTTAAACGTTAAAATAATTCAACTGCAGCCAAATATTTTACTATGTTATAAATTGTACGCGTTGTTCTTTATACGCAATGTAAATCATACTTTTTCTGATGAATTTGGTAGTGAGTGCATTATTTTTTAATGTGCTGTATTTGTGTAGTCTGGTGCTGTGATCCTGAAAGCTGCTCGCCTTCTGTCTTAAGTAATTATTCACGGGCATTTTAAGCAACAACAGATATTTTTCATTTAACATAAATCGCAGAAGTAGTATAAGGACAATGAAAGTTAAATAACACCGAATCTACAAACAAAATATTAATTTATTTTGCTAATTTGAAGAAATATTAGCTTATGGCATTATTCGCAGTAGATAGGAATCTACAAAAACTTAAGCAATATCTTGGACAAACAAGATATAATTAAAGCCACGAGTATTTCGTGGATTGAGTTGACAGCAAGCTAGGCTGGGCTGTACTCTATTCACTCGAGACATTATCGTTTGCTTATTGGTTGCTGTGATCAAGTGAGGCCTCTGTACAGGACTGTTAAACACTCACTCACACTACTGCTTCCTGCTCATTACTAGCTCACAATTAAATGGGGCGTGTCTAAAGAACTAACGTCCAATCACAATGGAAGGAGAAAAGAACAAGTGTTTGGAGTCTACCTCTTCTCCGAATGAATTCGCGAACAGTTCGTAGACTGATATGTAATTTAATATCCCTCTCAGTTATATTTTACTACTGTGGCATGCTACTGTAATATACACAAAACTTATGTGTGATTTTACTAATGTTATTTTTTTTACTGTGTTTGTTTGTTTATACGGACTACGGACTACGGACTACCTACGGACTTGATAATAACGGTGACGGCGAGATCTGCAGTGAGTCTCCTGGGCGTTAGTCATAGTTACTTCTGCTCGGGTGTGATTCTTTGCTACTCTACTCCCGTCTTACTGCGCATGCGCACATGGTTTGTCGTCTGTTAGCAGACGTTGTTATATTCAAGGTAAACCAATTAGCCCAGTGCTATGCTCGTGGCCGATCTATATTTTAGAGAATAACGACGTGCTTCGTCTGTCAGTTTCACTCAGGGACTATTCATGGTAAACTAAGAACTAATGAAATCCCTGCTTAGTATTTGTTTGAATTATTCAACCACGCTAAAATTAACATTGCCGTAGCCTAATCCCTTTATTCTTTAGTCGGTCAAGAAAAATATGAAAAAATTATTAAAATAAATATTTTGCAAATCTGTTAAGTCTTGCCGTTATTTGCGTTAAAACTGAGAGAGAAACAAATAATTTCATTATCTACACATGTTTACCTAGCTATTTTCATTTACCTTTCAGACACGAGACTAATCCCCTTCCGTCGTTAACATCTTTAGTGAGAACTGCAGAGCGGAATCGTTAAGGTGGCTCTTAACATCCGGGTCTTGAGAATCGATAAGGGTGAAGCGATGTGTGGAGTAAGTAGCGATGGAATGCAAGAGCGGGAAAAACGAGAGATTTCCGTGAAAACCCACCGACCAGCGGCGATTCCCTCATGCGAAAATCCAGTAGCGATCCCGCTGGGAATCGAACCTGGTTCGCCTTAGCGGGAGTCGATCTTTACTGTGCTCCCACCAGTCTGTATGACCGTTAAAATGAATGCAGGTAGGGGCAGTAATAGTTTTTAAAAACGGTTGATTTCATTATTGCTATTATAACCGTGAACAAGCCATAGAATAAAATTGACGTAACTTTTTTGCTATGACGGAATCTGTGTTTGTGGGTGTCGTAGTTATAAATTACCAAAACTCGTTTGCGAACCGCCAGCCTAAATGACGTTTTGGATGAAGAACTTTCGTAGACCACTTCGCGCAGTGCAGATTCTGGTCTTTCGTTATGTTTAAACTCGTGTGGTAACCTTGAGACGCAGTGTTGAGTCTCGTCTTCACTTGGAAACATTCCTAGAGACACTGTTTGGAAACAGTTCTCGAAATGTTTCATGAGTTTCATGTAAGGTTTTTTTAATGTTTGAAAATATTTTTACAACATTCAAAAAAAAAAAAAATTTTCAAACGAAAGAGAAATATCCAGGAAATTAATTGGGGTTTATTGGAGAACGATATCATGTCTTATGATTTTCCACTGAACGATAAAGATGCAACAACTTTTGAATTTTTTAACGTGTTCGGCTACTAGCAGGGTGAAAAAAAAAAAAAAGCGCGGGGGAAGAGAATAAGTCAGTTTTTAGACATCGGTCAGTTCGGGTTCCTTAACTGTTAATGTTGCTGATAGCAGTTTTTGTGTGCAAGTTAAAAATATTGTTTTTCTTAGTTGATAATGAAACTAAAATGAGTGTGTCCACGCATAAAATACAGAGTTAAACTCAATGAGGATTTACATTCTAGGCTAATTCTGTGGGATGTAGCATATTCCGAACATAAAATAATCGTCTTCTCGACAGGCGTGCCACATTGTTCATCACAATATATAGTAGTGAAAGCTAATTATTCGACTGTAAAAACGTCTCAAACAGAAATTCAGCTTGGAAACATCACGGTGTAGAAATATGTGTATGTGAAATTTAATTTTAGCATTTCACCGAGCGAGGTGGCGCAGTGGAATCTCACTGGACGCGCATTCGGTTAGACCCGGGTTCGATCCCTGATCCGGCCATCCTGATTTCGGTTTTCCATGGTTTTCCGAAATCACTCCAGGCGAACGGTGGTATGGGTCCTTGACAAAAGCAATGGCCAATTCCTCCCCAATCCTTCCCCCAATGCATCTTCCCTGCGCAACTTGCACCGTATCTAATTACCTCGCTTTCGACGAGACGTCAACCTCACTTATCTACCAACCTACCTACCTACCCGCCGTAAAGTGTTTCGGAAATGATTTAATATCAGTCTGGAAAGTGAATTTACAAGATGAAACGTATTTCGGACATATGTTTCTAAGTTTATGCCAGGCTTTACGAACCACGAACCACCTCCAATCTTCGGTACTCCAGTTATAGGATGTTAACGTATTTCGGACATATGTTTCTAAGTTTATGCCAGGATTTACGAACCACGAACCACCTCCAATCTTCGGTACTCCAGTTATAGGATGTTAACGTATTTCGGACATATGTTTCTAAGTTTATGCCAGGATTTACGAACCACGAACCACCTCCAATCTTCGGTACTCCAGTTATAGGATGTTAACGTATTTCGGACATATGTTTCTAAGTTTATGCCAGGATTTACGAACCACGAACCACCTCCAATCTTCGGTACTCCAGTTATAGGATGTTAACGATAAAGTGAGCACATCTGAGGACCTAGTTATTTTTTATTTAAGCCTTTTTTTTTATACTTTAAGCACCTTTTTCAATATAAATATTGCCGTGAGAGTAATAAACACAGTGTGTATATTCCACCACACTCGGAAGTTAACGTCTAAGGCTAAAATAAAAAATATATACATATATATTGACTATTATTCCGAATGAGAGGGCTTTCGAAAGTGCTCACTTTACCGTGAATAGCCTATACTGCGCATACGCAGTTAAGCGGCTCTGCGTTACGGCGTGGATCTCGTCAACACTATCAATATTTTTGTGAAATTACATTTTAATGACACTGCACAAGTGACTTACGTTTGGCTTTCGCAGCATTTGTCTGCTGATTTGAATTTTGATTGAGACATTCTATTGGGTTATTCGAGAACGATTTAATGATGTATGGTAGATGTATTACTGGCGGTGATAAAAAGAATTGTTATTCAGTAAGCGTGTGTACCTATGTGTGAAGTGGGCTGTCTAATAAATCAAAAAAGAAAATTAAATTTTGCAGGGTTTTTATTATGTTACCCTTTCATTAACATCGTTAGTGGATGACAGTGTCTCCGTAATGTTGAGCAATATACGAAGAACGGCAATTTGTAAAAGTGAGTTAATTTTTACATTACCATAACGTCTAGATGACGTACTACAAGGGTAAAATTACTCAACGTATTAAGTAATGTCAAATACATCCTGCGATTTAACAAGAATCGTTTCAAATCTTGCATTAACTAATACAATCTCACAGATTAATGATCAGAGTGAACTTCCAACTCCAGAAAAATTTGTTATTAACTGTCTTGAGGTACCACTGGGAATTATTAGCTATAGTGGAACGAGTGTGGATAAAATTAAGCATTTGTGATTTCTTGCAGGAAATGCAATATAGAAAATACTAAATTTATTTCCATATTACGAAAAGTAGTCACACACTAAAACTGTGAAGACAACCAAAATAATTAATTTTTCTGTGTACTAAATACTTTTTCATTCACGCAGACTTGAGTAATTATTTTAGTGAGGGTATAAATAAAAAAACAATTTTGTCTCAAGATTTTATATTGTGATATTTCCGAGAATATATCTGTTACGCGATGTCTGATTCGGGCTAAGTTGTCTATAAAATGTATGGTTCGGGTTGCATCAGCTCAAGTGAATTAAAACCACCACATTCACGTATATTTTAGCTTGATCCTAGGGAAAAATTATAGAAATGGTTTCAGTGCACTTACAGGCACTTTCATCATGAGCCAAGTTCGGTCCAGCGTATTAATGCAGTCCTCCGTGGCAAAACTTGACTTCTTGTGAGATTACGGTGCGAGGTTTTCCGGGTTTAAGTTCCGGCTAAAGTATGGATTGGCGATTTGTGTTCGTCCTGACAGTACTGTTTGTAGCTCTGTCCATGAAGCTTGTCACTGAGTATATGAAATTATTAATCCTGCGGAGACAAAAATAACAGGAAATTGTTAGACACCAGCATCCTACAACTGGCTTACCCAGTTCAACCTCGACTCACTGGGCAGGAAATATTAGGAGGGTGATTATCATATAGTGGTGCGGGGCAAAGGTGTGAGTTTTTTCGGGGTACTTTCGTTTATTCAGCAGTATTCATTCCGCCTATGCTGTATCCCGTACCAGGGTTTGTCTCTCGGTTGGAGCAGCTGGAATCATTTCACAGTGTCTTTTCATTATCAATACTAACCCTTCCGGAAACCGAGAAAATCCTTTAGAATATATATTTACATATATTAAATTTTATAATTTAAATTATTATGTAACATGCATATTTTTGCTAGAATTTGTAGAGCGAAGTGTCTCATCTTGTTAGATCGTTTTAGTAAAAGTGGAAAAATGGAAAATAACTGATACATTTTTAAATAGCAGGAAAATAACAGTATTAAAGACAAATGCGAAGTGCAACTTTTTTCGTGGGAGTATCGCTATGAACACATATACACAACACACTATCACGTATATTGTATCTAGAACATTTATTTTGAATATATAACTTCATTACAAATTACCGCGACCCCGCTTTCGCCAGATGATCATGCATTCATTTAACTGGGATGCGTAGTTAAGATGTGACAAGAGCACTTATATAGAACAATGCTGTTGAGAAGATGGTACATATAAGGTTCAGGCTCAAGACACATTAGTCTCTAAGTAAAATGAAACTGATTACAAGTTACCTGGAGATTAGTTCGCTCTCGGGGAGCAGTTGAAAGTCAATCTCACTAGCCTTTGCCTAACGTAACATGGGACGCCCTATCGGGAGTAATATTTACCCTATATATCGACGGCGACTACGATGAGGCTACTCCTTGGAGTCGAACCCGGACCGCAAGGTTGGCGGTCCTCTCGGCGAAGGCGGCCCTCTGGCTTGGGCAGGAACAAATATGGCCGCGAGCTGCCCACGCTCGCGCCATTTATACTCTGGCGCCCGACCTTGTTTAGACCATTCCCCCAGCTGTTCCCATAACTCCTGTTGCCATGGCCGACCTCCTCTTCCAGCCTCGAGCTCGGCCTGACAACCCTTGCCTCTGATGCTCACAGCAAAATGCTATATATATATATATATATATATATTAAAAATATGTATCTTAACAAATGCACTTGAATATATACATAAATATATATTGCTGATAAACAAAATTTCCATAGAATATGTCTGGTCTTCAGGTTAACACATATCAGAAAACTTTTAGAAATTTTAGAGGTTGGCCAATGCTATTCCTGGCTGGATATAGTTATTTCACGGGATTCGCAACAACAATCCTGTGGGAGCTACTGAAATTACTTATAATCACCCTTTCACTACCAGGAATCTTAGTCAAGAAAACTTCATACACAATAGCATAAAGTATGTAAAAAATGTTTACATATATTATTCAAAAGCAATTTAAAAATTAGAGATAATTTGAGGAGAAAAATTGATGAAGCTTACCAGCTTCTTTTGCAAATTGATCTCCGGTCATGTTTTTGATTATGTTCGCCATTATAGTAACAATCAATTTATTTGCAATATGTGCACACAGCTTAGTAACTTGCTACAATCACTTTAGCGGCCGAATAAATTGAAATTATTAATTTTATTTTCGGCTTAAAAATTAAGAAATAAAGGTTTTGTATTATGTTTGCAGCAGCTGGCTTATATACACCAACTGCAGGATGAATAAATTGTCTACATGGTTACTGTTACACTTATTCGTTATAAAAAAAAAGCAATTTCTTAAATGCATTAAAAAAACTAACAATTATGCAGAGAAAAAAAAATCACAACTAACTTTTTACAGCACCGATTCAGCTAGGCGCCATTATGTATAGTAAGCGTTGAAACAGTGGGGATCTCTACGAACAGCTAATAACAAAACTGCGTTTTGTTAAACATATTTAATATGTTTTTAACTATTATTTACAGTTCTCTTAAAAGTGTAAACCTAAAACTGTTCCTATGACGTATGAAATACAATTACTAAACGTTTCCCTTCGTTTGTACCAGCAAAAATGCTAGATTTTAAAATTTCGTTTAGTTTGGTTCCTTTCCCAATTTGCTGGTTTTTCTGTTAAATTTTGATGAGTTTGTAGTTAAGATTTTCGCATTTTGCACACTGATAGTTTAATACTCGTTATAGTTCATTCGGATTCGTTTTTTCAATTCAATTCCAACTCCTAATCCGGAAGTATGATATAGAGAAATTAGATTTTTTTTTTACAACACTTATCAACAGTTCGTAACGAAGTTGTTCTTTAACACCTAAAATAGCAATTTCTGTAACTGCTTTACATTTTATTTTTCTGCATACCTACAAGGCAATGAAATAAAAAAGTTCTACTGTCCCTGCTGATTATAACCATTGCATTACAATGTTCATATTTGAAAAAAATAACCACCGAGAAACTGTCATTTATTTGTATACGCTGTTCACGGTATAAATTGAGAACATTTGAAATCAACCTTTGAAAAAAAATAAACATTGCCGTTGAGACGCCGAGCGCCTCAAAATGGAAATTTACGTCTTTCTGTTCCCGTCCTACTGCACGATCCCGGAAAAATAAAAAGTCCCCATGCGTGCTTTTGGAAGCACGTAATTTTGGCAGCCCGGAGTCAAGAATTATGCTAGCTACGCTATAATTCTACTCTACCTTGGCACGAACCTGCAATATCTTGGAACGATGGAAGATTTTGAACACAGCCAAACGTCGGCTACGTATTCTCAGCGCAGCAGCGCGACGTGAACGTGCAGCATGATCACCAGCAAAGCAAGTAACTGAGCGTCGCCGGCGATCCCAGCAGCGGCCGCAGCGTGGCTGTCGCGTGTCACGTGGCCGTCGCCTGTCTCGTGGCTGTCGCCTGACACGTGGCCAATTAGCCAATTTGCGCCCGCGCTCGCCGCTTCCTGGAATTTAGCCCTGCAGTATCGCTCGCCCGATTACCGAGAAATTGCATCTGCATTGTGACGTCTATAGCCAGTGCGTATTTGCGTTCAGCTGTTGCTGAGCACAAATAGTTTCCTTGGTGGAATGTGAATGGCTGATTCAAATAATTGTATTACTGGGCGGAAGTATTGTAATTTAAAAAAATTATGTTTTCCCCTTGCCCAGTAGTGTGGGGTTGGGAGTTCCGAGCCACCTGAATGGCCCTGGTTTTCACTCCCCTCATGGGGTGTAATTTTCGCTGGGTATATATGCCTTGGGGGTTCCTTACCCGAGAGAGAAGGTGGCTCCAAGGTTCAACACGCCCTCTCTGAGTAAGTTAAGTATAAAAAATAAATGAAATTAAACAAGTCATAATGGTAGGCCACCTGGCAGGACGTGAGCATTTCAAAGTCCTTTTAGGGTAATTTTTGAAAGTAGTTTCCTTGAAGTAAAAATGTAATAGTTGAGCATAGTTTTCTCTGGAAACTTTTATAAAATGTTCGCAAATTTTAAAAAGTTAAGTTATAAATGGCCTTGGTCTTGTTAAGTGACCATGAGAGTGATTTTCAAGGATCGTTCCAGTAAAAATAATACTTAGGATTTGGTATTGGTTAAAAAAAATAGTAACGTGTAAAAAAGGGCACTTGTAAACTTTTGAATGGCCAGACATATTATATTTTTCCAAGCCAATTTCTTAATTGGCCTATGTATTATTTTGAATTTCCATTATTGTTGTCATGTGTCTAATATTTCATGAAATTGTTGCTTTGGTACTAGAGAACAGCCAGTAATATATTCCCTTTTCATAAATTTAATTGGTTTTAGTTTGTGAACGTGGCCATAAATTATAAAATCATATATAGTTGGCCTTAATTTCTTAATTTCTTATGTATGTGGCCAAAAGTACTGTGAGTGGTATATTGGAGACCACTGTTTTTATTAATTAGAAGGTTTTGCTCGCCATATTTGATAATTGGAATTGAGGCGACTTAAAGTTTATGAAAATACCATGTGGGCATAAAAATGTGTTTTTTTATGTATGTATTTTACAAGATATAAACACAAATGGTAATTTTTGCTCTGTACAAAAAAAATTATAACACAGATATAATAAATGATCAAATAAAATTGTAATATCATGTGTTTTAAATTGGGGAACTGGTGTGGTCTCCTATTTAGATTTGACGAGCAGCCCTCAGATACTTGCAAAGAGATTTTTTTTTTTAATTTTTGGAAGTTTGATAATTGTAATGCTTTTGGACTATGGTTTTATTGCCCCTTTGATGCGCCATTGGGAAGGAAGTATCACAGTAAGAACATGTGTGTTAGTGCACATTGGCATGTGGGAACCCACTTAAGATAGCAAAAAATAAATAAAAATATTCCTAACACTCGGTGATGTGTTGCGAACTTAATGTTTAATTTTATGTCCAGCGAGGTACGTGTTTTTTTTTGTTGTTGTTATATTCACATTTTATTAGGCATTTTCAAATCGGTAACAAATTAACATGCTATGTAGTCCATTAACGGTTATTTCCAACTTTTCTAAAGCCCTGGTAAAGTTCTATTTTTAGGATATTCCTCCGCGTCATGCAATTAAAGATCAACCGAGTGTAGAAAATTACACCAGAGAGACAACGCACCGTATACGTGCGCACTCTGTGTAATAATATTTATTCATGAGTACTGCTTCTTACGAGCGAGTACCAACACACCTGTTTTCACTCTTTTTTGATTTTTATTCATTACATAGGAAATATTATAATATATAGACAAAATGCATACAAATGTGCAATTTAACGAAAAAATACGGTACTGCTATGTTCACACAAGTAGAAAAAGCTTGTGGCACACGACGTTTTAAAGAAACAGCCAAGCGCGTTATACATGGGGTGATTTTTCAAAGGTTAGATTCTAAATTCGTGAAGAAACCGCGAATAGACGAGCTATATGACATTTCTAAGCTTATATCTGGATAGCACATTAATAAAGTAATCAGGCCCAGGGGAGTGTTAATTTTACAAACAGTGGAAGGATACAATGTAATCAGAGCAGGGCTTTTAAATGGTGAACAGTTTACTCATTCTTCTTCTACGCTGTCAATTAAGAAATATATTTTAATTATATTTTTTAATATAATTATACTCCCGATTAAACAATTTTATTATATTAAAATAAAATTTCAATTACATGGTACAGCTATTAGGCGTGTATTATAATTAAATTAGACACTTCTTATACTGCAAATTATTATGTAGATATTAAGATAAAATATCAAAATTGAAACAAATTACTGCACATGCTCAATGTACGGTTTAATACCAATAGCAAGAAAAATAGGAAAACACCTGATGTTTTCCACAAAATTTCACAAGCTTACGGGCTGTAATCCCTATGTTTTTTTCCCCAAGAAGTACAAAATTTAAGCTAAGTAATTAAAGCTCGTAAGGAGTCGTGTACGCATTCTACTTTCTCAGTACACTTGTTGATTAATCGAGAATTTGATATGCTACTAAATTACTCTGGGGAGATCTCAACTACATTTTTGGCAGTCTTTTCAAGAGCAGTTTACAGTTATGGGGGTTTGTGATATTTATCCAATCAGAATGTTCACTTGATTGGTTGAAAACAGCTTTAGGAACATATTAATTTTGTACTTATAATTGAAGACAATAAATATCTAACGCTTGATTTTACATCATGCATGTCTTATATGCTATCTTCAAGCCAAAACTATCACAAAATATTTGTTAGTTTGTCACTCATATTAAAAAATTTTCATTCGTATTCCTATATGAACTACACAGTAATTTATTATATTATTGTTAATTAATTAAAATGAATAATTTAGAATAACCAAGTATAAATTTATTGTAACTTAATGTCAGTTGGCCATCTATATTTGTGAACTTGTAAATTTGTGACTTTGTAGGTATTTCCCCATCACGGCTCTTATCTCATTGCATTTCATTATAATTGATGAAATACAATACAAAAATAAAGTACGTAAGATATAATACATTATATAATTTTTCTATTTGTTTACTTATATTACCTTAAAAAGGCGTGCACATTTTGGAATATTGAGAGTAAAAAGGATGTCCACTCTTTTGCATGGTATTAGTGTAAAAGGCTTTTCAATAGTTTGTCCTCATTTTGTTGATACATGAAGATAATATATTGCGGAAAAGCTTTCAGCTTACGATTACAGTTCCAAATGTTATTTTTAAAATTTACGTGTTTTACAAAAAAAAAAAAAAACAGAATAACAACTTATTGTTTCCTGAAAAACTATGTTTAATCTTCCATTACACTGCTATATTTATTTAGTAATGTATTATCTTTTATCAGATTATATTAAGGCAATATGTTTTTAATATTCCGTAATGTGTTTTAGTTTTTGTCATTTTAATGAAAGTGGTACTCCACCGGCTTGATAGAAGATGGTAGTCAGTAATTAGAAGCTAGACCCTTGCACTTAGAACGCCAGTGTGCAGTAATGTGATTTGGGAACTCTCTGTGGTAGTTGAAGAAACCTGCGTCGCTTTTGCTTTCCGTGGAGAGTGAAAGGAGTCTTCAACTTGAATTAACGCTTTAACAGTTGAACGGAATTGTTTCCTCTCACAAACTTTCAAATGCTGGTGCGCCATGTAACGCTGCCTTGTAGAAGTGATACCTCCCCTGATTGTTCCTGGTTAATGGGTTGACTTCTTGCGTGGATTTAACTGGATACTTTGGAGTGTGTAAACTTACTCGGCTCCAAGGAACCTAATCCCCTGTGTATGCTCGGGTCTCTGCTAAGGTAAATGAGTGTTTGTCCTCTTGTTTGTATTTAAGCGAAATTTGAACAGTTTACTTTGGTATTTTGTAAAATACCCGTCGTACGTAAATAATGTAAATCTCATGGTGGTAATCCATGAAACACACATCAAAATATTTCACATTTAAGAGACATGAAAGTATAATATAATAACAATATTAAAATGTACTGACTTATCCCTGTTCGAGCACACTATCAGATAAACGTGCACATATATAGAGTCTCGAGTCATTTTTTCGTATTTTTCTTTGTGTGTCATTCTTGTCAAATACCACTTTATCCTCGTTTCGCTGATGCTATTTAATTGAGGTTTATAGGCCGTCATTGTGTTTTGTTTCTCATGCTCCGTCATTAATTTGAAGGCAGCCGTAATATATTTCCTTCGACTGTATTAATATTGTTTTGCAATGGCGGAAAAGTAATCTTAAATGTTGTAGATGCAAACATTGGCGTTGATGTTAAATCACCTTTAAATAGCTCAGAATATACCAGATATTTTAAAAGATACTTAATTATCCACACATTTATAATCACTATTTTATTTAAGTATTTTGTACGTGTACGTTATTTCTAAATGTGATGTACGCAGCAATAAAACTTTATAGAATTTGTTAAGAAAAGTATTTATTAATCAATATAAACAAAAGTATTGCTTCGAAAATTATAATATAAAAGCATCAGTACTGCTAGAGCTCCTTATATTCCTCTCCTCCGTACGAAAATAACAATCAATTCGAGAGAAATAAAAGTTAATTATAAGAGATAGGCTATAAAGTCAGGTAAGCCACGCAAAAAGTTTCACAACGAGAAGTATTAGTATATAATTTAAATATACGTATCCATATTCACGTTGAAGCACTTGAAATTGATTTCTTCTTCTCGGTTATTTATAGTTAAGTGAAAATCCTCCAGCACGTATTGCAAGTGTGTAATATGAAAGTCATTTCATAGAAAAGATAATTTAATTCCAAAATAATTTCGTGAAATAGAGTACACAGGAAGCTCCGCAGTATAACAGGATCATTCGCTGTAATCGTAATAGGCACTCTACAGTGAATTATTTAAGTGGTGCTTAAAATATTGCTCATTATAAATTCTATGCAAGAAAATTTTTAATTTCCGTTACCTTCACGGCCATTGTTTAATGAAAGCGTTCTCTAGTTCAATGCAACCAATATGCAAGGTAGAGAAGCAAGCAAGCAAGAGAATAGGACTGAAACCCAGCTTTCCTGGTGCTTGGTAATATAATAAAAACCTTAAATTTATTCAAACCAATATATAAAATACTTGCCAAATTCCCATGAAAAATAATTTCAATAGCTTGAGTTGTTCTAGGCCAAAGATCTAGTAGATATTCGTTAGATCCGCACGGAAAAGTGGAGGAAGAAACGGTTATAACGGAGGATTTCGGATAGGACTCGTGAGAAAGCACAGTGGTTACTGACTTCAGCAGATCATTTAGACGAGCGAGGAGCTCAAATATATCACGATATCATCGCGTAAGGCAACAAGCCCAACATATATTAGTTAAATGTAAAACTGGACTGTATTGGTCCTAATATCACAGGTCAAATTAGATCAGCCTTAGTTTTAAACAATATTTGCTGGAACTGTTCTTTATTATCGCACTGACGATTGTGTAGCGACCATAAAATAAATAAAAAAAAGGTAGACGGCTTATTCGTCATCTGCGCATGACCCAAAATTGACCCCAAAGGAATGTCAGTCACATGATCAACAGTGTTCAACGCGTTTGTTTATATATAAATATCCATAAGACAATCGCCATTATAAGAATAAAATACTTTATCAATTTGAGTTAAATTTAACTGCATTACAAATTCGTTAGAGGAAGTATACGTGTATCTCAGAGCACTTGTTTACCAATCAGGTTTCTAACCTCGAAACGAATACAAGTCGTTTTTGCTAGACGTGGTGGCAGAAAAGAAGTTCAATGTTGGGACACGAAGATTGGTTGTACGCAGCGCCTACAAGCTGAAGAACTGCACTGGTATTCAGAGATTTGTGTTTTGAACAAGACAAATTTGATTCACAAAATTTAAACGTACTATTATTTGTGCAGTACTCGTCATAACTGGGCATGCCAGGTGAATCACCAGATGCCCCTCCTTCGTCAGTTACTTTTTACGTTTCTCTACCTTTAATTGGGAAAGATTGGTTTATGAGTGTACGTTCACCAACGTATGTCCAAAAATTTATAAAATAATGTGTCCTGCACAAAATTCAACACATTTAAGGTACGTAGAAGTGCTTAACAAAGAGACGTTAGAAAGGATTTATTTAATCATTGAATTCACACTGTGGTCTATCTAGTAGATGTCTGAACACAATACCTAAGTTTATAATAGTTGTCACTGTTCATAAGTAAAATCAACATGATAAACTTTTTTCCTGTTAATACTTAAATTAGGAGTTTTCTAAACAAAATGTTCTACATACACACTAAATAATTTAATCAACTCATATATATATTATTCGCATACCTGACTGCAATATTTAGAATGATTACAGTAAATATGTTGTTTTAAAAAACATTCGGTTTCAAGAATTGCTCACAGCATGTTCCTGATTTCTGTGACATAATCTTAGACAAAGTGCAAAGATTAGCTTTGACAAATTATTTTATTTAATTAGCATATAAAATATCCTGTTACTGTCCTATTATATCGGATGGTTATTTCATGCGCTGTTTCGGAAGCTACAACTACAGCACATAAGAAAAATACACTCGAAAGCCATGTCAGCTAAATTAATTGTAGGAAGAGACTTTAAATTAGATACGAGAGATGGCTCAGTGCAATCATCCGCTACGTCACGCACCCGACATGAATATCTCTCATTTGCACCAGCTTCAATCGTACCCACGCCATTCATCTTCCCACAAGCGATATTTTTTTTTTTTTTTTTACGATATGCTAGGATGACGCATAACTTCCTGGTGCGATCTTTCCTAAAGGCGGGCTTCTGCTGACAAAAATTACTATACACATTTCTAGAATATCACGCAAAATTTTAAAATATTATTTTCGGAACGGAAATTAGTGCTGTTTGTAGTTATGGATAAATTGTTGCTTATCCTATTATCTTTAAGCCGACCTCCAATGGCGCAGTCGGGCGTTGCGCAGTCGGTCTGCGCGGCGGGAGGCTCTGGGTTCGAATTCCAGGTAAGGCGTGGGTGTTAGTTTAAGTTAGGTTATAAGATTGTTTGTAAGTAGTCTCCTGATAAGCCTTTAGGCGTAACACCGGAGTACGTTGATAAGTCCTTGCCAGTACACTACGATCCGATACAATTTTCTTAAAACCGTTTGAACAACGAACATTATTAAGGTATTTAACAATTCGACAGGTCTTCGTAGGTGCTGCACAGATTGCTATGAAATGTTACTGGAATCATATTAAGCAAAATTTTTCGTGAAATCTAGGCAGAATTCTGTTTTTGAAAATGTCATAAAGTACAAAAATACTCTTTGCTAAGCGTGTTCTTATTTAACCAACCCAATTAAGTAACGTGTCTTAATGGGAACATGTAATATGTATGTCTGAAAACTGAAATACTATAAAACAATTATTTACTCCCCAACGTTATAATTTGGCGATATGGAACTACATAAGCGATTTACAGAACCATCGAATTGAATAGATTTGGGAAGTTTGAGCGGCTCTTAACGAGTTATCGAGAGCCGATGCGGATTAAATGAGGTGAGAACAGGGCAGCGTGGGAAATCATGGGTGGGGAAACAGGAGATCCCCGAGAAAACCCGCCGACCAGCGTAATCATCTGGCATGATTTCCAGTTGCAAAAATCCGGGAGTGACACGGCTGGGGAGTGAATCCTTCGCCTTGCTGGGAGGCGATCAGACTAACCGAAGAACAATTGAAAAAGGCAAATTTTCTATAGACAAGTTATGTTATTCTTGAGCCCACTTAAATATATCGGACTTAAACAAAGGATATAGATAGAGTGGATAAACAAGTGAATTTAAAGAATTAATTAGTACCGAATCTTCAAAAACGTATTGTCACTTTCGCTGCATACGTCACTACAGCGTTAAAGTAGTTATTTATTTGCCAAGCCCCACAGCAAAAATATTTACTAATTTGAGAATTTATATAAAATAGGTTCCAAAATTTGCGGCAATTCTCAACACCACGTGGAAACCTCGATAATATCTTTGGTCGTTTACCAAATTCCTTCCTACGAGAGTTTACTTGCATAGTTTGACAACTCTTTAGACGATAAAATAGTTATTCGTCACATTGTACTTTCTGTCGTTTGAATTAGCTGAAAATATTCGAAATATCGCTTACTATGGGAAAATTTATGAATGAAGCTTCGTCTGAAAAGTTTTAATTAAGGTCCATTTATTTCATTTTATATTTTGTAATTATCTGTAGAAACAATTATCTTACACTGCATTTGTTTTAGTTTACTCCAATCGCTTTGGCTATGGGACCACGTCAGATTCTGAATAAAATTCTGATATAATCTGATAAATTCTATAAAACACCTTTTCATGAAGCTCTGATAGAAACTTCTCCTTTAATATATAAAACACTTTTTTTTATACATGTCGAAACAATTCACGATTGTAGGTTTTGCTAGATGTAATAAATTTTCTTGTCATGAAAAGAAGTTCCTTCAACCCAAATGTGTGTCTTTCTAGACTAACAATGTTGATTTCCTTGTACATGAAATTTTTGTTAACAAAATGCAAGTTTACAGCAACTACATATATGTTGGTTCTTAAAAACACAAGCAGTTTCCTGGCTTAAAATGTAATTTATTTCAGTAAACTTCTTTCGCAATCCACACCACCTTCATGTAGTTTTACTTTGAATAAATGCAGCAAATCGTTTGGTAAAATACTGCGGTTACTTTAATACAATTCAGTAGAGATTAGGTTATTACATTTAATCTTAATGAATTTTCCACCAATGTATAATAAAACTTACATTTCAATTGACACGGAATAAAAATGTTATATCAAACACGCCAATAGTTATCATCTCAGGACACATAAAAAGACAGCTTATTTCGGCAGCCACCGCAAGTGATAAAAACTGACGCCATCTTGGCGCAGCTGAATTACTCGCAAAGACATGGTTCACATAAAGTTCTTGGTGGTGAACGCCATCTCTATCTTGTTTGGAATGCCACTGGGCATTTCCTCATTTGAACTTTTTTTTTTTTTTTTTTTTTTTTTTTTTTTTTAACTAATTCTGACATCGTATATTTAAAAAATGACATATTTAATTAATCGTAACCGCGCGCGCGCTCACACACACACGTGCATAAATAGGGTGTTTCTAAATAGGACCAACAAACTTCGGCTGCAGGTTAATCACGATAAAGGAAATTGGAAACACACACACACACACACACACACATATATATATATATATTACATGTGGTATAAAGCGAATCCTAAAGGCAGTACATATCTTTGAAGTCGCATATTGTTCTGGTCCCTCTACCAGACTCTTGTTACAATCTCAATCTCCAGTATGTTAAACTCTCGGCTAACTATATAAATACCTGGGGAGCGAGCTTGATGGTATCAAAGAATGATTCCGAAAACTTACATAATACTCATTTAATCTCATTTTGAACTACAATAATTTATAGAATACTATAAGAACAAAATGTGGCTAGTTACTTGAACGGAATCTTCAGAATGTTTCTGCAAGCAAAAGGACAATATATTGTAGGTGAGATACTACGATACATTCAACTAGTTCATACCCTTAGATCGCAACGCGTAGCTTTCCCTAACTGAACTGGCCTGCACTAGGAAACGAGATTCACCTACGACTGAATAATTTATCTACCACGCACGAAGCTCCTCCGTCCTGGGATGATCCTGGTGTCCTCGAAGCTGACTGGCTGACGTCTCCCGTGGTCCGGTGTCTCCTGGTCACCGACTTGCGGACGTCCTGCCCTGGAGTCCATCCCGCCTGAGAGTCCCGCGGAACCGGAACTGAACGCCTTTTTATAAGTGCCTCGGATGACGGCGTTGCCACTCTACAATTCGCCCTGCCTTCCACTGTCCGTGCCATGACCTCAAACGCGTGGCCGGCGTAGGGCACACCTACCGGGGTGTCGCAGGTTCGGGTCCCGGTTCTCACAACGACATTATACGTTACGTTGTCACAGCTACTGTAGATGGAACACCGCGCGTCTGGATAACGTGTAAGATTAATTGAGACGTGCGTGTAAGTTATCCATCTTTTACATCCCAAGTACGTTTAAACAACATCATGGAGATTAAGTTTAAGTAATGCTAACAATCGCGATGGTTTCCATTAAATTATTTGATGACAGAAACAGACAGACGTAATGGTGTTTTCGGATCTTTGTTCCCTTCCACATTGTCCATACACTCTATGTTCCATTTTAAATTATTTTATCCAATATTTGTAATAAACTGGTGTTACAGGTCTAACTCAAAATATATGTACCGATATTAGTATTCACTTCAGACCATTAAGACGTACAAATTTCCTCTTTTTTCCATGGTAATATATTATACATATAATTACAAACACACACACACACACACACACACACACACACACACACACACACACACATATATATATATATATATATATATATATATATATATATATATATATATATATATATATATATATATATATATATATATATATATATATATATATATATATATATATATATATACATATATACACACACACACACACACACCTATAGAACCACCGAACTGATTTCGATCAAACAAGATTTAATGACATTTATGCATTATACGCAAGCTCTATAGGACCAAGAACATACAGATTTCCACTAGTACCAATTAACTTCCTATAAAGCCATATTTCATCTCCAAGATCGAACTTCATCTTCCTACGAGAAAACATAAAAGGCGACGAATAAATACTAATTACAACTGTTTGATTAACAACACCTTCGTGTACGGGAACTGTCATATATATATATATATATATATATATATATAGAGAGAGAGAGAGAGAGAGAGAGATAGAGAGAGGGCGGGAGGGAGAGAGATAAAAAGTGAGAGATATGCAGATTAAAACAACAAGCGAAACCGAGCACCTGCACTCGTGAGAGGCAACTAAAGATGCATATGTCACGCCATGTCCGCGTTATGAAGTGCACGATTCTCAATCGTATTTTCCCCATATCGGAAACCCAAATTACGTGAGCATCGCAAGTCGGGGTTTAGAGGACTTCGCGATATTCTGTCAGGCATGCCACCACAATTTCCACTCCCTCTCATTGTTTCCACGATGTAAATAAGGCCGATGTCTCTTAGCCATCACGTTGAGAGAAATACTTGTCTGTAAAGGGCAATAAATATATTTAGTTTGCCTGAACAAAATATTTTGTTTAGTAAACAACACTTTATGAGCAACAAAATTTATTTTGTACTGCTAACAAAATGTAAAATAAACAACACCTTCGTGTAGTGTCGAAACAAATTAGGCTGAAGATAAAATATTTAGTCGAATCAACTGTATATATTTTATTGGCCGTTCATTTCATATTGCCTTCGTCAGTGCTTGTCAGTGCGTTATTATTAATAATACAAGTTCAACACGAAACTAAAACTTTAAGGTGTAAAACTAGAAATATTTATTTATGCACTTTTTCCGGTATTTGAATTAATTTATTTAGTCAGTTTCGGTGAGGTATGCTAAGGCGTTGAGTGCTGTCGCATATGACGTAGATTCTAATCTGGCTCGCGCTTCCAAACTTTTCTGTATTAACTGAAACTACTTTTAGTGTGCACAGAGCCAAAGAAATCTGTAATTCCACGGACGAAATCTTTATTTACAGCAACCAAATTAGAACAAAAAATAACAATTTTTTTTTCTATAGAAATATTTAACTGCACCTATGCAAACAATTTATTTTGTTGTCCCAAACAAGCTTTTTTTGATTCGACAATACCTTTTGCTCAGTGCAACCGTAAAATTCTAGGCTAGTACAGCTGATCAGTTTAGATAGGCTTGACATATCGCGCTTGTTTACTCCTGTTCGTGTAGTCCAGGTGATGGTTATAAGCAACAATGTCCGCTAGCTGTCCAAGACGATAACAGCTGTCCGCCCCATCACTCACGATATCGACCCACCATGTGATGGACTCGGCCAGGGCGTTTCTCACAGCAGAGGACTAGCCGTGACATCACACTTCGGTTGGACCTGATTCCTCGCAGCTGATACTCGCTTGTATGATCAATATAAGCTTATATTTCCTTTCATAAAAAAATCATTAAAACTTCCAAAAGCACGCAGTTTTTATATTTTATTCACGCATAAGTGATTAATGTAAACATTAATATAAACATTCGAGGGCGGGGGAAACGGGAGCACCTAGAGAAAACCCACCGGCAAGCGGCAGGCATCGTCCAGCACGATTCCCACATGCGAAAATCCGGGTGTGAGCCCGCCGGTGATCGAGCACGGATCACCGTGGTGGGAGGCGAGCGCCTTAGCCACTGCGCTCCGCTGCCCCTAACATTTGTTTATTAAAAGCTCTGTCTGTTACTAACGTGCAGCCTATAATGGCTTTCAAATCGCCTTTGGGCTAAAATGAGTTTTGTGATTTGCACATGAATGATTGTATCAGAAAAGGCACCTTGAATGGTATTCAAATGAGCTTTATTTAAATTATGCAATATTGAATTACGTAATGCATACTAAGCAGCTTATTTTTATGTTCAGAGCCATAGGCTACATAACTTCTCACCTTATTAACATCACTCATAATCTGTTTAAATTGCATTAATTTGTAAACCGATCCTGCCATCTAAAGCTCACATCGCAAACAAATATGTTTAGGAATTTCATGTAACTTCACTTAGTGTCTTATATGTCTTAAACACATATAATGCTACTCTAAATTACTACAATATTATACGTCACATAAGTAACTAAGCCACTTACACAGGACACAATGCTGTTCGGATATTAGCATGGCTACTGATTCCAGACAACATATCCGATGGCCAATCTTCGAAATCCGAATCACTATCGATTTATGGTGCTCCTTCAGAAACGATATCATCTGGTCCAAGATCAGCGCATGGTGATGCCAATGGACAATTAATTCCAGGAGGTCCAACCACAGGGAACACAGAAGATGCCAGTCCCTGAAATAAACCAAATGTTGAAATTTAAGAATCTTTACTCTCTGACAAAATAATAATTATTTCGAGTAAAAGTACAGGAATAACCAAACGTTAGGTACGATAGGGCAGAATGGCTTAGGCGAACGTTTGAAATCACCACATTAAATGTGATAACACAAATTTAAAAAATACAATAACTCCAAAATCTTAACTTTAAGTCCTTAAGTATTATTGATACGTTTTTTATGTGTTGGTCTTATAAACTTCTTTATAAACTTCTAGAGTGGCATAATGATTGATTGCAGACAGGTCACCTTCACAAAAAAATCATTTATACTTGAGGGGGGGCCCCTCTAGTGGGGGCAAGATCGCTTGTTGTAATAGAATAATCCATAAAGCGTGAATCATTTATCCAGATGTTGGGAAATTTGCATTCCAAGACTAAGACAAATATGATTATCACTGTGACAATTTTACCAAACGACTTAGTGAAATAATGTCTGTGAGACTCGTAGTAAAAGACGTGGGTAGCTCGCTGTTTCTTTAATGTACTTCACTGTCGACGAGACGCTAAGCGCTGCCTTTCTGCTTCCTACCACCCAAACATGGCAACTAACTTTAATTATTTCATAAAAATTAGTTAATCACATTTATGCACACGAAGGTGGCCAAAAAGTGGGCGAAAACTCGTAATAACAGCAAATGTGTTACCGTATACATTTGTCAATCTCTGAAGCTGGTTTGCTAACGCTACACTCTGCTGAATGTATTGTCAAATAAAACATTCTTTAAAGTGCATAAATATTTCTTAAAATGCATATAGATTGTTGATTAGGAAATTGTAACCTTTAAAAAAGATACGATCCGAAGGTGTTAATATTTTGAAAAGTGATAAATTTTGAATGATATTCGTGTTTAATTTAGCATGTTACTAGTTGACTCGTAAAGTTACAGTTGTTTCCTGGGCTGAAAAGTAGATAGCTTACTTACCACAAGTCAAGACTTATACTTATCTACGACCATGTCTTTATACAAAGTGGTTCACAATTAGACCGACAAACTTCGGGAGGTCATTCTGCATTTAAAAAAAAGTAAAAGGAAAACATATGTGACACTTTATACCTAAACCGAATATTAAGGGAGGTATAAGCACTTTAAAATACGAGTTTTTAAGCCGTATTTGTGCAAGATATCGGCTTTTACGTTAAAGGTCCCGATAACATACAATAATGTTCCCAGAGTTGTCCTTGTATTTTACTTCATTACCGATACTTTGCACAAATATGGTTTAAAACTTATTATTTTTTTTAAGGGCTCATACCTCCCTTAATATTCGGTTTAGGTACGAAGTGACACACATGTTTTCATTTTACTTTTTCCTGAAGAATCACCTCCCGAAGTTTGTCGGCCTAATTGCGAAGCATCCCGTATGTTTGCAAGTGGAAGGAAATTTTTTCCGCATGTGGTGAAACGAGTATATATTTTTTTTTAGAATGTATTTTTTCCACTCGTCATCACTGCTCTGTACACAGATTAAATGCATTGAATATCGTCCTATTTATGTTCACCTGTTCGTACTTTATCGCGGAAAACCTAGCAAACGTGTCAGTGAAGCTATTATTTTATGGGGTGGGAACTACGAAATTTGAAATGACTGTTAGATTATATTACGTTTTCGGTTATCGCGGCCCTCCCTCAGCTCACTCCACCTTGTCATCAACGTTATCTAGACGCGGCAGCTCGACACACGCGTCAAGGGTTAGTTATTACATACCTTTATCGCTTCGAATAAATTGAAAAATGTCTACGTCGCAGATAAAGTGCAGATTCATAGAGATAAATAATTCTTTATCACATAAGAGTTTCAATATTTTATTACTTTCTTATTGGTAGAGACATGAAGGATGCGCGGATTCATTTTTGGACAAGCTAGAATTCAAAACACGTGTGTTTGTATTACTTTAGCCATTGGTTCACACGGTGTTTTGACACCTCCTGGAGAACAATGGCCCAATCGTCGCCTTCCACCGTGACAGCAGACAACCAATGCACAGTTGACATCAGCATATTTGTGCATGAGAATGTAGAGTCTAGCCTGCAGGTCGCTGAACTCGCGAATATTTCTGGTCCCTGCTTATTGGTAACTAACAGCTCGATTATTATGGTAATCGTGAATAGGGGAAGAAGGTAGGCTACAGTACCCTAATTTTCATTTCACACGTGACTAAACACCCTCTGTGATAGTTTAACCAGGCTCGAGACTTTTGAGCATTCCCAGTCAGGAAACAGATAATGCATGTTTCATGCAATAGCGTTGGCACGACAGAACTCTGCTAGTTGACCTACGGAGAAGGAGCTGTCTTGACTGGGTGCCAAAAATGCAAGATAATTTTTACATCCAAGTTTTAATGTGCTCATTCTACCATAAACAGGCTTTATCACACTTAACTACGTAGGAATAATAGTCTAGAAATTACGAAGGATGCATTTAAAGTTGAGTTTGTACAAAGAGAAGAACGAAGTCCTGCTAAAACTGAATGAATATAGGTTGAGAGATATATGGTTCATGTTGTCATTCGTTTCACTGCTAAAGAAATGCCTCTTTGATAGCCGCAAAAATGAAATTAGTAAAAAACTATATTTATTTTTGATAAAGGTGTAATTTGTTGCTCTAAAAGTTTTGATAGACATGCTGTACACAATATATTTGATACAGTGACTGTAGTGAGGTATTTCTATGAACAATGGCTGCACTTATAACCAAATAGATGATTTTACACGTTGAAGGTTGGGTTGTACCCTAGTATTACGTTAAAAGTTAGAGACTGGATATTTAGTCCGTCTACATTCTTCAATTTCTGTGAAACTTTTACTTACAATAAAATGTTTGTCATAAAATAAAATGGAACAGGTTAAATGATTGAAATTAGGTGCAGTAAATAAATTTGCAACACTTATATTTGTTTCAATAAAAATCTTTTGTGTGTCGGAAATTTTACGCTTATTTACTACTGTTTGAGTTACTAAAGTGGCTTCATATTCTGTCAGTTCTATTACGTGTATTACAGTATTACAGTAAAATAATGTCCAGTAATAAATACAGAAAATTCACAATAATAGAGTTATCAACCAAATTTAAATGAACATTTCTTTGTTTATGAAGTCAATAACTATCTTACCAAAACAAAGGAATGGATGAAGACTATCTTATGTGTTAATAAAAGTGTAAATGAGTAAACGTCAGTGCGCTAATATGGTATTAATCCAGAGGCGTACCAATTACCCTGTTTAAGTCATCCGTCAATTCCGATTAAATCAGTGATACCGACCGATCACGATCACTATATGCGATAAATTTAGGGGCCTTTTTGTCACGAACCTTCTTTGAAATCCGCTTTCGTTAGTAAAAAACATTCATATCCAAACAATGAAGTAAATTACTGTTTGTAGTCCCTCTCACAGTGAATGTGAGAAATGTGCAGTCACTGTACAGCTCTAGGTCGTTTACGCTAAACTGAGCAACGTTGAAAGCCCAGCTAAAGATCTTGTTGTCCACGCACTGCGCATCCTTCCAACACATGCAAAATTAACAGTGTCATTAGACTGATTACTTTATTCATGCGCCTGAAAAGTGAAACTGTGAAATTGTTGTTAAAGTAAATGTTTTACAGTTTTTATTATTGCTACAATTTATGCATTAAAAAAACAAATGCAATGTAAGTCACTTCGGTATTCATAAATGTTTAAGTAAAATCTTTTATTTTAACGTTAAGATAGGGAACTACTTTCTCCCCGTTGTTATTAACTTATTGGGAGAATATCAGTCAGTGAGCCCGTTTAAATATGTGTATGTAGGCGCAATTGTCATTTTCCAAATGCTGATTTCAAAAGTGATTAATTGACGGTAAACAGCTGTAACGATCGACTCCTCGCGTCTCTCGTGGCGTTTATTTTTCAGGCGGGCCTGATCGCAGTATAATGTAACGCCTGCCATTTTTGCAGTATTATTATATATGCCCAATACTACGCATTTATTAATTGGCAAAGTTCAACCTCAGACAATTATTTAATGATTTGCGTACATGTTTTGTGAGATGTGTAAATATTCATTTTTCACTTATATTTTTAACAGCATGATTTATTTTTCAAGTGATCTTGCTGTGTATAATCATCCTTCTCTGTTCTTATGAGGTATAAGTGTTTCGGATTATGTGACTTTTATTGTCATAGTCACGTGGCCGTAAGTCTGGATAACTTTGATGTTGGTAGCCATGACAAAGCGATGACGTGGTCATCCTCACTGGGATTGCCAAGCCGTGATTAGCCGAGGTCAGCGTTACGCCTTAAGCGTTAGTTGAGGGCTTCCACTGATAGGTGGGCTGCGACTAGTCGTCGCAGACCCGGTAGCGTTTTGAATTTATTTTAGGGCTATAGTCGAGTCGCGAGTTTTAATATAGCAGAGAACCCAGAGGCGAAGACGGTATCTCGGAAGTGATGTAAAAAGTTTGTTTTGTGCTCGCGCTTCATACGAGATCTAATGAGATAGTTCGCCACCCGCGAGTGACGTGTGGTACAATATAAGACTAAGTTACGAGTACCAAAGCTCGCTAGCCTGAAGGCCATAGACGATGGACTCGATTATCCCAGGACCCTACAAGCAGCAGACCGTCGAGCAGCAGCGACTACATTATTTTATTTGTGAGTTACCGTAACATTTCGTCTACTGTTGGAGATATTCCGTATCATGGTCGAAGATTCATTTTTCCATGGGAAGCGACGCCAACCAGTCCGCCATGTTTGAAAGTCGACACATTTGCTTATTTCTTTCACTCACAAGCCCCGTATATTTTAAAGATATCTCGTGCTCTCAAATATCGATGTGAACTTTTTCAAGTAGTAACTTAATTGCTAATTTATGAAGAACACTTTTGCAAGAAACATTGTTTTACTAAGCGGCAATTACTGGTTTGGGCGATCTCAGATGCGGCCACGTATTTAACGAAATTTAAGCCTTGGCATGTGTACGCAGATGGTGATAATAACCCAACATTAAGAAATGCTGGAATAATCTGAATTGCACATTGTTTTAAATATTCTTGCTCAAGGAAGTATTTATATGGTCTCAAATATTATGTGTGCATTTAAATATGGGCCATATAATGTTCTTATCAACCATTTGCAATGTTGTCTAGCGTTTCACACTATACAAATTAATTTCTCATTGGTGACCTTTAATAAGAGTGACTTTCGTCAGTAACAAAAATATTTTGGTTTAGCCTTAACTAATGATTGAGTTTGAAAAGGAATATGTGTGCGATCTACCTGTGGTTGCACTCTCTCATGGCAAGCGAAACAAGGGAGAGCAACGGCGGAGATACTACCCTGCGTACCGAGTTCCTGTTTCCTGATACATTCCACACTGAGTTGTAATTCTGGCTATGCAAATTCACACATGCCTATTCACGGGCATTTTACCGACCTACAATTTACATGTAATTCACAGCTCAAACGATCCTTACATAATTTTAGTGGCGCTCAATAATAAATTACACCACTTCACATTACATATTTATCCAAAAGCTATATTACATAAGAATTTGACGCCCTTGTGAAGGGCCTGTTGCAACACCATTTCTGCTGAAAATAAAAACCGGAGCCACGTCACAGTAACACTACCAAACTACCAATCACATAACACATGACTTTTGAAAGGTTTGATTCAATAAAATCGAAGAAACCACGAATTAACTGTAATGGTCTCGTCGATTAAGTGGGCACAGTAGTTACAAAACTGCGATCACTAGCTCCTTCACATAAAACGAAAGGATAAATGTGAAGCTAGCATTGCACTTAAAAGTTACAATGACGATAGCGTACACTAAAAAACAGGATCGCAATTAGCTCTGGTTATGTTTTTATAACTCTTGTGTAACTTTCTGTTATGAATAATGACGTATGGTCATGTTCACACGAGATATGTTTTGGGCGTAGCTGAGTGGCAAGATGATGGTTGAGTTATTACTGATACTGAGGGTGTTTATTTTATGATATGAGACATATAAATCAACAAGGCACTAACTATGACATGTTACTGAAATGTTAATTGTTCGGAGAAGCACTATAACTGATATTAAATTATTATTACATTATTATGTTAGGTAACGCCATTCTAAGCATACTATATAACGGAGTCCCCACCTTAAAACTTGATGCCGGAGGCTGTATTTAACTGATCGGTTGACGGCGGTCGGACATATCTACTCTTTACCTTCCCTCGAAGCTGGTCGGAGTTGAAAAGGTGATGCGCGCCACTTTATAGTGGCCTATATCGGCGCGTTGTTTTGGCAGGATGTCCCCGATAGCTGGCTAGTGCTGGGGAATTTGTGCTGCTGGTCCTTTTGCAATAGTTTGACGTGACTCCTGGCGCCCTGATTTTAAACTGAAGATGTGAGGCCGTGCTCATGCCAGGATGTTAAACTAAGGTTCTTGTACACACTCATAACAATTCGTTCCTTTGTTCGTATTGCTGCATTTTGTGCCGCAGAAATTTATGATCTTATACTCGGTAACAGTTATATCAGGCAAGTATTCTATGTGGAACTAAAACTTTATTTGAATATCGTATCGTAAACTTTTCGATTTCGGCATTTAATGTCACTTCCGCTCATTCAACTATACTTGTGATTTCGTAAATCGAGAAAAAATTATATCACTACCCCTGAAATAATCAGGCAATTATTCGCTGTTTTATGCTTCTTAAAAGAGTTTGTGACTTGAGATAAAATAGCAGAGCGATGACGACATTTATCTTGGGAAACTCTCAATACAAGGCTTTAAAAGTAAACCAAATTTAATTCAAATTTACATCTATACATAGTGAAGTGTTTATGGTAATGCATGATTATAGCTATCGTATTGATTTACAAGATATTTAATGCATGTGTTTATTACTGTGCCATGTCTGTTAAATGCTTATTGTAATTTGGCCAGAAAATATCGCGTTTTGGTGTAAAATTTAAATTCTTTTTGTTTATAAAAACAATCTAAACGAATGAATGGGAAAATCTTATATAATTACTAACAATATTTTTTAGGCAGCAAAATTATTAATATTTTTATTTCTCTTAATAGGCACGTCGTATTCATTATATAAGTATGTCATTGTTTACTCATCCACAACTGTCAACCGTTGACCCACGTAAGTTATATTCTTAAATTAATCTATGTTAGAATTGCATTATGTTAGTACGCATTAGAACGGCAAACAATTCATCAATTGAAGGAACTGCCGAGGACGAAAATAAAATTACACATATTAAACATGTGCAGTAACAATGTTTACTGTTTTTGCCAAATAATGGTTAGTATTACATCCGAGTAATTTTCGCCAAATTTGACATAAAATAATATTCGTGTTGTCATGACAACTTTTGTCAAATATTCTGTAACTGTTCGGCATGGGATTATCATCATAAATGTACAACAGTGACTCTCAACTACATGTGCATAGTATATCTGTCATTAAATAACATCTCATAATTGTTAAATATCTACCGATGAACACAAGAATATTTCCCAAAAACCACATATTTATTTTTAACTATATTTTTTTTACGCTAAAGAGAACGTGTTTGGATAAAGGTAGCAAGGTATATTATTATAGCTGGCAAATATTTATTTTTATCTCGGTGGGTGTAAAATTTATTTGACATTTGTAAAAAAAAGTTAAATGTTTTAAGTAATTCCTTATAGGTAAGTACACATATGAGTCTCATCATAAATGTTGTTTCAGAATTGTAGTGAGTCATAAATCTATTTTCAATAGCAGTTTATGCAGCAATGCTTCTTTCAGCATATTTCATTAAAAATTTTGTTCGGACAATTGTTAATGTGATCATGTAAATGACGCGATAAAGTGCGAATATGAGACAGAACGACAGAGAAAGTCTCAGTATTAAATATATATATTTTTTAAACACATGCATATTGTGTGCGTAGCTATACACGAACATGATTGTACATGCAGGTGCGTGCCGCTGTATGCATGGATGTTCGGTCGTTTTCCACTCAAATTTTAACATTGATTCGATTAATTATGCAGAATGGTAACACGTGCGTACGCGGGTGTGAAGACCACTTCGAAGGAGGGAAAATTATTTACTAATGTATTTGATAAATAAATCAACAGAGAGTATTTTATTGTAATAAACGCATGTGAAGTTATTTATCTTATAGAGTAAGTTAATATTCTCACGGTTTCAAATACGGAGAGATTCCGATTTTTTTTTAAATTGATAAATATAATATAAAAGTTTAATTTGCGGGAAATACAAATTCAGGATATATCAGAATGTGCCCGCAAACTTTCGCTATAGGTTAATCTCGAAAAAATAAGTTGAAACTTACATACAACCTATGGTCTAAAGTGAATATTAAGGGTGGTATACACATCTTTGAGGTTGGAACTGCAACACTCGTTTATTACAAAGATTGGAGATATTTTTTAAGATGGAAAATCGATTGTCTCGATGATGGTTGACTGAACAAAGATCTTCAAGAACAACAACACTTGTCGCTGTCATCAAATTATTTCATAGAAATAATAGCTGTTACTACCTCTTTTTCGAACTAACATCCGTGTTGCGGTGACATATTTGAGATTAAAAGAATGGATTATTAATTCTCATATCATAATTAACAAAAATGTCGCCTTGTGTACATACCCTAAATGTTACGGTTTTCGAGTAATTTGTGTGTTACTTTCAAAATAATATTTATCAATACCTGGCAGGTGGGGCTCCCAAAATACCCAATAACACACTTTTGTGGCTATTAAAAGTAGGGGAGGATTCCACACAGAGGTACACTACAGTGGCGCTGTAACACGCTGTTTCTTCTACTACACCTACGAATACGTGTACCCGTAGAATCAATTTTAGACCATACGTAATATCTGTGTTTTCAACTTCTTTTTTCGTGATTACCCTACACCCGAAGTTTGTCGGTAGAATTTGGATACACTCTGTATATGAAATATAAATGGTAATGGGACAGATTAATTACGGAACGGAATGCGTTTTCAATGATGTTACCGGTAATGGGGAAAATTCATTTCATTTCGGAAGCCAAATGGTTCGACACGAATTATTCTTCTACGTTATTTCACTGTCGCAAAATTCCAATTCCTAAAATGATAAAAAAAAAAAAGAGCTGATTTGTGAATTATACACCTTTAGCATTCTTGGTACTGGCAGTCTTTAAAAGCAAATTTTAATCTGTTCATGTGGCGTTTAAAAAATGCCGTATCCTTATTCTTCAAAGCTAGTGAGATATATGCGACACTTAAGTGTGCTAATGGTTAAGGGAAATGAGGAAAAGGAGATGGAAAGTGTAAGTTTATTCTGCTTTCTGCACGATGCTGCAACGCACAAATGAAAATTATTAGACCTATTTCGTGCTGGACCATAAGACAATCTTCAATAATAAGGGTAAAAATTTCTTATGGTTTCGTTCTCTCGGAGAGCGTGGTTTATATGTAAAGGTATAGTAGGATTTTGATACGAATATCTTGGATGGCCAGTAGCACTAAAATTGCAGCGGATGTTTTGTGACCAAGAGAGTGACACCACGTCTGTAGGCTCTTGGCAAAAATTAATATTAAATTAAAAAGTAACATATTTTATTGCTTAAGATATATCTGCTCAGATCTCTTGTAAACTACAGACTACAATACACATTACAACTACTATACACCTCCACTAAATTATTTATTAGCTTTATAATATAGCTAATCGTCAAGGAAAATTGATACGATGATAATGCAGCCCCAAAATGATTGCATTACATGTTCTTACCTATCGCTTTACTTGTGTGTAGTATTTTTTATTTTAGTTTTTTTTTTTTTTTGTAACTTACATTTACCTATTGTTATAATATATTTTCAATTTTAGAAATGAAGATTTTTTTGTTCTAATTAAGCAGTGAGCGCATGTAATGGGCTCATCTCAAATAAATTATAACACATTAATTCTAGAGGAACCACAGAGTAAATTTATGTATGACAGACGTGGAGACGTAGGTAATAGGTGTTATAGAAATTAATTAAACAAGCCTCTCACGACGACCACAGTTTCTAGTTACATTTGTTGGAATTTGAATGCCTTTATTATGCTAACTTTGTAGTTTATCTTCAAAACGATATATATATATATAACACAGGGCGGTAATGGATTCTGCTGACAAACTTCGACAGGTTCCAAACCTTTTAAAAAAATAGGTGTAAAACATCCTAAGTCTATTCCGAAGGGGTGAAAATTGTCCTTGAAAGTGTAGGGAAAGCAGACTTTTTTTTTGCTAGTAACACAGCCAGAATGGGCGATAAATGTCTGAGTTTCTGGATACTGCATTATTAAACGACGAATTGCAAAGTACAAAAATATGGGCTCCGACATCAACCCCCATGCATGAAAATTGTGGGGTTGGCAGTACGTTTATGCAAATAAATATGTTACTTCATCACTTTGTTGGTTTCTTCCTGCGGATTTGTAATCTACCGTACATGGCGAAAAAAATCTTCCGTCTTGTCTTGTTAAGCTAAATGCGGCGGTTTTTTTATTTTTTTATTTTTTTAACCATAATTTTCCGAAAACGAATCTCAATGTCTGGCACATCGCGACACATATGCTGTTGGTGTATGGTGTTGGTGTTTTAAATGGCACCAAGTATTGTTATTGTTGCAACAAGTCGTGTGTCACGTGTTATCCATACCTACCCCCAACAAAACTATCGCTGATGTGCAAGTAGGGCCCGTGGTGTCCCGCAGTGGTTAGACTGCTCGCCTCCCAACAAGGCGAATCTGGCTCGGTTCCCGGCGGGGTCGACACGAATATTCGTACCTGGGAAACGTGGTAGACGTTACCATTGGCCAGTGGGTTCTTTATCGGGGCACACCCTCTTCACTGCCATGGAATTTCGCCATTGAACTATCTCCACTCCGCGTAGGCCTAACATTCATCGCCATGAATTAATATCTCACAAACGGCGGCATTCAGCTTAAAAACACTAGACGGACGTTTGGTTCGCCATGTACGGTAGATTGCAAATCCACGGAAAAAAAAAAACAAACGAAGTAATACAGTTACATTATTGTTTGCACGAAGGTGCTGCCAACACCACAATATTCGTGGAATGGGGTTCATATTGGAGCCCATATATTTGTGTTTTGCACTTCGTCGTTTCATAATGGAGCCCATATATTTGTGTTTTGCACTTCGTCGTTTCATAATGCAAAAAATCTCTGCTGAAAGCACACATTCAAGGACTGTTTTTACCTCTTCCGAAAAGAGTTTTTGATGAATCACCTGGTGAAATAATGAAAATTATACCGTCAGGAAAGTTAATTATCTAAGGTAAGAATCAGTTGCAAAAGTTAGCATATGTAAAGGCGTTTCATACAAATAATTAAAAGCCTTAATAGTGGTTCTGTTAAGGTTTTTTTATTTTTTTGTTTCAGGTGATTCTGGAAGGGACTTGAGAAATCTTTCAGCCACCTCACGAAATCACGACTGCGAAGTAGATGAAAGAGAGCATTTTTGAGAGCATCGCAAGGAAAAAGGCAACTCTAGGAGTCACTCAGTCCGTGATGAGGGCCGAGAGGAGCCGACCCCCGCCCGAAGACACGAGCACGCGCATGACAGAGAGGTGATCGCCATGGACCTGGTGTACGAGACAGCGACGCTGGACCTCCTGTCCGGCGACAACGCCACGACGACTCTCCTGCTGGACGTCCGCAAGGCGACGGCGACGCCGCCTCCAGCGGGCACCGCCTCCAGCTGGGGCCCGAAGCGCGACCCCTTGGCCGTCGTCGTCCCTGTGACGGTCGTGTACGCGCTCATCTTCCTGCTGGGCGTCGTCGGCAACGTGAGCACGTGCGTGGTGATCGCGCGCAACAAACACATGCACACCGCCACCAACTACTACCTCTTCAGCCTCGCCGTCTCCGACCTGCTGCTGCTGGTGTCCGGGCTGCCCCCGGAGATGTACTACATCTGGTCCAGGTACCAGCATCTCTCTTTACCTCTTGGTGGCCAATGCGACTGAGCGGTTAGCCCTCTCGCCTCTCACCGAGGCGAACCGGGTTCAATTCCAGTCCGGTCGGTGGGTTTTCTCGGGGATCTCCCATTTCCTTCGCCCTTTCATTCCAGCGCTACTCCACACTCTCCTCAATCACCCTCATCGGCCATCAAGACCTCACTGTTAAGAGTCGGTGGGAGTCATTGTGCCTCCATTTACCACCAATGTTAATATTTACTAGCGAATTGCAAGAGAACTACACGCTCTTTTGAAACACAGTTTTCTAGACACACATTAGGAACTTAAAACCTTCAAAATAGTATTTTTCAAAAATCTAAATTATCATATTCAATATCAATTATTGCCACTTAAAATACGCAGTTTTTTCTGCACAGACATGTTATACGATGAAAAGTGCCTTTCCCTTCAAAAACTATTCAATGGAGAAGGGTAAATAATTGTATTTGTGATTCACTGCTGCATTCAACATTGGCTTCATGTTAATACTTTTTAATTTAATTAACAAAATCTGTTTTTATGTTTAATACTACAAAGTACGTTTTGGACATATGCGTGTTTTGAACTACACAGTATTTCACGTTGTCTGGACCTTCTCAGGTCGCGTGACAGCTCGACATAGGTAAGTGGGGTTACCTTCTCGACAACAGCGATGTCGTTAGAGACGATGCAAGTTGCACAGAGTAGGGCGGAGTGGGGAGCGACCACAGAAGCCTGTGAAGAGTATTTGCAGTTCAGGAGCCCTATGCTGGAAAAACCACTCGAGAGCTCATATACGAGTTTTTTCTCCCGTCGGACTTTATTTTCGCGGTGACTAACCAATCAGACAAGAGGATTATGTTAATTTGAAATAGGCGGTAACTTTTTTTGTAGTATCCAACATGGCAGTGGCAGAGTTTATGTTTCAGATATTAAAATTGTTGAGTAAATCTTCCAACTACAATACAGAAAATCAACTTGAATAGTAGTTCATACCTACCGAAGCCGAAAATCTAACTAATATAATTACTAGTTTATTATTTTTAAAGCGATATTTTAGTGCTATTTGAATAAATTGACAACAGAATTACTGTATAATCTTATATGCAGTGTTCCACGTTCCATAAATACATTCTCGTAACAGGAATGATTGAATTAGCAGCCCCATACGAATTTAAAACATTAATTACTGGAGTTCACTCGCTCTCGACCACACGGACACAGTTCGTACAAATCTCGTATACGAAGACCAAGTTGGTGTTCAAGCATACCAAAACTGCAATCCACCCAGTGCGGCGGACAGTTGGTATACGAATGATGACTCCAGCATAGCCTCCCAGGCGTGGAAATCATTAGTGTCGCCCTATTTCAAGCGTTGGCTCTGTAATATAAATAAATAAATAAATAATGAAGCATCGATACAGTACGGAGGGAAGTGGGAAGTGAAGTGCTCAGCCAAATAAAAAAAAAAGCTGAAACATTTGCAAGAATACTACAGCAGAAAATGCAACACTACGTTTAGTAAGTAGTACACACAGTTCGAAGTCTCCTATGACTTTAGTAAGTAGTACACATAGTTCGAAGTCTCCTATGACTTTAGTAAGTAGTACACATAGTTCGAAGTCTCCTATGACTTTAGTAAGTAGTACACATAGTTCGAAGTCTCCTATGACTTTAGTAAGTAGTACACATAGTTCGAAGTCTCCTATGACTTTAAATACATGTGTTAAAACTTAACACGATTAACCTGATTTTTCTTATCTTACAATAGTTAACTACGTTTATCGTCGATTCCAATTTTCCATTCCCGGCCGCACTCTTTACCTTGGGAAACTGATGTTTACGATTAGTTTATTTCATTAATAGAAAGAAAATACTTTTATTCTTATTTCTAGTTTCTAAAGGATATAAGTTTTATTACTATACACAGAAATGTGTTTCGGCTAGTTTCGCTTAGTTCGTGGTAACATCTTTTGAAGTTCTGGGAAAAGGTGTGTATGTTTCCAACATAATATTAGCTGAAATACTGAAATTCAGTCTTTCACACTAACCTAAATTAACACCTACCAACAACACACACACATCAGTGGCCAGACCGAGATTCGAACTAGAAACCTTGTGGTCCGAAGGCTTCTGGCATTTGCTAGTTAATTTTTAATATTCCTTTGTGGCATAATCTGAACAGACAAAATTTTTTATCCTCGATCGATTTATGAATCATTGGAGAATTACTTACTGTTATTTTCTCTATAAATAATTCCCAATTAATCCTACGACTATAGACCACCTCGCTGACCTCCCGTGATGCAGTCGGTTGGTGCACCACCGGTCTGTGGTGCGGGAGGTTCTGGGTCCGAATCCCAGGTGTGGCATGGGTGTTAGTCTAAGTTAGGTCATCAGTTACTCTGTAAGCCATCTCCTGATAAGCCTTCGGGCATAACACTGGGAGACGTTAAAAAGCCCAATACAATAGGCCACATCGTCTTGTTTAATTTATCGTTAATTTTAATGCATGTCTCAAAGTGTAGAATTCACGTAGGTACATCAATAACATTTTACTGGTTACATTTTTGCAGTTGCAATATGTTTTGTTTGGTGTTGAAAATGGCTGAATAAAAGGGGGATGTTATTAGGAAACTATAATTAGTGTAGTTGTGTGTAGAGTGATTATGACGTGTTAGGAGACTAGAAGAAACATTTTTCACTTTGCATAACACACTTTTACCACGTGTAAAGCTCTCGTGGAATATGGAATTCTGAAATATTTGTAGAAACAAAAACTCATGCACATACCACTGAATAATTGCAGAAGAATGAAAACACGCCATGGTATAAAATAGATTTAATTAGTTTGAAGCTGAGCTATAAATAATTATTATCATTCAAAATTAAATTGTCTGAGAACAAACTTTAATATGTTTAAAAATTGTGTGGAATTCAAGTTAAATTAAGCGTAATTAGAAAATAAAATAAATTACTGTTATTGCATGTAGGATTACTGTAAATTGGAATAATAGCACCAACCTCGCAAGATAAAACTTAATGAAGAAAATTGAATTATTTTAAAATAAAATAATAAGACTACTGCAATAAAGATAAACTTGAAAAATAAAATTAATTTAGGTTAGTATTTCCCAGAAGTAGTTCTTAATTTTGTGCCTTTGTCCTCCTGACACGAGTTTACTGAGCTCCACGTCACGGCAGTGCAAAATATCTGTCTCAAGTCTCGTAATATAAATTATCTCAAACTTTCTTTTTAACAACACACTGGAATCTCAAATAATGTTAATGTGATTTCGAAGTTCAAAGTGAGCAAAGTTGGTTCTTTCAATTAAAATTTGCTCCGTGGCTTAGCTAGTCGGTTGTGCTGGACTACTGAGTACTACCGTCATTAAACATATTAATTACCACTTGAGAGTTCTGAAAATATGCCGTCTTAGGCGTAGAAAAATTTAAGTTTCTGGAGATCACTTGAATTTGTTAATAGATAATCAGATCGCTGCAGAATGACTAAAGCGTCACCTGGATGCAGGCTGTACCAAAAGCCTGTGACATGGTGTCACTGAAGTTCCTCGGCGCCTTCTTAGGCCGGTCACCACTAATGAATTAACTAGTAGGCTCTATAACTCTAAACTATAACATCTGGGGATAAAACCCTCAACTAAACTTATGTTGATGATGGAGATAAATCCCAGCGAATAATTTCGCCGCTGGACCTTTCACTTCCTGCAACGTCCTCAAAACCAGGTCTAATTTGCGAGAAACTACTTCCGGTTAAACGAAATGGAAATAAAATTAAAACATTAATTCTCTTCCAAAATAACAACTAAAAGAAGTAATTATGTTTTATAATAAAATAAAATAACTATACAATCACGTAAATAAAGTTTAAATTATCATATTTAGATCATAACCTCATCTCAGAATTCGTATCAGCACGTCATAGAATAACACAAATAATAATAATAAAATTAGGATTGATGGTTTAAAAATAAAAATATTAGGTGTTTTTGATAAAATAATTATGAACCTGGGAGGGTTTTACATAATTAGCGCTATTCAACATAATATGTAAATAAGTGTGAGCTAGTGTCCAAAACACATATGTACACAATTAACATAACTGAAGACATAAATAAATACGTCTTTAACTTGAAACTGTTATAGTGTTTGTCGTTTCTGATTGTTTCCCCTTGGATAAAATCAAGTTGGCTCGTAGCGATCAAGATGTCCGTTTTTTAAATAATTATATTCTGATAGCGTATGATACAGTACTGATATGTGAGCAGAATGCCTAATCTGTTATGTCTTAGTATCAAATGAACTGCACTAACAAAATAAATCACATAGGCTTATGCCGTAAATGTTAAGCTAAGTAAATTTAAAAAAAAACAATAGCCCAAAATTCGTGAGTTGTTCCGGTATTATTATGATAAAAAAAAATTTCAAGAGTGAACTAAATGAGATATTTCGCCTGTTTATATAAACTATAAACAGTCTGACGAAACTAAATATACAGTATAGTTAAATAATGAAAAAGGGA
Source organism: Dryococelus australis (assembly GCA_029891345.1). Taxonomy (NCBI): domain Eukaryota; kingdom Metazoa; phylum Arthropoda; class Insecta; order Phasmatodea; family Phasmatidae; genus Dryococelus; species Dryococelus australis. The sequence goes on along the minus strand of CM057000.1, from coordinate 119,352,858 downwards.
TTTCATACTAAGAAAAAAATATTGTTGAGAAGACTGCCATTTTTTCAGTCAATATTGCCATTATTTGCATCACTGTTTTATATAGTATAGAATATCGATATGAATAACTTAAGTGATACAAAAATAATATGGTAAATTACAAACGGTCAAAAATCAAGTTTATCACTACTGAGAAAAAAATTCCTGTAATTAATATGGCTATATTATCTTGATTTTCTGGAAGATCCCTCTGTTCCACTCTTAAATTCCCAACCAATACGGATAATTTATACACACTATTCAAATACAAATAAGCCATTTAAATGTTTTTCGATTAAACTAAAAAATTTATATACCAAAGTAACATTAAATTAAAAGTAATTATCTATACTAAAGTAATTAAAAATTTAAAAATAAAAGTTTATCTTAAGTATCTATTGCATAACATTTTTCATAGTACATTATTACACGTTCTAATATATTTTATAACAAAAATCAAAGAATTTAAAAACAGTTTAGATGCAAATGCTCCGTTTTACACTATTCCCGCTGAATATAGCTGTGCTCGAATGGACGTTTTATTGTGCCGTGATTATTATCGTTAGTTTTAAAACGTTTAGTAGGATACAATATACAATTAAAAATGTTTCACTATATAAATTACAATGTAAGTGTTGTGTTCCACACTGCAGTGGTAATTAAATTAACGCATCAAAAGTACACGTGTGTAACTTTTACGTGGCTATGAACAAGTTGTGGAATTTTGATGTTCACACCAATGGTCTTACTTTTGACGGGCACTGTACATACTAAGTGTGCAATCACGATTTAAATGCGTAAAAAGCCTTAGGAAAAATTAATTTGGCACAGTAGGCCTAGTTAAGTAAGCTAAATTGTGCATTGTAAATGATGTAATATATAGGCTTATCAACGCTCATGCAAACATGCGGGTGTAGAAATGCAGCAGGTATGTGTAATTTATTAGTAAATAGCGCAGTATGGCACTAAAATACATATTAGAATACAGTAATACGTATTCGTACACAATGAAATGTTGAAAAACGAAACTGCACAATAGTGGTTGGCTTACATCTCATTCTCCTTCGCATTAATGCACGGTTTAAGAGTGTAGTATTTCCTTTTAAATAAAAGTAAAACGTATTACGAATGTTTATCTCAGATTACTTAAAAAAATACAATCAAGAAATAATGAAAGGGTTAAAAGCTAAACATAAGTAATACAAATTAAATGAGCTGTTGTAATATCAGTGTTATAATAATTTTGCTGCACTGACATCTGCTAAGTTGTTAAGATTATTTATTGCATCTGTATCTCAAGGATCACTAACGGATATGCAAAAAGTGTTAGTGTGCCCTTGGTAACATTCCCATGCATTAATCAGGTTAAAAATCCGCTACAGCGGTGTATGTACGTGAATTCTCTCGGTAACAGAGACTGTGCGGCCAAATTTTAAGCTTAATTCATCATAGGACGCCGTTATAGCAAATAGACAATCCTTAATACACGTTGGTTCAATATATTATCATGCATCGTTGGGTAGTTGGTTCGTAATTAGCTATGCTGTTACTATGTTTGATTTTAGGATTATCTAATTATTTAGAAAACGGCCTCTCCTCGGGCACTTACTACACACATCACCACCACTACCACCAGCATAGATGTGATTAACTGCAGGAAATTGTCGTCGGTGTGGATCAGGCTCAGTGGTTTTGCAGTTGGTCTAAGGACTATGCTAATATTATTCTAGGTTAGGCCCCACTGGGAATGAAACCCAACACCCCTTTTCGCCTTTGAAGTATTCAACTTACGCTGTAAATGAATTCTTGTTCTTATACAGAAAATACTGTTGCTCAGCTGCCAAAATAATTTTTAGTATCTAGCCTACTTCTATACCACCTCCCTTTGTAATAAATACGTTACAGATACGCAGGTTGTACGTTATGTAGAAAATGTAATATTACCATGTTTTTACTTCTCGCCCAAAAATGAATTTAAACTAATCGATTGATTCTGGCAGAATATGCATGCTGAAGTTCCTAAGTGAAATAAAAAATATAGTGAAGTTAGATGGTTTGGAGATTTGAAGTTGCTTGTACACGCCATTAGCTAATAGTTGATCCAAAATCAATGTACAAATTTTCCAGCCAGGGCAAGTGATAAACGTGCATAGATTCGTCGAAGAGAAAAATAGCATTCCAAGCATTGCGCTGATATAAAGAATAACACCCAGTTAATGTCGAACGAAAATCAGAGAAAGTTGACTACACTAGCACGGAATCTCTGGAAAAGTTTTGCAGGGCGATAACGCGACAAATATTTGTTGGCTAATATTAAGGTTTTGGCTATATTTGGTTTTGTGTTGGGCCGAAACAAACGTGAACTAAAATAAGTTAATCTTGGGTTAATAATGGTAATACATATATCTCGGCTGTGATTGAGTTCACTACACAGTAAGATTATTGTTTCCGTAATAAATGTAAAGTAATTCATGCACATTTAGTTTTAGTCTTGAATTAAATACTTATCACAAAAGTGGAGGTTTTTAGCGTTCTCTGGTATTAACAGCTGGGGGTTTAACAAATAGGCATGTTTAATTAAACGATGCTTTTCTTGCAGGTATTCTATAGCTCATGTGTGCCAAGAATGTAAACAAATACACGATTTTCAAAGGAATACAAACAAAATCGTTAATGAAGCAAAATGCAGGGGCTCGACACCTAATACTGGAATAACATTGGTTTTTTTTATTGCAGTGGTTAAGACACGCCTCATTATGTTAACGTCTGCTGTGGCACACAAAACACGTAAAAAAAAACAATTGCACACAATCAACGCGAAGCCTGGAATACGTATGCTTGTCGTCAACTTAATGGCGGTCTGGTAGCGCGCCTGCGGTGAATGGCCCACATGTGATGACGTCACAGCAGTGCGCGCGGGCCTTCTATCTAGTCGGTGTTGTCCTGACATGGTCTCTTTAGCATTCTCAGGTATAAGGGAACAACAAGCAGACAACAAGCTGATGTTTACAGCCATAAGATGAAAATTTCCCCTTCCATACCCCGCGGTGGTGCCAACACAGATCCTCACCAGTCCGGCGTGCAAAATGGGCATAACAACAACGATGTACCGCGCATCTTTCCGGTAGGAAAAACACCTATTACAGGTCAAGTCCCTCCGACTCTTAAGAGCCGCCCATATCTCTTCAATCAATTCTTTGTATTTTCAGATCTTTCCTCAGCTTGTACCTATTGCTTCTTTTAGAACGTTCCAGTCTGCCTGGTGTACGAACTGTCAATTCATGTGTGTTAAAGTACCTCCCCACTTGTAATATGCCTTTCATTTCAAGCAGTTCTGTCAGTTCTACTTTTAAAAAAATCCTTGGAATATTTCAATATAAATATTCTCACAGGATAGAAACTAATGTAGATAATTCTTCTTCCATTCATACAATCGATTTCTTAAAAATAAATGTGGTCTTTCAAAAAGTGTTAATATCAGTAGCCGTCTGTCTCATATATATATATATAATATATAATAGTGTAAAACAATGATTTAAGGGCGTTGGCCACGTACAAATTTATTTAATATTCATACCTTCAACTTTTAGACATTATCAGTGATTACTGTTTCCTCGCAAAAATTTTTGGATTTAACATGTAATTTTGCAAAAAACCACGCACTCTGCAAAAGATTCATCTGAAGGAACGGTACTCGTATATAATGTCTACAAATAATACCAACCAGTTTACAAAAAAACCATAATTCATCCCCTAATTCGAATTTTACATTTTATCTAGAATAAAATTCTGGGGCTTGGGCTACTTATTATTACAGGTAATTCGTTGAGCTTGTTATTACTGGTTTATGTTCACAGTATGAGGGTATGTAAGTGAGTGGAAGTGTGTCAAGTCACTTCGCTCCTTATAAGAGAAGACACACCACAACATCAATCGAACAAGGGCATAAGTGCATGAGTCTCAGCCCCAGCGCCCTGCACCAAACGTCATAAGGAATTTTAGCGATTGTGAATAAGCTTCCTTGGGAAAACTTCCAGCATGTTGCGAAGACGCTACAGAAGAATATCTTGGCTAAGGAAGATTTTCAGGAATACTGGTGGACTAAGTACTGATGTTGCTAAACAAGATGATGTTTTTGTTACGCAATTTTCATACCGTCAAGAAAGTTATATTCATGTTTCTATTTTTTTGTATATATTTGGTTTGTAAGGTAAGCCTTCCAATCCTGGTAGTGGACTTACCTATAGCGATAATGCTATATCTGTACTGAACAGATTACTGTATTAAAAACATATAGTCACCGCTTAAAGTTGGAGTACAGCAACTGCCTATAAGACTATACAATGTGAAGAACTCATAAAACATTAGTACAGACACTATAAAAATTGTCAGAAAAGTGTTATTCGTGCTATATATGAAAGAATAATGTATACGTATTGCAACATTATCAAATATTTTACTAATATATACTTTTAAAATGTAAAAAAATTAATCGATCTATAGAGTCCGCATTTTCCACGATATTCAAGCGCATTCTGTTTTGGATGCTTCGGAAAGCAGAACTTCCAAGAAAGATCTTCTTCAAGAAAGATCTTCATAATATTTATTGTGATCATGTGTAATAAAATCATATAGACCGTTCACGGTAAAGTGAGCACTTTTTGAAGCTGTTTCTTCAGACATAATAACCAATAAATACTTTTCATTGTGGCCTCGGACTTTTGGTTTTGCGTATGGTGAATGTATACACTGTGTTTATTACTCACACGGTAGGGTTTACGTTAATAAGTGGTGGAAGGGTATAAATTGGTTGAATGAAAAAAGTAACTAGGGCTTCAAAAGTGCTCACTTTACCGTGAACGGACTATAGTAATAATGTATCAAATCAATTTTATAATTAACTTTATTTACGTCAGTTTCAGCCATAAATGTGTGTGGAAAATGGAAGCGCATAAATCAATTATAAAAATTATTCCCTAAATTATTATTATCACTATTTTCTTACACTCAAACATACAAAATATCATAACGATATTACATGACGAAAATTTTCTGGCAAATTCTACTTCCTGAGACATCCGGGAAGAAATATACTCAAATTTTGTTGAAAAAACAGACTGTTTTAAAGGAATATTTTTTTTTACGTCTGAAAAGTATATTTTAGTAAAATATTTTATAATGTTACAAAATACATACATTCTTCTTTCATATACAACATAAATCGCACTTTTCTGACAATTTTTAAAGGTACTGTACAGATTTTTTATGAGTTCTTCACGTTGTATAGTCGGGTGCAGTGCTCCATAGGCAGTTGCCTTAAAATCATCTCGAAACAGAACATCCGCGTTGCTTGTTTGAGCTATCGCAATGCTTCCCTTACGGCCGGATGGGACATTCTGACGTCTAATATTACCTCCTAGGGACACCGTCTCATTGGAGGTATTTTGCATGTCCGAGGCCTAGAGGCATAGGAAAGCTAAGGGCGACCGAGTTACGCGTTTCACATGGTTCATCGCCTCTGTGGGCATGACAATGAACTGGTGTGCATTCGTTCTCCCGTCGACACTGCTCTCGAGATTCTCAGAGGCGACCCTTTCATTTTATCGCGTTAAATAAAGACAAATAGCTCATTTGCTGCAATAATGACACATCTCAAACATGTAACTTTTCAGGAGGAGCATTGTGACTTATGACAGTCTCGTTGCCATAACTTCTATAAATAAACGTCATAAATATGAAGGTGACACGCGTGTTAGAAAACGATTCAGTAATTATGATGTCAAGGGTTTAACTTGTGTCACAAAAGTTGCCCTTAGTAACATAATAATAATAATTTAAAATCACAAACATGTTGAAATATTTGGCACATTTCACTTCAGTCACGTGAGTCTGTCGGCATTACAGATTTGTGTCAAACGACTTGATATTTGGGTATGTGGTTCTTTTGTTTTTTCTTTTCTGAAATCCCTGACCTGCCAAATAAGGCTTGCTGGAATCCTCTGATTTTCTCTTGCTCCTGATAATCGACGCCTCCTTCAATTCCTCTTAATAATAAATATATATAAAAACTGATGTTGGAGATCCTCTCACAACTTTCACAGCCTTTGTTTCGGACAGTTTCAAGGGAGTCATGTTCAGAGGACTGATGTCATTAGCAATGACCTTGATGTCATAAAAATCTTCATAGCAGAGAGCGTTTACATGAAAGGGCGCTCCTTTCTTTTTTGCTTATCGAATGGCGGAAATGAAGTAGCTGTTCTGGAGTATACATTGGTCGACTCTTGAGCATACGTTTCATTTGCCACTCTATTAGTGAGTGAGCAAAATCTCCCTCATTCTGCGTGTGTCCCTTGACAAAAAAACTTGTGGCAGATTGATCTTATGCCCAATTACCTTACAGCCTGTAAGTGTATCGCAATCATGTGTTTATTTTTCCGCTGTCCGGCACAATTGTGGGAATAAAATACGTCTGAGTCCTTTATTGATGTTGATATCTTCCTCGAATATCGAAGCCCACATGAACCCAACTCTTTGACACCGCGATGAATATTTCCTTCATCCCACACATAACATTCACATGTGTTTGTTTTTAAATCGTATACAGTGAAGTTGAAAATATTTAACTTATACTTGTAATAAAACTGTGACACATCCCTTTTAGGTAGCTGCACCACAGCCTGTAGATCATACACAGCTGCTATTGCTTTATCATTTATCTTGTTAGTATTTTCCTCTTTTCTTGCTAAGTCCTTTTCCTTCAGGTGAAAATGTGTCGTACCTATGAGCTATGATGTTGATAAGGAAGATAGAGCACGGGTTGTGAAAGTATCAGCTGCTGAGGAGTTACATTCTGATTTATTTTAGATTCGTTTTGGTCTGCAAGGTATAACTGCAAAGGCTGGTAGTGGTCATTTGGAATTTTGTTTTTTCAGGATGCCAAGGATCCTAAGGAAATCAAGAATTTTAATGGTATTAATGCTCGTGAATTATTTGTTTGAAGATGTTTCCTGTTCATGAAGGTGTTGTTAATCAGACGGCTGTAATTAGTTATTTTGGTAATGCTCTGTTATATTCTTGTAAGAGGATGAAGTTCGAGATCGGTGATTCAATCTGGTTGTATCGAAAGTTGGTTGGTACTACTGGTAACATGCATATACTTGATCATGTAGAATTTGCTTTCAATCCATAGTAAATATTATGTTGCCGTAATAAACGGCTGTGGTTTTTTTGTTTTGTTTATGTTATATTTTTTTATCATACTTGTTGTGTTGTTAATTTTTGGTAATGTGGTATTACGAAAGAGATAAGTATGATATCGTGGATGGATTCAGGTTGTCATAATAGCATAGCATTGTTATAAATACATATATCTGCTACAGTGAATACCCTGCCAATCACCCTGCACCACATATTGGAAAACAGTCGTTTATATATACGTGGGAGATAGCTGCCAGTGATATTTCAGTTCGTGAATGGATCTCATAAGGAAGAAAACACGCTTGCGATGTGTTACGGTTGTAATCGGACAGCAAATTAAACATTCTGTGAGAGGGCATATATGTCTGGGAATTAGTGATTTGCCGCTATGGGACGTCGAAACTATTACAGCGCTTTGGACATAGGACGGGCAGTTGGTTATCAATTTTATCGTTCAGTCCCCTGCACCAACACAAGAGCAAGACATTATAGATGACCAATGTATTAAAAAGGTTAACCTCCAATTTCATTACAAAACGTGCATTGGCGGTGCAGAGATCAGCACACGCGGTCAAAGGCGTCGTGTGTATTTCAAACTCAGCATGGATACGTAAGGTAACACGTTACTCATATATTACTGTGGCCTCGTACACAATACATTATTCATAGTATCTGGATCAAAAAAAGTCGGCAGATGTGAGATCTGGCGACTGTTGCCGCCGAGGAACAGGCCGTCCCTCTAACGAGCCAATGATTTCGATAAGTGGAGCCCATATGGTCCCATACGTTTCTGCCAATCTGCACTGGGGCTTTATCGTGTTGCAACCATATCACATGTCGTATCCGCACTGGCATTTCATACAGTAGTGTAGCGAACATACTGTGCGAGTACGTGATATCGTGTTCTGTTTGGTCTGTAGATAGTCCATCAATCTTAAGTTGGTGTCTAATGAGTTACACATCTTTAGGAACACACAAACTATTTAAACCCAGCTTGGTTACATTTTACCGGCCAAACCACATATTTACTGCCATGGATTTACTCTCATAAAATACATTGTTTGTTGTCATTTATCACATTATGCTTTTTATAAAAAATTTTAAACATTCTGTAGGCATATACAAAAAATAATTTGAAGCGTGAGGTGAACCAGTTCCAAAAGGCGGCGCGAAATATGTAACTGAAAATAACTTTTAAATAAAGTAAAATCATTTGTTAGCATACATTTTCTTCTTTGCATACATGTAACCTGTAGCTTTTGATCTCATTAATTAACGAACTTTAACCTTTCTTCTGAAAATAATATACATAAATTTTAAATAATTATTGCGTTTTTATGTTTTCAAATTTATTAAATGTATTAGTTTACAGAAGTAATGTTTTCCGTTGGATGGGTGTGACAACACCGTCAGGAGTTCTCGAGGATGTATGGAAGATCTCTGGCATTTGGTGTATGTGCATATGTGTGTGATCTATTTTATATTTAAACAACCTCCAGAACGAACACGATGCACTAGAGGACGCATAACTATGCACTGTGAGCAGTTATCTCACATTTTTGTGGTATAACCAAAAGTACACTGACTAGAATACATCAGTTCGAATGGCATGAGTTTAACGGATTTAGAAATTATCACATCAGCGGTTTTTAAAATAAGAAGAGAAATGCTTTTATGATTATTTACACAGGGACGACCTTTATTGACATCATATTCAAGTAAAATTTATTACGGTTTTTCAGTGGTTAAATAGTCTTTGTGTGGAAGGGAGACATACATCCGTACCGATAATTGCGTGAGATTGCACTCTACAGGACAGAAACCTAAAATAAAAAAATCACGAATAGAAAATCACCTAGGACTGACTACAAATAGTACACTTCCGTTGATTACTATGACAAAATTTGTCTTTACTCTCATTTTATTAGGCGTTATACCTTTACGATCATCATTCGGTATATCTCTAGATTGTTTCCCTAAAACCCTTTTAGTCGCAAGTCAAACTGCAATAAAATTTTGTGGAAATATAAAGCTAGCAATGGTCGCTAGGACGCAACTTTTCTTCAAATCTTATCTTCTTTGTTTATGAAATAAAAGTTGCGCAAACGTTTCAGTGCGTGAAAGTGACGTGCATCCAAAGCAATTATCCATCCACCGGTATACATTCATGTCACTATGACGTGTGAGGGAATTTAAGATGGATTGTGTATGCCAGCTGCGTATTAATTAATTTGTTTCCAATACTGAGAGAGCGTCCCCCCCCCCTGTAACTGTCAAAACCACATCGTTTAGAAAATATAATTCTTCTCACGAATGGAAATTACAATGGAATAAAACGTGTTAACCGAACACCATCTTGTTTAAGCGAAAAATAGTATAAGTGTCAATGAGGATATAACGAAAAATTAATATAATGTAGACGAACGGGGTAATTTAAATTGCTTATATTTTTGTCATTGTATACTGCTAATGCACTGGTGGAAATTGTAAAATTAACACCCGGGGGCGCAATGTTCCCACATGAATGAAGGTTTTATGGAATTATTATACAGGCTGTACACTGTATATGATAACGATCACAGGGTCGTACTTGTATGGATAGAGTCTTCCGAGTGTCTAGAATAACAATGTCAGTACTTTGTGTAGCCGCCTATGGCGACGATGCAGACCTGCGGTCGTGCGTAGAAACGATTATAAAGGTGTTGGATGACATCTTGGGGAATAGTGTTCCACGCAACATCCACCTATTGTTGCGATAGGTAGAGGCTTGTTTGCCGGTATTGCAGACCGGACCAAACACCATCCCATCATGACCCACACAGGTTCAATGTGGTTCAGGTCAGGTGATCGTGCTGGCCAGGGAAGTTGACGAGTGCACGGGCGGTGTCCTGCTGGAAGAGGACATCTCCTTGGTGTTGTAGGAACGACAACAAAATGGGCCGGACTATTTTCTGGATGTAGCATTCACCGTTCAGTGTTCCCTCAACAAACACCAGAGGCGTACGGTCATTGTAGGCTATCGCTCTCCAGATCATGATCACAGGAGTTGGTCCTCTATGTCGCAGCCGTATACACTCTCGTTGTTGCCATCCTCCTGCAGGCCTATTATGATTGCGACACTAGGAAACGCAAAGCAGTTTTGCTATCGACCACGACGCAAAACCGTACTTGGCGTTAGTCCTGATTACGACCGCTCAGTTTGCGAACGCAAAGCTTGCGTCAAAGATAAAAACGGTCGCAAACTTAACGCGGGAGACATACACCGCACCAACCACTAAAACCGGCCCTGCACGATAACCATCTCAGTAGCAGTTTTCATGTCCATTTTCTGCTAGCGTTCCTGCTCCCGTGTAGGTTACAATCCAACCCCGTCCGGAGGGTCTGACTCCGGGTAATACAGTTTTCGTGCCCATGGGCATGCCCGAAACGGTAATAGAACGTGTTCTAAATTTCTGCTATACTCACGGAGCTGCGACAGACAAGATGGCGGACGCCTGAGTAGCAACCTCGAAGCGTATATATCCATTTACGAAAAAATTACGTGTTCTGTAAAACGTGTTTATGTACCGAATAAAACTTAATGTGCGCGTAAGTAACGGGAAACGTTTCAATTAACTCTCGCGGTCATAATGAAACAATAAACACAACTTTGATAATACGTGATAAATATGGACTTTTATCGTGTATATACGTAGCTCAGTGGTTGTTGTGCCTTGGGATCCCGAGGCGCGCGGACGTATAGTGCACGCCAGTGCGTCGATACAAGTGAGTGTCTTCCACGCCGCGCAAATAGACAGTTACAAACAGGCCTACCCTTACTGAGGTAAATTAATACAACAACCTTCCACATTATTCTCCAACATGCGAGTCACACAAGCTGACCACCCGAGTGAACAGGCTTCGTGTGAAGAGCCTCATGAAGCCCCTAGCTCTGGACGTACACAACTGGCTGGACGAGACGCTGCGTATACAAGAAGACGAACTTGTTGCTGCCAAGATGGACGGTCGCCAACGATGAATCATCATCAAGCTGACTTCGATGCTACACCGTGAACGCATCAGCTGGTACATCGCAGATCCGCACGTCCGCTGGTGAGTCAATCAACGTCGACATGTACATTGAGATCGACAACCTCAAAACTACGCGTTATTAACTTACCTGTGGAAGTTAAGAACGAAAACATTATAGCGAAATCTTGTCACAACAGACAAAATGTGGGCTGCTAATTACAAATTCAAAGTTAAAATGGGGGTACGCATTCTCAAAATCAAACTGACGAAAGACATACCATCCACACTAACAGTAGGACACACGGGATTCGCCGTGTATTAGGGTCAACCACAGTCATGCAGTGTCTGCAACGCAGCGGGACACATGCGTGCCGACTGCCACACTTTACTGCGGGGCGCTGCTCCGGCCACGCGGACCTGGGCGCAGACACTGGCAGCTGGTCAACACACCGTGACATCTGCCGGCAAGACAGACCCAACTGACACTCCCCCCCCCCCCACCAGGGGAAAGTAATAGCTCTGTGCGTAAATCATCGGTTCAGATACCAATGTAAGACAGTGACTGGTTCGGAGAAGCTAGTATCACTTCCGATACACACATCGCCAGGGACACCCATTGTATCGCAAACATACCTTCTGGAAAATGTCCCCAATGGGACAGACGATTTTATGGCTCGCTCGCTACATCTAATTGATGTGAATTGACACGCTAGAGGATGATCGCATGACTGGGGTAACAACACACACACATCTTGACAAACAAAGTACTAGGAAAAAAAGAGGAACCGCAGAAACGCTTGACCGCGGGCGTAAGGAAAAGAAGTACCGTATAAAAGCCGCAGCCCACGACGAGATGTCATCGTTCCTGAAAGCCCACAATCGCAACGTACACATTCACTGGCGATTACTCGTCAAGTAATTGGGCAATGTAAAACCGCGTCACACGGCGCACCCACAACAGAGGACTAATGCTTTGCATCGCCGTGTATGCTCTCCGTTATGGCTAGTGTGATCACGATAGCAACAGTTAACATTTGTGCCATTGAAGCAGCGTAAAAATTTCTCGCCCTGTACAACTTGACCTACGCCCATGCTATAGACGTTTTATTTTTGCAAGAAGTTACGCAACCTCAGTTTCCGTATTTTAACGACTGCATTGTGTACACGAATGTAGGAACGAATAGTCGAGGAACGTGTATTATTACACGAAATGGATACCAGTTGGCTAACGTTCGGACACACCCGTCAGGCCGCATCATCTCGGGGACATTACTCAAGCCGCCCACCACCAGACACTGAACCTGTTGAACTGGCACTCTGTGTAAATGCTTACGCTCCTTCCGGTACACAGCACAAAGCAGCAAGAACAGAATTTTTCAGAACGGAGATATTACCTTTTCTAGACGGCGACACGACTAACATTATATTCGGTGGTGATTTCAATAGTGTTTTTAACCCCCTAGACCGTCGTGGTGGACTGTATCCGACGAACACGGCCCTGCAAGAACACGTAACTGCGATCCAGGTGGAAGATGTGGTAGACAATCTCAACATACAAAGACCCCACTACACATTTCATGCGCATTCATCAAGTACGAGGCTAGACAGATTTTACATATCTAGAAACAACAGACAGTCGATTCGTAGTTATGATGTCATTCCCGCTGCTTTTACCGACCATTCTCTCGTGCTGTGTACAATCGACTGTCCTCCAAGAACTCCAGTGCGTGGACGGAATTATTGGCGGCTACAGACGAGACTTGTGAGACAAGACGAAGTGAACTCTTGACTTCAGACAACGCTGGCTGTATTGGGTTCGACAGAAACCGCGCTATGCTGATGCAGCCGATTGATGGGAACGCTGTGTCAAACCGGGCGTCCGGCTGCTGTTTCGGTTTCACGGAGCACGTTTGCCGGCACGAGCAAGCTTCAGTGTTATATTTCTACGAGCGGGCGTTGCGCGACCTTGACACCGCGGCGTCGACAGGGACGAATGTGAGGGACACAGCGCGTCGACTCAAAGAAAAAATTCTCCACATACATCGCAATAATATGGAACAGCGCATGCGATTTTTTCATACTTACACTACCCTACAGCAAGAGCGCCTTAGCATTCAGGCCCTTTAGAGCGAACAGAAAATGTGTGCCAAACGACATGTTGATGCCATACGTACCGCAGCTGGAACAACTTTACGAGACCGAGTGTCAATTACGGCTGCCTTCCTTGGCCACTACTCACGCCTTAACTCGGAACAAACAATCGATAACGTCGTCGGAGCTCCCCCGTTGTGCGCAGCATTACAAACCGTCTCAGTGGAGGTTCGAGTGATCTACTTCAGTGCCAAATCACGTACGAGGAGGTGGCATTAATCGTACAACACACTCCTAAAAAGAAATCGCCGGGAATTGATGGTATTCCGTACGAATTTTACCAGCATTATTGGCCTGTCATCAAGGCGGAATTTTGCAACATGTTGCGAACAGTCATAAACAGAAACGCACTTTGTCGATCTCAAACTGAAGGTAATTTGGTATTGATCCCTAAGAAAAATCACGCCCTCGACATTACTGATTATAGGCATATTACTCTGCTCTGCACTGACTATAAGATTCTTGCGTGCCTCTTCACAAATCACCTGAAGAACGTCTTATCTGACATTATAGGACCTGAACAATGTTGCGTAATGCGAAACATATATCATTAAAGGCATCGCAGTATTGCGAGATGTTCAATTAATGGCCAAATCGTCATCGGGATCGGTGTCTTGATTGAATATTGACCTTGACAAAGCCTTCGATCGAGTGAACAGGAATTTACTTGACAGAATTATGCTACATGTAGGCTGCCCACCACCAACTATCGCCATTTTACAAACTCTGCGAAGAGGTGAAACTACACAGATATATCTTAATGGTAAGTTGCGAGAAAGTTTAACCATTCAATCCTTCCTTAAACATGTCCCTTATCCATGTCTCGATTCGTACTGTACATTGAACCCCTCCTATGATCACTCCACTCGAAACTCAACGGTATCAGTGTTGGGACACGAACTCCAACATGCATTGAGTACCCGGATGACGTCACGTGCATAGTGGGGAGTGACGACGTAGCTCGAATTAATGACACACTATCCGCCTTCACCCGCGCGGCAACTGCCCAAGTTAACTCTGCGAAGACAAAATTGCTAGACCTGAAGCGCGAGCCGCATGCTCTGCGACAAGTGTCCTCATATGTCAAGACTGATAAACTTTGTACGTTGGGAATTGAATTTATGCAAAATGCTGAGCAAATGATTAAATGCAACTGGGACTCAGTGGTGCATAAAGTACGCGGCAGCCTTCTAACGGCTCATCTTCGTAACATCAATATTATACAAAGAGCTTATATTGTAAACATGTACCTATTGTCACAGCTATGGTATATAGCGCACCTGTTCCCCATGCCAAAAGCAACCGAGGCACTAGTACGGCAGTACACAGGATGGTTCATGTGGTGTGGGTATCTATTCCGGGCGAATAGGGAGCAATTATTCCTTCCTGCAGACAGAGGAGGCTTGGGCCTTGTGGATCTGAAACTGAAAGCTAGGGCTTTGTTTGAGAAAACTAACATATAACAATTCACGTCTGAAAGCCGTGAAGTCACGGCGCTTCATCACGCAGTATGGACAAATAATAACATTCTCCCTCGACATTACCTACAGGCACTTCAAGGCGTGAAACTAACTCCAATTGAATTACCGGCCGGCTTAAGCGTCACTACGAGTCTACTACACAAACGACATCGAAGGACTGTGAATGTAGTTCCGAGGGTACAACTCAAATGGGCCAATTTGCACTGGGACACAATATGGAAAAATATAGCAGATGTAGAACTACCCACCGCCCTCCGAGCGTCTGCATATTCCTTTGTCAACGACTTAACACCCACTAAGATTCGACGTGGACGTATTTTCCTTGATGCTGATAACCGATGCTTCATAAGTGATCACAGCACTTAATCGAGTTACCAGCTGTATCTATTCCCGTCCCTTATGGACTTGGTGTCGACGTCGCATTGCACGAAGACTTGGCGTGGCAGCTGATAACATGACATACGTGAGGAGACGCTGTGCTTCCTTGATTTGACTACCGTCAAACGGAGAGCTGTGGTCTGGCTACTAATGAACTTGATCGACTTTACTGTCAGAACGCCGACACCCTTACACTTATGTGAATTTGTTGAAGGACTGCGTAGGGCGAGGTGGCTGATGGTGAAAGATAAAACACTGAACAAAAAATATGGCCATTATTTGTTTTTCTTTTAAAGTCTATCCCTGACTGTGTGTATTTCGTAACTACTTCATTTGTAACAAGTATGTAACCAGAGCAAGGACATGCGCACTTGACCATGGCGTCGTCACCGTACACGTGTTTGATCATCTGAAACGTTTCGCTTGAGAATTCGCATAATTTTGGGAATAACATGACTTTCCCCGTTGCTCAAACTGCGAAATTCCCCTGTTTCCCTACTCACATTCAACTACCCTTCATTGCCAAGGCATTAATTCAGCTTGTACTGTAACGTATTCACACAACTACTAGTGAAACCAATCTGCGGTAGTGCACTATATGTGAATCGTTTACGAACTTACCGAAAGTTGCGGTGACCCATGGTTGTAAATAATCGAGGTGTCAGTCTACGACCTCAATAACTGTAGTAGCATAACGACACATAGGCTACCCTAAATCTGTAAGTTTGCTGTTTTGGTATTTCACAGTATTTGCCCAATTAAATAATGAGTGAGTGTAGATATATGCGAGGCTGTTAATATCGAGGTCTTGAGAGCCGATGAGGGTGATACGAGATGAGGATGGACTAGCACCGGAATGCAAGGGGGGAACGGGAGATCCTCGAGAAAACCCGCCGGCTAGCGGTATCGTCCGGGAAGATCCCCACGTGCACAGATCCTGGGGCGACCCCGCAGGGAATCGAACCCGAAACACCTTGGTAGAACACGAGTAGTTTAAACACTGCAGTGGTTATTCCACAATTAGGTTTAAAAAAAAGAACCTAGTGCATAGTGGTGAGATGTTCGACGACAGCAAGAGCACATGTTCTCGCGAATACCGCGCTGTTTGTCCGCAGGTACCCGTACGTGTTCGGCGAGCCGTTCTGCATGCTACAAGGCTTCGCGGCGGAGACGTCGGCCAACGCCACGGTGCTGACCATCACGGCGTTCACGGTGGAGCGCTACGTCGCCATCTGCCACCCCTTCCAGTCTCACGTCGTCTCCAAGCTGTCCCGCGCCGTCAAGTTCATCTTCGCCATCTGGGTGCTCGCGCTCTGCCTTGCCGTCCCACAGGTAAAGGCTGTTCACTGTGAAGTAAGCACTTTTGAAATCAACCTTTGAAAAATGTCACTTCCCATACCCTCCTATACAGAATGTGTCTAAATTCCCATTACACATTGTAAGGGCTTGTAGTGGGGACCAAGACGATTACGTTTTGCATAGGAACTTACTTGCGGAAACGTACCGTTTCCCCGCGACAAACAAAACACCACCTCATCACATGTTGACCTCTCCCACGCCTGCAAAATCTGTACGTTGTTTTTCTGCTGGGTCCACGTACAAGAAGGGCTCGATGTGACGACCAGCGACGTCTACACAAACACGGGAACCTACGTACTATGTTCTGGTACACACGATCACCAATACCTGGAAGTCGAAGATCCGCCGCACACATAATCCGCGCCAGTAGGTCCTCCTCTGAATCCACAGAGGTCTGGTAAATAAAGCCCTTCATGTGCACCCACAGGAAACAGTCTACCGGAGTCGTTTTGGCCAACAGTGGATAGGTCCTGGTGGCCCGATTGCTTGGCCTACTTCCAGCATACAAGTAGATCTTAAGCAGAGCTTTCAAAAGAGCTCATTTTACTGTGATCAGCCTACACATGGATCTCACAGGCTGCGCGCACAACCAATTTATGTTTCCAAGCATTGAACTGCTCTTCTGCCAATATGGCTACCAAAAAAAGAGCAAAAACTGCGTGAATTGGAGTTGATGTTAGAACACTGTTTAGTAAAATAGTGCTTCGATATGTATATTTTGCTTCCTCTAACCAATTTGTAACGCAGTTTGGTAAAATTAAAATTGGTAATATTATTTTATTAATGTAATTTCTGGTTGACTAAAATGTTGAAGGACCCTGAAAGAGTGGTGTAAATTGGACGTAATTTGATACACAAACTATCACTGGGTGTGTAAATAATTAGAGAAGCAATGGCCTATGAAATATATAAAAAATATATAATGGTTAGCAGAGTGCATTACTAGTCTTTATAGTACTTAAGATATAAACAAACGCGTTCATAAATGTTGACCATGTGACTTTAACAGTTGTGTTCCTTTGGGGTAGGTTAATGTTGGGTACATGCGCAGAAGACGAATACGTGGTCTGTACACCTTTAGTCTATGTGGCAGGAGGACCGTATAGTTTATATGTGGTAGAGCGATCACGTTTGCTGTGCACAACTATAGGCTGTTCACGGCCAACTGAGAATTTTTAAAAGCCCTGATTAAGATCTTCTTTTAGGCACGGCGTGTATTCTTACTCCATATGTCAAATTAACATTACCATGGGCCTGATTACTTTAATCATGATTCGGTCAAGCGAAACTGTGAAGTTATTATAAGCGCAAATAAACAAAAATATGCCAATTCTTACACTTGTGTGCATTAAAAAAAATCAGTGTAATAATTTAAGTATTTGCATATTTTTACCCGACGCTGTTAATTAAATGTTAAAACAATTACTAATATCTACCAGATACGTGTAGTCCAACGTTAAAACATTGGGCTGCTCTCTATATGCTGTTACCAACTTCGCTTGAAGCATGGCAGACGGTTCACCCATTAAAATGTATGCAGGTAAAGGCAGTGACATTTTTCAAAGGTTTAATTCAAAAGTGCTCAAATGACCGCGAACTACCTATAGTCTCCGTGTTCCAAAATTGGGCTGCTTCTGTAACAACACGGCTATCATGAATGACGTGGGCAGATCACTTGGTGTTGTCCATTTATGATTACTTCCAAACTCTCTGAGGCCATACTAAAGATCTTCCAGGCTATTCCTCAGTTTCGTGCAGACAAACCTTAAACAGTCTATAAAACTGCACCAGAACTACTACATAACGCATTCGTGCGCACTCAGTTACACAATGTTTTGCATGTAAACTATTTCTTACTACAGTCTGTTCTCGGCATATTCACACATTTTTAATCAAACATTGGAGAAATCACCCTAAGTAAGACGCGTTTGGTTGTTTCCTAAATAAGTCATTTATCTCAAGCGTTTGATATTTTTGCGAACATTAAACTATCTTAGTTAAAACAAAATTTAACTTACATTTTATCTATAAATTATAATACTTAATTTATAATTCTAATCCATTCACGATTACTCCAAACTTTTCTGAAGCCTTGCTAAAGTTCTACTTCCAGGATATTCCTCCGACTCGTGCAAACTAAGCTTAACGAATTCTAGGAAATTGCACGAGATGACAGCGCACCGAATTCGTGCCCACTCGGTTGTAATTTTATTTTGCATGACATCTATTTCTTACTAGGCGCTACCAACATATATGATTTCCCACTGTTTTATTTATATTTATCATATATGAAATATTTCAATTTTAATAAAATGTTGGTAAAACTTCAATTTAACTAAAAATAAAATACTTTCATGTTAATGGAGGTATAAAACGCTTGTGACACATGGCATATTTAGGAAATAACTAAACACGTCATACATAATGTGACTGTTCAAAGGTTCGATTCAAAAAGTGCGAAGAAAAGGCGAATAGACTATAACATGTATAAAACGGGTGAGAAAGTGTTGTTTTGGTAATGCCCAGTAAGAAATAGTTCTCATGCAAAATATTACTAAACCGAGTGCGAAAAAATTGTTTCCTTTTCCTTTGGTGTACTTTTTTAAACGTAATCCAACTTTATTTGTGTGAGGCCGTGAAATATTCTGAAATTAGAACTTCAACAGGGCTTCAGAAAAGTTGGAAATAACCGTAAGTAGACTCTAGTTATTACTTAACTTACCTATTTTCTCTCATTTTATATTAAAATAAATTTTAAATAAAATATTATAATTTATAGATAAAATATAATTAAAATTTCAGATCAACCAAAAATGAGATACATTTATGTAACAAGATAATAAAATGTTCTTCATACACGACATATTTATGAAACAATGAAGCAGATCATAAATGGAGATATCTTTCAAATGTTTGATTAGAAAATTGTAAAGATAATGCGAATAGACTATACAAAATGATAGCTGCCGAGCTTGGGTAGCCGCCAATCGGACTAGAAATATTAAGCCTAATCTCAGGCTAGAGGTTTCTAGACTAAGTGTCTTAACGTAGATTTTATTTTTGGTCAAGTAAAATTAAACAATGTAGTTATAGGCCAAATGAGTACGGGTCTTGAGTCCGCGGGCCGCTACTATGTTTGTCCAACAGTCATGTCTCAAGCGGTCCACGAGATACGAGATGCTAAAGACGATATCTAATAATGTACTACTGTTATAGGCAGTTCAAGGTAAAGTGAGCACTTTTTAAGGCCCTTCTAAATTTTTCCTTTCATCCGATTTCCATCTTCCTGCTGCTTTTTAATATAAACATTGCAATGTGACCATTAACCATAGTGTATGTTGTTTCACCACCCTCAAGATTTAATGCCTGACGCTGCAAGAAGATATATTTGTTAGTGGTTAATGCCTGTTGGGATGGCCCTAAAAAGTGCTCACTTTACTGTGAATAGCCTATAACTATCACGCTTGACGGAATAATAAGTTGGAAGGAGAAGGAAATCTAAAGAAGACTGATTAAAAAGTAAAATTATTATCACTTGTAAAATATAAAATTGCAATTTATGTAGCAACAGCACGTTAGTAAAAAGAAGAAAAAACTTTAGATTTATTTCCTTATATATTATTTAGCAAATACAATTAAAAATAAATTCAACAAATGAATTTGTATTTACCAGTTATACAACCCCACTAAATTACAAAAACCGAAACATTAGTCTACATTTTTACCAGCACCCTGGGTTTGGGGCCCTACGTGGTTCTCTGTATGCAGGAAAATATGGTTTATTGTTTCTGAGATCTGTAATAGGAATTTCAATATGTTCATACTTCAGCACTGGGGGAACAGAGAGAATTCAAAATCCCACTACATTTTTATTTTTGTAACTTTGTTCATTGCACCAATGTAGATGACCTGTATAAAATTTGAAAGCGCAGGTAGCATTTTTTGTATTTGCAGAAAATATTTCTGTCATAATCTATTGCCTTGATATCAATTTTTTCCGTAACGCTTTTCGACAGTAGAGTATAGCAAGCCATATTTGGTGAAATAGGCCAAGGACTGATAGTAAAGTGAAGTATGTTGAACATTTTGACTTACATGAACACAGGATACTTTGAAGTTCTGCTGTACATAGACAAATAGAAATTAATTTAAATTGTTTGTATACAGAATGAAAAAAAAAAACATTGAAATTGTAGCTGAAACATATATTTATTGCACTAACACAACCAGAATGAGAGATAAATATCTGACTAACTGGATAATGCATTTTGAACGATGAAGTGCAAAACAAGCAAAAATTGTTTGCTGATATCAATCCCATTTCAATTAAAACGGATGAATGGAATCACACATCAGCATTTACATATATAACTATGTGGTATTTTAGGATAGTTCCGTGCGGATTAATAAGCAATTATAAATATTAAAAACGCTCACATTGAGTTTTAATCCCAAACACGCCATAGTTTTGCAGAAATCAATACATACTTGATTGCAATATTTACAGAGTTAGATTATAACGCATTAACTCCACGAAAAGGCTGCGTTTTGCGTAAAAACAAAATATATAATTTAATTTACCAGGTACGGTAGATTACTTATCCCCAACTACAAAAAAAAATATAACAGTTAACATTTCGTCCATATTTAGGCGAGGAATCACTTCACATAGTTTGGTGATATTTTTTTGTGAACGTACTGTAAAAATTAGTACTTATGCGAAATTATGTTAATACGAACTTTTAGATATTAAAAATTCAATTTGTTGATTAATTTAACCACAGAGAAATGTACTGCGCCTGTACAAAGAGAAGATATTTCTTTTGTTGTTTTCGTTGAAGTTATAATGTGTAATGAGCTAATTTTCAGGCATCCGTGGAATCATATCTGAGATTTTAATCGGAAATTTCCAGTTGGTAGAAAAACCTTTAATTATATAACGTTTCTACAAAAATCGTGTAGGGGGTTGATTATAAAGTAAATAATCCATATATATGTCTATACATAGGCATATATAGGCATACATGTACACACACATGAGCACTATGATTCCCAGAATTATTATGATGAGTCTTTTTCAGCCATTTAAGCAAATGTGAAAATTAACCAGCATATTAGTATATGAGAAATTGCTGAAGATATTTCAGTTTCCATTGTAAAATTTGCAATCCATACAGACTAACAAACTAACAAAGTGCGCAACATTCTTTCAATTTGGGGTCATCTAAAACGGTCCCGCAGTCACACTGTTAGCTCAGTTACGATAAAACAAAGATTTTATTGTCCTGCTTATGTGAAAATAATGGCGGGGAAATTTTATTATAAACTTACTAGAGACATCATGGGAATAATGGAGTGATCGATGTGGAACCGGTTTAATACGTAGACCATTGGATTTTTTTATAGTTTCATCGAAACAGCATAAATTCAATACTATTAAATGTGTTTTCAATTCACGTGGTCTAGTCTTTGAAAAGTTAATAAAATTATGCACTTTAACTGGGATACGAAAACATTAATTTAATGTCTTTTACTGGTAGGTGTTGTAATTGAATCTTCTTTGTACTGCTGCAGTTCAGTTGCATTGATGAATTAAAGTACCGTAAATTAATAACACGCCAGAATCGTGGCTCAATTGACCGGATTACTGAAAAAAGTGTCTCGTATTTGCTGCTTTTGGCTGAGTGTAAACTTCAGAATTCCTCTTTAGTACAGATGACTACACGTCGCATCTAGGTTTCTTGTACGGTGGATAGCATGTTCGTTTCTGCAAGAAATGCAAGTGATTGAAAATTAGCAATGAACATTTGTTTCGTCACAAAGAATTCATTGAGAAATACTGGTCTTTAAAGCCACATAACCACATTCTCTTTTGCTCATTCCTTTCGCGAGATACGAGAGTAAGTGGATGGTTATATTTAAATTCACCTTACAGTCACAACAAAGTAATTAACTGATAGCCTTTTACTGCATGTTCTCAGGGATCTTTAAGAAGTTTACAAAATGCAAATTCAGTAGGAGTTTAGGAAAAAACACAATTAGAATAACTTAATGATTAAGATAAACTACGGCAACTATGCGCCAGCACAATTTCAGGTATAGAAATTTTATTCTATTTTTTTCATTTTCAAATAGCAATTCTACAGCGCTTGCTTGTAATTTGAGAGGAATGCCAAACCGTTTGTGTAATTTGCTGTAATCTAAAATATAACCCTCAAATGCGATTAAAGTATGAAGTTGACTAACTGGATCGCTCGGTAAATTTGAATAAGTCAGTTTGAAAATTTCTGCAGTTACTTACTTGTCTGACGAAGCCAAATTAGACAAATAGAGAAATGCGATGAGATTAAGGAACCTCTTCCCGTCGACGAGTGTGGTTTAATAAATATACGTTCACTCCGATAACTTTTTTCCCCGCTTTAATCGAAGAATTTTTCTCTAAAGAAATCAATGAAGCTTGTTGATTGGTGTTACATTACGCCACAACATTCATTTACCAGCAAAAAGTTCGTTGCTCAAATGCGAAAACCGTATGACAGGATGATTTTTAAATTCTTTCTATATATACGGCCATAAAACGCATTGATCAGGTAAAGCACGAACGCTGCTAAGTTTCATCTGTACCAGACACTCTTAGTGGACATTCTGCAATGAGAATATCTTGATATCGCATGTTCACGGTGAAATGAGCACTTTTAAAGCCATGTAGTGTATTCTTCCGCCTTTTGTAAAATTAACATTGTCCTGGGCCTCAACACTTATTCATACTTCGGTCAAGTGACACTGTGAAATTATTAGAAAAGAAACATTTTATAAATCTGTTAAATTCTACACACTGATGCATAAAAAAAAAAAACAAAAAGCCAAGTAAATAATTAAAATTATCACAAATAGTTACCTAACACTTTTTATCCAACGTTAAGATATGGAACTATTTTCTATCTATCGTTATCAACTTTACAAGGCGCATGATACTCAGTGCGCCCGTTGAAGTATATGCAGGCAAGGGCAGTGACTTTTTTCTAAGGTTGATTTCAAAAATGCTCACTTTATCGTGAACAGCCTTTATCGATAAAGGGTTATCAGATTTACGAACAAACAAATCGACAGTATGATATTTATATATCTCTGCGTATTTCACGTCGCTGATCACCGCAGGACAGTTCGGTTTATCTGCTGTGCTTGATTCAGTGCCATGACAAGATGCTGGGATCTCTAAATTTTCGGACCGTGGTTTGCATTCAGGCTGCACAGCTGACCCTATCGAGGCGTGAAGTTGGTCCCTCAGTATTTTTTTTTTTTTTGTTCTGCCAATTTTCCGCTGGCGCCTTACATCCCTCATCAATCCCTCAGGCTGTTCAGAAAACATAGCTCGCTGGTCGAGGTAAGAAAGCCAGTTCAGTTTAAAGAAGGGTTTGCCAATTTATTATTATAGAACCTGCCTTCGGCGAGAGCATAATATTCCTGGTTTATACCGTGTTTCACTCACACCCAAAGAAGTAGAGATATTTGATTAAATTTCGTATTTGTAATTCTTGCGTTGGATGTATAGGGGCCATAACGATGAAATGGATACGGTCATAGGAGGTAGAAAAAACACTTGTTTTTCGTTCCAAGTGTAAGCCGTGGATGGGTAATGGCCTGTTCACAATGTTTTGCCTTGAGAAAACATAAATTTTACGCGCTAGCTAGGGCACAAATATACCGTTATCGCAAGGCATTTTGCAGCAGAAAAATTGTAATATGTGAGCCGTGATGTAATTTCTTCTTTATTACACCTTTTCCATGGCCACAGATCTGTGTGAGTGTGTGTAGCCAATATTTGCGCGAAGATGTTGTTTGGAACTAAAATATTTTACTCTTACAATATAATTTTTCTATAATTTTTTAATATTTTTGCCATTTCTCAAATTTGTTTATGAACAAAATTATATATCACATGCTTCCAAAACCGAGAGTGATTATTTTAATACTCTACAACCATGCTTCGTATGTGAGAGGATAACAAAATGTAAAACTACTCAAATAGTTGTTTTCTAAATAAATTGGGCTATCTTTAAAGTTCATTCAAATATGTTTTACGACTAAAAGTAACTTACAAGAAAATTTTAAAAATTTTAAATTAAATAGTTCTTAAATGCCCTATACTTATTTTTACACATCCCCTCCCCCCATCTATAATTTCTGTATCATTATATTTGAAATAACAAATATCCTGTAGCAGCCTCGTGTTTAAGGCTTTAATTTAATCATTAAAACGCGTCATTTTGAGTGTTACAGTTCGATACTTCTGTTCTTAGGAAAATGATGTAATACACCATACAATATTTGCAAAAGATGGGTGCTTCGTAAATTGCACAAGGAAACTGATTCGTTTGTGTGTGTAATTCATTTAAATAATTGTGTACTTATGGCAGATTGTGTGTAAAGTTACATGTGAGAAAAGTGTAATTTATAACTAAGAATCTGCGTATGTATAGGAAATATAATAGGAAATATAATATTATGAGATCACGTGCTTTTATCTTTGTACGCAAGTGCGACTGTGTGTGTCTGTGACGTCCACGCGCCAAAAACCACCATCCTCCATACGCCCATTGTAGTAAGCAAAGGGCACCCGACTGCTATAAATTCCTTATAAACTTCCAAATCTTATTTTAAAATAGCAACCATTAAAAATATCTTCCAGAACTATTAAACGAGCCCGAGCTAAAATAGTTACGTTAATGGTTCATAATGCCAGAATCAAATTCAATAATACTTTTTAATAGTTAACCTGTCATTTCCAAAAAGACTATCAACTGATACACCCGTAAAACTAACGATTTTATATTCTATATACCTGGAGGATTACATAACCAATTATTGCTGTATTTGACATTCAAGTAGTGCTGCGGATGACTACCTTAACTAAGGGCTATATAAATTTAAAATATCAGACGTATTGTGAATATGGCTTCCATAATGTTTTAACTTGAGTACCCTATATCACCGAACAATTATACAAAATTAAAACCAACTACAAAAGCCCACATTAAATATTTAATTCATTAAATAAGCATATTCCCAGCATCTTCTCTAGGTAGTTTTGTAATATAGCCTACAAACAAACTTGTTTATGACGTATCTCAAAGATTACTTAATTGAGTACCTAGAAATGTGCCGTTTATCTGGCCGATCAAATTTATTAATATTTCATATAGGGTTTTACATGTTTCCCTTCGAATGAATCCATTTTTCTGACTCACAGTTTGAGATATAAAACACTATTGTAAATATATAAATTTTCAGCTGAAATAAAGTTTATGGTTGCTGTGTGCAGCCAGTGTATTAATTTATTGTTATATTATATCTGAAGTGCAAATCAAGACGATCTATCTAATTAGAGCACAATCACAGCTATTTTTGATGATAACCTGTATCTACGCCTTGTTTTTATATTATGACATGTTGTGAATTCTTAAGTCAAAACAAGATGTTACTGATATAACGAACGAGCATACTATCCTCTAAATGAATACAAATGATGTTAAATAAAGTTCTTAAAAACTTAGATTGTAGATAGGACTTAACGTCTCGTTGGCAGCAATATCATTAGTGATGAAACCAGAGACATATGCAAAAGTATTGAGAAAATTACAAATACACACTCTAAGAAATTATTTGTAAACTTACCATATAAGTGTTTACGTACAGAGACAAAGCGCGAATGGTAAATTATTTTCCCACACATGCTTGGTAAAGATCCTACATATGCTAAGGGAAGAGTTCACGCCCCTGCCGTCCGAGCAGACACTTTTAGCTGTGCCAGCAGAAAATTCTAGCCGTCGAAGAAGACACTTACAGATGACACTTCTAGTCGTCCCAGCAGACACTTCCAACAGTCCCAGAAGACAATTATAGCCATTCCAACAGACACTTCCAGCCACCCCAGCCGACACTTCTTGCTATTCCAGAAGACACTTCTGGCATCGCTGTCAGTGTGAATGCATGGAGCTGTAATATACATGATGGATGTCTGGAGCTGTAGACCTGATGCACGTATATAGTTGTGGTAGATGTGATGGACGTCTGGCATTATAGTCAATGTTGTTGTGAGCATCTGTTGTTGTAGTGGACATCGTAGTGAACATCAGTTGTAGTGGATGCCTGGCGTCGTTCACGTTATCTATGCTTGCTGTTGATGTCGACGCTTCTCGGATGCCTGTAGTAGACGTCTGGAATTTTTATCTGTGATACTGCTATGCACATGCATGCATACACACACAAAGTGATCGTAGCAGGTGCCGGGTTGACTGAGTAAAAATTAATTTATCCTGTCCTAATATACTGTAAGGATTCAAAATGGCCACCATTTTCCAGTGAATTTACAAGAATTTGAACCTTCTAGTAAAACAGTAAGAATAACATTGAAAATCGCTATTTTTCAACTACAAAACATGATTTCCGCCTGTATTAATACTGTTTCGTTGAACTTAAGTTGGAAAAATGTTAAAATACTAAATAAATTGAAACATATACATTTTATGTTACATGGAATACATTTTTCTGTTGGAAAGTTCTTTTTTTTGTTAGACATAAATATAGAGGGAACAAGTCAGTTGAGCGGTTAGCAAGCTCGCCTCCCTGATAAGGTCACATCATAAAAACAAAATATTGGCAACGTGTCGATGTTGTGATAGATGTTGCCATTGAAACAAGGGTTTTATCGGAGATCTCTCTCGTTTCCCCTAGTCTCACGCATAAGACCAGGTCTGGCCCGGTGCTGCTCCAACTCCGAACGTTTTCCCCTCATTGGCTTTTGAGATCTCGTTAAAAGTGATGGGTGATTCTCTCCCAATATTTTTTCTCTCCTATTCGAAGAGATATATGTCGGATTTACAGTAAAATAATTTCTTAACAAGTGAAAAAAAATTCTTATTTGAATACTTGAAAAAAAATGTGTTTAGTATTTCTTTATAGTTTTTAAATTTATATGTTTCCTGGATTATAGTTAAATCTGAGGATTATCTCGGGGCTTATATTGGAAACTTGATTTCAGGGCATTGTTAAATTTTTCTTTCATTTCGCTGTTTATGTAGTCAACTTGTTCCATAAGGTTGAAACATCAGCGAGTCAGGTGAAATCTCTCGGGGTACACATTCAGAGGGCTGCGGGTCGAAGCAGGGAAGCCAACTCTATAAAAGTATGTCCTAAATACTGTAGCAGGGGAGGGGTGCATAATTGTGAAACATATACTGCAGGGGCACCAACTCTCGAAAAAATACGATAAAGCATTCTCAGGGCTGAAGCTTGGGTGTGTAAAACAGGTTTTGCGAACAGCAGGCTCGATCGATAGTGGAGATCGTTAGAAAACTCGAATTTCAAGGCAATTTAAATTCTTGACTAGGGGTGGGAGGGGTGTGTGTACAGGGTCACATTCCTCTGGACTCGGACCAGTTCTGAGGGCAAGGGGTGTAGAGTAGGGTTGGAAGGAGTGGTTGCTCCCTCGATCTGAATGCAAGTAGGTAGTTGTCGACATCTTGCCTTAGTGCTGAAAAATTGACAATCGAGGGAAGACGGGCGAATGACCCCATAATCTTGCAGACACATCTTGGGGGAGTGAGGGGTATAGGGGGTGTCTGGCATCCTGGACTAGGGCCAGTTCTGAGGGGTGGAGGAAGGAGAGTATGATAAGCAGGTTCCTCCCAATCTGAAGGTAACTAGGCAGTTGACATCATCTTGCTACATTGCCAAAAAAAAATTATAATCACAGGCAGTATGGGGTGGCAGTCAGGTGAGGGGTGGGAGGTGGGAGGGGGTTAAGGATGCTCTGGAGGGGGAGTGACCTCAGCTAGCCAGTCACTACCATCTTCAGTTGCTAGTGAACATTTGGATTAGACAGACATGTACTGCTCTGTCTCTCATCTTCACCACAGCTCTAGGCAGTTGGCTGACGACAGGGCTAGGTTCGCAGGTTACCATAGCTATGGACCGGCGACATTCTCTACTGCTGACTGCGATTTTTGTAAAAACAATGTTATTTGGTCTGGAGTTCACACCTTGTTCACAGTATTTGTAAACTATAGTGTGAAATAATCTTTTTAATATCTCGGAAAATATAAATTTTCGTGTGTTAAGTCAGTATTGCAATAAGATTTTCAATTTCTGAGCTTGGTATGTGAAAATTCCTAACAGTTAAAAAATTCAATTTCTGTTAACAAGTGTGCTTTATTTACCACACTTCATGGAAATTTGAAGTACGTCCGTTATTTTAAAAATAATTTTCTCTTCGAGGATTTTGTGCATTTTTTACAATATATAAAGTGATGTGGGATTAAGCTCTACGCTTCGACGCCAGTTGGTTATTTTGAAACAAATCATTTTGGGTAAGATCTTCTATTGTTAATTACTTTCTTGTAGAACATTATATATTTTACTTATTAGAATAGACGTACACTATTGTGTCTGGTCTAAAGTTTATTCAGAATTTTTTTTGCCATAATATATCACTCACCAGGCTGAATCGTGTAATTTGTATGTGTTAATGTGTTATTTATTCATACTAACTTGCTGGATTTCGTTTAAAGACAGTAAAACGTAGTTGTTCATTATACTTGTCTCTTGTATTATTCATTCATATGTAGAACTCGTTACTTATTTCGTTTAAAGACTCTGCCTTGTGTAATTTCATACTGGCTAACTGGATTTCGTTTAGTCAGTTTGCACTTGTCGACATCAGATGTTATTCATGTACTTAAAATTCTCTCTCATGTAAAATATATATCTACGCTCAACGCGCATTACATTTAAGACTCCCATAATTGCACTTATTATTCACGTAGTTGTTTGAAATTTGCGATTCGATGCATGTAATTTATTCATATGTAGAACACTCTGAATTTCTCTCGTGTGTCATGTATATTCATAAAAATCGCCTCTCTACCATCTACGAGCAGCATTCCACTCAAAACCCCAAAAAAACAAAAAAAAAACAAAAATTACACTTAGCCTACTCTTGCACTCAACTCAACATCTATATAACACATTGCAACCCATTACTCTGGTCACTCGCTTTCAGAGCACCACAGCGTCAACATCGTACATAGCTCCTGCTACCCCCACCCAAAAAGAAAGAAATATATATATATATATAAATATATAAATTATCCGATAAAAATGATCCCTTTCATTACACTTAACACTTTCATTGAATTTAATAGTTTCAATAAAATTTTACCCCTCCATAGATTTAACCCTTTCCATTTTATTAACTGTTTCAATTTTAGATTAACCCTTTCAATCAATTGAATTAATCCTTTGATTTCAAACAATCAAAAGTGAAATTGAACCCGTGCGCCCCAACTACAACTCCACGTCACACAAATGTTCATTTTCACGCTATCGATTGATCTTGAGGATTGAGGAGACATGTCGATTTAAATACAAACAAGCATTTTAAGTTCTCCTAGTCAAAAGTTATACTACGCAGAACTTATGAGATGATGCGTAAACGAACTCAAAATTGAGTTCCCCCCCCCCCCTCCAACCCATCATCATCGCATTGTGCAATGTTTCGCAGTCCTCGCTCAACGTAACATATTATTTGATGATTTGGCGATCGAGTGGTGTAATAATTGATTTTTGAATGTAGAAGATATATTCGGAGCTGCAATGCCAAACGCTATACCCCGATTTTGTTATCAGGTGATTTTCTGGATTTCTTCCCACTATGGCTGCCAATTTAAAGATGTATTCACGTAAAAAGTGGAATGTAACTCTTAAGTTTGCGGAATATTTTTTTTACATAATGTTTTTTTTAAATTACAAACACAAAAAAAATATATTTATATATACCTATATTCTTTTTATTTTTATTCCTTTTATCGTCGATTGTAGACATGCCAGTTTTGTTATGGTGACGTTTAGCGTTTAACGTTTTGCGTCAAACTGATTGTAGACGAACCTAAAAAAAGAGAGGGTAGGTTAGAAGAAAACTTCAAGTATAAGTAAATAAAGTCTGTTCACAAAAAACCAGGACTTCAGAAATGAACCTTAGAAAAAAGTCACTACCCCTGCCTGCATATATTCTAATGGTCGCACTGAGTGACATTCCCCCTATGAAGTTGGTAACGATTGATAGAAAATAGTTCCATATCTTAACGTTGAATAAAAAGTTTTAGGTAACCATATGTGATAACTTAAAATTAATTCTCCCACTTTCTGTTTATTTTTTTAATACACCAGAGTGTAAAAATGAGCATATTTGTAAAGTATTTACTTTCTTAACAATTGCACAGTTTCATTTGACCGACGCATGAATAAAGTGATGAGGCCCATGGTAGTTTTAATTTTACATAAGGCGTAGGAATACACAACGTGCATACAAATAGATCTTAAGCAGGGATTTCAAAAGTGCTCATTTTACAGTGAAAATGTGCGTACTATGGCGCAGGCGATGCAGCTGGGCCTGGTGTCGGGGAAGGACGCGAGCGGCGAGCTGACGGTGTGCGCCGTGGCCCGCGTCGTCATCCCGCACTCCTTCGAGATCTCGTCGCTGCTCTTCTTCGTGACCCCCATGACGCTCATCACTGTGCTCTATGTGCTCATCGGCCTGCGACTGCGGCGCTCCAGCGTGCTGGCGGCCCGCGACCCCCGAGGCAGCGTGCGCTTGCGCGCCCAGGTACGTCTCTCCCGTTAGGCTAAGGCCGTGTGGGGACATGGGCTCCCATTAGGCTAAGGCAGTGTGGGGACATGGGCTCCCATTAGGCTAAGGCCGTGTGGGGACATGGGCTCCCATTAGGCTAAGGCCGTGTGGGGACATGGGCTCCCATTAGGCTAAGGCCGTGTGGGGACATGGGCTCCCATTAGGCTAAGGCCGTGTGGGGACATGGGCTCCCATTAGGCTAAGGTAGTGTGGGGACATGGGCTCCCATTAGGCTAAGGCCGTGTGGGGACATGGGCGCCACGCGGACGTTGTCCGCACGTGTGCACACGGCCTAAAGATGAGGTCACCTCGGCCTTTTTGAATCAATACTTTGAAAAATCTCCCCCTGTATGATGTGTTTAGGCATTCCCTAAATACGCCCTGTATCGCAAGCGTTTTATACTTGTGTTCACAAAATTTACTTTTTTTTTTCTGTTAAATTGAAATGTTATTCATATTTTATCCATAAATTATAAAACTTCATTTATAAATAATCTAAATAAAAATCAGGGAGATAATAGGTATGTTGATAGCGCCTAGTGAGAAATAGTTCTTATACAAAATACTGTTACACTTAGTGCGCACGAATATGGTGCGTTGTCTCCCTGGTGTAATTTTCCAGGATTAGTTACTCTTAGTTTGGACGAGGCGGAGGAATATTCTGAAAGTAGAACTTTATCAGGGCTTCAGAAAAGTCTGAAGAAACCGTGAATGGACTATAGAACTCCTATTCGTCTTCTGCGCATGTACCCAACATTGACCTACCCCAATTATACACAACTGTTAAAATCACATGGTCAACACCGATGGATGTGTTTGTTTATATATTAATTTTTAAATACCAGACACTATTATATTAATAAAATGCTTTTACCAATATGAATTTTATCAAGTTCCATTACAAATGTGTTATGGGAAGTACAAAAAATCATCTCAAAGCACTTGTTTACCAAACAGTGTTCTAACCTCAAATCCAATCCGCGCCATTTTTGCTAGTCGTATTGGCAGAAAACCAGTTTAATGTTGGGACATAGAGATTGGTTGTGCGCAGCCAGCGAAATCGGTCTATCTCGTCTTTAGTCTATGGCCTCTCCTCCCTCCTACACTCACACAAATTGCTGCTTCACTAAAGTCTATTCACGACAAAGTCACTGCCCCTGCAGGTATATATTTTAACGGGCGCACTGAGTGACATTCGCCCAGTAAAGTCGGTAACGATGGATTGAAAACGGTTGCATGTCACAACGTCGAATAACAAGTGTTAGGTAGCCATTTGTGATAACTTAAAATGATTTCTTTCGCGTTGTGTTTTTTTTTTTTTTAATGCATCGAAATGTGAAAAAACTAGCAAATTTGTTACGTATTTACTCTCTTAACAATTTCACAATTCCATTTCACCGGCGCACGAATAAAGGGATGACGCCCACGGCAATGTTAATTTCACATGAAGCGGAATATAAAACAATGTGTATACAAGTAGATCTTAAGCAGTGTTTCAAAACTGCTCCTTCTACAGTGAACCGCCTATATATAAAAACATAGATACAGGGACTGGGGGCTCATGGACATCATCTTTGTTTTTTTTTTTTTTTAATAAGGGGTCGGTTTTGTTTCTCCCAGTAACATAACACGTTATTAAGCGATGCATTCCGTGATGTGATTATGTAAAAAAACTCGACGAGCACTTTTTTTTTATATAAGAGGATGATTGTAGGTGTGTACATATGACCGCAGCTAAGGCCGGGTAGGTTCCATCATCCGTTGCGATGTCCAACTGAGTCATCCTCCACGGGTGACGCACATACAGCAACACAGGTTTCGAACGCACGCAAAAGGTTGTTTGTTGGCGTTCTTGATGTTACACGAATATAAAAAGTCTGTTTCATTTGATATCCATAGCTTGATTACAATTAAATCACCAAAAAAAATCGTGTCTCTTTCCCAGTCCGTACTAAATGTAACTTCTCCCAGCAGATGACATCTATCTAGCCTGCCACCTGCAATCAAATCCATACAACCTATGAAAAACCCCTTACATCCCAATTCTGACTAGTAACAAAACACAGGGTAGCATTCCCTATTTTACTGATGAAGGGGGATGATATTACTAACTACATCTTCACTTATTTAGGATCTCTATTCTAGAAAACACTATTCACCGATTTGTTGCTATATCTCAAATATTTCCTGATATTTGAAATGCGAATAATTTCAAAACACTAGTACAATTGTTTTGAGCGAGATCACGACTGAACATATTACATAATACGTACGAGTAGTGGGAGCAACCCGCTCTTGGATACAAAGTGCAAGAGTGACACAAGTGCCACTTGGTATTCAAAGGGTTAATCGTTTAATCGCAATTGTTTGGTTGACAGGATTAAATTGATTGGAAGGGTTAAATATATTGAAATGGTTAATTGTTTGATTGTAAATGTTTCGTTGAAAGGATTAATTGTTATCGATGTCCAAAGGGTAGATGTTGCCCCTTCAGAATCCGTCGGTAGACTGAGCTCTGAGGGATCGGAGCAGCAGTATATATATATATATATATATATATATATATATATATATATATATATATATGTGTGTGTGTGTGTGTGTGTGTGTGTGTGTGTGTGTGTGTGTGTGTTGACCCTGGAGCAAGAGTGTCATAAGGGATGCATGTTGCCTCTTCAAAGTCTGAGATTGGAATTAGCTCTGGGACATGTTGAATGGCGGGGGGGGGGGGGGGAGAGATCAGCAGAGCCCGTACGTCCTCTTCGAGGTCTGAGTACTGAATGAGCTCTGAAGGGTGGGTCATGGGGAAGAAGGTGTAGCGGGAGTGGCTGAGGTCTGTCATCTACGCTGCCTGCCGGGAGACTCAGCTGGGATGGCGGGTGAAGGCAAGGAGGGTGATCAGGAGCAGCAGTGATCCGTTCTGGTCGGAGGTCAGTGTGGGAATGAGCTCGTTCGGCCGGAGGATGGGGAGGGGGTTCGGGGGTTCGTGGGTTCGCGGGGGCTCCAAGACACGTCCATCCCCTTCGAAGTGTAAGGAGTGAATGAGCTCCGAGGTTGGAATTGTGCAATTTGATAATTGTAATAATCAAGTGTTTGAAAAATAACGAAGCTAATAAATATAGCCTTTGAATTGGATTTTTTTTTTTTTTTTACCAATTGAACAAATTACGACCACCAAAACATGAAATATATATTCCAAGAAACGAATTACCACTGGGAAAAAAAAAAAAAAAAAAAAAAACTACTTACCACACGCCGTGAGCTCAGTCGACCGTTCTTTATCCCACACTTGTAACAGTGTTAACAGTCACTGCAAAATATTAACGTGTATTACGTGTAATGTGCTATGCCGTGGAAAACAAATATGTTAACAATGTAAAATAACAGTAAGGAATGTCATCAATAAAAGCATTTTTAAAACATCACGAAGCTGACCTAAATAATGCATAAGCCGAAATTGTGAATATTCTTACGGAATGTTTTTTGGAATATGGCAGAATTATTTGAACAGCTCTAAACAGTAAACAACGCATTTGACAGGTATACAAGTAGAAGTCACGTTTCAACGTTTATGTTTATGCGTAGCGAAAGTGTACGAACACATGTACACTCAAACACGCAATGGAATATAAATATTGGTTTGGACAGATGCTGCATGGCAGTTACATGGCAATAATTGTTTACATTTGGCGGAAGGATAACGAAACGGACCTGCAAGTAGATATTTAGCAGAGCTCGAAGAAAGTCTGTTCCAGTCGTAAATGGACTATACGTTGACGCGTTCGGACGCCTTGATGTTTTTTTTACGTTCGTGGCACCGCTTCACTCGATCATATGGGGTTTCATGAATATCATTGGATTGATTTTGAGATGCTCTTTTCAACAATATACGGTTTCTGTATTTCAACTTGGCTTTTTGACGAGTGTTGGCCGATATTGTGTAAAGTTTTCTTAATTTTTTATATTAAACTCATACAATTTCACCATGACCACGCCACACAAATGCTTTTATACACGCAATCGATTTATCTTGACAAGAGCTGTCGATTGAACCTTAAACGAGCGTCGTAGCTTCTCTTAGTCAGAAGTTATACTACGTGGAAGTTATGAGACGGAGCGGAACGAAATAAAAATTGCGGCGTCTTCCCCCTATAACCCCCCCCCCCCCTCCCCCTCTTTCTCCACGCGCGATGCTTCGCAGTCCTCACTCAACGTAATGAATTCTTTGATCCTTTGGCAATCGAGAGGTGTAACTTAATTTCAAATGTAGACGATATATTCGGAGCTGCAATGCTAGACTGTATCCCCCGATTTTGTTATCATCGGATTTTCTGGGTTGCCTCCCACAATAGTTGCAAATTTAAAGACGTATTCACTTCAAAAGTGTCTAGAATCTGCGAATAGTGTTTACCCTGTACTTACTGAAGGGTTTGGATACGAGTCAGTAACTGACGCCCTGTTGAAGCACGAGCAGTTGCATGAAAGTTGGATGGGCCGATTTGTTCACAAGCAATGTTTACGATAGTTCATGTAGATAGCTATATATTGAACCATTTTTACAGTAAGTTCTTTAAAACTCATTCATTAGATACATAAATATATATTAATTCTACATAATCAGTGCATAAAAATGATTTTGAAAATTGGTATTGCAGCAAGGATCTACGTTTTGCTATAGCTTTGTTAAACGTCCCAGTACAGCGCTATTAACGTTTATGAAATGAAGTCAACTGGTAGTGAGACGGAAAACGTTAAATAAATACCAAACATGTCCTCAACTGACGCTGTAATTTCGTTTCTTCAGATCATCGCACAAATTCGTTATGGAAACTCGTAAGATATTCTAATTTTTTTTATACTATGCTTGCAGCATATAATGCTTTTCTTATAGAACGAAGAAGAAATAATTCATTAATGTTATATACTAAACTGTTTCCTATTTTTATCTTACCAATATTACTTGTTTGCATTTCCATTACCGTTCTGTAGTATAAGTCAGTCAGTATTTCACGAAAACACGTTTATTCTGGCTCCCTTTAATTCGGCTAGTGCAGTGATATTTCTGTATTCTTCTCTTTTGGTGTTTAATGGACATACGAGTAGTGATGGATTTTATTTAATGGACATACGAGTAGTGATGGATTTTATTTAATTGTCTTTTTTCCTTATCAAGGTGTTATAGTACTTTTTGTGCAGATTTTTAAAATCTTACTAAAACTAAGTTGTAACGTGTATAAATAGTAAAAAGTTGATGTAAACATTTGATTTTACTTTTACTTTATCTCAGTTTTATTCTCTATATTGTTATTGAATATGTTCATTGTAGTGATGTCTAATAACGTTTTCTTGTTAGCTTCTCGGTGTAAGACTAACCCACGTACTTTTATGTGCTTCCCACTTGAGTTTCAACTTGTGTACAGTGGTTGTTATCAGCCACTTTAAAACTTCTTAGGATTACTTGCTGTTTGAAAATTCCCCATTAGAGCCTTGATAGAGAGTATCAAATAAACAAGTTGTTAATTACATTCTGCTATAGCAAACTAATTAATAAATAAACATGATTGAAATACCCTGCTATTTAATTTGTAAATTCACAAATGGTAGTATAGTCTTTGGATGCACGTGCGAACAAGGATGCAACAGTGGCAGTCTAGTCTATGGACGTATGTTGGAACAAGGATGCGAAAATAGTAGGACGCCCTTTTAAAATTTACGTATTTCTGGCCATAACTTATGATTGTGATTAATTTTTTAAAATTCGAATTTTTTAGGTCATAGATCATTATTTGCTTGCATTTCAGAGACTATTATCGTTTGACATATTGAACTTCTATTGCTCCTATTTATAATTATTCTCAGAAGGCAACTGCCCATATATTCCACTTGGTGAACAAAAAAAAGTACCTCATCTATATTACATTTTCGCAACAATTTGACCAAAGTTCTATGCTATTTCAAGGAATAAATGTCAATAATGAGCGCCGAAACATGTAATGAGTAAAAGACTGGAAAAATCATAGTGATTTATATCTCACCGCATTTAGTTTCCATTCTCCCAGGTGAATGAGAGAAAATATTTGGGCGTCTCTTAACAGCGAGGTCTTGAGAGCCGATGAGGGTGACTGAGGTGAGTATGGGGCAGCGCCGGAATAAAAAAGGCGAGGGAAACGGGATACCCCCGAGAAAACCTACCGATCAGCGGCATCTTCCGGCACGATTCCCACTGGGGGAAATTCCGGGAGTGACCCTGCCGGGGACTAAACCCGGGCTCGCCTTGGTGGGAATCGGGCAGGCTGGCCGCTCGGACACCGCGGCCCCAGTATCTCAGGTATGACGTTTTTGTTCTCGGCAGGCGCAACCCAAGAGGGCCATGGTGGTGATTGTGAAGGAAACTGCGAGGGAGGAGTGCGAGGATAAGGACGACTGCCGCAAGAACTTCTCGCCCAACGCCCACACCAAAGCCGCCGAGCACGTCGTTAAGATGCTGGGTGAGTACCTTCTAACGCCGTTCCACACTCGGCTTAACGTCCTAGCTTTTTGTGCTAACTTTGACTTGTGGTCATGT
Source organism: Dryococelus australis (assembly GCA_029891345.1). NCBI lineage: Eukaryota > Metazoa > Arthropoda > Insecta > Phasmatodea > Phasmatidae > Dryococelus > Dryococelus australis. The sequence goes on along the minus strand of CM057000.1, from coordinate 119,315,012 downwards.
TCCGGTACATATACCGAACGATTCGCCCGCTACTGTTTATCCGTAACTATGCGACCCGCCTGCAACACTACACATCTAACAAAACATCTCCGCTGTAAAATAATAACTGTCTCTTGTGTAGGGGCCCCACGGTGGCTGAGCGGTTAGCCTGCTCGCCTCCCGCCGAGGCGATCCGGACTCAATCCCCGGCCGGGTCGCTCCGTATCTTAGCAAGTGGGAATCGTGCCGGACGATGTCGGCCGGTTTTCTCGGGGATCTCCCGTTTCCCGCGCCCTTTCATTCCCGCGCTGCTCCACACTCGGCGCAATCACTCTCGCAGGCTCTCAAGACCGCGATGTTAAGAGCCGTCCGAATCTCTTCTTCCTGTGTAGCCCGAGTCCCGTGCCGTGCACGCGCTCGTTACGGCGCCTCGTCTGTTAGCTGAACAGTCGACGCCGTTGTCAGACTGCGCGAATCAGCGGCGCGAAAAATAGGGAATCGCTATAAAAAAAAAAAACAGCGCATGCTCGTTAATTTCTTGTCGACAATGCAGTAAGCGGTGACGTGAAGTAAAAAAAACAAAGGCTCGAAGCGAGGCGGATGTGTGTTACGAAGGACGCAGACGTCACGTACTGACGTACTCGGTAAACATCGCAATATGTGACTGTTTCTCGACGCATTGCTGACGTAACACCGTCCATTCATCGCTTACTGTGCTGACGACAGCGAATCGACTCGCAACTGGTGTTATGCTACGATTACTGTTTTGTTGTATGGGTAATCATGTGTGAGGGTTGCATAGATACGGAAACAACAGGCGCGGCGACTCACCCGTTATATCGCGCAGTTGTGTATTCACTTTGAATGAAGAGCGACATAGAGATAAAAGTTTCATGCGAGTTGGCCCAATTTTAACATAATATACAAATAGCCTAACTTAGGGTCAGCTAATCAGATTAAATGAACTATGTTTTATTTTTATCCGTACGTTTTTACGTCTATTCTTACCAACTTACTTGTGGGTTATAATGAGTGTAAATGGCATATAATGGCAATTAAAGCGTCAATTTATGCGTGATATAATTTTATTCCTGGCACATGGATGTAAAATTTAAATGTTTGAATAACAATAATAATGTTACATATTTTTCACACTTACTGTTTGTTTTAAAGCCGACACGTAATCATATTAACAATTATTTCCCAGGTACAGCACATTTAATAGCATTGCAATTGTAACTTCAAAATACGAAACTATCATAACTTTGATCTGAAGTCAACTACGAATTAAAAATTTATTGCAATATAGAAAACGCAGAATTAAAAAAAAATGCATTCTGATTTTTAATGAGCATTGGCGTTTACGGGAAATACGGGATTACATGAACCCACTATGAGATTCTAATTTTAAAAAAAATTCGGGTGTTAATTTTTATCCGTGTATCACCACGTGTGAAACGATGTGAATATACGAAGGTATGCATACATGAACTCCGACAATTCGAATCATTTTATTTCGATATATGAATCGACCACATGCAAAATTGGCAATGGCTGTGAATGTTTTCCTTTTCTTCAGAAAATGAGAAAACCGTTCTAAATTCTATATGACTATGTATAGGATATTTGTAAATTCATTGTGTGCTCCTAAGAACGCATTTGAAGGCTCGAAGACATTGGATGAAAATAAATTGAGATTAATGAAGGTATTATTTGGACATAACAAGTTTGCTCCTATATGTATCCGGACGATGTCGCAGGTTCGTGGGTTTTCTCAACGATCTCCCATTTCACCTGTCATTTCATTCCGACGCTGCTCCATAATCAGCTCAATCACCCTCGTCGGCTCTCAAGACTTTTCTGTACGTAGGATTTACTAAGCTTTCCGTCTGTATTGAAAGCTTATTTATTTTTAATTGTGATGTTTTCATGAGTGAAACACCATTGAAGATCTAAATAACTAACTGCTATGGAAGCGTCCTAAAAATGTACTGTTTGTAAAGAAGGAGAATGTTTTTAACACTTTATTTTTCAATAAAATAACCCAAACCCCTTTTTAAAGGAAACAAAGACGCGGAAAATATCAGTCATAAATACCGGAATATAATACGTAATTGAAATAGCTTAATAAAGTAATACAACAAGTTTCCAAAGGTAAGTATGTCTTTCAAATAAAACTATACACTAAAACAAAACATTTGTTTTGGCCAACTTAAGAGGATTTCCAGTTGGAGTAGAGTCCCCTTCCTTGCAAAAGCCTTTCCCTACTCCTGTATAAATGCTGTAGTTGACCCCTCTGAAAATGGGGTGTCCTGTTTCAGATTTTTTGAATATTGCTCTTTTAACAGGTGCAAATTTAAAATTACACTTTATCGGTGGATAAAATACAGAAGACACAGCATCCTTACAGTTTCTGTCAGGGCAGTCCGCCCATACTATAGGATATGATCGTTTTTCCTTATTTTTCCTTGAGGCACTGTTTTCATCCCATATTCTGCACTATTATCCTCTAATCTTTTATCCCATTTAGGTTCAGATCTATAGTAAATATGGTGTGTTATACGTCTACTCATAAATTTGCCAAAAACGTTATTTTCTTAAATGTAATTACAGCTGTTCACCCAACACCGAACTTTATTATGAAAAACAATTAGTGGTAGCGACACTGCATTATACTGCACTGTTCTGCATTATCATGCTCTGTCTCACTCAACAGAAAAAGTAAAATACAAGTTCTGTACATTTAAGAAGTATGAATTAAACCACTTTTTATCCAGGTAACATATGTATAGAATTTCCACTCTAATGTGAGCACTTTTAAGGCCCTAGTTTCTTTTTCCTTTCATATATTCTTAATACTTTTATCACCTTTTAAAATAAATATTGCTATGTAAGTAATAATACAGTGTGTATATTCCACCACACGCAGAAGTTAACACCTAAGGCTAAAATAAAATTTATTTATATTCCAAATAAGATAACTTTCAAAAGTGTTCTATTTACCGTGAATAGTCTATAGTAATTTTTACTGTTAAATATTAGTTTTGCTTCTGGAGTGATAGATGGATGTGAGAAGTTTTTCTTCTGAACTATTAGTGCACAAACTGAGTATTACATCTGTACGTGAAATTCAACACGCAAGTAATGCAGGTTTAAACCACTTGTGTATCAGAATTGGCTTATTAACGTCACCTAGTGTTATAAATGAAGGCTTATCGAGGGACTGCTTACAAATTGCTGGGACCAGCTCCTGCGTGGGTAGCCCAGCGTCTCGCTGCGGCGAGGCGCGGGGTGACTTCGGCCAGCTGAGCCTGTGTTATTAATAACAGACCTCGGAGGATCAAGCACGAGGTCAGAGGGGTTGCATATAGGCTCAGGGTTGCTGGAGGCTCTGGGTGCCATCTTGCCTGCTGCCACCGGAGGCGCTGCCCGTGAGACGCCCAGACGAGAGGACCGCAGCCCGTGGTCCGCCTTCGACGCCAGACGAGAGCCTGTCGTCGAGAGAGCATGTGCTACCGCGACGAGACCGTGGGAAAATATTGAATCCCTGGTAGGGCGACGTATGGCAGTGTAGAGCGAGGGACTCACGACGGCGTAAGCTCCACACGGGCACTGTTTAGCCGCAATTAATTAAAGCTGTTTCAAGCTTAATTAAGGGCATCGGTACCCTGTTGAACTGTAGCTGCTATATAAGACTTACTTGTTGATTGATTGTATGCGTTGATATCTGACCGTGAAGCCTATTCGAGGTTAGCTTGTAATCCTTTTAGTATTTAATAAACGTTGGATTTTGTAGCCGAGTGCTTTATCCTTGAGTTACCTATATCCCCCTAGTTAATGTGTGGCCTGCTCCCACAGGAGAGGTCACAGAAAAATAAACGTATGATCTTACTTAAACTAACACCCATACCTTACCTGGGATTCGAACTCAGAACATCCCACACCACAGGCCGGCGGCGCACCAACCGACTGCGCCGCGGGAGGTCAGCTAAACCACTTGTGTTCCTGAAATTTGTTTGTGTTACGTGTGGAATTATTTTAAGAACACAAATGGACAGTAAAAACGGTTTTCATTTTCGGTGGCCATTCTCAGATTTGCATGTGGGCGATTTAAATAAGAAGCTCCTTAATATGAAACAACAAATGTATTTCAGGTGTATTATGTTAATTGGTACTTGAAATCCATGGCATTTCAGTGGCTAGTAAAATTACGATTAAAAACGTATCGAGTACAACGATATCGTAGAAAATATAAAAAATACAGGACCGGGAACATATTTTATATTATAAGTATGAATTATATCGTTCAAGTGAGCAAAACTAATGGCGCTTTGTGCAACTCTTGCCTGCAAACGCTAGTCAAGAAAAGAGCTACTAATATAGTTTTAAATTCCTATGTCCTTCAGCTATTAGATCTGTTTTCTTTATGAAACACACACTATATTATTCTCCCAGTTTCTAATACGTAAAAATATGATTATAATATTCTTTATTCGAGTAAATATTTTATAATATGTTCTTTTTATTTCTCATGTATGCGTTCCTGACTTAAAAACACCGATAAAAATAAATCTCTTAATTTATGTTTTCATTCTGCATAAGAATAAATTCACAGAATGTGTGTCTAGAGTTCAGAATAAGCATTTATACATACATAGATAGAAGAAGAGAGAGAGCAGCTCGTATGGAAGATGTAATGTATAAAAGCTGATTATAAAAAATTGCAATCCCCTGAACCTGTTACCGTATGTATATAAGTACTGAACATTTTCAAGCAGATTCTACACTTCAACACGGACAAACAAGGTAATCATTCTTGTATTTTTGTCCAAAAATTTCAATATCACTAATGAAACAAAAATACGCAGTTTCCGACAAGTTGAAGGCTGAACACGCATCTCATACATCACAATCCTTGCATCGTTTATTCGCTACAAGGTGACTAGCGACTTTTGTGTAAATTAACAGTAGTTGGCGTCGATCCAAACCTCTTAGCTGCCTGCGTCCCGTGTCTGCGTGTAGGAAAGCCACGTTGAATTGGGACCACGTTAGTTGATTGTACACCGCACCACTTGTATACATAGTTATTGCTCAGATGTTGACACCGACGGTGAACAACAATGCAACGATCAGAATTCGTTCCCTAATTCTCGCGGTATGTAATTTATTTTTTTCCCTAAAAGAATGAATAGTGTCTTGCACCATGTGATTTAGCTCTACCTAAAGGATTATTTTGTAATCACCGAGATATTAGAATACTTCGTATCATATATAAGTTGAGCATGTATTACCATAAATAATTCAGCTGTTATTTATTTCGTATGACTTTATTTTCATTTGAACTAGGAGGATTATGAAAAACAACAAACCTATTATTACGTGTAAGCCGTACGGAGAAGTGACACCAGATAGCATAACAAGTAAGAATACTGTCATCGGGTATTTGGTTTTTGAAGTACAGACCTGGGGAATGCCATGGAGTCATACTAGTAGATTGAGCCAAAGAAATGCCCTGTCACATCGCCAAATTATTCCCTCGACTGATTCAAACAAAGTTGGTAAAATTTTGGGAGATTGCGAGTCAACCGAAACGTTACAACTGCCGGATTGTTTGTAACAAACAGTTTGATGGCTGCAGTTTCCACAAACATATTGTATATATTGCGCTAGTTCCAAAAATTTCTGATGTCTCATGAGTTCAGCCGATCAAAACCATTCAGACTAAAACCTCTTAATTCTGACCTCACAAAACTTAAAAATTACCGCCAATAACGAGAAACAAAATAAGGTCTGTGGATATATTTGTTTTGTATAGTATCGGCCAGGACAAGAATGCTGTTGGAAATGTGCACTGAACTATAACATAAAAAACAAATCAAGGCAATGAATTTTATCGGGCCGCGAATATCTAACATAAAAAATATTTTTTATTTCGAAGTTAAGTTAAATAACAAAATTGTTTATTTTCCTTCCTGAATGTTAACACAACAGCAGAATCTGCTTTGGAAATTGAGTTAAAATTAAAATCATGTTAAGTTGGCACCTATAGTCTGATATTTAATTGTGTATGTGCTTCCCATAAAACATGTTAATGTATTAATTGTTTAGTAAATTATTTTGTAATAACGAGTTGTGTTTTATTTATATTTGTATTAACAGGCGATTCCCAGTAAACGTTTTGTAGAGTTGGAAGTTAGACAATAAAAAAGTAATAAATTAATGCTGACAATATCGTTTATTTTGCATTTATAGTAGAATTCCCAAGAAATTAGTTTGATGGAAAAATTTTATGTCGGTACTTCGTCTTCGAATTTTGTTGTCTTAAGACGATTGGAAGAGAAAAGACAACAATGTGGGAGTTACCTTAAGGGAAGTGGCAGGCGACGTTTTGCCACATTCTAGAACTCTGTCATTGCCACCCCCTCCCTACATTTCCATTTATCGAACAGTAACCGCTAGGTTGGGAGCCAAATGTACTAGAAGTGTTTCCTCCCCCCCCCCCCCCTCAATTACATTAGAATAATTACCTGCTGACGCATGCGTTACTTATAAAGACGAAAATTAAGATACTCTCGTACCTTAATCAGGACTCGAATTCAGAACCGAGTGTGAAGCAAACTGCGCCACGAAGGTAACCGAAATGCTGCCACCATCTTTCCGGTGTTTATCGATATTACCTTTAACAACTTTAATTTCTGATCCCATTAATTGTGAACTTCTGTGCGGAATTAAATGAAATTATGTTTATTTTACTGCGCTTGCCATCAAGTAAGATAAACTCACTGAAGCGCGACGCTATTAAATGATAATGGAACTCCTGCATTGTCAGCAGAACCAAATCACCAATGAAAAGAAAATTACGATAAGATATTATCCTCGAGCTTTCCTTACTCGAATGGAATTATTTTAATTGCCGTAAGACATTTGCAAGGAGAAAAGTTATTTATATTACCATCGGAGAGAATTTTTAACGCCACCAGCGTGAGCAAATCTTAAAAGAATTGCTTGCGGAGAGCACTTTTATTTATTTATTTCCCCCCCCCCCCCCCCCGATCCTCTTCCTGCAAAGCAAAGGGGATTATACTTTCTAAATAAACAAGTTTCTCTTTTCCCAGAAGAAGCAGAAATTCAACTCACCACTAATAATGTAGAATTAAATGCTCAGTTTATACTGCGAGCTGTGGCCTGTTAAATGTTTTTATCGTGTGAATTGCAAATTCGTTGCACAAGTAAACTAATTTATTTTTTCAGTGACCTGGAGAAAACTGTGTCTAGAAATAACATGAAATATATAGGACTAGGAAGATTTAATATAACACTTCGATATGGATGTCAGGATATCGATTTTTTTCACCAACACATTCTTATATTATTTAATTTTTACCAGACCTGTACGTATTCATTGTGTGTTTGCCTTGCTTGGTTGTGGATTACTCAAGTAATATTGCTTATTATAAAAAGGCTACTAAAATCAGTAAAACCTAGGGGGAAAAAAAGGCGTGGAGATAACAATCTCGAGTTTTCACAGTCACCGAGGAAAAAAAAATGAGGGCAACTGAGAAGACTCATGACGGGATTGTTTGTATTACGTATGTATATAAGTCTGCTTATTCTGTATACAGTTCTACACCGTTTGGCTGAACTTGACAAATTTCGGCATGGATACCATTCAGTATCCAACTTGAAATATTGTGTAGGTCAAGTTGGGTTACGGCTTTCGGGCACAAATCCCCCAAAAAAAACCGATCGTGTATCTCTATTTGCAATACGCGGGCAGCGTATGTTAGTCGTGCTGGTTATAATTAAAGAATATGTCAAGTTTTACCACCTGAGATTTCTTCTAACAATCTAAGTAGGAAATATAATATGCAGTCCACGAATTCAATAATAGCAAACACCCTATCGGTTCTAAAATTGTATCCACATGATTCCCGTTAAAAAATTTATAGGATTCGATTTGATATATATATATATATATATATATATATATATATATATATATATATATATATATATATATATATATATATATATATATAGAGAGAGAATATATATATATATAGAGAGAGAATATATATATATATATTCTTCTCCGTTCAGGAAGAAGTGCATGGATCAGTTGCATTGCCAAATTGATCCACGGAGCTCAAGGGCCCACTTAAGACGCGTTTACGAGTGTCTGCGCATTGCCCTAATGTTGAAGTCGGCTAGCGATTGGTTATTTTCAAATCTCCAGTTAGTTTCATTTCAATTCCCGCTGTGTATTCTCCCGCCAAGCGTAAACTGTAACATTGACAAAGTCCTAGTTTCTTGTGTTCATGCGCCGGTAATGTAGTAGTGTTAGATGGATACCAAAATAATGATACTAAGAAATTACTCATTCTGATATGTATGAAACGAAAAGAAGCCGTTTTTTATTGGTGCACATTTCTCATACGTATTGAATTTCTTGTGTGTGAGTTAACAGGATTTCGTAAATTTGTACTTTCATTACCTCACATAGTTTGCAGTGGATTTAAATAATTCGTGTGAAGGAAAGGATTTCAATTTTGTAACTTGGAAAAAAAAGCGGACATAGTCGTTTAATACCGTATATTGAAATTTAAAAGTGCCTCCTTTCTCAATAACAAAAAAAAAGTATTCATGATTATTTATTTAGAAAATCAATCAGCCTAAAATAAGGTTGCAGAAAACTGAACCACTAATAGAAGTATACTGTATGGATGTTAGAGGAAAAATACAGTAGACTTAAAGAGCTTCATGAAAATAAAAAATTAACAAAATATTTAGCAAAAATGAAAACCATTTGATAGGTGGAAAAAGCAGGACTGGCCAAAAAATTAATAACTCCTAAGTCACGGGAAACTTAAAAAACCGTAACATACTCAGTCACCATGGCGCATTAAATGAAAAGCCAGGTCCATTCTCTACAAAAGCTTTGAAGAAACTACTGTACAATTCTTTAAACCGAGAGGTTCGTGAACCGCTTGGCTTGCCAGTGTTTACGCTGTCCCGAACGAGACACGACCGCCATACGAACTGCTCGCGGACTGCTGGTGAGCCGCACGCTCGCCACTGTGTACGGTGTCCCAAGCGAGACACGAGCACCATACGAACTGCTCGTTTGCAGTGCGCTCGTCAGTGTGTACGGTGTCCCGAGCGAGACACGAACGCTATACAAACTGCTCGCAGACTGGTCGTGTGCCGCACGCTCGCCACTGTGTACGGTGTCCCAAGCGAGACACGAGCACCATACGAACTGCTCGTTTGCAGTGCGCTCGTCAGTGTGTACGGTGTCCCGAGCGAGACACGAACGCTATACAAACTGCTCGCAGACTGGTCGTGTGCCGCACGCTCGCCACTGTGTGCGGTGTCCCGAGCGAGACACGAGCACCATACGAACTGCTTGCGAACTGCTCGTTAGAAGTGCGCTCGTCAGTGTGTACGGTGTCCCGTGCGAGACACGTACGCCATAAGAACTGCTCGTGAGCAGTGCGCTTGTCAGTGTATAAGGTATTCCGAGCGAGACACGAACGCCATAAGAACTGCTCGCTCACTGCTCGTGAGCAGTGCTTTCGTCAGTGTGTACAGTATCCCGAGCGAGACACGAACGCCATACGAACTGCTTGTGTACTGCTCGTGAGCAGTGTGCTCGTCAGTGTGTACTTTGTCCCGAACGAGACCCGAACGCCATACGAACTACTCGCGGACTGCTCGTGAGCTGTGAGTTCGTCAGTGTTTACGGTGTCCTAAGCGAGATACGAGCGCCTTACGAACTGCTCGCGAGTAGTGCACTCGTCAGTGTGTACGGTGTCCCGAGCGAGACACGAACGCTATACAAACTGCTCGCAGACTGGTCGTGTGCCGCACGCTCGCTAGTGTGTACTGTGTCCCGAGTGAGACACGAGCGCCATACTAACTGCTCGCAGACTGCTCGTGAGCCGCACGCTCGCTAGTGTGTACTGTGTCCCGAGTGAGACACGAGCGCCATACTAACTGCTCGCAGACTGCTCGTGAGCCGCACGCTCGCCAGCGTGTACGATGTCCGGAGTGAGACACGAGCGCCATACGAACTGCTCACGGACAGCTCATGAACAGTGCATTCGTCAGTGTGTATGGTGTCCCGAAAGAGATACGAACGTCATACGAACTGCTCGCAGGCTGCTTGTGAGCCGCACGCTCGCCAATGTTTACGGTGTCCCGAGTGAGACACGAGTGCCATACGAACTGCTCGCGGACTGCTCGTCAGCCGCACACTCACCAGTGTGTACGGTGTCCCGAGCGTGATACGAGCGCCATACGAACTGCTCGCGGACTGCTCGTGAACAGTTCCCTCGTCAGTGTGTACGGTGTCCCGAGCGAGACACGAAGGCCATACGAACTGATCGCGAACCACTCGAGCCGAGCTGACGAGAGTTGGGTTTTTGGAGGAAAACGAAAGGATTCGCTGTGGCAATGTGGATACGCTTGAAGCCGGTTCGTGTGTTGGACAGTGCTCGCGAACCTGTGCTGGGTATTTACTGTGTGTTTACAATGTCGCAGTGGACTGATGTGCAATTACTTCAGCTCATTGACGTGTATAGATAAAAAATGCATATGGGACCCAAAACATAGCGAATATAAAAAAAATATTAAAGAAGACGCGTGGAGGGAGATTGGAAGTGTGATGGGAGGATCTGCAGAGGAATGTAAAATAAAAAAATAGTTAACCTCCTCGCATCCTTTCGGAGGGAGAGAACAAAAGTAAACAAAAGTAAAGGAACAGGAAAAGGTACGTAATGTTATTTGTACCTAATCAACAAAAGGTTGTTGATAATAAAATATTTTGTCTGTACGTAACATAAGTACAAATGCCCTTTTTTTTTGGCCATAAAATTAAAGGATATGTAAAATATTTTCAGGAACCTCTGTCATATATATGTGCAGATGTTTTGCCTTCTAAGCTTTACGATTTTTGGAAGGCATTGATGAGCCAAAGAAGCGAATCAGCACTGTGAGTAAATAAAATGATGGTATAATTTAAATGAGTAGTGCATTAATCCATGTATGACATTATGATAGTACACATATTGTTACATCATACATTTAATTACACATCATAACACATCACACATCGATAAGTCTAGCTAAGTTTATAATGAAAGATATTGCTTAAATAAATAACAAACATTTCATTTATAATAGAAAACACTACTGGTCAATATTGCTTGCAGTTATTCATGGCTCTAATCAATTGTTTAATTTGTCAATGTATCTGTATTAAGGCCTAATGCAAAACCCAAATAGAACATTTTTCAATACACAATGTTGTCAGTTACCTCGCATAATATGATTACACATCACATGTTGGTGTGTTTGTATTTGTAATTCGTACCTCTTATTAACTAACAATAGTCAAGCACATTCATGTTGCCATTGTAGTACCCCTCTTTCACGCAGTAACTTGCTATTTTATCTCTAATTTTCTGACAATCAACCGGTGATCTTCTAGGTATATTTCGCAGAAGTAACATGGAAGTTATGTCTTCATTGTTTATTCTCCACGACCATTAAATTACAAGGCCGTTCATTTCCTGATTTAGCATACCAGGTGGTGTGTATAAATGAGGTGAATGAACACTCAAATAATTATGTAAAAGAATGACACACATTACAATTAACTCTGCTGTGTTGGGCTGCAAAATTATTGTTTTTTTTTTTTTAACACTCTAAATACTGAGCTTGAAATACCAAAGGCGTTTTCAGCTACCCGGCGGGGTCTACTGAAACGGTAGTTAAAGATTCTCTCAGATGATCCTTTGGGATGTTCTCCTCCGTATGGCTTCATAAGGTTTTCGCCTAGAACGAACGCACTATCAGCCACAACAAAATAAGGTACTTCCATAGTACGCCCAGGAAGTGCTTCTGGTAATGGCAATCCCAGTGTGTTGTTTGCTAGCATGCCATGCAACTTGCAGGAGTTAAAAACTCCCCCATCTGAAATTCGTCCTTGACGCCCCTTGTCGGCGAACAAATAATTACTGTTTCCATCCCCTAATGCCATAAGAACAATTCTAAAGGCGGATTTATAACAGAAGAAGTCACTTCCAGAAATGATAGGTACTTGTAAAACGACATGTTTCCAATCGGGGGTAGCAACAGTACGAGGCAGATTCCATAGTGCTTCAAATGTCTTGCTTATTTCCAACCACTCCGTGGGAGTTGTGGGGCACTGAAAAGAACAGCAAAGATTGTATTAGCAATAAATAACATTACATTATAGAGTAAGTATACAAAACTTAATCAAAAAATTTACTATCTTGGAAAGTACACCGAGACAAAGATATTGTTTCAGGTACCAAATAAATTTCCTTGGGGAATTTTTGTTTACACTAAACAAGAGTTTGTTCACTCACTCCGCTGTTGTCTCAAACATCTACTTTTGTTCCTTTGAACCAAATAATGTGTTTACATAATGTTTTGTTTAGCTGATCATGCATTTTGTTGGTCTGACTGTATTAAGCTTACACAACCATTTGAAAGGTACATCTAACTAAGCAGTTTGGTTAATCATGAATGTTATGAAATTTTGGTCACGGATTTGTATTTATTTTGCAAATGCAAATGTACATACATTCAAATAAATCTTTCATTACGCCAACCAAATACGAGTAGAAAATAATTTGGTTTCAACAACCAAATATTTAATGAACCATATACATAAAATAATTTGAATGGACCGTACACATTTTTTTTTCACTCAACAATACATTTTTCTCAGTGCAATGTCATTAGACATTCACAAAACTATAAATGTATTTAGTAAAAGTACCAAAGTAAGAACACTTTTGAAAAGAGTACGTTGAAACATCTTGTACACTCCTTCCTTATTTCGATATAGACATTGTTTCGTTGTTGCTAAGATTCTATTAATGTTTTAGGTGGATACGGACTTGGCGTGAAATTGCAAGGAATGGCAGAAGCCGGGGCAGAAGAACAATGTCTTCCACCTGATGATCAATTATCAACCCCCAAACCACCTCGAAAAAGAGGCAAAGGAAAAAAAATGTGACCCCACATATACAATGATATGCGTTGGACACGCTATAAGCTGCATCCGCCAGACTGACCAAATGGCAGCATTTTTCGAGTATGTCACAGCAAAGGTGAGAAACTATTCCCCGGAAACGAGGAAAGGAGTACAACATGCTGTGTCTGAAGCATTAGCGAGAGCTGATCAAGAGCGTTATGAACGGCCTGCCAACACCGTTTGCAACGGCCTCTTTCAGGTAGATCATGTACGCAATGGACAGAATACTATTACGCAACAACAGTCACCCACGGCCTCAGGTGTTGTGCCTCAACCAACACACGAAGTACCTCAGTTTACTCGTTTGACACCTATACAATCTTGATATCCCGCCAGATGTCGCTGTCAGTGTCCTCATCATCTCTCCTAGATTCACAGCGATCAATGAAGTCTGACAATTTTGACGATTATATATAAATGGATCTGTGTTTCATGTTTATTGTCACTATTTGCCTACCTATCTTTTTTGTTCTTAAATTCATACTGTATCTGAAGTTAAATATCTTCATAATATTACGTAGGTAATTTTTTTATTGCTTAATATGAACAGCATTTAGCGTAACGAAATTTATGGCCATATTTAATTTCTTACCTTGCCATATCTCTCCAATTCTTGGGCAAGTGCTGCACAGACTTCTGGGATTATTTGTCCGCTGGATTGCTTGGATATTCTGAATAGATATTGTAAACTGGTATACAAATATCCTGTGGCGAGGAAACAAATTGTTGCTGCTAACGTGCTACAGTGAAACATTTTATTTTGCACTAACGTTGTAATCTAAGACATAAAGTTGCATCTTGGCATAGCCACACACACACACACACACGCACTTATAGTAACTGTAGTGACCTTACATGTCCTGAGCTGATATCGGAGAGCGTAAATGTGTTTCCTGCTTGGAACTGTGAGGACCTATTCTGTTCAGTAGCTCCTCAAACTCTGTAGGTTATATTCGGGTAAAATTTTTGTACAGACCATTCGTACACTGTGTATTTAAATCCAATATCAGTTCTCCGCCAGGACGTTTTTTTTGTACAACTCTGTCCGCCACAAACGACGGCGTTTCTTCTTCTTATACTGCAAACTAACCATTGTTATTACCGCGCCGCTAATCACCAACAATGCTACGTTTTTCTCGCGAGAGGACACGACTGCCGCCGCTGAAACTAGACTGTCATCCATTCGTCGTTGGCTCGGCTCTCCGATGGATCGTGAGGTTCGTTGAAATAAATTTTACCGCGAACATGTTACGAGCTGTTAGCGAACCGCTCGGCTCGACAGTCTGTAAGCACCTAACACTGGAACAAGCGAAGACAGAATAAATGAATTTAAAAATTTGGTACTATGCGGTCAGCAAGAAATGTTTTTAGAAATGTAGAAAGTGTCTGCACAATCGAACAAAAATACACTATCCACCAAAAATTAACTGGGCACCTGTCCACAATGTTTGCTCGGTGGTTGTAACCCCGTTGGAATCTCGTAGGGCCACCTCTTGCGGCTATAACAGCAGCCACCCTGTCTGGTATGCTCTCTACGAGTGTTTGCAGGACATCCACGGGGATTTTTCGCCATTCCTCTTGCAACCATTCCATGAGTTGAGCAATGGATTTTCGCCGCGCCTGACGAGCCCTCATTCGGCGATCCAATTCGTCCCAAAAATGTTCTATAGGGTTGATGTCGGGGCTCTGGGCGGGCCAGTCCAATCGGCGAACATTGTAGTCGGCGTACCACTGCATAGTAGCCCTTGAAACATGGCACCTGGCATTGTCATCCTTGAAGTAACACGGGCCCATTCCGTAAAACGCCACAGTGTTGGGAGCATTTCATTATCCGGAATGTTACAATAGGCCTCTGTGTTCATGCTACCTCGGACAAACACCAGCGGTCCTACGCCAAAGGCCGTGAAACACAAGACAACTGACGTACTGAATTACCTATCTTCACGGGTGCCCAATTACTTTTTGGTAGATAGTGTAGTAACAGGCCTGACGAGATCTGCCTTATTGGAGCCCATATTGGCTCTTTAAAATTAATAAAACCCCGAACTTTGTAGAGATACATTCTAAAGACACGAAGGGTGAAATATATACTTTACAACTGAGACGTTAATATTTGGAACTAATTTACGTTATTCGCTGCTAATATTACGAGACGTTCTTCTGTCTGTTGTCACATATCTAATTTATTATCTCATGAAAAGGGATTATCCCAAAATGTTTATTTCAAAGAACTACCGATTCATTTCGATCCTTGAAAGTTCCTTCTTTTTCGCATATTGTGCAGCTAAGAGATAATTTAAATTATAATTATTTTCCCCCGGCATTTTATCTTAATACGTAAATGCTGTAAAAGCCAATTTTTAATTAAAGGAAATTTTATCCTTTCATAAACAAAATATAATTATCTTCGATAGTGTATTTAACACTAATTTAGTTTATTTATTACTGTCTTGATTCAAATTTAACAATGCGAAGTGTTCATCATTGATTCTGTATTATCACCAGATATTTACTTTAGCCTGAGAAATTTTTGTTCTTTAAAAAAAATTCTTTGCGTAGTAAATTACTTGACAATTACCCACATTTTCAATATTTAGTGTTTTTTAATGCATAAGCTCAACGTATGGCACAAGTAAATTTAAAATAAAATTCCCATTTTTTTAAATTTTTTCATTTAGGAAATGAATTGCAGATTCAAGTTATACAGAAATTACGCGAGGAAGGCGCATAATATTTTGGATATTATATCGCACTCTAGAAACAGGCTGTTTATGATCATTGCTCAGATATTTTTCACTTAAGCATGTAAAAGAGTGCCTTGAAATTTAGTTGAAATATAGAGATTAAAAACTTCAAGATTTAAAAATATGTTTCGTTACAAACAATTTCATAATTAATCTATTTTTTTTTAGTTTGGTTAAATATTATTATTGAAAAAAATTGAAACCAGACTATTTATTTTACGTCTGTGAAAATAATTTCATTGATTGTGATACTACAAAACCAATCACATTCCGGAAAAATTAAAGAAATAAGACATTTTGCACTGAAAATTTACTCAGGAATTTCAAGTTTTATTCCAAAAATGATTATCCAAAATATTGTCTTCCATACGAGCGTAAATACATATCCACCTCTGTGGAAAACGACCTCTTGTTTCAAGCGCTGAAATGAAACAATTGGAAATTTCATGCTGGCCATAGTAGAAGAAATATTTACCACTCGAAAATAGGAAAAAAATTTACTTGAAGCAAGTACATAAGAAATTCCGTAGATGTTTTTAAAATTAACTGTTTGAGAGCAGCACTTTGAATGAAACAGAAATCATGAATAGCGCTTTGAATGCCAGAGGCGTACCAGACACCAGAAACCAATATCTATCAGCTTGAAGATTTCTGCGGAAAATCCGGCGGCTTTGTCACCTCCAGCCAGTAGACAGCAGTACGTCTAATAATAATGCACTACATTCATTTTAATAATACGGTACCAACATAGTGTATATGAAGACGAAATTTCCTTTTCTTTTTAGAAATCCGGGTTCAATCCCCGGCCGGGTCACTCCGGATTTTCGCATGTAGGAATCGTGCCGGACGATGCCGTTGGTCGGCGGGTTTTCTCGGGGATTTACCGTTTCCCCCCCGCCCCCTCATTCCGGCGCATCACCATTCTCATCTCAATCACCCTCGTGGCTCTCAAGACACCTCGATGTTAAGAGCCGTCCAGATTTCTTCACTCACTCATTCACTTTTCTCTCTGGAGAGTTTATTTAACAATGACCAAAACTCGAACGACGAAAACTAACTCCCAATACAAGTCAAATGGTTCAGAAGTGGAAACTGACAAATGATGTTAACAAATAACTTTGAAATATTTCCGGAAATATAATAATAGAAACACCTCTTTAAACTGGGTAATTTTTCGCACACACGCCTATGCTATTTGTATAGCGCTGTCCTGAATTTGTCTCTATTGTGTTTGGCAACAGCACTTGAGTGCCTGCACATGCATGTAGTTTCAAGCGGTGTGCTGAACTTCGGAGCTATGTTTAACGTTGTTGGCGTATCAGGACGGGGTATAGGCCATTCCCACTGTAAGAACGCTTTCTTTACTACGACGCATGATTTTCTGCTGTAAGAAAAATTTTGTTTAAATGTGAACCACTCCAAAGAAGGTTTGCTATAGACATAATGTTTGTCTGATCTGTATAGTAATGACTATGATAGCCTTGCATTGTCATTACAGTAGTTCAGCAGACATTTTTGTATGGGCCGTTCACGGTAAAGTAGAGCACTTTTTGAAGCTGTTCCATAAAACACAATAACCAATAAATACATTTCATTGTGGCCTCAGACTTTTGGTTTTGGGTGTGGTGAATGTATACACTGTATTTATTACTCGCATGTCAGGGTTTACATTAGCAAGTGGTGGAAGGATATAAATTGGTTGAAAGAAAAAAAGTAACTAGGGCTTCAAAAGTGCTCACTTTGTCGTGAATTACCTATAGTAATATCTATTACATCATAAAGAAAATTATAAGTTCTGAAAACAATCCGTGATAAGTAAATAATAGAGAAATAACACATCGTTCATAATTATGTTCACTAAATATCACGGCGTTTTCGAGATACGAACCCTCACGGGCTGTGCTACAAGTCTACCGATCTTCACTGAACGAACACTTTGCCTTACGACATTCAGACTCCATTTGATAGGTAGATTAGGTAGGTAGTGACATGGGCAAGCATACAATGTCACCACTTGAGAGGAATTGAGGTTAGTGATTAGGAGATTCACTGCACTTCACAGTGACATTAAATGTCTGCAAGACAACCGCACATTTGCTTAGATGCAGTTTTGTAACTGCAGAATACACTGGTTAATGAAATTTTGCGTCGGAAAGCAGCTGTGTACTGAAACTCAAAACTGCAATGCACTACCGAAAACGTTTAACATCGCTTTACCTCTGGCACAAAGTAATACACTGGATTTTCGCATGTGGGAATCGCGCCAGACGATGCCGTTGGTCGGCGGGTTTTTCTCGTGGATCTCTCATTTCCGCCATCCCTTCATTCCGGAGCTGCTCCACATTCACTTCAATCACCCTCGTCGGCTCTCAAGACCGCGATGTTAAGAGCCGCCCAAATCTATTCACTTACAAAGTAACATTTATTTACCGTGAACTAAAGCAGCGAAAACAACGCGTATTTCTTTGCAATAAAGGAAGGTAATGTTGCCATAAAAAACTTTTAAAGAAAACATTTATTAGTAGTGTACAATTGTCGGTTCGGGTACATGATTCAGGAGGAGTACGATCCAGAATCCGCCCGTAAATCTGGTAGGCGTGGGCGCCGACCATGTTGGTCACGGGCTGGGACGACAATGTTATCGACAAAATTGCCTGTTTCACTTAGAAAAAACATTACTTCCGAAATTAATTATTTTGCACAGAAATCACTTTTTCCACCAAAAAATTTCCAAAAAATGGAGGAATCAGGAAAGCGGATTTGAAGCTCCTCGAAGCACGAGCCGCATAAAGCCCTCAGTCCAGCGAGACGATTAGAGGCTCTTATCGGAATGAGCCACTTATTCCTCAGAGCAGGAGAAGAGGATTCGTGACTCCGAACCAGGCCAAGTGGGCTAGGGAGGATCAGCGGACCTGGCCCCTCCCCTGACAAACATCCTGCACCTACCACATCCATAACCCGCTATCTCCACCTTCCATTTCATTTCACCCCTCTTGTCCCTCACTAAACCTCCTCTCTTTCCCAACCAGCTACGCAATTATTTTAAAAAAAATTGTGAAAAATCTAAAAAAAATATCTCGAAAATTGAGAAACTGATAATGTTATCCTCATACTCATCCCACCACGCTAAACCCCAACCCCTCACTGCCCACGCCCACCATTCATACAATAATTAAGAAAAATCTGAAAAAAAAATAGATATATATATATATATGTAAACAAATCGAGGAATATATATAATGTTATCCTCACATTCACCGCACCACTGCTTTACCCCACCCCCTCACACTCATTAAAATCGAGAGGAAACGTAAAATAAACAAATAAAAATGTAGGAACATATTACATCACTGACTCCGACACAAATGGTGGACGCTGATGGCTTTGACCTTGCCTCCAATGACCTAATTTAGGAAAATTTACAGAAATCGATGAACATATTACGTAACTGACACCGAAGCCCGTGTTGAACATTGGCGACCTTATCCTTAATTCCATTGACATTTAACTCTAAAAATAGAAGGAAAAAAATTGTAAAAATCGAAAAAATATAATTAAAAATTGACGAACGTAATACTTTACTGACTCCAACCACAATGCTTAATGTTGGCTATAAGCTTAACCCAAATGACCTTGAACTCGAAAAATCCAGAAGAAATTGGGGGGAAAAATTTTAAATAACAATCAAGTAAAAAATTACATACCTAATACGAACAACCAAGTGACCATACATGTTCGATTCTCGTAAAGATGGCAGAGCACAGCCAATCCCTGGTACGACGCTCAGCAGACGTATGAACTCCCACCTTTATATTTAATTCGCTACATACCCGATCAATCTTACAACCTCGAAAGCGAATTATTGACATTCTGTAGCGCATATACCCCGTGGCGTGGCGTGGGTGTCAGCTGCCCGGGGAGGAAGAAAATTTTGCCGCCCTCTTATTTAGGTATTTCAATTTAAAAGACTATAATATACAGTAATTCTAAAGAACTTTTTGGCAAGAACAGTTATCATTATTGTGTATTGTACAGGTTACAAATAAAAAAAGTCATATATATGTTTTACAATATAATAATCACATTTATTAAAAAAATTCTTACACGTATGCCACTTACATTGATATAACAGGTATAGAACACTTATGATTATACCTTGACGATCGACAAGATTAAGTTATTAGCGAATTGAATATAAAACGCAAATCGACTTCCAATGAGAACTAGAACGATACTGTTGATATTTATATTTTTATTGAAAAATAGTATACTTGTTAGAATTAAAAACAAAACTTCTGTCTTTAACTAAAACTTTATTCGTCTACTTTTTTTTAAGAGCAAAGTCATTTATTGCACTCTCAATGTCTATAGCATCACACACCTCTTGCTCAAAAGACAAGATAGCCAGATTGGTTAGCCTTAAAGTACTCATTGTTGATCTTAAATAATTTTTGATCAATTTCAATTTTGAAAAACTTTTCTCACAGCTGGCATTGCTTATGACAATTGTGAAGAATATTCGGAGCATTATTATAATATTGGGCAGAGTATCTTCCAGCTTGGATTTCACAATAAATTTTAATAATTCAAGTGAGTCCGCATTTATTTATTTATTTTCGTTGCCTGTGGCAGCAATGAAAGTCCACAGTCGAAGTCGTTCCAGCTTGAAGTCCTGCTCGTCAATTTCGGCAGATACGTAGTCTAGATTGCATTTAGTGTCGTCCGAATCTAGTAATATAGCCGGCGTTAGATAAGCAAACTTATCCGCCAAATTCTGTAGCTGCTGAAAACGCTCACGAATTTCTACAATGATTCTATCTAACGAAGAAAACAGCTTCCGTCTCAACTCATTTTCACAAGACAAGTTAGCATATCTGGTTCCGTCATCAAAAATGTTCCTTCTTGTTATGCACCTCTGAGGTTCCATGGAAATGCCAAGTTCTTCACACATATTTTTTGCATAACTTACAGCGCCATCTGCCCATTCTTCTCGTTTCTCTATCAGTACCATCTGCAAAGCATTTACTTTCTGAGCGCACAGTCTTATGTCAAGTCCCTTTGATGTAAATATTTTTGTGCATCATTCACTTCATGTAGCACCGGTTGCCAGAGGCCCAAGAAACAAAGAAAGGAAAATGACTGCATCGTAACTAGCAAAGTTCCTGCATCTGTTCTTGTGTTTAATCTTTCACCTGTCTCTGTCAGTTTTCCAAAGTGACGAGAATGTCTTTGTAATGATGCCATGTCATTTTTACGGCATCGCCTCTTGCACTCCACCGCGTGTCTTGAACCGTTTTTAAACTTTAGCTGCTATCAGAACTTCCCAACGATGTATGGACATGGAAAAAAATGAATAGCAACGTTCTAATGTGCCGAAAAAAGTTACTGAACTCGCCTCAACTGAGGCAGCGTGTAAACAAACCAGGTTTAACGAATGATTTGAGCAAGGTACGAATTCAACTTTGGGATTTATTTGTTTAATTCTTTGCTGAACTCCTGAATGCCTTCCAGTCATAAGAGCAGCATTATCATATGCTTGGCCTCTACAGTTGCTTATATCGAGGCCATCAGCTTCAAGCTTGCTCAAAATCATCTTTGAAATTCCTTCAGCAGTTTTATCTTTTGTTTCAATGAAATCTATAAAAGATTCCACTACTTGTACTTCCTGATTTTCAATCATTACGTATCTTAATACCTGGCTTGTTTGATCTTTATGAGAAATGTCTGGAGTGCTGTCGAATATAATCGAATAATACTTAGCCTTTTTTATTTGTCCGATGATATGTTGGCGAACTTTATTTCCCAAAATTGCAATAAATTCGTTTTGGATTTCTGGTGACATATACGTGATTGAAATTTTGCCACACGTTTTAGATCTTACAAGATGTTCACGAAGTACAGGATCGTACTTTGCAATTAAATGCACCAATTCTAAAAAGTTTCCTCTATTAATACTGGTGTCGTTTTCTGTATGGCCACATAAAGCCAAATTTTGTTTGGCAAGGAATTTTATAATATCAAACATTCTGATAAGAATTTCTTGCCATTTTTTTTGTTTCCTTTGCCACTAAGTTTTGCTCTTTCTTGTCAATAGTCTGTCCTTTTTGAAGTCTGCTCTCCAACTCCTTCCATTTGCAATAATTTTGGTTGTGTAGTGCACTTAATTAGTGACTTGAAACCTTAGGATTTAATTTCCACCAAGTATTAAATCCATCAGGTGAACAAAACTTTGATCCATTCGGTGTGTTTACGTTCTCAAATAAACGACAGCAAAAGCAAAATAATGATGCTTTGGAAGGAGAATAAGCCATCCAAGTACGTAAAACTTTTTCGCCGTTAGTCAATGTGCGGTAAAACCATTCCTAGGTAAGCCGTCTTGTCTCTCCTTTTGATGTTAAAGAGCACGAATCTGAACGTGTTACTGTTGACGCTTCGGCAAAGTTAGTATTGATATGCTGAACAACTTCCTGGCCTTGCTGAACGAGATGCAATCGCATATTTTCATCTATGTGTTCAGGCCATTTTCCAGTATCGTCCAAGTTTTGGTATTGAATAGCAGACAATGCCGATGCTGTATCAGTATCTGTTTCTAAACTATCGAAACCCATGTCTAGACATACAGATGCAGACTCTAATTGAGTAGATGTTGTTGGAATTTGATCTTCAGGAACAATGTCAACTTTTCTAACAGGTACCAGATCAACAGTGTCAAGTTCTTGTATTTTTTTTAGCTTGTTCTGGGTTTGAAGGCCCAGTTGTCTTTGATTAATTTAAGCCCAACGTGGAATCTGACGTCTCAGGAACAGGACTTTTCACGTATTTAAGTAAAGCCCCTTCATTTTTTCTAATATTTTCCAACTTAGCTCTTCTTTTATTACGGTAAGATGCCCCACTTTCTTTTACTCTTTTCATTTTTGATGCTAAAAAAAATAATTATTGACACTTATATATAATAAATAATTAAAGTACAAGTTGAGTCGTAAACGAAACTATCGTAGAACATTTCAAATTAATTACTAATAAATTAAAAAAATATGTAACTTACTTTACTGAAATTTACTTGTTCTGATTTTTTTATTTTAATAAATTAAAGCTTAAACAACATAGCAGATAGTCAAACATACAATTACATAAATAAAAAACGAAAATAAAATATTTAATACTCACATAGTTGAATGTATACGTACACGAACAATACAATTTTTCAACAAAGTTCAATAATTTAACAATCACAACCCGTACTTATGAACACTGAAATCACAGTTTGGAAAGCGTATACATATATACGATACGATTAAGTTAATGTGAATTGGACATCTGACGATCCATCAATCAAACTTTCTTTGAATTGTCAAAGCATCACTCACGGACTTCCCTGAAGGGACTTAACCGTACTGTAACATAATTTGCAGGTGTTATTATACAATATTGAACACTATTCTTTATATGATAGAAGTCATTCTCGCTGAATATTAGTCATAAACAATCCAAGCACAAAATAAAATACGGGGAATCCCTGCAAGTCAGTACAGACGGTGTTGCCAATCGCTACACTGAGCAAGATGTCATTATTATACATTCATTTAAAGAAAGGGGATTCCCCGATTTCGTCACAGAATAAGTAATGAAAAATTCCGTGCTCATTTCAATCGGTCCGAATCGTAGGTGCGACAAAAATATGAAATGGTTCAAATATTTTCAATATATTATTATTATTTGTTGTGAAATTTTGCCGCCCCCTAAAAGTGCCGCCCGGGGCGGGCCGCCCCTGCCGCCCCCACTACGCTACGCCACTGCATATACCCCCCTCTCCCATAACCCACCTCCAAAAACGCACCTCTCATCGCTCCACTTCCCTCGACATTTACTTACCATAGTTCAGCCACCATCAACATTTACGCATGTCACCATCCATTCAACCTACTCCCCTCCGCCATTTTCCCCTCCAAATCCACCCACAATAACTCGCATTAGCTCGTCCCATCGCCATTCACCAACCACAGGACCCCCCCGCCTCCCCATTTCACTAAACGAAACCCTAACCCGTTCCTGAAGTGACGCAACTCTACCCTGGGCTGGCTCCTGCCAAGAACAAATCCTGCAAAAATGGCTACAATAGTGGCCAAGATCAATCCACCATACCACCTATCTATATCAATAGTCGATGACAACTAATCTCGAAAATGTCGACTAATACCAGGCCAACTAACCAGTTGCGAAACATTCCTAAAATATATTGCCCAGTTCATTCGTTTGCCTTATAGAACTCAGCCGATTTCTTAATCGACCCGAGTAAGGCATAATAGCTCAGATCCTTCCATAGACCCTCCTCCTGCAGACTCTCGAATACATTTAATTTAAAACAGATTCTCGCAATCGATTGTACACACCACTTTATTATTAAGTTTTCAAGAGAAGCAGAACGATCTGAATAAGAAATTGACTGACACTATTATGTATATAAATATAATTTATTTACTTATTATATATAATATACCAATTTAATTATTACATACATTAGATCTTAATAATTTTCAAGTGTTTGTAGATAGTTGATAGTAGCCAACAGTCTCACCTGATGAAACTTTGATCCTTCAGTTCACTAATATTATAAGATATCTCGTTAATGTACGAGAAATCTCCATCGTTTTGCAAAGCGATAAAATGCCTGAGTGATCAAAAAGTTCATTCGGTCTTCGTAAACATGCAGTTAGTTTTCTCAGTGGCTTGTGCCGTCTAAATTCCGCTCGTTTCAGCAAATGAAAGAGCATTCTTGACACCTTCTGCCTTCTTCACATCACTTGTCGAAAGAAACTCTTTGGTGAAATGTGTGGGAACATCGAGAGTATCATCATCCTTTTGATCAGATACTTCATCAACAGTCTTCACAGTCATTATCATCAATGCCACTTTCATATCTCATGCTCCACTAATGACACATCCTGGTTCATAAATTACACCTAAATGACCCCTACTGCTCTGCAAATTACCCCTCCTGCTCCACAAATGATCACTCATATTCCGAAAATGAACCCTTTGTGATCCTGAAATGACCTCCAAATGATGCCGAAATGATCCTAAATAACTGTCCTGCTCAGCAAAGTATCCCTTCTGCTCTGCAAATTACCGTGTATACTCTGCAAATGGTACCTAAATGATCCCTGAAAGGCCCTCATCCTCCTGCCCTGAAAATGACCACTTCTGCTGTGTAAATGACCCCTCTTGCTCCCCAAATGGCCCCTCATGCTCCGCAAATGGTACCTAAATGATCCCTGAAAGACCCTCAAATGACCCCTTCTGCTCCATAGATGATCCCTCCTGCTCAGCAAATGACGCCTTATGCTTCGTAAATGACCCCTCTTGCTCCACAAATGATCCTTCATGCCACACAAATGACCTCTCATGCTCCGCAAATGACCCCTCATGCTGCACAAATGATCCCTAAATGATCCCAGAAAGACCCCAAATGAGCACTCCTGCTTTGCAAATGACACCTCACACTCTGAAAATTACCCCTAAATGACCCCTTCGGCTCGGCAAATGACACCTCCTGTTCCACAAATGCCTCATCCTTTTTCGCAAATGGCTCCTCATGCTCCACAAATGACACCTCCTAATCCACAAATGATCCCTCATGCTCTGCAACTAACCCCTCACACACGGTAACTGACCTCTCGTGCAGTCCAGGCTTCATATTCATGTTGTGGTTTGCAGGTTTTTAATGTTTTAATTCCCTTTAGTCAGGTAGAAGGAAATCAGTAAGTGCCTATTTGCCAAGTGGATTGTACCCATTTGTACTCAACTCTAGATAATTTACTGAAGCCAGTGTTCAACCCGAAACCTTGGAATAAATTTCTTCTTGCTCTTGGCATAACTTTTGTATACTATGTTTTCTATTGCATCTACATTATACACACTGCTGCATTCAAGGCATTGAAGGCTCTAGTACAATATTCGTTATCGTGGGGCTCTGGTTTCGTATAACTACAGTCCAGCCTCATATTATATTCTACACCACCGTATTCATCGATTAGTTTGGTTTATCATATAGAGTTACATTCTTGACTGGAACGAGCAAAGATCTTTCGATATAATTGACATATTCGATGAAATATTATTTACGAAGACCCCTGAATGCAGATCGCTTCAGAAATCACCACTAACATTAGGCTTCGGTTGATGCAGTTTTGTTGATGCAGGTCGCAGCTCCATGTTCGTTGAGTTAAAAGGCAGGCCTTCGTATTCACAATTCTTTTTCATTGTATGACGAGAGAACCATTCCAAATCGATGGTTTCAGAACGACACCTGCCATTTTCGTATATAAAATCCATTCTTTTTACAGTAGAGAGCCTGACCTCTGCCCAAAGAAAGCATACTGTCATATATTTTAAGTATAAAATATGTAGGAGCACTCCGAAAAAACCCACATAGTCGTTCGGTCCAGAAGAAAACATACTGATACCTACAATGTCGGTGGTTTCAGACTAATTCTGGCGTTTTACATTTAATTCACGAAATAAAACGCGTAAATAATACGCGATGAACAATTTAAGAATTTACCTCCTGAACTACATGATATAACACCGATAGCGCCCGCTGTAGTTTACACGCGCGAAAAGTCGTGTACATTCGTGAATTCAGGTCATTTATAGTGACTGTTCCATGAAACCATCGTCCGTCTTTCTTTCATTATAGTAACATGTCCCGTGGGATGTGTCTTGCCTACCTGCCAGGCCACTCGCTTTCTGTTTTGAATGATGTCACCATGGATTTCTCGCAAACGGTTCACCTGAGAGTGCTCGGACAAGACGACCTTTTTTGTTGTTGTAGACGTGCTGATTAATAAATTCATGCAATAAATCGCTTCCAATTGTTTGTTAACACGATTCGTGCAAACACAGGGCTGCAGCTCATATTTATCCAATGTAAGGGGAAGCTATTACCAACCACGTTTCTCGAGGTGAATGATATCTATTATACAAAACCCTGTTCGCCGATTAGTCGCTTAGTCGCAAGTAGTTTCTACAATATTCCACTTAAAGCATTTCAAAATCCGACTTTTGGGGGCGCACAGCTCCCTTAATAATCAATTTCGGAAGACGTGGTTCTTACATTTTAGTCTTGTATTTACCTAAGGAATCACCTGCCGGCGTTTGTCGGTGTCTTTCTGACTCGTCCTGTGTGTGTGCGTATGTGTGTGTGTGCATATATATATATAGACACACACACAGAAATTAATTTCATACCACAAAAAAAAAACAGGAGGCCTAAGTTTCGTCTCCATCTTCATCCCTGGGTCAGTCGACAAATGGGCAAATAAATACGAATGCGCAATTGGACAAGCTCCCCCCCTTTTTTTTCCACCACGGCGAGAGTTGACAAATGAAACATAAAAATGGAAAAGAAAGGTGGAGGTATTGAAGACACCCTAGGTGAACAGCCTGCTTCGGGCGTATGTGCCTAGTGGCGCACCCTTAAGAAATCGCGTAGTCATAACGAGTATATGAGTGTGTGTGTTCGTTCGCGCGCATCGGTGGCAAATGTCACTATGTACAGTACCTTTTACAAAACTGAAGTTTTGGCATCGTTTTATTGTAGTTTTTACGCTCTCTTCTCAGGTGCAAAGAACTATCTCCTTTTATAATTATTTTCGGGATTAGTGGGGGTATGGGGAAACGGTTGCATCAGGCTTCTGGTAGAGGACCGAGGATCTGACTTTGACCTCAATTTTTTCCCTTTTTTCTTTTTCCAAAAATCGTTCATTTTCGCACAAAATCGTAAGTTTTATCCCAAAAATGTCTTAAAATTTCCCTTTTTCCCTTCAAATTTCCCGTTTTTTTCCTTAAATTTTAAAAAAATGCACCCATCCTCATTGCAGGAACGTAAATCCTTAATGCGGGCAAGGCACTCGAAATCCTGCCCGCATTGAGGAGTCGACAAAAATATAAATTATTTTAATCAATTATTATTATTAAATAAAATATATTTTTATAATTTAAAAGTTTAAAGGCTTAAGTATTAAGTGTTATATATCACCGGACTCGTCTTTTCAAGGTGCATACAGTAGTGGTGTAGCACTATACTGCCTTATACAACCTTGTTTTTCATGCTCTATTATTCCATGCTGTCTCTCTCTCGTTCTCTCTTTCATTTCTCTTTCATTCTCTCATTCTATCGGCTTCTCTCTTGCCTCCCTCATTCCTTATATTTTTCTCTCATTCCAATCCTTTCTGCCTGTCTTTCGTTTCTCTCTCTCTTGCCTCCCTCATTCAATATCTTTCTCTCATTCCATCCCTTTCTCCCTCTCTTTCGTTTCTCTCTCTTTCTCTCATTCCATCTCTTGTCTCTCTTGTCTCTCTTGCCTTCTTTAATTTCATATATTTATCTCCATCTCTCTTGTCTCTCTTACATTCTCTCTTTCTCTCTTTCTCTCCGACGGGGAGTACTCCCATGTTTTGATGTTTCATTCTCTTTCCTTTTACATATGCTTGTAACAGTGCAAAGATTTCTCTTGTAAAACTACTCGGGTCATGTTCAGGAGCTTCAGCAAAATGGCTGACACTCAACAACGTAAAACCGTATATAGCTGTTCGTGCAAAATCTATGGGCGATGTAAAGTGTAGCTGCGTGCGAAAAGAAATGCATTGCAAGTTTGAATATCGCAAAACACTTAAAACAGCTCAAATAAACATAGGGAAATGGGAACGTATTATTAATTCATTAACTGTTAATGTTTCCAAATTACACAGAACTGTTAAATCGGCTCTGAATGTCTCGTTGTTAAGAGCCGTCCAAATCTCTTAACTCAACAAGAGAACTCTTAAAATTACATAAATGTACCTATTCTTCTTAACCAAATAACTTCATTAATATTTTGTAGGTACTTGCAGTTATATTTACTGTAAAAATATACTTGAAGTTCGTGAGTCAAGTTGTTCATATGGTTGAAGGTAACTGTTAATAGTACAAAGGATGTGGGTTCTAGTTCACGTGCTGGCTAAGTGTAATTATTTCTCGTAAATTCTATTCTGAAATATACTTTTTTAAAAGTTATTCCCTGTGTTTAATTTATCACATTTTTCCTAGAAGAAAAAAATAATTTGATGTACACTTCTCAGTAATTTCAATTTCAATACAAGGTTATCTTTTGCAATATTAAAAATAAATTTTTGCAAAATTTACAAGAAAACTTTTTGTAGTTTTACAAAGGATATTCTTGGCAACTGGGTTCAGAAGGATTTTACTTGTAAAATTACAAAATCTTTTTTTTTTTTAAGTGTGGTGCGTCATCTCCTTTCCCAGTTTCATTTCAGCGGACTTTTACTGAAAGATCGTGTATAGTCCATCACCGGTTACTTCAGCCTTTTCTGAAGCCCTGCTAAAGTTCTACTTCCAGGATATTCCTCCGCCTTGTGCAAATAAGCCTAACTAATCCTGGAGAATTACACCAGACGGAAAACACACCAAATTCGTGCGCACTAAGTGTAACAGTATTTTGTATAAGAACTATTTCTCACTAGGCGCTACCAACATACCTATTTTCTCCCTGATTTTAATTCAGATTATTTATAAATGAACCATTATAATTTATAGATAAAAATGAATAACATTTCAATTTAACAGAAAAAAAAGTAACTTTTATGAAAACAAGTATAAAACGCTTCTGATACAGGGCGGGTTTAGGAAATAACTAAACACGTCACACATGGGGAGATTTTTCAAAGGTTTCGATTCAAAAAAGGCCGAAGATACCGTGGATGGACTACACACGCAGCTGGCATGCTTCATCCCGTCAGTTGGCGTGTGTGTGCTATGTGTTGGCAGTGGCCGTCGTGGTGGCGTTCTTCATCTGCTGGGCGCCGTTCCACGCGCAGCGCCTCCTGGCGGTGTACGGCAGCGAGGACGAGCGGCCCAGCCCCGTCATGGTCGTCGTCTTCACCAGCCTCACCTACGTGTCGGGCATCCTCTACTACGTCTCCACCACCATCAACCCCTTCCTCTACCACATCATGTCGCACAAGTTCCGCGAGGCCTTCAAGGTAAGGACGGCCCGCTGCGCCCGTACACTTAAGAGATGAAAACGGGCCACTTGTTCTTCTCCTGCGCGTGTGTACAACATTGACCTGCCCCAAAAGCAACACAACTATCAAAGTCACGTGCTCAACGATGACGAACGTGTTTGTTTATATATTTATTTTAAATGTGACAAGCACATTCGTATTATCAAAACACTTATACCAATTTAATTTTAAACAAAATGCATTACAAATTGGTTAGCGAAAGTATAAAAATATCTTAAACCAGTGTGCTAACCTCAAATATAATCCAGACCGTTTATACTAGCTGAATTGATATAGGATATTCAGGGTAAAGTGAGCACTATTTGAAGCCCCCTCATTTGCAATAATAGCCAATAAATATATTGTATTGAAGCCTTAGACGTTAACTTACGAATCCGGTGAAGTAAATACACTGTGGTTTTGACTAATATGGCAATATTTGTTTTAAATATGGTGGTAAATTGAAAAATGAATAATAGGAAAAGAGTAACAAAGGCCTCAAAAGTGCTAACTTTAACCATGAACAGCCTATAGAAAATCAGTTCAACGTTGGGCACTCTGAGACTGGTTGTGAGCAGCCAGTGAGATCGGTATAACCCATCTTTAGTTTATGGTCGCGCACCGCTGGAGGAAGACTTGCACAGTAGATATATAAGGGGAGTTCT
This sequence comes from Dryococelus australis, assembly GCA_029891345.1. NCBI lineage: Eukaryota > Metazoa > Arthropoda > Insecta > Phasmatodea > Phasmatidae > Dryococelus > Dryococelus australis. The sequence continues at coordinate 119,284,494 of CM057000.1, read as the reverse complement.
GGACCAATCATTATTTTTATCGAAATTTCGAGGGTTTTTACTCAAAATCAAGGTTTATGAGGCTAAATTTAGGCTCTAAAATTTGTTAAACAGGGGCTCTCCAAAACAAGCAATTTTCCTCGAAAATCATTGTAAATTTAAGCAAATATTTAAATTTCGTCAAAAAAATACCATGTCAATTTGTGCCACTTAAACACATCAAAATTTAAGCAAAAAACATGCAAATTTCTCGCTTTTCAAGCAATTTTTCACGTTTTTTTTTTTTTTTAGAAATGTCAATTTTGCAAGCGAGCACTCTAAACCAAGCAAATTAAGCTAAAAATCAAATAAAAACATACAAATTAAAAGAATTTATAAATTTTTTCAACAAAAGTAAAACACCAAAAAGACTTTTAAAGTCTAAAAATAAAGAAAAATCTGAAGCGTAGCCATTACTGATTCCATAATCCCGACCATCTCAACATTCCAAATCATAAATGCCTTCTTTAAAATTAGAAAATTTATCTGATCTTAAATCGTTTTTACTGTTTTAAAACAATTTTGAAATTAACAATGTCCAATTCTTTATCAATGAAAGTTACTGTTTTTATAATTTCATATCCAATATCCCAAAGTTATAAAAGATACATAATTTTATCCATTTATAATATTTAAAAATGTATCTATGTTTTAAGAAAAAGGAAACAATGAGGATATTTTTTATTAGAATAGCGATTTTTTATACGATCAAATAATTAATATAAATTTCTAAAAAAATAGTAAAAGTTTTAAATGTAATCATTTTACTATAAGTCTAAAATATTGTATTAAAATATCAAACTAATTAGTTGATTCCTCAATTTAATAATATTAAATATTTATAAATTTTCAGTAATCTTCTCTTTCAAATAAAAATAAGTTAATTTCCGTTGTCTAACTAGAACAACACTATAACCGGAAGGGGTTCTCTAACAGCTTCGTTAAAATTAACACAAATTTTTATGTTTGTAACTACAGTGGTTTTTCTATAAGAACAATCAATATCATATAATGGCCTTCACCCTCAAAATGAATAAAAATTCGTTTTACCATCATAGCACACAGTAGGTTTAAAATAAAGTTCATTATTTCTATAGTCAGCATCTAGTTTGATTTTGCGAATTTCTAAAATCATTATATGCAAGAAACTGTTTACTGCAAAGACCCTTTTCACTATCCAGATTCCAATTTTCTTTTGGAAAAATTTCATTTCATCCTTTTGTAATATAAATATTTTTCACATTGCAATGATCAAACATAGAAGCCTGAACAGTCTGGTGTGCTCGATTTGTTCTGTTTCTCTGAAACCTTACAATTACAAAATCAGGCATCTCAAACTGTAAATGATTAAACTGATATTTTATATCAATGTTAAAAGTTGTTTCTTCAGGATCTTCTTTTTCTAAAAAAATCCAATAATTAAAACTTAAAAGAATTTGTTTGGCTCTTTGTATGTATATTTTCTCTTTAATTGCAATGGCTGTTATAGATTCGTATTCAAAAATAGGTCTCATAATTTCTAATTTTTGAATATTATATTCTACCTGAATCAGCATAACTTGTCGGAGGTGTGACAATTGTGTCCTCATATACATATAAACAATTTTTATCACATGAATTACGGATAAATATGATTTTGTAACCACCTTTCCAGTAAATTTCAGCATCATATCTGATAAGCCAAACCGATATCTCAATGGGTAAATTATTTCACTTAGTCTATAACTATGTACAGATTTTACTCGGTGTTTATTATCAAAACCAGTAGCCTCTAAATAAAATTTTGCTCACCCGAGGATCTTAAAAAAACATTCTTCATTGTAGAAGTTAATGAAGGATTAACAACAGCTTCAATAATATTTTCATGTTTTAAAATTTTTACTCTAGAAAACTGAAAAGGAAAAAAGTTATAACAAACATAAATATTGTCTTCTTTTTTATATTTTGCATCAGTTCCTACCTTATCTCTCTTTAGTAAGTTAAATTGCTCAAAAACATTACCTTAATTTGGGAAAGAAAACCCATTACCTATAAGAATATAAATTCAATTCTATTACTGTAAACTTTTAAATTCCCCGTAATTTTATCAGTTGGGGAAAAGTTTGCCTTATGAAGCTCTTAATACTCTTATAACACATTTATAATAAAACACACACACACACACACACACACACACACACACACATATATATATATATATATATATATATATATATATATATATATATATATATATATATATATAATATATATATATATATGAATTGTAGGGGGCTTCTCTAGTTAAATTACTCATTAAAAATATGAAAGATACAAAAAGGATATTGAAAAAGAATATGAAAAAAATAAGAAGAAAGAGCAACCATTGATCGACGAATTACGAAATATTGATTAAAAAAAAGTAGAAAACGTAAGTGAAGAAATAAAAATTTAAAAACAGCACTAGATCCTGTTGTAGCAAAAACTAGATATTATTTACCAACTCCAGTAGAAACATCGTTTGAAAGAGAATTATTTGCAGAACAATAATCTCCTATTTTCGAAGAGGAAATGGGAATTTTACCATTGAAATATTTTCCACCTATAGCAGGTGTTTCTACTATAAATCTCGGAATACAAATTGCAAAAGAATTAATGTTATTAATGAAAATATGGTTTATGTGGAGTTGGAGAAAAATTTTACATTGGTGATACACAAGTAACGATAAATAATGATACAGTAAAAGTTAAAGGCAAAGAATATTTTTTTACACCAGGACTTTGTAATTTGTTAACAGAAAGTTCACAAGAAGCTCTTGAGGGTAAATACACTGCTAATGGCTATAAAAACAACACAGAAATGGTTTTATTAACCAGTGCTGTATTCAAAAAATATCTTCCTAATAAGAAAAGGAATAATTCAAGTTCAAGTAGTGGTTGGAAGTACGAAAAAATAATTGCACCAATTTATCACAACCATATAAATTCAGCACCAAACACACCCGAAAGGGAAAATTTTACGTATTCTTTTAAATCTGAAGATGGCATAAAAAAATACAAAAGTTCATGTGGTGAAGAAAATGCTGGAAATAACAATTATTACAATGAAAAAGTAAGCATAATGAATATGTTAAACAATAAATGTTCTGATTTTGTTGTTAATACTCCAAAAGGAATTCATTATATCATAAGAGTTTTAAACGTAATTCCAAACAAATTTTGGAATTCTGAACACCATGGCAAAGCCATTATAAATTGGGCACTAAACAATTTAAATTTACCCGAAATGCATTATCCAGGTTATATTTATAGTGGCCCATTTATAAAATTAAATGAAAGACCAGAAAGAGGTGATGCAGGAATAAATCAATTAGATGAAGCATGCAAATATCACGATATTGCTTACAGAGATCATAAAGACTTAGAACGTAGACATGAAGCTGACAAAATTTTTCAAAAGATGCAAAAGAAATCATGTCAGATAAAAATACTCCAACTGGAGAAATAGTTGCTTCTGCTGTTGTTGCCTCAATTATGTTTACAAAAAGAAAATAAGGATGGGGAATTAAAATGTTTCATTGAAAAAAAAAACACTAATAAAGAATATATCAAATATAACTTTCGATATTCTCTTTGAGGAATTAAAAAAATTAGGTATAGATCAATTTTTAACAAATGATCAAATTAAGAGAAAAAATAAAAAATTGAAAGAAGGCAAAAGTTTCAAATTAACTTTATAACTGCCAACAGTTAAAAAGATGGCCAAAGAAAAAACTGGCAGTGGTTTACATCGTGGAGGAATTATACCAATTATATTGGCTGTGCTTTACGTGCACTTGGTGGTTTAGCTGAAGGAGCTGCTGCGAATTATAATTCTGTTTAACAAACTAGAAAATTGAAAAAGAATTTTAAGAACAAAATAGACATAATTTAGCAATGCAAAATAAATCTGGAAGTGGATTAAGAAGAAGACAGTAAAAAAATGTTTGAATATATACAAACTATATAATACCGATTAAATATTAAGCATTTCAGAAGTGTTTATATGATTGACGAACTACCGAAAAGTATGCACAAAAAGGAATGTGCTGTAGTAAATTTTTTAATTTCAGCAAACAGTGGTACTCATTGGGTTTGCTACTTTCAAAAAAATAATTATGTTTGCTATTTTGATTCATTTGGTGGCAACATTCCCACCAATTTAACCAATTACTTCAAAAAACAGAAATGTTTATTACAATGATGATCGAATTCAGAATTTTAATTCAGTTATATGTGGACACATATGTATAATTGTTGTGCACCTTTTTTTCGAGAGGATTAATTTTTATTGATACAATTTCTATGTTATTAAATGACGGATATATTTGGTAAACCATTAATCAAATCTTTAAAGAAAGTCATTGACAATATTACTGAAGATTTAAAAACATATGCAGATTCAAAATGCAATTCCAGTGTTTCTAATTTACAAAGAAAACTAAGCACTTGATTGATTTTATAAAATCAAACATTTCTTTTCTTGGACGTAGACTTGTTAACATAGGTGAACCTGTAGATATTAAAGATGCAGTCAATAAATGATATATATATATATATATAACAGATTATGCATTATAAAAGGATGTCGATTCGAAATATAAAACTATTGTTTCTGATTATACTTTAAAAGAAGCTATAAAATTACAATTCAGTAACGCTATTGCTGATTGTATAAAACGAATAAATAATGCAAAGCAAGCACTAAAAAAGGAAGTAAATTTAAATTTTAAACTATTGTTTCTGGGTATGTTCTAAAACAGATGTAGATTCAAAATACAATACTAATGTTCCTGATTAAAAAACATGCATAGAATCCAAACATTATATCATTGTTTCCACTTTACTAGACCAAATAAGCAAAATTTTTGTTTATACAACAGAGTATGTTTCTCTTAAAAATCGTAGAATTGATAATATGGCTGATCCTGTATATGGAAAATATGCAGTTAATAAAAGATATTTCGATAAATAAATAGCTGATAAATTGCAAAATATAAACAAATCAGATTTGAATTATTGTGATACACTTGTTAACACTTGAAAACTGAAAAAGGAAATAAGGCTCCGGTAAAGAATTAGATATAAAATTACAAAATTTAAACTCAAAAGTTGAAAAAAAATCTCACATATTTTATTTACCTGCGAAGTGGAATAAAAAAACTGATATTTTTCATGTAGATAAACTGTTTTCTTTTCTTTTTTTTATAGATGGTACTATTTATAAAACCATTTCTGATAATTTACCCGATGATACTGTAACTGTTATTAAGGATTCCAAAAAGTTTATTATAGTTTTTTAAAATAAAAAAAATTAAATATCTGAATATTTTGATGGGTTTATGACTATAAGAGGAATATTTGTAAAATATAAATATTTTCTTTACTATTAAATGGAGACGACTATGTCTCAGCAGCTTCAGCTGCCTAACACTTGGTGTTTGAAGTACAAGAAAGTCACAAAAATAATAATGTAAAAACTGAAGAAAAGAAAATGGACAGTTAGTTCAGAGAAGTAAATTTTCTATATTAGATTCTAATAAAGCAACATTTAAAAAAATCGCTTAATGTAGGAGAAGGCATAACATATGAATTATATAAACCAGCAAGAAGATATTTCCCCAGAATGAAAGTAATATCATATGGAATCGATGATTTATGGCAAATTAATCTTGTTGAAATGGATACTGGCAATTTTAAAGGCATTTATTATTAATGGATATAAATATATAATGACAATTATCGATGTTTTTTTTCAAGATTTGCATTTGCTGTAGTTATTAAAGATAAAACCACTAAAAATGTAGTAAATGCTTTAGAATCTATATTGAAGCAAAGAAAGACACATAAATTACAAAGTGATAATGGTTCAGAAATTTATTATGAAACATTTAAAGAGCTTATGCAAAAATATAATATTGATCATTATTTTACAGTCAGTGAACTAAAAGCCAGTGTTGTAGAAAGATTTAATCGAACAATGAGAATAAAATGTGGAAGAAATTTGCATTAAATGGATATATATATACACCGATTTAGTCAAAGAATACAACAATAAAAAAACTATAGATATCAAACCAATTGAAGTTAATAAGAAAAATGAAAAAAATTTTGCTAATGTGATTACTAAGCCAACATACAAAGTTGATGATGTTGTCCGTGTCAGCAAACTGAAACGAACGTTTCAAAAAGCAAATACTGTTAATTGGACAACATAACTATTTAGTATTGTCAAAGTGTTAAATTATGATATACCAACTTACAAGCTGAATGATGCTAAAGGAGAAGAAATAATGGGTATTTTTTATGAATATGAAATTATGAAAACTGACTATCCGAATGAATATTTGGTTGACAGAGACTTAAAAGTTAAAGATAATAAAATTTATGTAAAATGGTTAGGTTTTGATAGTTCCCATAACTCATGGATTAATAAAACAGATTTTTTATAAAATAAAAATTAACTTCTTAAGCAATTCGATCAACATTATTATCACTAATCAATTGTTGTTGAGTATAATTATTTCCAACAGTATAAAAATAGTTGCGAAAACACTTAATGTGGTCATGCAATGTTTCTTTCTTTCTTTGATATAAATTGATAGAATTTGTAACATAATCAAATCACAATAATTCTTCGCAATTTGGATGTATATCTTCTATTCTATATAATTTGTCTTTGAACTTATGTTCTTTGAATTCTTGTGAAAAGTAATCATATTCAAAATCATCATTAAATAATTTTGAAAGAACGAAAGTTGGATTCAAATATTGATTTTATGTTTGTGGTACAATATGAGGAGACATTACTCTGATTTCCTCTTTTCTGCGATTTAGGACTTCGAACACCATATGAACCAATTCTCTTAAATTTTCTATATATTTATCTTTAATTTTATTTACATCTTTTAAATGATTAACTTGAATTTCGTACATTTTTCTTATATGATTAACTTTCAGTTTGTTCATTTTTTTATATGCTTCATTTGGTATTTAAATACATGCATTAAATTTCTTTAAATCTTATATTCACCATGTTTTCTAATTGATGCTAACCCTTCTTTAGTTACCCATTTAGTAAATTTTTCAGCTAGAGGGATGCTTGATGTAAATATTTATTTATACAGAGCCGATTCGTTGATAAATATAGCATCTGGTTTCATGTTTGAAACTGTCCCTATTTTAGGGATGGTTCTAAGTTCAGTAAGTTCTATTCATCATCATACATCAATATAATACATTTCGTGGTTTTCTGTATTCCAAATGTCTAGTTACATCAGTTCCATTAAACCAAGGATTATTTTCCTAATCAATAATCATAAAAATTTGTTTACCTTTGTAAATGAGTGTGTTATTATTTATGTCTAGAATTGACTCCATTTTTATATACAAAATTATGTGCAAATGAAATGTTTGAGTTGTAATAAGTTTTTTTGAATAGTACTATATTTATAAAGAAAATGGAAAAATTAAAGAAAAATATTATTAAAGAATATTTACCAAATTCATTCAATTATATAGCTCTCATGGAGTTACATTTTCTAAATCATTAACAATATATTTAATTTAATTTATGATTTCGTTGTAACATTCACACTTTAAACCAAACATTGAAATGCAATTTTTACCAACTCTAATCAATTTCTTTGTAAATTCATTATATTAGCTAACAGTTTCATTGTAAAGTAATACAATAAGCCATTTTCATATTTAAAAGCAGACACTATCGTATTTGGTAAATAAGGAAATTTAAGTCTAACTTGACCACTATCTTATATCTGGAAATGACATTCGTCTAGTTCAGCATAATACAACTTTTCGTAGAAGATAAATGTTTTCCCTTAATATGAATTAAAAACAGCATTTAATTTATAATCATCACCTATTACATTTTAAGAAAATCCTTGCGGATATCCATTAATAAGTTAATAAGTAGGGTAATCAACCACATAAATTTCACCATTTACAAGCAGAACAAATTCACCTGATGGTCTTTGATATATTAAAAAATTTATTAAAATTGCTTCGTACAAACAAACATGTTTGTTATCAAAATTGGCTTATTGATTATTTTGTTGAAATTCAAACTTTTTGTCCGAAATTTTTTATTGTAAAAAAAAAAACATTTATCATCAATAATAAAAAATGTTTTTAACATGACCGTCTTTGCATTAATCAGTTGGTTCATCATCATTCGAATTATTTTGTTGGGGTGGTCCATAAATGTTTTGAATGCTTTGGATGTCATCTAGTTGCAAATCAAACAAATCATTGTTTAGAATTGGATACAAGACCAATTTTGGTCACTTGTATGTTGAAGACCTAATGCATGGCCGATTTCGTGTATCAAAACTGCTAATAAATTAACTTTATTTCCAGGAGTGTTTTTTATATCATTATACCAATGTTCCTGCTTATTGATATGAATTTTAACAAGACTGTTTTGCTGATTTGGAAAAAAATGCATGAGCTAGTGCACTACCATGTGGATGTAATCTTGTCTGACGAAACCCAGATGATTTATGATATTTATGTTGACCTTTTTTGTATGATATAACTATTTCAGGAAATTTTGTATCATAAACAAATAAAAAATTTTGTGTTTCTGAAAATGCCGAAAACCACTTCATCTAACTTTGTAATTGATTTATTTGCATATGCAAAGTTATATTTTAATGGGTTTTCAAACCATTTTGTGGTTAATGAAAGATCATCATGTATCTTGTCCTTAACACCACATCTTGGCTTGTTGATCCCACTAAGAATTCCTTTATTGAGTCTACCATCAACTGAAGAAGTGTTATGATATTCTTGAAATATTCTTAAAGAAATTTCAATTTTATCTTTGTCAAATTTTGAACATGAATTTGAATCATCCTCTAGATGTCCATATTTTATTGTAAAAATCGATAACACATTCTGTCTGATTCTCTTTTTTGGATAGTCCAAAATTTAAATTTGTGTTAGTGAGAATAATTATGTAAGTTTTCATTTATATACAAAAAGTTTTAAATTATAATAAAACATTTAATTTTATTTCTATACTTTTCTTCTTTTATTTCTCTACTCTAATCTATTGTAATAAAGCCATAATCGTTGTCCAACATTTTAAACAAATTTATTTAAATTTTTCATAAGGCATGTCTCCTCCAAAACAAAATCATTATAAATATGTATTAAATTAGTATGATATTGTCCAAATATACACAAAAAATTCATATTATCAGTTATCACTTGTTTTGGTACTTTTTAACAAGTTTAAGCTAAATAGAATACATCAAATTTTTTTTGTTTTACTCTAGTAAACTAATTGCGAACTGTATCTTGATTTTATAAAATAAAATCATCAAATACAATTAGAAATTCGTCTTCACATTGATCTAAAGGAGTCATTTCGTCAGTATTATTAAAAAAGTATGCAATTTTTCTTTACCTTTAAGCTTTTTGGATAACACATTAAAATAATTTTGTAACACAATATGTTTTGGTTGATTTAAACTTTTTGAACAACCATTCAATTTATTAAAATTTATCCATCCAACTTTATAAATAAAATTTGTCATCAAATTAGTGATTTCAATATTGCTTGAACCTATTATTATAGCCCTCATATTATCAGAGAATAATTAACCATTATTTTTAATTTCAGAATTATCTTCATTAATTAAAATACCGACACCTCATTTAACTTTCTTCATTTATTAAGAAATTTTTGTAAAAAATACATAATAAAGTGTTTACATTAAAAATAATAGTTATATTTAAAAAAGCATTATTATGATATCATCCGTAATGATAAATCAAATGCTTTGGTTAGTTTTAATACGAATTTCTTATCACCAATTATAAACAACAATATGATAACGAAAATTGAACACATACGTCCTAATGTTGGTAAAAATTGAGTTACAGCTATTCCTATAGGTCAATATGATATCGAATCTTTAGAAGAAGCTATAAATTCAACCGATAAATTCTCAACAAATATCATTGAATTAACAGCAGATAATGTAAGAACAGAATATTTATCAAATCTAAGTTTGATATTAACCTTGATGATAAATTATATAATTTTCTTGGTTTTTATAAAATATTACTTTTCAAAAAGATAAAGTTGTTATAGGTACTAAATTATCTAATTTTAACACATTTAAAAGAATGAATTTTACCTGTAACTTAGCATATGGTACGTTTATCAAATACGATGAATCAAATCATTTAGAAACCACCCTATGGTATATATTGTGACATATAAATATTTATTATTTACTTTAACATATTGTTTACAGCATTGCGATATTCCAACTCTAGTAAAATATCACATTAACCTCACACTCATCCCACCCCCATAAACATAACCTCTCCCTCCTTTTGCAACCCACCTTGTAATACTAAAAAATAAAGAAAAATCACAACAATAAGAAATAAAATATCTAAGAACATATCACATTTACTCACACTCATCTCACCACCTAAACATTAAGCCCCCACAATTACCAACACGCCTTCTAATACTATAAAACCAAGAAAAAGCACAAAAATTGAGAAGAAATATGACAAAAATCGTAAATCCAGCACGTATCACATGTTAACAGTAGTATGATTTGGTAGGTTGAAAGACAAGGGCATGGGGAATCGGATCCGGAATCACCCGGCCGCCACATTGTAATGGCACCCGTCCATCATCTAGGAAGGCATTGACCTTGACCATCACCTTTGACCCGTGAACTTGACCCTGACCCCTGTGACTTCTGACACCAAAAACCCAAAAAATTCCGAAAAATTATAAAAAATATAGGAAAAATCTAATTAAAAATTTCTTTCAGAAAATTAAAAACTGTTAAAAAATTAGGAAATTATTTTTAAATGTATTTAAAATTTATTATAAAAATCTAATTAAAAATCATTTTAAAATAAACAAAACTCTTCAAAAATTTATTTCTGCAAAATTTTACTAAAAACATTTCTTAATTAAAATGCCTTGAACCCCGGTGGCTATTTTTTTCTCTTTTCCTTCGGAGTTTTCATTTTTCCCTAAAACACTTCCCTTAGAAAAATTTATAAAAAATTTCATTATAAAACTTACATTTCCTGTGGTCTCCTCCGACATCGCCATAAGTCTCATTCGTTACATCCCCAACATACGACTGACTCCCTCGCACCACTCTCCTCATCAATTCTCATTCCGCCATCTTGTTTTTCATTCGTCATTTGTTTACATGCCACTGGAGGCAGCCATCTTTGTTTATATGTTACTGGATGCCGCCATATTTGTTTTTCGTTCGTCATTTGTTTATACGTTACTGGAAGCCACAATTTTGTTAGGCGACAGCCATCTTGGTAGTCATCATCTATCCGCCATATTTGATGCAGGCTACCTTAACCTTGACCCCATGATCTTTAATGATCTTGAAAACTAAAACTCGTAAAAAATGCATAATATGCAGCAGGCATAATAAATTACAGACTATCACCGCCATTTTGGATGTAGACTACCTTTACCTTGGCCCCATGACTCTGAATGACCTTGAAAACAATAGCTCGAGAATAAGTTGGTAAAAGTAAGAATGCTGGAAGCCAAACGAGCTGTCGGCCCTTATATTTATAGCCATAAAAAGACTTGAAAATTTCTACCTTATTTAAAACAGATGTTCCCAATCAGCAGTATACCTACCAGCATAATGGAAGACTTTGATGGCATGCATAATTGATTAAATACTTAATTTGTATTAAATATTGAAAACTTTTTTTAAATATAATAATTGTACATGGTGGTGTTATGCCTGTAGAGAAACACACCTGAAGGACTTCAAGTTCCAGATAATATGTTTACGGCCACCGCATGGTGAAAACGCACCATGACGGCAGCGAGCCTGAAAGTCAAATGTGTAGAGGGAAGGACGGTGGAGCCGGAAGAAACGAGAAAATCGTAGTACCACAATCGCCGTTAGATGGCATAGATTGTACAAAAGGAGGTAGAGCGCTGCGTCGGTGTTCGAGAGAACGTGAAAATGCTGTGTTTTTTAATAGGAAATCACGATCTAACTGCGTGTTCACAGAAATAAAATGTCGAATGAGCTATGTCAGAAAAAAAAAACATGGTGAAGAAGGCTACGGCCGGTACGACAAAGGAATGTGCTCGTTTCACAGCACGTCCAGTGAAAATGGAAAACTAGGACTGAAATATGGTTCTGGATGCCGCTAACGAGTTTGAAAACGAAGCTTTGGAGGTACGACTAGAACAGTATTGGAATGAAACTTAAAAAAAAAAGGCTTTAAATGTTAAAATATTAATACTCTTCTGAAGTAGTTTGAGATAAGTAAATTAATCGATTTATATTTCCAGTTAAACCAATGTTAAAAGTACATAAGTTACTTGACGTAAATGAGAATGGAGATAAAAAACTAAATAGGAAATTAACTTTACTGGCTAATCAAACAACTCATATTTAGTTCAAAATGAAAGTAAAAGTATTATTTAACATCTTAATAAAAGTAGTAAAAGTAACGAGACAAATAATTAAAAAAAAAAGCTCAGAATATAGGCAATTAGCTTGAATACCGACAATAATTAAAATTAAGTTAATTAGCAGAGGGAGAGACAATGATAATGCTCAGTAATGTAGTAATTGATAATAACAATAAAGATAATTTTTTCAAAAAATGTTTTAAAAAATGAGACATCAAAAATTGATAGAGACGCATAAATTGCAAAAAATCATAGATGCATACTCAAGAAACAAAAATGTTTAATGTCGTAGTTAAAAATACATGTAAAAAGTAGTGTCGTATTTGAGACGGCACAATGTTGTCTGATTACACCAGAAGCTTTATGGGGAATTAAAGGTAAGGCGAATACCTCGCTGCCACAATTTCTACACCACATAAACGTCACGCCTTACCGAGTATAATTGGCCACGCTGGTGTAGTGGTAAATTTACTTGTCTCCCATCTAGACGAACTGGGCTCAATTACATGCAAGGTCCCGCCCTGATATTCGCATGTGGGAATCGTGGCGGACGATGCCGTTGGCCTGTGAGTTTTGTTAGGGATATCCCATTTTCCCCACTCTTTCATTCCAGCGCTGCTCCATACTCACCTCGCTTCACTATCGGCTCTCAAGACCTCGCTGTTAATGGATACCCCAAAGTCTCAACTCCACACTTAACAAGCACAACTAATAATGACTCATGTCTATGTAAATGCTGTTCGCGATAAAGTGAGCACTATTGAAATCAACCTCAGAAAAAAGTCACTGCTCCTGCCTGCGTATATTTTAACAGGCGCACTGAGTGACATGTGGCCAGTAAAGTGGTGAAAATGGATCGAAAGTAGTTCAATATCTTAACGTCGAATAAAAAGTTTTAGGTAACCATTTGGGATAACATAGTTTGATTATTTATTTTGTCTTCGGTTTTTTTATGCATCGAAGTGTAACAGTGACCATATTTGTAAAATATTTTCTTTTCCAATAAGTTCACCGTTTCTCCTGACGCATGAATAAAGTGATGATGCCCCTGGCAATGTTAATTTTACACAGGGTGGCAAATGCACAACGTGCAAACAAGTAGATCTTATGTAGGGCTTTTAAAAGTGCTCATTTTACCATGAACAGCCTATAGAAGTGCGTTTCATCAGTAAAAGAGACAATACGTTACTATGTTTTTTCTGTGGCAATAGCGTGGATGAATTAAAAGCAGAAATTTTTGGGAGTATGTCCATTAACTTTTTGTTCTGCGCATGTTAATCAACACCACTATAACTATAACACGGGACATTATTTATTTCATTAATAGGCACTTTAGGTGCCCCGACAACTGTAAGTAGGAGAAGAAAACTATTAATTCGGGAGCTGTTAAGGAATCAGACAGAGTTGGTGTAAAGGGACCATCCTAGTGTTCGCCTGGAGTTATTCCGGAGAAATTTGAAAGAACCAAACTCAGAATGGCCAGAACAGGAATCAAACCCGGGTCTTCTAAATGCGAGTGCAGTGGTTTCCCAGTAAATCACCTCATTCCATATAGAGGAAGATATATGATAATGAAATGTATCAGATAGTGCCTAGAATGAGGATAGAAATTTCTTCGCCAACACTACCCACTTTGCAGTCAGCCTGTGTAGTACCCACAGTTCACATTGGCCTATGGCCAATCAAAGTAAAAGATCTGGAATATATATCTTAATACAGGTATTTAATAAATATGAACTAATAACGATTGTTTCTTGGTTTTCAAAAACCAGTAACCAAAACTAGGACGATTAACATCCTGTGAATTTTACAGACAGAAAATATTGAAATGAAACATACATATATATATATATATATATATATATATGTATGTATATATATATATATATATATATATATATATATATATATATATATATATACATACATATGTATGTTTCATTTCAATATTTTCTGTCTGTAAAATTCACAGGATGTTAATCGTCTTAGTTTTGGTTACTGGTTTTTGAAAACCAAGAAACAATCGTTATTAGTTCATATTTATTAAATAAGTTATTTTTGTTATTGTTATTGTTATTAAATAAGTTATTTTTGTTACTGAAAATCCTAAAGGCATTTTACCATTTTCCTAATATTCTTATTTTAATGTATTTAATTAGCTCTCTCTCTCTCTCTCTCTCTCTCTCTCTCTCTCTCTCTCTCTCTCGATATATATATATATATGTATATATATATATATATATATATATATATATATATATATCGAGAGAGAGAGAGAGAGAAGAGAGAGAGAGAGAGAGCTAATTAAATACATTAAAATAAGAATATTAGGAAAATGGTAAAATGCCTTTAGGATTTTCAGTAACAAAAATAACTTTAGCACAATGAAGGGAAAATATTATCTCGGTATTTATTACACAAAAATAAATTGTACATAACTGCATTGCTCCTACCAAAACTAATTTTTCGTGCATTTGTTATAATTATTTCAAAGCAGTTAAGTATATTAATTCTCGATGTCTCTTTACAACAAAGACTATAATACGCGGGTCATTCAATGCCATTTTTCTTTGCTAGTCATTACCAAGTATACGAAAACAGACTACAAATTTGGAACCATATTGATTTAGTACCCCAAAGTAGGACAAAAACTAATTTTTGTTGAACTGAATATTTTGTATTTAGGTAGTTGTAATTTTTGCAAATTTGGTGTGAATTCATTGTATTAATCTTGCAATTTTGTTAAGTGACTGAGTAAACAGACATTATTTAGCTACATGTACAAATTGCATGCTGAAAATTCAAAAGCAGCTTTTATTGCTGAAAAGTTTCTTTCTTTTTCAAATGTTTGTTATGACCTCACTTTATAAGCATCAAATCTAGTCTTATCATAACGCATTTGCACTCGCAGAATGCATATGTCACCACATCTGTCTGTACAAACACATCAGCTTTATAAAAAATTACTAGGTTTTCATAATTTTAATTTTCGCTCATTGAGACGCTTCTCTCTTTTACTGCCATATTATGGTTGACTGCTTCGGACGTAATAAACGCAAATGAAGCTACTTAGTAAAACAAAACACCCAGATGTTATTAAGGGTTGATACTGGTATTTTCATCATCAAATACTGCGTGTTAAGTCATTGTAACTCTGACAGAAAGGGTTTTACTGAAACCAACTGCAAAGTGTTCTTTCTATAGTTTCTATGTAGTCACTTTGCAAAATTTTTGATTTCGGCCACCCCGAGCCATTATTTAGATATATCGGCTCCGTTCATTAACTAAGTTCTGCAGATTTTTCTTTGTTCACGGGCGCATATAACCATACTCCCTGATTCTCCATTGTATTTGACGCCCCCTTATGTTCTCCTTTCTCCTTTGAAGTGTTTAGTCAAGAAGATATCAAGTGAACATATATATATATATATATATATATATATATATATATATATACACACACACATATCGTAGTTTTACATTTATTTACATTTAGTTGGCATCGCGAAAAATATTTAGACATTTCCAGATATCACAATAACTGCAGACCATTCACGAAGGATATATGCATTCATTCTTCAATCTATTGATTGAAATTGTGTAAGTAATTAAGAAACTATACCCATAAAAGAGAGAGGATGGGGAATGTGATAGCATAAGCGAAAGAAAATCTTCTCCAGCGCAGCGTTTGCAATGAAGGTTATTTTCAGAGGATAGTTTGAGTAAATACACCTTCACCTTCCCTCCAGATTCTGTAGAGCGTGCATAGGGGAAAATTAAATCTTCCAAGTCTTGGATGTATTTTGCTAATAGTGATAGCTGGAAGTCATTCCAAACAATTATATTACAAGATTTTATACATAAAAAATAGCTTCCTAACACACATTATTAAAATGTCATAGCGTAGTCAAGATAGAAAACAAAAGAAACTTAACTGCTTTGCGACGTTTTATAATTGTATTATATTATAATAAAAATATTTGTGTCATACACTATCTACCAAAAAGTAAATGGGCACCCGTGAAGATAGGTATTACACTACGTCAGTTGACTTGTGTTTCACGGCCTTCGGCGTAGGACCGTTGGTGTTTGTTCGAGGTAGCATGAACACAGAGGCCTATTGTAACATTCTGGATAATGAAATGCTCCCAAAATTGTGGCGTTTTTACGGAATGGACCCGTGTTACTTCCAGGATGACAATTCCAGGTGCCATGTTTCAAGGTCTACTATGCAGTGGTACGCTGACAACAATGTTCGCCGATTGGACTGGCCCGCCCAGAGCCTCGACCTCAACCCTATAGAACATTTTTGGGACGAATTGGATCGCCTAGTGAGGGCTCGTCAGGAGCTGCCAAAATCCATTGCCCAACTCATGGAATGGTTGCAATAGGAACAGCGACGAATCCCCGTGGATGTCCTGCAAACACTCGTAGAGAGCATGCCAGACAGGATGGCTGCTGTTATAGCTGCAAGAGGTGGCCCTACGAGATTCTAACGGGGTGACAACCACCGAGCAAACATTGTGGACAGGTGCCCAATTACTCTTTGGTATATAGTGTACATTATTTCTAAGTAAAATGGGTAGCTTATATTTATATATTTTTTGCATTAAATTAATAAGTGAAGTAAAACAACCTTATTGTGATTTTAGGAGCCCCTGAGACATGCTTACTAACAAGATTTCGTTAAACATGTGTGTCGTTATGTAGCATATGTAAGAAAACAAAACTAATTGATTTGAATTTCCATTTGTGAAAGTTTGGCTTAACGTGAGAAACTAAGCTTGGTACCATTGTGCAGCATAAAAATTCGAGGAAATAATACCTAGCTTAATCAAAATGGTTACGAAGAGATAATCATTTACATCATTTTCATAAAAATATAAAATTACGAGTAAATAAAATAATTTCCAAAATGCGTTTTAGAAAGAGAAGAATGAGCCAGGAGACTTTCATTGGTTCAAATATAACGAGGAACCACGCGTGTAGCACACACATCTAAAGAATATCTGACGGTTGTATCTCGCGGACATTCAAGATATCCAAGCACATCCAATATTAACAAAGTTACATTCAAAATACTAACAAAATATATCCAAATATCCGCTCAGTGTCCAAAATGCGATGTAATGTTTTGAATTTCGTATATGCATCTATAGATGTCGCCAATTACCTTAAGTAATTGCCATTTGTGGTTTTGTAAGCTCTACTGATACCCGGTGCGTTGTGCAAACTGGTATTTACTACAGGATATCCAAAAGATATACATTAGAGCTTCACTGTAGGACTTATATTACTTTTAGATATTGTGGATCTAATTGTATATCCGGTGGATATCCTGTGCTATGCGGGCAGATTATTGTCGTTAAAAAGAGTCGATCTTGATTTTCTAAATCCTTTTTGAAAACAGGTAGTGGTAATCTAAGACATTATTTTTAATATTGTCAAATATTTTCTAAAGTTTCGCATAATAAACGTATTATTGCTTGCGATTCGACGGAAAGGAAAATTGCTACATGCTTGCATTGCAACCGCGAACGAGCAAATTTAAGTACGAGAGACGTGTTTATTTAAATACACATACCTTTTATTTTCTGCAAAGAATTTAACAAAATTCACCCCTCCAGATGATACATCAAACCATTACATATGCATACAAAGATGGCATTTCGTGAAAAATATTCATATATCCTTGATCGTAAGAAAACTTTTGCCTAATGAGATAGAAATTTCCCTAAAAGTTTTTCTGCAATATCCTTGCAAATTGTATCAGAATTTTTAATGTTCCTGGCTGGCAAAATCTGAAACTTTAACCTCTCGTATAAAGATGATGAGACTGTTTTACGTGACTGAAGTTAATGGCCATTTCCAAACTCTTAGACCTCTGCAATGAACCTACGTTAGTGTGATGTTGCGACATGAAAGAAGATTGGAATACAAATGTGGAAATAATCCTACATGAGGGAATATATAATTTTTCCATAATGTTTAAAGTTTGGTTTTTAAAAAGGCGTTACATGATTGACATTAACTTATTTTTATACTTTTTAATTAAAACATATATTTATATTAACATACACACATAACCGATAGAATTACCCGTACATTTAAATTTCAGTCCAATCATTTTGTTACTTAGAAAGCAATGGGTTCTACCATAAACGGAATATTGACTCTCCGTTTGATATTCAAAGGGTTGGAAAAATATGGATATTGTTTTCAATTAGCCATTTGAGAAGACAGCAACACATAAAATAAATTAAACTTCTACGTTATATCTCAAAAACAACTTGCAAATCTTTCACAAAATTTGACAAATAATACTATCGTAGGCAATGAAAACATAGGCAGCTTAGTTAATTGCGCGCTTATTTTCAAAATGATGGCAATCAAAATATTTTAAGTTTATATGGTGTCTGCCTCACCGTTCAAGCAATATGGACCAAATTTTGTATACTAAAAGTATGTGTTAGACTCATCATATAGGCGAACATATAGCAACTTTACTCTGCCACACTGTAAAATAGCACCACATAAAAAAAATCAAGTTTTTATATGATATATCGGGAATTCATCAAACCGATTCCTACCAAATTTGGCGAATAAGTTGTACTATTTTACACCATATTTATTTATATGTTTTAAGTGCGCCTGACACTTATTTTCAGAATGGCAACTATAAAAGTATTTTAGCACAGTGTGCTCTATTTATGAAACTTTGTAATCGATTTTAACTTAAATTTGTATAAATGCAGTATTTATGACCATCATGGAATATTTTAAAACAAAACCTTTTATTCCTCCGTTTATGAATATCCTCACATGAAATAATGTAGGTTTTACGCCATTTATTAAGGAACAATCAACTGATGCCCACCAAATTTTACATGCAGTGGTTCTGTAGCAGGGTATGAATACCAACAGGTTTTAGCTGCAACAGGCTATTTTAATGGTGTTAATATACATAATTCTGGTTCACATATTAAACAAATTAAACAATTCAACCATATCGCTTGCTGAGATCATATTTTGCCGGGCTTAATGCAAAATACTGTCAGGTGAGAAAATTTAACATTTCGCTATGATTCCGGAACAATAATTCGTTCAGATTCTTATACCCAAAAAGATGGCCCTGTAAATATTTCAGGTTTGTTAACACAAACATTCAAAACATTAGGTTGAATGCATCTAAAGTTGGTGCTCTGAAACCTACCTCCGTAAAGCAGTGGATTCCACGCTACCTTCTGGTATGAGATTTTTTGAGTTCGAGTCCCGGGTAAGGCACGTATGTATTTGCAATTTCTCTCGTTACTTTGTCATATGTTTCTGGTTCCATGTCTTATGAAATTGTTGTCAACTATACGTCAATGCCTACCTAACAAGAATTTAATAAAGCATTATTTTCTCCAATATAGAGGAAGGTAGGCTCATTACTTACTAACTGACCCGTGCGACTTCGTTCGCATGAAATTTACGACTGTTTTTCTTATTTTTTGAAATATAAATGTTGCTTCGCTTAGGTTTTTTGAAGTTATTAAAATAAAACCCACCATAGTTTCACTAAGGTTTTATGTTTAAAATAGTAATATCGCTTCTTTCAGGTTTAATAAAAAATTGCACCCTGCCATTGATTCGCGCTTGTTTTATGGTTTTAATGAAGTAGATACGTGTGTGTGTGTATATATATATATATATATATATATATATATATATATATATATATATAGCCACTGGGCCACTGAGGCCCGACTTGATATATTTATATCCACTAAGCCACTGCGGTCTCACTTGATATAGTTCTATCCACTAAGCCACTGTGGCCCCACTTGGAATAGCTCTAGCCACTAGGCCACCACGGCTCTTGGAAAGGAAAGAAGGACAGGACAGCCCATAGACAAAAAGAAATGAGTAATGACGGAGTTTTTTTTTTTTAACAATACTTTTTTTATTCAGTAATCCTAAGAAAAGAATCCAGTACCTATGTACATCCCTGATATCTCGATTCGATGAAACAAATGCTTAGTTAGTCGTGGTGTTATTACCTATAGATTATGCAAATTTCATGTCAATACGTTCAGTGGTTTTTGAGTTGGATCCGGTCAGAAAGTTAGTCGGGGTTTATTATCTATAGATTATGCAAATTTCATCTCAATACGTTCAGTGGTTTTTGAGCTGAATCCGGTCAGACAGACGGATATAAAAAAATTAACATTTGAAAAGGCTTAGAACTAATTATACAATATGAAAAAATAATCAAAAGTGGTTAATTCGAAAATCACAGACAGGCACTTATATTTTATTTATTTGTACAGATATCAATAACTTATTGTTTATAACCTCACAGGTAACATTAATTGAAACTATACGATCTGTAAGTAAAATTGTACAGTCATACAATTGTTTTCTAAGGTGAAATAATATTTAGCTACGAGTGTTAAAGATTTCAAGCATTAATACAAAGAAAATTGATTTGAAGACCATACTCAAAGAGAAAAACGATTTCAGTAAAAGTAGAAGGGTTATGGCGACTTTGGCACAACGGATCCCGGATTCGAAGCGCCGAAGCTGTTCATGCTCTGTCATTCCGGTCACCCGTCCGCCATCTAGGATCCCTATGATCTTGAACTTGACTTTTCACCTTGACCTTTGGAATTGACGCGAGTGGACCTTAACCGTGAATTCCAAACGTATTCCAAAAGATTCAAAATAATATAAAAAAAACAAATTATTACCGGTATTTAAAAATGAGTTAAAAAATTATTTAAAATTATTTAAAAATTCTAGTACCGCAGCAGCTATATTCCTTAACAACTTCTCTTTCTTCCCTTAAAATTTTAATTTTCCCCTTAAAATTTCCCTTTTATCCCTTTTACCCTAAAAAAAAATCAGAAAAATCGCCAAAAATTCATAAAAGTCAATGAGTATTATTATGTTACCGACTACTACCACCATATTGGGTGCATGAGACCTTGACTCCATGATCTTGAAAACAAAAACCCGAGAAAAATTTAATAACAGTCAGCAAACATATTATATTACTTTCTACTACCGAAATATTTGATAAAGGTGACCTTGACCTTAAACATAAGACCTTGAAAGACCTTGAAAACCAAAACTAGAGAACAAATCATATAAAAGTTAGCAGGTATATTACATTACTGAATACTACCACTATACTGGATGATTGTGACCTTGACCTTGAACCCATGAACTTGAATGACCTTAAAAACCCAAACTCGAGAAAATATTCATATGTGTCAGCAATTATATGATTTTACTAATCACTACCGCCATATTGGGTGCAGGTAACCTTGACCTTGGCCATATGACCTTAGATGACCTTGGAAACAAAAACTCAAGAAAAAATTCGTATATGTCAGTAAGCATATTGTGTTACTGATTACTACCATCATATCGGATGCAGGCGACATTGAGCTTGATCCTGTGACCTTCAATGACCTTGAAAACAAAAACTCTAAAATTCATAAGGTCAGCCTGCATACTACATTACTGACTACTATTGCTATATTGATGCAGTTTACCTTCACCTTAACCCCGTGACCTTAAATGACTTTGAAAGAATTCTAGATAAAAATTGTGTATAATTGTGCATATAGTAAAATGGTATTTTATACAATAGCCTTTAATTAAATTAATTTTTTTTCTATGCCTTTTAATATTTAATTACATTCTAGCAAATTAGGAACAAAAAAACTTGAAATAAAACACAATTTTATCCTCAGGCAATTTTTTATTAGATTAATTTGTTATAGCCACTCATACCCTCAAAACAAACTACAATACTCCTATATATATATATATATATGCATCTCATTTTATGCAACTTTCTTGTAGGGTTTATTCTTTTATGCATCTCGTTATTCACACTCGTGTTGACCTTGTGAGAAAACATCTTGTCATTTATTACACCTACACTATGTAACTACACTTTTGAGGACATGTACCGAAGTCATAAGAGGCTTGCTTGCAACAAACGTGGTACCGATGTACTGATGAGAAATGCACTTCACCTTTACAGGTCTTTGCATGTCTAAGTAAACTATCGGTACGACTGGCCTGCTTGCCGCATCTAGCACACAAATATGGCACGCGACAGGGATTCTTAAACAATTAAAACTCTCATTTCACCCTACATGGTGGGTGAAAGTAAATCTATTACCACAAAAGTGACATTGATTACGACGTAGTGGATCACACTAAGACTCGAACGGACCTATGGAGTGTCGGTGTTGGAGCTAAAGAAGCACGTAAAGCCGGCAGTGGTGTTCTAGGTACCTCAACCGAAGAGGTCGATGGCCCCATTGAAGATTTCGTAGGCGTAACAGCTGAAGAAGTCGATGTAACTTCTGGTGCCACTCCCGAAGAAGTCGATGGCACTACCGTAGCTACCATCAGCTCTGGAATGCCCGAAGACAACGCAGATTAATTTCGGCGCTGTTCCATACTTCGCTTCACCATTATTGGTTCTCAAGATTCCGATGTTAAGAGCCGCGCCAACCTCCCCACTCATTCTATGTGTTTTCTCTATTTAATTACAAAGTAATATTAATTTCTCTATGAGATCTTATAAAATATTTAAATAAATAGAACCCAGAGAGAAAATTCTCTTCAATATAATGTCACTACCAGGATTATAATCTGCTTAATTTATTTCTGGAATTCTCTTAAATATTTTCAAACTTATATATATTATATTAACAGTTATTTTGATTGATCGATGTGACCCACCACAAGGCAGCTAGCACAAGGCTGAACGCTTATTAATAGAGATTGCATACAGACACATGGTATGTAGATAGTAATAGGTTATGTAGGCTGCTATATTGTTGTTTTGATTTGTGATATAATATGGAAATAGAGCCAATTTCTGCTTGATAATATTTGAGTACATTTAATGGTCAATGCTATTGTATAATTGTACATATATCTGAAATTAATTTAATTATAATGAAGGATAACTTTATTTCTATAATTTTTTGCACTAATTATTTTTCCACTAAAAAATTATCCTCGTTTCCGCCATGATTTGAAGTAATATCAATCATATGAAAAGACAATTTTGTATTACTTATTTGACGATTATTATAAAATTGAATTAGATAACTGGAAACATTTATGTTACATGTTATGGCATTATTTATAGATAACAAATATATTATTTATTAACTATGGCAAGAACTATAAAAATATAGCATTATTTATAACTTACAAAATAATCAGTATTCCTGAAACAATTAAGTGCTGGTAGAAAATGTTGCAAGAAAGTTAATTAAATTTTTTTTCTAATTTTGCATTTCAATTTTTGCAGACTTTGAATGAATAATTTTATAAAATTGATTTATTAATGATTGTTCATTTAGAGAAAATTGTATTTTAAAATATTTCTAAAATCTAAAATTATTTTGTTTACATAAATAAAATGGCGAGGGGATTATAAAAATTTTAACATTACATTCTCAACATCTAAAAACTACTAATTATTTACAAATACCAAATTATTTTCATAAATAAAACATTTACTTTGGATATCAACAATAAATGGTTTACAGAAATTAATATTGTAATATGTTTTATTGTAAACATTCAAAACTAAAATATAAAAAGGTGAGTAAGCTAAGTTTAATATAACTAAAACTTTATTTATTCGAGGGCTCTAATAATTAGATACCCCCTGAAGTTTGGAAATACATTCAAACTGTTTTTATGCAACATATTTAATTTGATTAAGTATAATGGTAAATGCGTATTGCAAAAATATTCTGTGAATTTAAGGTAGTGGTTTACAATTAACAAGATAAACTCGTATATGCATTGTAAAAAGTTAGTATATTTGAAATTACACATTTTACAAGAACTTATTCAACATGCAAGAAAACAATAGATTAAATAAAATTAAAACGACTACTTTTATTAAAAAGAGAATAAATTGTTAAAATAAATAATTTAATTTTAATTTTAGTCGTGATCATTTTATATATTACATTCATGTAATGCAACCACAATATGTGCTGAACACAATTCAATTTAACATACTTGATATTTCTGGAGAGGCTAACAATTTTGATAATATCTAATGTAATTTAAAATCCAAACAACGCAATTTCGGGGAAAAGAAAATGTTAGATACAGTTCAGAACCTAGGGAAATACATATTTTAATGTTTTAACTTAAATTTTATTTAAGTTTTAGTAAAAAGTTATTAAACTTTTTCACAAAACAGGAAATAAATAATTTACTCGATTTAAAGAAAATTCTAAATGGTATTTCACTGCTTGTTGTATTTTAAAAATAAAGTAATGATAATTTTAATAAAATCTAACTTTACAAAATGAATGATTTTTCATGTCTCACATAATTGATTTATTTTCTGATCTCCTTGTCTATATTTTCAATGCAATTAGGTGAGTGGATTGCATAAATTAGGAATGGAGATATATGGCTTCGAAATTTTTTTAAAAATTATTCTATGTCCAATCTCCTCTCGTAACGTCATCAAAATTACAAAATTACTCAGGAACAACATCCATACTGAATAAGGAATTCCTATTTGATGATAAATTGGTACTCACAATTAATTATTACTTTACATATCCGTGACAATTATATTTTTAAATAGTAGTTAATATTTCTGTCAATTTCTTGAAAATGTCAAACTCGCAATTTTTAATTTAGAAAAATGTTATTGTTAAATATATGTTTTTATTGAAAAATACTTAAGTTCTTTATTAAAATAGTTCAATTGCAGATTTTTCATATTTATTCCGTATTGCCAGTCGATAAATTAAATATATTACTATGTTCTAATCACTTTACATTTAATTTACATGCTTATTTAATCAGGGGTGTGTAGTTAATATAATGCACATTTTAGTTATACAATGTCTGCATAACTATAAATATTTTAATGTGTTTACGTATTTTCAAGGTCTCTCTGTTTATTCTTAGCAAAACCATTTAGAAAATATATTGAGTCGAAACCCATTATATGTTTCAAATATTTTTTCCACATGAATATTATTTTCATTTATATTGCAAATACACAACCTTTTTAAAATGTCAAATTTTTTTAAAATTTATATTCCTATTTTAATTGTTTTGTTATAACCTCTTCTAAATGTGTAGCTCCTTACATATTTTTTACAAAACCATCCCGTATTTTCCGTAAAAAATATGTCTTCTTGGAATGTAGTAAATTATAATATTAAGGTTATATGTTCAGTATGTCACTTTCCCATTTGTGTTGAAGGGAATTCTTACTAGTTAAAAACTAAATTTTTGTTTTATTCTGTTTTCCCAATTGTTGATTTTAGTTAATTTTTATCCTTTATATTTTTATTACTAATGTAATTCAATTTGGTTGCTCTAATAAATCAATTAAAAAAATATTTGTTTTAATTTTATTATTTTTATTAACGAACAAATATCACAATAGACCCTGAAAGATGGTCATCTACAAAACTAATACATGGAAAAAAAAAAATTTTTGTATAATTAAATTTCCTAATATAAAGTGGAAATTATTATCATTTCCTAATGGTGTATGTTGATGTACAGTTGAGATTACTTAAATAACGCAATATACAAATAATTCTTAAATTGAAACAACATAGATTTCTAAATATTAAGTTCCTAAAAATGACGAATGTTGTGTACAAATAATCAGAGTTACAAAAATAAACTAATTATAGCTTTGCAAATAACAAGCCTGTCAAATCTGTCCTCCCTAATACTCATGGAAAAACTGTTTTTCATTTATGATATTTATTCTTTAAATTATATCAATGACTTTTATATAAAATGCTTATAAATAAGTTTTTTTTATTAATGATTCAGCTTACAATTGAGATACCGAATAAAATAAATCATAAAGATTTTTATATAGATAAACACACGAAAAAAATTAAAATATAGTACTTAAAAATTAATTTTACTTAAATCATTGACAAAATAATTATTGTCATAATAATTAAAGACGTGAAAATATGAGGCATCAAGTATATTTTAGTAATAACCATTTAATTATAAAATACTTTTCATAGAGCCAATTAGCATTTTGAAATATAATAATATTTTAACAGTTTGTAAAAATGATTATAAATACTAATATATATTTGACCATTAACAAGAAGAGAATTCTGTTTTAACACACTACTGTTGTAAATTCAAGTTAAAAAATTTATGAACAGAAGTACCGTGAGACTACTTTGTCAGTTTTAATTATGTAATTTCAAATTTTCATATTATTATAAATTTGCTCATCCCGACTTTGTGAAGGGATAATTTTTTTGCTACAAATTTTACTGTGATTTCTTTATCGAATTTATTAATTTTCTCATCATTTATTATTTTCATGTTATATTATAACAAAAACAGTAAACATGTTTTTGTGAGTATTGAAAAGATTTTAACTTCCTTTATAATGCCTACGGTTAATACTTATTATATCTTAAAATACGTCTTAGTTTCATACTGAACACAACTCATTGAGTAGTTTTCTTTCTAAGTTTTACTAAGATCTTGGTGATTAAAATTAAATCTCTGAAATTAATGTTTTACTTATATTTGAAATGAATGATTTTTCATTAAGCAATTTAAAGCAAAAAACTACTTTTTATGACTATCCCAGCTTTGGATATCTTAAAATATTATTAATATTATGGTATTTAAAGTTATGAAAGGGTTTTACACTAATTCGTGGTTTATATAAAGCAATAATATATCATATAGAAATAATAATATTATTTGACAGGGAAAATTTTTTGAAAATAATTTCTGTTGCTTTTACATAGTTTTTGATTTTCTGCCATCTAAACTAAATAATTGCAAATATCTGCAACATTTAGGCCCGGTTTCACAATGGCTGTTAAAAAGTTTTGGTTATCTAATCAATTGATTAATTTAAACAGAACTATTAAATTTTGAGTAGTATTGAAGTGTTTCTTCATCATGATTTGATCTGATGGTTAGGTAACCATGGGTTAAGGTAAATGTGGCAACCACGCGTTGACGTCTCTACTCGTGATTGGCCGCAATGAGAGCTTCGTTTGTTTATTTACCGGTGCTGGTTAAGTGTTTAACGTGGATGAAAATAAGCGGCCGCGTGCAGAATATTTTGTTTCCTCTGTAACTGAAGTCCATATTTCTCTTGCAGAGAAATATCCTGGTATTACTGAATACGAAAGAACCGACGCTGTTACCTGGGCACAGAAAGAAGATGCATGGAGAATAATTGAACAAGAATTCAATTCAACTTGTGGAGTGTATGATAATATAAAACATTCTGTTGAAATAATTTTGACGTTGTTCAGTCTATGGCTCCAAAAACTTTCGGGAACCTTGCCACATTGCAAAATACTTGCTATAGCTGTAAAAAGTCTTCATCATTTTCTGCGAACTTTATATATTCTCTCCGAAGCATTGCAATTACAGTGGTCACACGGTAATTTTGTATAGGCCAAAGTAATCTCCCACAGCTATGTAATATCCATCCGATACATAAAATCTCAAGGCTACTAGCACTTGGTCAGTGGGTGGTACAAAATAATTCCCGAAAACAAAGGCAGGCAGGTAGCCTGTATAAGAACCAACACGTATGTAACACGCCCTACAAAAGTATGTAACATAACCTACAAAACTACTTACCATAATCTGATCATTTAACATAAATATAAAATGACAAAGAACATAACCTATAAAAGTATGTACAGAACCAACATTATTGAACTGGCATTACCATAACGTGACGCATGGTGCTGTGACTGTTGTAATAATGCAAATCGTTAATGTATCGTATAAAAGAAAAGTCAACTTGCAATTCTTTACATTAAACACTGCGTAATCAAAGTCTGGTGTGTCTGAAGCAAATTGTGTCTACATTCACCTAAATATCTTGCATTGTCATCATAACTACTGTTTCAACAAATTCACTGATTTCAGTAACACAAAATAAATAAATAACATAATATGAATTTATTTGGGATTAATTAGTGAATGTTAAATGTGGTTTTAAAACAAAAAGAAAAATTGACTGCAGAAACAAGCATACTTAAATTATAAAAAACATTTTAAAATATGTTTGTTAATGTCATATGAAGTCATACAAATTTACATGTGACTCCACTTTAAATTGTAAACAGGGCTTTAAATAACTCACAAAAATATACAGCATTAGGGACCTACAAATGCATATAAAAATCCGACAAAGAAAATTTTATAACATAACCTTGTGTATCTACTAGTGTAGGCCTAAGTATAGCATTAATAAAATGTAGTCCAGAACTAATACGTAGCTCAGGTAACCTGACATACAAACAACTTCGATTTCATAAATAATTAGTTGACATGACATACGATTTGATGCATCCACATAACCATAAATGTTTTTTATGAATGCTCTGATTAGTCCGCTAATCGGAACCTCTTCTTGTGTTTAACTTAAGCATTGGGTACAGTCTGATAATCGACCGATTAATATTAACCGTATATTGGGAAACAGAAAATGGTCCTAACAAACACTTACCATTTAATTGGACGACAATCAGAAGAAAATCAGACATTTTGAAACCAGCACTTAGGAAGGAATCCCCTCTTCATCAGTTTGCGTAACCATATATTTGTTCAGTTACAGTTATATATTGTAACATGCTGCAGCTGGCGCCGGCTCAGCCACCCCGCGCCGTAATCGGAGACCCACCTTTCCCTCCCCTTTTCCTGGAAACGATTCGCTCGTAGCCTCCTGATTCCCCCAACCCTTCTGGGAATCCCGTGAATGCCGACAGCGGCGAGATTTGCTGGCGTCACAGAACTCCTCTGGCCTGATAGAGTTTCCGATACGTTCAGCGACGTCGCAAGAATGTTCTGGTGAGACTGGCTGGCGCCTCGGCCCTCCGCCACGTATCACGCGAGTTGGGGAAGATTCTAGGTGGCGGCCTAAGACAATATATATACTGCTGCAACCCAGCGGCCGGCAGTCTTTGACGGAGGCCGCCTGGCCGAGTGTGCGCGAGTGAAGTAAAGTGTGGACGACGACTGGAGATTGCGGGATGACGGCGAGTGAGGTGTTCGTGGCTTGAATGGACGAGAGGGTGTGAAACCGACGAGTAAAGCCTACTGTGAGAGAGGGCACTTGGAGGACTCTAGAACATTGCGACTGGTGGGACATGGACTGAACTGAGGTGGGACTGAATGGAAGTTAATACTGATTTTATTGTAAATATTAGAAATGTCAAATATGGACGCATAAATTATAAAATAATTTAATAGTTTTATATACTGTCCATTGAAACTGATCTTTAACTATCTAGTTTCATTTATTTATTTGTCGAAATTTTATATTTTATTAATTTGTGTCAATTGCAAACAGTAAGTGATTTCAATCTAGTGTGAGAATTTGAGTTCAGAGAATTTTACTGTAGATATTGTAAATAAAATAAGGAAATTATGAATAATTATTTTATTTGATTAAGACCTCCATATCTTATCGAACTTGGTATAGCCCACTTAATTTCTAGAGAGAAAAATTGTAACACTATATGCTTTCCCCTTCAAATGAATTTTGTTATTTTAAAATTTCTTATACTTCCAGTATTTTTTAAGGAGTTCGCTGGTTTTGAAGTACTCTTCATGTAGTAAACTCGGGGAAATTTCTTTTTCGGCAGACAGTTGTGGACGCAATCTTCAGAGTGGCAGCATATGGTACCAAACTGCTACTCTCAAGTTGACAACTGCAATGTTTATCCATGCGCCAGAATGTTCTTCCAAACGACGTGGCTAAAACCAAAATTCTTAGATTATTAATTACATTAATATACAATATATTTCATATAATAAGCAAGGATACAGTGCTATTTATAAAAATATTCAGTTCTATATTAAGATAAACCTAAACGTTTTCCTTATAATTAGAAGATAATTGAATACCATTACGAGAAAAGTTAAAACTAAGTCTTATTAAAACCTGCATATCTTATACAAATTAAAACTTCTTATTCGCCCAAATACAGGTGCAGAAGGATTTTCGTCACAAAAAATTGGTACGGTCTGTAACATAAATAATTTCAGAAATAATATATATGACGGTAAACATTTATTCAATTAAAATATCAGATGAGCACAGAGAAAGTACGAAAGAGAGAGACCAAATTTTAACAAATTTGGTAAATAATTTTATAGAATAAAGAAGCAGATGGTGTTTTAATTGTAAATAAGGCATATTAATTATCCAACATCTATAAAAGGATTTCTATAAAACAATACAACAATATGAAGAGTATATTATAAGAAAATAACAAGCATTAAAAGAGTAAACATTTAAAATATAAAGTTTGAAAAAATGCTGCATGATGGAAGAATGATCTAAAAAGGGAGTAAAGGAAAATTAACATAATTAAACAATTATGAGCCTAGGTACAGGAACCCTATTTCTAAGCAGGCGTGGAATTCCAGTAATAAAATATGGATTACGAAACTGAACTAAAATATGCCAGAATGTGCAGAGTTACTATTTAATGTTGTTATAAATATGTACAAGTAAAATTAAAATATCAATATTTATTACTTATGAAAAAGAAAGCAAAATGAAAAATGTTTGCTATAAATTTGAAGGTTCCTTTATTTATATATATCTTTACACACACATGTATATACACACAAAAAAAAAAACTATATTTTTTCTCCTAATGAAAAAAAATGAGTTACAATTTTCATTATATTTTTTACTTTGCTGTATAATAAAATTAAGTAAGCTTATTTCGATTTTTAAAATTAAGACTTATTTTATAAAGAATTGTTTTATAATATGTAAATGTTATTATTGGTCTCTCGTTTATTAAAATATTTCGAATTGTAAACTGACAATTCTTAAAAAATTAATTAATCTCGGGCCTGTTATTTTTTTAATTATAGTATAAGAATTCTTCAATGTAAATTCGAATGTACGAAGGTTAAAATTCCATATTTATACTAAAATTTGGCAGAAATGTGAAAAATCCTATAATATAAGTAGTAGTAGAGAATGATAACACATCTATGAAATTATAATCTAGATTAGTTTCTCTTTGAATCATCTCACGATTTTATAAAATTAGTCATTAAGAATAGATTTTCGCATGAATGATATTCGTTGGGAGTGTCACCAAATTTCAAAGGTTGATTTCAAAGTGCCCATTGAGCGTTGAACGGCCTATAAGATAATTTAAAGAATATATCACTTAGTTTTATTTCGCTTTTTTTGTGTAACTTTTACTGGGCTGGTGTTGAAAATATAAATAGGAACTGTGAAAAAAGAAAATGAAAGGCGAATGAAACTGGCAGTCTCTGTACACGAACTCGCAGCATGTTTAATTGGACCATATCAGGTTTAATTCGCATCTAAGAATTCGTAATGTGATCCTTTAGCAGAGGCGCTGGGGCTGATATTCCCGAAATGGGGTTCTATTTACATTACAGTCAAATGCTGCAGCATTTATTTACTGTGATAGTTCTTAATTACTAGCCCCAGAAAAGGAACTCGTGGTACATAAAGTAATGCTGTGTAAATAAATGGGAGCATGTCACTTTTAACAGTGCCATTTGTAAAATCGCAAACAATTTATTGTTACGGAAACAAAAACATTGCGTTTTTAGAACTTGCGAATGTAGTTCTATATACAAAAATCTTTTATCTTGTTTTGATTTTTTTAATAGTAAAACACGAATTAGATTCCAAAAAAAATTAATACGTACACTTAAAATTAATGAAACATGAATGTTTAATTCAGCGTAAAGTTTTTTCGACAAATAATTCTAACAAATATTTACAACTGCAAAATACCTGAATATATTGTTTTGCAAATAACACATTTTATAATTTAACATAACATCACATCGTGTTGAAAATAAATACAAAACATTCACAATAAACTGCTTAGTTAAATGTATAACAGTGAGGAGAAATTTTTTACATTTCACATATGTGTGGGAATTTCGTTTATATAATAAAATTGTAACTAATATAAAATTTGTAAATCTAAATATACGAAAGTCAATTTAAACTTCACATTGTTATGATTTTTTATATTTTAATATTTAATATATTATTATTGGTAAACAATTATAAATAGAAAAAATTAATTATATAAGGAATTTTCATACATTTGTTTGTTGCAAAACTCGTCCGTTTCTTATGGAATATTTGTATAAATTATAAAATACTATAAATAGGAATGCATTTGCAAAATAGCTTCAAAGGATTAATTTTCGACTTAAATCTAGGTATAATTGTACTTTGGGTTACGTTCAACAACGACACAGACAGGCATGTGGATATAATGTCCATCTAATAATATTACGATCAAAATATCTACGGTAGGAATCGGACCCACAGATAAGAAAACGAGAAAACTGGTAAAAAAAATGCATATTGGAAAACATATTTTGAATATTTGCATGGTTTAACCAATTCACGGCTTACTTAATGTATAACTATTTTGATGACGTGTGCATGAATGGTTTTAATGTTACAGCCTAACCATTCTTTTTAATTTTTGCACAAATCATTTGTAATTATTTCAATTACGCCATTCCTAATCGCATTATTTGAAATAGTATTTGCTAACATGTTTAAAATGTGAATATTTCAGATCCCGTTATTATTTGTGGATCAATATTTGAATTCCACTTTCGATAGTCAATCACTTTCACTTTTAAATTAAATATTAATCATGAGAAATGTATATTTGCTTGAGAATTGTAATAGAAATGATAAGACCCCCTTAAGATAAATTTTCACGTTGATACTAAATATTTCATAAATTTTATAAACCAGTGTTTTTGTAAATTGTTCGTGAAACATTGTACTCTGTCTCATGTATTTTAAGTGGTATACAATAAAATTTAAACTGTAGTTATGTTTTAAGTGATTTCATGCTTACCTTTGTAGAAATGTAATGACTATGATTTCTTAACTTCCAAACAATAATATTTTATTCACTCTAGCAGCCTGTAGACATGTACGTCTCCTGTTATTCTCACACTCTTCAATCTGCCACGAAAACAAGAAAACTAATTTAATTAAATTTTCACAAAAAAGTATAACAAGAAATATATTTATTTTGTAATGTAACTTTCAGGTAGTTCCGAAAAAAAAATCAAAATTATATAAAAAATACAACCCACTTCTAATCCCCGAAGAAAAATACAGCATATAAACAAAGACACCAATTAATTTTATTTGGATTTTAATTGAATAAACTCCTGAAGTAAACAAATAATGCTAATGGAATGATGTATCATCTATTCTAATATTATAATAAGGTAATGTGAGTTAATTTGTTAATTTGTTTACATGTCTTGGGTAATCTCGGAAACTACACGGCCGATTCCAATAATTCTTTCACTATTTTAAAGCTGCATTCCTCCAGATGGTCATAAGCTATGTTAAATTCAAAAAGAAAAAAACCCTTGAGAAATTTCAAAATTTTGGATCGAAGTCGTAGAAAAATGAACTACTTGGCTGCTTTCTAAGCATGCTCTACCAAAACTACAGGGCCGTTTCTTATCACTCTTTCACTGTTAGAAAGCTACATTCTTCCCGATGGACACAGGCATATATCAAGTGGGGCCACAGAGGCCAAGTGGATAAGGTAATGCCAAGTGGGGCCACAGTGACCTAGTGGTTAGAGCGCTCTCAAGTGGGGCCGTAGTAGCCCAGTGGATAGAGCGATCCCAAGTGGGGATACAGTGACTCAGTAGCTAGAGCGCTCTCAAGTGGGGCCGCAGTGGCTCAGTGGATAGAAATATGTCTAGTGGGGACACAGTGGCTCAGTGGCTAGAGCGATCCCAAGTGGAGACACGTGGCTCGGTGGCTAGAGCAATATCAAGTGGGCCGCAGGGGCTCAGTGTATCTTAATATTTTCCTATTCTATTTACATATGCAATTTTACGATCAATCCCCAATAAATTAGGAGGAATAATTGCTATAAATTCGCAGGTAGTCGCAAGTGATCACGGATACTCGCAAGTAGTCGCAGGTTGTTGCAGGTAGTCACGGGTAATCGTAAGTAGTTACAGGTAGTCGCAATCAGTCACGGGCAGTCGCAAGTATTCGCAGGTAGTCGTAAATATTTACGGGTAGTTGCAAGTAGTCATTGGTAGACACAAGTATTCACTGGTAGTCGCAAGTATTCACAGCTAGTCACAAGTAGTCACGTGTGGTCGCAAGTATCCACGCGTAGTCGTAAGTAGTCGCAGTGAGTCATAGGTAGTCACAGGTAGTCGCAAGTAGTCACGGGTATTCGCAAATATATAGGTATGTATGTAGTCGCAAGTAGTCACGGGTATTCACGGGTAGTCGCAAATATATATATGTATATATTTTAACAACTCCATTAAACCTGAGAGAAGCAATCCAGGGCTGCTAGTGTTAAAATAAAGCCCTGGGACTGAATTTTACAGATTAGAGTGTATATATATATATATATATATATATATATATATATATATATATATATATATATATATATATATATATATATACACGTTAGTTTTAAGTAAAAGGAATGGCAAGAAATGTGCTGATGAAATGAACAATTATAGGGCACGAAAAAGACCGTATAAGATAGCTATTAACTGGTAGACAAAAAATTGTCCCATGGGTGTATATGTTTCGATATATGTGTATGTGTAATGACTGGAAAAATGGAAGCATCCAGAACGAATGGTCCAGATTGTATGTAATTCGTCACTATTGTCTACTGTCGTTAAGTGTGCACATAACAGGTTTCAAAGATCTGTAACGCCTAGTGTAGGACCGCCATCGGAATTAATCTGTGATTATACTACGATTATGGCGATAGTCATACGAGCCAGGGGCCGCAATAGTTTAGTAGTTAGATAACTCGCCTCTCACAGTGTTCGATTCCCGGCGAGGTTTATCCCGGATTTTACATTTGGGAATCGTGCCGTACGATGCCGCTGGTCGGCGGGTTTTCGCGGGGATCTCTCATCTCCCCTGCCCTTGCATTCTGGCGCTGCTCCACACACAAATCGTTTCATCCTCATCGGCTCTCAAGATCTCGATGTTGCGAGCCGCCCAGATCTCTTCACTCACTCACTCGCTTAATAAAAAGCGTGCTCAGGGCGTCGGAGAGTCTGTAATCATACAGAGAGGGAAAGTTTCCAAAAACACGTTGCAGTCTATTCGTGGTTTCTTGGATCAAACCTTTGAAAAATCACCCCATGTATGAGGCATTTAGTTATTTTATATATATGCTATGTATCACAAGCGTTTTACCTCTGTTAACATGAAACTATCTTATTTTTCCTTAAATTTAAGTTTTACCTGCATTCTATTTATAGATTTTAATAATTCATTTATAATAAATACGAAGGAAAACAGTGAGAAAACATATGTGTTGGTAGCATCTAGTAAGAAATAGTTCTACTGCAATCTGTCATTACAACTCAGTGCGCACGAATACCGTGCGTCATCCTTTTAGTGCATTCTTTTTAGACTTAGTTAAGCTTAGTTTGCATATGAGGTGGAGGAATATCATGGAAGTAGAACTTCAGCAGGGCTTCAGAAAGGCGTGGAGCAACCGCGAATAGAGTATATGCTTTGCAAACACTGTAGTCATTACAAACACCCGACGGAATTTGACAGGGGTCGCATTGTGTTTCTGCACGAGACTGGGTGGCCGTATCGTGCAGTTGTCAGGCACGTAAACCAAACCCGACACCACACAGGGGTAACATTGGGATCCGACAGCTACGCGAGGCCACCCGCTAACTTCGTGAAGGTTCCAGCCCCACTTCGAATTGTACTCTTATCGCTATGCAACCCCACCGAGAAAAATGTCCTGT
This sequence comes from Dryococelus australis, assembly GCA_029891345.1. Taxonomy (NCBI): domain Eukaryota; kingdom Metazoa; phylum Arthropoda; class Insecta; order Phasmatodea; family Phasmatidae; genus Dryococelus; species Dryococelus australis. The sequence continues at coordinate 119,248,130 of CM057000.1, read as the reverse complement.
TGAATCAGACAAAGTTTATTTGGCGCGACCAAATTAATTGTTTGTATAGGGGCGGTAAAATATTTTGCTATGAAACCTATTATTTATTTTGCCTTTCGCGTTTTGTTGCTCCAAACAAAGATTTGTTCGGCTCAGCGTACATTAAAATGTTTCGGATAAAATATAAAAAAACTTTAGAACCTAAAGCAGACGTACCCCTGCACTACGCTTTAACGACCTTAGCTAAAGTAATTACTGGCGAGATCGAAATGTTTTTAATATATATTTCAAATACTATACAACGTGCGCAAATAAATATTTTTAATTTCACAGTTTTACTTTTTAGTTTCCTGTTGAACTCCTTATATTATGATGTTTGTACCATTATATAGGTTCGATAAATGCGCTAACAAATATTGTTACCATCCTAATTTTTCCAGTAAATACAAACATACTTTTGAGCTGTATTATCGAACGAAGGCAATGAAGTGAGTGGCCAAATAAATACATAAAGTTCATTCGGCCAAGTATTTTGTTGACAGTTCAAGTTATTTTGGCACAACACAGTGGTTTTCTTAACTCATGTGTTTATTTTGTTAAGAGAACAAAAGTAATTTTGATGCTTTTCGAGTTTTGTTTTCGCAACAAAATATTTTGTTTGGGCAACTAAATATACTTATGGCCCTAAATTAACAAATATTTCGTTGGTTATTCTGTCAGTGTAAACATATGATAATTGTTAAAAAAAAATTGTAACAATGTGTTTGCTTACACTTAATATTTTTTTAATGTAAGGTAAATCTGGGAGATATGACGCGCGGGAGACATAACGCAGTCCCAGAATTCCGTGGACGGGAAAGAGCTGATGCACAAAGGTATCCTTTATTCTGCAGGAGTGTACGTTTGCGTTTTAGATCACTTTCAGTTTGTTTTAAAAAAAAACTACAGCACTTTCTGCATAAATACACGATTGGTAAGCACTGAAAGTTTCTTCGTATTGCAGTGATATTGATTTATATTCACTTTTTCTGTAATTCTAAGTAACATGTGGTGTATAGTGAAGAATATTGAGTTAATCTTGTGTTACCGCCGCCTCGTGCAAGTTCCAAAATTTTGTACCAAATCTATGGGTTGCGTCGTATCTCACATGCCTTTGGGAGATACGACACATTTTGTGAAAGGTAGATATGACGCATAGGTAATTTATGTAATTAATTTTCTTTTAGTATATTTATGCATGTATAATTTATTGTTCTCTATTAGAAATGGGAAAGTAACTTACATAGTTATCATAAATATGTTTAAGAATTAAAAAAAAAAAAATTTGGAATGGTAAGTGATATTTTCTCTCTCTTTCCAGTTTAAATGGTTGAAAAAGCCTACGACCTCTGGACCTAGAAAAATCAGTCGGGTAGCGTGGACACAGGAATACTTCTATAAGGCAATCAGTGCAGTAAGAGATGAAAAGAAACCAGTAAGGCATGCTGCAAGGGAAAATAACTTCCCGGAGAAAACAATGGACAATAGATTATCCACAGAGCGTTTCATATAAGGGAAATTTGGTCAACCTCCTTTGTTAAGGGAAGACGGCGAAAGGAAGATTGCTAGTCCTGTTAAAAATAAGAAAATGCTTGAACAACCGCTTATAACTTAGCGGTTTCAATGAAAGAGTTACGGAGATTCGTCAAGGAAATGGGGTTAGTGGGCTGCGATTGGTAAAAGTTCTTTTTCGAAGAGAAACACAGATAATCGTGCAGAAGGGTAAACAAGGAAGAACCTATTTGAACTATTGCAGAAAACTTTGACTGTTGTTTTGTAAATGAAGTAACATCTTCATCATGGACGAGTCGGGTTTGTAATTAACGAATGAGCGTGGACACGTTGCTGAACGATGCAGCAAAGATGTTCATACGAGAAAAGCAAAGGGAAGGTGCAAAAAAAAAGTTACTGTAGTGGCATGCTGTAATGCTGAGGGCTCATTTTTACCACCCTACTGCCTTTCCAAAGGATTAGATAAGAAAACAATGTGAGAAGAATGCATGCCACCTGGAAGGGGCATAATGATGAGGAATAAATTAGCATACATAGACGAATATATTTTCATGGACTGGCTCGGAAATCACTTTATTCTACCAAAGAATGCCGGGAAATATCTTCTTTTGGATGGCCATGGTTCGCATATCAACCTTCCAGACATACTTAAAAAATATGTTGATAATGATATTTCTATTTTATGTTTGCAGAGCCACACGACATACTACCTCCAGTCCCTTGATCAGACCTTCATAAAGCCACTGAAGGCATATTGGGCAGACGCATGTAATAACTGGATGCTAAGTCATACCAGCATTGGACACCACCACTTCGGCGTGCTCTTGAGAAGTGCTTGGTCTTCGGCCATTACTGAAGAAAATTGCGTTTCGGCTTTCAGGCCTCCAGGTATAGTACCTCTAAACCCCTCGGTCATTCCATAACATGCATATTTAGGACGATCTGATCCGATTGACCAGTTCCATCCTGAAGGAAGTGACACTTCCGTCGAAAGTGGCCATGCCGATGTTCTTGCTACGGAGGGTGATGGTATACCACAACTTCTCCGAGCAGGTCTTGCTACTGAATCTCCTTCCCCATCTTCTTCTTTCAAACCAATGAAAAGTGTCACGAATCTTACAGCTTCTCCGCCTCCATGCATCTCCAGCCAAGATGCGACAGAAACCAAATTGACCAATGCAGTATCCCCCATAGCCGCAATTTTGCTCTAGGAAAACGAATATCAAGAAAACTACGAGCGCAACTAATTACCCATCCTGATGTGATAAAAGTCAAGAAGAGGAAGAGAGTGGACGCGAAAAAACGTATTGCTGCAGAGGATGCGAAACAATTAACAAGACACTCGGATATACCTAGTAAGCGCAATAAACGTAAATGTCCATCGAAAAAATCTACAAAAAACGTCTTGGCTATTGATCTCCTGGTGGAGAAGATGATATGTGGTGATTTTCTACCTCTTTTGGAGATAGCTACAGTTTAGGTGAAGACGAGTGCTGTGAACGTTTCGAGAACTATGCGGACACTTCATCAACAGCAGATTGGATTAAATGTACAAGCTGTGGTATATGGCTACATGAATCATATTTCATGTACGGTCTAATTTGTAAAAAGTGCGGTGGATTGGAAAAAAATTGCAAGAAAAGATTAACATAAAATATGTCAAGAAATACAAACATTTATACAGTTTATGCGTATTATCTCCTGTTGTTGATTTCTTTAGAGGTTTGCTTCTTATGTGGCTAATGTGCTCACGATATTTTCTTCTTTTTTTTTTACTTTCATGTTTAAATTGTGTGAATTTGTGTGACTGAAGGAGGGGGGGGGGGGTGAAGGGAGCAGTATTATTTACTCGCACAAAAATAAAACAATGAAGGATAAGGGAAACTTTATTTCATTCAATTTTTGGGCTTATTTGACAATGTTTTTAGAACAATGGTATTTTCGTCAAGAACTAAACAAAGCGAGGAAATTTAAATATAAAGTTTATAATTGTTACAGATTTAATTGATTTTATTTTGGGAAACCGGATTCCATTGTAAATGAGAATTTTAACATTGTTTAGCCGTAAGCCATCTCCCACGTCGTCACTGCAATTCACCCACACCTATGGGAGATATGCCCAAAAAGGTATTTTGTTTGTTTTTAGGTTTTTACTATGATGGCATTATAGTTTCATATTCATAGTTATTTTGCAAATACATAAAACCACACAATTTTTATTTCTTCCATTTGATTTAGGGTAGAGTCAATTTTGTATTATTTAAACACATAAATCAAAAGGTGCGTCATATCTCCCGGTTTTACCTTACTGGAATATCAAAATATTTGTTTGGCAAAAACAAAGTTGTTTTGAATAAATGATTGGGTTTTGTGAACAAATCTGAGTCATTTGGAGAAACTGAGGCTTGGTTGTACAAACAAAATATCGTTTACTGAAACGTACGCCACGCAAACAAATATATTTGTTATACTAAAACAATATTTCTTCTCAGTTCATATGACATCGAAGTCTGCCATCCGAACACAGTTACATGACACAGTAGCGATTTGATAATTTAGTGGCGTGAAGACGTCAGAACCAATTCTGGAAAAACATTAACATAACTTGAAACACACAAAATATAATTTTTAAAATTCTTTTCATTTTGTTTTAAAGTGTTTTAAATACCTTCCAATTGACAGTTAGTTCGCGTATTCGTTTATAATGCACAAAACTTGTTAGTTTTAGAAGTTAATCCATTGTTCAAAATGTAATAAATATATATTATGTTTACTTTTTATGTAATATTTTATTTAGTGTGTATCGTTGGTTTAATTGCGATTTCCAGCAATGTGTTGCAACAGCTTATGTAGGGAACCTGGAAAGTTTGCAAGTTTTGTGGCCTGTCTTAGACGCTATCATACAGACGTCAATTGCGACATGGTTGCTTACTGTCACAGTGAAATATGACGATGGGGCTTGCTATTATCTCAAAAGTTCAATTGCAATGATATTGCAAATTTTCTGTGAGCATTTAAGGACAGTATATACTGTCGAAAATAATCCAAAGGAAAATAAACAGGAAACCAGACAAATCTCAGATAATATACAACAAACAATTAGGAGCTATAGAAGAACCTGGCAGTTAATAGAACATGGATCCACGAGTGACAAACTCTATTCATTATTGCGGTTTTACTTTTCGCCTTGTCTCTTCCTTCGCGTTTATATATTTCTGTTCGACTTACACGCTTATTGTCAAGAAAATTGTATTTTCTTTTAGTTAATTGTGGTTCATATCTGTTGCGTAAGAATTGTTTTTATCATCCTACTTTGTCTTCTGAAACAGGGGTTTCAATCATTTTAGGATTATTGTGTACCATTTCTGTGTGTATTTAGCTTGTAGTTAATAACTTCAGATTGGTTTCTTAAACCCTGACGAGGAAATAATATTTTCTTTAATTGTGTTCATTGTGGCTGTTGTTCACAAATATCCTTGCCCATTTTGTTGACTGTTAGGTTCCTAGTTTGTTGTTTATCTGGGATTTGTCTGGTTTTCGGTTTCTTGATTCTTTTGCTATACATATTTTCGGCAAGGGATGCAGTCCATTTAAATGCTCACATAAACAGCATAGTCCATTCGCGGTTATTTCTAAAGTTTATGAAGCCCTGTTGAAGCCCTACTGCCAGGACATTACTTCGTCTAATGCAATCAAAGCTTAACAACTATTTTCACTCTGCATTACTAATAAACTGGTTTTTCTCCCCCTTTTTAATAATAAATAATTATAAATGATATAATTTAATGATCAATTATAAATAAATATTCGATCTAATAAAAAATAAGTTGTTTTTATCTTAACATGAGTATGATGCGCTCGTAACATATGACGTATTTAGGAAACAACCAGGCACGCCATATATGGGGCGATTTTTCAAATATTTTGGATTAAAAAGTGTGAATAAACCGCGAATTGTCTATAGTCAATCTATATAATGTTAATAGTGAAAGCAAAGACTATAGTAGTGTACTATCGTCCGCAACAGTGAATAGCTTTGAAAAATAATAAGAGGTATTATGGAAAAGTGGTCCCCAAGAAATATATTTTCTGTTATTATTTACATTATGTTGGCAGGCTGTTATCAGCTTAGATACGTCGCCACCCCTCGCGCTTTATATAAAATATTCCAGAAATCGTCAGTGACATCTTACTCCCTTGTGAAATTGCACAAACAGTGGTCGATTAAATGGGGAGGACTAAAGGGGGCTTGAACTTTGGTATCCCACAGAGCCCAAACCATGATTTCCCCGACATGGGTGCCTTGTTGAAAAGTGATCGGTTTGCCGTCGCGCACAACCTACTAGGAGTTGCCGATGTTATTTTAAACAATTTTGTACAAATGTTTGAGTGTAATGAGAGTGCTTTGTGGAGGCAGTGGGGACCCGCGAGCTGCAGAGCGTGTGGCGTTGTGTTGCAGGACACGCTGGCGAGGTACCTGCAGCGGAGGCGACGGCGTGGAGGTAGGTGGCACTGCTACTCTGTTCTCTCGGGCAGACTCAGCAACAACAACAGTTCCACGTGCAACAACAGCAACGCGAGCAACGCCAGCTCCCTGCGCTACCTCGAGGCGGACATGGCCCGGCTGCACGCCGACCGCCGCCCCATCGTCGTGTCGTTCCGCCGGCCCGCTCCCGGAGGCGGCACTCTGGTGAGCACGCCTGACTCCGCCGCCGAGGTGTACGTCAGCCTGGAAGAAGCCCGCTCCCGCCCCACGCCCTTCAAGAAGACGGCCGTCCACCGCCACCTCAGGAATCCTGGCGTCAAGGAAGCCAACGCCAAACCCGATTTGGATTTCGCGATCTGCTGCACTCCAAACGATTCCCCTCCTTGTGGCCCTGTGTACGGAGATTCTCCTTACACATTCCCTCTTCCCGAAGAAACGGTTGAATGTGAAATTCCTATAGAGTACCATCTCCCAGACCCTGTGGAAGGTTCTGTTAAGGAAGAAACTTTGTCATTGTACTCTTTACCAAAGTCACCTCTCGAGAATTCCGTTCAAAATGGTGTCCAAGGTATGGACTCAACAGGAGACGTAAATCATTCGTCTGATCTCTTGTGCTCAAAGTCGAATGTTCTAGATACTGAAACGACTCGAGGTGAGGTCACAAGAGCGGAAGACATTGAAATATTTCAAGAGCATCACCTGAAGATTGAGAGTTCTTTGAATAAAATGATGCACCGGCGGAAGCATAGAGCAGAAAATGATTTTACAGCGGGTAACACAACGATCTCTATCTCCTGCAACGTGGAATGTCGTGAACGTAGTATTGACGTAAGCGGTTCATTTTATGATATGTCGCTCACCACGGCAAACTGCATCCAAAGATCGTCAACCATGCCATGCTTCGAATACTTTAAGGCCTGCCCGCTTGCCAAGAATTCTGTCGAAGATTCCCTGAAAAGGCAATCAAACGGAATTGAGAAAGCGAAATTACAAAACACAAACTATGATATTAACAACATCGTATGTAACAACAACAGAGATGGATTTGTTTTTGGAGATCGCCTACAAATCAACAACGATGCTGAAGAATGTCGGTTGGGGAATATTCAGCCAGCAACTGTTATCGAAGAGTCCGACAACTCCGAACACATTGTGTCTGACAATATAAACAATAACAAGCTCTGTTTTGCGAGAAATGTAGCGGAAACGAACGTAAATGTTGAAAAAGCTCAGGACCAAGTGGAAGTCATGCCGACAGGAAGTGGGCATCGTTCAAAATATTTTCCGCCGCAGTATAACGCGCACTCTGGTGGTAATCTGTTTGTACTAAATGGAACAGATATCCGCAAGGAAGGGTACGATTCCGAATACCCGTCAGAGCAAAAACCTTTAAAACTACCAGCAGGAAGTGAACAAAATAGTACTCATAATTTCGGTTTGTCCGAAAATTTAAAAGAACTTTCAAATGGGTTAAACAAAGTTAATAAAAATTTAAAACCGAAGTCGTGTTTCGATTTACGGGAAGACTGCAGCTCTGCTAGTGTATTAGACACGAAACAGTTCATTTTAACGAAGGATGTACATTCATCTACTCCAAAATTATTCATGTATGATATTCCTCAGATGTTACCTCAAACAGTTGAAAATTAAATATTTAAATGTTGGGCAGCTAATGTACTAATAAAGCTTTACTGTGCGTATAAAAATGTCAACGAACAGAAAGTTTCCTGTAAGATACATTCTTTATTCCTACTTAGGTGATACGGACACAGATATTACTTGCGCTATTTATAAGTACGACATAAACTTTCTATCGGCTGCCAGGTAGTATTTGTTAGAAAAGAAATAATCATTAGTTCAGATTTTAGTTAATGTATAACAGGAAACTTTTTTTTACCTGAAACAGTGTGGTAGCTGTCGATGTCAGAACACATTGAAATCGTATTAAATTCTGGCAACTTTTTACTTCGTGTGTGTCAGGATGACACCAACAGTTCAAATTTAAAAAAGGCCAAGATTTCTCTTTTTTTCACTGATGTACGAGAGTGAGATTTACCATGCCTCCAGAAGGAATCTCGAGAATTCAACGCAGATTAAATATATGTATATGTGTGTGTGTGTATAGTCGCGGCCTCTGTAGACGTCTAACTCGAAGTAAAAAGCTGTACAGGCGAAAGATTGGAGGAGCCATCAAATATCCAATATTGATATTTCTAGTTGAAATGACATTGGGCAACCTGTCACTCCAGCATGTCAAATACGCCACAAGACGGACACACTGGAAAAGTAGTTGAAGACGTTCGTGATAAAATCTACGTGCAATTTTATTCGCTGAAAAGGTAACAATTTATGGTAACGTTTCTTTTCTTAATCTTTCAACATATTGCGAAGGTGCTGAAAGATAAATAATTCAGAATATATTTATTAACATCTAACATGATGCAAAAAAATAATGATGAATGAAAATTACTATTGAACGTATATTGATGTTCTATTTTTTAAACATGAATTTAAAAATCTTCCCCTTGCTCCTTTCTTTGTATTTATTTGACTTATATTTGTCGTAGTCTTTGAAGCAAATACCCTTCATCAAAACTGCTAAGAAAATATTCTGTCTTAGAAATATGATTAAGAAAGTATCAACTTTAGAGTATATATTTAATATACTGGTCTACATATAAAAACCATTATAAAATTGCACTAAAAATAAGTTCGTAAGTGGTTTCGCCATCAAGGCAAAATAGTAGATTGTATCGTAACACAAACAAAATTTGAACACATCGAAAATATTTTATATATTTAATCCTACGTTTATGAGCACTATGATTTTATGGCTTTTTATAAAAATTATTGGTACATTCCTTCGAGATATATTTCAGCGATATTACTAATTTTTTTAATGTCAAAATATTAATTCCCTACAACACGGATACTAATAGAAAATGGCTATTTATTTCTGAACACTTACAAATATTATGATTGATGTGTTTTATGTCGGATGAAATAACGATTGTGGAAGAAATTTTGAACAAGTGTATTAAATGCTTCGCTGTCCCCAGATTCATGGCAATTTCCACTTTCTGAATGCTTGGTAAAGATCTACTATCAACTAGTGATTAGGTATTCTTGTGTTACACGTAGAAAAATAATTACTATGCAATGTGTATATTTCAGCTGCCAATTCATTTGTTTAAAGTCTTTAGTTGTAAATAATACTGGTGTACTTCAAAAAGCCTAACTTACATATGTCCTAATCTTTTTACCATGTTTAGGTCACTTTTATGACTTCTGACATTGTGTGTATGGATAACCGTTCTCTTTGTGATTATTTAAGGTTATTAAAATATTTGCGTTATTCAGTATATAACACACCAAGGAAATAATACCTGAATAGTTTGCTTTGGGTGTTCAACATTTACTCGGTTGGTGGAGGTGGATGAGGGTTAGATTATTTCGATGAAAGGAAGGCCTTAACAAGAATAAATAGTTTTGAAAATTACCCAGTGTAACGAAAAAAGGGGAGATTCAACTACACAGTTCGTGTCCCTTACTTTATCACCTAATCTTGGCGGCGATAAACAAAACGATTGCCAATATTCCAAACACTCTGCTGTATGTTCCCTATCTTTTATTACGCTATATATTTTAGCATTCTTTGTTTTTATTAGGATTTTTTATGAGCAATTTTTGGAATGCTTTTGCAAATATTCAAAACTCAGAAACTTCAAATGTTATTACAGTGTTCCAAAAACTCAGAGGAAATTGACAAAAATAAGATGTAAAAAAAATAAATTAAAATATCGCTATTTAAAAAACGGCTTTCAAATTTTATAAACATACAAACGAAGTATGTCAATACTCATCTCCACATACTTAACCAACGTAAGGCCTGTGTAACAACGGACCTTTCATTAGAACATTACTTCTTCCAGCCAACCGAAACGATACACTGAAATACTTTTACACTTCCAGTGAAAACACACAAATGTGTCACAATTTTATTACTTAACTAGGTAGGCCAAAAGAAAATGTTAACATTTTATTTGATAATTGTAAGTATTTTCTGCCGGAATAAAATAATAAACACTCGATAAAGCAATTTTAATAATTAAAAACACATTTTAACGTATTCAAAGGCCAAAGGATTTGATATAAGAGTACAAAATATAACATTGAAAATAATAAATTATCTTTTTGCCTGCTGCAACGATTGAGAAACATAACAAATTTGGATCAAAGGAACGTTCAGAGAAAATAAAACAGAAATAATCGACGTAATACACCCAAAAATTTCTTCCTTCATGGGAAAAAAAAACAGTCTGAAATAACGGCTAACGCACCGTTATTTGTACTGTTCGTAAAACAAATACCTTAGACAACAAATTTAAATATTAATCAATGAAATGAAATGTGTTTCTACCAGTGCTGCGCAAAAGTGTGAGTATTTCAATACAGCCATTTACTTTACAAATAGCGTACACAAATCCTATTTAACATAATTTTACACATGACATATTTCATATTGGCCGTTGCCAACATAGCACTGCTGTTAGAATTTTTCAAATGTATACTAGTTACAATCAATATAATTTAAAAACGATATATAAGTGAAAGATTGATTTAATAATATATCGAATACTAAATTTTAATAAAAATTATAATGTAAGAGATATACCGGTGTGTGATATTTAACCGAAATACAAATATGTTAAATATTGGGTGACTGTACAAAGGTTTGTTTCCAAAAGTGTCCACTTGCCGTGAATGAACTATATTAGTCGAAAATTAAATTCGTATTTTAAATAACGTGTATCTTCCAGCATTCGGAAAGGTTGCTAAACGTTATTTGCAATCATCAAAATATCATACAGTTTTATTTACACTGAAATTAACTCTAAGCAAATTCTGAGTAGACGTGTGGAAATTGGTTGCTACATATAAAAATTTAAACTGTGAAACCCGAAAATTTCTGACGTCTGCGTAAAATTATTTAATGTTATAGCCAACAGTAAAAAAAAAAAACAGAATTCTAGTTTGTATTTTCTGTTGTGTATTTTCCTAACGATCTTTTGAAGGGAAGACATTGGAAACACGAAGACATCTATCCATAGCTTTGTCTTCCTTTATCTGCTACAATGTTACGTATGAACATGCAAGACAAAAGTAAATTTGGTTTCACATATATACGTATATACGCCCGTATAACATACTTACATACTTATATCCTATATGGTGGGAACATGAAATAAAAGCCGCTTATAAAAAAGGGATACTAAATATTATCATCTGCATGTAACATAATATTCCATAATATGAAATGATAACTACATTTCCTAGACTTGTGCTACTGTTGCAAAACTGCATAGAATTTTCAAATTGGAACCATTTTTAATATGACAAAACATCGATAGTAATACAATGAACCAATACAATAGTAAGTGAACAATTATACAATTTTGGCAATAATCAGTTACATTGGTTTCGACTATTCCGAAGATGTTATTTACACTTCTTACCGTTATGGATAATGCACAGCCCATTTGGACAATAAACTACAACATTTCAAATTTAAATGTTATCTTTTTACATAAGGCACCACGTATACAAAACGTGTGCTCCAATTTGGATAAGGTTTTCTTAGGTTAGAGAATACAACTAAACATTCCGGAAGGCAGCAACTTTGAATTCATTTGTGGTACTTTCAAAAGCAAAGGAATTTTGGCCGAGTATTCGCTAAGTATGAAACTTTACGTCAAGTCGTTGCTTGAACGATTATTGAGAATTATTGAAATATCTACGCTATTTACTAATACAGAATATAATATAATTCGGCAATAAAACATACCTATGACTCATGAAGCACATTTTACGTATACTCCAAAACTCAACATGTGTAAAAATATTTAGCGCCTTAATTGTTCTGCTTATGCTACCGCAAAATAAGAAAGAGTTCTTTTTACATTAATTCTTTCAATACTTAGAAGAAGTAAAGATGGTGTTTAATCTGTTGAAATATAATTTCCCAAGCTGAATGTTTTGAGCCGAATATTCGAAAATTAAATCTCTAATGCATTAAAATTAAATAAAAATGCGGTGTCTTTTATGATAGGCCTACATCGTATACACCACCATTAGTTGCCCCGAGTTAATTATGGAATGGGGCTGTATCCTGTATGTCAGCTTTTTGTATGGATGCGCTGGTATTTATTGAGGACATGTTGAAAAACGAAGGCTATTTAAATATTCTTCGCCAAAATTTACGAAAAAGTGCAAAAAATCTTGGGATTGCACGGAAGTTCTACCATGACAACAACCACAAGCATAGTTCCCATATTTTTTTTACATATATATGCTCTACAGTTGATCTAACCTGCTTCTTCCTTCACTATAATATCCAGATATGAACTCAATTGAACATTTATCGACATGATTCAATCTAGACTTCCAAAATCCAAACAAGAACTGAAAACGAGACATTTCAAAAAGTTGGACAAATCTCCTCAGGGTAAAACTAAAAATGTAGTACACGGCATGTCCCGACGTTTGAAGAAGGCAATGAAACATAACAGTGACCTAACCTGTTGTCAATTTTGAGGTGTTAAAGCGAATTTTATTTTCCGTGGTTTATGTTCGAATAATTATTTCGGTATATGCTGTTATTTAATTTCTTAGTAAAATTATTAGCAGAAATAATAATAATGTATTTTTTATCGTGATTGTTAGCACGAAGAAGCACGTACACTAACTAAAATATATTAAATGTTTACTTTAGTCGACGGAAAATGGAAAGTATGGAAATGGGCGAGGGGGCGCGGAGCGTAGGAGTTGTTAATGCGCTGTCATTCTAGTCCCTTGAAGGTCATCTTGTCCACCATTTTGGATGTTGGTGACCTTGACCTCTGAACCTGGTGACCTTTAACTTTGAAAATCCAAAAAATATAAAATAACATTATTATTATTATTTAAAATTATTAAAAAATTTATTATTAAAACAACATGTAAGAATTATTTTAAAAATAATATTTATAATTTTATTAAAAATAAATAAATTTCCTAAGGTTTTCTTGTCCAGCTCCGTGCCAAGCAGACGACTGATCCCCCTCAAATCAAAAACATTGTCTTAACATACTCCTCTCATGCCAACGTTTCTCATTGGTCTATTAGTCGGCAGTCCTCCACCCATACTCATTTTGCAATCTTGGATTTCTTTTTTTCGTTTTTTTCATTTGTCTATACATATCTGGAGGCCACCATCTTGGATTTAATATGTTTGCTTTAACATTACCTCGGTGGCGCTAGTGTATTAATTTACCCACCAGGCCAACTGGCTATTTAGCCAACCTGTGTCACCCATATTTTTTAAAGTTTTTTAAAGAATAGGTGGTGCAATTGACACCATAAATTCTGGATTCTATTTTCAACACATAGATGGCGTTAATCTCTCAATTATGCAGCCTGCTATCAACCTGTACTAAATAGTGGCATTGACCATTCCCACAAAGTACGTAAATTGTCATATTAATTTATTTTTGCTTTACGTTGCATTGTAAGTATTATTATTTAAAACATAATTTATTCTACGCAAGGGCATCCTAAAATAAATAATACACAAAATATATTTGTAATTTTTATTTTTATTTTTTTAAATGTACAAAATCAGAAAACAAAAGCTAAGTTTTATTAATTGCAAACTCTTGTGTTCGCCGCTCGATGTCCTATTCGTCGACCGAGGAATTGTAGCGGGCTGGGAAACCCCACCTTTTAACATAAACTATCAATTTGAGACGACGGGAAGAAGTTTTACGGTGACCAGAAACAATAAAATAAGGTGTCGCCCCAAACATGCACGCAGTATGATGCAGGTCTCCAAGGAGTTAACTCGTACCAACAAGAGTTTTCCTTTGCAATCTCAGCTTCAAAATCAGACGTCTTGGAAGATTACCTAGAGATCGAAGAGCCGGTCGTTTTTGAAGACAGCGCAATGAAAGTAAAACTTTAAGTGTGTCAGACTTTCGTTATCGGGCCATACAAACTACCATCGGAAGTTCGGATCGGGGTCCAACACCAAGATATCTGCTCTCTTCCTCGCCAGTATTTCCTGCGGATCAGGAGGACTCTGACGAAAGAAGATGGAATCAACCTGGCATCGACGAAAATAACGAGCAATGGAATTCTCCACCCGATCGATCCCATCGCATATTTTCTTAACGATGTCGAGGTGGACCAGTCGCGAGATGTGGTCATAACCTCGACGATCAAAAATTGCCTTTCGCTCACGCCGAATGAGCTGTCTGCGGCCAAGATGGCAGACTGTGGGTTCAAAGATGACTGCAGTGATCCTATATACCACGGATAGGTATATATAGTACGGGAGAAAATCTAGAGACAGTGGAACTAAGACTACAGTCTATCGAATGGATGCTGCATCATATGAATTTGACCACTGCTGAACATATAAAGTTGCTAGAGAATGTGTAAGGTGGCGAAAACATCGATGTGGCTACATGTAATGGAGTCTGGAGACATACACCGGATTGCCAGCAAGCCAGCACATAAACTGGATCGTGAAGTCCAGCTTTGCTTCTGGGAAACCACGGTACATCATCATTGGGTTACAGACCTTAAGACAGCACAGTGTGTGAGTGAGCCGTTTGAAGTTCGACACATGTCAAATAGAAAACGTGAGAATATTTTTGAATAGCGAAATCTATCCGTACATTGACAGGAACACGAACATTGAAAATGGCCAGTACCTGTAGGCATATCAAATGTATGCTCAGTTCCAAAACTGATGTTATTGACGCCCTCAATCGACGATATTGAGCCCAGATACGTTCGAGAGTTTGGTCCCGCTCATGGTATTCGATGAGAGTAAACAGGACTAGTATATTACCTCCCATGTAATTGACTGCATTATCGAATTCACCACACATGGAAATATACCTGCAAACACGCTTGCATCCATCCTGATACTTTCACTACATGCTGTACCTTACAATTTCCGAGATAAGACCGTCAAAATACTGTCGTCTGCGCAGCTTAGATGATATAAAAGTGCACAACACCCTAGAATTGTTTATTCTTCTTTGAGTATCTTCAGCTTCAAGATTATAGAAGGGGCTGAAACGGCATAATATACTGTCGTATCTCAAGTGATGGGGTTTCACATCCCGCTACAATTCCTAGGTTGATGATGTGGACATCAAGCAGAGAACACAGAAGATTTCTATTAATAAACCTTTTTTTGTTTTTCATTTTACACATTACCAAATAAAATTAATGTTTTTTTAAAAACATATTCTGTGTTTTTTATTTATTTAAAAATACCGCTGCTTTATATAAATAATTATTTTAATAAAAATAAATCAATTAAAAAAATCATAAATATGACAATTTACGTACTTTGAAGCAGTAGCCAATGTCACCATTCGATATACAGGCTGATATCAGGTAGCATAATCGAGAAATTAACGCCACCTATGCGTTGAAAATAAAAAAACCAGCATGGAGAGAGCCGACAACACTGCCTATACTTAAAAAAAGTAAACGAATATGGCTTCCACCCGGTGGCTATATCGCTAGCCTCGCCTGGTGAGAGCTAGCACCACCTAGATGATGTTAATGTAAACATATGAAATCCAAAATGGCGGCCTCCAGCATTTTATAAACAAATTACAAACGAAAAAATTCATGATGACAGAATGAGTATGGGTGGTGGCCTGCTAACTAATTAACCAATGAGACGCAATGGTATGGGGACGGGAATGTTGAGAGAATGTGACTGACTGGAGGAGGGTCAGTGGCCTGCTTTACATGGCGCTGGGGAATGAAGCTGGGGAAGGGAGCCTGCGGAAATGTAAGTTATTTTATAATAACATTTCTAATATTAATATTTAAATATTTTAAAATAAATGTTAATAATATATTTTAAAAGTGATTCTTACTATAAATGTTTGAACAATATTAATAATCTTTTTTTTTTTTTTTTTTTTTTTCATGGTCAAATGTCACCTGGTTCAAGGTCAAAGATCAACGCCAAGTTCAACGGCATCCAGCATTGCGGACAATATGGCGGTCAAGGGACCGAATGACAGAGTATGAACAGCTGCGACGATCCGCGCCCCTACGCCCTTGTGCCAAACTTCACATTTTCCTTCTACTTACTTTGTTACAAAATGTAGGAAATATGACATTACAATAATGCATTTACATTGCATTTGTCCAAAAAAATTTCGTCAATTCCTGTATATATAATTTGACAGCTCCGTGATACAAAATTATATTTGGAAAATCACATCTTTAGAGTCTAAAGGTAAGGTGTTTTAAATGTCTGATACAAGACAATGTTTTCAAGTAGTAATTTCCATAAAGACAGACGTAGTGTAAATAGATAGATAACATGATATTCAAGACATTTTAAATGTCAGTATAAATCAGTACATCATCGTACAATTTCAAAATACAAAAAAAAATTATTATTTTATTGTTTTTTTTTTGGTTTTTAAGAATCAAAAATATAAATTTTACTTCGTTAAGTTAAGAGTTTTGTGATTAGTGATAAGGCGGTGCTTTATTAATCATACAGTATATATACACAACTAAAGGCTGTTCACGGTAAACTGAGCAATTTTGAAAGCCCTGCTTGAGATCTTCTTGTACGTACATTGTGTATTCTTCCGCCTTATGTAAAATTGGCATTGCCATTCGCTTCATCTTTTTATTCATGCGTCGGTCCGGTCAAGTGAAACTGTGAAATTATAGGTCAATAAATATTTCACAAAACTGCTCGTTTTTACACTTCGATGCATTAAAAAAAAACAGAAAGCGAAATAAATAATTTATATTACCATTAATGGTTACCTAACACGTTTTATATTCGACGTTAAGATATGGAACTACATTCCGTTCATCGTTACCAACTTTACTGGGTGCACGTAAACCAGTGAGCCTGTTAAAATATACGCAGGTAGGGGCAGTGACATTTTTTAAATGTTGATTTTACAAGTGCTCACTTTAGCGTGAACAGCCTTTACTAAATGTGAACAATTTAGTTTTACACGTCATGTGACGTTAAGGGAAAATGGGATTTTATATTAAAAACATGGAATCAGCACAAGTTAGTGTATCATTCTGATATGTTCGGACATCTATAAAAAAAATCTACTTTTACATAATAAACGTAACTAATTTTTACAGTCCACGTAAATGGCGTATTTTCCTCATTCCTAAAATAATTTGAATTAATATGTTAAAATATGTAAAGTTAGTTTGGTGTGTCGGGACTCCGTTGGGGGAATAAACATCTTACAGCGTTTCTGAAACAGCAATAACCCGAGATATTTGATCTATTACATTTTACCTAACAAAGATGTGTGGTATTCCAAGGTTAGATGCTGGCAGGCTGCAGCATGTATCGTGCCCCCCCCCCACTATATAATCACAACCGAGTGAATATCCGTTACACCTATTTGGTAAATACTGTTACAGTGACACACTAGGACTCCATTTGAAATAGTTGTTCAGCTAATTTTTGCAAATTAATGGAATCATTTGCTGTTATTATTATTATTATTATTTGTTTGGGACCTTCATAATCAAATTTTTTATCTGAGCCCTACACCACGCAAATGGTTAACTAAAATATAAATATTCAAACTATACATATCATTATAAATAACTACGCCTAGCTCACCCAGAAAGATCCTTTCAGTCATTATTTTTTCGCCTTTAACTACCTTTTTAAATAAATATTGCTATGTAAGTAATAAAACATAGTGTATATTCCACTCCACTCCGAAGTTAACAACTAAGGCTAAATTTAATATATTTATTTATTACTATTCCAAATGAGACGGCTTTCAAAATTTCTCACTTTACCGTAAATATAGTCTAGTGAAGGATACTTATTAGAGGCACATAATCTTCAATCTTCAATCTTCAATATTTCGAACGTTAAATATTGCTTTCCTGGAGAACGATGACAGTAAACATGTTTAAAGTAATTTATTTATGATCGGTTTGATAAAATTTAAAATTTCTCTTTATTAAAAATTTCTTCTAGTGTGTCGTATAAACAAGGAAAATTAAAAATGAATTTGGATTTGTTTTCATCGATTCACAATCTTTTAGAATATATTTCCTCCACATTTCTTTCGGGAGGTAGAATTCAAACGTATTGATGTTATTTAAGAGAAACATACTATAGAGATAAGCGAATCTCTTTCGAGTTATTGTCACTAAAGAACTTTCGGTCGGAAAAAAAATTAAGGACTGGTTAGCGAAGCAAGAGTTTCTGTTTAGTTCAAGAATAGCCGCTAGGAGGCAGCGCGCTACGAATCGATCCCCCCAGTCCACATCGCTAGCGATTCTTATTTAGTACTTTCTGACGCCTTGCTGCAGCGCCACATCGAATATAACAATCTCGCAGGACACCCAATGCCAGCTTCTTATCGCTGCTACGTCAGTAATATGAAAATCCACAGCCAGATGGTACACAACAGAATGCCAGTCTTAAACCATATGTATAAGTTGACGCATCTGAAGGTACATTTAGGCATTTGAGAGGAGAAAAAATATTTTGCGTAACGATTCTCAGCATCGCTTTTTATACAATCGTGTATGTAAGCATATGAATACATAAACAAAATTAGTAGAATCTACCTATTTCCACTTCTAGATAAATTTCGCATCGTTTCCCTCAAATTTTTAGCATCATCGCTCATAGTGTCGTGTATAGGAATTATTTTATTTGGAAAACAACATTAAGTATATTGTCACTGACATTTTTATTTATTCCTTAATTAATTTACTAATACCTTTAAAAATATCATATATAACTTATATTATGCTATTAGTTAAAAACATGTTTGTTAAGAATCATCAACGTCCCTAAAAACTTTAATTACTGATTAGAGAAATTCACTGTTCTATTTCTGCATTTCCGATTGCATTCTAATGCTGTTTTTAAAAGAAAACGTATCTCGTTTGGAAAATATACTTAAATTTATCCCGAAAATATAATAAATATATCAGTGTGTAAATAATTAATAATTTTATGTGTTAATCTTTGTTAAAATTATGCAGGTCGTTGTAGCAAAAAAAAGGTAACAGAAAATTATTGT
This sequence comes from Dryococelus australis, assembly GCA_029891345.1. NCBI lineage: Eukaryota > Metazoa > Arthropoda > Insecta > Phasmatodea > Phasmatidae > Dryococelus > Dryococelus australis. The sequence goes on along the minus strand of CM057000.1, from coordinate 119,228,993 downwards.
TGTCTTATGTTAAAAATAAAGCATTTTATGTGCTTATGTGTATTATATGTTACAGTAGATGTGGTGTGACACCAGACATGCCACAGTACACCATCCAGGAAAGTGCATAGGGCGTCGAACATTATGTTCGGATCGCTGGAACTGGAAGGAATGGTGGGCCCTGCCCAGGCATCGGCAGTGACTGAGTTAATTTTATTGAAAAATCGGAAGTTAACTTAAAAAATAAACGCTTACTGTAAAACATGTTTTTTGGAGTTCAGAACTGACGTAATATTCCACGCACCTTTCGCGTTCCTGGGTGGTGTACTATGGCATACCCGGTGTCACACAGCATCTACTGTTACATATAATACACTTAAACATATAAATTGATTTAAAATAATACAACAATAATTCTCAGTTACCTTTTGTCTGAAAAGTCATGTTGTATTATGTATGTGACGTTTGCACACGCTATCGCATCAAATTGAAGTGATTTCACTTCAATTCATCTCTTCGTATTATGTAAAGCGTGAGCGATAACTCCGCATTTCCCCCATGTGAATATTTTTAAAAAAATATTCGCAACGTAATTTTAATAAAAAATTAATTTTATATAGTATTTATCTATTTTAGTGATATTGCACTTTAGGAATTTTATGTTCTCAAAATACCCATGTTTAGAAACGTGAAGTTTAGGTTTTTGCAAGCAAATTGCTGTTTATTTGCAAAGAATGAAGACAATGAAAGTTTTCTTTCTCAAATAAAATTAAAGCCATTTTTTCAGAGTAACATTAAATTAATATTATATTTCTATCAAATTTCCGTTTCGCTAACTAAACTAAAACACTAACAAGATAATATAATTATTTTTTTAGATTTTATTTTAAAGGCGGGGATGTAATTACCTACACTCTGACTTATTTATGTTTATAACTTAAGTCATATGTAAGAATTTAGTTTAAGAGTCTAAATTATTTAAGTCTGCCAATAGTTTCTCAAGAGAAAAATAGTTTTGTTTGATCTTAAAATGATAAATGCATTGAAGATAGCCTAAGTGATGAACTTGCTCATTAATTAGGACATACGCCATTTCAACACTTTGTTGTAATAGAAACCTCAAAATATAACTTTTTTTTTGTTACGCGAACGAAAACAATAAGTATCTCCCTATTAATTATGCTAGCTTAATAAACCTGTGTTCGTATTAATATTTTAATATAAATTTTAGTTTCAAAAATTAATTAATCATATAAAATATTACTTAAACTGTAAGAAATATTTCCGAGAAATTAACGACACCAGTATAGGTTTAATATTTTTTTTTTCATGCACAGTAACTCTAGTACATTTGTTCAGGGAACCGTGAAAGGAGTGAAATGCTCAAATTCGCGCGGCAAAAGTTGTTCATATTTTCTATACTTGCACTCACGTGTGCGTTAATTTCCAAAACTTTCTACGATTATGAACTTCAACGTTATGTTATAAAGTTACCTAAAATTCTATTTCCGATGTTCTATGTAATTTACAGATTAGTTGAATTAGAATTTAGTTTTAACAGCATTTTGAAGTGTTTATTCCCCACTGTTAATAAAATTCTGCATTTTTAGCTACGCAGTAAGATACAGGTTGGCGTTTACTTTAATAACTGAGAGGGAGATGCACAATTCTTCAGTACATTTTCTGAAATTATTTTTGTGCCTTTTCAATTGCTATTGTACGCTATTTAGGGGTTTTCACAAATCAGAGATTTCTGTCTTCCGGGCAGTGAAAGTTTGAAAACTCCAAGACAGAAATGTATTATATTCAAATAAAATTTGAGAAACTGTTAATTATGGAATATCATTCAAAATTTTCCAGTGTACTTTATAAAATTAATTTTGAAGAAAAAGTTATATTTAACAATATGAACTATCTATACCCCTTGAGATAAATTTTTGTTTCGTAGAAAAGCTACCAGATAAATATTTAAACGATTGGCTACACTTCAGGGTTGTAATTCTTCAGGGATTCGCATATTTATACAATACTGTGTCAATAGCTGTGTTAGGGGAAGTCAAGATTGATTATTTTATTGTTAAAAATATAAAACAAGCCAACATTTAAAATTTGTTTAACAATAATCTTATATTATCCAAAATGTTTTTAACTCATATTACTGTATTTTATGTACCTTAAATCTAGACGACGTGTATTTGTCTTTTTTACCTGCACTTTACGAGAAATAATTAATTTAAACAATGGGTACTTTTTGCCCCACCTCTTTGAAAATTCCTTCAACAATTTTACTTGCAGTGTTATCGAATAAGAAAAAACTGTTTCATTTATAAAATTTTTTACAAAGAACATCCACTAGAAGCTCTCCGTTGTTTGAACTTTAGATCCATTCTACATACATGTATTAAGAAACGAAAAAATTTGATCACCACTTTACGTTAATTTGCAATTAATATGATGTGTTGCGCAACATTTTGGATAATATCATTTCGGTATTCAAAAGCACTAATAATATGTTTATTTACCTGTTTTTTTCTATACAATGCAGTTTTACAATTTATATATTCGTGGATAAATATAATTTATGGTTATCAAATATAGGTACTCACAAAATTAATTACCAATATGTTTGGAATTTAAAAATTAATTATATTTTTTTCTGGTTAAATTCTAAATATACTTCAAGTTTAGTATAGAGGAACTCACTTATGAAATGACTACTGTATAATGGTTATTACAATCCACATTATATATAATTTCTTGTGTGAGCTGTTATTATAGCAGTTCACAACTTCGTCCATTTTTACCAATGGGACCATTAAAAAGTCAAATGCTCAAAAATTATTTGGAATTTAAGAATTCCTTGGAAACTAGAACCCGTGTTTTCAGAGTGTTATAGCTGTTGGCAATTTCGTAGAAACTGAAGAAACATTGATAAATTCACTTTAAAAAACAGAAAATTAGTGGAAAAATAATTTCTGAAATAAAACATTTAAACGGGACCTAAAAATGATCTATTTTTAACTATTAAACCATTTTTGCATTAAGAAAATAAATTTGTTGTTTTCCCAAAAAGAAAAAAATATATAGGCCCTTAATATACACGACAACGTGAGATCATGTTATTTTCATAAACCCAGAAAAAATTACACAACTCAGCCATAGTTACAAGAGTTTCCAAAAGTCTTTCTGCGTATTGAAATGTAGTAGGTTTAGTAATATGAACAGTAAACATATTAAAGTTAGGTAAAATTAATATAGTAACAGCTTTTGCGTGAAACTGGTAGAATATACCAGTCTTACGTAATAAGATATTTCAAGTAATATATTCACGATTTCTTTACATTTTTGAAACAAACATTTGAAAATTAACCCCAAGTATGAAATGCTTGGTTGTATCCTAAATATGCAATTTTATCACAAGTAATGTATATGTCTGTTTACATAAAATTATATTATAGATTTTTAATTGAACTTTTACTTATAATTTGTTTATAGATTGAAATATTTCATTTACAATTAATACGTATAAAATAGACGGAATATAGATGCGTTCGGGACACCCAGTAAGGAATTGTTCATATCCAGAATATTATACACAGAGTGCGAACGAACGCGTTGCGTAGTCCCTTAGGCGTAATTTTATACACTATTTTAAGCTTTGTTTTCATTAGACGAAGGAATATGTTAGAAGTAGAACTTTAGCAGTGATTCATAAAAGTACGATGTTACCGTGAATAGACTATGCAAAGAAACAGATTACCCCATTTCTCAAGCACAAATAATGACCTCTTCTTCGCAGAATGTCGTTTGCATTGCTGTACAAACCATTTAACATCATTCTAAATGCAGCAGTCTGTACAGGTATAACAGGGCCAAACGTATATTTTGTTTTCCCAACATCATATTTATTCGGGTAAACAAAAGCAACAAAATTAATTGTGCTCATGTACCAAATTATACGCTGGAATAAACAAAACCTCTGTGTTGGGCTAAAATAAATCACCCTCTCCAAAAAATATTTACATATATTTGCTTGACTATTCATTTAATGAGCTTTGTACACAAATACAGCTCTAGAGTTTATTTGCATTTTTTGCGACAGTTTGAATAGCAACTATTTTTGTTAGTGCATTTATTGAATATTAATAATTTTATAAATATACTGATAAAACAGGTTCAACGGGAGACTAAAAAGTTAATATGTAAAACGTAAAATATGTATTTACAAAGTTTCTAATTTAATCTGTAGTGACTTCAACTGAGTTTACTAAGGTGTAAACGCTCTCGCATACTACCTACGACTTATGTTCGAATGTCCGACGAACTTCCATTTTTTTTATACTAACCGAAAATGTTTAATCTACGTGCAGCGAAACCAAACTACAGTTTCCCCGCCCAAACCGAATCTTACTTAGAGCAACCAAGTAAGAACAGAAAAATTATTTTGATGTGATAGTAAATTTATTTTATTTAAAATATTTTACTGCTCCCATACAAGCTATTAACATGGTTGGCCAAACAAACTTGGCTTAATTTAGCGAAACATTTTTCTCCTTGAATGTGGTGCACCGCATCGACTTGAAAATACACGGCCACAAGAAGAGTGAAACTAAATACCAAAAAGCCTAGAGTAATATCTAGGCATATATGGTTTGCGTTACATAAATAGTCATAACAATATTTGACTACAGGTAACAATGATTAGCTTGTAAATCACGTACTTCAAAAAATATGTCGATGTTAAAAATAACGTACTTAGAGATTTACTAAAAATATTAATTGCGTTTTAACGTACTTTCCAAATGAAATGTCTGCTAAAGTGATCGCCTTCATTTTTGCGTGGCTGTATGTGTGCCTCTAAATATCATATAACAATGCCATGTACCCGCGTACCAAATTTCACTAATCCCAACTCATTTAACGTATTTTGTAAGGATGCCTGAATTTGATCGTTTTATATCAGCCGTCTGCTTTTTACTATAATCATGGTGTTATTTTTAAAAATCTGGTTGGTATGTTATATCTCAAGTACCAGTTGTACGGAAATTACGCTGCTTAGAGATCGCAATTTCAGCATGAAACACAGAGCATATTTCCTCGTAAGTCTGCAATTTTGGAAGAGAACGCCACGACAAGTATTTAACTCTTATACCATATCTCATGAGTTGGTAAACGTCTTCTCTCAAAAGATAAGACACATGTAGTTGTATGACATGGTATCTGAAGCATACATTACTTTAATAATTCAGTCACTTAATTTTTAAAAGTCGGCCATAAAAGTATATTACTTCAGTATGCTAAAAGTACAGAAGAAAGAAATATATATAATTTGATCTTGTTATCCTAAATGTATTATTCTCTAGCATTAAATATTCTCAAGATTTTTTGGCGCCTGTTTGTAAAATAATAACACCTGAAATAATAGTCAAAGTTGTACACATAAACTTCGAAACGTACTTAAACCAATTGCCGTCAAGTTGGCACCATTGTAGTGCTGCAGTAAGCCAACGTAACCATATATGAGTTTAACCAAACGAACATTTATTTCCAGTATTGTGAACAAATAGGAGTATTATAATGCTGTATGTTTCAAACGTTGAGATAAATTTCAACCAATGATATGATGTGAGAGAATCTAAAGCAAACATTCCATGTTTTGATCCCCTGTCTGTTTATTTCGCAATTTTGGAACACACCACCGCCCCAATAAAATAAATAACTCATGTAAAACACCTACAAATATCTAAACAGATCGTTTATGAAACATCTGCTATAGATACAAAGTAGTCTATAATTGTAATGGCTTAAGTAAACGTAAATGTAGCTTTGAGACCCTTAATGTTTGCGTAATGTATTAACACTGACCAACAAAACGTGTTGAATTAAATTTTACTGACTACTTGGTTTTCAAAGCACAGATTAGTTGAATACCGAACAAGACAATCAGTATTTCATTAATCACACCTTTATAGAAAACCTGAGTTTGAAATGGTGTTTGAAATGTTTTACATACTAAGCATATGATACCGTAGAAATTTAATACGCTACTTTGTATTAGTATTATTTAGTTGATATATTGTAGGACAGCTATAAATATAGAGAAAACTCCCGTACCCTCAATAAAAAAAATATAAAAAAAGTGCAACTGAGACGGGTTTTTTTTTACCGCTGTTGTTATTCCAGTGCATTGCGTTTTAATAACTTCTTTAACACGGGTAATATTACTGCAAACATTACTGAAATGCAATTTATATTTCAAATTAACCTTCTCATTCTGTGATCCGCTCATTTAACTCTCAACACCCTGACGTCAAAACACTTCTGAACGTTAATACCATAATTCCCCCAAAAAATGTTGAACATTTGTTCTCTTTATTCCGAGATATGGTAAAAAGAATGACGTCATCTAAAGCGAACCCGATCAGGCTGCCTTACATAGACGTAGTCCCGTCATTACTCAATGATGCAGGTAGAAGGTTGACAGGTGTAGAAATCATATAATTCACTAACTTTGGCCCGTGACTTTGGTCTCGTGGGATTCGTGCTTTCGTTACAATGCTTTTAAATAGTAAGCATTTATTTAAATATAAAAAACAATTTAAAATAGAAAGAGTAATGAAACGTTAGTCCAAAAATAAGAGAATCGTGGCTGATAAGCGTGGTGTTGTTTGTAATCG